>CM029614.1:22774581-25174581 GCA_017311315.1 Dendrocalamus latiflorus
GGATTTTACAATCTTTATTTGGTGCTGTCTTTTCAGGATGGCGAAAATGTGGGAAGACATGCGAATGCATCATGAAAACCAGCTGAAAACTGTGTTGAATCTGAAGTCAGTTGACATTTCTGATTCCAATATCGAAACAAGTGAGCATCACCACAGCCACACGCAGCAGCTCCGCGATATTGTAGAGAAGTGGAACACGAATTTTAGTGATCTCATGAGTTATCAAAAGGAGTACATAAATGCTCTCTATAGCTGGTTGAAATTGAACCTTATACCCATAGAGAGCAGCTTAAAGGAGAAAGTAGCATCGCCACCCAGGATGCAGCAGCCTCCTATTAAAGCCTTTCTCCAAGTGTGGAATGAGCATCTAACTAAGCTGCCTGATGATCTTGCCAAGACCGCCATTGTTAGTTTTCGAGCAGTCCTGGACACCATTTTAAGTGTTCAAGATGAGGAGTTGAAACAGAAGGAGAACTGTGAACAAACTCGCAAGGAATACATGCGGAAGGCTCGGGCTTTTGAGGATTGGTATCACAAGCATTCACAGCGCAGAACATTCGATGTTGATCCAGAGAGCGGTGAAGGGACAAGCCAAAAGGATGCAATTTCAGAGAAGAGATTTGCAGTAGAGAGCTTAAAGAGCAAGCTGGACGATGAGATTGAAGGCCATAACAAGTTATCGAAGCAAGTCAGGGAAAAATCTCTTTCGATCCTGAAGGCGCACTTGCCAGAGCTATTCCGTGCCCTGACGGACTTCTCCCATGCTTCTTTCGATATGTACTCGAAGCTGCGGTTGATGTCGCTCATGCAGGATCAGGGTAACAACTAGTTCAAGAACATGTACAGGAGTTAGGTTGCTAGTACAATCTCCCCTAAAATGCTGTAACGCTTATGTTTTCCTACCCTTACTTTTTTCCGGTATGTGTAGCTCTTCAGATGAGAACCGTTAGGCATGGTGGCTGTTTTTTTTTATTTATTGAATTCGTAAGGGAATTTGGCATGAGCTTGCAGTATCACTAGCTTCCTGAACCAGTCAGATCAAAGCCTTGGTCTATGGTAAATGGCAAATTTTTGTTGTGATATTCTCCAGTTTTCGTGTGCACCTGTGGCTAAGTGAAGTCATGGCTGTATAAAGCTCACTTTGCGCCAGGATTCACATTTCTTTTCCCGAATTGAATTGAATCCTGAAGCTGATGTTGATCATGCTGGGGCTTTGATTGTCTCGATTCTCCATTTAATCGCCATGGTCTCCACTGGGTGAAAGTGAACACAGCCTAGTCCTCAAGCAAAGATATTTCGACGTTGAAATTCCTAAACAGGGCCATCTTTTCCGTTGCAATGATCCCTTCCTTACCAAGCCCTTCATCAGGTCCGACTCGGCCGGACCCCGTCGCGGCTCGCAACACCTCGACGCGCCGGCCGGCGCGGGGACGATGGTCAGCTTCCCCATCGTGTCACCGTGAGCCAGCCCCGCCGTCCACGACAAGGCTGTGGCGGTGCCGCCGTTGACCAACTTGGCCGGCATCGTCGGACGACGGATACAGCGCCGCCCTTCGACGCCACGAACGCGGTAGGCTCTCTCTGGCCACGGAGCCGAGCAGAGGGAAGGAAAGGGGCAGGCCATTAACGCGGCCCGACAAACTCGCACGAAAGAGCGGACCAATTTACCATCCGCGATCCCGTTTCCGCGTGCCGAGGCCCGTTCGTTGGGTGGCACGGCCGAGGACGCGTCTACTGCCGTCGCGCGCCTCCGCGCCACGCGAGCAACAAACGCACATCGCTTCGACCGGGAGGGCATCTCTGCAGTTGTGGCAGGCAGCCTAGCCCAGCCCAGCCCAGCCCAGCCCAGCCCAGCCCAGCCCAGCCGCGCCGCCTCGTCGTCCCAAAGGATCACGCACGATTCGCAGTAACACGCGTTTCTCTCTCGAATACGCATGTCGGGAGTTTGGAGCCGTACGTGGAGGAGAGAAGGAATTTTCGCGGCTCTGCTCCTCACCGCCAAGCACACAGATTAATAGCAAGCCAGCTCCACGTGCAGCACGTACTAGCTCTCGATCTTCCTCCTGCGCTTTCCTGATCCTGACCAAACTACGTATTGGATCTGTGCATCTCTTAAGCCTCTAACTTAACGTACCTAGTAGGAGGATTGATGGATCAAATTTGAATATGGATTGTGATTAGATGTTATGCCTCGGTTCCAATTAGGCTCGAGTCAATCCGCATGATAGACGAACCACGTACTTACACCAATCCTACTTCCGCTTTCATTCTCGTTCGCGTAGAAGGATTAACATGGAGTTGTATTGTGATTGCAATGGAGTTATATGTTGTTGCAACTATTGTTCAATTAATAAGGTAGGACTAAATTCCCAATACTTGCATTCATGCCTTACATGAACCTTATTTGGGCTAGCTAAATTAGGTCCAGTCTCATGTACACCTATCCTCAAATGATCCAACGCCCCTCATCGGCAACATATCCACGCTGGGACAAATAACTAGGATCTTATCTCTTGGCACACGTCTGTGTCCAGTTTGACATATATAACATGCTATGTGTCCACTAATTTGAGCCTACACGCATCATGCGCCATATCCCCGTGCTCTTGACCAGCACACACATGTAACCATGAGGATTGGCTTTGATACTATTTGTAATGTCCCAGCTCCAATTAGACTTTGGTCTACCCGTGTGCCAGACAAACCACATACTCACACCAATCCACTTATATTTTCGTTCTCGCTTCGTGTAAAAGAAATAAACTGAGAGTTGGATTAGAGTTGGCAATAAAGATTGTATATTGGTGCAACTCTTGCTTATCTAGTAAGGTAGGACTAAACTTTCACTACTTGCACTCACACCTTGCGTAGGCCTCATTTGGGCTGAATCTAAATTGGATCCGTACTCTCATTTTTAGCACCGTCGGACCGTACGAAGATACGGGCAGTTTCAGCGGATGGGAGCCGTCACGCTAACGGGTTCTCTCCTCCCCCGTTACCACCCGATCCAAGCCTCGTAACAATGTTTCCCACGTCACCTGCAGCCGATCCCAAATTTGTCACCGGCGGCAGCCGATGGGCACAAGCTCGACTACCATATGTGACCTTCGCTGCAGCCACCGACCGATCGATTGGAGCACGGTGACGACTGACGGCTGATTGGGAGTGTGAGACGGACAACAACACATGCCTCCATCGCTCCGGGTCGATTTGAATCACGAGTTCAATATTTTGTGCGTATCCTTTCTGTTCATACGGGTTTCATGGCTAGATCAGTAGCATTGTTCTTCCATTCGCATTTTCTGCTCAATGATTGCCTTGAATCTTTTGCCATAAAGGTATCTGGGATCCAATACTATTTTTGAGCAGAAGAAAAGGGTATACAGTACTTATGAAGTGTAACCAATCTTCTTGTCTGAATATGGTTTCAGCTATAGTTTCGTGTATGGAAAGGGTTATTTGCTTCATTATTTAGTTTGTATAGCTATCTCAGTACTTTCATTCATAAATTATGCTCTTTTTGATTAAATTTAATTTTGATTCGGCAATTGTATTTTGAACCACGCAGTTACTAATTACATATACATTTTTTTTGGAAAAGGGGCATATTTCATTCATATTTAGTAAGAAAAGGCTATGCTGATCAGTATACTTCTTTGCTAATTAACAGTGGGTGTGATATATGTTTAGTGCAACCTCACCAATAACATGGAATATTTTCAGTCCTAGTACTTGTAGCTCACTTTTATTTTTTGAAGTACGCGTCTTTCTTACATACCTCTTTTGATTTGTTTCTCTCAAGTGGAGCAGCTCAAGGCAGAGTTATTAGTTCAAGTGCTCAATATGCTAGAGGTGAGAGGCGTACAAGTTCACCAGCATGGGCATGCAGTTCGGCAAAATAGGAGCATGTCTGCAACTCTGCACTCCACCACTGAAGGCGCAATACTCGAGCTGATTCTTGTTTGTTTAATTCAAATAGTAGAAAACACAATCCTGGAGTAGTGCTAATATGTTAACGATGATGTGTCAACATTTGGCACTGACGAAGATGTGGTGTATGTCGTACTAGTAAACCTGAAACGCGACCATCCTGAATAAACTTCAAGTATACTCTCTCAAAAAATTCAGTTATACTCCAACTTTGTCTTGATATATGCTCAAATATTTAGAGTAGTATATTCCAATGCTTTACTACTAAGTAATATGCTCTAATATTTCATGCAAACTTCAGAATATGCTCGAAGCATACATAATAATTTAGTTTTGTACCAAACATGGGGAACAACAATGTAAATCTCAGAAGGACATATTACCCTATAAATGCCGGAAACTCCTTTACGAATAGTACTACTAATTTGATGGAAACATACTTCTTCGGAACCATATACTCCTTTTTAAGGAGCATACTACTAATTTGATTGATGCATACTATTTCCTCCGTTGAAAAATACAAGGCTTATAGTTTGAATGGTCTTGTTGACAAATATAAAGCTTGCATGTAGATTTAATGATGTATTTTCTATTATACCCCTATTTGTTCTCTCTTAACTATATGCATTTATTCATTCCCACCAACACAAAGTATTCGCTCTCATCTGTCCAAGACAATTATGAGGGGTAGCTAAATCATTTTCTCTTATACCTTTCTTAATTTCATTGTCACCTTAATTCTTGTGCAAAGTCAAAATACGTCTTATATTTCTCAATGAAGGGAGTACTAATTTGATTGATGCATACTATTAAAGTGTCATTTTCAAATGCTACTAATTGATGCATACTGCTCCCTTCAGTCACAAATACATATCGTTTTGAACATAGGGTGCAGTCAAACTTTTGAAACTTTGACTATAAATATCTTTTTAAATATTTTAACTTGAATACATGGAAATCATATGTGCAGATTGAGTAAAAAAGTACTCATAATATTATAATTTTGTTGAATTTATAAATATATTACAATAGAAATTAGTGATCAAAATTGTGTTTTCGGGACCATGCCGATGTCTAAAATGACATGTATTTGTGACCAGAGGGAGTACTTGTAATATTCCAAAACTATCCTTCCTAAGGGCCTAATCACGAAAACGGAAAAGGATGAAAGGAAAACGGAATTTGGGGAGGAAAAGGGGGGAGTTCGGTTCGATCTCTTGACCGAGTCGATCACGGAGGGGGAAGTGGGCTGGGCCTTATAAGGAGAGGACGGAGAGTTGGGGGAGGCCATCCCAACCCTAGCCGCTCCTGCCACCGCCTTACCGCACCACTACTACAAGATTGCACCCTACCGCACCGTTGTCATGGCTGCTACTGGCCAAAGGAAAGGAGGAGGATGACACTAACTAGAGGAGAAGGAAGAAGAGGGAGGAAGAAGGGGGTTGGCCAAAGGGAAGGAAGAAGGAAGAGGAGTTCTGCGCTAGTGTCGGTTCGTCGTGCTGGCAAGAATGTTGGGTTGTAGGTTAAATTGCCTAAAAACATGTCTTCCTGCTTTAGGTCATGGTAGATTGGTTTTGTGGTCATGCTAGTTTGGGTTAGGTAGGAAGGGATGTGTTGGATATGCATTTTGGGTACCATTGCTCGTTATGGTTTATTTTTTCTATCTTGCAGGCGAGTTTTGGGATAGCTGCATTTTGTTTCATAACTTTGGCATTGTTGTGGCTACTGACCAAACAACATATGAGGGGACTAATTAGAGAGAGCCAACGACAGGAGAGAGTGCTCGTGTATGAAATGAGTGGATCTCCTTCCCTCATACCCCTCTTGGGGGTTTTATACATGAGTTGGGTAGGATGGAAAATTCTCATCCTACCCCTTAATAATTACAAAAGGTAGGGGTATATTAGTACATTCCCATATACTATTGGGCCTATTACATGTTGGGCTAGTTGTAAGGCCCCATCACAGGGGGATGGCTCACCCCTATAACAATACTCCCTCGATAGTAAGCGTGAAGGTCCCGATGAGTGAGCTGATGTGACTAACTATCCCAGCCCTTGTCCCCCGCCAGCAAGCACGAAGGTCCCGATAGGCGAGCTAATGCAATGGTAGCTCCAGCCCCTGCGACGCTGAGGCTACGGCTGTGTCATTGATGACGTGTTCTGACGTGGGCAGCATGCAAAGGCAGAGTCATGGGTCAAGCCACTCATTCGAGGTGATGCCTATGAGGAGGGCTGTAAAATCCTGTGATGCAGCTGAAGGCGCCCTGTTGATGTCGAGCTTTCGAGGTAGAGTGTAACAAAGTCTCGAGCGCAGGGTGGTTGGATGAAGTGATGACGATAATACGATCGAACGAAGCGTCTACGACCACAAGGTGGTTGAAAACAGTCATGACCGTGAGGTGGTTGGATGAAGTCCCGACCGTGAAGTGGTCAGACGAAGTGATGACCACGAGATGGTCGGATGAAGTCTACGACCATGAGGTGGTCGGACGAAGTCTTCGACCGTGAGGTGATTGGACAAAGTCAATGACCACGAGGTGGTCGGACGGGGTCTCGACCATGAGGTGGTCAGATGGGGTCTCAACCGTGAGGTGATTGGATGAAGCATATATGACCATGAGGTGGTTGGACGAAGTGTCAAGAAAGTCTCCACAACGATGTCGCTTGTGACATGGTCATGGTCGTTGACTTAGTCGGTGGCGAGCTAAAGGCTTGTGCGCATGGTCCGTCCCTCACCCTTCAGACTTGACATCAACGAAGTCGGTGGCGAGACAAATCTCTGACGCGTGTGGACGATATAGTTCATGGCGAGACGAATATCTGACATGCACGGTCCATCCACCACCCTTCGGATTTGGCATCGACGAAGTCAACGGAGAGACAAATATCTGACACGCATAGTCCGTCCCCTACCCTTCAGACATGGCGTCGACAAAGGAGGCAGTGAGACAAATCACTAACGTGCATGGTCCGTCCCCACCCTTCGGGCTTGGCATTGACGAAGGAGGCAGCGAGACGAATATCTGATGCACACTGCCCATCCCCCACCCTTCATACTTGACATCGATGAAAGCAGCAACGAGACGAATATCTAACGTGCGTGGCTCGTCCCCCACCCTTTGGACTTGGTGTCGACGAAGGAGGCGGCGAGATGTATCTTTGATGCATGCGGTCCGTCCCCTACCCTTCAAAATTGGCATCGACGAAGGTGGTAGTGAGATGAAACTCTAACGCACGCAATGATGAGCATCGACGACCACTAGGTAGTCAGATGGAGTCCTGACGATGAGGTGGTCGGAGGAAGTTGCGACTGCAAGATGGTCGGACGGAGTCACGACCACGAGACAGTCGGATGAGCATCTACGACCATGAGATGGTCAGACGAAGTCTATGATCGTGAGGTGGTCAGATGCAGTCTACGACCATGAGGTGGTTGGATGAAGTCTTTGACCGCGAGGCAATCGGACGAAGCTTACAACCATGACCCTTTGGACTTGACGTCGACGAGGTCGACGGCGAGATGAATCTCTAACGCATGTGGTCCGTCTCCCACCCTTCGAACTTGGCATCGACGAAGGTGGTGGCGAGACAAATCTCTAATGCGTACGGTCCATCCCCCACCCTTCGGACTTGGCATCAATGAAGGCGGTGGTGAGACAAAGCTCTGGCATGCACGATGACAAGCGTCGATGACCACTAGGTGGTTAGGTAGGGTGCCAATCACAAGGTGGTCAGAGGAAGTCGTGATCGCAAGGTGGTCAGACAATCACAACCATGAGATGGTCAGACGAAGTCTACGGCTGCGAGGTGGTCAGACGTAGTCTTTGACTATGAGGTGGTTGGATGAAGTCTCGACCGTGAGATGGTAAGATGAAACGACTATGACCACGAGGTGGTCGGATGAGGTCACGACCGCAAGGTGGTCATACCAAGCATCAACAACCATGAGGTGGTTAGACAAAGACATGATCGCGAGGCGGCCAAACATAGTCTACAACCACAAGGTAATCGGATGAAGTCTTCGACCGTGAGGTGGTCGGATGAAGCATATACAAACATGAGGTGGTCAGACAAAGTGTCGCGGAAGCCTCGACAATGAAGTGGTCGAGCATCGAGAAAGTCTCCACAATGATGTAGCTCGCGACGTGGTCGTCAACATAGTCGGCGGGCCGAAGGCTTGCGTGCGCCGTCCGTCCCCCACCTTTCGAACTTGATGTCGATGAAGTCAGCAGCGAGACAAATTTCTAATGTGTGTGGTTTTTCCCTGACATCGATGATATAGTCAGCAGCGGGACGAATATCTGACGTGTGTGGTCCATCCCCCACCCTTCGCACATGGCATCGATGAAGTCGGCGGCGAGACAAATATCTCATGCGTGCGGTTCGTCCCCACCCTTCGGACTTGGCATCGACGAAGGAGGTGGCGAGATGAATCTCTAACACGCGCGATCTATCCCCCACCCTTCGTACTTGGTATTGATGAAGGAGGCGACGAGACAAATATCTGACGTGTGTGGTCCATCCCCCACCCTTCACACTTGGCATCGACAATGGAGGCAGCGAGATGAATCTCTGATGCACATGGTCTGTCCCCCCCCTTCGAAGTTGGTGTCAATGAAGGAGGCGGTGAGACGAATATATGACGCGTGTGGCCCGTCCCCCACCTTTCAGACTTGACAATGACGAAGGTGGTGGCGAGACAAATATCTATCGCGTGTGGCCTTTCCCCCATCCTTTGGACTTTACATCAAAAAAGGGGGCGATGAGATGAATATCTCACGCACGCGGCCCATTCCCCACCCATCTCTGACCTGCGCGATCCGTCTCCCACCCTTTGGACTTGGCGTCAACAAAGGTGGCGGCGAGACGAAGGACTGACATGCTTGGTGATAAGCGTCAACGACCACTAGGTGGTCAGACGAAGTCCTGACCACGAGGTGGTCGGAGGAGATCACGACTGCAAGGTAGTCGGACGGAGTCGTGACCACGAGGTGGTCTGACGAGTGTCTACGACTACAAGGTGGTCAGACGACGTCTACATCCACGAGTTGGTCGGACGCAGTCCATGACCACGAGGTAATCGGACGAAGTCTTCAACTGCGAGGTGATCGGACAAAGGCTACAATCATGACCCTTCGGACTTGACGTTGATGAAGTCGGCGGTGAGATGAATCTCTAACACACGTGGTCCGTCCCCCATCCTTTGGACTTGGCATTGATGAAGGCAACGGCAAGACGACATGACAAGCATCGATGACCATTAGGTAGTCAGATGGAGTCCCGACCACAAGATGGTCAGAGGAAGTCACGACCGCAAGGTGGTCAGATAGAGTCATGACCATGAGGCAATTGGACAAGCGTCTACGACCATGAGGTGGTCAAGCGAAGTCACGACCGTGAGTCGGTGTGACAGTCCCAACCGCGAAATGGTTGGACAAAGTCTTGACCGCAAAATGGTTGGACAAAACTTCTATAATCATGGGGGTGGTCGAATGAGATCACGACCACGAGGCGGTTGGACTAAGTGTCAACAACCACGAGGTGGTCGGACAAAGCATGTACAACCCGGAGGTGGTCAGACAGTCACGACAGCGGTTGAGTCAGATGAAGCGTCTACGACCTCAAGGCGGTCAAACAAAGTTTCGACCACGAGGCAGTCAGATGAAGCATTTGTGACTACGAGGTGGTCGAACTAAGTGGCGCGGTGAACTCTTTGGTGAGATACATGAAACATGCGAGGCTCATTGGGGTTATGGTTCGCGCCAAGGACTCCCTGGTGGGATACACGAAGAACGCGATGCACACGCTGCCACGCATGATGTCCCGTGCTACCATGTATACTCGGTAGAGTTCGCGCGAGGACTGCGGACTCCGCGGGCCATGTGTACTCCATAGAGTTGCCCAGGATGGTTGAGTTCTCAGCGTTTTATACTCCATAGAATATGTCAGGGCACGATGCCACTGTGTGACTTTTTATACTCCGTAGAGTTCCTAGGATAACTAAGTTTCCGGTGCTTTATACTCCACAAAGTACGTAGGGGTGCGAGGCCACTATATGATTTTTATACTCTGTAGAGTTGCCTGGGATGACTAAGTTCCCAGTGCTTTATACTCCGTAGAGTACACTTGGGCACGAGGCCACCATGTGATTTTTTATATTTCGTAGAGTCATCAGGACGGTAACTTCCTAACGCTTTATATTCAGTAGAGTACACCTGGGCGCGTGGCCACTGTGTAATTTTTTATACTCTGTAGAGTTGCCCAGGATGGCTAAGTTCTCAACACGTTATACTCCATAGAGTATGCTGGGGCGCGAGGCCACCATGCAATTTTTATACTCCATAGAGTTGCTTGGGACGGCTAAGTTCCTGGTGCTTTATACTCCAGAGAGTACACCATGGCGTGAGGCCACCGTGTGATTTATTTTATACTCTGTAGAGTTGTTCGAGACAGCTAAGTTCCTGGCGCTTTATACTCCGCAGAGTACACCATGGCGCGAGGCCACCGTGTGATTTATTTTATACTCTGTAGAGTTGCCCATAATAGCTAAGTTCCCAGTGCTTTATATTCCGCAGAGTATGCTGGGGCGTGAGACCACCGTGCGATTTAAAGCAAGAGGTAAACCAAGACAATGGTGAAAAGAAAAAGTCCAGACCAACCTAGGCACCCAAGACCAGCTAGTAAAACTGGCAGCAAAAGCAATATAAGAAGCCACTATTGGATGCCATTTAGCCAGTAGATGGTAGCAATAAATGCTTGTACTATTCAGTACGTTCAGGCCTACCACTGCAGCACTAAATGAGCCTACCCGTTGATGCATTTGAGCTGAATGCGATGCATTCAGACAGCGTGGTACTAGTGTACTCTGAAGGGAATAGGCACCACCAGGCCAAGGCGGCAGGGCGGAGATGGCGCAGAGACATTCACACGGAGTCGACACGGGTTTTGGCGAGGGCCATCAACGTGGGAGAGGAGCTCAACAGAGTCGACGCGAAGTTTGGTGGAGTCGACATGGAGTCGACAAAGAGTCAATGCAGAGCCCTGCCGCTACCATCGGAGTCTATGTGGAGGTCAGCGGAGTCAGTGTGGAGTTTGGCAGAGTTGACTCGAAGTTCAGCAGTGGACGTTGGAGTCAGCGCGGAGCTTAGTGGAGTCAGCGCGGAGTCTAGTGGAGTTGACACGAAGTTTGGCCATGGACGTCGGAGTTGACGTGGAGCTTAGCGGAGTTGGTGTGAAGTTTAGCGATGTCAACGTGGGTCCAGTCGTGGACGTCAGAGTCTATCCATGGACGTTGGAGTCGGCGTGGAGCTCGGTGGGGTCGAGTGTGAAGGGGACCTCGCCAATACCGAGCGCAGGACTTGCTACTAGCGGAGGCGTGAAGCGGAGGTATGGGGGCCATCATCACGGAGTCTATGCATGTGCTATACCAAGGCATACATACATGCACACGCGCTAGGCATGCATGTGTACGCGCTGCTATTCCTTGGCATCGGAACCGAAAGCCAATGCGGAGGCCGACTAGGAACTGTGGCTACGTACGCATGCCTGTGGACTACTTGCCGAATGCGATGATGCAGCTTCCACATATCAAGCATAAGTGAAAGCAAGAACAAACCAGGAAATTTGGGAGCTATTCTTACTGCTTCCTCATTACTTCCTTCATCGAGGCGAACCCTTTGGTTGGCGCTCTCTAGCATATTTCCTTGTGTAGATTCTTGTACGATCCCCACAGACGGCGCCAATTGTTGTGGCTACTGACTAAATAGCATATGAGGGGACTAGCTAGAGAGAGCCAACAACAGAAGAGAGAGTGCTCGTGTATGAAATGAGTGGGTCTCCTTCCCTCATACCCTTCTTGGGTTTTATACATGAGTTGGGTAGGATGGGAAATTCCCATCCTACCCCTTAATAATTACAAAAGGCAGGAGTATATTGGTACATTCCTCTATACTATTGGGCCTATTACATTTGGGCCAGTTGTAAGGAACCATCACAGGGGGATAGGCCACCCCTACAACAGGCATAATACAAATATTGTATACAATTATTTAAGGTTTTTATGTAGTGCAATTACACAGGATTTGGTTGGGTGGTTTAGAAAAGTTATGGCCTCAGGAAGACTATTGTTTAGAATTTGGTCGCTACTAGACACAGTCGTGGTAATATATAGTTTGGGCCTAGTAGATGGCCAAATTAAAATTTGAGCATATCTAAAGAAAGTTAGATAATTTTTTGTAGATTTCAGAAGTGATATGATTTGTTATGTTTAGACTAGTATATTAATATCTATACCATTGTTAAATCTGCTGTCCAGTAAGATAATAAAACAATCTTCGGGGTTAAAAACGAGGTGTTAAATGGATTAATCAAATCAGGGTTTGTGTCTAACTAAGAAAGTGTAGAAAGTTTTGTGTAGATTCCAGAACTTATATGATTTTCCATGATAGGGCTTCTGAGTCAAGAGTTATGATATTTTTATTATCGGGACAGTAGAGGAGGACTGCCTGGTAAAGAGGGGATTATTGGATTGGGAAATGCGTAGAAGCAACATTGTTTATTTTGATATTTATGAATTGTTGTGGCATGTTGTTGAGACTGTTGTTTGTTGTAGTAGGAGTAACTTCAGGGTTGGTATCGGATTCACGTCAATCCATCCCACGTGGTTAGAAAAGACAAGTGTATAGTAGAATGATAACACGGGTTGTTTGCTCTTGGTATTTTATATTTATGAATTACCTAGTATGCTGGTGTACATGTTTACTCTTGGTTCCTATAATGCTCATATGATGATGAATTAAATGATGAAGATAGACGAATAATGTTGATAAATGATTAATGTCAAGAAAACCATTGTATTTTATATAATGACCATTTTTTATGGAAAGAGGTGACTTGTGTGGACCTCTAGAACCTACTTTGTATGGGCAACCAACGTGAGCGAGAAGAGTAAGACCTACTTTAATAGAATTTTTTGTATGGATAATCCTTTTTTATTCGAAATTACATAAATATACCCGCGGGAATTTTTTTTTACAAAAATAGGCTCCAGTCGCCTAATGGTTGGGCGACTGGAGCCTTTCGCCCAACTAGACCGCGACACATAAAGAGTCTACCAACCGTTCAGCGATTAACTGCAGTCGCCCCACCGTTGGGCGACTTCCATGAAGTCGCCGAACCGTTGGGCGACTGAAATTCAGTCGCCGAACGGTGGGGCGACTGGAGGTGGGATATAAAACCGCGCTCGGCCACTGTCGCACTGTTTTCATTCGGTTCATTCGGCCCCTCGCAGAAGGGAGAAGAGAAGGGGGAAAGAAGGAGAGGGAGAAGAGGAGAGGAGGAGAAGAGGAGGGGGAGAGAAAGAGAGGGAGAGGAGGAGAGTGAGTGTGCGATTTTCAGGTAATTTTTTGGTGTTATATTTTTTGTTAGTGTAAAAAATTAGTTTAGAAAATGTAGTGTACAAAATTAGTTTAGAAAATTAGTTTAGAAATTTAGTTTAGAAATCTAATTTAGAAATTTAATTTTCAAATTTTGTTTAGTAAATATAGTTTAGAAATTAAGTTTAGAAATTTAGTTTATAAATTTTGTATACCATTTATAATGCATTATTGTAAAAAATATAGTATTTAAATGTACATGTACAAAATGTAATGTTGAAATTATTGTACAAATTTAGATGTAGAAAATTTAATGTACAAATTTAGATGTAGAAAATTTAGTGTAGAAAGTTTAGATGTAGAAAGTTTAGTGTACAAATTTAGATGTAGAAAATTTAATGTTGAAATTATTGTACAAATTTAGATGTAGAAAATTTAATGTTGAAATTATTGTACAAATTTTGTAGGTATGACTCGTGCTGGACGTGACTCCGAGTGCCCGTACGCGCTGTTGGACGAGCACGTGGACCGCTCTCATCGCGCTTCCCGTCTAGTGCCGCCACCGGGGAGCACGAACGAGCCGCCAGGTCAGCTGGGAGTGGTCTGGACACGCACACCTCGCGTGGCCTGGGGACTCGACCTTCGTTGGACTGCCAGGTTTGCACTACTCCAGCGTTTAGTGCGACCGTAAGTTCGTTCCGTGCTGACCTTCACTTTGTTTGCAGGCTGCGGGATGCCGGGCTACTCCCTCTTGCCCGGATGGTGCAGGTCACGGACGAGGATGGAGCCGCTGGCGGGGACGAGGGCGGGGACGAGGTGGGCGGGGAGCAATCACGACGCTTTCCGTTCGACCGTTCCCTGCTGACGGCTTTGGTGGACCGTTGGCGGCCGGAGACGCACACTTTCCACCTCCCATTCGGGGAGATGACGCCGACCCTGCAGGATGTGTCCCTGCTCCTTGGGCTTCCGATCGCGGGAGACGCTGCCTTCCTACCGGAGGCCCCGGCCGACTGGCGCGCTGACCTGCTAGGCAGATTCGAGGGTGTCGTTCCACCGGCCGATGGCCACCACATGTTCAGAGAGGATCAGACCCATGGGCCGACTCTGAGGTGGCTCGCACAGTACTGGGTACGTGGTTACAATCGATCGTGTCTTCGAACCTCTTATTTGTGGTATTATGTACTAATAACAACTTGTTTGCATTCAGGTGGAGCGCATGGATCCACAGGCAGACGATCACCAGGTGTCGCGCCACTTGGAGGCGTACATGCTGTGGCTGTTTGGTTGGGTGCTTTTCACCACCAGCCACGGCAATTCGGTGGATGCGCGTCTTATCGCTTATGCGAGGGCGATCGCTGACGGCGAGCCCCACCAGGTCAGCTGGGGATCGGCCGTACTTGCCGTGACGTACCGCGCGCTGTGCGATGCGTGCACGAGGATCAATGCGAACTCGATCCTCACGGGCTGTCCCCTGCTACTGCAGTTGTGGTCGTTCGAGCGCTTAAGCCTCGGACGACCTGTGCTAGACAACATGGGTCCGTACGGGCTGTCCTCACTTTGCTGGCGTGACTGGGCTTTCTGGCTCACCCGTCGGAAGCTCATGTACCTCATCTACATGGAGGACTACGCACCCCAGCGGGTGATGCGGCAGTTCGGGCTACGGCAGCCGGTTCCTGTACCAGTCGGGCCATTGCTTCCGCGGCACGTGCACGGGTGAGTGATCGTTTCTGCTAAATATGTACATACTTACTACTGCATTCGCAAGTATCTCACATTACGTAATGGTTCTACACGCAGGCACAGCGCGAAGGGAGTGAAAAGAGGCACGGACTGGTCGTCGAGGATGCAGCCCTGGGTCGAGCAGTGGGTGGGTGCGCTCGATGACCGCGTGGAGGAGGACCGCCCGTACGACAGCAGGAGTACGCGGACTACCTGCGCTGGTACCAGCCGCGGACCCGTACCAGGCTCGTATATGTGGTAGACCCGCCTGCCACACACGTCGCCGCTCTGACGGACACGTACCCCGCGCAATTCGCGCGCGACGCTCACATCGCGGTACGTTACATGTCATTTCAAAGATTCCCAAATGGTAATGTCGTTTCGATGATCGACCATTTCATGTCTTTGTGTCCAGGCTGACGTCGGTTCTGCCCTATGGGCCAACTCCGGCACACTACTGGAGAGGGTCGCCACTGGTGCGCAGCTGACCCATGAGGAGGGCGTCAGCTTTGCGCATCGGATGCACGAGGGGTGTAGACGTATTGTTAGCCTACTGTCCTGCACGAGGCTACCGGCGGTCTCCACGCCCATCGCTCCGACTGCTCGTCCACCAGTGCCACCCCGACCAGCGTGCACCTACGTGGACACGTCCTCCACCACCTCGCCCGGAGCAGCCAGGGGGTTCAGCCTGGGCAGGGCCTCCTACACCAGTTCACTTCACGCCTCCTACGCACACCCCTGTCTTTCCCACCTCGATGGCGCCAGCTACGGGTACGCAGAGGGTCTTATATCGTGTTTATCCGAAGACGACATGCAACGAACTAACGATATTAATATTGCAGGTACTTACCAGCAGCACGGCGTCTCCCCAGGCCAGGACGAAGTGGACCAGTTTTTCGCGGAGTGGCCCGGGCAGTTCTTCGACGCAGCACCGGAGGTTCTCTCTGGCAGTGCCCTCCCCGGGATAGACACCACCAGCGCAGGGGCGGGATAGACACCCTCCTGCTCGTTTTACTTTTTCGGATCGTCCTAACCCGTTGCACCGGAGGAGGGCCAAGCGAGGCCGTATGGGAGGACGCGGGCGCGGTGACGGGGCACACCAGGGTGGCGACTGAGGCGTGCTGTAGATGCTATATATGTTATACATGTAATGAAAAAACATGTCCCATGTTACTCACAGTTATATTATGAAGTTTATTTAAATTTACATAAGTCTATCATCTCTTCTCCGCACATAAACTATCTCACTTAACAGTGTATGTATCGATCGTTCTCTACTCAATCTTTCATAAAAAAATTTTTAAAAACTTTTTACGCACCTACAATATACAATGAACATAAACTTTTATTACAACTTCACCGTATTTTTTACCGGTTCAACATTACAAAATTCACAAAATCTAAAACAATCACGGGGGCTACATGCAGTCGCCTAACGGGATGGCGACTACATGCTAGTCGCCTAACGGAAAAGCGACTACATGTAAGTCGCCGTACGGATGAGCGACTGGATGAAGTCGCTCTACTGTGTAGCGACACAAATTGTGTCACTTAATGGTTGGGCGAAAGGCTTCAGTCGCCCAACCATTAGGCGACTGGAGCCTATTTTTGTAAAAAATTTTCCCGCGGGTATATTTATGTAATTTCGAATAAAAAAGGATTATCCGTACAAAAAAACTCTACTTTAATAGGCACTTTACAGGAGTGGAAATGAGGCCCTTGTATAAAAGAGGACAAGCTTGTAGTCCCCGTATGAAAGATGATAGACTTGAGATCCCTGCATGAAAGAGAGTGAGCATGAGTCGGCATCAACATGTGTTATACTCCACTATACCATATAAGCAAAAGAGATGATGAGATACACGCGTGGCATTAATGAAAAGATAAAAGAGATGGTAATATATATGCATGGTATTAATGAAAAGATAGATGGAAATGAAATAGTTGTAAATTGATATGAACACTTGGTAACATATTTTAATCCCATTTACTGCTTTATTGTTTGCTTGCTAAGTCGTAGATTCACCCTTACTTATGCTTTATTATGTGCTTGCTAAGTCGTGGACTCAACCTTGCTTATGTTATTGTTTTTAAGGTGATCAATGAAGGCGATATGCATGGGGAGGGAATAGCTCATAATTAGGTCATGCACCGGTGTTGCTCGCTTATTACATTAGACAATAAACATTCATGATTATTAGTGATTTGGCTTGTGCATACTCTTGTAATTGGTTAATAAGTTCTTTTAGAACACAAATTTTTTAGTATGGTTGAAATCAAATAAAGTATCATTAGTTAGTCTCAATAATTGGATTATCTTCGTTATTGTTATTGTTATTGCTTCTATTAAATGTTAAGAGTTGTTTCAGTCAATATCGTTATGTTTGTGCTTAAGTGAGTATCTTGTGAAAAATTTGGTTATTATATAGATATTAGTAACTTGTGAAAGATAATTTAATTTGAACAGAAAGAGAGTTAATGGTGATATTCTGAATTTATACTGGGTCGAGGTGTTCCAGTATTTATTTGGTTTTGTCCAGATACTTTATCTATTAAAGTGCGGTCAACATTTAAAAGTTTGGATTGGGCGGCTCCGCATTATCTCGTCTGTTGTGCATGCATGCAGCAATCAAAGCGTAGAAAGACCTCTGTTGGATAGCCGATAGGTGTGGACTGTCGAGGACCCGATCATGTTCTCCACTCATCTATGGTGGATGGAACGGGAGCATGTACTCTAGCATGAAACGGGCATCTTTTTACTACTACTACTATTAGTGGCGAAGTCAAGAATGAAACTAAGGGTGTGCCAAACTATTTATAAGTCTAAACTAAGTTGACACAAAATTAGTCTTTTATTCTTATAAAATTTCAAATTCATATAGAAATTATAAATTGGATAAGACAAACGATGAAAAATAGAGAAATAAAAAGTAAGTACCTCGATAATAGAAAGCGCCATGAGTGCGGAGTAGCGATAAGTCACCTATGTATAAAATATATCAAAATTAGTAATATAATAGAAAATTATGAATGACAATGAAAATTTAGATCATATGAAACATACCAGAATTAAGCTAATTTGAGTCACGAGACAATAGAAACAAAAGACGTCATCTTTTTCCACATTCTATCCAATGTTCTTATCATTTTCACGGCGGAGTGCTCGGCGGCGGCGGTGCCTTCGGTGCACATGCAGGACCACATCTTCGCGGAGCGGCGGCGGAGGGAGAAGATCAACCAGAGGTTCATCGAGCTCTCCACCGTCATCCCCGGACTCAAGAAGGTTCATATATATTTCACTTTCTTTCTTATTTTTTTCTTTGATTGATTATCTCTTCTTTAATTTTATGATTTTCACTACTCCTCTTCCTCCTCTTTAATTTTATGATTTACATATATTATTTCACTTTCTTTCTTTCTTTGATTGATTGATTAGCTCTTCTTTAATTGTATGATTTTCACTTCTCCTCCTCTTCCTCCTCCTCGTCGTCATCTTCTTTAATTTCATGCTTGTTGTAAACATTCTAATCAAGGAGAGCTAGTTTCTTTCTGGATATGTTAATCTCTCTCTTTCTCTCTCTAGTTTTACTATATATAAAACTGCCACCGGGGGAGGTGAGGCTCAAGCCTCACTAAGCTCCCTTGGTGGCTACGCCCCTGATTATTACTACTACTGCGGCTGTATGTGCGTCAATTTTTACATTAATAAGTTACTATAATTTACGAGTGAAGTCACTATTAAATATATATAGAGTTACTACCCAGTTATGTACTGATAGAAATTTTACATATGTTTGACAGTAACTTCTTTCACAAATGATAGTAATTTTTGGCACGTATTTTACACCTGCTCACAGATTAATAATTCTATTATTATTATTATTATTATTATTAGATACAACATAATAATAAACTACGTTATACTAAATTAAGTTCATGAGTTTCAAACTGACACAAATTTAACATAAGTGTGTAATTAATTAATATTTCACATATTAAATTAAGTTCATGAGTTTTTTTAAAATGCTGTATCTTCATGTAAAAAAAATGCTCTCATAGGATCATTAGTTTTATCTACTTAATAATGTTGTTTCCATGTATACCTATACACTGGTTAAGAGATGTAGACAATTGGCGAGCTAGAGGTTCATGGGACTGTATCGTAAAGAGCTTACAATCCCGACATGTGATTCCCGAAGAGTTAGAATCATGAATTTATTGCTATGAATCCCCAATCTAGTTAAAAATTTTGCCTCAAGATTCCGATCCAACAAACCCTGACCACGGGTGCAAAACAGTGATATCTCAAGCATAAAAAGAAGAAAATCCACAGGAGAATGAAAAGATGTTTCCTGGCCCTTGTATGGGTCCCCGTCCACGTGCTTCCCAGCACGATGTCACGTGGATCTGCAGTGGCGGAGCCAGGATTTTGACTTTGGGTATTCCCATTCCCACATTAAAAAAATCCAATTCATAGATTTAAAATATAGTTCAAAGTAGTACGTTATCGATAATTAAAGTCACAAAAATAGTCAAATAACAAATTGTTCCGCTCTAAAATATGCATGAAACAAATTAATAAGTAATAAAGAGAACTTACAAAATACTATAATGTTGCTTTAACCTTACGATTCTTCATGGCTTGGAAGCGGTTGATGATGTCTTTGTCCTTAACTTGTAGAAAGAACTCCCGCTCAATAAATGTAACCAAACAATCATTCAAGTATTGATCCCCAATCTTATTTCTCAATTTGTTCTTCACATAATTCATGACAGAAAAGGCTCTTTCAACACTTGCAGTTGCTACTGAAAGCACTAGCACCAATTTGAGAAGTCTGTAAACAACTTCATGTCTAAGATGCTTCTTTGTTTCAACAAGCTTAATGGAAAGCTCAGCAAGACTTCTCACATTTCTAAACCTTTCATCAGTGCGCATATCAGTAATGTACAAATTGAGTTGAGGAGGAAGATTGAGAAATCCTTAGGATAAAATCCAGCAAGCTTAACCAATTTGTCTTTGTCAAAAGCAGCAAATGAATCAATAGGACTGAATGAAGCCATGCAAATAAGCAATTCTGTGTTTATAGGCTTCTTAAATTGGTGCTAGTAGGCTAGAATAGCGAAAATATCACAGAATACATCATTATACATTTATATATATATATATATATATGTATACATACATATATACTACAGATTACACCAAAAAAGTTGGGTATTCCCGGGAATACCCAGGAATACCATTGGATCCGCCCATGTGGATCTGTCCCTAGAAAATGGCACAGGAGCGCGTTTGTCCATTGAAATATTACTTCATTGATCTTAGGATTCACCTCATCCATATGGATGGGTTCTTTTGTTGAAATAATAGACTTTGGTCTATCAATAATTTCAAAAAAAAAAAAAATCTCAAAGGCCTATTTATGCATGATGATATGTGAGATACATTAGTACCATATTATTAGCCAAGGTAGAGAGACACCTTGAAAGTCTATAATAGAAAATGCATATTCTCTCTAAAGCATCTAAGCAAGAATTACGTTCATAATAGTCAAGTTTCTCTGTCTCTGTGCAGTTCTTGGCTACTCCGTCCTTCATCAGCGTACACCTATCGTGGGGAGAGCAGGTCTCCGAAGCCATCGTCCTTGTAATCCTGTATGATAGAGGGCGAATTAGGTTTTTGGAAAGCGTTTCGCGCGACTGCTTGCCATTCTTTGCAACGACTACTTCATCTTCTTCGCACTATTCTTCATTTCACTTTGGTAACATCCAGTACTCTTCTGTTTTCTTTAATTTTCAGTATGAATATATATGCTTCTATGTTCATATTACTTACCCTGCTAGTTCATTTTTTTGAGATACATGTGTGTACGATCTTATTTATGTTTAAAACAGAAAAGTACTAGATTGTACTGAAGTAAAATGAAGAATAGTGTGGAGAAGATGAAGTAGTTGCTACAGGGAACGGTGAGCAGTCGCGTGAGACGCTTCCCAAAAACCTGATTCGCCCTTTCCCATATAGAATAACAAGGACGATGGCTTCGGAGACCTGCTCCCCCCATGACTGGTGTACGCCGGTGAAGGGACGGAGTAGCTAAGAACAATGCAGAGACAAAGGAGCTTGATTATCAGGAACACAATTCTTGCTTGGATGCTCCAAAGAGAATAAGCAGATTCTATTATAGAGATTCTATTATAGACTTCAGAAGGTGTCTCTCCACCTTGGCTAGCAATGTGGTACTAAAGTATCCCACATGCCACCAAGCATGAGTGGGCCTTTGGGATTTTCCTTGGAATTATTGATGGACCAAAGCCCATTATTCCAACAATCCCCCACCAGATCCCAAAGGCTCACAAAGTTTGCCTGCTGTTCCAAAGTGTTCTTAATATACCAGTTTTTTTTAGTGGAGGCATGTTAGGGTTGAACATCCATCTAGAGCTTCAAGCTACATTCATCCACAACTACACTATGGACTAGGCCTTGAATTGGTAGTTTTGCGTGAATGAATTTCACTTAAAGCCTTGACTGATACTAGGCTGCCAACAGGCTACCCCTCGGGTGGAGCGTATAAATCGTACTCTGGTGTCTCTTCATGAGCTTATGTAACATCCCAAATTTTTGCTAAAATAAAAATAATAAAATAAATAATAAAAATGGAATAAAATAAAATTTAAATTAAAATAAGTATTTTTGTGCCTAAAGTTTAATTTGGATTTGCCCTGAATTTCTGTTTTTGAAAAAGTTGTATTTGAAAAGTATTTTCAGAAAAACCTAAAAGTATTATTAAATAAAATGATATTTTGATTTTATATAAAAATCTTATGTCAAATTAATTATTTGGAGTTATTTGGCTTTTATTTGGTTTCCTGGATTTTCTGGAGTTTAAAAATGTATTTTAAAATTTAAAAAGTATTTTAAAATATGAAAATTAGAGACCAACATTAGTTGGAAATAATTGTAGTAAGTCCAAAATGTCTCCAGGAGATTCTATGAATTTTTCTGGGATTTTTGGTATTTATTTCATATTTTTCTGAGCTCATATGAATGTTCTGGGCATTTCTGAAAAATCTAGAAATCAATTCAAAAATAAAATCCCGTCCTCCCTTCCCCGGCCGCCACGTGGACGGCCGGATCCCCGCCACGCCTCCCGCCCGGATCCACCGCGCATCCCGCCTTCCCCTCTCCCCTGCCCGCCATGTGGCTGGCCCCGATTGCGCCACGTCGCCCCTCTTCATCGGCCGCCCGATCCGCCCCTCTTCCCCCGCGTGGCGACATCTGCGCCGCCCGCGCCTCTCCCTCTCTCTGGCCGCATGGCCCCACATGTCGGCACGCTACCCCGCTCTCCTCTCTCTTCCTTCCCGGCCCCACCCGGCAGCCACTCCCCCGCCGCCGTCTCTCTGCGCCCCGGGCCCATCTCGTCAGGGTCATCTTCCCCGCGCCGCCGTCGTCCTCCTCGCGCCCGCCCGCCCCGGCCGTTGCGCCCACCTCCGCCTGACCCGGTCGCCACCCCTCTCTCTCGGCCGCGCCTCTCTCCCGCGAGCGCCGCCACCTTCCCCCGCAAGACCCGCGCCCCACGCGCCACCTCCTCCCCGCCTTCTCCGCGCACGATCCCACCTTCCCCGTAACCGCCGCCATGGCCGCCCGCCTCCGGCGAGCGATTCACGCGCCCCCACTCCCCTCCGCCCCCTATAAAGAGGCCCCCGAGCTCCTCCTTCCCCCTCACACCACCGCTCCGCCCTCCCCCGCCCTCTCCCGAGCTCCCGGAGCCCCTCACCACTCGCGCCCCCATCTCGGCCGTCGAAGTCCCTCCGGCGAGCAATTGCGCTCGGCCCGACGCCGCTCGAGCCTGGCCGACCCCGCCCCGGACTTCCTCGCGCCTCCACCGACGTCCTCCGCCCCTCTGTCCAGCTCGAGCGCCACCGGAGCCCTGCCGCCGCGTGAAGCCCGAGCCACCGCCGCTCTTCCCTCGCTGCCGACCGCCTTCCGGCCACCTCCGGTAACCCCCTCGCCCACCCTCGGGTTCCCCGTCCTCCGCTCTCCCGAATGCGCCACTCGCCGCCAGCCGTCACCCGCCGGAGCGTCGGCGAGCTCCCCGGGCCCGAGCGCCGCCCCGGCCGGCAGGCCACGTCAGCGTGCCCGTGTCTGCGTGGCACCCCACGTCGGCGCCACCTCGGCCGCGTCTGCCCAGTCGGCGCCACGCCAGCCCGGCCCCGTGACCCGTGCCACCTCACCTCCCCCTCTCCTCAGTGGACCCAGTCCATAGACCATGGGCCCACTGTCAGCCGGTGCTCCTCTCGGGCTGACGTCATGCTTGCGTCATAAGTCCCTTTTCCCGTAGAAAAATAATTCGGCCGAAAAGAAATTCCTTGCTGACGCAATAATTCAGGTTTTTCAGCAGAAAAATAATTCCAGAAATCCCCTTTTTCCATTTTCTCTCTTTTCAAATTTCCCGGAGCCCGTTCTCCTTCGTTCTAACTCCGATTTGGCCCATTCAAATTTCTAAATTCATCAAAAATTCCCCTCTATTCATTTATAGCCTCAATTCAAAATTTTGAAGTCAATTTGAATTTAATTTGATTTTATTTGAATTTGGTGGGTTATTTTCACGTGTAGACTTCGACGATTCGGGAAAATTCGACGACGAAGGTTTGAACCAAGTTGAAGAGCAAGGCAAGTCACCCTCCTTGATCATGTTGATCCCAGATTTCAAAATAAAATTATTTTGTTTTAAAGTATTCTGCATGCATATTTTTATTCAACGTATTTCAATTCAGTTTTAAATTTAGTTATTGCCTACTTGTTATTTCCTCCATTGATATTGAATTCCTCATTACCTTGTCACCCTAGAATCAAACTCTAGTTAATACATTAGTGTTGGCTAGAGGGTTTATTCAAATGCTTAGCCCTGCGAAGTCATATTATTTGTTTTTGGGATATCTTTCACATAAAATGATATGTGCTCTTGACTTTGGTGAGTCAAGGAGGTTTATAAAATTATTTTGAAAACAAATATAAAACTGGTTTAGACTTAGGCAATTGGTTAGAGTGGTGGGTGCAGGCATGCCCTGTTGGTTGGAGCCGCAGTGGTTGATTGTCGTGCACGGGGGTATGTGGTTGGGCCTAAGTCAGATTAAGGACCGGTCTGTGAGCTACTGTTGCAAAGCCCTAATCGTACTACCACATGGCTGGTATGGGACAGTCCTGGCCGAATAATTTGTGAAGTCCCAACCTGAGCCGAGTTGTAGGTTGAAAGTGAGCGTGGTTGGTGCCATGTGAAGTCTCACTTGGGCGAGCGTGGTGAAGCCATGAGAAGTCTCGTCTAGGCTCAAGAGGGGGTCCCGGTCTGGTGGATTCCTTACTGGGGTGAAACCTTAGAGTTGGCTCGACCAGGTTGAAGGCTTTGCATTGTAAAGGCCTTGTCACGACTCCCCACCGCACACCTAAGGAAGTGTGTAATTTAGTGGTACAACGGGATGATCGTGTCTTGTGGGTAAAGCTGTACAACCTCTGCAGAGTGTATAATCTATCCTGGATAGCCGTGCCCACGGTCATGGGCATGCTGAGTAAAAGTTTTTCATGGATTAGATTTTGATTTTCAAAAATGTTTTCGAAAACCTTGCGGATGGATGGAATCCGTGAGAGTTTGAAATCTGGTGAATGGATGGAATTCATCAGAGTTGCGCAGTGAAAGCGTGTGGATGGATGGAATCCATACGTGAGCTTTTGAAAAGATGGTCCGGGTGGGATGCCCGTGGTTAGGTTGGTGTTTGGTCGGAGCCGGCACTGACGGTATTACTTTCTACTACAAGTATTGTTTTATCTACTGTATTAAATTGTCGGAACCCGGAGCAACGACTCCTGGATCCTCTGTGTAAATCGCACTAGTCCAGGAACAGCTAGTGCACACAGCGTACAACAAAGATAAATATCAACCATAATGACATTTATTAACTGAATATAGGCATGAATGCCAAAGTTTACATCAACGGCACATAAGCCAAAATTAAGTAATAAGCAGCGGAAGAAAAACCGAAGCGGAAGAAGCCCACTGAGCCTGCCCACAGGCAAACGACAGTAAGACGCGGCCTATTCGTCCAGATCTTCACCGTAGTTGATGTCTTCCTTCTCTGTGTGGAAAAAGCAACGTGAGTACAAACTTGTACTCAGCAGGTCACCCGGGAAAATGCAACATAATGATAAAGGCTTCAACGGAAGGCTTATAGGGTTAGTTTGCATAAAACAGCATTTAAGAAATACCATAAGTAGATTGAAATTGCTGAATTTAATACGATAAGTAAAAACAATACTTGAGTTAGAAAATAATACCGTCAGTGCAGGCTCCGACCATACACCAACCTATCCACGGGCATCCCACCCGGACCATCTTTTCCAAAAGACCACGTATGGATTCCATCCATCCACACGCTTTCACTGCGCAACTCTGATGAATTCCATCCATTCACCAGATTTCAATCTCTCACGGATTCCATCCATCCGCAAGGTTTTCAATTTCTCTCATGGGTTCCATCTACCCACAAGGTTTTCGAAAACATTTTTGAAAATCAAAAGCTAATCCATGAAAAACTTTTACTCAGCATGCCCATGACCGTGGGCACGGCTATCCAGGATAGATTATACACTCTGCAGAGGTTGTACAGCTTTACCCACAAGACACGATCATCCTTTTGTGCCACGCGAGTTACACACTTCCTTAGGTGTGCGGCAAGGAGTCATGACAAGGCCTTTACAATGCAAAGCCTTCAACCTGGTCGAGCCAACTCTAAGGTTTCACCCCAGTAAGGAATCCACCAGACCGGGACCCCCTCTTGAGCCTAGACGAGACTTCTCATGGCTTAACCACGCTCGCCCAAGTGAGACTTCACATGGCACCAACCACGCTCACTTTCAACCTACAACTCGACTCAGATTGGGACTTCGCAAATTATTCAGCCAGGGCTGTCCCATACCAGCCATGTGGTAGTACGATTAGGGCTTTGCAACAGTAGCTCACAGACCGGTCCTTAATCTGACTCAGGCCCAACCACATACCCCTGTGCACGACAATCAACCACTGCGGCTCCAACCAACAGGGCATGCCTGCACCCACCACTCTAACCAAATGCCTAAGTCTAAACCAGTTTTATATTAGTTTTCAAAATAATTCATAAACCTCATTGACTCACCAAAGTCAAGAGAACATATCATTTTATGTAAACAGGGTCATCATTTTATGTGAAAGTTATCCCAAAACAAATATTATATCTAAGCAGTCTAAGCATTTGATATAAATTCCTCTAGCCAACACTAATGTATTAACTAGAGTTTGAATCTAAGGTGACAAGGTACTGAGGATTCAAATTCAATGGAGGGATTAACAAGTAGGCATTAACTAAATTTAAAACTGAATTGAAATACGTTGAATAAAAATATGCATGCAGAATACTTTAAAACAAAATAATTTTATTTTGAAATCTGGGATCAACATGATCAAGGAGGGTGACTTGCCTTACTCTTCAACTTGGCTTGATTCTTCGTCGAAGAAATTTCCCGAATCGTCGAAGTCTACACGTTAAAACAACCCACCAAATTCAAATAAATTCAACATAAATTCAAATTGAACTCAAATATTTGAATTGAGGCTATAAATGGATAGAGGGGAATTTTTGATGAATTTAGAAATTTGAATGGGCCAAATCGGAGTTAAAACGAGGGAGAACGGGCTCCGGGAAATTTGAAAAGAGAGAAAATGGAAAAAGGGGATTTCTGGAATTATTTTCCTAAAGGAAAATGGGATTTATTGCGTCAGCGGGAATTTAATATTCGGCCGAATTATTTTTCTACGGGAAAAAGGACTTATGACGCCAGCATGACGTCAGCCCGAGTGGTGGCCGACTGACCGGTGGGCCCTTGGTCCATGGACCAAGTCCACAGAAGAGAGAGGGTGGTGAGGTGGCACGGGTGGCGGGGCCGGGCTGGCGTGGCGCCGACAGGGCACGGAGGGGACGAGGTGGCGCTGGCGTGGCGCCATGTCAGCAGACACGCAAGCGGGGGAAGCTGACGTGGCCGGCCAGTCGGGGTGGCGCACGGGTACGGCGGTGGTGGCGGCGCTCCGGTGGCCGGCGTTGAGCGGCGAGGGCCGGAGGAGGAAGGGGAAGTCGCGGGGATCACAGAGAGGGGCACGGTCCTTACCGGCGGCGAGCGGAGACGGCCAGCGGCAGGGGAGAGCGGCGGCGTGGCTCGGGCGGCGACGGGAACGAGGCTCCGGTGGCGGGGAGGCGCGGCCGAGGGGCGGCGGGGGTGCGCACGGGCGCGGCGAAGGCAACGGTGGGGACGGCGAGGCGTTGCGTGGCCCGAGACGAAGCCGATTGCTCGCCGGAGGGCTTGGTGGCGGCGGCGGCGAGAGAACACGGCGCGAGGGAGCTTGGGCGGCGGAGGAGGGAATTGGATGGCGAAGGGAGGTGGATGGAGGAGTGGGGGTGCTCGGGAGCTCCTTTTATAGGGTCGAGGGGAGGCAGGGGCGTGGGAATTCGTCGCCGGAGAGGAGGTGTTGGCGGCGGCCGTTGCGGGGAGGGAGACGTGGGGAGGTGGGCGACGGGCGCGGAGAAGGGGGAGTCGTGCGCGGAGTGGGGATGGGGGCGGCGCACGCGCGCGGAAGGCGGGGGAGACCGGGTCGGGCGGAGCGGCGGTTGCGGGCGACGCGCGGAGGAAGAAGATGACCGGGAGGAAGAAGGGGGCGGGTAGCTGACATGCGGGCCCGGGGTGGCAGCGAGAGAAGGAGGGAGAGAGAGAGACTGCCGGGTGGGCCGAATGGGGATCGGGCGGTCGAGATGGCAAGGGCGGCAATCGGACGGCCGAGAGAGGGGTGAGGCGCGGACGGCGGAGATGTCGCCACGCGGGGGAAGAGGGGGCGGATCGGGCGGCCGATGAAGAGGGGCGACGTGGCGCAATCGGGGCCAGCCACATGGCGGGCAGGGGAGAGGGGAAGGCGGGATGCGCGGTGGATCCGGGCGGGAGGCGTGGCGGGGATCCGGCCGTCCACGTGGCGGCCGGGGAAGGGAGGAGGGGATTTATTTTTGGAAATTGATTTTGGATTTTCAGAAAAGCCTAGAAATTCCATTAAGCCTCAGAAAAATATGAAATAAATACCAAAAATCCCAGAAAAATTCATAGAATCTCCTGGAGACATTTTGGACTTAAAACCAAATATTTCTAACTAATGTTGGTATTTAATTTTCATACTTTAAAATACTTTTTAATTTCAAAAATACATTTTCAAACTCCAGAAAATCCAGGAAACCAAATAAACTCCAAATAACTCCAAATAATTAATTTGAATTAGGATTTTTATATAAAATCAAAATATCCTTTTATTTAATAATATTTTTGGGTTTTCCTTAAAATGCTTTTCGAATCCAGCTTTTTCAAAGACAGAAATTCAGGGAAAATCCAAATTTAAAATTTAGGCACAACAATACTTATATTTAATTCAGATTTTATTTTAACCAATTTTTAATTATTTATTTAATTATTTCTATTTTCATAAAAACCTGGGCTGTTACAATCTATCCCCCTTAAACAGAATCTCGTCCCCGAGATTCGCACGGGCTAGCAGAGAAATAGGTTTGGCTTACTCGGTATGGCTTGAGCTGACATCTGATTCTGGCGTCCTTTGACGAACTTCGTAGGCTTACTATTTGCTACCTGCGGGTGGTTGGCAGTCGATGCTCCAGCTTGATACTTCCAAAGATTAGGAGAGAGGAGACTCAAGGCAAAGGAAGGAATAGGGGATATTTTGCACAACCCAAAACTAAATTTTAATAAAACCTTTATTAATCACTTAATAGGTAATAGTTACGACTGTCGACGAAAGAGAAAACTTGACAGCTCATAACGACGTCTTATTAGCTAGCCTAACAACTCATCCTAAAGGGGTAAGGGTCGTCTTGGAGTCATCCTTCATGGCTCTCATGGTACGAAGCTGGATCTTTCAAGGCGAAGATTGAAGTGGCGACAGGGTCGAAGAATTCCAGCTGTTGCCATCTATAGTTGTTTTGGAACAAGGGAAGATGCAGAAATAGGTTTTTCAAAAATGACATTAAGACGAGAAAGAATTGAGATAAGGATAAGCAAAGATTAAGAGGTAAGATTAAGCAAAACTTTTGAAATTACTAGTTTAGTAAAATAAGTCCTTAGGGTCAAACTATTCTACTCTACCTACGGTCACGTCTTAGTATCAACCTGGCTCTGATACCACCTTTGTCGGAACCCGGAGCAACGACTCCTGGATCCTCTGTGTAAATCGCACTAGTCCAGGAACAGCTAGTGCACACAGCGTACAACAAAGATAAATATCAACCATAATGACATTTATTAACTGAATATAGGCATGAATGCCAAAGTTTACATCAACGGCACATAAGCCAAAATTAAGTAATAAGCAGCGGAAGAAAAACCGAAGCGGAAGAAGCCCACTGAGCCTGCCCACAGGCAAACGACAGTAAGACGCGGCCTATTCGTCCAGATCTTCACCGTAGTTGATGTCTTCCTTCTCTGTGTGGAAAAAGCAACGTGAGTACAAACTTGTACTCAGCAGGTCACCCGGGAAAATGCAACATAATGATAAAGGCTTCAACGGAAGGCTTATAGGGTTAGTTTGCATAAAACAGCATTTAAGAAATACCATAAGTAGATTGAAATTGCTGAATTTAATACGATAAGTAAAAACAATACTTGAGTTAGAAAATAATACCGTCAGTGCAGGCTCCGACCATACACCAACCTATCCACGGGCATCCCACCCGGACCATCTTTTCCAAAAGACCACGTATGGATTCCATCCATCCACACGCTTTCACTGCGCAACTCTGATGAATTCCATCCATTCACCAGATTTCAATCTCTCACGGATTCCATCCATCCGCAAGGTTTTCAATTTCTCTCATGGGTTCCATCTACCCACAAGGTTTTCGAAAACATTTTTGAAAATCAAAAGCTAATCCATGAAAAACTTTTACTCAGCATGCCCATGACCGTGGGCACGGCTATCCAGGATAGATTATACACTCTGCAGAGGTTGTACAGCTTTACCCACAAGACACGATCATCCTTTTGTGCCACGCGAGTTACACACTTCCTTAGGTGTGCGGCAAGGAGTCATGACAAGGCCTTTACAATGCAAAGCCTTCAACCTGGTCGAGCCAACTCTAAGGTTTCACCCCAGTAAGGAATCCACCAGACCGGGACCCCCTCTTGAGCCTAGACGAGACTTCTCATGGCTTAACCACGCTCGCCCAAGTGAGACTTCACATGGCACCAACCACGCTCACTTTCAACCTACAACTCGACTCAGATTGGGACTTCGCAAATTATTCAGCCAGGGCTGTCCCATACCAGCCATGTGGTAGTACGATTAGGGCTTTGCAACAGTAGCTCACAGACCGGTCCTTAATCTGACTCAGGCCCAACCACATACCCCTGTGCACGACAATCAACCACTGCGGCTCCAACCAACAGGGCATGCCTGCACCCACCACTCTAACCAAATGCCTAAGTCTAAACCAGTTTTATATTAGTTTTCAAAATAATTCATAAACCTCATTGACTCACCAAAGTCAAGAGAACATATCATTTTATGTAAACAGGGTCATCATTTTATGTGAAAGTTATCCCAAAACAAATATTATATCTAAGCAGTCTAAGCATTTGATATAAATTCCTCTAGCCAACACTAATGTATTAACTAGAGTTTGAATCTAAGGTGACAAGGTACTGAGGATTCAAATTCAATGGAGGGATTAACAAGTAGGCATTAACTAAATTTAAAACTGAATTGAAATACGTTGAATAAAAATATGCATGCAGAATACTTTAAAACAAAATAATTTTATTTTGAAATCTGGGATCAACATGATCAAGGAGGGTGACTTGCCTTACTCTTCAACTTGGCTTGATTCTTCGTCGAAGAAATTTCCCGAATCGTCGAAGTCTACACGTTAAAACAACCCACCAAATTCAAATAAATTCAACATAAATTCAAATTGAACTCAAATATTTGAATTGAGGCTATAAATGGATAGAGGGGAATTTTTGATGAATTTAGAAATTTGAATGGGCCAAATCGGAGTTAAAACGAGGGAGAACGGGCTCCGGGAAATTTGAAAAGAGAGAAAATGGAAAAAGGGGATTTCTGGAATTATTTTCCTAAAGGAAAATGGGATTTATTGCGTCAGCGGGAATTTAATATTCGGCCGAATTATTTTTCTACGGGAAAAAGGACTTATGACGCCAGCATGACGTCAGCCCGAGTGGTGGCCGACTGACCGGTGGGCCCTTGGTCCATGGACCAAGTCCACAGAAGAGAGAGGGTGGTGAGGTGGCACGGGTGGCGGGGCCGGGCTGGCGTGGCGCCGACAGGGCACGGAGGGGACGAGGTGGCGCTGGCGTGGCGCCATGTCAGCAGACACGCAAGCGGGGGAAGCTGACGTGGCCGGCCAGTCGGGGTGGCGCACGGGTACGGCGGTGGTGGCGGCGCTCCGGTGGCCGGCGTTGAGCGGCGAGGGCCGGAGGAGGAAGGGGAAGTCGCGGGGATCACAGAGAGGGGCACGGTCCTTACCGGCGGCGAGCGGAGACGGCCAGCGGCAGGGGAGAGCGGCGGCGTGGCTCGGGCGGCGACGGGAGCGAGGCTCCGGTGGCGGGGAGGCGCGGCCGAGGGGCGGCGGGGGTGCGCACGGGCGCGGCGAAGGCAACGGTGGGGACGGCGAGGCGTTGCGTGGCCCGAGACGAAGCCGATTGCTCGCCGGAGGGCTTGGTGGCGGCGGCGGCGAGAGAACACGGCGCGAGGGAGCTTGGGCGGCGGAGGAGGGAATTGGATGGCGAAGGGAGGTGGATGGAGGAGTGGGGGTGCTCGGGAGCTCCTTTTATAGGGTCGAGGGGGAGGCAGGGGCGTGGGAATTCGTCGCCGGAGAGGAGGTGTTGGCGGCGGCCGTTGCGGGGAGGGAGACGTGGGGAGGTGGGCGACGGGCGCGGAGAAGGGGGAGTCGTGCGCGGAGTGGGGATGGGGGCGGCGCACGCGCGCGGAAGGCGGGGGAGACCGGGTCGGGCGGAGCGGCGGTTGCGGGCGACGCGCGGAGGAAGAAGATGACCGGGAGGAAGAAGGGGGCGGGTAGCTGACATGCGGGCCCGGGGTGGCAGCGAGAGAAGGAGGGAGAGAGAGAGACTGCCGGGTGGGCCGAATGGGGATCGGGCGGTCGAGATGGCAAGGGCGGCAATCGGACGGCCGAGAGAGGGGTGAGGCGCGGACGGCGGAGATGTCGCCACGCGGGGGAAGAGGGGGCGGATCGGGCGGCCGATGAAGAGGGGCGACGTGGCGCAATCGGGGCCAGCCACATGGCGGGCAGGGGAGAGGGGAAGGCGGGATGCGCGGTGGATCCGGGCGGGAGGCGTGGCGGGGATCCGGCCGTCCACGTGGCGGCCGGGGAAGGGAGGAGGGGATTTATTTTTGGAAATTGATTTTGGATTTTCAGAAAAGCCTAGAAATTCCATTAAGCCTCAGAAAAATATGAAATAAATACCAAAAATCCCAGAAAAATTCATAGAATCTCCTGGAGACATTTTGGACTTAAAACCAAATATTTCTAACTAATGTTGGTATTTAATTTTCATACTTTAAAATACTTTTTAATTTCAAAAATACATTTTCAAACTCCAGAAAATCCAGGAAACCAAATAAACTCCAAATAACTCCAAATAATTAATTTGAATTAGGATTTTTATATAAAATCAAAATATCCTTTTATTTAATAATATTTTTGGGTTTTCCTTAAAATGCTTTTCGAATCCAGCTTTTTCAAAGACAGAAATTCAGGGAAAATCCAAATTTAAAATTTAGGCACAACAATACTTATATTTAATTCAGATTTTATTTTAACCAATTTTTAATTATTTATTTAATTATTTCTATTTTCATAAAAACCTGGGCTGTTACATAAATTCAGCAATTTCAATCTACTTATTGTATTTCTTAAATGCTGTTTTATGCAAACTAACCCTATAAGCCTTCCATTGAAGCCTTTATCATTATGTTGCATTTTCCCGGGTGACTTGCGGAGTACAAGTTTGCACTCACGTTGCTTTTTCCACACAGAGAAGGAAGACGTCAACTACGGTGAAGATCTGGACGAATAGGCCGCGTCTTACTGTCGTTTGCCTGTGGGCAGGCTCAGTGGGCTTCTTCCGCTTCGGTTTTTCTTCCGCTGCTTATTACTTAATTTTGGCTTATGTGCCGTTGATGTAAACTTTGGCATTCATGCCCATATTCAGTTAATAAATGTCATTATGGTTGATATTTATCTTTATTGTACGCTGTGTGCACTAGCTGATCCTGGACTAGTGCGATTTACACAGAGGATCCAGGAGTCGTTGCTCCGGGTTCCGACAAAGGTGGTATCAGAGCCATGACGATACTAAGACGCGACCGTAGGTAGATTAAAAAGGTGAAACCCTAACGACTTATTTTACTAAACAATATTTTCAAAAGTTTTGCTTATTCTTACCCCTTAATCTTTGCTTATCCTTATCTCAATTCTTTCTCGTCTTAATGTCATTTTTGAAACACCTATTTCTGCCTCTCACCTTATTCCAAAACAACTATAGAAGGAAACAGTTGGAATTCTTCGACCCTATCACCACTTCAATCTTTGCCTTGAAGCATCGCGCTTTGTACCTCGACAGCCCCGAAGAATGACACCAAGGCGACCCTTACCCATTTAGGATGAGGCTAGTTAACAAAACGTTGTTATGAGCTGTCAAGTTTTCTCTTTTTGTCGACAGCCGTAACTATTACTTAATAAAGGTTTTATTAAAGTTGAAGTTTTGGGTTGTGCAAAATATCCCCTATTCCTTCCTTTGCCTTGAGTCTCCTCTCTCCTAGTCTTTGAAAGCATCAAGCTGGAGCACCAACTGTCAACGACCTTAGCGAAGCGATGTTTAAACCAAATCTCAGCTCAAGCCACACCAGGTAAGATCCAAACCAATTTCTCTGCTAACCCGTGCGAATCTCGGGGACGAGATTCTTTTTAAGGGGGGTAGATTTGTAATATCCCAAATTTTTGCTAAAATAAAAATAATAAAATAAATAATAAAAATGGAATAAAATAAAATTTAAATTAAAATAAGTATTTTTGTGCCTAAAGTTTAATTTGGATTTGCCCTGAATTTCTATTTTTGAAAAAGTTGTATTTGAAAATTATTTTCAGAAAAACCTAAAAGTATTATTAAATAAAATGATATTTTGATTTTATATAAAAATCTTATGTCAAATTAATTATTTGGAGTTATTTGGCTTTTATTTGGTTTCCTGGATTTTCTGGAGTTTAAAAATGTATTTTAAAATTTGAAAAGTATTTTAAAATATGAAAAATTAGAGACCAACATTAGTTGGAAATAATTGTAGTAAGTCCAAAATGTCTCCAGGAGATTCTATGAATTTTTCTGAGATTTTTGGTATTTATTTCATATTTTTCTGAGCTCATATGAATGTTCTGGGCATTTATGAAAAATCTAGAAATCAATTCAAAAATAAAATCCCCTCCTCCCTTCCCCGGCCGCCACGTGGACGGCCGGATCCCCGCCACGCCTCCCGCCCGGATCCACCGCGCATCCCGCCTTCCCCTCTCCCCTGCCCGCCATGTGGCTGGCCCCGATTGCGCCACGTCGCCCCTCTTCATCGGCCGCCCGATCCGCCCCTCTTCCCCCGCGTGGCGACATCTGCGCCGCCCGCGCCTCTCCCTCTCTCTGGCCGCATGGCCCCACATGTCGGCACGCTACCCCGCTCTCCTCTCTCTTCCTTCCCGGCCCCACCCGGCAGCCACTCCCCCGCCGCCGTCTCTCTGCGCCCCGGGCCCATCTCGTCAGGGTCATCTTCCCCGCGCCGCCGTCGTCCTCCTCGCGCCCGCCCGCCCCGGCCGTTGCGCCCACCTCCGCCTGACCCGGTCGCCACCCCTCTCTCTCGGCCGCGCCTCTCTCCCGCGAGCGCCGCCACCTTCCCCCGCAAGACCCGCGCCCCACGCGCCACCTCCTCCCCGCCTCCATGAGATAGCAGCACCGCCTAGAGTGGAAATATATCCACTCGTAGCCTTAATCTCATCAACATCAGATATCCAATTGGAATCACTATACCCTTCGAGTACGCCAGTGTATCAAGTATAATGAATTCCATAACTCATCGTACCTCTCAAGATGCGCATAACTTGCTCGAGCGCACGCCAATGATCATCTTCCGGATTAGAGATAAACTGGCTTAATTTGCTTACAGTAAATGAGATGTCAAGCTGGGCAGCACTAGCTAGGTACATGAGCGAACCAATAATATGAGAATATCTCAGCTGATCCATTCCTAGTCTTTGATTATTTCGAAGTATTAGACTGGGATCATAAGGTATTGGAGAAGGCTTGCTATCCATATAGCAAAAACGGTTCAAGACCTTTTCCATATAATGGGATTGTAGAAGTGTAATCTCATCCTTACCCTTAATTAGCTTGATGTTTAGAATTACATCAGCTTCTCCCAGATCTTTCATGTCAAAACTTTGGGACAAAAATGACTTAACCTCATTAACCACATTAAGATTTGTTCCAAAGATAAGTATGTCATCAAATATAGACACAATACGACCCCTTCACCCCCACCATAGTGGTAGTACACACATCTATCAGCTTCATTTATTGTAAAGCCCACAGATATTAAAGTTCTATCGAACTTCTCATGCCATTATTTAGGTGCTTGCTTAAGGCCATATAAAGATTTTAGTAACTTACAAACCTTGCCCTCTTGACCAGTCGCTACTACAAAAAAGGTTATACTAGATGCCTCATCTAAGACGGTTCCAAAGAACCGTCAGTGTTGCAATTATCATAGATGGTTTTAAAAGCGTGACCGTCTATGTTACTAGTGATGGCTATAACTGTCTGTGATACATAATTATCACAGACGATTCCGATTAAGAACCATATGTGATATTATCATAGACGGTTAGGTCTATGATAATGCTACATCACCAATTCGTGGCATCTCTCATAGAATTTTGATATCACCCATCCATTCTCTCTACATCGAATGGCAGGCACCGATCTCCTCTTACCTCTTGCCCCTTATTATTCCCCCTCTCCCTTTTCCCCCAATTTCAATCTTAAGAACCAATACTGATGAGGACATTTCCTGCTGCTTCTAGTTCATCCACTCCTTATTCCTGCTTCCTCTCCCAAACTAAAGTGGCCTGTCCCCTCCGCCTCTAGTTGTGACGTTACGGTTCACTATACAAGGCACTCTTGTTGTAAGTGTCGTAAGAGTGTCTTGTATAGTGTCACTGTCGTGACACAATGGTGATGCTGCTGCCACCTCTCCTTCATCGTTGGTGATATATCCCCCATCCAAAATTGTTGGATGGCTAGGGTTTTGGCCATATAAATCTTGATGCTCATGTGTGCAAAAATTAATTGTTGATGCCTTAGTTCTTATGACAATTTATGGATGGCTAGGGTTTCAGCCCTTGTTGAAATTCATATTTTATTGTAGGATGAAGATATGGCACCAAAGTTTATTACACAATGATCTTGTTCTTAGAAATAGGTCTGCTTTGGTTCATCTACATTATCTGATTACGCTATTTTGTAGCGTAATTAGAGAATATTGATGAACTAAAGGATACCTATTTATGAGAATGCCGGAATCACAGATAGTTCTTAACTAGAATCTTTATGAGACTATCATAGATGGCTATGTTTAAGGACCATCTGCGATATCTGATATATCATAGACGGTTGTTTTTTGAAAAATCGTCTGTGTTTTAACTAATCACCGATGGTTCAAGAGCCGTCTATGATAACAACCTGTTATCACAGATACATAAATTCAGCTAGGTCAAAAACCATTTGTGATGACGGTTCAAGAGCCGTCTATGATGACCTTTTCTGTGATAGTGAGTTATCACAAAACTATTAGGATGTTCCATGTAAATTTTCTCATATAGCTCTCTATTAAGGAAAGCTGTCTTAACACCCATTTGATGGACAATAAGACCATGTGAAGCAACCAAGGATAGTAGTACACGTATAGTGGTCAATCTAGCATTGAGTGAATAAGTATCAAAGAAATCTTTATCTTCCTTTTGAGTATAACCCTTGGCCAGAAACCGTGCCATGTACTTTTCAATAGTACTATCAGGCCTAAGCTTTTTCTTGAACACCCACTTACATACAACTGGCTTGTGACCATATAGACGATCAATGATTTTCCAAGTTCAATTAGCAAGAATGGAATCCATTTCGCTATGGACCGCATCCTTCTAGTACTTTGCATTAGGAGATGCCTCTAAAATGGATCTGGGAACATCATCTACAAGACACATAGTGAAATTATTTTCAAAATATTTTCAATCCTTTGTCTTTTGCTCCTTCTAGGAGCAACACTGTCATCCTTCTCAAGGATTTGATCGTGTGTGTATTCAGAATGTTCAATGGAAATTATGAGTTCAGGAGTTAAATCATTCGCTTGGCTAGTAGAGTTATGCATATCCTCCATGGGAAATATATTCTCAAAGAATGTAGCATCTCGACACTCTATTATTGTATTGATATATATGTCAGATACATCATATTTAACTACTAGAAACCTATCGGCAGTACTGCAATGGCAATGAGCATATCCTAGAAAGACGCAATCCACTGTTTTAGGTCCAAGTTTGCGCTTTTTAATTATTGGTATGTTGCCTTTTGCAAAATACCCCTAAGTGCGCAAGTAGGATAGTGATGGTTTTCTCCCTTTCCATCCTTCATACGGAGCAACCTTATTATTCTTAGTGGGAACTCTGTTCAGAACATGGTTTGCTCAGTCTTGGACTAGTTTACAATACATTGCATACCTGGTACATGTAGAGGTCCAACATGAAGCCAAACCGACACAGTTGATTTACTGTGAGATCCACGGAGGCGCATTTCCTCCACGACTCGAGCTACTTCGTTGTGGCCTTTAAAGACTTATTCTTACTATTCAACCTCGATGAACTCGACACCTCACTTCTACGATGCTGGACACTGTAAGTGTACTGTACAATGAAGTTCTGCATTCACGTTATACTGATAAATGTCATTACTCTTTGTTTATGTATAGATACATGATCCAATAAGTCTAGCGACGGCGAGAACCGGTGGGTTTCCTCGACCCACACTTGGTCTCTAAGCAATCCATCAACGATAATGCATCCTTTGTCCAAGATTACATAATGAGTGGATTGAGTGCTCACAGTGACAAGGAGTACATCATGGTACCCTTCAACCAAGGGTAAGTGCTTCGCTAGTTACCATAAAAGTTTCATTTGTACTTTATACGCAACATGAACCTATAATTAATCACTATAATGACACACATGACTAGGTCTTACTGGATACTGATTGTGATTATACTAAAGTAGAGCAAGGTAATATACCTTGATTCCCTACTTAGGAGCAACCACGACTTCACTCGTGTACAACAAGCAATTGATAGGTAAAGTCATTTTTTCCATACATAACTCTATTGTAATCTTTCCTTTGTTTGCAATAGCTGAGGCTAACTTTTTTTGGAATCACGTAGGTCGTTTAGCGCTTATGTTGCACAGGGAGGAAGACACAAGGAATCCAACGACATACTACGACACAGGACGCGATTTTCGGTACCCGCTACAACACAACAATCATATATCACACTTTGTTATAATGCCTCTAGAATTGACAATACCTATATTTGTAATTCTATTTTTGTAGTGCCACCAGCAGCTACAGGGCAACGTATGTGGATTCTACGTTTGCCACCATATGAAGGAAATCATGGACGCTAAGACGAATGATCTAGAGGTTTGTCAACCTTCCAATAATTATTATTTTCTAATTATATATATGTATATATACACACACATGCTAACTAATGACTTAACATTACTCCTAGCGACAGCATGTGGACTTGGACAAAAGTGCAATTGATCTTGGCAAACTCGTCTAAATTTGAGGAAACCTCTCCTAATTCTTGTTAGCAGAGGTCATAAAAAAGACTGGAGAGTTCCACGCTGGCAATGGTGATTAGATGTTGAAACATTGGATTCAATTGTAATCACTCAATTGTGCTTAATCAAACAATTCATTCAATTTAATTCATTTATGAGATCTGTGTAACGATTGTCATGCTATATATGTGATCTGCTTATGTTGTTTCATTCATCTATGAGATTTATGTAATAATTGTCCTGTGCTATATATAATAATTGTCCTGTGCTATATACACGTGATCTTACTTGTTTTCAGATAGCATGGCTAGCATATCCTGAGGTTAGCCGAAAAAGAGCAACTAACATCCTTGTTGAAATAACTATCATAGACGGTTCAGTGTTCCAAACCATCCGTGATATATATCATAGACGGTTTGGAACACCAAATTGTCTATGATATGCACGATATCACAGACAGTTTGGAACACCGAACCATCTGTGATATGCACGATATCACAGGCATTTAACAACAAAAACCGTCTGTGATATCGTGCATATCACAGATGGTTAATACAAAAAAACTATCTATGAATTTGAATATCATAGGTAGTTTTTCAAAAAAATTTGTTTGTGTTATAAGTTATCACAGATGGTGTGGCAGTCGTCTGTGATAACCAGCTATTATCAATAACACATAAATGCAGACGGTTCAAAAATCGTCTATGATGATGGTTTTGAACCGTCTATGATAACACTGTATGTAGTAGTGATTCGAGATCAATACAGCCTCTCCCCACTGTGCCTTAGAATCTTAGATAAACCCATAGTGTCTAACATGGCAGTAACCAAGTCGCTCAACGTGCGGTTCTTTCTTTCAGCAATACCATTGGATTGAGGCGAATAGGGAGGCGTCCTTTCATGTATAATTTCATGCTCTACACAGAATTGGGAGAACTCATTTGAGAAATACTCTCCACCACGATCTGACCTAAATCTTTTCATTTTTCTTTCTAGTTGGCTCTCAACTTCAGCCTGATAAGTTTTAAAGTAGTCTAAAGCCTCATCTTTTGTTTTCAACAGATACACATAACAATATCTAGTAGCATAATCAATTAAAGTCATGAAATATCTTTTCCCTCCTTTTGTCAACACACCATTCATTTAAAGGTGCCAAATTTCTTTTCTCCACACCCTTATGAGGTTAACGAGGTTGCTTTGCTTGCACACAAGTTTGGCATTTAAAACCTTTGACTATGAAAAATTTTAGAATTAAATTTAAACTGGACAGCTAATACATGGTACCAAAATTTTTGTGACACAAATGTGAGTGCCAAACATTGACCTCATCCCTATTAATTAGATCACAAATATGATTCACAACATTATTACAAAAATCTAAAAGGGAAAAGTGGAACAAGCCTCCGCAATTATAACCTTTTCCAATAAAGAGTCCAAATCTAGAAATGACTACTTTATTCAACTCAAAAACCAACTTATACCCATCTTTGTAGAGAAGGGACCCGCTGACAAGATTCTTATTTATTGAGGGGACGTGCTGCATGTTCTTCAACTGCACGATATTTCTCGAAGTAAACTTCAGATTTACTGTGCCAACACCAAGAACAGAGGCATGCAAACCATTTCCCATCAAGATGAAGGAAGCCCGTGCGACCTGATAAGAAGAAAATAAGGATACATTAGCACATACGTGAATACTAGCCCCTGTGTTAATCCATCAGTCGGTGGACTAACAGACCGAAAGAACAATAGGTAAATTACCATACCCAGATGTCCCTGCTCTGGTATCACCAATAGTCACATTCACAGAATCGTGCTAATTCTTTCTACCTTTACGGTTAGGGCATTGTTGGCCCAGTGGCCGTCCTTACCGCAATCATAGTAGACTCCCTTTTCCTAGTTTGCCTTCTTATTCTTCTTAAAGTTGGTGGTCTTATGACCTTGGCCTTTCCTTTGAACTTTCCGTTACCATGGTGCTGTACGACATTGGCACTGGACTGTCCCTCGACCACCTTAGGATGCACATCCTTTGCCTGAACTTTCTCTTGAACATCCATAGACGCAATCAGATCTTCAATAGAAATATTTTGTCTCTTGTGTTTCAAAGATGTCGCAAAATTCCTCCATGAAGAAGGTAATTTGGCAATGATGCCTCCATCCACGAATTTATCAGGCAATGTGCATTGAGGTGATCGAGTTCCCTCACAATGAATTGTCTTTCATGAGCCTACTCGATAACAGAACAATTTTCAACCATCTTGTAGTCATGATATTGCTCTATGGTATACAATTCACTGCCAGCATTCGAGGTAGTGAACTTATGTGCCTCCCACAGCTCCTTGTGTCTGTCACGTGCATATACACATTGCACGGACAATCGGAAAGAATGCTAAGAATGCATCCCATAAATATTGTGGTGCCTGCTTTAAACTCCTATTCATGTTCGGGAGTAAGGTCTCCCTCAGGTCTCTCGGAGGAAACTCAAAATATGTTCCAAGATGAGGGCCATAGATTGACTCTCGTTTGCCATCTTTTGAGTTCACACTACAATACATTTTTGGTTTCATTGCCTCGGCAAAACCAGTCATTTTCATCATAGAGCACCTATCAAATTCATATTCAGGTTTTTGGATTGCTAGATTATGTAGCACTTTGGTGATTAAATAATTCCACAGATAAATCATGACTACAAGAACAACAGAAATACTAGACATGGGTAAAAACATAAATATGATCGTACACACATGTATCTCAAAATTAAATATAAACTAGCACGATAAGTAATATGAATATAGAAACATATACATATAGGGCGCTGAAATGGGACACCAGGGTGCCCGAGCACCAAATCTCCCTGCCATTGGATTGCTTTTAGATGCGTGCAAGTGCAATAATATATAATATCAGGATGGAAAGTTTTAATATTATATATATATATATATATATATATATATATATATATAGGAAAATATATATATATAATAGCAGAGGCACCATGGTGCCTAGGCTCCATGATTAAAACTTTTCATCCATGATTGAGACTTTCCATTCATATTATTATATATCATTGCACTTGCACGCATTTAAAAGCAATATAAAGGCAGGGAGGTTTGGTGCCCGGGCACCCTGGTGTCCCATTTCAGATATATATATATATATATATATATATATTGAAAATTAAAGAAAATAGAAGAGTACTAGATGTTACCAAAGTAAAACGAAGAATAGTGTGGAGAGGATGAAGAAGTAGTCGTTGCAGAGAACGGTGAGTAGTCGCGTGAGGCGCTTTCCAAAAACCTGATTGCCCTCTCCCATACAGGATCTCAAGGACGATGGTTTCAGAGACATGCTCTCCCCATGACCGGTGTACGCTACGAAGGGACGGAGTAGCCAAGAACAACGCAGAGACAGAGAAACTTGACTCTCAGGAACATAATTCTTGTTTGGATGCTGCAGAGAGAATAATCAAAGCCTATTATAGACTTCAAAATGCATCTCTACACCTTGGCTAGCAATGTGGTACTAAAGTATCCCACATGCCACTATGCATGATTAGGCCTTTGGAATTTTCCTTGGAATTGTTGATGGGCCAAGGCCCATTATTCCAACAATATACATAATTTAAGATCTTTTAGGGTGTAGCTTATGTCTTTTAACTTAAAATTTTGAATTCTAGCTGCTCGTGAGAGACAATATGCAGAAGAAAATAGTCGCATGCGATTTTGGCCGGTATAGCTGAACTCGGTAAGTGTCTACTATAATCTACCTGTAGACTTCGTTTGAAAAGACACCATTTGAAAGATAGTTATTGTAGTAAATAGAAGCCAAAGCCTAAGCAGAATCCTACCGAACGCACAACTCCATGGTAAGAAATACTTGTACGCAATTCCTGCAGGTAACATTTTTCGGCTGACTCCTATAACATGCATGATCATTTAGTACTTGCCAAAATTGCCTTCTCGCTTTCTTTCCATATCCCATGTAGAGAAGAAGCATTGTGTTCATGCCCAATACATCTTGTCTTCTTTTTTCCTCTGAAAATGAAGGTCTCCATCTGTGTATATATATGTCAACGTTCCACATACGTACATACATGAGATGAAACCATATGCACAAGTGATCAACTACTGAAGGAAGAAAATGCCCATGCATCATATTAGTTAGACTGTAGCTTGTGCTCTTCGTCCACTCGTGTGTACACCAAAACTTGAGAGAAATAAGATTGGGCAGGTGGCTAGCTAGTTTCGATGTTCTTTCTTCTTCACCCCTGACCTGCAATTTATGTAAGTACAATAAATATATCAGTGTAGATAAGATGAAATTAATTAATGGTCATTTGAAAATACATAGTTGCATGCAATGACAAAAAACTTGTCTAGCTAGCTTTAGATCGGTTGTTTGGCTATAGATTAATTTTCACGTGATCGCATTATTGTTCCATCCTGTAACGCCCAGCTTCAATTAAGCTCAGATCTACCTATACGCCGAACAAATCACGCACTCACATCAACCTCTCTTACGCGTTCATCCTCACTTTGCATAAAAAATTAACTTGGGTTGGATTACAATTGGCCATGGGGTTATATGTTGATACAACTCGTGCTCTACTAGCAAAGAGGAATTAAACTTCCAATGCTTGCACTCATGTCCTACATGGGCCTCATTTGGGCTCAATATAAATTGAGCTGGGTCTCACATACACCCACTCTTAAAGGATCGGATGTCCTCGTCAACAACATACCCATATTAGGGCAAATAACCAGGATCTCCCCTCTTAGCACACGTCTGCGTGTCTAGTCTGGCACATATGATATGCCATGTGTCCATTCATCTGGGCTCACGTGTGCCATGCGCCAAATGCCTGTGCCCCTAACCTGCACGCACGTGTAACCTTGAGGGTTGACTCTGATATCATTTATAACACCCCAGCTCCAATTAGGTTTAGGTCTACCCGCACGTCGGACAAACCACACAATCATACCAATTCTGTTTATGCTTTTGTCCTTGTTTTACATAAAAGAATTAATCTAGAGGTTAGATTACATTTGATAATAGAGATTTTATGTTATAACTCTTACTCAACTAGTGAGCTGGACTAAACTTTCAACGGTTGCACTCATGCCCCACGTGGGCCTTATCTGGGCTCAATCTATCAACTCAGCTTTTGGTCTTGGTCTGCTAAATGTGGAAAATTTATTTATTTGTCACCCTTACAACTCGGATGGCAATAGATTTGCCATCCAAGCACATTGTCAATGACTCAGGTGACCTCACATGTAAGTGACAGAGTCTCGATGTCAATCTTAAGAGTGGCAAAAAATTGAATCTCCCGCTAAATGTAGCATGCAGCTCTTACAGTACAGTTCTTTTTGTTGATGACTATGATATATTACTACCACCAATTATACGTCGTCACATTACTTTCATTTCTTCCCTTGCTATCACTTCTCTGTACTCGTTTATTTTCTTGTTTACTCCATCCCTTCCAAATGGCTTCGTTGTTTGCGTTCTAAAATTCAGCTTTTTTGGCTTTTTAGTTTTTTTATTTTTCTTTTTTCCATTCATTCATTTGCAATATCTCAAAAGATTTAGCAGTGTTTTTTTAATTTTTCTGATTTTCTACTATTTTTTATTTTTTAACATTGAAAAAGTTAATCGTCACTGCAATATATTTGTATCGAAATACACATAAAAAGCCCAGAAGCAACCTTAGTGTTCACATGGACGGTGGTCGCACATATTAAATGTGTGTTCACATTGGTGTACGCGGTAGTACCATTAATTGGATCCTGCAATGCAGGATAATGGTCGAGCAATAGTTTTGGCTGACAAAATGGAAATGTAGAACTGTCTTATAAAATTTGAGTGTGTTATGACTCAACTGGTTTATAAAGTCCAAGCAAGGTATTAGCTCGCAACTCCACCAAAATAAGCTACTCTCTCCATTCTTTTTACTTGATTTTTTTAAAATCCATGTCTTCAAACTTTCTAACTTTAACCGCCAATAGGTTTAGCATAATTTAGATTGGCTATATGAAAATTACACTATTAAATTGGTCGTCAAAAATATTTTCATAATGTTATAATTTTATTAGTATATCTTAGTATAAAGTTATAAAAATAGCAACCAAAGTTGCACATTGGAGTAAGTAAAAAAGAATGGAGGGAGTATTATTTATGAATGGCAGGACATATAATTAATAAGAGCCGGGTACTCTTCAAATATGTATATGTGTCAATATTGCTAGGCCACATTCAAACCCAATAAGAATTTTCAGATTTTTTTTGTAAAAAGTAAAATAAAATCAATTAAAAATTAGTACAAAACCGTCGTTTTCTTGGGTATATCTAGTCCTCAGTGGCTTCCTACGTTAGTGACCGAAGGAAAGCATACCATGCGTCCCTTCTGTTGCCTTCTGTTGCTATGGAGACTAGGAGATACTGATCTTAGTTCCTCTTTGGTTAAGCCATTGATCGAATTAATAGCTATGCAACAGCGCGAGATGTTGACGCGCGTGTTTCGGTCGTGGGTCCAGGTCAGCGACTGATTGAGGAACATATTAATTTGCAAAATCCATGCATTGCTTTTAACATAATTGGGCTATTGTACATTATTGATAATTTCTTTTTGACAAAATATTCTATAGTGTTTTCAGTTTGTCAAGCGGAGTGAGGGCATTAACGCTTTGGTTTCGATGAGTTTACCAGTATAATTCTGAAGCTAAATATGATACCTTAGTATGTAGTTCTCTAACCCCATGTATTCGAAAACCAATTGCAATGTGTAGTTTCAAACCTAAGAAAGTTTAATTGGGTCATGATTTGATGCCGGGAGACTGAAGCTCAATACTATTTACCGTTTGCTCCTATTTGTCTCACTGCCAAGTGCAATGCTCAGGCTATCTATCCATAGCTAGCAAGCTCATCGACGATGACATGATGATCCTATCCATATTGGCCAATTCCAATCGTCGCATCTCAATTGCCATCTCGGTTGGCGGTGAGGAAGATCTACAGCGTAACCCTAATCACCATCAGTACACCACGGCACCGCCAATTGTCATTTCGGCTGTCGTGATGACGATATCCAAATATGGATTGATCTCAACAATCCAGGCAAACCTTTTCTAACTCGAGAACATCGTAGTTGACAGTGTTATGATCTTTTATGCTTGAAGTATATCGTGGCTTCTTTTTCTGGTGTAAGATATTGTCATGTCCAATGGCCTGTTTCAATGGTTTCGAAGTTCCAGTGCAGAATTACGACGTCTTGTTATGATCGATAGTGTGGACATTCATTCAGGGCCTGTTTGGATCCACCCAGATTTTAAGAATTTAGCTTTTGGAAACTGGGTGGGATCCAAACAGACCAGTTTTTGGAGCAGTTTTTAAAATCTACCTACCCAGATTCTTAAAAACCAAAAAGCTGTTGATACCCAGCTTTTGCCAGTTTTTTTGCACAAATACCTATTTACCCTCATTAAAGATCACGTGCATGGCTGTTTAATGTGGTGTTCAAGAGCAATAAATGTAAGGGTATAATAGTCTATTAGCACCAATCATAAATGAAACCAGCTTTTAAAAACTAGGGGATCCAAACACCCCATCAGTTTTTGCTTAGAAACCAGCTTTTAAAAACTAGAAGTAATAGCTGGTTTTTAAAAATCTGAAACTGATCCAAACAGGGCCTCAATGAATGGAACTAACTGAATTTTGCGAGAAGTTATCAATGTCATGTCTAATAACTACTTCTTTAATATAGATTCATGCCCCTTAAATTGTAAGGGCATATACAATAGTATAGACAACTGCTATCTATAATATCCTTCATATCATCTATAGATAATACCAGGGGCGAAGCTAGAGAGAAACCAAGGGGGGTGCACACTTCACCACACATATAGCATAGTACACAAAAATTTCGATGGACAATATATAGAAAATGTGTTGTACCGTCAGTTTTTAACATATATAATATAACAAAGTGATTGACAATGAACAGCGAGTTGATGATTAAGCATTAGCAGCAGAAAGTACGCACCAAAATAAATAAATCCATTAATATAGGCAAATATATTATCTGAACTCAATGTCCTTAATGGCCTACAACAAAGGAGAATAAAAACATGTTAATTTTCAGCTGAAAAACTATTAAAAAATCATGTGAAAATAGGCAATATACCTTTTCATATTGCATATTTGCGTCCTCTCATATTCATAAAACGATCAACCACAGCCTTATTTGTGACTTTCGTCATTTCTTCTTTCTCGACGTAACAAACAAGGCTATGACTCATGTAGTCATCACCAATGCGATACGTAAATATGTTTTCACAATCTTCATAGCTAAAAAACACCTCTCAATCGTAGCAGTGGCAACAGGCAAAACTAGTACTAGCTTCAAAAGCTGATAAACTAAAGGATAGCAAAGATGCTTCCTTGTCACCACCATTTTTTGATAAAGCTCACCAATACTTTCTACATTAGAGAATCTATCATCTTCTCTCACATCAACAATATAGAGGCAAAGATGATGTCAAAGATCAGCCAATTCACTAGAACTAAAATCATCAGGATAAAGTTTTGCCAGTCTCATCAAGCTATCCACATTAAAATCATGAAATCGTTCTTTTGGATTGAAAGCAGCTGAGCAAACTAGGGGGTGCACAATTTGGGGCTGGGGGTGGTGCACATATGGTGAATTTGGGATAGTAATAAGTGTTTCTTTTTTTACCCTGGTGCCAAGGAACCCCCCTCCCCCTATTTGGCTTCGCCCCTGGATAATACTAAAGACAGCGCATACAATAGTTTGTCTTTTTGCATGTCTCTATAGGCAACTTCTCCATGACACAATGTGTCTTATTAATCGTGTTACAATCAACTATTTTATTAGAGATAACCTAATTCTTTATACTCCCTCTCTTTTCTCCACATCATCTCGTATCCTACGTGACAAGTTTTATAGACAGCTGACATTATATCATTGTACATGGCATAAATATGTTGTGATTAACAGTCTTGTTATTGTAAAAGCATGCATCTAGCAAAGAATTAACATTTTAGATGCATGCATGTACTTATCTATTTGTTACGAAGGTCATGGAAGTCAATCACAATTGAAAAGATTGACAGCTAAAAACTTGGCAGTTGGCAGGCCACTTAACCACCGGAGCATATCTAGTGCTAAAGCACAATTTGGTGCTAAAGTGCTAAAGCTCCTTAGGGTCATCCAATTTAGCCCATGTAGCTCAGGTCGAGGAGGATGGGAAGCCCCAATCCCACTTACATACTTTTTCAGAAAATCTCCCATGTAGTTAAATTGTTTCATGAATAAGCCCTTAGCCACACCTATCGTTCCCCATCCACTCTCCCTCTGTTCCTTCCCTAAGCTTGCCTCCGTCTCCCTCTCGCTCGAGCCCTCGGCATTACCCTACTTGGCTCCCCGTGCCTCCCTCCACTAGTAGTGCCACCTCCCCTAGTAGTGTAGCCTTCTCCAGCTTGCCTCTGCGCCCTCCTGTAGTAGCTTCGCCTCCTTGTTCGCGCCCTTCCTCATGCGCCATGTGTCCCGAACCACTACCGCCTCCTTGCTTAACCCACTGTTGCCACCTCCTCGCTTGCTAGGCCAAGCCTCCGTCACCACCTCACTCACTAAGGCAACACTTGCTGGCCTGAGCTACTGCTGTCCTTAGGATAGAGGTGATAGGGAGAGTCGCCGCCATCGCTTTCAACCCCACCAGTTGGATCTACTACCACCGCCATTGCCCTCAACCCCATCGGTTGGATCTAGCCTCCATCGACGCAGCTCAACCATGCCAACTTTGCCTGCTCCTGGTGCCCACTTACGCTTGTCTCTGACAGATCCGTCTCTTGGGTGCCACCAATGCCATCGCCCTTGGCAACCTCCGTGGCTCCCTGTAGCCGCCGAGGTTGAAAGGGAGAAGGGGATGGAAGGGGAGGTGGTGGGGGTATTTTGTGAAAAAAATGTGATCGGTGGGTTTTTTTTAAATGGCATAAGTGGACTACTACAAAAAACCGTATATTAGATGCCACATCACAGATGATTCCCCAAAACCGTCTATATTAAATACAATCATAGATAGTTTAGTTTAGAGGCCATCTGTGTTGCTGCCAGCCTTAAAAACCGTCTATGAAGAGGAAATATCACGGATGGTTTGTGGTTAAAACCGTCTGTGATAATTAAGTTATCATAGACGGTTTGTATAAAAAAAATCATATGTGATAATTCCATTATATTAATTGCACGCAAACCCATCGACCCTCTGCCTTAAATTCCAGATCTATGCTGCTCCTTTGAGCTGGAGACAGGGCTTTGAGGCGATTTGGTGAAAAGAGACCATTTGGCAAGAGTAATTGTAGATCCACTAAGTTTTGACTACATATGGTTAGTAATTTGTTTCTAACTGTATTGTAATTTACATTTATAGCTTTTGGTGAAAGGAGAATTGAAGATGGTTGATCTAGCTAGCTTGATGTAGAGAGAAGATTATTTTATATCTAGCATGGTTTAGGGTTTAGTCAAGTTATAGTCTATTTCTACTTAATTTAATTCAATTCAATTAATTATTATTACTACATAGAGCTACTTAATTTAGATCGTACATATATAGTATAGTAATTAATTTATTGAATATGTTATACTAAATTGTTATATGTGTAACATAGTACTAAAACTGGATGTACATTAGGAAGCCAGTTTAACGAAATCATCGGTTGGTTTCCTCGACCCACGTTTGGTCACCATGGATTTTATCAAGGAGGATGCATCCTTCGTCGAGAATTACATTATGAAGGCATTGGAGGGTTACCACGACAAAGAATTCATACTTATGCCCTACAACCAGGGGTAAGTGCTACACTAGTGGCTATACTTATTGATTTGTATTTTATAAGCAACACAAACTTAGGTTTAATTACCATGACATACCTGTGTAGATTCCACTGGATTCTAATTATAATTATACCACAATGGAATAAGGTAATATACCTTGATTTGCTAAAGAAGAACAAAACTGACAACATAGTTGTCCAACAAGAAATCGACAGGTAACACATTTCCTCTATAGATGACTCTATTGTAGTCTTTCTTTCCTTCTCAATGACTAAGACTAACGTTTTGGGATCACATAGGTCATTCGCCACATATGTTGAAAAGGTACAGAAATCCAAGGGAGGGATCGACGCCCTATAACACGTTCTATATTTCTCAGTATTCGCTAGTACACATTAATTCTATATAACATTTTGTAGTAATGCCTCTCGAACTAACAAATTCTATTTTTGCAGTGCCACTAATAGGCGCCGGGCAATAACACCTATGGATTCTATGTTTGCCACAATATGCAACTACTCGTCAATTCCGCGAAGAACAATCCTGAGGTTTGTCAATTTTTTGATAATTATTTCATACTAATTAATTTATATATGTGTGCATGACATTGATCTTAATACCGACAGGTTTCGTCCATTAGTATAACTCCGTTGGAATAGGCCGACCTCAAGCATATTCGAGGACTGTGTGTGTACTTCTTGATGTCTAAAGTCATAAAAGAAAATGGGGAGTTTCACAATGTAGAATGAATTTTACTGGGATAAGGTTGAGCTTAATTGTTCATGTGTGTATTTGTATTTCATTTCTATTAATTAATATGTGAAATGGATGTTCTTATTTCTGAAATGAATGAATGTGAATTGGATGTATATATACTGTGTTGATTACTTGTTTCAGCGGGCATGGCTAGTATTTCTTGAGGCTAGCCAACAAACAGAAATATATTTAGAAATAGAAAAGAATATCACAGACGATTATTAACTCATAATCATCTGTGATACTTGCCTATCACAGATGGTTTGTAGTAGAAACCATTTGTGATATATGGTTTATCAAAGATGGTTTGTAGTAGAAATCATCTGTGATATTAATATATCACAGACGGTTTGTAGTTGAAACTGTCTGTGATTAACCATATATCACAGACGGTTTCTACTACAAACTGTTTGTGATAGTCGACTACCACAGACGATTTCTACTAAAACCGTTTGTGATAGTCGACATCACAGATAGTTCTAAAGTCGTCTATGATGAACTCGTATTATTACTGACCGATAAACTCAGACGGCTCACGAAACCACTATGATGATGTTTTTGAACCGTCTGTGATGACCTGTTGTGCACTAGTGAATGGGTCTCCCATGCGACTCAATCAAGGCCATCTGAGCCAGATCCGATGGCCAGGATCGCCTTTAGCAATTGATAGAATTTTAGCACTATATATGCTCCCCTTAACCACACACAAATATATCTAATACATATCGGCACACTATTTTTATTGTGCATATATTTAGCTGACTGTTATATAACGACCAAAAGTGTTGACAAGAAAGAAAGGTCTTACTTGGAAGGTTCATGCATGGTAGGAGACTAAAGATCGAGTGCTACCGATCGATGTATAAGAACAATTAATCGAAAGTGAATTTCAGAAAATAATCTTCCAAATTAATTAAACTCCATGGGTTTAATTAAGTCAAATTAGTTAGCCTGTATAAGTAATGAAAAAATGGTTTTTGAAAAGGTTGAAATTGTATGCAGCAGATAAATTCGATTTCAGCTTCGAGCATTCATCAGTAGAACTTATATGATATAAAGATTATGGATTATTTGTCCCAATAAATATGCCAGCAGATACGGCAGCACAAATTAATAGATCTCTCTATTCTGTGAAAGGATTCCAAGTTCATTATTGATATTCCACATATAATAATTAATTGAGGAAGAACATGATAGAACATACACATGGATGCACGCTGCTCAACATTGGAAAAGGCCAAAAATGCAAAGACAAATCAGTAGATTATTGGAAAGGAAAACATAACTAGCGCAGCAGGTCGTTTACACTTCTGATTATTTCTACTAATTTGAATTCTTTAGGACAACGACTCTAGAATTTTCTTCATATATCGATGTTTTCCTCAAAGCTATGTGTTGCCGAAGATACGTGAGATAATTGGATTCAAAGAAACACAAGTAATTGAGGAGAATGGCATATTAATTGTACACATAGCTAAAATTCTGGGGATTATTATATATTCACAAGTAAATATTTGGCCTGTACTACAGAAGGAGCTTAACTCATACAAGCTAAAAGCCAGTTGCATACATATTGATACACTTGGACGCTATACATAGTCGATATACATTTTAGCCAGCTGCAGATTAGAATTTTCACGTACTTGTACTTTAGCATTTGCATATGTGAGACCATGTGAAGATCATTCCATATGTGTGATCAGTATTTGAGTTTGATGTGCAAGTTCTATCAAAGTTTGAGTTTGTTTTTTGGAGAGTTTGCAATTTTCAGAGTTGTTATCTGTCTCTAGCGGTCTGAACGGCATGAAGCGGTCAAATTGCCTAGGCGGTATGACTGATTTCTAGTTGGTAGCTGCTTTATTCTAGAGAATGAATTTTGGCTTTGATCATGTGTAGTCCGGCCAACCATGGTGGTGCTTGGACTGGACCGGTGTGATCAGCCAGTGGTTGGCGGTCCGACCACCACAGGGAGGGCGGTCAGATCCGTGTCTCGAGGGTAAACATGTTAGGGGTGTAGATGAAAATAAATATAGACATGTTTGAGTATGTTTACGACATGGGTGCCATTGCTTGGGTGTGGCATGTGGCACGTGGCATGTTGCATTATTTTAATTAATATGAGTCAAGTATATGGAACTTGTGCTCGACATGATTGCTTTGTCTTTGGATGTGTAGGTGGCTTGGAGGACGTAGTGGTCAATGGCAATGGACTGGGACTAGGCGGGGGTGTTGAGGTCCGGAGTGGTCATGCAAGTCCAGGTGAGGTTACGTGGCTCAAGCGGGAGCATAGAGAAGATAATGATCGTGGAAAGGTGAGTTGATGTATGTACTACGCCAAGTGATGAGGTCTATGCACATAGAGACGGTTTGAGTAGACCGAATGCATGAAGACGTGATAACTAGTCATTGGGTTCTATGGGCTATGTGTCAAAGTATGTGGAGATGCTTTGGTGTGAGGTAAGGATTCTTGGCTTATCAATTATGTCAATTGATGATTTTGTGTCATACGGTGCTACGTAACAGTTTGCTTGTTGTTGATTGTAGGACTTCGGAGCTAGGTCATGGTGAGGTGGAAGGGATCATGACAAAGCTAGCGGAGATGAGATCTTGAGCGATCAAGGTGCCACCGGAAGATGATTGAGGCTAGCGGAGTGATTACAAGCCCAGAAGACAAGGAACTGGAGAGGAACTACCGGTGGTGGACATGATGGGCGATGGTAAAGGATGGGGACTAAGCTCAGGGAGGAGCTGAGATCCGTGTAGTCGAATAAGTCTGGGTGCCATCATGGTGCGAGGAAAGGAATGTGGCGTGCCGGTTGACTTGGGCCCGTTTGCAAGCGAGGATAGTTCGGTAGGATCCGGATGTGTGAGAGGCTTGACGGCAAGACATTGAGACCACATGGGATTGAAGATGAAGCATAGAGCTACTACAAGGCAAAAGAAGCACAAAGCTTCATGGAAAATGGTTTTGGGGCAAAACAAAATTTTTTCCCCAAATCAAAAAGTTGGGACTTGATAAAACCACAGCTCGGGGTGGCACAAGAGAGGTGGTTTAGATCAAGTATGTGATGAAAATATTAAGTGGGTCAAGTGTTGATTCACTCATGGGTTAACGATTGTGTGCACTTTGAGAAGCGTGCTTGTATTGGTGTAAAACTCAGTATTATGTCAGGCTAACAGGTTAGCCCATATAAGTGAATGAAGCCCAATTAGAGATGCTGATTAGGGTTTCTCTTATGAGCCTCCATATATAAGGCGGGAGAGAGGTGGCTTAGGGGCCAAGCTTTGGAAGAGCTAGTCCTAAGCCTTTGAGAGGAGTTAGGGTTTTTGAAGAGAACCTTTGTGATATGAGTTGTGTCTCTTGGTATTAAGATTGTTGGTTTGGGAGTGGCTATAAACATTCATCTCTAAGTATCAATAGATATCAAAATTCATCTGAGTCTTTCTCCTTTTTGCTCAAGCATTGAAATCTTAGTTTGGCTTGGCTTTTGGTGTTTCCTCTTATCCTATTGATCTTTCTTGGTGTCAAGAATGTGTAAGTAGTGGAGATATCTCTTGAAGACCATATCCCATCTATCTAGGCACGTTCTATGGAAAGTTCTTGAGTTTGCCATGTTTTGGCTTGATTTGAGACCCTCAGTGAGAGATCATGATTCTAGGGTCTTTGTTGTGATTCTTGTCATGCTGGGAAATGTAAGGCCATCTTGACCATTCTTAACCCGTGAGTAAGCCTTTGGCTCTAAGTTTGGTTTTGGTCTGGTTTTGGTGCAACCTTCCTTATTTTCGATAAAGATTGGAACTTTGACATTGATCTTCTTAATCTTTGCTTGAAATAGGTTCTTGACATACTTAGGAAGGTTAATGCTAAGTTTGATAATATTTGTATCTGTGGTTTTTAATTGGCTCTTTGGGGGGTTTGAACCGGAGCTTTCTCTGCTTCTACTCGAGCTCTAGTCAGACAGGCCCAAGACACTGGTCAGACCGACTGAGTGGTCCAATAGGTCGTGACTTTGGTCAGACCGACCAAATAGTCAGATCATCATCTTCTTATGGTCAGACCACCAGAGGATTGTTTGGGCTTGGTTTTTGTAGTGTGGCTTATAGGCTTTGTGCACTTGATCTTTTTCTATGATTTTCAAAGTTGTGGACAACCTAGGGGTTCTATTTGATATAAAAAGATTGAGCTCCTATTCACCCCCTCTAGTCTCTACAAGTGCTATCAGTGCAAGGTTAACTGTTTGATTGATCTTAACTGATCATGAGCATAGCGACTAGTAGAATGTCTTACAAGTCTTTGAGTGCTTGCTCTTTTTATGGCTCTTTAGCCGATGACCTTGATAAGGCCAGTGATCTTGAGTTCCTTAACTCAATCGTGAGACAATGCAAAAGGGCAAGTCATGGCACTTGTGATTTATGTTGTGTCTTTGGCCACTCTTCTTTGTGTTGTGCTAGTTCTAGGGAAAAGACGCCTTTGGGGTTCAAGGAGGAGAAGGAGAATGATAGCTTGTGTGGAGTAGCAATCGAGGGTCATCATCAAGGAAAGCTCTTAGAGGATGATCATGATGAGTCATCCAAGGATAATCTTCTATACAAGCTAAGCAAAGTGAGCAAGGAGAAACTCATGGATGGCTTAGTGTCATATGAATCTAAATTGCATGCTCTTAGGATGAAAGTTAAGAAATTAGAGAAGGAGAAAGTTGACATGTCCTTTGAACTTGTTAAATTAAAAGATTCCTTGCATTTAAATGAGTGCTTTTTTAGATATAATGAAAACTTTAACGATTCTCTTGCATGTCTAAAATCTGAAAATGAATTGTTGAAATCTATTGCTTCTATGCCATGTGATTCTTGTATTGCCTTGCATCATGATCTTGATAATGCTAAGGAAGAAATGGGCAATCTTAAGTCTATGGCTAGAAATAAATGTGATTCTTGTGTAGGCATGCTTGCTAAAATTAAGAATTTAAAATTAGCTCATTCCAAATGTGTAGAACAACTTCAGCTTGCTAGAGCTGAAAATAAAAAATAGAATTTGAGCTTTTCCAATTGTCTTGGGCAATTAGAGATGGTTAGGGCTGAAATTAGTGAGCCAAGTTCTACTCATTGTGTACCTTGCATAGCCACTAAAAAATTACTTGAAGATATCCTAACCTCTTGTGATAATTGTGCCAAGTTGACAATGAGCTAGATGCTTTGAATAGGACCTTGCTGGACAAATATGAGAAACAGATCCTAGCTGTCCTAAATGCATCTAAATTGGTAGAATCCTCTTATGCAAATTGTGCTAAGTTACAAGTTAAAATTGATGCATTAAATTATAAGCTTGTTAAGAATGCATCATTCATATCTTGCACATCCTGTATTTCTTTGAGTAATGAGTTTGGGTCTTTAAAGAGATTGTGCGATGACATGTGCGCCAAGTTTTGTGACTCTTGTGTTACTTTCCAATCCGAGATTGATGTTGTGAGAGTTGATATTGTTTCTTTGCAATCGGATTTGGATTCTTCTTGTGCTTGTCTTGAGTTGCTTGGTGTTGGCACTTGTGTCATTATTTTAGATCACTCGTTCTTGGCTAGTAAGACTTCTTGTGACTCTTCCGATGTTGTCTATGAGAATTTCAAATACGAGGGTAATTCTTCCTCACATGATACGACATCTCTTAAAGAGAAGTATCATTGTACCTTTTGTATGAAAGATGGGCACATTGTTGAGTTTTACTTCCGCCGTGTCAAACACGAGCGTAGAGTGCATCATCACCTATCTCATGGCATGTGTTCACCTAGTGCCAACACGAGTTTGGGCAGCTTTATTGGTTCAAGTATGTCTCAAGGGACTTCTCCTATGAGCCTCAATGGTGCTTTGTTCTCAGACCATGTCTCCACCATTACTCATATCATGAGAAGGATGCACATCATTATACTTTTGTTTTCAGCGTGCCAAATGCATGTGTCAAGCCCATGCTTTTAAGTCTTCGAGTACTCATTGTCCTTCTTGTGTCATGAACACTAAAGAGTCTAGCATAAAGGCTCGCTTTGTTGATGGTTTCTTTGATACCTTTTCTAGTGGTATTGGATGGCTTTATGGACTTAGTTTTTATGATTTTGCTTTTAGTCCACACGCTGTCCCAAGGAAAGATTTCCGCCTTTCTCAAGTGGCGGACCTCGTTTTCTCATCGTGGTGTGCACCCATGGTGAGGATTTGTGAGTTATTTTGGTGCATTTCTTGGTTCTCATCATGGTGCTTTTAGGTGAGTCTTTCTTCACTTTTCTAGAGATTTCACTCATTTTCCTCATCGAGTTGTCCAATCGCGGTGTGCCTCCAATAAGTTTATTGGATTTTCTTGTATAAACCATCCAATGCATCATGGTAACTCAAATAAGGTTTCCAAGTATTTGCTCACTAACCCTTCGGGGTCCAAGACTTGGACACCTTATTCTTTAAATGTGTAGGTTCCAAGAACGTAGGATGGAAATTGATGGGTTTCTGTCTTTTGCTTCATTGCATGATTGGAATATGTTATGGTCCTCCATTCCCTTTGATGGCCTCTAAGGGACATGTGCTTTGATGTATGATGTCTTCACCTACTTTATGAGCTATCTTATACCCTCATGCTTTTACATTCATGTTTAATCACTCTTGGCGTGCTGTGCTTATATATGTGCTCACTTGTACAATATTGGCATGTATTACTTCTGTTTTATTCTTGTCATGCCTTTCTGAGTATGTCGCTTATATATCCATGTGCTAGGTAATTATTCAAGATTTGTGGATATACGAGTTTTGGCTTATGTCCATGAGCATGTGTTATTCTTGAGACATCATTTATCATGCTCTTGCTAGTGTATTGCTCTATATATCCTTATGTTTGCTTGATGTTCTTGTACCATGTCTTTGCTTGGTCTATTCTATGCCATGTTTCCTATCTACATGGTATTGTGATATATTGATTATGGATACATGAGCTTTGTCGTGATGTCATTAGCATGTTATATTTGATTCATCATGTGTCATGCTATATGCTTTCTTATATGTGCATGGGCTAGACTATTGATCATTTCATCGATGTATGAGCTTGGATTTTCTATCATGAGCTTAGGTTATCTTGATACATTCACTATCATGCCTGTGTTGACATCTTGCACTATGTATTCATATGTTCATTTGATCCATGTTAGCATAATTTATGCATGTTTTGTTCTATGACATGTTTTATGCTTACATGGTGTTGGTTTGTATTGTTAATTATGCATAGATGGGTTTTGCAATAGCTTCTCTAACATACTTTGTCCTTAATTTTGTGCATGCCATGCTATGTACTTACTTGCTCATATGATTTGATGTCTATCATAGATATATAGAGCTTAATCTATCTCTCTAGCGTGTAGTATTTATATTTTGCTCATTGCCATACTTTATCCATTCATGTTCATACTCTGAATTGTTTGCTTATGGTTAAGGGAGCATTGAAATTTTATTTTCCACCTCTCACTATAGATCAAATGCGAGTATTCTTTCTTGTCGTGTGTCACGAAACCGGATTTGCATATCATTTCTCACCAACCCTAGTTCCGAGGCACAGACGACTTCTATTTTGTTGTTGATATAGGCTTCACATGAAAGGGAAAAGACTAGAGATGGCAACGGGTAAATACCCATCGGGTATTGCCATTCCATACCCGTACCCGCTAGGTGTAAATTTACCCATCGGGTTACCCGTATCCGCACGCGGGTAGGAAAATTTACCCATACCCGTACCCGCGCGGGTATTACTACCCGACGGGTAACCCGTACCCGCAAGCATACCCGATTCAACACATAAGAATATCATCAATTTAGACATTCATTAATCATACATGCCAAGCACAAAAGCGTCTAATGATCAAAATTAGTACATCACATAAACATACTTGACATGACCATATCAACATATGACAAACAAATAAACAATCAACAACAAGTAGATAATAAAATTAACATTTGAGTGGGATGTCTAGTTGTCTAATGCGGGTATTCATTACCTGCGGGTAGGCGGGTATGGGTAGTATATACCCACACCCGCACCCGCCTACCCGGCGGGTAGAGGATTTCGCCCAATAACGTACCCATGGGTGCATAAAATTTTCCATACCTGTCTCTTTATCGGGTAAAACCCGTCGGGTATTCGGGTATCGGGTACCCATTGCCATCTCTAGAAAAGACCATGTATGCAATACTTTAACTAGGTACCAGGGGAGTGATCGGACTGTCCTTCTCCTAGTGGTCGGACCGGCCCCATAATGATGGTCTAATCGGTCGGGTACTGAGTCCTTGGTTTTTTTTTTGCATCTTTTGGGTCTTTTTCCTCATTCCAACATCCGGTGATAGCTATCACTTTTGAGATTGAAAGCATGTAGCCCCTAAAAATTGTTTTGATAATTAATGACAATAAGTGAATATGAGACTCACATGTTTATTGAGTATTTAAAAAGTTTAGTCCCGATGACGAATGTGACAACATGGAAATGCATGCTATGGATCAACATGAAGATCAATATGTCTCAAAACAAATGTATAAGTAGTCTATGATCTCTTTTTGATTTTACCGGTCTTAAGAGAAAAGGTTGGAAGCCAAGATTTTAGGTTAGATGTCGTACTACTAAGAGGGATCACGACTAGTAGCTTGACAATATGTTCTTATGTTATTGGATCAATTTATGATCATGCATGCACTTAGAATTTAAATTGAAAGCCAACTGTACATTCTTAGAAAAATTGGTAATACCGGAGTTTACACAGCGGTACTACCGCTATGTGGTATGACCGGGAATGTAGTGTGGTACTACCGCAACCTGGAAGTACCGAACTTTAGGTGACGGTTTGTTTTTTCAGAGAGACACTTTTGGAGCATGTTTGCCCCCCTGGAAAATAGTAGTATCAGAATCAAAATGGCGGTACTACTACATCACGGTATGACCACAACTCTTGAGCGGTGCTACCACACCCCGAAAGGACCGAAACAGATGACGGTACATTTTTCGAGAAAGGGCCAATTTTGATTCTCAAAGGGAAGCGGTAGTACCGCCTTGTGAAAGCGGAACTATCGGAGAGCAGAATTACCACGTTTACAACAGCGGTAGTAACACGCTTCAAATATAATAGCTAGTTCAGAGGCAATTGATACGACTGCTATAGTTATTACTATGCAAACTTTGCAGGAATGGCAGTACTGACCTTACAATGGTAGTACTACTGATTTTCTTATTTTTTATGATCTCCAAGATAGTTGAATTTGGTTGGTGGGGGTATAAATACCCCTCTACCAGCTCAAGGACAGAAGCAAAAGACCTCATTTAACATCTTTGAGCTAAGAGCATACTTTCCATACCTCATATATGTTTGTTGCATTCAATATGAGGTTGTTGAGCAAAATTCAAGTGCATTCATGCTATATTGATTCTTAGCATTTGATTGTCGTCAAACGAAGATTGTGGTTCATTACTTTTGGTGTTTGCCGGAACCTAGATGGCTTGTCGGGAGTACGCGTGGCGATCTCTTGAAGAAGATTGTGAAGAGGCTCGGTGCCAAATTGTGAGTGGCTCGGTATTCGCCATCTTCGGAGTAGAGGAAGAACAACTACTAGTGGAATCGAGGAGCAATGCTTAATTCGTGGAGTCGGTCTAAGTCGCTTGTGCTTTTTCTCAAAATGGACTAGTGAAGACTGGTAAGTATTCAATACCACAGCAAAACATCACATGTCATTATTTGGTTATTTCTTTGCCTCTACTTTCTGCATATATATTTCTAGCAAATTGAAATTATTGAGATTATCATATTTAGTTGTGCTAGAAATATATTTGTAGAGTCTTGTCTTGTGGTGACTGCTTTACTAGAATTGACAAAGGTCTTGAATTGCAGTATAAATCTTGCTTAGCTCTAAGACTGTAGAAATTAGTTTTATAAAGCAAGAATTTTTATAACCTCTTATTCACCACCTTCTAGTCGGTTATTCTTTGATCCTACAGGGATGCAGCAAGAGTCAGCCTCTACTCTTTCGACTATATCTCACCACCAAGCAGTGCGATACATGTTTTGTTTCCCGTGCTTTATATTTGCCCATGTTACTTGATTGCATATCATTCAGGGGCTTTGTAGTTGCATGGTTGGCTAAGTTAAGGATAGGGTCACTTCTTGCACAAATCACTCTTAGGCATTTTGGATCTTCTAAGTTGTGCTTACTCCAGTCTAAGTCAAACTTGCTTCTTGAGTTATTAGTGTTCAGTAGTGAGGATAGCTATTGTTTTAGACTTGTGGTCAGACCGCCATCTCCTTGTGGTCAGACCACGAGAGGATTGTTTGGGCTCATTTTTTATCATGTTGGCTTATACGCTTTGTGCGCTTGATTTACCACTATGATTTTCAAAGCCGTGGACAACCTGGAGATTCAATTTGATATAAAAAAGAGTGAGCTCCTATTCACCATCCTCTAGTCACCGTCTTCAATCCTACAGCATATTATATCTAGCATATGCTTCATATGTATGACATTGGTTAAACAAGCAGAAGCATAAGCTGCAACCGACCTGGATGTATATACACAGATCAGAGAGCTAGAACTTAGCTACCTACCTAACTTCTTGATTCGATGAAATAATTAAGGGGGTGAGGGATGGAATGGAACTAGTGCATGATGCATACACACTTTGGGCTGCCGCAGATGAGCATGGCGATGCATATCTTGATGATGTACAGCTTCCCCTTCTGCTGCTTCGCGGCGCCGCGCAGCCTCCCCAGCTTCGAGCTCTCCTTCGTCTCCGCCATGTCGTATGCAGCTATGAGCTTCCTGGGTGGCTAGCTAGCTTAGAGATTGATCAGATTTGAGGTGTTTAGCTAGTGAGGTGGAAAGATGGATCTTCACAGGGCAACAAGAAACGAGATGTTCTAGCTAGCGAGGTGGAAACATGGTTCTTAAATATATTCGCAGCGCCCATTCAGAAAAAAAAAAACATTCGCAGCTCCAGTGAAGATGCTGCAGTAGAAAGTACAACAGGATGGGTTGTGCTAGCTACAGGTTGGTGGCAATCTTTTCTGATGCATCATGGATGAGCCACTTGCTTTGGTAACCATCTGCCAAAATTTTCTAGCTGGCTAAGCGCTTTTTAGTTCCTCGGTTCCTGCTAGGCAGTTGTAGCTTTACACATGAACGATAGTTCAAGTAAGAAGGGCCGGGCCATGGATCCCATTCACAGGAAATGTCACATGTTTGTGCCATTGAGGTGTATGTATGCCTGATTCAATCGAAATATAAGGGCTTAAAGGGTTAGTTAGGTGACAATCACTAGGTAATCCAGCGGGTGCTGTGGGCATGTGGCATCTGGGTTTGTCTAGTTAATAAAGGCCATAATTCAAATTTTACTGAGTTCCCCTCACGGTTGAAAACCATCAGCAAAATTGCAAAAACCACCAGGAATCATTTTGTCCGCCCACCCTATTTCCACCGCACTCCTAAGTTAGATAGGTTAAAATAGCTACTCTAATTAATTGTCTTGGTTGTTAAATGAAATAATCTCTACTAATATAAAATAAGAGTTTGTCCGCCCACCCTATTTCCACCGTGCCCGCTCATGAGAGAAAACTGACTCTAAAAAAAACCACAAAAAACTAGTGCGCACTGGCAGATGGCTGTGTCGTCAGCCCCTTGTTCGATTCGCTTGTCCACCGGCCCTTAACCAATACCCTAAACCCGGCCGCACGATGTCCGCCACTCCCGTTTCCCACCTCCAGCCGCCACCCCGATTGCCATCCACCCTTGCCCTTCCCCACCTCCAACCACCACCTTGATCCCATCACCCCTTCCCCATCCATAATGTCACAGCCACCGCACTCCATCCGCCCCTTCCCTTCCCTACCTCTAGCAACCACCTTATCCGATCACCCTTCCCCATCTACAACACTGCAATTGGAGCCCCAGCCACTGTACACCATCCGCCCCTCCCCTTCCCTACCTCCAGCTGCCACATGCTGTCATTGCCCCTCATCCCCTACCTCCATGTGATCATCGGCTCCACTCCTCCCCATCTCTACATTGTGCCGCCGTTGCGCTCGGTGTCGAAGAAGAAGGCGGCTGTCCTAGCCATATCCATCATGATAGATCATGCCACCACTGGATCCATGCATCACTGGGCCCATCGCCACCAGATTCACAATCCTTAAGGTAACTGACTTTGGATTTGACTGGTCACCTCTGGATCTGCCTCCACCTTTGCCTCTAGTACACCTCCGCCTCCACCTTTGGGACTCTGTTGGGGTCATTGTGCTCCTTACCGGTTTCCCCAACCCCATGACCGCCTACCACATGATCTCATGTTCATCATCCTCAACGCCGGTGTTCTCCACCCTGGTGTGGAGGATCCGGCGGACCCATCATTCTACACCATGCCATGTGGAATCACATGTTTGCCTATCTCCACAATGACACATGATCACCAACTACCGTCAGCTTCTTGGACAATCACCCATCTTGACTGCATGTCATGTTCCTTACAAACGAATAGCTTGACTACATGGTGGTTGGAAGAAACAAACGGGCGGTGCACTCGACGGTTTCCTCCTTCGACACCATATAATTGGCAACTCTTCTTCTAGTACTACAACTCCTCCACAAAAAAGGATGGGGTAAACAATTCTCCCTCCCCTCTCTTTCCCTATTTTTCATGAAACATTATTTTGAGATAAAACTAGATTTCTTGCTCTTAGCTTGGTTAGTTTCATTCTTTTTGTAATTTGGTGGGAGTTGGAGGTCAAGAGGTCAAGGTACAGAAGTGCTACGACCAACATTACATTGGTTGTATCATGGAGGGACTCTCTTTGTGAGGAGAAGTACGCTAGCAACAAGGTGAGTCCTATTGTCTACTGATAACAGTTGGGTTGAACAAAAAAAAATACTATTATATTGTGTTGTTGTATCATACTGATTATAGTTGAGTCGATCAATATTATTTGGTTGTATCGTACTTGCATGCTATTTTTGATATATGAGTTGCATGGCCATATAACATTAGAAAATGGTTTGGGGTTTTAAGTTTCATCAACACTACTAAAATTCCTCCAAAATGTCCTTATATTGGTGTAATTTTGGTGTGTCTGATGCCTGCAACCCCTCACTAACTGGTAGGCCCATGCCATCTTGTGTGTTTGTAGTATACTATATATTTTCTTTAGTGGAACAGTATTCAAGTGTCATCCAAGTGCTTTCCTATCTACAAACACCAAACAAAATAACCACACCTTATCTACAAACAACTATTTACAATCTCGGCTTCTTTTATGTACTCTAGTGTTTGTGGTATAATGAACAGCTATTTACTCTAGATGTGTTTGTGGTATACTGAACACCTTATCTACAAACAACTATTGACGATGCATATCCATCGAATAGCACTGCCACCTTGCCTGGCGAATGAGACCCCCAGGTTTACCGGCCGGGAGGTGATGTGGTGTTGGCACTCGACTATGATCCATTTGCTCCATTACTGCTAAATGTTCCTAATAAGTTATAGATGATTTCTTCACCTCTTTTTAGAACAATTCTTAGCATTAGGACTAGGACAACAGGTGACTAGGTAGATGACCAAATTGGCCCAATTTCCACATGGTCCTAATGCAAGTTACATAATGTATAATTCCATCAAAAGCCTACGCAGCAAGCACCATCAATGCAAAAAATTATGTATTAACCAATTTTATCTCACACAAAATCACGACAAAGCACACCTCTAGGGTCCTGGAGAAGACAATGCGTACAAGTGGAAAGAGGGGAAAAAAACAATATATTGTCCAACTAGAGGGACAAACAAGAAATAGACATATGCTCATTGGCTTTTCTTCCATATTGGAGTATTTGAACCTATCTTAAACCATTATTGTTATTGACATTGCCTAAAAAAAATAAGAACAATGATTTCGCATAACTGAGATAATCCTGTTTTGTATAGTTAGCACCGCCACAGTGAACATAATGATTATTGGATAGCATTTACTCAGCAAAAGTTTCTAAATTCTAACAGGAGGATGATATATGGAACAGAGGGTAGATTGGAACAAGTATGTCTTTACTGACTCCACTAGGATTGTTCTTTGCGTTCCGCTCTCTGATAGCAGATACCTACGATCATTACATATTGATGGCATTCGCTGCAATATGGCGCCTTGGAAGCGTAGCTTTTCAATTTGGTCTATTTGGGACTAACAAATGTGAGAAAAGTTTTAGTTACCATGTCGAGTGTTTCACCTTCATGGCATTCTTGCTTTTTATCATGTACACCATATACCTCTCAATGATGGGCGTGGATGGTTCTTCTGCTTCCACGGTGGTCGATCATGCACTCACTCATGACAGTCAAGTAGATAGTGCCATATGAAAAGTAACCTATGCCGTACTTTGCTCTTTCGTGATGGTTAGGCATCTGTATACTTGGACTAGAGTATGTTGCACTCCGGCAACTCATTCTCATTCTTGGTATATATATTTCCTTTTTCCTTTTTTAGAGAATGTATGACCTATTATCGTTATTTGAAATTCCAATACAGGCTTGCTACAGGGAGCGATAGACTTGGAACAATCGGACTTGATTACCCTCACATATTTGTCATAGAAGTAGTTAATTGCTCTAAAGTAGTGGTTATCCAACGCATCTCATCAAATTTTGGTTTTTTCTAACCTTAATGCCATTCTTGGCCTTCTCTATTTGATAGGTTTGCAAACACATACATAGAGAGAGATGTATTTGATCTCAGTTCAGATGATGCTGTTCATCGTATTCAATAAAGACTTGTTCATGGTACGGTTTTGGATCACGTTTGTTGATATATATCACTTTCTTTTAGTACTTTGTTGTAACATATGAATACCTTACTAGTAAAGGGGAAAATGGTTAGATGTCACACATTTGTGTGTGTATGCATATGTGTGAAAATATCTTTTTGTTCTGCACAATAGCAACTTGTTTGTCGAACTAACTTAGCATCCGAATTGTCCTTAATTTTTTAGTTTAGTTGTCCTGGTTTAAGACTGAACAATGTTGTAAAATGGGTCATAAGAAATTAGCATATTGCAATTCCACGTATATATTGATTACGACATCATTCAGTTGAAAGTGGGCATTCTGTTTTTTATAAACTAATTCAATGCTAGTCTAAACACAAATCAACTGCATGTCGCTACTCTAAAAAAATAAACAGGAAGCACTCGGCTCATTCTGTCTAAAACGATAGATTTCCTACTCGATAGTTTGCAATTTTCAGTTCACTTTTGTTATTCTGGTCCAATTTTGCGTGGATATTGCCAAAGCGGGCTGCAACTGCCAATTAAACATTTCACCTCCAGTGCATTTCCAGACTATGTCAGCATATACCCTTGGACTGCAGTAGTTAAGGGCCTGTTTGGGAGAGCTCCACCAGCTCCAGATTCACCAAATCCAGATCCAGATCCACTTTTCCAAGCCAAACAGTTCCAGCTCCAGCAGCTCCACCGTGGATCTGCTCCACCAAAACCATGGATCTAGCTCCAGATTCACCAAATTGGTGGAGCACCTCAAGGGGTGCTCCACCAAACTCAAATTGGTGGAGTTGGGGAAAATTACCCACCATGCCACTGATCACACAAAAAAAAACGGTTCGTTTTTCTTCTTTCTCGTCGCTGCGCCGTCCTCTTCGCCTCCCCTGCGCCTTCGCCTCGCCTGCCGGCCGCTCCGCCTCCTCCTCTTCTCCGCCTCCTCCTCGCCCGCCGGCCGCTCCGCCTCCTCCTCTTCTCCGCCTGCGCCTGCCGGCCGCCTCACCCGCCGGCCGCTGCCGCGCCTGCGCCGCTGGGATTTTTTTTTCATTTTGCCCCCTGACGCGTGGGGCTCAGGCGGAAGTGAGATAGAGAGGGAGGTGGAGCTGTACCAAACACTTTGACGAATCCCAGATCCACCATGGAGCTGCTCCACGGTGAATCCAGCTCCAGATCCACGTTTTTCGTGAATCTGAAGTTGGTGGAGCTCTCCCAAACAGGCCCTAAGATCCAAGTAGCGGAAAGTTGTACCAAAGGGACGTACATCTGATATAGGTTAGCTAGAGTGCATGCAGTCCATGTTTTGCAGCTTTACCTTCTATCGATGAAAACAGATCGAATACGAATCAAATATTCATAAATATAAATACGAATCCATATTTGAAAAACAAATATGGATATAAATACGAATTCCTATTTTTAAAATGAATAAGAATATAAATTTGAATATTCTCGAATACAAATACAAATCGAATGTCATAACGTATACAAATTTGAATCGAATATGTACTTAATTTGGTTGAATGCGAATATCCTAAAACTTTTGTAATAAATTTCGGTAAACAAATTTATATAACATAGCTACACGTCTACATGAGCTAGCAGTGTAGCACATAGAGTTGCAAATTATGCAAAGTAATTTTTACTTCTTGCTTGTCAACCATAGTTCATCAGAAAATTGCTTCCTACAATCATTTCTAAGGAAGTCACCAGAGATGGAAATGGATCGAATACGAATGAAATAATCTCAAATACAAATATGAGTATTCTCAAATATGGATACGGACATTCTCAAATACGAATTTTGCTTACCATATTTATGTTTTTTTAGATATAAATATCGAATAAAACAGATTATTCTTTATAGTATTCCATCGCTAGTACCTTCTATCTGATCATCTGACAAATCTACTAGACAGTCACAGTCCATGTGCGGAGCCAAATTGTGGGTGAACTGCCCTGCTAGATTTCTTCATTTTTTTAGGAATTAATAAAGTACGTTTATAGGCTAAGGACAGGGCAAGAATTATTTCACTCTTATTAGTTTATTCAAGGAAATGTTTCTATGGTTTTAAATCAAGTGTAGTTTAGCTAGGAAAAATTATAATTATGCCATGTATAGAATAACAAATTGCTGGTATGCTACGAAGAGAAAAGTATTATCTAGGTTATTAAAAACTAAAAAAATGTTACGGTAATGCCTTGCAGAATGGCAGAAAAATGTACATGCAGTTTTGTTTTTGGCAGTAAGTAACATCCGGATGATATTTATCAATACCTATTTATTTATAATGGAATTTCTATTAATGCAAACTTTCATGGTGACATGTAACTGTAAGTAATTTTTCATTATAGTTGTGGTGCAAGAGATTAATTTAGCGCTGTGTACTCCCACTACCTCCAAATATATATACCGTGTTATGTTACTAGCACAGTCAACTTTCTTCAGTTTTGACCACTAGTAGTCTAGTACAAGCTTAAATTGGGGCCATATGGAAATGAAACAAGTATACATTAGTCATTAAAAGTGATTTAATAATATCAAACTTTTGTAATAATTACTAATACATTATCGTAGGAACTAGTGGTCAAAGTTGTGTTTATAGAACCGTACAACGTTAGATTTTTTTCTAAATAACCTATTTGTTTATTAATATGATAAAAATAAATCAACTGAACAGCTCCTAAAACACCTGTGGTTACTAAAGGCCACATATATCGAATCATTTTTCATATTAGGATTCCATATCTACATGTTTTTTTTTAAAAAAAAGATGCCATATGTGCATATTCATTTAATCTGCCACACGCTGATCGAACATTTACCGGACACGAACTATGTAGCAGGTCGACTTCATGCCCCCTTGAATATTGACAGCATGTAAGGATTACAGCTGCAGGTAATCCTTATCTTGCCATGATCACCCCACGAGCTTTACGGAAAAAGATGCTCCGAATGCATGGACCGGTTGCCAGATCGCTGCAGGGCTGCGACTGGCCCGGACCACCAGGCCCCGCGGCTGCCAATCTCGGCGACGTTGCTCGGTCGAGAGCCATTCGCTGGCCGGGCGATATTAATCGCTTCCGATCGATCGAGCAGTGCGCGCGGCGCCCGGGCATACCGGACGGCGACACGCCGGGGGTAGCCGTCCACGTGCAGGCCGGCGCGTGCCACATTCCGATTGATTGGCAGTGGGATGTGAAAGAAATTAGTCAGAATTCTTTCTTGGTTCAATTTCCGACACCCATTGAATTGGCAGGAATGGTTTGGATTAGGGATATACAAGTCAAATCTCAAGGGTAGTGCTACGTTTTGAGGAATAGAAGCCAGGCCCTATTCCGAAGTGTTACTGTTAAGAAACCTAGGTCTGGACTAGGAGTCTAGATTCATAGTGGGCACTTTATCGTAGACTATAAATAGGAAGCTGTATCGGCATATTTTGTACTCATGCAATTGAAAGCAATAAAGAAATATCAGGAGTTCTCTCTACCTCTCTGTGTGTTTTTAATCTATTATTCTGTCTTCCGTGATTGATTCGTTTCGTTCTAAGTAGAGGAATCGATCGGATTGGTCGCCAGCGACGGTTCCTCAACACGTTATCAACACGACTTTGCTCCGGTCAATCGAAGGTAATCATCGAAGCCTAATAGATTGAATTATCTAGATCGTTATAAATTCGCAGTTTTTGCGTTCTAGATTGATTTTCTACGGTGCAAATCTGCTCTAATCTACCGCGAGCAGACTTGAAGTCGCCAGAACAATGTCGATCGGTAGATTGCATACAAAGTAGATGTTGATTGCACTGTAGATCGAAAAAAACAAAAAAAAAGAAAAAGGGGAAAAATTGTGTTCGGCTGGTCCTGTAGATCGCCGAACATCAGCCCGCCGCCGGCCTATCCCCGAGGCGCCGCCGTCGGCCCGAAGCCGCCCGGTCGTCGTCCACCGCCCCGCATGGCCGCTACCGCTGACCGCTCGGCCGCCTCACCTCCCCGTGCATGCGCCGCCAGCCTCGAACGCCGCATGGTCGCCTCGGGCTCTGGGCCCTGCATGGCTGACGGACGCCACCGGCTCCGTGCGCAATGTGTCGCTGCCTCCGTGCGCATTGACGACGCCTCGGTCTTCGCACATCGGCTTGGCCCCAAACGGCTGCCGACTGCACTTGCCTCAGCCTACCCGCACGGTCGGCCGACTGAGACGTCGCCTCGGCTTCGCCGCCCAGATGCACGCCGCCGGCCCACCGCCTCGGCTTCTCCTGGGTCGCATCGGCCTGCAGCCGCACGACCCAGACCGCACGTCGTGTGGCACTGCCTCGCGCGCCCATCTCGAAGACCGGATCCACCGCTCGGTCCGACACGCGCCCGAAGCCGCCGCCGCTTGGTCTGGCCCGCGCCTGAAGTCGCCGCCGCTCGGTCTAGTCCCGCGCTTGAAGCGTCACCATCCGGCCACCGTCGGTCAGCAGCCGCCCGTGCAGACCGGCCTCGGCGCCGAACACCATCAACCACCGGATCTGCCGCCGCACCGGCCGGTCATGCCGCATCGCAAGCGCCACCAGCCGCTAGCATCTCGCCCCGTCCGAGCTTCGGCATGGGCCGCCGTAGCGGCCACCTTGTAATGGGGTAGGGGAACCCTACCCCGCCTCCTAGTGACGTGCGGGTGGGCCAAGGGGGCCGGTTGGGCCAAATGGGCCAAAAGCAGGCTGAGAAGAAAAAAAGGAGGCCTGGCGGGGGCAGCAAATTGCAGAAAAGCCCTCCAACTTTCGGGAAATTACCGAAGAGCCCTTAAAACTTGCATATGGGTCCTGAATTTTGCAGAAAGGGCCTCGTAATTTCAAAAATTATGAATAGGTCCTCAGATTTATGAACGGGTCCCAAATTTTGCAGAAAACCCCTCAAAAAATCAGGAAATTGCGTGAATTTTTCTGTGAAGTGAAAATTTGCATATAGACCCTCGAAAATTACAGAATTCGCTGAAAATTCATATTCTAGCATAAAAGGGCCTCAGGAATCCGAATTTTGAATTATTTTTAGCATTTGAATCTATTTATTTCTACCATTACTATTTTCTATATTTATTTACTATTTTTGTTAATTGTAATTATTTAAAATTGCTATTAATATTGAAATTAACAGTAAAATTTATAAAAAATTCATAGGAAAATTATGGAATATTACGAGAATCTTTTGTACCATTTATTTACCTGCAGTAAATTATTCTGTGCACGTTTACCAGCAGTAAACTTATTTATTTTTTTCATACACATATAGATGACTGGCATCACGAACCGGGAGTTCGAGGAGCTGGCCCAGCATGGCCAAAACTATCAGACGTAGGCTTTCGATGTCGAGATTGTGCTTGGAGCTAAGAAGCTCCACGCGGCTATTGGGATTGGCGAACCGCATGATGCCCAACGCACTCCTGAGGAAAATGATTAGGTACTTCATTTTCTCAGGCACTATCTCTGCCTCACTCTCAAGAATGAGTACATGGTGGAGAAGAACACGCTAGCACTCTGGACCGCACTCAAAAAGGCAAGTCAGATGCTCTGAGTAACAAAAAGGCAAAGCGGAGTGGCAAGACCTATGGCTAGCAGAACCAAGGTTGCTACAAGTGTGGCAAGTGGGGGCATTGGTTGCGGATCTGTAAGGAGCCGCAGCATGTCATTGATGCCTTTCAAGCCCAGAAGAAGAAGGATGGCAAAAGGCAGCTTGAAGCCCACTTTGCATCAGTTGAGGGGGAGAGCTCTAATCAGCTGCCCGCGTTGATGGAGGTTGAGACCATCCCGGCAGCAGCAACACCCCCCTTCGACTTAGAGGCAGCCACTGCTATGATTTCTCTCGAAGAGCATATCACTCCCAAGAAAATAGCCGAAGAAGTCTTTGATTTTCTAGTAGATTCAGTCTGATGCACAGAATGCATTAGACTTTAATTGTCATTTATTTTGTGTTAAAAGGACAAGTTAGAACTTGCATAGATAGTACTTTGGCATTTGTTTTCTCGTGATGGTTGGATGATTTTGAATAATTCATTCATTTATTCAGTTCATGATGGCATGATATGTTCTGATATTGAAGTATTTTATTTATGTGTTGAATGCCTTCTAATACATGTTAATAAAATACCTAATATTACAACGCGTGTGGCGCCCTATGGAGGAAGTGTGCTTAGCCGACAGTGGCATAACAAATACCATCTTAAGAGATACTAAGTATTTTTAGTCGATTCGTAAGAATGCTGGCAGGCTTACAACAATCGCCGGAAGCAATGCATGTATAATTGGTTCAGAAAGAGCCACAATTGTACTCCCAATGGGCACAACTTTGGTCATTGAAGAAACCTTATTGTACCTAGAATCGATTAGAACTCTCCTAAGTTTCAAGGATATTTGCGTCAATGGTTTCCACATTGAGACTGAAGAAGAGTACGGTAAGGAATACCTGCTCATTACGAAGCGTGAAGAGAATGGAAAAAGGGTATTAGAAAAACTTCCTTCACTAGAAACTGGGCTATATTATACCAACATCAAGGCACTTGCAGCTTACACTGTCCTGAAAGACAGTATTTAGAAGCTCTGAACTCTTCTGTCTCTAGCGTGACAAATTAGGCCACCCAGGTCTTAGAATGATGAGAAATATAATCAACAATTCCCAAGGGCATAATATTAATGTAAAGAATTTCTCGAATCACGAAGATTTTGTGTACCCTGCATGTGCCACCGGGAAATTAATTACTAGACCCTCCACTCTGAAAGTGAAGGATGAAGTCCCTGCATTCTTGGAACGCATCCAGGGAGATATTTGCGGTCCCATTCAGCCTATTTTAGGGCTATTTAAGTATTTCATGGTGCTCATTGATGCCTCCTCGAAATGGTCGTATGTGGGTTTATTGTCCACAAGAAACCATGCTTTCGTAAAGCTAATCTCGCAGATCATTCGCATCAGAAATGTGTTCCCTGATCATCACATGAAGTCCATTAGAATAGACAACGCTAGAGAATTTACTTCGTATCATGCCATTATAAACTGAATAAATGAATGAATTATTCCAAAATCATCCAACTATCACGAGAAAACAAAAGTAAAGTAATCTAACTTGTTCTTTTAATACAAAATAAATGACAATTAAAGTCTAATGCATTCTGTGCATCAGACTGAATCAACTAGAAAATCAGAGACTTCTTCGGCTACTTCTCAGGAGTGATATTCTCTTCAAGAGAGATCATGGCGATGGCTGCCTCTAGGTCGTAAGGGGGTGCTACTGCTGGGATGGGCTCAACATCCATCAACTCAGGCAGCTGCTCAGAATGCTCCCCCTCAACGGCTGTGCTCCCCCTCAACGGCTGCAAAGTGGGCTTCAGGCTGCCCTTTGCCGTCCTTCTTCTTCTGAGCTTGGTGGGAATCAATGACATTCTGCGGTTCTTTGCATATCTGTGACCAATGCCCCCACTTGCTCCACTTGTAGCAACCCTGGTTCTGCTGACCATAGGTCTTGCCACTCTTCTTAGCCTTTTCGTCACTTGGAGCATTTGACTTGCCTTTCTGGGCAATGGACTTACCGTTCTTCCCTCTTCTCATCAAGGGCTTTCGCACCTTGTAGCTCCCAGCGTTGGCTTCACGGCCAGCGGAGCTACCTGGTGGCTGAGTGACGTAATTCTTGCGGAGAAGTTTGTGCTGAGCCTCCGCAACCTGCATCATATCAATCAATTCGGCGTACTCCTTGTAACTATCTTGATGATAGTTGTGGGCGGATTGTACAGCATGGGGGGTGAAAGGTGGATATGGTCTTCTCAATTTTCTGCTCATCTGTGATCTGCTTGCCACAGAGTTGAAGATTGGTACAAATCCTGTGCAAGGCAAAATTGTACTCCCTAACCATCTTGATGTCGGCAAACCTCAGTCTGATCCACTCTTGCTCTGCTTGAGGAAGAATGGTGTACTTTAGCCTCTCAAACAGCTTCTTGAGTGTGGTCTAAAGTGCTAGCCTGTTCTTCTCCGCTATGTACTCATTCTTGAGAGTGAGGCAGAGATAGTGCTTGAGAAAATAAAGTACCTGATCATTTTCCTCAGGAGTGGGTTGGGCATTATGCGGTTCGCCAATCCCAATAGCCGCGCGGAGCTTCTTAGCTACAAGCACTATCTCGACATTAGAAGCCCACATCAGATAGTTTTGGCCTTGTTGGGCCAGCTCTCGAACTCCCGGTTCATAATGCCAGTCATCTACATGTGTATGAAAGGAATAAATAAGTTTACTGCTGGTAAACGTGCACGAAATAATTTACTACTGGTAGATAAATGGTACAAAAGATTCTCGTAATGTTCCATAATTTTCTATAAATTTTACTGCTAATTTCAGTATTAATAGCAATTTTAAATAATTACAATTAACAAAAATAGTAAATAAATACAAAAAATAACAATGGCAGAAATAAATAAGCTTCAAATGCTGAGGGCCTATTCGTAATTTTCAGAACTACGAGGCCTTTTCTACAAAATTTGAGACTCATATGTAAATTTTAAGGTCCTCAATGGAATTTTCAGGGAATGGGAGGGCTTTCTTGCGATTTCGCCGGCGCCTCCCGCTTCGGGCCGAGTTCCCGGCCCATGAGGCCCATCCGGCTTGCCCGTGCGGCACAAACAAGCGGGGTAGGGTTTCCCTACCCCATTATGCGGTGGCGGCGGCGGCAGTTCAACCCGAGCTGCCGGCTCGGGCGACGCGCACGCAGGGCGGCGGCGGTAGCTGGTGGTGGGACCGGTGCAAGGTAACGGTCGGCTGCGGGCCGAAAGTAGGCGGTAGCAGAGCAGCGCGCGCGGGCACGGAAGCCGATGGCTGGCGGCCGGCAAAGCGGCGCGTGAGAGCGGCTGCAGGCCGGGCTTGATGCGATGACCAACAGGGAGGCGGCGCGGCGCACAAGGGCGATCAAAGCGCGGCAAGCGCCGGCTAGTCGGGCGGCGGCCGCATGCAGGCGGCGGTCAAGTGGTGAAGGCGGTGCGACGCGGCGAGGCCTGTGTACCGGTGGCGCACTGCTGTAGGCCGGCGGCAATGCTCGGTTCGAACCGGCTCGGGCGGCGGCGCAAAGCACGGGTGGCGGCGCGACGACCTCGGGAGCGGAAGGGGCGCTTCGGGCGCCGTACGCGAGCTCGGTCGGGGATGCGGTAGCCGAGATGGTCCTTGCGGCATCAGGCGGGGAAGCCAATGCGGCGACGACTCAAGAAGGCCAGCTTTGGGTTGAGTGACAGCGACTTCGGCTATGGGCCGGCCAGCCGGACCGGCACTTCGGGCGACGGGGCTGGTGGCGCACGCGCGGGAAGATGAGGCGGCTTCAGGCCGGTGGGATAGTAACGCCAGTGCGGGGCGCGTGGGGCCGATGCGGTTGGCCGGTCTTCAGGGCAGCTGGCGAAGGCCAAGTGGCCGGCGGCGGCAGCCATGCGGGGCAGCAACCGTGCGGCCGATGGCGGGACGGCGACCCACGATCGGCTTCAAGCCGGCGCCCGAGTTTTTTTCATGCGCAATGGCCGTGCAGAACAAAACCATCCCAGATTTTCTCCTTTTTTCGTTTCTAATCTACAGTGCAATCAACATCTACCCCATGTTGTAATCTACCGATCGACATTGTGCCGGCGACTTTAGGTCTGCTCGTGGTAGATTAGGGCGGATTTGCACCATAGAGATTCAATCTAGAACGCGAAAACTTCGAATTTAAAGCGATCTAGAAAATTCAATCTATTAGGGCTTCGATGATTACCTTCAATTCACCGAAGGGAAGTCGTGCTGATAACGTGTTGAGGAACCATCGCTGGCGACCAGTCTGATCGATTCCTCTGCTTAGAACAAATCGAATCAATCACAGAAGACAGAATAATAGATTGAACACAGAGAGAGGTAGAGAGAACTCCTGGTCTTTCTTTATTGCTTTCAATTGCATGTGTATACAAAAATATGCCGGTACGGCTCCCTATCTATAGTCTTCGGTGGGGTGCCCATAATGGGCCAGGTCTGCTGGCCTGGGCCTAGGTTTCCTAACATAAACTTTTGAATGAGGAAGGGGTTTGGCAGCAACTGCTTAAAAATAAGTATTTGAATGATAAGTCTATCTCTCAAGTTGAGAGTAATCTTGGGGATTCCCATTTTTGGAAGGGATTGATGAAGGTAAAGCAAGATTTTATTCAACATTATTCTTTTAACCTTGGGAATGGGAAAGAAATCAGATTTTGGAAGGATATTTGTGTTGGACATCGGCCTCTTTGGTTGCAGATGTTTTACAGATTGTGTCTTTAAATTTGAATTTTAGGAGAGCGATTATTGGCCCAAATTTGCTTGCTTTCACTAATCTTGTGGTGAAAATAGCCACTGCTCATCTTACCTTAGATAAGGATACGGTTCGATGGAATTTATATAGGAATGGATAATGTTTAGCCAAATCTATGTATGCTGTTTTGGGTGACACCAATTGTACTTTTCGAAGTCAAAATTTATGGAAATTTAAAGTACCCCTTAAGATAAAATTTTTCTTGTGGTACCTTTGTAGAGGAGTTACTTTGACTAAGGATAATTTATTAAAAAGGAACTGAAGTGGTGACACTAATTGCTATTTTTGTGATTACAAGGAGACTATACAACATTTGTTTTTTGATTGTCGCTTTACCCGTTTTGCTTGGTGCATAGTTCAAATTGCTTTCAATCTTAACAGACCTAATACTGTTCGAAATATCTTTAAGAACTGGTTAGTAGGTCTTACTTCGGATTTAAAAACAAATATTTTGGTGAGGGCGGCTGTACTTTGCTTGTCTATCTAATTATATCGTAATGATGTCGTATTCGACAAGAAAGTTATTGACCATCATCTGTAGGTTATATTCAGATGTATCCATTGGATCCACTCTTGGTCAGCTTTGCAATGCTAGGGAAGGAGGGAGGCCTTGATAGCTAGGAGCAAAGCATTGGATGTCATTACAAGGGAGATCTTCAACAACTATGGATGGAAGCTATTTCATAGGCTTCGAGATGTTTAAAGCACTTCTAAGTTTTTGTTTATTTTCATAAGGTTGTTTACTATTTTTACGGTTTTTGTTTTGCCATTAGTTTATGTTTTGGCTGCATTTGTTTTGCCTCTATTATGGTTAATGGGGCGATTGCTTTGTCTAGTTAAGAATATTGTAGTTATTGTAATAAACTTTGGGCTGCGTATATCCTTAGATGCAAAGACCGGTCCCTTATAAAAAAAATCTGAAAAAAGCATACGTCCTTGGTTATTTGTGTAAACGCGTGCATCTATATATGCATTATACAGATGCACTGATTTGTTGTCAGATGATGCCTTGACTTGTACAACGACGTCGCGCGTGGGTGCGTGGGCCAGCTCTTGAGTGATATTTAGCAGCGGTTCAGTTGTGTGGTCTGCCAGAATTCCGGCGCGGCGGTTGATCGGTCCATCTCCATCCATCATGCTGAGCTTGGGATGGCCGTTTTCCAACTCAACCGAAGAGAAAACACACTAGTTACTGATCACTTCATCGGCATGCAGGCCAGCACCTCTGAGATGACCGATGATTGACTGCACTACCTGTCTGGTAACAATTAAAGTAACGCTCAGGGGGTCCTCCATCTTTTAGAGTCTTGATCAGCAATCAGTGGCGGATTTAGACATCATCACATGTGGGATCAATTTATTTAGATTCAACTTTTTTTACCAGAAATGAACATTCTAGGGTCAAGTTTATTGGAAAAGAAATACGTATTTTCACAAGAAAAATCGCTCTATACTAGCTCAGCAAGAAACTCAATTTTCCTAGTGAGGCAGTCACTACCGGGATTTGCTAATTTCCCGAGTGTCCTAAACACAAGGGAAATAACGGGAAACACTCGGGATAATATTTCCCGACGGCCGACTCTCAGGAAAAGGCACTCGGTCGGGCAAAAGCCCATTTCCCGAGTGTAACACTCGGTAGTCAGCCATTCACTTATACTCAGGAAAATAGAGACACGGGAGAAATTTCTCCGTAATGGCTTTTAGCCAGTGTAACGAAATTGTTTCCCAGTGTCAACACTCTGGAATGATTTACAAACGCTGACTGCCTTAGTTTCCGCCACGTGACCTTTCCTGAAGGCTACTCATAAACTTTTCTGAGTGCTAACACTCGGGAATTATCCACGTACAGCTATGGTAGTCTTGCCACACGTGCCCTTTTTCTGAGTGTCGGTGACACTCAGGAATTACCAGATTTCCTAAGTGCTTACTAGCCACACGAGAAACCTACTGTACCAATGTATGTGCAGCCTAATTTTGTACAGAGTAGGCATTTCATATCATGCATATTTCACAACAACACACAATATCACAACAATAAATCATTTCATATATAAATTCCACAACAACACAATGTTCGAGGTCACGATACAACATGAACATATGTAGATCCAACATGGACGCACACCATAACGTTCAAGTTCACAATACAACATTGAGTGTTTCATACATCAATTCTCAAGGTACATGAGTTAGCCTTCAACTTATGGCTCCCAATCCTCAGCTGCAAAGAGAAAGGAATGTTGCATGAGAAGACTGTAGAGTAAATTCCATTACTGCTCTACTGCCAAACCAGGGAATCCTCATCTTCACTAAAGCAAATACTGCTAGCAATATTAACCAATTCAAACCATTTAAGCATCACATTCTTGACAAAAAAAAACCTTCCAATAGTACATCTCAAATTAGAACCCTCCCACAAATCAGCAACAATTCAGCCATTCTCATTAACCAGCACATACAAATCCCGGTATTGAATAGCCAAACAAGAAGAGCCAAACCATAAATCCTCCCAAAACTTGATTTTCGTACCATTACCAACTACCCATCTATAACTAAATCTAGTGGATTGAGCAGTCCAAAGTACCACATTGCAGAAGCTTGCTCAGATGGACATCACAAACTATTGGGATCAGCAGTGTAGTATTTAAAACCTATTAACTTCCTCCGTTTAACCCAAGAAGCTAGGAGACATAAGTTGGTGCTTTGTAAGATTAGGCACCCCCAACCCACAAAATTCTTTTTTCATGCCAACAAGACGCCAATGAGTTAAATGTAGTTTATTGTGGCCGTCAATATCATTTCAAAGACTATTTGCCATGTGAGTTGACCAAGTTTACAACCCATTTAGGAAATTTGAACAAAGACTTGAGGTACAGGGGAATACTAGCCAAAAAAGCTTTAATAAGCACAAGTCTACCACAGTAAGACTACAACTTACCTCTCCACCCAACAATTCTTTTTAAGGATCTTTTGTACTAAAGGTTGGAGATCTTCCCTTCTTAGCTTACCATAATGCAGAGGTATTCCAAGACATTTAATGGGGACGATAAATTTTACAGCAAAAAAGACTAGCATAATGATTTGTATCCTCCTCACTGACACCAATTGAAAATAAGCTCACTCTTACGGAAATTAATTGTTGTCCCTGACATGTGCTCAAAACATGTTAAAATTAGCATATAGTAAGCTAATTATACCCTCAAAACAGAAGTCAGAACACAAAACTTTGATCAAACCATCCATGTCAGCTTTATGTAGGATTTTAGTCAAAACATCAGCTACTACATGAAACAAAATTGGAGATTACCTTGTGTCAGCCTTTTGCCAGTTTGGAAAACACTGCTCACTACTAGAAAACGGATCATCCCTCACGGGCTTTAATTTTCCTGACGGGCCCGCATGGACCGTGAGGTTAATTCATTTTTTGTGACGGGCTCACTTATCACCGTCGCAAAAATTCATTTTCCTGACGGGCCCGCATAGACCGTGAGGTTAATTCAAATTTTGTGTCAGACTTCTCCGGCCCGTGAGGTTAATTCCAGCCAACCCTAGCTAAAATTTCCCCATCCCCTCGCCGTCCAGCCCGCTCGATATTTTCGCAGCCGCCCGCCTCCTCCGCCCATCGCCCCTCGCCCGCCTGCCCGCCTCCTCCGCTCGCCCGCCTCCTCCACCCCATCCGCTCGCCCGCCTGCCCGCCTCCTCCACCCCATCAGCTCGCCCGCCTGCCCGCCTCCTCCGCTCGCCCGCCTCCTCCACCCCATCCCCTCGCCCACCTCCGCGGTTTGAGCCACCGCCACCTCCCGGCCGCGGCGCTCACGGCGCCGCCTCCCGACCGCCGCGCTCGCGCCGCCTTCGGACGCCGCCGCCGCCCCAGGCCTCCAACCGGATCCCGCCGCTCCCGTGGGCGCCCGCATCAGATCCGACCTCCCCATCGCTAGATCCCTGCCGCTCGCGCCGGATCCGGTGTCGCTCCGCCCGCATCTGGCCGCCTCCGTGCCGGGCCGCCGCTCTCCTCCACTGGGTAATTGGCGCTCTCCTCCACATCTTCTCTGTGCCGCGTCTCCTCCGGTGCCGCTCTACTGGACTCGGAGGAGGTGGACGTGGTGCCGGCGGCGGACCGGGAGCGGGGTATCATGCCGGAGGAGTTCCGCCTCGTCAAGATCCACATGTCCCTCCGTGAGCTCCTGCACCATCCCCATGTTTGCCGAGCAGTCCGTGGGCGTGCTCAAGGCGCTGGGCGAGGCCGTGAAGCCGACGCTGCCGGTTCTGCAGAGCGCCGGCGAGCAGGCCCTGAAGCTGGCCTCGCCGGTGGTCTCCGACGCCTCCAAGCAAGCCACGGAGGCCCTCCAGGAGACATGGACTCCTTTTTTGCTTATGGTGTTGAAATATGAGCACAACATAGATACATACATGCACCTGGCCTCTTCTTAAAAATTAGAAGTTATTTGTTTCTCTTATGAATCGAGATGGATCAAATTAATTACCAATGTCTAGAATTTGGAGCTTCGTTAATTGAGGATTAGCTTAAGCTACTTTAACCCACGACTGCTTTTCACCTGGTCATAAGTAAGGGCATGCATAGATTAGCTTTTCACCTGCTTTTCATTTCTCTGACTGGAATCTTTTTATTTCTGTCTGATGGACTATTTTTGGTATACTTTTTTCTGTCTGATGGATTAGCTTAGGCTAGCAATGTTGATCTGTGCTTGCGAACAGGCTGTTTCTATGAGTGTTAAATCAGGTTGCTCAAGAGGTGATAACTTTGGTTAGGACAGTACGGGTATATGGAACAGAAAAGCAGGAGTTTAAAAGGCAATCTCTGCTTCTTTTCTCTCTTGTTGCCATAAAGATAACGCTTTGCACATGTCATAATTCCTTGTACTTTGATAGGTATGCAAAGTGGTTGGATAAGCTGTATGATGTAAGCTTTCGGCAGACAATGGCTTATGGAGGCTGGAGCTTGAGCTTGAACTATCTGTAAGCTTTGTGTAGGTCATTGCAGTTTTGATTGGAGGAATATCTATCATGTCCGGGAAGTTAACTGCTGAGCAACTGACAAAATTTATACTGTATGCTGAGTGGTTGATTTTGTCTACATGGTGGATTGGAGACAATTGGTCCTCCCTGATGCAGTCTGTTGGAGCAAGTGAAAAAGTCTTCCGTTTGATGGATCTCCTGCCTAGCAGGCAACTTACCTCTAAAGGCAAGAAAATAGAATGCATGTCGATGTTACAAGCTACTGTATTAATCTGATGTTTGGTTTAGAATTTCTGTCTACTTGTATGTTTTAATGTGGGGCTGTAAAACTGTTTGGTGATCTAAAGCATTTCATCTTTTGCAGGCCTCAGATTACAGAAGTTGGTGGGGAGGCCTCAGATTACAGAAGTTAGTGAATTGTTCAGTTTATGTGATTGTGCTATGTCAGTTATTCCATCTGTTAGTACATGTGGGTTTGTGATATTTGTTAGGCAAAAGTAGCTACTAAGGACAACGAGTTGTTTAGCTAATATTTTGTTGATAATATTGTACTGATCCATATATTACATAAATTTACAATTAAATCTGTATTTTATGAGGATATATTGGCAATATATGAATTTGTTGATATACATGAGTCCAATGTTTAGATGTATTTGTTAATTGTGTTGCAATTATCATATAAAGTGCATGAAAATGTTACTTGTTTTACTATTTTTTTTGGCATTTGTGCCAATTTTCCTCACGGTTAGTACCATCAGGTTAAATCAATTTTCCTCACGGTCGGTTAGCGCCCGTCAGGTTAAATCAATTTTCCTCACGGTCGGTTAGCGCCCGTCAGGTTAATTTCAATTTTCCTCACGGTCGGTTAGCGCCCGTCAGGTTAATGTCAATTTTTCTCACGGGCGGTTAACCGACCGTCAGGTTTCATTTCCCTGACGGGTAAAACCGTGAGGTTAAATTTTCCTGACGGGCAACCGTCAGCCAAATTTGAATTTTCCTTGCCAGCTAGCCCTGACGGGATTTTCCTGACGGGAAACCGTGAGGGATTATTAACCTGACGGTTTTTTGTATTTTGCTGACGGTTTTTAACCGTGAGGGATGATCTGTTTTCTAGTAGTGGCTTTCACTGTTATTAACCTTTACTACGGACCTTATGCATCCAAAATTGCCATTTAGAACCAAAGCTCTCTTAGGTAAGATATCAATTAGTAAAAAACTCCAGTTGATTGTACCACAAACCTTCTCTATTCCAATTTAAGAACTAATCCATTCTTTTTTTGTTTGAATCGCTTCATGAGCTGTGTGTAGTATAATTCTTCTCTTTCCGCAAATGATAAAAATAATGGATGACACACACAAATCAAACAGGAGAAACATGTTCTTTTGCTAAATGAAAGGCACCATGTAAGTTTTCTTGTTGGATTTTCTGTACTAAATCTCCAAAAAAAACTTACATGAGTGTACCATGAGAAAGATCAGTCCAGAAAGTCAGCATATTACCACTAACCAGTTAGTGGTTTCTTTACGATAGCAAAACTGTAAAGTGTTCTCGTCATGCATGCATGCTAGAATGATGAGAATTGTGCTGTGTTTATATAAAGAAAATAAAATCGAGAAAGTTAGCTGGTTTCTTCTTCAAATCAGTATTGACTTCACTTTGCTTACCTTGATACAAAGGCCAACTGCTTTTCTGTGTGCTAATACTCATACTGTTGTCTAATAGCCCTGCCCTGTAATTTTTTTGTCCAACTTCTAATTGCTAAGCAATACTGATTACTGAATCTAATAGCCCTGCCATTTCATTTTTTCCAACTGCTCATCTTTACAAGATGATGGAGAGGTATAGGGAGAAAAAAAAAGGACATTCACATGATATTTATTGACTTGGAGAAAGCCTATGACAAAATACCAAAAAAGGTCATGTGGTGGGCGCTTCAAAAGAAAAGAGTTCTACCAAAATATATTACTCTAATTAAGGATATGTATGAAAATATTGTGACTAATGTCAGAATGTGTGGTAGTGTTACTAATAACTTTTCTATTAAGATAGGACTACATAAGGGTCAATGTTGAGCCCATATATTTTTGCCTTAGTGATAGACGAAGTCACATGGGACATACAAGGAGATATCCCATGGCGTATGCTTTTCGCTGATGATGCGCTGCTGGTTGATGAGAGTAAGATATGTGTTGATAGGAAGCTCGAGTTGTGGAGAACGACCTTAGAATTGAAGAGCTTCAGACTTAGTAGTACTAAAACTGAGTATATGATGTATGATTTCAGTGGTGCTAGGGTAGATAATGGAGATGTTAGATTGGATAGACAAATAGTGCATAAAAAGGACACGTTTTCGTTTATTTGTGATCGATGCTACAGTGGGACGGTGAGATTGATGAAGACATGAATCATATAATAAGAGTAGGGTGGGTGAAATGGCGCCAAGTGTCTAGTGTTTTGTGTGACAAAAAAAGTCCCTCAAAAGTTAAGGGTATGTTCTATAGAATGACGATCAGACCCGCGATGCTATATGGAGCAGAATGTTGGGCAACTAAAAGACAATATATACAGAAAATAAGTGTAGCAGAGATGAGGATGCTGCAACGGATCTGTGATCATACAAGGTGAGATCGCATCCGCAATGATGATATATGTGATAGGGTGGGGGTAGCACCAATTGAAGAGAAGCTTGTCTAACATCACTTGAGATGGTTGGACATCTCCAACGAAGACCTCCTGAGGCACCGGTATATAGTGAAATTTTAAGAGTACTGAGCACATAAGAGGTAAAGGTCGACCAAGACTGATGTGGGAGAAAGAAAGAGACTTAAGGGATTAGAATGTATCTAAAGAATTAGTTTGGATAGGAGCGCATGGAAGTTAGCGATCCAGGTACCGGAACCATAAGAAAGTTAGAGGCTGTGTTTTAGGCTCTCGACTCAGATAGCAGGTTGTACGGCTTAGAGTTATAGCATTGTAGGTTTTATTTCAAGACTCTCATCTCTTTGATCTTGAGAAGGTTTCATTCCTAGCCTACCCCAATTTGTTTGGGATAAAAGGCTTTGTTATTATTGTTGTTGCTCATCTTTACAAGGCCTGTGCCATACCAAGAACAGAATGCTAGTGTACTAGAGAGTAGCAGTGACTCACATTTTTGGGTGACAAACTAAATTGCTCATTCCTGAATAGACTCATTTGCATTATGATCGATTGGCCTCTCGACAATGGACTCATCCGCACGATCTTCGTTTGGACTACCAATATGCGTACCATTCCTAGCATGGCCATCAGGAGTAGTAGCATTTGTTGTTGATCCAGCCGTCGCCTGCATTTTCATAATCCAATGGAAGTGTAAAATGTAGGTGTTTAACCAGCATGTAAATACAGTCAAGACATACATTTCGGGAAAAAAGTCATTTTTGCCTCATTTTGCACTAGAACATATACACATCACATAATCCTCCATCTTGGTTCCTTACCAATGATTACAAAAAGTAACAACCATATACAAAGTGTGGCCTGCTACTATAGAACACTACTACCAGATACAAACAACATGCACATAAGAAGAGTATGTGATGAGAAAACATAATTTGCAATGCAAACCTATTAATCAAAGTGTATCGCCTTACAGGCTGCATACATCTAGTTTTAGAATATGAAAGCATTATTGCTTGATAGTATCATGTGAAGAGAACTAACCGAATTAGATAGTGTAGGCAGTGCTACCCTTGGAATACTACTATTAAGCTGAGAATGAAGAGTCTGCAAATTTATTTGTAAATGGCCATTCATTAGCCAAGTATCAAGATGTTTTCGAATGTTACTCTGTTATTATACTTCCATGCTGGAACTAACCTGGATCATTTTCTCTAACCATTGCCATGCCTTGATCTCATCTTGCAGCTTCGCCTCAAGCTAAGAAACCCTATCTATTGATGGTCGTAGTCGTCTTTGAGGGCGTACATATTCAGCTGATCCACTACTCGATGTACTAACCTCGGAGGCCATACTCGGTGTGCTAATATAGCCGGTCCCATCAAGAAATGACCATGTTTCTTGCCCTTCCCAGCCTTGTACACAGTAGCCGCGTCAAGTGGTGAATTCATTACGTCGAAGCCTGGGCCATGAATATCCTTAGCAGCGTTAGTATATGCCTCCCAATGAGGAAATCATCGTGAACTAAAAATTTAATAATCTAACATTGAAAAACTCATAATCAAACAATTGTGTATATGAAACAAACAACAAAAAAATAGATCTACAGGGATTTGATAACATGATCTGGTCATAATCAAGAAACATAAATAGTGTAAGTACTACTAATAGCATGCTCACAGATGTTGTCAATATTTACAAATCCAAGCAATATGTTCACGCATAGAATTGGCATAAATCAATTACTAATTGTTAGACTGTGTGGCTAGGTCTAGGACTTTCGGTGATGATTAATTGACAACATTGGTTGTGATATTACTTTGTGGTGTGTTGCATGTGTGTGGACTGATATTGGTCAAGTTGGAGAGAACTTATGCCAGAAAAATGTTCTTTGGTCTTTGCATGTGCAGGTTGGGCGTAGAGACGATCACGGTCAGTGACGAGAAAGACTAGGATTAGGAGGGGGAAATGTAACATCCTGATTTTCAGAGCCTTTTTGAAGCTTTTAAAATAAAAATCACCATTTGAATTTTTCTGGAATTAATTAAAAGCTTAAATGAGTTTTTATGAATTAAAAGGATTTAATATGAATAATCCGAACATGAACATTTGCCAAAGTTATTTTATTTGGGTTCTTTGTGTCTCAAGGAATTTATTGGGATTTTTTTCTGGATTTTTCTGGAGTTGTTTGCTATTTTCTAGAGCTCAAAAGGATTTATTTGAATTTCTGGAAAATAAAAAGAAACAAAAATCCCTAAACCGGCCCGGTCCAACCCCGCCCGAGCCGCTTCGGCCCAGCGCGCCCCGCCAAGCCATGCGGCGGGCATCCGCCCGCGCCCGTGCCCGCCTTCCTCCGCCCGATGCGCGACGCGTGTCGCGCATCCGCCCGCTGCCCGCTTGCGCTCGCGCTCGCATCCGCGGCCGTCCGCTCTCCCGTGCCGCTGACAGGTGGGGCCCACCTGTCAGGCGTCGTTTCCGGGGCGGACTCGTCTCCGAGTCCGGCTCGCGTACGCCGCCGCCGCCGCCTTCCTTATCTGCCGCCGCCGTGCTACCCGTGGACTCCTCGTGACCGGGGTATAAAAGGCGCCCCGACCCCGAGGCTTTCACCGTCCCGAGCCGCCGCCTCCGCCGCCGCTCATCGCCGGAGCCCGCCGCCAGCGTCGTCGCCCTCGTCGTCTTTTGCGCTGGCCGTCGTCGCCAGGAGCTTCGCCGCCGCCCGTCTGCCGGTCGCCGCTCGTCGCCGGTGAGCCCCGCCGCCCTCGCGGATCCCCGCTGGCCAGCCACCGCCGCCGTCCCGAGCCTCGCCGGACCCCCCCGCTCGGTCGCCACCGTCGCACCCGCGCCTCGCCGCCGCCTCGGCCGCGCCCCGCGTCCCTTTGCCTTCCCGTGCGCCCGGTCCATGTGAGCCGTGCCGCTGCCATGTGGGTCCCGCCCGTCAGCCCGAGCCGTAGACCCGTGAGCCGATCTGGGCCGACGGCCCGGATGCGTCCACGCGGCCGCACCACAGCCGTCCGATCGCCCCGCCGCCGTGCACCCGAGCTGCCACGCAAGCCGTGCCACGTCAGCCCTAGTGCTTGCGTGTCTGCCACGCCAGCTGCCACCTCAGCCCTAGTCGCCCGCGTCAGCAAGCCGGTCGCCCCGCACTGTTCTGTGCGCCGCGTTCACCGTAGACCCAGTCTCCCGTGCGCCCGGTCCACAGCACAGTGCAATTTCTTATTTTCCCCGATTTTCTTTAGATCCAATTTTTCCAGAGGCCCGTTCTCCCTCGTCCTAGCTCCGATTGACCCAATTCTTTTTGCTAAATTCATCTAAAATTGAGCTCTTCCTTTTGGTTCAGGTTTGAAAGTTTTTGGAGTTCATTTGAATTTTATTTGAATGTATTTTCTCTTTTCGTCTCGTTTTCTCTCTCATTAGATCGCGTGTTCGAGGGAGCGGAAGTTGGATTTGAAGATCTAGAGCCCTCATCTGAGCAAGGCCAAGGCAAGTCGTATTCTTTGATCATGTTGAACCCAGTTTGCAATCTATTATTTAATTATTTTGTTTTAAATTATCTTGCATTGCTATTTTTATTCAAACCCTTGTATCGGTAGTTATCGTCCCAATTGGTTAATTCCCTCCTTGATATTTTGGAATACCTTGATGCCATTGTCACCTTAGGTTGGGGATTTAATTAGTGATGCTATGTTATTTGTCACATTGGGTTGGTACGATTAGAATGCTTAGCCTTGCTTAGTTTGCGAAAGGGTCATCATCACATGTGATTAATTAATTTGACTTAATGAGATATTGAATCGTGGTTGGTACCACTGTTATAAAATTTGTGCCGTGACGTTGGTGCGTCATTGGCGGTGGTTATACAAAATTGGTTTTCACTTGGGCGATTGATCGTGCAGTAAAGGGGGTGCAGGTTGCACATTGGGATGTGGATGTTTCGCCTGGGTATTACTTAAGGACTTAACTTTGTGCGCCATTGATCTGAGCTTAATCGTGCAAACCACATGTCTAGTATGGGATGGACCTGGCATAATAATTTGTGAAGTCTCCACTTTGGTTTTACTACTGATGTTGTGTGGCGCAAGAGGGGGCAATTATCGACTAGGGGGTTACCCTACTCGACGGCGAATCCTTAGCGAGTGGGATCGGGTGGAGATGGATCATTGTAAAAGCCTTGTTGTGATTATCTTTAACGTGAGGATTTTCACATCGTGTGGGTACAGTTGTGCAACCTCTGCAGAGTGTAAAACTATTCGAATAGCCGTGTCCTCGGTCATGGACAATGCTCGGTGATTTCACACGAGGGGTAGAGTTTTCATAAAATCCTGGTTGGGTTAAGTTGGGAAGTGAATGGTTAGTTCACGGGTGTTCATTTCATGGATCTTGGTTCATGGTGGATTCCTTGGGTGAATGGTCAGTTCACTTGTGGTTGGTCTCAATTCCTTTGGTTACTTATTTATTATCATTTACAAAGCTTGCTTTTCAATCTATTTATCGTATTTACTTCAAATTGTTGCTTTCTGCAAAATTAACCTTTCAGCCATCCATTGGTAAGCCTTGCATACTATATTGCATCTTTGTTACAAACGACTTGCTGAGTACTCTATGTACTCACGACTTTATGCCCCTGTTGCTCAGTTGAGGAGGAGGAGTATCACCAGCAGGAGGTTCCAGAAGGAGAGTTCTTCGACGTCTTCGCGGATTAGGCTTCGTTCTCCACTCGATAGCCTGTGGGTGTGTCGATTGGTTGCTGCGCTTTCTTTTGGATTTCCGCTGCTAGTTTCTTTTAAGCCTTTCAGGCTATTAATTGTAAGCTTGACCATAAGGTCGTACTCTGATGATTATTAATAATATTTGAGTCTTTTCTTAGTAAATCGTGATATGTTCGATATTTCATCTTTGTTTATACTGTGTGCACTAGCGTGATCCTGGACTGGTGCAGAATACACAGGAGAGTCCGGATTTGCATATTCGGGTCTCTACAGAGATGGTATCAGAGCTATATCGACTGTAGGACGAAGCCCTAGTTAGAATGGTCGAATTAGCAAAGTTTTCAAAATTTGTTTTCTAAATCAAATCAACCAAATGATTGTCTAGTAATTCTTTATTCTTACCTCATTCTTAGGATTCTTACTCTTGCCTCCTCTGAAACATTGGTTTCCAGACTAAATTTGACTTCTTATCCCTATAAAGTCTATAGATGTCTCGAGTGTCCCTCAATCAAAGTGAAAGTTGACGTGGAATCCTTCAAGCTATGCTGGGAAGTCGAGATCAAGGGAGCACCCAATATGTCAAGACAAGATTGGAGATTTCCGTGAAGATTAGGAGCCATTAGATTTGAACCCTGTTATAGTTTTTAGCATCGTGTAGATCGTCTTGCTTCTTATTTGCCGTTGTGTGTGATGTGAGCTGCAGTTTTGCTTCTAGCATTATGATGCAGTCATGTCAAAGTCTTTTTGTGGAGTTTATTGCTTCTTTTGTTAGCCTTTTTCGGCTAAGTGTCTGTTTAGTTTAGGATTTGCCATTAGAATATCCCCCTTAGACGAGTTTACCACTTACCTCTGCTTTTCCCTCTTACCTATTGAGCCTTGAAGAGATTCGTCATGAGATGGAAAGAGTTTCGGAAGTGGAAGATGATTCACCAAGGAGTTCAGTTGCAATAGTCACAAAGAGTCAGATTCAACATATATCAGCCAGCCCGTGTACCGCAACAGTCAGACCTTAGGACTCCAGCTCCAATGCCTCCTTGTGATATTTCGGGACCATGCACTATCAATGTCAGCAATCAGCCTCAGGGAGAAAGAAGCTATGCAACTCCAGTTAGCTGTTTCAAGTGCCATGAGCAAGGTCACTACGCTGCCAATTGTCCGCAGAAGCGTCAAGAAATCACGCCAATTCCGTTCAATCTTGGAAGTACCCCTGCCAAGACCCCAGGAGCAAGCCGTGGAACATCGTCAAGTCAAGGAAGCCAAATACCTCAAAACCTTGCAAGGGGGAGCCTCAACCTCGTCGTCTCCGAAATCGCACCTGGTAACCTATTCTTTTAGTGAGCCTGAATCTCGGGGTCGAGATTCCGTTTAAGGGGGGGAGGTTTGTAACATCCTGATTTTCAGAGCCTTTTTGAAGCTTTTAAAATAAAATTCACCATTTGAATTTTTCTGGAATTAATTAAAAGCTTAAATGAGTTTTTATGAATTAAAAGGATTTAATATGAATAATCCGAACATGAACATTTGCCAAAGTTATTTTATTTGGGTTCTTTGTGTCTCAAGGAATTTATTGGGATTTTTTTCTGGATTTTTCTGGAGTTGTTTGCTATTTTCTAGAGCTCAAAAGGATTTATTTGAATTTCTGGAAAATAAAAAGAAACAAAAATCCCTAAACCGGCCCGGTCCAACCCCGCCCGAGCCGCTTCGGCCCAGCGCGCCCCGCCAAGCCATGCGGCGGGCATCCGCCCGCGCCCGTGCCCGCCTTCCTCCGCCCGATGCGCGACGCGTGTCGCGCATCCGCCCGCTGCCCGCTTGCGCTCGCGCTCGCATCCGCGGCCGTCCGCTCTCCCGTGCCGCTGACAGGTGGGGCCCACCTGTCAGGCGTCGTTTCCGGGGCGGACTCGTCTCTGAGTCCGGCTCGCGTACGCCGCCGCCGCCGCCTTCCTTATCTGCCGCCGCCGTGCTACCCGTGGACTCCTCGTGACCGGGGTATAAAAGGCGCCCCGACCCCGAGGCTTTCACCGTCCCGAGCCGCCGCCTCCGCCGCCGCTCATCGCCGGAGCCCGCCGCCAGCGTCGTCGCCCTCGTCGTCTTTTGCGCTGGCCGTCGTCGCCAGGAGCTTCGCCGCCGCCCGTCTGCCGGTCGCCGCTCGTCGCCGGTGAGCCCCGCCGCCCTCGCGGATCCCCGCTGGCCAGCCACCGCCGCCGTCCCGAGCCTCGCCGGACCCCCCCGCTCGGTCGCCACCGTCGCACCCGCGCCTCGCCGCCGCCTCGGCCGCGCCCCGCGTCCCTTTGCCTTCCCGTGCGCCCGGTCCATGTGAGCCGTGCCGCTGCCATGTGGGTCCCGCCCGTCAGCCCGAGCCGTAGACCCGTGAGCCGATCTGGGCCGACGGCCCGGATGCGTCCACGCGGCCGCACCACAGCCGTCCGATCGCCCCGCCGCCGTGCACCCGAGCTGCCACGCAAGCCGTGCCACGTCAGCCCTAGTGCTTGCGTGTCTGCCACGCCAGCTGCCACCTCAGCCCTAGTCGCCCGCGTCAGCAAGCCGGTCGCCCCGCACTGTTCTGTGCGCCGCGTTCACCGTAGACCCAGTCTCCCGTGCGCCCGGTCCACAGCACAGTGCAATTTCTTATTTTCCCCGATTTTCTTTAGATCCAATTTTTCCAGAGGCCCGTTCTCCCTCGTCCTAGCTCCGATTGACCCAATTCTTTTTGCTAAATTCATCTAAAATTGAGCTCTTCCTTTTGGTTCAGGTTTGAAAGTTTTTGGAGTTCATTTGAATTTTATTTGAATGTATTTTCTCTTTTCGTCTCGTTTTCTCTCTCATTAGATCGCGTGTTCGAGGGAGCGGAAGTTGGATTTGAAGATCTAGAGCCCTCATCTGAGCAAGGCCAAGGCAAGTCGTATTCTTTGATCATGTTGAACCCAGTTTGCAATCTATTATTTAATTATTTTGTTTTAAATTATCTTGCATTGCTATTTTTATTCAAACCCTTGTATCGGTAGTTATCGTCCCAATTGGTTAATTCCCTCCTTGATATTTTGGAATACCTTGATGCCATTGTCACCTTAGGTTGGGGATTTAATTAGTGATGCTATGTTATTTGTCACATTGGGTTGGTACGATTAGAATGCTTAGCCTTGCTTAGTTTGCGAAAGGGTCATCATCACATGTGATTAATTAATTTGACTTAATGAGATATTGAATCGTGGTTGGTACCACTGTTATAAAATTTGTGCCGTGACGTTGGTGCGTCATTGGCGGTGGTTATACAAAATTGGTTTTCACTTGGGCGATTGATCGTGCAGTAAAGGGGGTGCAGGTTGCACATTGGGATGTGGATGTTTCGCCTGGGTATTACTTAAGGACTTAACTTTGTGCGCCATTGATCTGAGCTTAATCGTGCAAACCACATGTCTAGTATGGGATGGACCTGGCATAATAATTTGTGAAGTCTCCACTTTGGTTTTACTACTGATGTTGTGTGGCGCAAGAGGGGGCAATTATCGACTAGGGGGTTACCCTACTCGACGGCGAATCCTTAGCGAGTGGGATCGGGTGGAGATGGATCATTGTAAAAGCCTTGTTGTGATTATCTTTAACGTGAGGATTTTCACATCGTGTGGGTACAGTTGTGCAACCTCTGCAGAGTGTAAAACTATTCGAATAGCCGTGTCCTCGGTCATGGACAATGCTCGGTGATTTCACACGAGGGGTAGAGTTTTCATAAAATCCTGGTTGGGTTAAGTTGGGAAGTGAATGGTTAGTTCACGGGTGTTCATTTCATGGATCTTGGTTCATGGTGGATTCCTTGGGTGAATGGTCAGTTCACTTGTGGTTGGTCTCAATTCCTTTGGTTACTTATTTATTATCATTTACAAAGCTTGCTTTTCAATCTATTTATCGTATTTACTTCAAATTGTTGCTTTCTGCAAAATTAACCTTTCAGCCATCCATTGGTAAGCCTTGCATACTATATTGCATCTTTGTTACAAACGACTTGCTGAGTACTCTATGTACTCACGACTTTATGCCCCTGTTGCTCAGTTGAGGAGGAGGAGTATCACCAGCAGGAGGTTCCAGAAGGAGAGTTCTTCGACGTCTTCGCGGATTAGGCTTCGTTCTCCACTCGATAGCCTGTGGGTGTGTCGATTGGTTGCTGCGCTTTCTTTTGGATTTCCGCTGCTAGTTTCTTTTAAGCCTTTCAGGCTATTAATTGTAAGCTTGACCATAAGGTCGTACTCTGATGATTATTAATAATATTTGAGTCTTTTCTTAGTAAATCGTGATATGTTCGATATTTCATCTTTGTTTATACTGTGTGCACTAGCGTGATCCTGGACTGGTGCAGAATACACAGGAGAGTCCGGATTTGCATATTCGGGTCTCTACAGAGATGGTATCAGAGCTATATCGACTGTAGGACGAAGCCCTAGTTAGAATGGTCGAATTAGCAAAGTTTTCAAAATTTGTTTTCTAAATCAAATCAACCAAATGATTGTCTAGTAATTCTTTATTCTTACCTCATTCTTAGGATTCTTACTCTTGCCTCCTCTGAAACATTGGTTTCCAGACTAAATTTGACTTCTTATCCCTATAAAGTCTATAGATGTCTCGAGTGTCCCTCAATCAAAGTGAAAGTTGACGTGGAATCCTTCAAGCTATGCTGGGAAGTCGAGATCAAGGGAGCACCCAATATGTCAAGACAAGATTGGAGATTTCCGTGAAGATTAGGAGCCATTAGATTTGAACCCTGTTATAGTTTTTAGCATCGTGTAGATCGTCTTGCTTCTTATTTGCCGTTGTGTGTGATGTGAGCTGCAGTTTTGCTTCTAGCATTATGATGCAGTCATGTCAAAGTCTTTTTGTGGAGTTTATTGCTTCTTTTGTTAGCCTTTTTCGGCTAAGTGTCTGTTTAGTTTAGGATTTGCCATTAGAATATCCCCCTTAGACGAGTTTACCACTTACCTCTGCTTTTCCCTCTTACCTATTGAGCCTTGAAGAGATTCGTCATGAGATGGAAAGAGTTTCGGAAGTGGAAGATGATTCACCAAGGAGTTCAGTTGCAATAGTCACAAAGAGTCAGATTCAACATATATCAGCCAGCCCGTGTACCGCAACAGTCAGACCTTAGGACTCCAGCTCCAATGCCTCCTTGTGATATTTCGGGACCATGCACTATCAATGTCAGCAATCAGCCTCAGGGAGAAAGAAGCTATGCAACTCCAGTTAGCTGTTTCAAGTGCCATGAGCAAGGTCACTACGCTGCCAATTGTCCGCAGAAGCGTCAAGAAATCACGCCAATTCCGTTCAATCTTGGAAGTACCCCTGCCAAGACCCCAGGAGCAAGCCGTGGAACATCGTCAAGTCAAGGAAGCCAAATACCTCAAAACCTTGCAAGGGGGAGCCTCAACCTCGTCGTCTCCGAAATCGCACCTGGTAACCTATTCTTTTAGTGAGCCTGAATCTCGGGGTCGAGATTCCGTTTAAGGGGGGGAGGTTTGTAACATCCTGATTTTCAGAGCCTTTTTGAAGCTTTTAAAATAAAATTCACCATTTGAATTTTTCTGGAATTAATTAAAAGCTTAAATGAGTTTTTATGAATTAAAAGGATTTAATATGAATAATCCGAACATGAACATTTGCCAAAGTTATTTTATTTGGGTTCTTTGTGTCTCAAGGAATTTATTGGGATTTTTTTCTGGATTTTTCTGGAGTTGTTTGCTATTTTCTAGAGCTCAAAAGGATTTATTTGAATTTCTGGAAAATAAAAAGAAACAAAAATCCCTAAACCGGCCCGGTCCAACCCCGCCTGAGCCGCTTCGGCCCAGCGCGCCCCGCCAAGCCATGCGGCGGGCATCCGCCCGCGCCCGTGCCCGCCTTCCTCCGCCCGATGCGCGACGCGTGTCGCGCATCCGCCCGCTGCCCGCTTGCGCTCGCGCTCGCATCCGCGGCCGTCCGCTCTCCCGTGCCGCTGACAGGTGGGGCCCACCTGTCAGGCGTCGTTTCCGGGGCGGACTCGTCTCTGAGTCCGGCTCGCGTACGCCGCCGCCGCCGCCTTCCTTATCTGCCGCCGCCGTGCTACCCGTGGACTCCTCGTGACCGGGGTATAAAAGGCGCCCCGACCCCGAGGCTTTCACCGTCCCGAGCCGCCGCCTCCGCCGCCGCTCATCGCCGGAGCCCGCCGCCAGCGTCGTCGCCCTCGTCGTCTTTTGCGCTGGCCGTCGTCGCCAGGAGCTTCGCCGCCGCCCGTCTGCCGGTCGCCGCTCGTCGCCGGTGAGCCCCGCCGCCCTCGCGGATCCCCGCTGGCCAGCCACCGCCGCCGTCCCGAGCCTCGCCGGACCCCCCCGCTCGGTCGCCACCGTCGCACCCGCGCCTCGCCGCCGCCTCGGCCGCGCCCCGCGTCCCTTTGCCTTCCCGTGCGCCCGGTCCATGTGAGCCGTGCCGCTGCCATGTGGGTCCCGCCCGTCAGCCCGAGCCGTAGACCCGTGAGCCGATCTGGGCCGACGGCCCGGATGCGTCCACGCGGCCGCACCACAGCCGTCCGATCGCCCCGCCGCCGTGCACCCGAGCTGCCACGCAAGCCGTGCCACGTCAGCCCTAGTGCTTGCGTGTCTGCCACGCCAGCTGCCACCTCAGCCCTAGTCGCCCGCGTCAGCAAGCCGGTCGCCCCGCACTGTTCTGTGCGCCGCGTTCACCGTAGACCCAGTCTCCCGTGCGCCCGGTCCACAGCACAGTGCAATTTCTTATTTTCCCCGATTTTCTTTAGATCCAATTTTTCCAGAGGCCCGTTCTCCCTCGTCCTAGCTCCGATTGACCCAATTCTTTTTGCTAAATTCATCTAAAATTGAGCTCTTCCTTTTGGTTCAGGTTTGAAAGTTTTTGGAGTTCATTTGAATTTTATTTGAATGTATTTTCTCTTTTCGTCTCGTTTTCTCTCTCATTAGATCGCGTGTTCGAGGGAGCGGAAGTTGGATTTGAAGATCTAGAGCCCTCATCTGAGCAAGGCCAAGGCAAGTCGTATTCTTTGATCATGTTGAACCCAGTTTGCAATCTATTATTTAATTATTTTGTTTTAAATTATCTTGCATTGCTATTTTTATTCAAACCCTTGTATCGGTAGTTATCGTCCCAATTGGTTAATTCCCTCCTTGATATTTTGGAATACCTTGATGCCATTGTCACCTTAGGTTGGGGATTTAATTAGTGATGCTATGTTATTTGTCACATTGGGTTGGTACGATTAGAATGCTTAGCCTTGCTTAGTTTGCGAAAGGGTCATCATCACATGTGATTAATTAATTTGACTTAATGAGATATTGAATCGTGGTTGGTACCACTGTTATAAAATTTGTGCCGTGACGTTGGTGCGTCATTGGCGGTGGTTATACAAAATTGGTTTTCACTTGGGCGATTGATCGTGCAGTAAAGGGGGTGCAGGTTGCACATTGGGATGTGGATGTTTCGCCTGGGTATTACTTAAGGACTTAACTTTGTGCGCCATTGATCTGAGCTTAATCGTGCAAACCACATGTCTAGTATGGGATGGACCTGGCATAATAATTTGTGAAGTCTACACTTTGGTTTTACTACTGATGTTGTGTGGCGCAAGAGGGGGCAATTATCGACTAGGGGGTTACCCTACTCGACGGCGAATCCTTAGCGAGTGGGATCGGGTGGAGATGGATCATTGTAAAAGCCTTGTTGTGATTATCTTTAACGTGAGGATTTTCACATCGTGTGGGTACAGTTGTGCAACCTCTGCAGAGTGTAAAACTATTCGAATAGCCGTGTCCTCGGTCATGGACAATGCTCGGTGATTTCACACGAGGGGTAGAGTTTTCATAAAATCCTGGTTGGGTTAAGTTGGGAAGTGAATGGTTAGTTCACGGGTGTTCATTTCATGGATCTTGGTTCATGGTGGATTCCTTGGGTGAATGGTCAGTTCACTTGTGGTTGGTCTCAATTCCTTTGGTTACTTATTTATTATCATTTACAAAGCTTGCTTTTCAATCTATTTATCGTATTTACTTCAAATTGTTGCTTTCTGCAAAATTAACCTTTCAGCCATCCATTGGTAAGCCTTGCATACTATATTGCATCTTTGTTACAAACGACTTGCTGAGTACTCTATGTACTCACGACTTTATGCCCCTGTTGCTCAGTTGAGGAGGAGGAGTATCACCAGCAGGAGGTTCCAGAAGGAGAGTTCTTCGACGTCTTCGCGGATTAGGCTTCGTTCTCCACTCGATAGCCTGTGGGTGTGTCGATTGGTTGCTGCGCTTTCTTTTGGATTTCCGCTGCTAGTTTCTTTTAAGCCTTTCAGGCTATTAATTGTAAGCTTGACCATAAGGTCGTACTCTGATGATTATTAATAATATTTGAGTCTTTTCTTAGTAAATCGTGATATGTTCGATATTTCATCTTTGTTTATACTGTGTGCACTAGCGTGATCCTGGACTGGTGCAGAATACACAGGAGAGTCCGGATTTGCATATTCGGGTCTCTACAGGAAATCTGAGGTCCAGACAGTTGAGGATGTCACAAGGTGGTCGGGCTCACGCTGGGGCATGTGGAGATCAAAGGTAGATGATGCGTGGAGAAGCTACGGGAGGTGCGGTCATGTAGGCTTCGACACGTGATAAGTTTGAAAAGTTAAAATTTTAGAAAATCCATGTTAGGAAGGGTTTCGGGTCTCTTATTTGTTGGAACTGGATTAGAACTCGTGGGCTTAGGATAAGCTCAGGTTTTGAGCCCAAGACTATAAATAGAGATGGGATTGGAGGCTAACCCTGTGGCTTTTGGAGATACTAATTTTGTGCTAGGGTTTAGAGGTGCCACGAGAGTACTTTGTAGCCACCATGATTCAGAAATAAAGTTTAGATCTATTCAGAAGAATTCCGACGGTGCATCTTGCTTACGATTCTCAAGCGACACATCTGGACTCCACGTGTTGCTCCTCGAGGGAGCAGCATCCTCGTCCTCATGCACCAGAGGGGTGAGGCAATGCTCACTTCTTGCACACGTGATTTCTCAATCTAGACCTTTGGTCGTGTGCGAGGAGAAAGCAACATCGTTTTTCCTTCGGTCCTTGATCTATGTGCATGCACCAGTGGTGGACAGTGTCTTCAATTAAAACAAGCAGCATGTGGGTGTAGAAGATTGCTAGAGCACCACAACCCTTCAAAATTTCATGCATGGATGAAAAGCAATCATCATTATGTGGCTTTATGTCTTAATTAGTTTCAACATGCAAACAGCCAGGTGAAAGATCGGTTTTCTCTACTAAAGTAGCAAATTATTATTATTATTGTTGTTGTTGTTGTTGTTGTTGTTGTTGTTGTTGTTGTTGTTGTTGTCTGCTTTATGTGTTTAGCAGATTGTCAAAATAATGATAATCCGTTGCGGACTGCAATCATCACCCTCTCGGATTGCCGTCGATAATCCTACAAGTGGTATCAGAGTAGGTTACTATGGCGTCAGAGAGGTATGTGAATCATCCCCCATGCTAGATGGTACTAATTTTGCTTTTTGGAAGTGTCGTATGCAAGCTTATATTTAGGCTCAAGGTAGTGATGTTTGAAAAAAAGTTTCTACACCATATAAGGTTCCTACTACTGTTACTAATTTAAATAAAGCAAATGTTGATTTAAATGCTCAATCTCGTAAGTTGCTATTTCAAGGGATTTCTCGCAAAGAGTTTGATCGTGTAGCTCATATTAATTATGTCCATTTAATATGGAAAACTCTTTGCGATTATCATGAAGAAACCACTAAAATCAAGAAAGTGCATAAAAATCTTTATCAAAAAGAATATTCTAATTTTGCTATGAAGCCTTGTGTATCCATTGATGATCTCATTGCTCGTTTTGAGAAAATATTGAGTAATTTGCGCAGTGTTAATGTTATTCTTGTTGATGAACATAATGCAACTAAAATTTTAAGATCTTTAGATTCTGAGTGGTTGATGGTTATCATAACTATTAATCAAACTATCGATCTAGATACTTTAACCATGGATGATCTTTTTCTCAATTGAAAACCTATGAGATGAAAGCTTTGCCATCTAAGATTAATAAATTTTTATCTTTAGCACTTTGCGACTAACCCCGTGCAGGCTGCTTCGTCGAGTGCTTTGTCTTATATTTCTTTGTATGCTTTGTCTTCTTTTTAAGAGGAACAGTTCGAGCAGCTCTCTGAAGAGGACTTGGTGCTGATCTCCTCACGAGCATACAAGGCACTCAACAATGTGAGGATGAGGAAGCAAAGTGGCTTGTCAGGTCCAATCAGGTGCTATGAGTGTGGCGAGCCAAACCATATTAAGATAGATTGTCCCAAGCTCAAGGGGAAGGTGATCAAGAAAGATAAGAACTATCGTCGCCGGCCATCCAAGAACAACAAAACCAAGGGTGGCAATTTCCGTCGCAAGTTTGCTGAAAAGATCATATCGGCTATTGATAGTCTTGATTTGAGCGATGTGTAATATGAGAATTGAGACGACGATGACCATGATGACGATGATGCTAAAGGTAAGAAGAAGAACAACGATGACTTCATGGGTATGTGTTTCATGACAGGCAACAACAATGATGATGATGACAGTGATCCCGATGAGGTAAGACCATCATATGATGAGCTTGAAGATGGTTTGATTAAATTTGCTATTGAATTAAAAAGGACAAAATAGAAATTGAAAGAAAATAATTGTGTTGTTGAAAGTCTAAATTCTAAAATTAATATACTTAGATCTTTAATTCCAGATGATAAATCATGTGAGTCTTGCTAAGTTTTACATTCTGAGTTGGAAGCTGCTAGATCTATTAATGCATCAAAGCTAGCTCAACTTAGGGATGTAACTAATAAATTTGATGAATTAAACTTGACACATGACTCTTGTTATGAAAGTTTAAAATTTGCTAATGATGAAATTGAAAAACTCAAGTTTAATTCTTCTAAAGCATGTGCTAAGTGTGAATTGCTGCAAGCTAGACTTAATTCATCTTAGGAATCTATTCAACAAATGCTTTATTATGAAAACATATCTTGCTCAAATTGTCCTATGTTAAATATTGAAATTGATGCTTTAACTAGGTAATTAAATGAATAGCTGAAAAAGAAAGATTGGCTCAATCCAGTGCTTCCAAGAATTTAGTGAAAGAACCTATTCAGTGCACTTCTTGTTCCTCATTGGCTAAAGAAAATGAATATTTTAAGGACACTTTAGAAAGATTTTCTTTTGGTAAGAAAATTTTGAATATAATCCTAGACAAGTCAAAAACAAGTATGAAAAATCATGGTCTAAGATTTAATTTTGTTGAGCATGCCAAAAATAATCCTCCTAAGATCGTTAAACTTCTTGAACATGGAAAAATTGAAGTAAAACCTGAACCAAAACAAATTGAGTTTAAATCTGCTGGCTTTATGAAAAGTTCATTGAATGAGAATGTAGGTGTTAGCTCATCATCTCAAAAGAATTCTGGTTATGTTAAATTCCATTGCACCTACTGTGGAAGAGATGGACACTTACATGAATTTTGTTTTAGGCGTGCTAAGTAAGAGAAGAAAGAAAGATTGAATGCTTTAAGACAAAAACGCGCAATCTCTTTTGTTCCTAGAACTAATGTGAAAGCTAAATTTTCAGAGAACTTTTATGATGATTTTAAATCTACTTCACATGCTGGTTTGGGATATAATTCAAATAAGTCATGTTCGTTTTGGTATTTTGATTACACACATGCTCATGATTTTGGTTCTAGATTTATTATTATTTCTCCACGTTGTGTGTCACAGTGCTAGATTCCTAAATCTTATTTCACTAACCCCAATGCTGTGAGATCGATGCTTCCTGCAATGTAAGAACAACTAATGAGGATGGAGAACATGAGCTTGAGTGGGTTCTAATCTTTTACGTCATTGCTTGATGGAACACTTGATGATTTTTCACTTTCGTTGATGGCTTCCAAGATATTTCACTTTCTGAGAGACAATGTGGAAAAGGGAGATGTTGTTTTACACTTTATTGATTCAGATTCTCAAGTTGCTGATATTCGCACAAAACCGCTTGATTCTGCACGTTTTGCTCTTTTACGAAGTGAGTTGGGTGTGTTGCATCCTATAGCATTATTCTGAGGGGGAGCGTGGTGTCTAAATATTTAGGAAGCTTTGTTTATTGTACTTGTTAAATAAATCAATGAGTCCAAGCCATTAAAATTAAATGATTGTAGAGCTTTTTTATTATATTTATTCATATGCTGTATAGCTTTGATCATCACTAGTTATAATTAATTTGTTGCACTTGAACTAAAATATGACATGGCGGAATATTTTGACTAGATTGATTATAGATAGTACTTCATGATACTCATCAAAAAGGATTAGCTTGATTGTGAGTCTTATTTTAAATCTTAGCTTTGAGGCTCACATGTTTCATATTACAATATTTTCATGATCCCTCAATTTGGCATGTTATAAAAAAATAAGAAAGAGACATTTAAAAAGATGTATGCTCCAAGCATGCTGTGGTAAACAAAAAAGGACACAAAAAATGCACAAAAATGAAAAGAAGTATGCTTCAAGCATGCCACCATTTAAAAAAAAGTAAACTATCATGATAAAAGTATGCTACAAGCATGCCACATGTGTAAGAATTGAATGTGGAGCAATATGTTGTTATATGAGACTGCTAGCTCATCTAGATTAAAAGTTTGCTTCACTTTTAGGCTTTGAATTTTCATTGTGACATCTCATTGTGCTCTCTATAATTGGTTTGGTCATTATTGAGATGTTTATCATTAATATAAATTGCTTAATCATATTGAAAACTTTGTTTTGATATTGCTATATGCTATATGATTGTCTTCTTTGAAGTCTCTTGATGATTACATATCCAAAGGGGGAGAAATTGGAGAGAATGGAGAGCTATTGGAGAATTGGAGAAATTTGCTAAAAATTGCTTTTCTTATGTTGAGGGGGAGAGTTTTTGAAGAGATTTGAATGTGTGGCTTAAATTACTTTTTTGGTTTCAGTTCTTCACTTATATTTGTTTGAAGCTAATTCTTCATGCCATCTGAGGTGTTGTCAATGTATTCATCAATGGGAGATTGTTAAACCGTGTGGCTACGTCTAGGATTTTTGGTGATGAATAATTGACAACATTAATTGTGATATTACTTGGTGGTGTGCTACATGTGTGGACTGATATTGGTCAAGTTGGAGAGAACTTGTGCCAGAAAAACGTTCTTTGGTCTTTGCATGTGCAGGTTGGGCGTGGAGACAGTCATGATTGGTGACGAGGAAGACTAGGACTAGGAAGGGAAAATCTAAGGTCTAGACGGTCACGGATGTCGCAAGGTGGTCGGGCTCACGCTGGAGCACGTGGAGATCAAAGGTGGATGATGCGTGGAGAAGCTACGGGAGGTGCGGTCCTGTAGGCTTTGACACGTGATGAGTTGAAAAGGTTGGAATTTTGGAAAACCCATGTTAAGAAGAGTTTCGGGTCCCTTATTTGTTGGAATTAGATTAGAACTCCTAGGCTTAGGATAAGCTCAGGTTTTAGGCCCTAGACTCTAAATAGAGATGGGGTTGGAGGTTAACCCCGTGGCTTTTAGAGATACTAATTTTGTGCTAGGGTTTAGGGGTGCTAGGAGGGCACTTTGTAGCCACCATGATTCAGAAATAAAGTTTAGATCTATTCAGAAGAATTCTGGCGATGCATCTCACTTACGGTTCTCAAGTGACACATCTGGACTCCACGCGGTGCTCCTCGAGGGAGCAGCATCCACGTGGTGAGGCAACACTCGCTTCTCACACACATGATTTTTCGGTCTAGACCTTCGGTCCGTGTGCGAGGAGAAAGTGACATCGTTTTTCCTTCGGTCCTTGATCTACGTGCATGCACCAATGGTAGACAGTGTCTTCAATTAAAACAAGCAGCACGTGGGTGTAGAAGATTGCTAGAGCACCATGACCCTTCAAAAATGCATGCATGGATGAAAAGCAATCATCATTATGTGGCTTTATGTCTTAATTAGTTTCAACATGCAAACAACCAGGTGAAAGATCGGTTTTCTCTACTATAGTAGCAAATTATTATTATTATTATTATTATTATTATTATTATTATTATTATTATTATTATTATTATTATTATTATTGCTATTTTTTGTCTACTTCATGTGTTTAGCAAATTGTCAAAATGATAATCTGTTGCGGACTGCAATCATTCACCCCTTCCCTTTGATTGCCATCAACAATCCTACACTAATCTTACCAGGTTTTCTATTACGCATTGGCTGCACAAGGTGCCCTCTTGATCATCACCCCTCCTAGCTTCCACATATGCCTCTACATCGGAAACATGCTTATGCTTCTTTTCCTGCACCCAAACCATAGAAACATGAACGTAAGTAAACGTATATCTGCAGTGTTCAAATAATATTATCATGTTGACCTACCAAAGTTCTTCTTGTAACGAACCATGGAGGAGCTACCTTGATGATGTGTTGCCCCACCCATCAATAATCTACATTCCCTAGCAGCATGAGATGCATGTGACCATTGTTCATTCCACCACCTCTTTTCTGCAATTTGCTGCCATACATCTTCACACTTCTGGGCCTACCAAGGAATTACCTAAATTAACCAAGTGTTAAGTATGAATAAACTAGAATTAATCTTAATGATGTACATTATTCGTTTAGCTAGTTACCTACATATACACCTCCACAGTGATGTGTTTGGCTAGCCTTGGCACTATAAATTTCCCTTCCAAGGACTTAACAACATCATGCACTACTCTCCTAGAATTAGCTTCCTGCCCCTCTACCCATCTAAACCAACACTATAATCAGGCATATATTGCAAACTCTTAGCAAATGAACAACAAATGTATGCATTGATCCGTAGGAAGAGAAATTTACCCAAAAACTTTCCTCCACCCATTGCAAACAATTATCAAATTGTATATCTCCTTTATCAGTGGTGTCTTCAATAGCCTTATAGTGGCGTCATGTCCATGCAGGGTCCTACCTCTATAAGTGACTAGGCCCGGGAAATGCCATTGAAGCAAGATGCTAATTATGCCATTTGGAATTATGCATTTCTCAGCCCCTACTTCTCTCCATTGCCTGCACATTACCTTATAGTTTTCAAGTCTGCCTCGGCTCGAGTATGCTACCCCCTTGCCACCTCGTTGTTGACTAACCTAAAATGAAATTAAATAAATCAATTAATTTAGTGTAATCAAGTAACTGTGTAGAAGGTAGCAGATATGAACAAATAAATCAGCACATGCAACAAAATAGATGGAGGACATACAAGAAGACCATGGTTAGAAGTAGTCATCTACAATGGGATATCCTCCAAATGGGCCTTCCAAAAATTCATCTTCACTACCACAAGGTGTTGACTCGACCCTATCCCCTTCGGTGCTATCAGCATCTAAGCGATTAAATTAATTCCATGTCCTCTTCATTGACAACCACCTCAGCATCGATTTGAATGTGATCTATGTGGTCATCATCTTCCCCAATTATTATTTGGAAAGTCCCTAGCAACCCATCTTCCTGGAAGAATAGCTCAACACCATTGTTGGCCTTGATGGCATAGTCCTGCTCATTAGGAGTCTGTAAGTTACCACGTGGTTTCACCTTATATACTACCCACCAATCCACTAGACTATGCATAATTTTGCATGGGCATGGGATGTAGTATACTTGCATGGCTTGCTTAGCCACAACAAATGGCTCATTGCCTGGTAGGACATATTGATGTGCAACCTCAACTAGCCCAAGTGATGTGCCCCGTCTCACTCCCGTGAATGGACAGAAACAATGACATTTGAATAAAATTAGTTTGATAGGTTTGCTGCCATGCAAATATAGTTCAATTATTTCTTCAATTACTCCATAATACTCTATAGTTGTATTGCTCCCATCTTGCCCTATACTTACTAATCTACTATTTATTGTTGTTACATTAGGTCATTCCCTCTCATGCGTAGCTGTTTGGAAGTGATAGCCATTCACATCATAGGTATTGTAGGATAGCACCTCGAGTGTGGCATCCTTGAGCAACTTGCCTCAAGCTGCTCATAGACTTGTCTTTTAGGATCTATAAATTGAATAGAATGAGTTTCATGTATTAGTTTCTATTTACATAATAAATATTATGTGCAAGCATCAATAGCTAATGGGGAAGTTACTTTTTTGATAGAACCAAGTTAGGAAATTTGGTTTGCCATGCCTAGCACCCTTCCTTAGAAGAGTCTCAATTTGTTCATCAGATGGACCTCGATGTTGCTTCCACTCATACCTAATGAATTCCCTATAGGCAACAACAAAGGCACCTCAAAACAATGAAGCATCAATTTTCAGAAAACATTATTTGTTGCCTACCTAATGTAGTCATCCACTTTGGGGAGGTTGGTAAAGATATACAACATTGTAGTCATCCACTCATCACATGCTAAAACTTTGGGAGTACAACTACTTGATGTGTCGCCTCTTCCAGTGAAGAGGCTAAGTTGGCAATCATCTGAGGGATGCCAATGTTGTATCGTGATGTTCGATTGTGCACTGTGTGAACATGGTCAACAAAGTATATTGATGTGAAATAGGAAATTTCCTCAAGTATGTATGCCTCCACTATGGATGCTTCAACACGCGCTTGATTTTTAGCTTTCCCTCAAAGTTCCTTTTGTTCCCTCTCAATTGGATACATCCACTGGTTCTGCACCGGTCCCCCCATCCTTGCTGCATAGGGGAGATGGATAATCAAATGTTTTGCATTTGATTAAAGAAGCCAAATGGAAAGATCTTCTCCAATTTGCAAACCAACATAGGTACTCACACTCCATAGTTGACATCATCGTGGGATCTATCTCTTTCGCACATAGCTATCGATAAAAGAAGCTCAACTCTACCATCACTTGCCAAACACACTCAAGAACATAGCCATGAATCATCACTAGCAAAAGGTGTTCCATGAATATGTGGTAGTCATGACTCTTTATGACATTGATGTGCATGGTAGCTAAATTCACTCCTCTCCTTAGATTTGCTTCATACCTATTAGGAAACTTTAGGGTCTTAAACCATTCCAAAATCTCCTTCCCTTAAGGCCTACTTAGGCAATAACTAGCTCTTGGCTTCTCTCATTTGCCAGTAGCTGGCTTGTGGATCATGTTGAGAGAGGGCATGTTGCAAAGCTCCTTTTGATCAAGTTGAGCCTTAACATTGTCCTTTGTCTTGTCTAGAATATCAAAGATTGTGCTAAATATGGCCTCTATAAAATTCTTTTCATTGTGCATTACATCTATGTTATGGGGATGAGGAGCTTATGGAAGTGGGGTAGCTGCCACAAGCTTGGAATGTGAATCCAATTGTGCTCCTCGCCATATTTCTTAAACCCATCTACTTCAGCAAGAGGCTTGAGAGCATCTTGCCATGGATAGACATCCTCACATGTCAGCCGATGTAGTGGTTTGTTACGGACAATAGTATTGGCCATAAATCCATTCATGTCACTTCTGAATTCATGGTCAATTGGAAGGAATTGTTGATGACAATAGAAGGAGTGCTTATGACCATGCTTTAGCCAAAAGCCACGCAATGCCTTCCTACAGATTGGGCATGGCATCTTTCCACACACCACCCACAAAATATCCCATACCCTAGCAAGTCATGCATGAATGTGTGGTAGGCGATCCGCATGGTGAAGTTATGCTTTGATGCTCGATCATATGTTACTATGCCTTCTTCCCAAGCATGTAACAATTCATCCACCACTGGCTCCATGAATACACTCATATTCTTCCCAAGGTATTCAGGTCTAGGGATAATCAAGAAAAGGAATATGTTCTGCTTCTACATGCAAACGTTGGGTGGGAGGTTAAGGAGAATGACAAACACAGGCCAACAACTATATAGTGCAACACCCATGCCAAATGGGTTAAACCCATCTATTGCAATTACAATCTGAATGTTCTGAGGTTTTACAGGAAACTCTATGAATTCCCAGCCAAATTGCTTTCATGCTTCACTATTAGATGGGTGGACCATTTTGTCACCATGGTACTAACGGCCATACTTGTGCCATATCATTTGTTTGGTAGAAACCTCAAGCATGTATAACCGTTGAACTCTTGGTATAAATGGTAGATAGTAGAGTATTTTCTATCACAGGAAGCTTCCTCTTATACCATCACCAAAGTCAACCTCAACATACCTAGACTCACCACACTTATCACAGTGATTTTTGTCCGCATTCTCTTTCCTAAATAACATGCAATGGTTTGGCCAAATATCTATATTCTCATATGGCATATTAAGTGTGATTATCAATTTCTTGGCCTCATACAAATTTGGGGGCAGTTTGTTACCATCTGGGAGAAGGCTACAAAACATGCTTAAGAATGTATAAAAGCAATGCTTATGCTGAACTGGGACTTGACAACAAGTAGGCATGTGATGGCATCTAGTTGGGACACCTGTGTTTGCCCATGAAGTGATTGACTTACTATGGACAACATATCAAAGAAAGCCCTTGTTGCAGGCACTGGTTCTTCCTTTGTAGGTGCCACATATGCATCATGCACATCATCTAATATGTCTTCCATCCTACAATCATTGTGGCTGCTATCGTCCATGCTTTGCCCTATCACATTTGATCTACTATGTTGTGACTCACCATAGTAGACCCACATGGTATAGCGTGGCCAAATTATGTACTTGCACAATTGTGCGATCATTGTCACCCTAAATTATGGCCGTGTGTTCGAACAATGACAACAAGAGCACAACACACCACCATGTCGTGTACTCGTAGCAAATGCTTGATCCACAAAATCTGTGGTCTTTTGCATCCATTCTTAGCTATACTCACCAATCTTTCTATGCCTAGTGTACATCCAATTACGATCCTTAGCCATCCTAGTGTGTAGAAAATAGTACGAAGTTAAATAAATTAACTTGAAAAGCTTTGTGCATATGCTTAGGGTTGTGGTTCTTTTAGAATCACACAAGGAATTTCTTAAAAAGAGGTCTTGAAGCATCTTAATGCATGAAAAACTTGAAAAGCCTCTTCTTAAGATAACTTGAAAAACTTTGAAGTGCATAATGGATAAAGAGTTCTTGCTCTCTGCACCTCAAATTTCAGACAGTTTAGACTTAAGGAATTTCTTAAGATGCTTTTCTATGAGATAAGCAGTGCGAACAAAAGGAAGACCATTTTCTATGAGATAAGTAGTGTGCATGCATTCATCACAATGACCAACAAATTCACAATTATGCATCACCAACTAATACCCCATCCAAAAGGAAAGCACATCACACATTTTGTGTATTGCAATAATTAATTACGCATAGATCTAGGCAATTGGGAGTAGGAGAGGTTGTACCTATACGTGGTCGCCAGCATCATGAATAGTAGGGGCAACAGAGGAAGAGAAGGATGGACTCGGTGGGTGCATTGGCGATGTCAGGTGCGTGGATCACATCAAAGCTCCACGGCACTGTCGAGTGTGGTGGCGGCAGATAGGGAGTCTGACCATGTCGAATGCAGCAACGGTAGATGTGGAGGCTGACCACATTGGGTATGGCCACAGTAGATGAGAAGGCACAATGCGTCGAGCACGGCGGCGGCAGACAATGAGCTCGATGGTCGCGTTAGGTGCGGTGGTAGTAGACTTGGTGGTCGATGGCATTAGGTACGGTGGTGGCAGACTTGGAGGTCGGCGATAGAAGAGGACAAGGACTTGCAGTCTATAGTGGGGAAGGTAGTGGTACGATGGGGGAGGAGGAGGAGGATACAGCCGCGGAGGCAGTGGGACAATGGGGGAGGAGGATGTAACAATGGCATGGTGGATCTAGTAGAGAGGAGGTGGGGTTGGGGATTTCACTGAGTGGGAGTGAGAGAGTGAGTAAGTGTTAGAGTTAGAATTTGGCCACAAAATAATGGCGTGCTAGCAAAAAAATGGCACACATTACCACTATCCCGAGTGCCATCGCACTCCCGAGTGTAAGCAACAAAACGGCACTCAGCAGCTCATTTCACCCCATTTAGACCACACAAAAACGCCATCATCTTCAATTGGGAATGTTGCCTCCTGTTCCCTCTCTCCTGACGGTGCATAAAAACACTTAGGAGATTCATTTCGGCTGAGTGCTCCCTTCCAGTCCCGAGTGCTTCCTCTGACACTCGGGTGTTTCCAGAGTGTTATCAATGAAACACTCAGGAAACAAATAGGCACTCAGGAAATAAGTGGTTTTTGGAGTTACATTATTATTTGGGGAACGTATATAGTGCAATCCATCATTTTTTGTGAAAGAATGAAAATCATTTTCATTTAAGCACCAACTCAACATGAAAAATTCCCCAAAACATCAAGGCCATAACTTATGGAATTGCATCACATTTTAAGATTTCAAGTTCAAAATCAAATTGAGTTGGGAGAAATTTGTTAGTGGTAGGTTTTTCTTTTTTTACTTATAGTTTGTTGGGGATTTGTCTTTTTTTGTTTCTTCCAACACTTGTTAAATGTTTGAACTTCAAATTTTCAATGAATCTGTCCTAAACTAAGAAATATAGCCTCCATTCACAAAAATATGTCATTTTGGGATACGTATAGTCAAACTTTCAAAACTTTGTCTATCGATATCTTTTTAAGTATTTAGATAGAATACATGAAAATCACATGTGTTGATTTGTCTCAAAAATACTTTCATAATACTATAATAATATTGTAACAACCCAAAATAGGAAGTTCAAAAATGGGTAAAATTTAACATTTTTGCTTGTATTTTTTTCCCTGGGTTTTGACTGAACTATTATCTCGAAAATAATTTATAAACCTAATTAGGGAAAAAATGTACAATTGATGAAATTCAATTTGAATTAAAATTCAAATCTGAAAAGATGATCCATAAAGTGGCTTAAGAGAATTTATACTAAAAACCATTTCTTGGAACTTCATTAGTAAAACACCCCAAAAACTAAAATATAAGTTCTTGGTGCTGGAAATAAATGTTGGAACATTTTTAGCACATTTTCTTAAATTTTCCAAATTCAAAAAGTGGATATTGAATAAAATAGTGACATTCAAAGAATTTTTGAGGAAAATGTAAATCAGATAAAATACTGCAAAAATTACAAAAGATTCTATGTTGTGTTAAGAGCCTTCATAAAAATGTTTATAATTTTTGGTTCTCATTTTCTATGTTTAAAATTATACAAACAATTAGCTAAACTCAAACCTCCTTAGCTTGACCTTTTCCGCTTTCAATTTTGCGAAGATGTATTTTTGAGAATATGCATTCTCTTTTTCTCTTAATTCCTATCACTGATGAGTGGGACCGAACCCCTCCCATCAGGACCTTTCTCTCTCTCACTGACGCACCAGGCCTGCACATCAGGCGGCTTAGTCAACCTCATGCCCACGCCAAGCACCACCATGGTTGCCCCTCTGGCTCGCTCGTGACTCCGCCTCTACTCCTCCCTCTCCCTCTCCCTCTCCCTCTCGCTATGCTCTAGGCCTAGGACCCACGTCGCAGGCCTTGCACACCATGCTCTAGTTTTCACTAAGTTTGAATATTCATAAAAACTTGCTTGTGAAAATAGGAGATTTTGAAATGTTGGACTACAGGAGGAACCTCTATTAGTTTGGTATAAAAATAAAATAAAATAACCTAATTTTTTATGCGAGTGAGTTATATCGTAAATTGAAAAATGTGAGACGGGATCTCGTGTGTAGATATGGGGAGATTCTCACCCGAGTCGATCAAGGACTGAACTCTATTATTGCATATCTATGTCTAAACCGTATAATCACATGTGCTATATGGGCTTTGGCTTTAGCTAACTAAGCTATCTATGATTTGTCTTGCATTTTGATAAGATGAAGTAGTGAGAGCATTTCGGGTAGGATGCTCGCAGGGGCTCTCTTCACCATGGTGTTGGGACCAAAACTTGCCAATGCAACAGTGAATGCCTCACTAAAGGGAGGGTATCAGCTAAAGTGAGGGTTTATGATAATCACTTTGTTGCAAGCCTAAGGAAGCGTGTAGTGGCCGACAGTGTATTTGATTATTTCATGTGGATAAAGCAGTACAACCTCTCGATAGTGTAAAAGTATTTAAATAGCCATGCTCGCAGTCATGAGCATACTTGGTGTAGCCACCATAGGTCTAGTTTTTATTTTTGACAAAACGGTTTTGTTGAAAATGATGGGATGGTATGATGTGACGTATGTGACATGTCTATGGCCGAGATTTATTCCTTGTTCATAGAAAAAGGAGGGTTGTGATTTACTCTTATTAAAGTTATATAATTGCTATTTCATTACATATCAATTGCTCTTTAAATTTCCGTTACAAATTACTACTTATGCAAACTTGCTTCATGCTGAAAATAACTTGTAGTATAGAGCCTTATCCTTTGTTAGCCTTGCATTTGTATTTTTGTTGTGATACACTACAAGTCTTACTGAGTACACAATGTACTCAGTCTTACTTAAATTGTTCTTCAGAGAATGAGGAAGAAATTATTCTCGACGATGCTTACTTTGTTCCTAGTACCAGAGGGTAGGACGATGGGTTATTCTATGGCCTAATCCTTGTCGGTTGCCTGTGAGGTATGGATGGCATACTGCTGGGTACTTTTGGTTTATTCACTTGTCTTCCACTGCAATTTATTTGACAAATATATGCGATGTGTTTGGATGTGATTTTAGTATTGTGGTTGATTGTACTAGATTATGAGACTAGTATAGTACACACACACACACGAGGATTTTAGGTATACAACACTTGGGGTCTATATATTTATTGTGTTCTATAAATATATTGCAATAGAAATTAGTAGTCAAAGTTGCATTTTTTGGGGACTGTATTGATATCCAAAGATTTGACAATCTGAATCTCCTGTGTATTTTGAGTTAGTCTCTAGATCAGTAGCTTGCTCACACAATACTATCAGCAGATATCAAATCCATACATATATTACATTGTCAACCATAAATAGGTCTTATGACCAAGTTTTACACTATAGGTCGACCGATCAAATAGCATTGTTTAGACTAAAGCAGAGGAATATTATGTAAACCAAGGGGCCTCCATATCTTGCCACAAGCAATCAAATACAAACACACACACACACACACACACACACACACTACATGCTAGGCTTATTCAAGTGAAAGTCTTATGTCTCTTTTAGAATAAAGCCAATTTGTCAAATATATTAGTCTAGTTAGAATCCAAACCTGTGACTTACCCATTTTGACATTAAAACCAAGTTTCGTTTTTAGTCAAGTTTTATCGTGATAGAAAAATCACTCTGCTTTCATGTCCATTATTGTGAGAGTGAAATTCCTCCACTTTCACTTCCATTAATGTGAGAGTAAAATCCCTCCGCTTCCACTTCCATTACTATGAGAGCGAAATCCATCTGCTTTTACTTCCATTTTGAGTTGATCATCAACAACCATTACTAGTTTGTTATTTATTTATGAAAATGATGCAAGTGTAACATTTCTACACTTTTGCCCATGTCCGAGGGCATGGCTATTCGAATAGATTTTTAACACTCTGTAAAGATTGTATAGTTTTATCCATAAGATATGATTAACTCATAATATCAACCACCTCATGCTTCTGCAGGCGTGTGACCAAGAAAATCATAACAAGGATTTTACAATGCTTAGCTTCATACTTACTCCCACTCTAGGGTAGATTCCTCAACACTGGTCACGGTGATCGCTCCTTCTCAATTACGCCTCACTCCAGAACGTTTCTATCACAGGCTACATTTTTAATGAGGGACCCTATTGTTAGGAAGTCTACAGCCCTTCTTGACAAAATCCACAAGGGTAGTGATCATTACGGGTCACTCCCACCAATCACAATAGAAATCCAGAAATCTACAAACCAATATATGCATAGGATTCACACCAAAGCTAAGCAAATTAGTAGGCCAGGTCTATCCCATAACTAGACCTGTGGTTGCACGATTTATGTGTAGAAAAGATGAGCACAAGAATTCGGTCCTTAAATAACTTAGGCGAGACCAACCACAAACCCAGGCTCATGCAATCCCTACATAACTATTCAAGAAAAACACATGCAATCCCTGCACAACCCATCCAAAATGACATGTGCAATCCCTGCACAACCCATCCAAAATGACATGTGCAATCCCTGCACGGCCAATCCAAAAATAACATGTGCAGTCTCTGCATGGCAAATCCAATATGTGCAATCTCTGCACTAGTCTCCAACCAACCACTCACCCGAGTTTCCACCATTTTTAGAAAATACTTTTCTTTTTCCAGTGCTAACCGATGTTACCATTATTATCATGTTTTCAAGTTCAGTTGGTAATATTTGTGAGGTACTTCATTTTATCACCATGACATTTCTAAGCACAACTATAGTCTACTATAGTGCAATCAATGATGGAGTTATCATTATTTATAAATATCCTAGAATGACATGGCATGAATACATCAATAATCAAGGAGGAGAATACTAGTATCAAGTGTAGGGTATAACTAGGTATTCAACCTTTAACATAGCATTTTAGCAATTACTATAGCAAGCATGCTTGTAGATTTGAAACAAAAATATTGTAATTGAAAATTAGGTTCAACATGATCAATTATAAGGACTTGTTTTGATCAAATGTGGCTAAGGTGATATCTTATTTGTCAGCTATGGGGGTGTCCAAAGCGTCAAAGTCTATACACGTGAATTGTCCACATTCAACCAAATATTCAAACAAAAAGTTAAGTAAAATTCAAATAATCCCAAGATAGTATGTTAATAGCCTGAGATAGCTCATTCGGAACATCTCCTTCATCTCAGACTTGAACGCCGCAATTTCGCTACAGGCGGTGCCAGAGATTATCAAGTCGTCGACATAGACGCCCACGATTAGCTGTGATGTTCCTTGGCTCCGCGTGTACATGCCATGCTCAGAGCTGCTCCTCTGGAAACCGAGCGACACCATAGAAGAATCAAGCTTGGCATTCCAGGCCCTCGGTGCCTAACGAAGTCCATGCAATGCCTTGCGTAGGCGAAGTACCTTGTGCTCGCTGCCGTCGACTATGAATCCCAGTGGCTGAGCGACGTACACCTCCTCCTTGAGTTCGCCATTGAGGAAGGTGCTCTTGACGTCCATGTGATGAACCTCCCACCGTTCGTGTGCCGCCAGAGCCAACATCGCGTGCACGGATTCCATTCGTGCCACCGGAGCAAAGACTTCATCGAAGTTAATGCCCACGCGCTGGACATAGCCCTTTGCCACCAGACGCGCCTTATGTCGGACGATGTCACTTTTCTCGTCACGCTTGACCTTGAAGACCCACTTCAGTCCGATGGCCCGGTGCCCAGTGGGGAGCATGACAAGGTCCCAAGTCCAGTTGTCCTCAATGGATTTCATCTCCTCAAGCATCACCTGTCACCAACACACTTGTTGCTCTGCCTCTCTGAAGGAGGCTTGCTCGTCCGCTGTGGTAAATTGGAGCTCCTCGTCGAGCACTCGGAGCGCCAAGCCTACGGTGACGATGGCCCGATGATGGCGTCGATGGTGCAGAAACGCAGGGGTGCATCATCGTGGTCCGTGTCCAGCTCCACCTCCTCTGGTGGAAGGGACATGAACTCCACAGGCACAGGTGCCGGTGGCGTCGTAGGCACTGGAGTGTGCGGCGTCTCCGAATGATGGACCGAGGAAGACACTAGCGTCGAGGACGAGTGACCCTGCGCACCTGCCTCGGTCTGCAGTGTCCCAAAGACAAGCACCGAGGTGTACTAAATGATGAAAAGTTCGCCTCCAGCTTATTCGACGTCACCTCTGCTGACCCAGTCCCATTGTGCCACTTCGTCGAAGACGACATCACACGACACGGTGATGCACCTGCTCACAGGGTCGTAGCAGCAGAACACCTTGGACCCATTCTCGTAACTGACGAAGATCATCGGCGTGTTGTGATCGTCCAGCTTCTTTAAATTTGGCCACATGTTCTTTATGTGCATGACACAGCCGAAGGTGCGGAAGTAGTGGACTGTTGGACGCTCGCTGTGCCACACCTCGTAGGGTGTCTTGTCGTTGAGCACGCGCGTCGGAGCACGGTTGAGTATGTGGACCACCGTGCAGACTGCCTCGCCCCAGAAGTACCCAGGGAGGCCCTTTGCCTTGAGCATGCACTAGGCCATGGCAACGACGCTTTGGTTGTGGCGCTCAACCACCCCATTATGTGGTGGCGAATAGGGGGCAGTGAGCTGCCGCTGGACGCTGTGTTCCGCCCAATACTCGCCGAACTCCACAGACGTGAACTCCCCCCAACGGTCAGTGTGGAGGACCTTCAATTTTCGCCCGGACTCGACTTCGACTGCTGCTTGAAAGTTCTTGATGGCCGCCGGCGCTTGATCATTGCTCGAGAGCAAGCTGAGCCACATAAAACGGCTTAGGTCATCAACCAGTAGCAGGAAGTATCTGTTGCCTCTAGGTGTCGTGGGTGCAATTGGACTATAGAGATCGCCGTGCACAAGGTCGAGGACGTGCGCCGTGCGTCGTCGCGCCTGCTCCGAGAAGGATGACCTCCTTTGCTTGCCGGCAAGGCAGCTGTCGCACACTTGATCAACTTGGTCAAGCGGCAGTAGCCCATGCACCATATTCAGCTCCAACGAGTAGAGGCGCATCGGAGATTGCCTCACCCGCGCAAGGAGCTTTCGCTGCTGGTCGAAGATGCGTAGGATGCCGGCGTCGATCTCCACCCGACAGCCAGCCTCGTCGAGCTGCCCAAGGCTCACGATATTGGCCGTCTGACGGGGAATGAAATACACCCCCATCAGCGCGTGGTGTTCACCGTTCTTGCAGCTAAAGATGATTGTTCCATAGCCCTCGATCTCCACGACCGAGCTGTCGCCAAAGCGAATGGTGCCACAGATGTCGGCATCTAGCACGGAGAAGGCAGATCGCGCGCCAGTCATGTGGTTCGTCGCCCCGGTGTCGAGCACCCAACTCTGATGGTCGTAGTCCTCCCATGGCCCAAGCTGTGTGAAGACCTTCTCCTCACGGATCTAGACGACGCGGTTTGGGGATGGTGGCAGAGGTGCAGGAGATGCAGGTGGGGAGGAGCGGACTGCGTGGGCCATCAAAAGTATTGGCTCCTCCTCTTCTCCTTGGGCGACGTAGGCATGTGCAACTTTTTTGGGCTTACTGCAGCAGTCGTTGGCCCAGTGGATGTCCTTGCTGTAGTTGTGGCACTTGTCCACCCTGCGCTCCTGGCCCGGCCAGCTGGACTCCCCGCTCTTGTCGCCGTACGCTCCACTACCTCGACACCCTCGGGTCTTTCCGCACTTGTTGCCACTGCCGGACCAACTGCTCTCACCGTCGCCACCTTGGAGCTTGAGACGTGCAAGCCATTCTTCCTCCGAAAGGAATAGGCAGCCCTGCTTGTCGACGACGATGGTGCCGGTTTCTTGCACCGCTGATTGACCTGCCGCAGACGACCGGTGACCTCCTCGATGGACAACTCGTCGCAATCAAGGAGCATCTCGATGGCGATTGCCACCTGAGAGAGGTGCTCAGGAGCGACCTCGAACATCTTCTTGATGATCGTTGCATCCAAAATCTGACCGCCGAGCACGCGGATGTTGTTGGCCAGCCCAACAATTCAGAGCAAGAAGTCATCGACGGACTCCTCGTCCTTGAACTCGATATCGCCAAACTCCTTGCGTAGCTGCTACACGTTGGCGTCGCGGACTCGCTAGATACCGACGTGCACAATCTTCACCGCCTCCCACGCCGATCACACTGTGCGCTTGTGTGCAAGAGACCCAAGCATCTCGGGTGGCACGGTGCGCAGAATCACCGCCAGCACGAACCGGTCCTCGCGGTACTCGATGACCTCATCTTCCTCTGGCTCGACGGCCTGCCAAAGCCCTCGAGCCTGCAGGTTCACGCACAACAGCAATGACCACTCTTGGTAGTTGGTGCGCGTGAGCATCGGGTACTGCACGGAGGCACCCGCTTCCTTGACTACGCGCTCAATGATGACCTCGTCGTGGTGCCGTCCGTGGTCCAGCGCGGGAGAGTGGGAGATGCGTCAACGACGCGGTGGCGACGGCGATCGCCTACCATCCGGAACCGACTGCATAGACATCGCCCTTGGAGTCGTAGCCGTTCTGATACCAATTGACGGAAATCGCAGATGATCAGGACGAAGGTGGACTTCTGACAACGCAAGAACAACTCACGCAAACACAATGGTTGTTTTGGTGCTGCTAGAAACTCACAGCTTGATGAACATAGAAACTAATCTACCTATATGGGTAACGAATACAGCAAGTTAAATATGGTAAAATAAACATGGAAGAAAATCTCATACTTTAATAGTAAGTTAAATATGACAAATTTGGTGGTGACACGTATGGAATTTGTCAACAGCCTGTGTGCGAGAGATGAATGGAATTGTTGGTTGAGGCTTAAGGGAGATGTGGATAAGGTCATGTAGAAGGAGTGTTGTGTGAGTGAGCCGTCCGGACAACCACAGCGTCGGATGTCTGAGTTATATCATTTCAAAAAAAAAAGTACCTTCCCAGTTGGACTCAGATTGCTACACACAATATGCTCCAATTCCAGCAAATAAAGTAGCCATCTATGACAAATGCGCGATCGAGGCCCCCACCGTCAGTTCAGCGCCTGTTCCCGGCGACGTTTGCGCCTCGAGACCATGAACCGCTGCCGAGGTGCCCGAGGCCATGCATCGCCCACGTCGTGCGCCCGGGGCCGCTTTTTCCTCGGCAGCCATGCACGCGACGCGCGTCCCGGCGGGGGACGGATGCCGGAGGGGCCTATAACGCACACACGCAGCTCAGCGAATAGTTAGCGTACGACGATGTGCCCTAGCTCGAGAGATATTGATCGCCGAGCGTGTGGTGATCTGCGGCGACGACGAATGATGGGCTGAGCAGTTCGTTAACAACTCGGCTGTGCTTGGATTGGCAGATGGTGATGCCTCAATGATGTCCGAGACGAGAGATCGAGGAACATACTACAGTGTTTGTGTGTTATTTTATTCCTATTTTCGTCCTAGACTAGTGGTAGCTCTATGCTGAGATGCTAGCTCTCAGCTGGTAGAGGTGCGATCGCTTTCGTCTAAAAGTAGGAGGATGTCCTCATGTCCACACGTTGATCAATCTGGATTCTGAAACCTCGCTTTCTTTTCCTTTACATGTCAAATGTATGCATGTGCCTGTACGGCAGGAAAAAAACAAATTAGTCCTATATTACCAGGCAGTCAGGCACTCGATCTGCTTCGCAATGTGACATGATTCCAATTTATCGGATGCTTCGTTTCATAGTATGGGTCCATTGAGAAAATAAAGGCTTTATTCCGATATATCTATTTTTCAATTTTACAAATGCAAGCCTTCGTTTTAAAAGTTTTAGAAAGAATTGCTAACTAGGAATCATGTACCCTGTTTCTCCACAAAAGGATAAAGTACATTTTCAACCGTCCAGATCGTTTGAGATAAATGCAACCTTAAACCCCAATATATATACACACCCCTCCTCCCTCAACTTACGCCGCTGTCACCCCTCCCCCACATGTGATTCCTCTGTCCGCCTCATTGGACACCCTCAGACCCAAGCATAACCCACTGTTAAAATAGATGCGAATTCATATGGTCTCGGTTTCGTAATCTCTTAAAACTTTTATTCTCTAGTGTGTGTGTGTGTGTGTATATATATATATATATATATATATATATATATAGAAAAATTACATAAGGCACCTGGGTGCCTAGGCACCCACATCAAGAACCGTCCGATATACGTGTATGATTGATAATTTTTTTAAGTTTGGGTATGAAAATATTTTATACCCTTGATATATTTATGGTAAGTAAGTTTTGAACTCAGTTCAAACTAGTTTGAACTACTTTTGAGTTCAATGCGACTACAGTGAGTATATACCATAAAAATAGTTCAAACTAATTAAACTGAAGTTGAATTTAATTTTTTTTTCGGAGTTTGACATCTCAAATATACTTTTTTTATGGGTATATGAAGATACCCACATCAAACGTTGCGAATCTCAAAGCAAATCAACAGGTATTGATATGGGTGCCTAGGCACCAGGGTGCATGAAACACTCGTCCTATATATATATATATATATATATATATATATATATATATATATATATATATATATATATATATATATATATATATATATATATATATATATATATATATATATATATATATATATATATATATATATATATATATATATATATATATATATATAGTTGTACGGTTGAGATACGCTAAAGTTCTCCATAATTGTAATATCTCCTTATATAGTGAATTTAGATTTCATGTGTCCATGATTTTTCCTGCTAAATTTTTCCATGTTAAATCAGTGTCTCTCATTCATTTGATCATCTATTTTTTGTACGTTTTATAATAAGTAGTATCAAAGCTTCAAATTTAAGATCAAAGACACTGTCCCGGGAGGAAAGACTTTCGGGGTGGCCATCGCATGAGCAAGACGGTATGCACGGTGGCACCCACACTGGTTATCTTCTCAGCAGCAGCAACAACATCTCGGCCGCTCTTAAGAAGCATCTTGAGGCGGCGGAGAAGTTCTTCACCAACGGCAACCTTAAGCCAAGATTCACGCCAACTTGGCCAAGAACCTTGTTGTAGGGATGGCCCAACCCCTCATGACTGGGCTTGCAACTGGTCTAATATGTAATAAGCCTAATAATATAGATGAATGTACCAATATGTCTGAACAGACACACACAGTCGCACGACCACGAGTACCTGATACTCGTTGCAACCACTCGAAATCGCTTACGACCACTAAATCGTTTACGACTACTCAAAACCGCTTATGATAACGAAATCATTTATGAGCACTCGAAGCTGCAGCAAATCAATAGTCGGTTACGACCTACGACCATGTACTCGATAGTCGGTTTCGACTTCCGACCACGAAAATTTCAAACTCGTATTCAACTACGACGATGAAGTCGTACTCGGAGACAACACTCAGGGAAACACACGCAACACTCAGGGAAACACAGGAATTTGTGCTGCTCAACTTCCGCAGCTTTTCTCAGCTTTCTTCTTTCATTTATAGGATCCGAATATAAAGTAAAGACTAAACTTATTTCCTATTCTTACGTCATGATCTGCTTTGGCCGTGCCATCTCACGTCCAGTGAAAACACAGCTCCACTAACTAATAGACTAAACGAGAGTCACGGTCACGATGTGAACGTGAGCACATCTCAAGCCACTAGTTTTGACAGAGTAAAATGCAAGTAATGCAATGAACTTAAGTCCAACAATATAAACCCGAGGGGTATGAGAGGGGCAGGTCCACTCATTTTTCCACAAACTATGTTTCTGTTAGCTCTCTTCTTTTTCTACTGGTCTCTCTTTATTATTTGGTTCCTAGCCATAACAAGCCTCTTCTCCTTTGTCACCGTGGCCCAGTACGTGTACGCCGCCTACAAGATCCACGTCGCCGCTGCCGACAGGAGCAAGCTCAGCAGCAAGCCCGACTACTACGCCATCCTCGGTGTCACGGCGCCCCTCAACAGCAAGCTCTCTAGGGAGACGCGCGACACTGTCAAAAGCTAGCATAGGGTGCTCCGCGACCTGCTCGGCCCCGCCAAGAACAGCAGCTCTTCCGCGGCCACCGACGCGTACAAGCTCGTCAACAACGCGTTCGCCGCGCTCACGGACATCGAAAAGAGCGAGGCAGCGGGAGTCTGAAGCAGAAACAAAGTGGAGTCCGTATCAGAATCAAAGTCCTCTGCACGGCCGTCCAGAAACACAAATCTGAGGAGCAGAGCCTCTGTAATTACTTCCTGATTGAAAGCGTGAATAGACTCAACGCAATGAATCATATTGTGTACAGCAACGTATACATATATACCGGGAGTCCTTGCCGTAACAACCTCAACCGAACCGAGTTAGTAACAGCGCCGGTCCTAGGGTTTTGAGGGCCCTAAAGCGAACTTGTCGTGACGGGCTCATTAGACCATGTATAAAATTTTATAATATATACGTGCTAATTTTACTTGCAAAGCGAAAACGAATCCAATAATATATTTTTAATTTAGCATGTCTGATAATTATCAACGAACAATGTAGACTAAAATAACAATATATTTGTACTTTTAGAACTAATATGATTACCTTAAGGAAGAATAGAACTCCATCATATCCATTGCTTCTCATAAAATGATACTTCTTCGGGCATTTCTTGATGCAAAATCATCAAGGACGGTATTGAGATCAATAGTGTCCAAGACATCCTTCTCGATGGTGCACATAGCCAAGCCATTTAACCTTTCCTATGACATAGTTGATCTCAAATAGTTCTTCAACAACTTCAATTTTGAGAAACTTCTTTCAGCCGAAGCTACAGTCACAGGTACAGTTAAGAGGATTCGATAGGCAACTGATACATTTGGATAGCAATCTGCAGCCATAACAAACTCCAGAATCTCAGGCGCTGACATCAAAGCATCTGGCAAAGTCACTTGCAACACCTTTAATTCTGAAAAAAAATCATTGATCTCAACATCGGATGAGTTATCATGAGAAAATGTTTCCACAAAATTCTTGCAGCACATCCAAAGATCAGCTTCATCCAAGGATTTCAAATTTTCTGAGTTGAACAAGAACCCAAAAACTTTATCAAATGCTTGCATCTGCTCAAATCTACTAGTCAATGAAGTAATTGCAGCATCAATCATAACTAGGAAGTAATTACTCTAAAGGATTCCACAACAGACTGTTGTATTTCCTCGTCTTGGTCATCTTGTTCATCAAAATGTTTCTTTCTCTTTCCTTGACGTTTTGTACGAAATTTTGCCTCTATATCCATTTCAGATGCAATGTTTTTTGCTGTATCCATACTAGAAGTGAAACCTTCATCTCTGTACCTCTTAAAATATGATATGACACCTTCAATGTGTTTGAGAGTAGCATCTATGCTCACAATTTTAGATTGCAACTTCTTGCTCACCTTATTTATAGAGAATAAAATGTCGTGCCAAATAACCAAACCAACTAAAAATTCAAAATTCTCAAGTGCACTCACCAAAGATTGAGATTCACTAACTGCCATTGGGTCATCAGTTGAAGCCTTCTCTAGCGCTATTAAAGCTGATCTTAGTTGAGGAGTTTGGTATCTGATAGCTTGAACACTTTTTATTCGACTTTCCCAGCGTGTATTAGACCATGACTTAACTGTCAATCCTGGAACATTGTCAAGCAAAATCTTCTACCTTTTGGTAGATTTTGCAAACAATGTGTATATACGTTGTATAATACCAAAAAAAGAAATAGCTTGCCTGCAAGATTTGACAAATAGTAAGATTCAAACTTTTCCCATATCATGGCATATTATATGAAAACAATGTATAACATATAAAAGAAACAATAGTTTACCTGCAAGATTTTCCCATATCACAAAGAGTAAGATTCAGATTATGACATGCACACGGCATATATAATGCTCTTGGATTAATTTCAAGCAAGCGCTTCTGAACACCTTGGTGTTTCCCCTTCATATTTGAACCATTATCATAGCCTTGTCCTCTCACATCATCAATATTCAAATCAAGAGAGACCAATGCATTCTTTAATTCATTAAAAAGACCCAATCCTGATGTGTCATCTACCTTCAAGAACTCTAGAAAGAACTCCTCTACCCTTGGAACATTCCTCGACATATTGACACACCGAATAATTAGAGTCATTTGTTCTTCATGGCTCACATCTGGGGTACAATCTAAAATCACAGAAAAATACTTGGCATCCTTGATGATCCTTAATAAAGTTTGTTTCACACAATCTGCAAGAAGGGAAATCATCTCATTCTGGATTTTATGCCCAAGATAATGATGATGAATCTCACTATTTTGAATCCGCCTAATATGGTCTTGCATCACGGGATCAAATTCACCCATCATTTCAACTGTGCCCAGAAAGTTACCATTGTTAACTTGATATAGTTTCTCATTTTTCCCTCGAAAAGCCAAATTATGTTTAGCAAGAAACTTGACAGCAGAAACGATTCTTACTAAAACTTGTCTCCAACGCTCTTTCTCCTTTGCAATTTCCCGTTGCAAATCATCATCAATTGTTTTCTTTTTGCTCAACCCCAGCCTAAGTTCATTCCAAGTATTCATGTTTGTTATATGCTCAACACTGTTCTCATGTTGCTTGAGTCTAATACTAAGATGTTTCCAGTCCCTCATTCCATCATGTGCTAGCACACTTTTGCTCTGATTTGATGTGAACAATTTGCAGCAAAAACAAAAAACTTTGTCCACATGTTTAGAGTAAACCAACCATTTTCTATCAACCACCTCACCATTGCTTAACTTTCTGGAGTAGTAAGCATATGAAAAACGTCTATTATTAGCATCTAAAGGGAACTGAAGATTCAATTCTCTCACCGGCCCATTTTCAATCAATATATCTCTACCCTTATTATCAAGATTTCCCCAAGTTCTAGGATCAAAGACATCATGAATAGAAGCTTCTTGCACATCATCAATTGAATTTTCAGGTTGAGAGGAAGGCTGTAAATTTTCATTCTCTGTAGCATGGTCATTGGCATCAACTTCTTCTTCTTCACTTAAATTATCAATAACTTGCAGCTGCCCTTGTTCTTCAATATCAGGTGCATCTACTTCTACAGGATTATCATCAAGCACAACACTGCTCGAAGCTGAAAAAACTTATGTATAGCACCTTTTTGTGATTGAATAAATTGATCTTCTAGTTTTCTTCGTTTTCTTTTCTCAGCCCCCGACAAATGTTTCTTAGGTAACATTCTAAAATTCTAACACCTAAATTAGAATAAAAACACGACTATATGAGTACAGAGTACTAGAAGTCTTAAATATTGTACAAAAAATTAATTTAGATTAAAAAAGAATAAAGAAAAAAATACCTAGGGCATGTACTCTGAAGTCTGAAGTCTGAATCTCCGGTCGGTGTAGGACTGTAGGTTCGCGGACTCACGGTCTCTGCAGTCTGCTCGCGTGGGAATTGGGAAAAGAAACGAGATTACACATTGTTGATTGTTGACACAACCAACGTCCAGCATGCTGCATGCATGTGGGCTGTGGCATAACTCACGTAAGCGTAACGAGATTACGAGACGAGACGTAGCGAGAGATCAGAGGACGTACGGAATTACGGATTCAAGCTTCGAGGACGCCAGGAGCCCAGGACGGCCGACGGGCGACGGCGTCGTAGAAGTTAGAACCTGAGAATCTGAGATCGCCGCCGCGCCGAGCGGCCGAGGGGGCAGGAGTCAGGAGACGCAGAGCCGCGCGCTGGGACTCGTCCGACGTTTGGCCTTCTGGCTTCTTGGGCCGGCGTCGACGCGTCGTATAATACTCGTATAGCCGTATAGGGTTGGGGTTTGTATACTCACGTTTAGGCCCCTCCCTCGCCTAGGCCCTAGGCGGTCGCACCCGGTGCACCTCCCTAGGGCCGGCACTGGTTAGTAACGGAATCGGTTGGAGGTGTAGGAGAGAGTCCCGGATAGGATACAATGGGCTATGTAATGTATGGCTGTAAAATAGCTGTCTAACACGCCCCCGCAGTCTGAACGTCGATAGAGCAAACGTTGAGACTGGACCAAAATTCCGAAAACACGGAGGTAGGGAAACCCTTGGTGAATATGTCAGCATATTGGGACGTCGTCGGAACATGAAGAACACGGACGGTTCCAAGGGCGACCTTCTCCCGAACGAAGTGCAGATCAATTTCGATGTGCTTGGTGCGTTGATGTTGGACTGAATTCGTGGAGAGGTATACGGCGCTGACATTGTCACAGTAGACAAGAGTGGCCCGAGCGGGTGGAGTATGTAACTCATGAAGAAGCTGACGAAGCCAACATGTCTCAGCGACAGCATTGGCAACTGCCCTGTACTCTGCCTCGGCGCTGGAACGGGACACAGTGATCTATCGCTTGGATGACCAGGAAACCAAATTATCCCCCAAGAACACTGCATAACCTGAAGTAGACTTGCAGGTGTCAGGACAGCCAGCCCAGTCAGCGTCGGAGTATGCAATCAAGTCATGAGTAGACGACCGCTGAATAACCAAGCCATGATCCAATGTGCCGTGGACATAGCGGAGAATCCGTTTGAGGGCGGCAAGATGAGGTTCACGAGGATCGTGCATGTGGAGGCACACCTGCTGTACTGCGTAAGCGATATCGGGTCTGGTGAAGGTGAGGTACTGTAGGGCGTCGGCCAAACTGCGATAATCAGTGGGGTCGGAGACAGGAGTGCCGTCGATGGAGGAGAGATTGGCGTTGGTGTCGACCGGTGTGCTGCATGGTTTGCAGTCACTCAGACCCGCTCGCTCCAAGATCTCAAGGCAGTACTGGCGCTGACTAAGGAAGAGACCAGAGGGCTGCCGAGTGACACTGATGCCAAGAAAGTGATGAAGAGTACCCAAGTCCTTCATGGAGAATTCTGACTGAAGAGCAGAAATCGTCCAGTGTAGCAATGCGGAGGATGAGGCCATCAAAACGATGTCATCCACATATAGTAGCAGATAAACACAATCAGTACCTCGGCGGTAGATGAACAACGAGGTGTCAGATTTGGCCTCATGGAATCCAATGGACATGATGAAGCTGGCAAATCTGCTGTACCAAGCGTGGGGAGCTTGTTTGAGACGGCAAACCTTCTCAGGGCAAGAAGGATCGACAAATCCGGACGGCTGGATGTAGTAAATTGTCTCGTCGAGTGTGCCATGTAGAAAGGCATTCTTGACATCCAATTGGTGAATGGGCCAATCCCGAGAGACGGCTAGGCTGAGAATGGTGCGGACAGTCGTAGGCTTGACGACAGGGCTGAAAGTCTCATCAAAGTCAACACCGGGTCGTTGAGTGAAACCACGAAGGACCCATCTAGCCTTGTATCTGTCCAGCGAGCCGTCTGACTTGAATTTGTGACAAAATACCCATTTTTCAGTGACAAGATTAGCACCTGGAGGTCGCAGAACGAGATCCCATGTGTGGTTTTCTTGGAGAGCAGTGAATTCTTCTTCCATTGCGGCACGCCAATGAGGATCTGCCAAAGCAGCACGATAAGTGCGAGGCACAGGAGACAAGGTGGAGGCATGCAGGCTTTCCTTGATCTTTGGTTGTCGAATGCCGTTTTTGCTGCGAGTGATCATCGGGTGGGTGTTGACCACGGGGATGGCAGAGGAGGCGTCCGGCGGGGGCGACACGAGGGGCAGTGAGTCCGCAGGCAGGACACCGGCTGCGGCAGGCGGTGTAGTGTCAACGGGCGGGGCAGGAGCTTCAGCGGAAGGTCTGGCTCGAGTCGGAGATGTCGCAGCGGAGGAGGCCAGGCCATCCAAAAGGCTGGGTGCAGCCGCCGAAGAGATCCCAGGAGCCGATGAAGCTGTACCGGCACAGGACGGCGCAGAGAGCACGGTATGAGGTGCTCTAGTGCCACGCATGGTGCGTTGTGGGATCTTGCTGATCGGCACCTGAGAGGTAGCTGAAAGATCCTCAAGAAAAGTAAAGTCAGTAGCACACGTTGTATTAGAGGATAACTCGGCAAATGGAAAAGAGTGCTCATCAAAAACCACATGGCGTGAGACAATAACCCTGTTAGAGACAGGATCAAAACATCGGTATCCTTTGTGTTCAAGTGGATAGCCAAGGAAAACACACTTTACGGAGCGAGGGGAGAGTTTGTGGGCAACAGTGGCAGAGAGGTTGGGGTAACAAGCGCAAACAAAAACAGGAAGATGGTTGTAGGACGGGTGGACACCGAAAAGGGAAAAGTAGGGCGTGTGATGGTTGAGGGTTTTGGTGGGGTGACGGTTAATGAGATGAGTGGCAGTGTGTAAGGCCTCAACCCAGAAGGAGCCGGGAAGACTGGCTTGGAACAAGAGAGACCGTACAATGTTGTTAATGGAGCAAATCATACGCTCGGCTTTACCGTTTTGAGGAGAGGTGTGCGGACAAGACATGCGCATGGTGACTCCGTTGGTTAAAAAGAAAGTGCGGGCGGAAGAGTTATCGAACTCACGACCATTGTCGCACTGGACACTACGTATAGTGGTAGAGAATTGGGTCTGCACATAGGCGAAAAAGTGAGAGATAGTGGCAAAGGTGTCAGACTTAAGACGCAGAGGAAAGGTCCAACATAGTGCGAATAGTCATCAAGAATGACAAGATAATATTTGTAGCCTGAAATACTCGCAATGGGAGAGGTCCATAAATCGCAATGTATTAACTCAAAAGCATGTTTAGCCCTAGTGAAGGAACTAGTGAAGGGAAGGCGAACATGACGACCAAGCTGACATGCATGACAAATGGTGGTGGAGCCAACGGGGGGAATGACTGAAGAGCGAGCGAGGCGGGCGAGAGCGTCAGGACCGAGATGACCGAGACGACGATGGCAGAGGGTGGTGGAAATGGTAGTGAGGGCATGTGCAGGAGGCGACAGACAGAACGGATAAAGGTCACCGGAGCTGTTGCACCTGGCGATCACAGTCCTGGAATGAAGATCCTTCACAGAAAAACCAAGGGGGTCAAACTCAACTGTGCAATTGTTGTCAGAAACAAAGTGACGGACAGATATAAGGTTTTTGATAATTTGAAGAGAGACCAAAATGTGATTAAGAGCAAAGGAGGTATCACTGCCACGTAAAAGGGTAGAGCCAACGGAGGTAACTGGAAGAATAGAGCCATTGCCAACGATAATGCTAGGAGGAGTATGTGCAGGAGGTGAATGAGAACGGGAGAGGATACCGGCGTCCGATGCCATATGTGATGTAGCACCCGTGTCCATATACCAATCATGTGCGGATGACTGAGGTGGCGTCAAGGAGACGGTGTTGAAAGCAGTGGCCAGAGCATTTTGATCCCAAGCGGATGCCGAGGCAGTACTGCTGTTGTTGCTCCAAGTCGACGACGAATGAGACTGGAAGAAGGGCGGCGCTGTTGTGGCTGCACCGACGCCATAGAGAGGAGCGGGCTGGCCGCCCGGATGACTGGCCAGAGCGGCTCCGGCGAATGGAGCAGGCGCAGCCAGGCCTGGAGGACCAATCGGACGGGGGGCCGAGTAGTCCATGGCCCAACGGTCCGGGCCACATGTGGATCGTGCCAGCCCAAGGATTTGGGGGCTGGGCCCAGATGAGGATTGGTGCTGCTGCTGGCCGGTTGAAACGCCTGAGTTAGTGACGGGTTGCCCGCCACCGTTACCACGACGCCGGCGATTGTTGCGGGAGTGGCGGCCGCTGTTCCCGCCGCCGTTACCACTGGAGCCAAACCCGGTGACATGGGCGGGATTGGAAGCAGGCACTCCCCCGGATGAAGAGCCGCGGCCGAACCCGCCGCCGTTGAAGCTGGCAGCCAGAAAGGCAGTGGTGGTACCCGTGGGGCGCCCGCCCCTTGTGATCTCCTCGAGCAACAGTTGAGAACGAACTTCGACAAAAGTTGGGAAAGGCTTCTGCAGCGGGAGAATAGTTTGTAAATGTTGAAATTTCTCATTCAAACCTTTCAGCATGGTGAGGACGAGCATGCAATCGGTGACGGGCTCGCCAAGATCAGCAAGATCATCGGCCATGCTCTTGAGACGCCGGCAGTAGTCGGTGGCAGAAAGATTGCCTTGGAAGAAGGAGTGAAACTCCGCTGAGAGATTGAGGGCGCGCTGCTCACGATTTCCCAAGAATTGATGTTTGAGGCCACGCCAGACGATGCGGACAGTTGAGGAAGACGACATCACAATCTCGAGAAGCTCGGCTGAGATGGAACCATAGAGCCACGCGAGGACCACACAATCCATCCGTAGCCAGTCCTGCCGGTTCGGATAAAAGTTGTCGGACAGAATGTGGTCGGCCAGCGCGTATTTGCCGAGGATGACGAGGAAGAGGCTGCGCCACTTCGTGTAGTTGGAAGCAGCAAGGTCGAGGGTGACGGGGACCAAAGTCTTGATGTTGAGAACCGCAACAGCCTGCGTGTGGAGAGCGGCCATGGCATCATCACCGAGATCAGCCGGAGGTAGAACACCATCGTGGAGAGAAGCGCCGATCGGTTGTCCCGCAGGGGGGGCGCAGGTGAGGAGGTGACCGGCAGGAGCGCCGCGGGAGCCGGAGGTGCGGAAGAGGACGCATGGGCGGTGAGGGAAGAGAGCACCGCACGCACTGCATCGGCGGTAGCGGTGGCGATGACATCGGCGAGCGCGGCGGTAGGAGTGTCGGTGATGGAGATCGACGGAAGGACCGCAGCGCGGGCGGCCGTGCTTGCCGCTTTCGCAGCGGCGTCGAGGAGCGGCGTAGGAGAGCCATCCGGTGTGGCCATCGGTGCGCCAACGGCGGCGAGAGGTGGGAAAAAACGGGAGCTGTAGATCGAGTCGCCGGCGACGGCTAGAGGTGGGGAAAGGCAAACGCAGTGGAGCGAGTTGCCGAGGGCGGCGAGAGGTAAGTAGAGGCAGAAGCTGTGGATTGATTTGGGGATTGAAACAAATCTGATACCATGAAAGCGTGAATAGACTCAACGCAATGAATCATATTGTGTACAGTAACGTATACATATATACCGGGAGTCCTTGCCGTAACAACCTCAACCGAACCGAGTTAGTAACGGAATCGGTTGGAGGTGTAGGAGAGAGTCCCGGATAGGATACAATGGGTTATGTAATGTATGGTTGTAAAATAGCTGTCTAACACTGATTCATCTGCACATAAGTGCAATTAACTTGCTATTGCTATATGTACATGAAATGCATACCAGAAAGTCTCAACATCTTTTGTTGCGAATATACAGGAGCGTACCAAGAATTTCGCAAACCCTTACACTACAACAAAACAAGCTATACTGGACGCCTCACCACAGACGATTCATGTGGAGCTATCTGTGCTTTAATTATTACAGACGGTTCATGATTAAAACCGTCTCTGAAACTATCATAGACGGTTAAGTTTACAAACCGTCTGTGATATATGCATTATTATAGATGGTTTCTAATTAAAACCATCTATGAAACTATCACAGATGATTGTAACACAGACGGTTTTTATTTACAATCGTATGTATTTTGTCCTTTGTCATATGAACTACAGAAGCTACTGAGCTGGAATAGATAAGTGTGCCAGTGTGACTAGTCACATTTACAAAAGATAAATTCAAGGTAAATTTATTACAAAACTCCCAAAAAAAGAGATTCCCAGATCTTAGTCTTCTGGTGTTCATATGCTTCTTCTTCAACTTTTGGTGTTGGAGGATCAGCCGCTGAGTTCTCGAATGCTGTGAAGATTGTCCTTGCCCTCCCAACTTCCTCCTCTTGCCTGGGCAAATCATTAGCATAGCCCATAATCTCAAAGAGGATGTCATGATAAGCTTCCTCAGAATTGGCCCCCTGTTGTGACACCACGGTGTACTGCTGCTCCTAGCTAGTTCATCCACTCCTAACTTGTTCCTCGACAACGCTGACTACCACCGTGAGTTAGCGCCTCCATTGTGACACCACAATCGACTGCATAACACACTCTTGTCGTACATGTCATAAGAGTGTCTTATACAGTCTCACTGTTGTAACGCAAAGGTGACGCTACTGTCACCTCTCCATTGCCGGTGATATCCGGCCGCCATCCGATGCCCTCCCCTCTCTTCCTTAATGGCGGTGTCAAGGACATAGCACGCTGCATCTAGCTTCTACTGTCTGCTAGGATCTCTGCTTCTTATATACTCTTATAATGTTAAAGAGTTGGGTTCATTATCTTGTTATGCTGTAATGGTGGATTCTAATCTTAATAGAAATAGAATGTGTTGCTGTGTTTGCCACTGTATTTGCTTGTTTTCAAATGGCATAAGTAACATTATTTCTTGAGGCTAACCAAGAAACAAAAAATTATAGGTATAGAATGAACTATCACAGACGGTTTGTGCCATAAACTATCTATGAAGGTCTATCATAGACGATTCTATATACCAACCATCTGTGATACTCGTCAATCACAGACGGTTGGTAACTAGAATCGTCTGTGATGTGTGAGTATCATTGATGGTTGGTAACTAGAATCATCTGTGATGTGTGAGTATCACAGACGGTTTTTGGTTCGAGTCGTCTGTAATAGTTTTCTTCATAGACGGCTTTAGTTACAAACCGTGTGTGTTATTTTTATCACAGACGGCTCACAAACCGTCTGTGATAACCTCCGATTATCACTGACACATAAATTCAGGCAGTTTAGAAAACCGTCTATGATGACAGTTCCGAACCGTCTGTAATGACCCTTTTTGTAGTAGTGTTACTAGGTACACAAGGAATTATATCAGAAGATTTCAGCATTCTTGACTCAGCAATTTCAACTCGCCTCGACTCCATTCCGTGACTCGACTCCATACTGAGCGTCAACCCACGCTCTACCCGACAATTGTTCCAATGTTGGTTTCACCAACACCATTGCCCGTGCCGCCCACCACCATGCCGTGGTGTCATGCTACGCCATCTCTATCGACAATCATCCCCCTTAATCGATTTTCATCTGTCATCAATAAATTGTGTAGTCAATTATATATGTTTTTTATTGGAGGTAGATTTCGTTGCAATTCAGGCCGCTATGTCTATTATTGGTGATATTTATGCGGGATTAATCGTTGATAATTTATTCGACGATCTGCCATCTACTACGGGGCAAGATCTGCACATATAGAGCCTATAGTGGAGTTGCATGCTTTCGACATATAAGTTAACTTGGGCTATGTTTGATCGAGGAAACTTTTAAAAAAATCAATGTCAGTTTGGGGGACAATTGATTCATCGTCTGATGACACCCTGATGACAGTTGCATAATACTCTTTGGAGTGTCTTATTTATTAGTGAAGATTATGCTCCAAATATGAGTTCAAGATAAAGGATTTAAAGTGCAAGAATGAATTAATTATCTGCATAAATACTACAACATTTGGTATTGCTGATGCAATATGTTTTAGTTGTCACAGCTTAATATGAAGGGTCTATTGCAAAGATTATTTTTGCTCAATTGATGACACAAGAGTTACTTTCATCTGAATGTCCTACTACAGGAGTAGTTTTTAACCATATCATCAAATTCAGTTACATTTACAATAGGTAATTTGATGTATGTGATGGTTATACATGTAAATTGCTCTTCAATAGGTATTGTTTGCTGAGCTATGTGTTCCAGATGAAGTATGTAAAAAGTCTATAAGATGAGTTTTTCACTATAGTTATCCAGCGCTACATGAAAAGCATATGGAGAAGACTGATACAGTCTTACTCATGATTATTCATATGAACTTTCAACACAGAGAACATTGATGGTAAATTATGATTTGAGAATATTTGAGTTATTTTGGCTACAAGAGTAAATTCACCTCAAGTTGGATATTGTTAAAGTGTAATCCGAATCCATTTTATGGTGGAAATTATTAAAGTGTGATATGAATTCATATACTTGTCTAAGTGGACACATACGCCGACCTTGTCTTGATTTTGTAATCTCTTACAACTCTTATTTCTTAGCCTATATATACCCCTATAGTCGCACAGTTGAGATATGCCGAAGTTCTCCGTGCTTGTATACTCTTGTTCCCTAGCCTATATATACCCCTGTAGTCGCACGGCTGAGGTACGCTGAAGTTCTCTGTACTTATAATCTCTCTTCATATAGTAAATTTCATCTTAATTCGTTTGTCTATATTTTTTCCACATTAGTTTTTACGTTAAGTCAGTGTTGCCCGTTCCTTTGATCATTTTTTTTTGTGCGTTTTATAACACCCCTGGCATACAACTGCCATTGCTACCTCCCGTAGTGGCGGCTGGCGCTGCCATTCTTCTTCACTGTCGCACCCCTCTCCCTCCCCCAAACCCCTTGTTTGCCACCTCCTCTCTCATTCCCTATCTCTGGTGGCTTATTGCTACTAGATCTACCTCCCCTTACCAACTCCCGGCATCGCACACCAAAACCTAGCTAAATCGTCACTTGCATCGTCGTTGTCCCCACTGACCCTGCTTATCATCAGCCACCACGTACGCTTGCAAGAGCATGAATCTCGAGCACATGCAACGATCACAAAATCTCTTTATGAGGGAGGAGAAATCGTGTACCTGGTGTGTTGTGTAGCAAATGTTGATATCATGAAGCTTCCCTGCTCCTTGATTGGACAATGGCATTGCATCACACACTGAAGCTGCTGAACACTGATGGAGAGCACCCACTCGTCGTTTTACCTTCCAAAGTCAATAAAAATAGAGAATTTTTATGGTATCTTCTACTAGTAGTAAAGGATGATAATAGAAATCAAATATGATCATCAATTTCTTAAGAGCATTGCATGCCTTTCGCTCTAAATGTAACTTCTATAGGGTATGATCGACTTCTCATTGAGCATATACTCTTTAACACATCCTTTCTTGTAGCCGTATAGTACGCCGGTCTTACGCGCCCCGCCACCGTAGGTCGTACACGGGCCGTAATATCTGTGAACATGCACAGCTTATGGAGCAATAATACAAAAGTTATCCTTTAAAAAAAACAAAAGTCGGCCATGGCCCATGACCTAGACACTTAAGCAAACCGGACCGCTTTGTCATGGTACGTTTGATGCATGCATGACCTAGTAGGCCTGGGCTCAGCTTGGTCCCATCGAGCTGGTCCAACTTCCCTCAATGTCACGAGCATTAATTAGGGGGGTGCTTGAATTGGGGAATAAGAACGTAGAAATTTCACAGATCGTAGGAACACATCCCCCCCCCCCCCCCCCCAAATTCTCCAAACTTCTAATTTTTTTGGTGAAGCATGCGAATACCTCACCTGAAAATTTCCTTTGTTTCAAAATTTCTAAGGATTGAAGTGGACATGTCACTCAATTACTGTATTTTTTTTCATATTCTTGTACTTTTGGATTGATGGATTTCCACACGGGCCTTGGATAATCGCATCTAGGCGCCTTAGCTTAGCTAGAGCGGATGTTCATTAGGAGATTTTCATGCTCGGCGCCTCGGCCTAAAACTTCATGCAAACCTGCGAGAGGCATGCCCATGCATTAAGGTTGTGTGATAGTGATACTCTTACAGTTTACACCTGCCGGGTTTTCTTCGGCATTTAGAGATGCATGCACGTCCTATTTTTCACTTCCCCAACTTTTGCTAGTAATTACTTGGGTTTTCACGATATTCCTAAAGCACCTTGTCCACGATTGCACATAATGTTGCTTTCATGTTACATTCTGCAAATGTCCAGAAGCACTGCATTTAGATCCATATGCTGGTCAAATAGCACAATGCAGTTCTGAATCACTATTGCCACTACAGTATTACACAGCATGCTGAGTCTCGCGGCTGCTTAATTTGTTAGGTTGATCGATCAAATATATGCTCGCTACAAAGTACAAACAAATGAAATTAACTTTACATCAATATTTTCCCAAAAAGATATATAATTTTACACCAATAGATGTGTGATACTCTTCCAATTACACATTCGTAAATAGTTATATATGCTGTATGTACATTGATCAAAACTTGCTAGACATGTATTGATAGGACAAATGTACGACATCAGGGGAAAAATCTGGATATCAGCCTGCTCCCATGCCATGCATGGTAATGACATGCACTCACTCGTATTATCCAGGTTGGAGATTTAGGACAGCGCTTACTTTTTGGCAAATTGGCATGCAGTTGATATTCTTATCCCTTTTCTCACGTGTAATATAATCATGTAATTAACTCAAGTTTGAAGTAATTATACTTTTGTTAATTCTTTCGTGATAAAACTAGCACTATATGTAAGCGCTGTTATGTGATAAAACTACCTATATCACGCATCATGCATATTGAATGCCTAATATCAGTCTGACCTACGTATATATCTTTATTTTTATCTTTACTAATTTGAGGCTCCCCGGTGGTCCTTGTTCTAATCCTAGGAGGTAAAAATATACATTTTAGCATTAACCAAGAAAAAAATAAAAGGCTATAAATTCTCACATTAATTGGGAAAAGAAAACATTAAGTACATCTATTTCTCTAACTGGTCTATCCTACTTCTTAGATCAAGATGCAAAGAGCCAAAGAAAGAGTTTGGATTCCAGCTAGACCAAGTCTGACTTTTTAACATCATGTCATGATACAAAGAAGAGTTGGAATGCAAGTATCAAACAAGGAAACATATCCTACGTACACGACCTACTTCGTGCACCCGCGTACTCGGTCACTCACTCACTCTGGGCTTTCTGGATCGTCATCCAAGGGCCTGGATCCATACGGGACAATTTTGTGAAAAACCGGCCCAATTGGACTCTGGATCAAAAACTGTTGCAGTCCATTTGGGCGGCTCCAGCAAGCAGATGAATCGGACTGGGCTGAGAGCCCAAGGCGTCCTCCTTGGTGATACCGTGGTTTTTCTTGACTAAAAAAACTAGGCTTTTGTGTGTTTCGTTTTTTTACATGTACACATTGTACAAGTACAGCATTAAGATGAATTTACATAAATTTACACTTAGGTGGATAAACTAGGAATAATAAAAAAGATAGAAAATCAGAAGTGTCATTCCGTGTAGTCTAGTGAAGCCTTAATTTGGCCATGCACTCGTAGGATCGAATGTGTCAATTGCAAGTCACAACGAAGTTTTTTCTTTTTCATTTTTTCAAGGTCACGTGAGCCTTACCAATACGTACGTACCTACTACATACATATATATGTATGTGCACACATATGTGCATGTACATACATATATATGTGTGTGCATGTGTGTATATATATGCATATTTGTGTATGTATATGTGTATGTATATATGTGTATATATGTATATGTGTATATTTATGTATATATATGTGTGTATATTTATGCATATATATATATATATATATATATATATATATATATATATATATATATATATATATATATATATATATATATATGTGTGTGTGTGTGTGTGTGTGTGTGTGGGGGGGGGGGGGACGTATAGTATGCATTCACTCTTACGGTGTACTCACCGTGCACTCAAACTAAAAAAAGTTACAAAAAATTTTGAAAAACTTTCTAGATGTACTTCATAGTTTACTCGAATACATAATCATTTTTCTTTAATTTGCAATTTGATACATAAAGCAACTATTGCGCACGCAGGTCAAAAGGACCACTGAAGATTTCTCATATTTGGACATTTAAAAAGCAAAATATTCGATCTCTTGGAAGTAACTAGAATTTTAAATTTTGAGGCTATATACATTATTTCTTTGTATTACTTGTGTATACAGTAAAACATATCTTGCTTTGTAATCACTGATGGTGTAAACAATGTACTGAAGTGATGTTCTTCAATCAACACAATAAAATTTATTTATTCTTGTGGCATCATTGTTATTCTATCTTGTGAGCATGGAATAGTTGGGCCAAGCCGGCTAGATCTTAACATTAGCAAGGCAATAAATGGACATCTCTTTCAACGATTATAATCATTGTAAAATCAATTGTGAAGTTAGCGCAAATACCAATGTAGAAGTACATAGCTGCATCGCAACACTTTTTTCCACTCGTTACCAACGCATGTATATGCGTTGCAATATACCCTCCAATGACAAGAATTTTTTAAATAATCCTTTTTTATTCAGAAATATAAAATTATAACTGCATTTTAATTTTTTTTTTACAGAAGTAACCCCCTGTAGCCGAACCGTTGGGCAACTGGTCCCTGTCACCCAATAGCAGATCGACACGCAGGAAGTAGTTGTATCGTTGGGCGACAGGAATGCAGTCGCCCAACAGTCGAATGACAGGTGCTGTCGCCCAACCTCTAGGCAACAGCACTCCACTCGCCCAACAGTTGAGCAACTGGAACCCACTGCATTTCTTGAGAGAATTATGCCACTAGGGAGTGGTCGGTTGGACAAACTGCCGTATGTGAAAGGCGTAATTACTGTATGGCACTGAGCTTGAGATTAGTTTCACTATATGCCATTGCGTTAGTTAACCATTAGGGGAGACCGTTATCTTTTAAAAAAAGACAAAAAAAAATGCCCATACGAAAAGATCGAAGACCTTAAAATAGCAAACAACCTCTAAAAATTATGAAAATTCACAGTGGTGTTGTTCAATATGTAAATGAGGTAGAAAAAATATTTCAAGGCACTGTTGAAAGAAATTTTTTTGATTTTTAATTTAAATGTTAATAAAAGCTACTATTTACAAACAAAGGCTAAATGAGGTATAAAAATTGTGGGATAGGTCCTAAAAATATGATTTTACTGTTCAGTATAGTGAATTTGTCCTGGTTAAAAAATAGCTCGAATACAGTAGAAGGTATGAAAGTGTTGAAATGTTCCAACTAAAGATAAGTTGGGAGACAAAAAACATGTAATATATTGGCATCTCTCTTGTGGTGATGTTGTAGCGCAAAGCTGTCTCTTGGGTCATGTCCTATGCAAAGCTACCTCCTTGGGTCACGTCCTGTGTAAAGCTGCCTTGTTGGGTCACATCCTGGCTCGTTGGGTCACGTCCTGTGCAAAGCTGGCTTGTTGGGTCACGTCTCACATCCTGCACAAAGCTACTTGGTCGGGTCATATCCTATGCAAAGCTAGGTCGTTGCATCGCGTCGATGCGAAAAGCTGCCTCGTTTGGAAAGGGATGGCACATCCCTCTCTGATGATGGAGGCGATGTGGTCACTCTGGAAGCTAAAATATGACCTGCTATATGAGAAAGCACACTGCATCCCCCTGCGGGCTATAAAATGCATGCCCCACCCCTTGAAATTAGGAGCACTCAACCCTGCCAACTGTAGAAAGAAGAACCTTGTTCGTCCTATAGTAACATACTATGGCAGATGGCGAGGGGCCTTTTCAACCTGGGTTGCTGAAGCAAGACCTTTTCTTGGAAATGAGGAAGGATTTCGGCCCTAACTACTGCTTGATGCCAAACAAGCGTGCTCAACAGGTATGGCCATAATGCAGACACAGGGAGGACGCGGTCGTGCAAGTCTTGAACGGCTAGTTCGAAGGCGGACAACGTTTCTTCCGATGCCTACACTCTGGGGTATAGTTAGCCAATAGTTTATTTTTTGTTATTGCTAATAGAGCTTCGATGTTAACCCTCCTTTGCAGCAGATGGTGAAATACAACTCTGTCTGCTAGATCGATCCTCCCCATGAATGCCATTTTGTGACATACATGGATACATTGTGGAACTGAATATTAGAGTTGGAAGTGCGGATTGACAATCTCAATGAGGAGAACGATGATATCCACCAACAGATGCAATGCGAGAGGGGCAACAAGGAGGTCATCAACATAGGAAGTTCCTATGATCCCACTTGCTGCTGCGCGAACCCTAACTGCATATGTGTGTGCCACTACAACGATGGCCATCCAGTCATCCACATCCGAGGCACCTCCCTCTACAGCATTCCATGTGAGTAGTGCCAGGCACCTTCTACCAGTAGCCACGCATAGAGAAGCTTGTACCACGGTTCTCCCCTATTGTACGCAGTTATGTTCAATCTCCTAAAGCATGTAACTAAATGGTTGATGCATCGTTGTGGTCGAACTGCTCCACGAACGGCTCACATGCACATGTGACCTACACGTGCACGAACTGTACATGCAAGGAATACCAGCTGTTAGATAGGAAGACCATAATATGAAGAAATTAATCGCAAGACATAGTATGTACCTGTCTATGGCACCAAAGAGAGCCCACAGTCGACCGGTCCACCATGCCTTCATGGTACATCTCTACCCCATAGGGAGTGGTTTCCTCCAACATGGGCCGTTCGAGGCAAAAGCGCTCGAACGACCACAACTACAGTAGTAGAGGTCCCATGTCAACCCCTCCTCATTCGCACTGACACTGTCCCTTTCCTTTGCCTGAATATACATCGACTCCCTATTTGCTCCCACACAAACCTCTCTGCTCGACCTCTGTCCTACGCTAAATAATTCCTAATAGGTTTGGAGAATTTACATGACACTGCCAAAATTAATTAAGTAATTAAGTACATGACATACTGATTTAAATTGCAATAAACCATAAATGTTATCTACTAATGTTTTGCATTTTAACGTCAATACCAAAAATTTTTGAAGTACTCTAACATGCCACAGGATCCTCACAATTAAATATTCTCAATAAATTAAATTAACTATACATGAGCTTCTCCTCCCTTTTATTTTCTTTCTCCTCTCTTCTTGTTTTTATTTCCAGCCATCTAACCGAAATTATACTATTTTTATCTAACTATAATTTTCTACGGATGCTAATTAAACTATTCTTTACACTAAACAAACTATTTACTTACTACAAAAACATAGACTAAAAGATACAAAAATTTTACCTTACAGATGAATCACTTCTCACAGAAATAGCTAAACCTCCTCTTGTCCTTCTCCCTCTCCCTTTCCTCTCCTCTCCCTCTCCTCTTCTCCTTCTCCCTCTTCCTTTTCTCTCCTCTTCTCCCTCTCTTTCTATTCTTGTGCGCGGTCAATAGTTGCTCGGGCACTCGGCCGCGTGACTTATATAGACCATGCAGTCACCAAATGGTTGGGCGATTGAAGGGTGTTGTTGTCGAACGATTGGGTGACAACATTTATAATCCAATAGTTTAGCTACTACATTTATGTGGCCCAACACAAATGCATACTAAATGCGTTGGTATAGACGCTGGCAACATATATTAGGTCATTTGGCAACACATATATGTGTTGCCAGTCGTAGTGTTATTATTCTGAAGTTGTCGGTGGCATTTCTGGTACACAAGAGCAGTTTGGTAGACATATGCACATGGGTGATCCGGGCCATCCATCGTGATATATGTGGCCAAGATGCAGCATCCCTCCCACCAGCTCCATTTTGTGAAAACACCCCCCATCAACTAGTATTGCTCGACATGGCCCTCCCCAATTCCCTAATGCTCAAGGTGAGCTAGGGTTAGGATTCTTCAAGCCCATCACTACTGGTGCGCCACGCCGCCGCCACCCCTGCGTCACGCCATCGCCAAGTTGCATGCACGTAGTCTCCGTGCAACGGTGCCGCCGCCCCATCTGTGCTGCTCCAAGTCAATTGCGCCCTCGCTGAGTCGGGGCGTCGCCCGTTGTCCCACTTGTGTGTAACAGCCCAGCTGTTCATTTAAAAATTTTAAGAAAAAAATTGAAATTAATATAATTTAAAATAAAACCAAGTGTTCTTTGGTTACTTGAATTTTGGAGATTTTATTTGCCTATATTTAGCTTTTAAAAAGGCTTTTCTTAAAAGTAATTTAACTAAAACTATTATTAGGTAAAAGATATTTTGGATTTCTATAAAAATACTATTTTAAATTAATTATTTTAAAAGCATTTGGCTTTTATCTGGATTTTCTGTGCTTTTCTGCATTTTGAAAATTAATTTTAAAGTTAAAAAGTATTTTTGTAAAAATTGAAAAGACCAACTTTAAGTTGAAAATATTTTTTCTAAGTCTATAACATCCGCAGGAATTTGTGTGAATTTTTCTGGAATTTTTAGACTTCATTTGCTATTTTATAATTATTTTTGAAACTTCCTAATGTTTCTGAAAACTAAAAACAAATTTTAAAACCCAAGCTCTCCTCAGGCTGACATGTGTCACTCTCAGATTTAATCCATCCAAGCCTAATCTAATCTAAGCCGTCCCCCTTCGCTTACCCCTTCGTTCTTAGCCGACGGCCTGGATTTATCCACCGCTGCCCGATCCAATCCCGTGCGTCCATCTTCATTTATCCGTGCCAACGGTCCTGATTTCTTTCTCGTCGTGTGGCATTCATCCAACCGCCCGCACCTTCCTCCTCTCTCCTCTCTCACCAACAGACGGGCCGTCTGTTAGTTGTCTCCCTCCTCGCCGTCTTCAACCTCCGGCCGAGCTGCCATTGCCGGCCTTCCCAAGCTCATTAAACGACGGTTTCTTCTTCTTTTACTACCGAGCTAATACGCCTTTTAAATGCCTCATCACTCCCTACTTAATTCCGATCATTCCTTCTATCTTTAAACCGCGCTGCCGTCGGTTGCACCTTCTCCGACCGCATTAACTCCGACGAGCATGAACCACGGCGTGTGCCCCTTCCCGAGCCTCCATAAAACCCCCTAGAGCACCCCCACCTTCGAACCACCTCCCTTGGCTTGCATTCCCCTTTCCCGAGCTCTACACCTCCCCCTCAGCGCGCCCTTCTCTCCCCGAGCCTCGACCGCTCTCCAGTGAGCAATTGCCGCCGTCTCGAGCGTCCTCGCACCCCTCCGTCGCCGTCGTCGGCATCCTGGTGTCTGCGGGATCGTCTTCCGGACCTCCACCATCAAGAAGCACTGCCGGAGCGCCACCGCACCAAGAGCCGCCCGTCCCCGCCACCTCCATGTCGGCGAACGCCTCCGTTGCTCCCTCGGCTTCGCGGGAGGTACCATCGAGTTCCCCTCGTCCCCCTCTCTCTCGCGCACTGTTCACCAACTGACGCCGCTCACCGTAGCACCGACGACCCTCGGGCCCCGAGCGCCACCACTCGCCGGCGCCGCCACGTCAGGTGCTTTGGTGACGTGGCAGCCAACTCGCGGCCCTGTGTGCGCCACCTCAGCGGTCGTGAGCCACACAAGCACCATGCCAGCCTGTGTGCCACCTCAACCACTCTTTCGGTCCATGAACCTAGTCCACTATAAACCTGGTCCCACCTATCAGTGAATAAAATCCATTTTCTGTTGAAAAATAATTTGATCAAAAAAATCATTTTCCTTGCTGACATCATAAACTGATTCTGAAAACTAGTATTTTTCTTTTTCTTTAGTTTTAAACTTCCGGGAGCCCATATTTCTTCATTTTAACTCCTATTGGACCCATTCAAATTTCTAAATTCTTCAAAAATTTCAATTTGAAATTCCAAAACCCAGTTCTTTTCCAAGCCTCAGTTCCATTCAAAATTTTCAGTTCACTCCCAAAATTCAAATTCAAATCTTGCAAAATTCAAAATATCCATAGAAATATCTATTCTATTTTTTTGGGTCCAAATATTTTCTTGGCACATATTTTTCTAAAAATAATGAGATTTCCCTCCCAGGCCAAAGTTTTCTTTTGTTCAAGCGCTTAACTCTAAAGTTCTCACCACATCCAGTGCCATAGATTCTTTCCATTTCAAACGTCTGGACTACTCCCTTTTAGCCTAATATTTCTTCTTCCTTCCTTTGTTGTTCATCTCCACGCGTCAGACCAGCAAACACTCTATTCTTCAGCGAAAGCCATCGTGAGCCATGCATGTAAGCAAAATCAATTCCCTCTTATCACATTAATTGGCATGCAGAAAAAACACTTCTATTCATTGCCAAACATCAATTCCATTTCGGTTTTAATCATTAAAATTTCAGTTTTTCAGTTTCTTGCATGCAAAGTTGAAATCGGCATTTCATTTATTCCAACCATTACTTCGGCATTCAATTCCCACCATTCTCTTCCTCCTCTTAGCCTATAAATTGAACCACAGCCTCATCTCCTCATTTCCCACTTGTATTGCACACTAGCAAACCAAAAATCAAGACAAAAGAAGATCTCAAGAGTATTCCCTAGGTTGGCATTTTTCCAGCAATTTCTTTTCCAACCGATCTTCCGATGACTCGTTCTCAGTCGTCCGAACTCCGAATCCAGTGATTCAAATTCCTAAATTCATTTAAATTAATAATATATCTCTTAGTATATATTTTTATATTTTGTAAAATTTATTTAAAGTTTATTTGAATTTATTTTCTTTGGTTCTTCGCGTGTAGACTACGACGATTCAGAGGAATTCTTCGACGATGATTCTCACCAATTCGCGGAGCAAGGCAAGTTACACGTTTGAACATGTTGCTCCCAGTAATTTAAATTATTTATATTGTTTTTAAATTATTATACATGCTACTTTTATTCAAATTAGTTCAAATCTTATTTAAACTTTAGTTACACCAAATTCCTTTATATATGGCCAAATTTGACATTGAACGTCAACATACCTTGTCACCTTAGATAAGAACTCTAGTTAATACACTAGTATGGACTAGAGAAATTTTGTATCAAATGCTTAGACCTGCTTAGACATAATTTTGTTTTGAGATAACCTTTTCCATATAAAATGATAAACTTTTGAAACGTACTCTTGGCTTCGGTTAGTCAAGAAAGACTATGAGTTATTTCAAAACAAAATATGAAAACTTGGTTTAGACTTAAGAAAATGGTTAGGTGGTGGGTGCTTGTTGGCATGCATTGTTTTTTAGTGACACAATGTTGATTGCCAGGAAGGAGGGGTAAGTCAAGTTAAGGACCGGTCTGTGAGCTACTATTGCAGATTGACTACGGTTGAACGTTTCAACTGCCGTGTCTTTGTTCTCGGCCAGCAGCAGTTCTTTCTCTGATTTCTCTTGGTTTCCAGTGAGCAATCGATCTCTTTCTTCATAATCTCTCTAGCTATCGGGGAAAAGATATGTGTGAATACTTGGGGAGGTTTGAATGCACAATTCACCCCCTGTTGCCATTTCGGTCCTACAGGAGGATGTATAGAGACTATTCTATTTGTTCAATGGCCAGCGGTGTGGTCCAGTAGGCTGAGGTACAATAGGTTGGGTCCGTAAGTGTTGATGTCCTCCAACTGAGGCATGCCGAACTACAAGCCGCCAGTAATAATGTTGTAAACAAAGGACTCTAGAAATCCCCTCGTTGTGCTAAGGAACTGTCGCCTTGAGCATACATGGCAACGAAGCCGGAGGAGCTTTGCCCACCGAAGTCTCCAAACCCTAGGTATGGTGTGAACAATGAGCTCTGTCGTGCGTATGATGCAAACCTTGGTACTGTGTACCACTCCCTAGAAGCATCCAGGAGGCCTATATCATCATCGGTGGACTCGACATCACCCCCACGTTGAATTGGAGGCTACAAGATGAAACGATGTTAGTCACAATTAATGTTTCGGATGTAGATTATGAACCTTGTACCTCCTAAATGTGCAGTGAAGATGAACAATGGGGAGTGGTAGTCTATGTAGGTGGTGCGGACATCAAAAGTGTTATATCTCAACGACAGACTTACGGCGGAAGAACTTCATGATGTTAGCGAAATGTAAGGCCTAACAGGAAAACAAAACATAGGTTTGTACATAAGTTACCTCCTCGTTGATACGACCCGTAGATGACGACAACTAGTACTGTGATGCCAGGCAGACTCGGTAGGATGCAATGGCCGGTCGGACTCACTAGGTCACGATGACCTGGCGGGTAGGCATGGTGGCCCCACTGGATGCCTGATGTGCACGGTGTGATCCATCGAACAGCCGTAGCTTAGGTTGTGCACTATTTTTTTGGCCTGCTTTAGAATGCACTTCAAAGTATTTTGTAGGGTCGGTGGTGTCTCCGAGTTGCTGATGGCGGCCTTGGATGTGCTTGCGATGCGTTGTGCCCGCTCCAACAGAAGTGGCATATGAAACAGGTTCAGTAACAACCAGTACAAATTTAGTAAATGAAACAATAAGAAATTGCAACTGTCTTACACTGTCATGACGCCGCGAAGCGCTGTGGGGATCAATCGAGCATTGTAGATTGTCCTCATGCATGATCTACTTGGAGTGATCTAATGGAGGAATGGTGAGTCTGCTGCGTGACCGGGGTACATACCACTCCGGTACTCGTGCATCTGGACGTCGTATGGATGCTACTCCATGACGACATCCAGGTGCGCCCTATCTATCCATGCTATCGTCTACCCTGCTACAGTGGCTGCTAGTCCATTCCATGCTGACCCGCCCTCTATTGCCTGTATTTCCAGAATCATCAATGTTACAGAGCAAGACATACAAAGTATAAGCATTACTCAGATGGAGTTTGACTCGTCAGTGTACGGCTCACAGTAGGAACCTACCGGGCAGAGGGGGCATAGCCTGGTGCAAACCAAACTGTCGCACTACGCACTGTGGTGCATAAGCCTCCACCATGTACGAGAACACTAGATGGTGTGTTGTCGCTCACAGCTCCACCTCTTGCAGGCATACAGGGACAATCCGTATGGCGATACACGATGTACGAAATATATAGTCCATGGACCCCAGATGATGTCGCTATCGTACAACAACTCAAACTCGTTGTGCCACAATAAGTAGCACCTCGACGGTTTGCCCTTGGCCTAGAGTAGATAGGCACTAATCCACCGAAAGTCCATAATGGACCCGTCTATCAAGTCGACGAACTCACCGAATGGGTGCACTGGCGTCACGATGGTCGGACGCCCAACAGGAAAGTGCTCCCAACTCCATAGCTGCAGGAGCACGTAGCAAACGGCTAGGTTGAGGGTATTAGCAATGGCACGCTAGTAAGTGTCACACAACCCTCGATATGTGGCGCACAGAACGGCTAATCCCCAGCTATACTGAGTCATCGCCCCAAACTCCACGTCAACCAAAGACTCGACGAGGCGGATGAACTTGACGTTGCAAATATTGCCTTGTGTGGCTGGAAACATGCTCCAACCAAAGAGCTGAATAAGATACGTGATGAGGTGTGTCTTGATGACCTCAAGTGGTGCATCCTGCGGGCACACACTGAAATTTTTCAGCCAAGTGTGGGGGACGTCACGAGCACCCTCTGGGGTAGCCAAGCCGAACGGGTTCACTAGCCTCTCCTTCTAGTCTGTTGGTGCAAGGGCTAGAACAAGTGTGTCACCCCGGAGAAGGAGACCAGTCAAGAATGAGGCGTCCTATAGAGTGACCATCATCTCACCCCACTGAAAATGAAATATGTGCGTCTCGGGCATCCACCTGTCCACCAATACCACAAGCAGGCTGTCGTCGATGGTGAACTCACATCCAACAGAGACCAGCCTCGAAAAGGGCAATAAACCCATGGCCCACAGGATTGGGACGTAGCACTCGTCCAGCTCACACGGATCCCTTCCACCCATAGCTTCAAGGGTCGAGGGCCAGCTGCGTCACCCATCATCCATGAGTGATATCGGTGATTCTCATTGTAGAACTGTTTGAGAAGCTTCGGTAAAACCATACCTTCCAACAAATAGGATAGACCAAATATTAGTGCGGAGATTAATAATGACAGTGAAATATTAAAAATTAAAAATTATGATGAAATAAATAGTATAAAATAATATACATTTAGGACTAAAATGAATACTGCAAATGCGTACTAGTCCAAATAAATGGTGCATATGAACACATGCTCATAATTTGGTCAAGAAAAACATCTAGGCCTTAATGTTACTTGATGGTACTTGTCATAATTGTTTGTCAGTATAGTTTTGTTATCTGGCCTTTCATTTTTCTCTACCTCAGCTGTCTTCTGATCAAAAGCAAAAAAAAATTAAGTGCTTAACTTAATGAGCAATAGTGCGGCTTAAGATCTGATATATATATATATATATATATATATATATATATATATATATATATATATATATATATATATATATATATATATATATATATATATATATATATATATATATATATATATATATATATATATATATATATATATAGACACACACACACACATATATAGACTTCTGTCACGTCGTACCCTCCACTGGCTTTATGGACTAAATAATATGATATGCTATCATAAAAGAGTAGTATAAGCATGGGTGATGTTTGTGCCCATAAAGAATAGTCCGAAGGTAATGTGATAATAAACCCAACTTTTTTATAATATACGAGTTAGGAGTAGCACTACTCAGTATAATAGTACGCAAGATGCAATAGGAAGTTTGCTATATATTCTTTTTTATGTTTATAATATAATCTTTCCCCTGGCATCACAGTTTAATTAATTTCTACACTTAGTAGTTACCATTTTAATGTCTAATGCAGTCAACATAAAAGCATATAAAAATATACAATTAAACAACATATACTTGCTAATAGAAAATTAATTAATATAAAAATGAATTAATTATGCCTAAATAATTAGGGCTAAATTAATTTACACCTAAATAACTATAACTAATTACATACATATTTAACAAAGACAATTCGTACGATAAAAATACCTGACTGCTAATAAGGGTATTGAACAATGTTTAATCGGATGTGAAGAAAGCGTACAAAGAGAGCAGGCGAGGAGTGTGAGCGAAGAGTCTGTGAGGCGAGGAGTGTCAACGAAGAGACTGGAAGAATGTGAGTGCGTGCAGCTTGAAATTTATAGCGATAGCGAAGCGCGTGCTAACGACGCATCGATAATAGCGGGAGTGAATTGTACGTGGGGAGACAGATGCGACGCAAGTGACACTTTTGGTGGTTTGTTTCATGCATGAGTCCTCAATTTCTATATGAGCCAAATGTCTACGGCCCACTGCGCTCTGTTCACATGCGGATTAAACAAAGCAAAGAAAGCTAAAATACGGATTAAACAAGGCAAAAATAATGAAATGTCCCACCTCTGCCGTACCTGCTAATTACTTGGTAATTGTACGAATTTTTGAGCAACATTCACCATAGATAAAATTGTCAAAAAATTACACAGACAAGTACATTGTCGCGAGAGGTTGCATATAAAATTTTGTAAGTTTTCGTGCTCATTTACTGTGTTTAAAAATTCAAACATTATCTGGCAATCGTATGAATTTTTGAGCAACATACATAGCGGATAAAATTGCCAAAAAAAATTACACAGTTAAGTACGTTGTGTCAAGAGACTGTACGTAAAATTTCGTAATTTTCTGAACTTATTTGCTATATTTAAAATTTAAAACAAATAGTATACAAAAAAATTAAGGCAGGTAATTAAGTCGGCTTAATTACCTGTCGTCTGCCCATGGGACGGCAGGCCGTTGCCGTCTGGTGATGAGGCGGTAGGCTGCCTGCCGTCTGGTGGCAGGACGGCAAGCTACCTACCGTCGGCGGCACGCCCACATGTTAGTTTTACCGCGTGGCCGCCTGACCATCGGACGGCAAAAATATCTTTTTGCAGATACGATACGTATACCGCTATTTTCATAAACACAGATACAAACAGTGCCATATATGCTAAAAACTCACATACCCGCATACAGCCATACATGCAAATACAACAATGCACTACAGATAGCAGCCATCTTGGCGCGGTGGACGAGCCTCAAAACCTCTCGTAGGAAAGTCACGAATTTCGCACCAAATTCACGCGAGACGGTTCAATTCCTGTGCGCCCAGCAGAGCTTACATCGCAGCAATGTCGACCCAGCACTCGGCCGCCGTTCCATCGCAGCTCCTTCCGCCGCAGCAAGCGCTCGCGGCGTTCTGGACGCGGTAGCTCTCGGTCACGTTGTCGCTCAGCACCGCACCGTCCATCGCGTCGATCATCCGCTCGTGCCGGTACTGGTCGTCGCTGTACTGGTACACCTGGCTCGTCGCCGCCGACCCGTTGACCACGTCGTGGTCCTTGACGACCATCCAGCCGTCGGCGGTCTGCTCGTCGACGAGCCGCGCGGAGTTTTCGAAGCTCTTGGTCTCGACCTTCGTCTCGAGGTTGAGCGTGTGGGAGAGGCTCCCCGTGACGACGGACGTGCCGTTCTCGCCGTCGTCGGTCTCCGCGTAGAACCAGAGCGGGTATTTGGACTCGGCCTTGAGCTTGCCGATCACCTTCCTCGTGTCCGACCGGACCAGCACCTCCGTCTCCTGCTCCGCCTGCAGCCGGACGGTCTTGTTCTTGCCGCCGTTGGTGAACTCGACCACGCTGCTCGCCTCCAGCTCCGTCTCCACCTCTGTCGTGAAGTTGCCGAGCGAGGACTTGACCCAGCCGCTGAACTTCGACTTCCTCTTGGCGCGGATCTTGAACTTGCCGTCCAGCAGCTGCGTCGAGTACCGGCGGGAGATGGACAGGCGCGGCGTCCGGTACCAGCCGAGCGAGGCGTGCACGTCCGACGAGCTGGGGTCCAGCCAGAGGTGCAGGTTGGCGTCCACGAGCCACTCGGTGATGCCGTCCACCACGCTGATGCCGATCTCGTGGGCCTTGCTGTCGACGAGAAGGCCGAGGAACGGGGTCAGCTCGATGTCGTAGGTCGGCAGGTTGAACGCACCGAGCGCGGCCACGGGCTGCCAGAAGAGCGGGTTGATGCCGCTGCTGTAGATGACAGGGAACGGCACGAACGAGCCGGCGAAGTGGCGGTCCACGCTGACAACGACCTCGCGGTACGCGGCGTTGCCCCTCCGCGTGGTGAGGTTGTTTTCCTGGATGTAGAGGTCCGGCGGGTTGGAGTACCAGAACTCGTCGTTGGAGTGGGGGGACACGAAGACCTCGAGGACCGCACGGTAGGTGCTCGACGGAATGGTCACGAGCTTGAAGCGCGAGTCCGACGAGTTCTGGATGCGGAACCAGTAGCCGCTCTTGCCGGTGACCTCCGAGACCGGCAGGATCAGGTCAGCCGGCTGAAAGTACGACTCCGGCAGCGTTGGGGTAGCGGGGTCGGGGTCGGCGACGCCAGAGGAGGAGGAGGCCGCGTCGGAGAGGTAAGCCGGGGCTCCGTGGAATTCGAGGGAGACGTTCACGTTGTACACGCCGGTGTACTTGTCGTTGACGACGTTCTCGAGCATGACGGAGAGGACGCCGTCGGGAGGGGAGCGGAGGAGCGCGGAGTAGCGGGTGACGTCCTTGCGGACGGTCCAGCGGACGCCCTCGGGGGTGGGTTTAGCGGTGGTGGTGCGGAGGAGCTCGGCGCCGTCGAGCCAGACGGCGGCGACGCGGTCGTACTGATCGCCGGCGCAGGCAGCGGAGAAGGAGAGCACGACGAGGGACCAGGGCGCGGGGCACCCGGCGGGGGGCGCGTACGCGGCCTTGGCCGGGGGTGCGCCGTAGGTGTCGTTGAAGGCGTAGGAGAGGACCGGCACGGTGCAGGTTGGCGCGGCGGGCGGGGGCCGCGGGAGCGGGTAGGTGGGATCGAGGTACTCCCAGGCCGCCGCAGCGCCCCCGGCGCCGGCGTCCGGCGGGGCGTAGCTGTCGGTGACGTCGGCGAGGGCCAGGGCGACGGCTAGGAGGAGGAGACGGAGCGGCGGCATCTTGTGCTGCTGCTGCGGCGAGGTGAGGACTGAGTGCGACTTGTCTCCCTTGTCTCGAGTGGGAGTGGAATGGTCTACCGGTGGTCGCTCGCTTAGCTCGCTGTTGACTGTTGAGTGCCATTGTATACTGTTGGATTTGCGATTTTTCGGAAAAAAATTTTGGCATCGTCAGCGCTCGGACTTGCTCCGACTTAACATTCTTACGAAACGTGTGTAATAATTTTAATTAATATGTGTAATAAAATATACCAATAATGACATAATTTCAATAAAAAAACTTAGAAAAAATATCAACTTCTCATCAAAATTGCATGAAACCATTAGCTTAGATTGTAGCTATCTTTTTAAAACAAATGCAAATATCCCAAAGAAACAAAATTTGATGTTACAACATTACATCATTTGAAAATAATAGTGGCAATATTCAATAATAATTTACGAAACATTTTTTTACAAAGATGTTATAATCGAGATAAATATGGATAAATCTATAGCAAATCATAGCAAATCATGCAACAATGGAGAAAATGGCTACAACAAAATCAAAAATACATACAACAAACATACCAAAGGGAGGATGCTTGCTGAGGGCCTATTCTCGTGGTGAGCCTTGATCTAACAATGTGTGGTCGCCCAAATGCTCTTCTGGCTGGGTGCCCACGACAAAGCTTGACTCGAGTTGCTCGAGTGGTATTTATGTAGGCTATTGTGGATAGCAAAGCTCTTGATGCCACGACAACTAGCTGTTGTCGTGGTCGTGGTCAGCGGTAGCAGATCTCAGGTGACCCCGGGGATGGATGGGGATGGGAAAGTTGGGAAGAGGAACACCGGAGAGGAAAGGGCGTTGTAAATGGCTCGCTGGTGATCCCTATCCTGATCCGCGAACGTGAGCTCAATTTGTTGTGTATGGGCAAAATGAAATGATTCAGGCCCGGTTAGTGGGGACGAATGCTTGGTGTGTGTTGTGATTCGTTTGTTCCAAGTGGGTTGGAGGATTCTGCCGTCCGACAAGAGACGTCTAGATCAGACGTAGGAACGGTATCATTACTCTTGAAACAAACAATTAAATACGCAACAAATTTACAATGAGACGCAACATCAATTCAATGAATATAAAACAAAATTTTCTCACGATTGCAACAACCTATTACAATAAATACGATGCACCAATCTAGAAAATCTGCTGCAACAAAAAAAATTCTTGTACAACAAATCCACAACCCAACTGCAACAAAACTCCCTTCTGCTACAATATTTGTGAAGATACACTGCAACAAAATAAAATATCTCATGCAACAATTTGATAAAGTTATTGCAACTAGGGGTGAAAAGTGGATACGAATTATCCGGTTATCATATTTGATAAGCTGCGAATATAGTATAGATTTTCTCATCCAATTAACAAGTTCTATCCTATTCATATTTGAATTCGCATAAAAATATGGATGCGAATATGGTATGGACTTTTACCGTCCAAAATATTATTTTATCCGGACTATTTGTATTCGTATTCGTATTCGATGAAACACTATGTATATTTTATTACAATACGACTAATTAGCTGGACAAGTTTTTTAATTGAATGTGAATTCATATTTCTTTAGGTGAAGTAAATGAATTAGAATGATTAAGCATGATTATACGACGATAAAACATCATTAATGTCTTCATACTATATAAGTTATGAGGATCTCTGGATTTGACCAAATTTATTAGATATTCGATTCGAATTCATATTCGTTACAATATTCGATTCATATTCGTATTCGAGAATATTCAGATTCATATTTGTATTCATTTACAAATACAAATATGGTTTGGGCACTATCCGATCCATTTTCACCCCTAGTTGCAACAAATCCAGAAAAATACTTGCAACAAGCATACCTGAGGAGGGGATGGGGCATTAAGGCATCACTGACAAGCCAAGCTTAGAGGAGGATGAGGCAACAGTGGCTCCAGTTTGGGCACCCTAGCTGATCGCGCCCAGTGGCTATAGATCCTGATGCCATCGCCTCTCCTTTAGATCCGATGTGCTCCCTCTGTGGTAACTATAAATCCGATGAGCTTCAGCCACTCCACGGAAAAGGGACACCTTCGATGAGCTCCTGCTGTGGAGGTAGGCTTCCCTTAAGCATAAATTGAACACTCATGCAACGGCTTGGTTGGAGCTCATTGTAGCGATGCTTCAAGAGCAGCAGAGCAGCACGCCCAGTGCCTAGCCGAGTAGTTAGTAGCCAACGTCCAACCGGCCAAAGGGAGCTGCTGCACCCAGAAGCTGAGAAAGTGAGAAGCATTGCAGATTTCAAATTTGCACTTTTGCATAGTGCTAAGTATCAGTAAGCAATTAACTAATTAAGCATTCAATTCTAGATTCTAAAATCAGAATATCTGATTTGGGATTTGTGGAAATGGAATGTTGTGATTGAAGATTTGGAGAGTTGAAACAATATTACGATTTGTGAATGTAGAGCAATGGACTAATGGAGAGGAAGCATTCGTCTAGTTGAAATGTTGATTTAATGAAGCGGCCAGAGAGGCAGAGGCTTTTGTAAGCTATTGTCTGCTACAAGTTTCATTACGATGAAAACAAGTAAAGTAGTGTTATAAGTTTTATTATATATTTTGTACTCTTCTATTTATGTAAGACTTTATTTACACTATTTGTATTGTATTTTTAGCAAAATTTGAACTTATATATTACGGTTACAATGTTACGAAACTATTGTATGAAATTATGCACGTGAAGTATATATACCTAATGTAAATTTTCTAGCTTCACCACTTTAGCCTCGTGGCACTGTCGTTCGGTATGGGTGCATGACCCGAGCGACGAGCAGTGGCCGGCGCTCGGGCGGTGCGGATGGGAAGGACGTCCGTGTTTTTGACGTGATTTGTGCTCGTGCGATGCCCGCGATGGGATCTGAGACCGGAAGGCGTTGGAGCCCTGGGGACCGGAGGCTTGGAGCTTCCTGAAGACTAGGGACAACTCCCCACGTGGCCAGCCTGTGGTTACAGCCGTACTAACAGGCCTCCCGACGAGTACGTCGTCAGGTCGCCACGAGGATAACGCCGGATAATGGTGCCTTACTGCCTTTCACCTGCTAGTTTTGTGTGCGCGCGCTCCATTAGCCGGGAGTAATTCGTCGGCAGCGATTTCACTTCTCAGAGTTTTGTCAAGGAGACATGGACCGTGCTGCACTGCTGCCGGAGCGCTACGGACAAGCGAATGAATGATAACTCGAGAAGAGAGAGAAGGCGAGGAATCGTTCTGCGGTACGGGGATGTCGGTGGGCGGCCGTGCTGGCCCGAAGGCACCGCTGTGTTGGATTGGTGGGCCTGGTTTGTCCGCAAGAAAAACCTTTTTTACCGTTGACTAGGCTGATGTCTACTCGTCACCAGGGTGTCTGCGCACCGTGGAATGTCGCAGAGACTGATGGTAACAACTAACAAGGGACACGCTGGTCTCAAGCGTAGATTGCTCCACACAGTACAGTGGTTTTCACAGGTGTCTTGTATAGAAGCGCCATGCGTGGACAGGTAAGAACTATCGTGTGTTTTTTTTGGATGCGACTGTTTGAAATCGGAAGAATGATACCGACCTCTCCTGATCCAACCATATTACTATACTAGAAATACAATCCGCCAATTGCACGACAACACTTAACAACTTTGAATATGTTCTTTTTGCTAAAATTTATTACTTTTAGCTGTGACTTATGGCTTTTAGATTGTTCGTACGAGAGATTATAAAGTAACAAAAACTCACGTATAGTTTTTACCAATATAAATGAAGTCGGTACAGTGTATAATATAATTAACTAGTAGATCTATCTTTAAAAGGTACTCTGTTTAAAAGCTAGTTATTGTAGAAAAATCAAAAAGCAGCTTTTAGAAATTGAAAGAACATGCTCTTTGTATGGGTTCTCTTTTTTTTTATATATATTTCTTTTCTTAAGAAATGAAAAGTTAAGCGTTTTTTAATTGTTCCGTGTTCCGTGGTTATTAGCCAACTTTGTAAAAGCAACGCTGAAGAACCTTTTGCAATTCTCTTCTTTTTTTTTCCGAATCTGATATGGTGTTCGTGAACCAAACAACCCCAATACGCCATCTCTAGTAGGCAACACATTTTCCTTATACATGTCAAAACACAAAGTCCATCACAGAGTTGTATGTGCAAAAGATACTTGATTAGTTGGGGAAAAAAGGGAAAAACAATATGTAATGTCCAGAGCACCACCTCATGGCCCACTTGGCCCATACGTACCTGGCCCTTTGTTAGGATACAAATAGACTACACTAGTATAGATTAAATTTTTCTATCGTGTAAATCAGAAAAACATGCGAATAAGAGCTCATAGATCGTTACCATCAAACACAAAGTACAGCGGAAGTAAAGTTAAAGCAACCGGTTCAACATAACGTACATCGATGTAGTGGAAATAGTCGATCATCCTCTAGCCAACCGTCTCCTTGCGATCGTCCCAAAGAGCACCGCAGTTGCAGTAGCGCCTCTACCGAAGTCTACATGTTTAGAGATGGAATGCCGTGCATCGGTGTGCCAGCACCAACGTGCACGGCAAGAGTTTTGAGAGGTGGCAGCTAGGGTTTCGACAGATGTGTCTCGGGATACACTCCTTAGTCCCACGTCTCTCTTAATATATAGCCTCCAATTGGATCCTTATCCAGCACAAGTAGATATCATATCCTACTCGAAAAGTATAGTCCGGACCTTTATTGTTTCAACTTGTTAAATGTACGACTCTGTAGGTTCATGTATAATCGGCTGTGACCCGAAAACTCCTTTCTAGTTCACAAGTCAGTAGCGGTCTTTAGCAGAATATATCGACTCCTAAACATACATTAAGACCATATCGAACGAACCTATATAGCGCTCATGTGTCGATCCCTTTCTCACGATACCAAATCAAACTCAAGGCAAGAAGCGTGCTATCCTATGGTAGCTTAATCATTCACTTGAATCTGTAGTAGATTAGTCAATTGTGATTGACTCCTCAACTACATTCAGCATAACCATACACTTTCTTAATCCAACCACATCGAGGGACCTAGAGATATCTCTCCTGTTATATAGGAGGGGTAAATCCTATCTTGATTGTTCATATTCCTTTGCATGTTTTATAGTAAACCCAAAAGCTATTTTTATAACAACCTAGTTACGGAGTAATGTTTGACAATCCCTAAATAAACTATTATACATATATGAAACTATGACGATTTTAGGTATAAGAATCCTACATACACTATGAATAAGATCAACTGATGACACTTAAGCATATAACAATTCACACAGTGTCTCATGGTGGGTCAATCCAACACCATGTTCTCTAATATGTGTCCACATTATTAATTTAATATCCGCATATCCATGATCCATAAAACATGATCATCAATCAATACATGTGCTGATTTATAAATCATAATTGTTCCACATAATAATATAATATCAGGTATAATTTATAGTAACATCAAAACAAGAATAAAGATTTCCACGAACAAGTCACATACTTATTTATCAATACGAAATATATTTATTCAAAGGATAATAACATAATATTCAAAATATTATAAACATCGAAGTGATACAATCATTTTCATGGTTGTTTCTAGTGTATATTATTGGGTGGGTTCTTTTGAGCTGTGGCTTTTGATTTTTGACTTTTGAATTCTGACTGTTCGCGAGACAGTACGCAGAGAAAAATAGTCATATGCAATTTTAACCGGTATATCTGAACTTGGTGCGGTGTCTACTATAATCTCATGGTTGTCATGGCGTCGCCATAGCGGTATGGCGGTGGGGCACCGCTCAGCATGCGGACGACATGGTCACTGGGCGTATGGCGTCCGCCAAATAGGTATGCCATTCGCCATGGTGACGCCACGGCACTGTGCGATGCTGTGGCGGTGTATGGTGGACAGCATAGGTTTGGGGGGTTAAGTGAAGACTAAAAGCCCAAAGGCCAGATAGAGGGCTCTAGCCGCCATACCGAGAGGAGCAAGGGCTCTAGTTGTCGGCTCCAGTCTCCTCCACTGGCCAGATCAAGCCTCCTCCAGTGCGGCTCCGGCAGATCTAGCCTTGAGCCTCCTCCCCCACGGCTTTGCCTCCTCCGCCGAGCCTCCTCCGATCCTCCACACGCAAGATCCGTGCTGCCGCCTCTGGTATGTGCCTATATGCATATGCAGTGAGTGACTCTGTGGCTGAGTGCATGGCAGTGATTACTGATGCTTATGATATCAATGTTGTGATCTTCTAGATTCTAGTACTAAACTGCTGGTGTACATACTGGTGATTGGTGTAGATAATTTGTTTCCATTCAATGTGCCATACTTCAATGTATGTGTGGTGTAGTGTGTAGATAATTGGTTGCATACTTCAACGTTAATGTTTAATTTGTTGCATACTTGTTCCATACTTCAATGTATGTGTAGTGTACATAATTTGTTGCATACTTCAATGTTCCATACATCAATGTTTAATTTGTTGCATACTTGAATGTTCCATAATTTGCTTATATGAATATATGTGATATCTGTGCTCTAGTGCTAAACTCCTAATGCCTAATGTAGGTGTTGCTACTAGTGCTAATGTATGTGATGTCTTATTGTCAGTATTTATGTCCCTATTTATTAGTGCTAGTTTACAGACGACAAATGGCAACTACAAGCACAGGGGCCTCTGACATGCCTCATATAATCCAGTGATCGATCCTAAACAGAGGGCAATGTCAAATGATCTGGGATGGAAGTATGGGTTTTGGCCAATAATTGGCAACCAGGATTTGGTGCAATGTTCAGTTTATGGCAAAAGGGTATATAGAGGAATAACAAGGCTCAAGGAGCATCTTGTGGGTGGATTTGGATATGTTCAAAAGTGTGACGAAACAACCACACAATCACACGAGAGATTCATGACGCTTTGATGAAGAACAAGAGGAAGAGACCAATCTTTCTAGACGACGATGAAGGAGAACAACAAGATGAAGAGCATCTGACAAAGGAGTCCCAAGATGCTGTTAGGAGTGCTATGCAGCCAAGTTCAGGGACAATTGCCAAAAGAAAGCAAGCTGTCTTGAAGTTCAAGGTTGCAACACCAAAGATGGCAAAGGAGGCCAAGTTCATTGGCGCAATGCTTCGACATAAACCCGTAGAGGTTGTAGAGAAAAGACATACAAAAGGGGCTTCTCAAAGTAGCATTCAAGCTAGCATGAGGACCAAAGAAGAAAGACATGCTGTCAACATGGAGATAGCCAAGTCCTTTTATGAGTGTGGCATACTATTTAATGCTGCAATTTTAAGATAATTCGGGATTGCTATAGAAGCAGTTGCACAATACGGTTCTGGGTACAAACCTCCTAACTACCATGAGCTAAGGGAGCCATTGCTTAAGGAGGTGGTTAAGGAGACAAATAACTCAAGGCTGAAGCATGAGCTGATGTGAAAGTAATATGGTTACACACTCATGTCGGATGGTTGGACTGATAGGAGGGGGCGACATCTGATTAACTTCCTTGTAAACAGTCCGGAGTAAGCAAAAGATCAAAACAACCTTCCCTATCTAAAACAAGAAAGGTTCGTTCAAGAGCATCATGAAAATTATAGAAGAGTGTTGGGAGAAGCAAATAGATACCCAACTGTATGGGGCTGCCCTCTATTTGAACCCAAAAAAATTCTTTGCCATCCAACAGAAGGGTGATGATGCATATGTTGGGGAGCTAAGAGGTTGCTTCACTTATGTGCTTGCAAGAATGGTAGAAGATGAGGATCTTAGAGACAAGATGATCAACAAAGCATTCTCTATGAAGACTAACGCGGAGACGTCTTTTCAAATAAAATAGCAATCCAAAACATCAACTTAAGGAGCCCTTATAAGTGTTTAACTATTACATTTCAGCATTTTTTTTCCAGTCCTAAATCTTAATATATGTATGTACTTTGCCATTTTAGTTGATTGGTGGCGTTCATATGGAGGCAAGAGCCATTGAGCTACAAAGATTTGCAAAGTATATCGTTAGTATTTGTGCTTCATCATCCAGTTGCGAGCAACATTAAAGTACATTTGAATTTGTAAGTCAAGTTGATCAATTTTGTTAGAAAAATTTTAGCAAACCTATTATTAATTTTTCTTGCTTTGATCATTTGTAGATCCATACCAAGAAAAGGAATCGATTAAGGCACAAGAAATTGAATGCTTTAGTCTATGTTGCGTATAACCGAAAGATGATAAGTGGGTTTCAAAAGCAGCGTGAGGAAGGGACAAAAGATATGACCCTATGGTCATAGAAGAATTTGATTGAGGCAATGAATGGGTTGACCCAATGGCCGAACCACCTCAACATGCTCGTGGGTGTGTGACCTTACATGGACCATGTTGATGAAGCCATTGGTGCATCACGCGAGCTTCAAGGTCGCAATCTTCCTAGGAGGCCTCGCTCATGGCGAGTCTTTGACCTACACTCGGCGTGTGAGATGTACATCAAGAGCGGTTGAAGAAGATGAGCCACATTCCGGCAATGAAAAAGAGGAAGAAGAGATCATATTTGATGACGATGATGTGGACGATTATGGAGAAGATCCAACTGATACTATCCAAGATGGTGATGGGGAGAATACGGTTGCATCTAACAATTTAGATGAGTTCGATTTGGATGACTTTTGAGAGATGAGAGAGTAGGACTTGGATAACTTTTGTGAGATGAGAAAGTTTGATTTATGTTATTGTTGTGGACTTATGACTCTATGCTTGTGAGTTGGTTATGTCATGCTTGTCATGTTGCTCATTATTCACTTCATGTAATATTTTAATTATTAGTTGTTCACTTCATATTGACCTATTTTCATGTAGCTTGTTGCTTACGAGAAGATATGGCATATTATCATCAAGTATGAACAAGGTATGTTATTCATCCATATTTACTCAATTAAATGTAATATCATATATATATATATATATATATATATATATATATATATATATATATATATATATATATATATATATATATATATATATATATATATATTATTGTAATGTATTGTAACAAGCTACATGTTACAACTTGCAAGTTACAAGAGAATGGGTGCTACATAGAAGGTACATTGGTAGATGATGGTGATACATGGGTTCAAGAATAGACAAAATCAAGGTATGCATGTTCTACACTTCCACTACATTGTTGATTTAATTTGCTACCAAACTATGTTAAGATGTGTGTATGGAGTCACCACGCCGTGCATCATAAGCGATATTGTTGTGTAAAGGTGGTGAGTCGCCATGCCTCGCCACACTGCCTTAATAACCATGTACAATCTATTTATAGACCCCGTCTTAAAAAGACATTATTTAAAAACTAATTACTATTGGTTGATTTTCTGTGTCATCCTATTGGTTGAGTGGTCACCATGGGTCACCTTTACATAGCAAATGTGCAAAAATAATTTGATTACTGTCACAAAAGAACCGGTTTTCAGTTATGATTTAGTAGTTGGAACAAAATACTGCTTGTAACCTTAAGAAACATGTTACAAAAAATATTGTACTCCACTGAAAGTCCATAATAATTGCCTAGGAGGATATTTATTTCTGTATAGCAGAATTGCTTGCTAAAACAAAAAGCATGTAAATCTAATTAGAAGTAATTTACTTTCCCTTCACCCACTCACTGGTTGCAAGTGCAAAGATGGATAAGAGGGGCAAACTTTCAAAAGTTCAATTATGTAATAATGATACCAGGCATTGTTTTAAATAGCTTTAAATAGCATGTAGCAGGTGCGTAGTGGCTAAGTGTTTTATTGCGGATAGCAAATATCAGCGATATAGCGGACGCAACATACTTAGCTATATTTGTAGAAATACAAAGTTAAATAAATCAATTTTGAAGTAAAATTACTTATCTTGTATTTGGATTATTTGTTTATGCATATCACAAAGTTTTGGAATAATAATTTAAAATGGCAAATGGCAAAGGTATGCAATAAATGAATCATATCAAAACATGAAATGTATTTATACCGAATCACCGCTACACACCATACACTATAGCGGGTTGTAGCAGGCTATTGCAGCGCCGCATCTACAAAATGCTAAAAATAGCTGTTGGGAGCGGCCACTACCCTTGACCGCTATATCGGAGCTACAGCGGGGCTATATCGAGGCTACAACGGGGCTATATAGGGCTATTTAAAACAATGATACCAGGTAAGACATTTTAGGAGAAATTATAATCACTCAATGATGGTATCAGGCGTAAAAAGGCAATCAGAATAACAATGATCACCATGTAAAGAGTAAGACAGATTGGCAACTAAGATTCAATACAATTAGCGACTACTATTTGGTGTATTTGGCCAGCTACACGCCTCCCATCAGTTGCTTAATATATCTTGTCTTGTAAATGGGCATATTAAAAGACCTTTGCATGAAGATATCCAGTCTAAATTACTTACATCACCTTCCTAGCTGATCCTACCACCACTCAATCGATCCATTCCAGTCCCAATAGATCCGTTCCAGTCTTGCATGGAAGCTAGTCGGTGGACTGTTCTACCAAGAATCTGCTTTTGTGGCCAGACCCGCATTTTGGCAAGAAGGTCCAAGGATCCATGTCCAGCAATATTGAAGCAGATATCGATAGCTAGCTGGATAATGGAGTTCACGGTTTTGCAAGCACCAACTATATAAGTTCAGCATTGTGTACATGAACGAAGCCTCAACATCTCACTGGATGAACCCAAAAATTACCAGGGTAAGAAAATCTCAGCAAGTAGGAAATTGTTTTCGCATCTTGTTTGCTTGCCAAATTCAGTAGATGTAGATAGTGAAGACGTTTGGGAAAACGCACTTGGCCATTTGATTAGGAGCCCTTGGCTTATATGGAGTACAGGGAGGTACAAGCAGTTAGAATTCAGATTGGAGTACATGCCAAGGTAAGTTAATCTCCTAAACATGGAAGATATCTCCTGTGATTTGCCGTGATCTCCGGAGGCAGCATGCACGTGCTGTGCATGGTCTTGTTTGGCTAACAGATAGTACCAACATAAATAAATTGTTGGAATACCTCCATTTAATGCAGAGCACCCCCAAGGCTCCATTTAATGCAGAGCACCCCCAAGCCTCATCATAACAAAAGATCTAGTATATACTCAAGATTGATGACAAAAATAATGCAGCTGCTTACGTACAAAAGAATGTCCTAAAAATTGATCATATTCTATGCCGCTTCAGTGCATCATCTGTTGACAGTGCTTCGCTATGGTGCTGCTAACATGACAAATAGCGCCACCTAGTCCAATGTAACAGCATTCACATTAGATTCTTATACATAAACAGAGTATCGAAGGAGATGCACAAAAAAAAACACAAGGAAATGGAGCCTGGAAAGCATACTGACTCATAAAGGCATTGTTGGAGCAGCATATATCTCTTCCCAGATTACCAATCGGTTTCTTAGAAGCAAATGAATAGAAAGACATCGTATGATGAAATTGACACATACGCAACAATAACCACTACATGTGATGTGTAACATAAGAAGAGTGCTGAAAAACAAAGGATCATGAGTAAACTTGTTTATTGGCCTTTTTGAGCACAGACATGAGAAACTGAATTATTCAGAAGGCGATTCCCCTGTTCCTCCTCTTGAGTTGTCTGAAGTAGTAATAACCTCAACAACAGAAGGTTGTTTTCCTATTAAAAAATCAGCATCATGTTCCTTCTGTTATTGGGTTCCAGAACACGTTGATTTCATAAAAGAATCAATCTAGATGACAAAAAATAGTTGCAGATTTGGCTGCAGGAATATGTAACAAACTGAAACGGTGAAGCCCGTCACACAAATAGGGCTGGACGAAAAACTCGAAGCTCGTTAGCTCGCTCGGCTCGTGGCTGGCTCGGCTCGGCTCGGCTCGGCTCGTTAGGATAACGAGCCGAGCCGAGCCAAGATTTTAGCTCGTTAGCTATAACGAGCCAACTCGAGCCAGCTCGCGAGCCGCTCACGAGCCAAACGAGCCATACTTTCAGGAATTTAGGTATGCATATGCTGCTTCCATGGACCTAATTTGTACTCTATTGCATGTGTTAATGTGTAAATTTGTACTCTATTGTACCCAAACGAGCCATGCATGTGTTAATTTGTACTCTATTGTACCCAAACGAGCCAAACGAGCTAAACGAGCCAAACGAGCCAAACGAGCCATGCTTCCATGGATGAATATATGATGGAGACATTTTTTGGCCCTGGCTCACGAGCCAAACGAGCTAACTCGAGCTTTTTACGAGCCGAGCCGAGCTAGCTTTTTAGCTCGTTAGTTATAACGAGCCAGCTCGAGCCAGCTCGTTATCCTACCGAGCCAGACCGAGCCGAGCCGAGCCGAGCCGAGCCAGCTCGTTATCCAGCCCTACACACAAACTTGCAGAAAGCACAAAACAACAAAATCATGTCCCTCTTTGCATCATCATTCTTTTTAAAAGTGTTTTGGTCACTGGAAATCTACAAATTCGTTGAACATCGCCATATTAATTATGCACTTATCCGTTTCAGCAAGCTGCTTGTGTGCGAAAAAATGTGGCGACATATATATCTTTGTAGGTTTACATAAAAGAAACTGCAAGCAACAATAGGGGTTCATCACATGGATAGATCCATCATAAGAAAGGGAGTACTGGGATATTTGATCCTTTTGCCGGAACTAACATTTAGGAAGTGTCTTGCAGTAAGATCTCATTAAAAAATGTAAATTTTATAATAATAAACTGAAATCTAAAGAAGGATCCAAAGCTGCAAATTAATCAAACAGCAATTTTTCAAGCAAAACAACTGACTTTATTTTATCTTTGGGATCTTAAGAAATCTTGCATCCAATCCCACTAACATGGACTGGGAACCTACCAATTCCGTGAGAGACATCACTAACTCCTGAGTACTACCAGCAAAACTCGATGGTATATAAACAAATTAGATCAGGAAGTGGGGTCTATTACAGTCTGCATTTCATCTGATTGAAATTGTAAGAAATAAATTAGGAGCTGTTCACTCTTTGGTTCTAAAAAAAATTAGGTGTTGAAGCTAGAGATCACTTGGTGTTGATGTGGAGGCGTGTTGATCTGGACGCCATCAATCAAATCAGGCCACAACTGCCAGTGCCGTGCCCACTGGCCACTGCCGCACACCTCCATCCTTGGCTCCTCTGCTCATTGCCGGTACTGCTGCCGCTAACGATGCTCGGCAGCTGAAGAACGATTGCAAACAAAAATACCAAGAGACATTAAGAGAGCTAAGACACACAGTAGCTCTGGCCCTATTGATCGTGTGGAAATTAACACAGCATATTGCAAATTTTAATCATAAAGCTACCACTTGATAGAGTGGTCTGCTCCTTGTATACTTATCCATCTGGTTCATGGTATATTACCCGAATGGAAAAGTGCAAACTCTCTATAGGGAAACATATCAAAGTTTGGTGGTGATTTATCAAGAACGAACACAACTTACTTTGACCAAAATCTGTAAGCGTCCCTGTGATGCATCGATGGCCCTATGAAAACACACCCGAAATAGAAACTATACAACAAATGCAAGGGACGACATCTAATCTAATTAGCTAGACTAGGAAGCAATCAAGTAAACATGACAACAGTATATAACTCACCTGCACTACACAGGTTCCTTCCTATGGAACAATCCAGACAAAGGAAAAATAACTTAAGAACAAAATAGCAGCATAGAAAGAACTCACCCCTGCTTCTTCTTCTGTATTTGCCAGCCGGCTAATCTGCAGGCCGTCGCCGGCAACCGTGCTTGCCTCCTCAGTAGTTGCCGCATCCGATTTCGCCGCTTCAATTTGGGCGAAGGAGGCGGCAGCTCAGCGCGCGGAGGAGGGAGCGTCGTGGGGAGGGGGAGCAGCGAGGGGAAGAGGAGGTGGCGACGCGCGGGAAGGGAAGGCTGCGGCGCCGATGAGAAGGAGGCGGTGCGGGGAAGAGGAAAAAGAGGAGGTGGTGCGTGAAACTCCCGGCGGCCGCGCGGGAAGACGGCGACGGGGCGGCGCCTAAGGTCATGATGGAAACGGAGCCTCGAGGGGGTGCGCCGGCGCCGACAGATGACGGGGCAGACGAGCGCGCGGTGTCCTCGTGGAACAGATGGCGGCTCGGAGGCGTCGCAAGCAGCGGTGGTGATGGTGGGGATGAGGTGCGCCGTGCGCGCCGCGAGAGGAAGGCCACGCGGGCGGCAGCGACGGCACGCACGGAGGAGTTGGCAGCGCACGTGCAGGAGGCGGTGTGGCGTGTGATGTGGGGACGGGGAGTTAGGAAGGAACCGGGGGGCCTAGTAGTAAAAAAGAAGGGAGGAGGAAGGCGAGGACAAGAATTAGGCGACTCTGGAAGGATGTGGATAGATATTTTGCGTTAGGGTGCAGGCTTAGATTCAACGGTACTTATATCCTGAGAGCGTGATTGCACGGATCTAGTTAATGGGATGCCACGGCGGCACATTTTTGCTGCAAATCCCCCAACTATAATTGCTACTAGCCACATAAACGCGGCGCACGCCGCGCTAGCTACCGTGTGGACCAAAGTAAAAGAGACGACAATTCGTAGGGAGTTTCATTAAAAAAAATCGAAGGCACATGCGTAATTCCGGTAAAATCAAAGGGTTTTTTGGTAAAAAACTGAGGACCTGTAAGGGCCTGTACGTAAGTAAATAAGGACCTATACGTAATTTCGGAAACCCGCGGGGCGCCATCTAAAAGTTTTTTTTTAAAAAAACTTGCAGGGACCTTTTCGCGAGGAAAAAGGACCTTTACGTAATTTCCGAAAAACAGGAGGGAAGTGGGTCTCCCGACCGTACGCAAAAGGACGGCGGCACGCGTCGGGCGAACGGAGCGGCGGGGCGACGTGGCCACGGTGCGAGCGCCGAAATCCTCCCGCTAATAATGCTGGGGATTATATTATATTATATTATATTATATATTCTTCTCGCTTCCCAAGCAATGAAAGTAGATACCAGTAAGCACCCGAAGTCAATTAGAAGAATTTCAACACGTTCAACAAAAAGAATTGTTTAAAGGGGAAAAACAATTGGACAAACAGTTCAGCAAACCATCATCGTCAATATGACACTAAGAAGACGTTCTGTAAGATCGAGGAGACCGACTAAAGGGGGTGAATAGACGGTCCAAAAATTCTTTTTGAATTAATACTAACAATTCAAGACTTTTTCTATTTGTCTAAACCAAGTATACAATGCGGAAGCTTAAATCAATTTGATTTAGCTCAAATAGCGCCTAGAGCAACTAAATTCGCCTAAGTGCACCAACAATTCTAGCCTAGGTCAAGGTTTGCAATTCTAAGTTGACAAGCAATCAAATTTGTTCTAAGTAAATAAATTGCTTGAAAGTAATATAGCACAAGAAAGCAAACCACAAATGACACAGTCTCTTTTTACTGTAGTGTTCAGAGACTTGCCGGTCTCCCCTAGTCCATGTTGAGGTAAGCCCAAATAAATCGAACCGGCTCCACGAATTAAGCCTTCCACCTCAATCACTAGTGATAGTTCTTTCCCGCTCCGGGTAGGTGAGCTTCAACCTTCACAACTTTACCGGGTCTTCTCACAACCTTCTTTGAGAAGATCACCATGCACGACACCTCCAACGTCGTCTAGGAGTCGGCGAACTCCAATAGTAACAAGTCAAGTCTCTCACTTGACTCTCACCACGTGCAACGAATGCACAAGCTCAACTCGAACACAAAGTCATCCTCTATATGCAACACATGCACTCTAGATCATCTCTCCCTTCTCACAAAGTGCAACACATACACAATTGAGTGGAGAGCTTCACTCTAGCTCAAAGAATACAAGCCAAGCACCAGCAAGCTTCTCCTAACAGCTCTTGAGGAGGTATTTATACGAACAACTGGAAGCACCTGCCTGAAGTCTCCACCGAACACGATTATCTTCCCACTGAACGGCAAGTCGTGTCGATCCATGATGTCTTGCATGGTACTGTCTAGGGCCTCGACCGCCTGCCGCCTCGTCATGGATGCTTCATCCCATATTATTAGCGATGCCCGCTGAAGAAGCTTAGCGGTCCCACTCTGCTTTGTGAAGCTACAGATCGCCCCATTACCAATGTTGAGTGGGATCTTAAACCTCGAGTGCGCTGTCCTGCCTCCGGGCATGATGGAGGCAGCTACACCTGACGTTGCGGTTGCCACTACAATCTTCCCATCGCCTCGGATCTTTGCGAGCAAAGCTTTATACAGGAATGTCTTTCCCGTGCCTCCCGGGCCATCAACAAAGAAGACACCTCCGTTGCCGTTGTCAACCGCAGATAATATCTCGTCGTATGCTGCCCTTTGCTCAAGATTGAGGGACGACGACAGAGAAATATGGTCAGGGTCTACCTCGATTGTTGACTCCTCATAGATCTCCCTGGCCTCTCCATCGTTGCTTTCGTTTGACTCATCTATAGCGGGGAGAGGGAATGATATTATGTCCTTACCCATCGACTGGAGCATATTTCTGATGTCCAACAACACCATCTGCTCTACCGTGTGTGGGCATACATGGGAACGGCGGTAGTCGTCTGACATTCCCTCAAGGTGCCTGTCCCATAGCCCACGCACATCGTTTGGCTCACAGAACACCAGTATAATTGCGAAGAGCCTTCGGAGCGAGGATGGCATCTGGAATAGCTCAGCCTCTGTCAGGCACTCTTCTAGGGCGTTGTCAGCCTCGATAAGTCCCCTCTTCTCAGCAGCATCTCGGAAGAATGGGTAGACTACACTATCCACCGTCCTAAGGTCTTCAAAGGAGGTGGCGCCAGGTACGTGGTTTAGTAGCACCCTGAGATAGTACCGCTCCCCCTCGTTTGGGTGGGCAGACACAATTCTGCCAACTTGTGTTCTTTCTGTCCTCTTCTTCCACTTCTTCGGGCCTGGCTGCCAAACAAATGCTGCTGGAAAATCCCTGTACAAGATGCCTCGAGCCTCCTCATTTGTTCGGTTCATCTCAAAATACTCTGTTAGCATGGACCTCTCGACGCCATGCCGGGCTACCACATCATGAAGATCTTGACCCGCGTGGAACGAGACCATGTGCATGTTCAGTAGATGCAGCTGCATCTGCAACACTGGTGGGGAGATCTTGCTAAGGTCAAAGCTGTAGATCCTCCAAAGAGCTTCTGGTGGGGTAACCCACCTAGCATCCCTGTACTGCTTGATCTCATCGATGTCTCGTTGCTATCAGGCTCATCAAGAGAAACAGATGCTCGGTCATGGCCCTTGTAAACATACTTGAAAAGGTACTTCACGGCCTTTATGCTTGAGCAAACCTCAACGTTTATGTGGCAGTTATACTTCCTCAAGAGGTAAGGGTTGTATGGCACAACCCACCTGTTGTCAAGCATCTGTCCTCGGACCTTTGCACGGCGGCCATCGTCCCGTCTCCTGTACACTGGGTACGAATCCTTGCCTTGTAGTGTAGTTGCGTTGAAAGGGCGTGGGTAGTAGTTCTTGCATCTACCATCATGCATGCACACATTTTTGGGATTTAGGACTCCGCAAGGGCCATGCATCATATGCTTAACGACCATCTCGTACAGCTCTGGGTACTTGTTTTTGTCCGGGAGCTCAGCGGAGATGAGACAGTCGTACTGTTCGGGACAAGTGAGCTTGTACCTTCCCTTCATGATAAGAAGAAAGTGAACATGAGGAAGTCCCCTCTTCTGGAACTCAATAACGTACACATAAGCAGCTACTACGCCAAGGATATGCCTCTTGAATAACTGCTCCTTGAGGTCCTCCAGCTTGGCTCTGAATACCCGAACGATGAGATCAGGGCGGTCTTGTGGGGTTTGTCCAGGCTCTAGCTCACGCCTTATCTCTTCCCAATTTGGGTTGCAGGTCATAGTTAGGAAGATGTCCGGCTTTCCATACTTTTGCACCAAGGCCATAGCGTCCATGAACCTTCGTTTCATATCTCTATCGCCCCCAATGAATGATGCTGGGAGCACAATCCTTTTGCCTACAACATGCGCACGGCTCTCTCCAGACTCTATGCTATCAACCAATCCTTTATACAAGTCTGCGCGTATCTCCTTCTGGTGGCGCCTAAAGTAGTCCAGTCTTGTACCCTCCACCTTGATGTACATGTCGACCGCATACTGCTGGAATAGGCGCTTGCCGTATAATAAGGCATTGAATATCCCGGGACGCTTTTGGAATTTGTAGCAGTAGTAGTCTCGTACAGACACGCAAAGTCGGTTATTCGAATCTACGCACATGAGTGGGACAAAATGTTAGGTCAAGCATAATTAAGCAAGACATCAACAATGACCAAATGCCATGTTTACCATAAGACTAACCTTGATTATCGTCACTACCCTCGTTGTTACTATTTTCACATGCTTGGATTACAGCTTCAAGGGGTACACCATGCTTTGGAATTTGTGGATGCCAGCCGAGCTCCCCTCCTGGGAAGAACATTGGATACGACAGAGGGTCGTAGCATCCGTAGTACGGCTTGATACTATATTTCTCATTATTATTACCGTACAGGATTACGCTACGGTTGAATTCTTTGCGCAACTCGTTGCCCTCAACCCACACAGCGGCCACCTCCGATGTTATCGGCCTGTTGTAGACTCTCTGGTCCATCTTTAAGTCCGTGTTTAGTGAGACACGATATTCCTCGAGGTTTTCAATCTGGCCTAGGCTCCGGAAAGTCTGCGAGTAAGGGTTGTCCCGAAGAATGTGTACAAGCGTCCTCACGACTTCCTGGTCGAGGCTAGGGGAGTAACGAAACCGGTGATCGAGAGTGGGGTCATCATCGTAGAAATAGAGCTCCAGATGCTCTGGAGCAGAGTCACTCGAACAAAAGGAATGTACGTTGTGGTAAATTTGTCCATGGGCTCTAAATGTGTACACTCCAGACCTCATGTTGGTGTAGTTGTTATCAAGACTCACGCCTAGAGTAGTAAAGGAGAAGTGACCGTTGAAGAATCTAATGTTGCCTTGAAAATGCCTGGCATCAGGATCTGCACTTGACCAGAGCCTACGGAGTTCTGGTGTTGGCTCCGGGTTCGACAGCCTAATTTTACCATTTCGGCAGCAAAAACCCTTTGATTCATACTGGAACTTCTTCGCGCTGCAGTGCACGCAGTCTGGCTCAGGCTTCAACACGTGCGTGCTATCGGGTATGTTGCTGTATACATGATCGTAGGGATCTAGAACATTTGATCCCGCGGGACAGGCATCAGCTGGCTCATCAAAGTCCGTGTCTTCAATTGCGTCGCCATCTGCAAGTATTTAAAGGGAAGGGGTGATGATAGGTGTTGGATTCTACAGATAAGAGAGACAAACGATGTTTCAAATACCTCCACCAGCAAACATGTAGTACTCCTCATCCATATCGTCCTCAACGATGGTTTCTAGACCACATGTTATTTTGTGTGAGTAGGATAATAATGGTTCAATTCTATAGTTGGGACGATAAATATAAATATAGTTATTACCATCATCTATAATAAATGATTGTGTTGAGAGATCAGCAGTAGCGAAGCCGTGCGAGATCGATGATGGATTGACATCCGATGAAGCTTCTAAATGTGGGCATTGCATTGCAATTGATTCGGTGCATGGGGTGTCTCTCTTGGTTGTGTAGCTTGCATTACGTTCATGAAGCAATGCCTGCTTCTCCTCAGATGTAATGCTTCGCCTGGCTGATCTTCGACGGGCATTAATCTCACACCGCTTCTCGACTGTTAAACTTTGGACATGTGCTCTACGTTGTGCTTTTCGACGGGCATTAATTTCTTCCCTTTGTTCGGGTGTTAAACTTTGATGCCGTGTTCTTTCACGTTCTCGTCTTGCTAGCCTTTGCTATGGTGTACGAGCTGCATACCTACGTCTCGCTCCATTTTGATCAGATATAATGCGAGCCTCTGCTTGACCATGACTTGGTTGTGTTTGCTCTGGTGGTATGGTAGCAGAACTCGATGCCACAATGTGGTCACGATTCCTACCTAAAGTTTATAGGGCATCTAATTAATAATTAATAGAATGTGCAACAAAGTGCCTACCATTAGAACATATGTGCATAAAACAACCTACCATTGGAGCAATCACCTTGTAGCAATACCCCTGTCGTGACGGTACTACGAGATGGAAATGTACACATCGTATGTGTTTGATTAGGCACATCTTCATCGTCTGACGATGAAAAACTTTGGCATGCAACGTTGGATGCGTCACGTATAAAGAATCCAGTTGGGGCATGTGGTATATTGTTGGTGCGCGGTTTCTTTGGACCATGACGTCCATCCACCACTGTTTCCACAATAATCCATAAAAAACCACACACAATTTTATTTAGTACACTCAAGTGTTGTAATATAAGTAATATTAAAAAAGGCCCAGCAAAATTGCAACCTTCTTTTCCTTTTTGTGATTGGTTTGGATGATGCGACATCTTCACTAAAATCCTTTGTGATCTATGGAGAAACCGATGTATAGCCCAAAGACAATATCACTGCCATCAATTTGGTCAGTCAATATTTGACCAAGTTAGGAAATTACTAATTTCAGATGTTATACTTAGTACTTAGGAAATTTGAGCTATGCTTTTAGTTCAACAAAGTGCTCTGTCCATCAAACACTAAAAAGATCTTTCCATTTCATTACAACTGAAAAGATCATTACATTTTAGGTCTGCATTCACATTATACAACATTTGAAAAGATCGTTTCATATACATCCATTCTTCACACATGTCATCAATGCTATTCCTATTATTATATAGTCAATTTTTCATCAATGCTATTCCTAGTATTATACAGTCAATACATGAAAACATAAAGAGTTCAAGACAATCCCTAAGTACAAGAGTCAGTGCAACCTACCTGAGCAGCAATCTAAGGATCACAATTCGGCAACGTTGACCGAGTAGACCGTCCCGGCATTGGCGACGACGACGCCGCGGCGTGCACACTCGGCGAGGTCAATGTAAAGTGGTGTGATATAGGGTTGATTGATTTCCTTGTACTGCAGAAGATACAAAATGGAAAGGCGATTTTGATCATTCCATTCATCACACAATTCATCAATGCTATTATGAACAGTAGTAACAAACTTTAACAAATGCCATTATGAACAGAAGTTACAGCCCTAACAAGCCACCTTACCTCACGGCAATGATAGTTAGGTCCTGGAAGTTGTGTGGAATAGAATGTGACTATCAGTAAGAATTGAGAAGCCTGAAGAAACACAAAACATAAAAATACGTCATGGCAAACATGGCACTTGTATGCAGTTATTTAGATATCACAGGCCAAGAAATAAAGTCTACTTCCAGCTACATATAAACAACTCGATGTCACATTGTGTTATCATTAGGTTAAATTAAGAACACCTCTTAAAAGCCCAACTTATGTAATTCATGCATTTGTTTTGTGTTAACACTTGGTCGATGAAATTTCTGTGGAGGAATGACCACTATTGCAGGTGGAACACACCTCAGGTTCACTGCCTTGTAGTACCATATGGCATGTTGACACCAAGATGCTAGCAGGATTAATTCTTACAACCATCAAAGTAATGCTAGTAGCATCAAGTGTGATGGTGATGGAATAACATACAAATTAAAAGGTATTTGAATAATTGAATATACTGCTATTATGTTGATAGTATTTCTGTATGATATATACTAACAAAATTTAGCAAACCTTATTGAACTGCTGGTTTTCAGGCTTGCCTACTAAACCTCACATTTCTGCTGCCACTTGTACATGGAGGGATGGCACATCAATGGTTATTCTATTATGTATCTCTTCTTACTTTTATGTGAGGCAATATTGATCAACTAAGGGCTTTGTTGGTTATAAGAAAAGAGAAGAAAATACTATTACTGTAATGAAGTTAGTATTACATTGTGTTTGTTGTACGATAATATGTTTATATGTATGGAGAATTTTATTGCAAAAAGTTAAGTTTGATTATGTAGTAGTAAGATGTCTTGAACTCTTTATGTACTTCTTCAGGATAAAATTTGAGTTTTATATTGAGGTTATGATATTATCTTGAATGTCATGTTCTTTTAGATAGTGCAGTATTCTGGTTTTTGGGTGCATCATAGCAAATTGGATTGTCTTTAAGTTGCTAAAGTTCTGATATGCAACGCATAAGTTTTGTTTGCCATGTAAACATTTTGTGAACTTCAATGAGTAGTAATAACATTTCCATCCAATTTCAATATTTATGCAGGGATGCTACACCAATGCACTGTTTTTTCCCATCTCTTAGTAACCCTTTTAATGTTTCAATTAGGTGAAAATTGGATGGGAGATATAAATAACAACAGGAGCACATACAGGGGATGGGAGATAACAACAGGAGCCAGCAACAGCTAGCAAAAGTATAAGAAAGAGATATGTGCTTCTCTAGGAATTTAGTGGTTCAGAAAGAGTACAGGGGCAGGCACTAAACTGAACTAAAACCAAAAAAATGTTACATTAGATAAAACAAAAATACTATTCAGCATGTTTACATCGGAAGAAAATATTGATCCAAATGGACTATTAGGTGATGAAGTTCCAGAGTATATTCAGCATGTTTACATCTGAAGAAAATATTGATCCAAATAGACTATTAGGTGATGAAGTCCCAGAATATATGGAGCACATACATATAATGTATAGTTTGGAGGCTTGAGTATAGAATTTAAACTTAAGGCCCTTCAACTTGTAGATACTTATTTTACATTCCAGCAGAATTTAATTATCCTATCTTAAGTTTTCCTACATTGCTTTCCACATTACCACATCCTACATTGGTTTCCACATTATTATGATAGAATAGTGCAATCTAATGTAGTTTTATGAAATTTACTTTCTGTTTTGTTAATAAGGCAGCATCTCCTCAGCTTAGGATCCTTATATAATTTAATAGAAGCCCTTAAGAACAGATTTCTTTATCAACCTTGAACACATATAGATAATAAAAACCCTCATGCGAGTCATCCCGATGATCCAGAAAATGTCCTATTAACAGCTAGGACTTGACCAACTTGTTCAGGGCAATGCTAGCAAAGCCACCCTAGAAGGCCAGAGCTAAATCCCTAAATCAAGAATTAGTAAAGAAAAAATAGATTAAAAGTATACCAACCTTTTCTGACTTTTGATCAGGAACACTGAAGCTGAATGAAGTCTTCAAACCAGTGAGTACTTCATCAACAGTGCTGTGTTTGACACCTGCAAAAGAGGAAGATCAAGGACTTAATCAAAAGCAGAAATGCAGCACTGAGCTATTATGGATGCACAACTACAGCTGCATGGACATGATGTAGCAACCAGCATCTGTCTAAATCTCACATTCAGAAACCCACTGGTTGGTTAAGTCGGCAAATCCTTTATAGCCTATAAAAATGAAAGGCCATCCAGTTTAATATATATTCATCAAATTCAGATGTCTTAACACCAGCTAAATTAAAACGTATGTCCTACTTGTGGAATGTTTTAGCACTATATTTGCTGTTTACTATCTTCTTCTCCTCTAAATGCATCTATAGTTCCTTACTATAAAGCAAGTAATCTCCTCATGCCAAGATATGTAATGATCACAATGCTAAAACAGCCTGAGATTAGTACCAAACAATGTGTTAGAATTATATGTCCACAAGATACTAAAGCTCTCATGTTTCGTAACATAACAACATGCCACCAAGCTGCTGGCAGAGACATGCAACAAGCAAGACCAGCATGCCACATGCATAAAGCCACATGCATAAACATAGATGCTCAATTTAGTTGCAGAAGTGCACTGCCAAACAACATAAGGTAAAAAAGAAAAGCAAATTAAAAATGGATTGTCGATGTTGGCCACACAAAACACAGATTCTTGGCCCATTCCTACAAAAGCACTTTAACAGAGGCCCCAATTAACCAAAGCTTCATGCAATACCAGTGGTCCTAATTCGGGTGCTTTGATCATGCACTCCAAATCACAAGAACCACACCTCAGAAGGCACAGGATAAGCACACATGGGCATTCTACCACTACCAACAAAGAGCTACCATTTGTGAGTAAAATCTGAAATCTCGTGTACCTTGTCGGCAAGCATCTGATGCAGCACCCTCACAACCTGCACGCCGGCCGAGTGCCCTACAAAGTGCACCGGGTGTCTTCCTCCCGGACCGTCCCAAGGTTCCTCTTCTCAAACCACAACAAGTATATGATCAACAAACAGTAGCAGGGCCGAAGAGATGGGAGACCGAGAAGAAACTGAGAAGGAGAACGAGATGAAGAAATAGGGAAAAGCATGTTACCTCAATGCAACTGCCAGCCAAACACGTCCACGTTTGCAACCACCGAATCTTATGCCACGTTCGCCCATAAAACTCCTCATTCTGTAACCGCCGAGGCTGCAGCTGCCACATACTGACAATGAAAACCGAGAAAATGTAATACAGAGCTGAACTTTTTTGCTTTTTTTGGGTAATAGAGCTGAACATATGCCGTGTTCATCTCTGAGAAGGGCACGCTGTTCGTGATGAACTTCTCCACCTCCAGCTCCTATATGACAAGTTGATCCATCAGAAGTGTGGTAGAATCATGAACACTAAGGCTGAATTTCTGACATAACAGAGAAAGAAAGCTCTGTTATTTTGCCCAGCTTACCTTCCTCATGTACATCTCAACGACGTTGGGCAGGTCGGTGAACGGCTTGTAGTTACCGAAGAAGGTCCCCTTCAGAGTCTTCTCGCTCAGGAAGTTCATCGGGCGCGGGGTGGGAGTGGGGGAGGAGGCGCCGCCGCCGGCGCGGGGTTGGAGCGGGGGAGGAGGCGCCGCCGCCGGCGCGGGGTGGGAGCGGGGGAGGAGGCGCCGGCGCGGGGTGGGGAGGAGGGGAGGAGGCGGCGGCACGGGGTGGGGAGGGGGGAGGAGGCGCCGCCGCCGGCGCGGGGTGGGAGGGAGGCATCGGCGGAAGATTCGGGGGAGGCAGCGCTCGGGAGCGGGGGAGGAGGCGCCGGCGCGGGGTGGGGAGGAGGGGAGGAGGCGGCGGCGCGGGGTGGGGAGGAGGGGGAGGCGGCGGGGCGCGGTGGGAGCGGGGGAGGAGGCATCGGCGGAAGTTTCGGGGGGAGGCAGCGCTCGGGTGGGGGGGGGGAGATTCGGGGGGAGGGTGGGGCCACATGTCAGATACTTGTTTTTTTAGTGAGAAGGGGTTGGAGAGGCCGCACCAACCACTAACTCCTTCTTTTATATAGTAAAGATATACTGTCTAATTAACTGCCACCTCTACTTCCCAATGATCCCATGATCACATCCTACCGCTTCCACACCACGCCCTCGTGTGATCTTATCCCTTTCCTCCTTCCCACACATCCTTTATATAAGAAAAACTATTGTACGGTATGCTGGCATAACTCGTTTGGATAGAATAGCTACAAATCGTTCCATTTTTGTAACCAACGAATCGATTGCCCACATGTGTTCCATCTAGAGTCTTTTTCCCTTTTCTTTCCCTAAGCCACATGTGTTCTATCCAGAGTCTTCTTCCCTTCTCTCTCCTTCAGCCACATATGTTCCATTTACACCGCGTTAGTTTCGATGGAGACTCATGTAGCGAGAAGTCGAGGACCAGCAATGACACGACCATGCCGCCCACGCTGGCGAGTAGCATCAGGTGGCGACCCAGGTCATCGGTGAAGAAGAGCGGGATAGCGATGGACACCGTCTTTGAAACAACCCTGAAATTCAAGCCAATTTTTGAAATTGTGTAAATAGTATTTGAATTCAAACTTTTACCCAATTTGGCAATTTTCAATGGAAAACCGTTTTCCTTATTTGGCAATGCGCCTTCTCCTTCCCTGTGGCGTCTTCCTCTCCCTGGCGCCATCGCTTCTCCCTGGCATCGCCCGTGCGCAGCGCCACTCCCTCTTCTTCCCGAAGCCGCTGTCGCACGCGTCGCTGTCTCCCCCGCGTTGGATTGCGGCGCTCTCATCTCGCGTCACCTCTGCAAAGCAGCCCCACCAGTCAGCCGTAACGCCGTCCCGTTCCTTCCCCCTGGCGCGCCACCTCCTCGTGCCTATTCCTCCGCCGTAGCCGCGCCCATCCCCTACTTCCCTGTTCCCGCCTCTCACAGAGTCAAATGACCACCAAGTGTTGCAGAAGAGGAGCGCCACCTTCCTCTCCCATATCCCGAAGAAGCTCTGGTTCATTCCCCTCCATCCGCGTAAGAAGAACGCAGCCGAGGACACCCCACTGTGGCCACAGTCCTACGCTCGCTATATAAACGTGTGAACCCCATGGAACGTCTTCTAGCATCCCCGTGCGTCTCCCAGAGCAGCCGATTGCTTCCTCATCGCCCGAGCTGCCGGCAATTGGAAGCCCTAAGCACGGTTAACCCTAGATGCCATCTCATGATTTCGTCTATTATTTTTCGATTCCTTGCTGTGTTATGATCCTTGTTAGATGCTAATCATAGTGGCGTCTTCAATTGTTCAATAGCATTAGCCAGTTGCTCTGTCGTCGGAGCTCACCTTCAGTCCTAAGGACCTCACCGTGGCTAGGCCACTTGAGCCACTCCTGAACTAAGGCACCACCTCTAGCATGTTCCCTAGGTCCCGTAGATGGTGAAATCACGGCCAAATTAGCTCAAGCTTAGCCAGAGTTCCTAATCACCGCCGTGAGGCTCACTGTCTTCCCAGCCACCGTAAGCCATCTCCGCTCCTCCACTTAAATGCCAATAGGGCAAAATGAAACCCTAAGCCTTGCGCGCACACACTGGCGAATCCGATTTTCCTCTAGTGCTTTGTAGCCGCCACCCCACCGCCGCCGTTCTTTTCTGTTTTACCGCCAGAGCCGGGGGTCGGGAGGAAGACGATGACGCTCCGTCGTCGATCTCGTTCCATCCGACCGTCCGTTCGAGTTTGAATCTCGGCCACCGACGCTGGCGCCTCGCCTCCATCCGGGCGTTCACGCTCGCAAGATCTGGCCGTTGGCGCCAGGCGCGTGTCGACCATCAATCGGGAGTGCGCGTCCGTGCGTTGGGCTTCGCCCGCGCGTGCGTGTGGGCCGTGGGCCGTCCGACCGAGCGCGGGAAGGAGGCCGTTGGCCGATTTTCCCCACGTGAGAGAGAAGGCCGGGCCGCACTGTTGATCGGGTCGAGCCCAACACTGTGTTTATCTATTTTAGTTAATTTAGGAAGTTCCGAAAAGTCCAGAAAACGCCTCAAAAGTTCTAGAAAAATCCAGAAATCCCAAAAATATCAAAAATACATTATTTTGACCCATTTTATCTCCTAAGTTCAAATATGCTATCCATTCCAGTAAATTCGAATTTTATAAATGTTTATTTCTTCTTTTTTATTCTAGGTCAAAATTATTTAACTCCAATAATAATAATAATAATAAATTTACAATTTTGTCAAAAATCACATTCTAGTATTATTCACATGGTTGTTTAATATTTTGTGTAGTTGTTTCTCTTTAATTAGAATACTTTAGAGTCAAGTTAGTTAATTGTGTTGCTAGTTCATGTGACTTATGCTGTGTTATTTTTTTTATGTTTGCGCTAGTTCCCGAAGACGCCCAAGTTGCAGTTCAAGAGCCAGACCCAACATTTCAGATTTATGACTTAGTAGAGATACCTGATCAGCAAGGCAAGTTACATGTTTTTGAGCATTTTGAATCCTATGACATTTAAAGTATTTACATACAATACTTTCATTAGTATTATTTGTTAACTGCTACTTGTATAAATCAAATGGTTAGAATGACATGCTATTTAGTTAATCCCACCACCGAAAAATGCCTTGTCCTGATTGATGGCCATATTCACCTTGACAACCTTAGTAATAACTTAATTAATGTACAAATGTATATACCATTACTACAATCAACTTACTATACTGTTAAGTGACTTTGGCTGCGGGCCATTAGAATTTAAAAATGAACATAGCTTAGGGTGAAGGTGTTGTGGGAATCCGTGCGGCGGACTTCGCCCACCGCTTGACTCTAAGGTTGGACTTCGGGTAGAGGGTTGTGGGAATCCGTGCGGCGGACTTCGCCCACCGCTTTACCTGGGGATGGAGGCTGGTTTGGTTTGGTGGTGGTTGGTGCTGTTGAGCACAAGGGAAGCTGTGGTGGAGTGCCTCAGGTGAAAATATAAGGACAAGAACCTTGTGCCAAGTGAAATACATAGTGACCGCTCAAACCACATGGGTTGACTTGTCAACACGGGTTTAGTAGCTGCTCCATTCAATTGAAAACTCTTCAGGAGGAGATGATAGGATGCTGGGGAGTTAGGTATGCTGCGGGTACCTAACAACGGTAGTAGGCACTTAAAACGGCAGGAAGAAGTTGTGATATTATGTGTGGCCGTGACTGAGTGATACTACTGGGTAGAGTCTATATAAAGAATTGAGCAGTGAAACGACCTGGCTTTCTTAACTCTGTCGCGGGAGTTAAGGGATCGTGTGGGAAAAGTTGGGCAACTCTGCAGAGTAAAATAAATGGTATTCGAATACGCCGTGCTTCCGGTTAATGAAGCTATGTAAATTGGGTGATTCCAACAATGAGGCATAAGTAGAAGTTATGATGATTTTAATGTGTTTAATGATGAACTTTACCTAATAACCCCTGATTTTAGGAGCAAATGTTTTAAATTTTATTTGTTTGCAAATAAAACTGCATCCACCAAATATAATAAAACAAATATATTCCCGTCCCTTGAATATCCTTTTATATAATAAAATAGGGTTTACCCCTGTAACTTGCTGGGTACGGTGGTACTCATTACTTGCTAAACAAATTTTTCCAGAAGATCAATACTATCAAGAAGAGCCTGCTGAGGAGGAAGCATCCGAAGAACCAATCTACTCTGATGAGGATTGGTCTTAAGTTTTAGCTTACGCTCAAGCCGTTGATTCTGTGTAATGTGTTGTAGTATGGGCTTATGCACCGCTGTGTAATATAACAATACTCTATATTGTAATAAAGTTGGATCTTTCGCTGTAAGTTTGTACTGGTGTGATAATCGTTCGTAACTACGAACGTCCTAACTGTTCATCTTGTACTGTTACGACGTTCCGTACCGTCCCCCAGAAATGGGGGCGTTACAGTCTTGGTGACGCCGAGGAGGATGGTGGCACCAAGCTCCACGCAGTGGGAGGTCGCACGTGACGCGTACAGCACGAGCACCGCCATGCGCAGAGGCCTACTGGAAGAACTGCAGACTAAGGATGGCGAGCAACACGTGGCGGACAACTGGCATCAGCTAGACCAGGATGTCGCGCCACATGCTCGACAAGGCCGCACCCCCTCCTTCTTGGAGCTTTCGTGGACGGACAACACGATCTCCTGGAGGCGGTGGTTGGCGAGGGTGGTGTCGCTAGTGGTGCAGGCGAGCACGTGGCAGGTGTCATCGTGGTGGCCGTGGAGGACGAGCCAACGTGAGGGCTCCGACATGGCAAGCAGCACGGAGGATTCACAAAGTTAAACTCTAAATTCTATAAAGTTTCATAAAAGTTTTAAGATGTTTCATAATTAAGTTTAATGAGGTTTCATTAAGTTTAATGAAGTTTTAAGAGGCTTTAAGTTGACTAAGTTTTATAAGGTTTTATGTGTTAAGTTTTATAATATTTTATAAGATTTTAAGAAATTTTATATTTAAGCTAACTACGTTTTATAAAGTATGTTCGACTCTACGAGGCATCGTGAAATTTAAATTTGGATAAAATCTGGTAAAACTTCCGTATATGTTAGAATCCTTCGTAACGGCCCGTGCGGTCTAAATATAAAGCGCATCGGGCCGTGGGGCTGTGGCTCTAATACATCGGCGCGGCGCGAGCGCGATGGCGGCGGCGGCGGGGAGGGCGCGGGCGGCGAGCCTGGCGACGGCGGTGCGGGTAATGGCTTCGACGGCGCGGCCGGCATCGAGCGCTGCGGCGGCGGCGGGGGTGGGCGTGGCGGCGTTGATCGTGCAGGGGGAGGACACGCCGTTCGGGTCGGTGTGGTGGTGGGCGTACGCGGGCATCTCCTGCTTCCTGGTGCTCTTCGCCGGGATCATGTCGGGGCTCACCCTCGGGCTCATGTCGCTCGGCCTCGTCGAGCTGGAGATCCTCCAGCGCAGCGGCACCGACGCCGAGAAGGCTCAGGCTGGTCCGACCCGAAACCCTAACCTTTGCCTGCTCTCCCCCCTCGTTTTGCTCAACATGGTTGCGGCTTTAGGAGTCATTTCCACGAGGTTTCATATTGACATCACTCGTTGTGTTCGATCTGTTGCGGTTTTAGTAGTGATTTTTATGAGGTGTCATTTTGGGATCACGGGTGTCGTGCTATGTTACATTGGGGATTCGGGGTATCAATACCAAATCGTTATTATTTTCTGCTATTTTGAATATTGGAGTTACTGCCGCTGTTTCGTTATGAATTTGAAGGATTTTCCTGCTCCGATCGTTTCTGTTCATGTGCTAAATCATCTAGTTGCTGTGTGAGTGGTGTTACTTTGTAAATTACGTTAATGACAACAAAGATACGTTGCAACTGCTGACATATTGCAAAAAGTGTTGTGGAAGGAAAGTAGAACAAACAAAAAGTTAGGAAATCAGGAAATGAGAAAAGGCGGTGTGGGTGGGATTTGGCTTTATTTAAGATTCACCTCTTTCTGGGAAGATATGAAACGATACCTTAGGTGAGTGGGAATTGGAAGTATTATGCAATGGATAATCATAAATATGTCCGCCCTGGAGCTTCCTGGATCTGCCATGTTTGTCTGTGGGGGTGGCGTGCACCTGTGGCTTTTCATCACGTAACATATTCTGTAACTTTTAGTGTTTTGGTTTGTCCTGCTAGTTTGCTAGCCCGAAATGACATATCTGGACATCTCAGATCTTCATGAGTTCATCTAATACATATGTTAGGAATGTCCACTTGAAACGGTTGAAATGATTCTGCTTATCATTACTGGCTAAATGTAGCTCTTTCAGCACATCTTTTTTAATGTTTGACTGATGCTTGTGCTGCTTTTCCTCTTTTCAAATCCAACAACAACAACAACAACAACAAAACCTGTCCCAAACAAGTTGGAGTATACTAGGAATGAAACTTTAGATCAAAGAAACGGTACCCTTGTAATAAAAGCTATAAGGCTAAAATCCTAAACTTTACATCATGTCATGTGAACTGAGCTTAAAGCATCGTCCCTAAACTTTCTTTTTATGTCATGGTTCTAGTACGTGAATCGCTAATTTTCATGCGCTTCTATCCAAAGCCAACTCATTGGATACATTCTAATCCCTCAAGTCTCTTTTAACTGCTTCCTCCCATGTCAGTCTTGATTGGCCTCTGCCTCTTCTTATATTTTCAGTACGTCTTAAAATTTCACTACGTATTGGTGCTTCGGAAAGCTTCCATTGGAGATGTCTAAATAATCTCAAGCGATGTTGGAGAAGCTACTCTTTAATTGGTGCTACCTCACCCTATCACGTATATCATCATCACGGATTCGATCCCGCCTTGTGTGACCACAGATCCACCGCAACATCCTCATCTCTGCTACACTCATCTTTTGTACATGTTGTCTTTTAGTTGCTCAGCGTCCCGCTCTATATAGCATCGCAGGTCTAATCGTCGTTCTATATGACCTACCCTTTAACTTTTGAGGATTTTTTTTATCACACAAGACACCCAATGCTTGGCGCCATTTCACCCATCCCACTCTTATCCTGTGTCTTTTGTCTTCATCAATCTCGCCATCCTATTGTAGCATTAATCCCAAAAATCGAAAAGTGTTCTTCCTAGACACTACTTGTCTATCCAGACTAACATCTTCATCATCTGCCCTGGCACCGCTGAAATCACACCTCATATACTCAATTTTCCTCTTTTCAAATCGAGTAAGCTAATATTTGATTGATGGTTCTGTTGTTGCTCGTGTTTTAATGACTCGCGTGTTTTGTTTCCTGCAGCTGCCATCCTTCCAGTTGTTCAAAAGCAGCACCAGCTTCTTGTCACCCTGCTGTTGTGTAATGCTGCTGCCATGGAGGTAGAGAATTTTGGTTGCAATTTATACCATTTATCGCACCATTTTGCACTGTACATGTTCAAACATATAGGATATTAAGTGTTGGTTATCTTTCAAGTTTCTAATTATTCAGATATTAATAGTGTAAAACTTATTCAGCTTAGCACCTCATTCTTTTTTAGCACATAAAGTGTTCAGGGAGAAAACAGGTCTGTTCAAGTTGCCTTTATTGGTTCAGTCTTGTCAGTATTAAACCATATTGTAGCATGATTTCCAGTTTATGATCATCTTACATGTGGGAATCCACACGCCATTTTACTTGAATTGTACTTCAATTTATGCATTTAATTTAGAAGAACCAAGTGTCTTTATTTCTATAGTAGTGCCCGGGTGAAGTTTACATGGGATTGACTATCAGTCTATCATGCTTATTACGTGCACTGTAAATTTACTCATGAAGTTGATAGTGATTGCATTTTGTCCTTTGTGTTTGATAATTGATATGCTGCAAGTCTATTTGTCATTGTAATGCGCAGTGATCTATTTGAGCATTTACCGAAAGGTACTAAAAGGGCCTGCTAAGTTGCTATATTAAAATTAATAATATTATTTAATTTTTAAAGCAAAAGGTTCATTTCTGGCACTTTAGTTTTATAGAGTTCTATTAGGCTTGTTATTATGCTATAATTAATTAACTTATTGAGTTCACCAAGCATGTGTTTAGTCTGCTCCTCAGTAAATTGCTAATATGAGAGTGCACTTGGAAGCACCTTGAATACCTGTGGCCTGTTGGAACTATGGCACATGATCAATGTCTGAATTGCTTAATCATGTCAAGCAGGGTAACATGCAATGTCAATCTTATACGTGACAGAGGATTGATTTTGTAAATTGGAAACATGGTATAAGATAAAACACAGAGAAAGCACAGCATAACTGGAGTGCTCAATGGATGTGAATGATTCCTCCATAACACATATATATTCTAGCATCCTTATATGTCCTGTAGGCTGTGGGTGTATTATTTTCAGCTACGCACAAAGGATCTTCTGCATCAATATTTGCATGCTTCTCCCTACTTCTGGCATAGTGCATAGTTATTTCTGCTAGTTTAGTTGACATGCATGTGTATTACTTTTTTCCACTATCCAATTTATTTCTGAATTGTACAGACGTTGGTGCATAGGGCATGTATTCTTCTCTTGTATCTTTTGCACGCTGTTTTGTTTTAACCAGTGACTCTTCCACTTACTTCTTTGCAGGCTCTTCCTATATTCCTTGACAGGATTTTTCATCCTGTTGTTGCTGTTATCTTGTCTGTGACATTTGTTCTTGCTTTTGGAGAGGTACTGCATCTTATGCCCAAACATTATTATTTCCTTGACGGTCCCATGGATGGTCTAATTGATTATTCCTTTTTTAACACCAGGTGATACCACAAGCAATCTGTACTAGATATGGGTTGGCGGTGGGTGCTAACTTTGTATGGCTTGTACGCATCCTCATGGTCATATGCTATCCTATTGCTTACCCTATTGGGAAGGTAAATCAGCAAAATTACATGACTCAATTCAAGAGTTCTTACTATACTAAAATTCGTAGGAGCTTCTCTAGTGCCATAGATGTTAAATTCCTATGAACTAGATTGTTACAAGGCTTGTGCTTCTGAGTCATCTCTTTGTTCGGTTTGGTGCCATAGTTGATAGACTTGGTTAAAAATTAATATTTTGGTTTAAGCTATTCTAGTTATGAGATTATGATAGCTTGTGTGCGGGTTGTTTCTTGTTTGGATACCTATTTATCCCTCATAGCTGGAGTTAGTTTAAATATCCATGTCATGAACTGGTTCATGACAGGGTAAATATCCATTGGAGGGAGGTCAGACGGTGACAACTTGAGGTAGAGCGGCGCTAGGTGAAGGAGGGCACTGGTTAGGGGAGAGACGAATCTAGAATAGCTGACCTATGGGAGAGACCAGAGCTGGACTTAGGGACTTGGGAAATACTTCTTAATTGTTCATTGCTTGCTAAATAACGATAGTACGATACAATGACTCCTTTATATAGAGCCAACTCCAACTAACTCAATCTGCATATCTTATCCCTAACTAATGATATCTTTTCTTCAACTACTGCAATCTTTATCTAAGGCAAGCAACTAATCTAAAGATAAGCATCCGAAGATGCATTACTATGATGCGTCCTGCATGTCTACTAGTTATCCTTGGATGCATACTGCAATGGCATGCTGGACGTTGGTGCTACCTTGTGCATGCCAGTCGGCCACAGGCCCATGCCCATGCCCATGACAATCCATCATTACTTTACCTTCTATTTCAGCAAATTTTCAATCTTGTCAGTTTCTATATGCTGAGCTAACAAATGTTTTTATAGTCTTATAAAAGGACATGTAATTTTCATTAGCTATTCCCTGTTATATGTTGGAAGCAGTGCTGCTATATGCTCAGAGGGGAAAAAAAGTTACTAGAAATTGTACATATGGTTGACATGTCTTCATGGGATTGGCTAAAAAAAAGCATTGAAAATAAAAAGGATCTACGTAGTTATGGCTCTATACTAATTAGGGATTTTACTGGTGGTTTTAAAGAGCATCTTACCATTTCCCTTTCCAACTAACATTTGTTTCCAGTTGGAAAAATAACTTCTTCTGATGTCCATGTGTATTCTTGGCCTCTGTTAATGCTTGGGCACTAATTCAGTGATATTGGGTCTTGAGGAGTGACATAACTTTTTATGGAACGGTTAACAATCTACTTCTGTGTCTGACTGCATGTTTAATGCTTAGATGATCAGTGAAGTAACTCTCCTTGTAAGCTCTAACCTGACCACATTATATCTCACTTTTATGCCATGGGGATTTTGTTTGGCTGCCATTTTTTTGAGATGATTAACCCATATTGTGAAGATTCTAGCAGCCGATAAGCCCTCACAAATTCATATCAGCTCAGAGTAGGCTAATCAATGTCCTTTGCTGTAGCTGGTCAAGGCTTCTATTACTAAGAGCCATGCATGATTAGTTACGCTTCTATTTTTTTTAAAAGGAAGAGCATGTAAAGTTCCTACGATTGGAAATTTGCATTTAGTGCCTTATATACTACAAATTTGCATCTAGTGCCTTACACTACAACTCAGTACAGGTGATATAATGCAGATTTTTACATGGCACAGGGACCTTTATTTTATTGCAGATTAATATAGTGTCTTCATAGTTTTTAATAAAAGATGACTTGATTGCATACTTTAGAATAGTATGCAAAATTTGTTTTGTTTGATATTTTTCTGTTCAAAGTTTTCTAAATTTTTACTCATCTGATTTATGGATTGGTTACTGAAGTGGTTGAAATTTGATGTTGTCCCAGCTCCTGGACTGTGCTCTTGGGCATAATGAATCTGCACTTTTTAGGCGAGCTCAATTGAAAGCTCTTGTTTCTATCCATGGCAAAGAGGTAACACGATCTTAACATGTAACTTCTTAAGAAGTTTACTTCTTCTACTAAGATTGTCTCATAATTAAATGTTTCTGCCATGGCAGGCTGGTAAGGGTGGAGAGCTTACCCATGATGAGACTACAATCATAAGTGGAGCCTTGGACTTGACTGAAAAGGTGCACATCATGTTCATATTTTGAGTTCTTATCTGTTTATAATGCATAAACATAATCTGAAGGCACCATTGGCAATCAAAATTCAACTGAACTTGCATAAACATAATCTGAAGGCACCATTGGCAATCAAAATTCAACTGAACTTGGTATAAAGTTAGATGTTGCTTGACTTGATATTTTCTAAATGTGACTGCCTCCTTTTGCTTTTGGGGGAGGTTAAAAACAAACTGAGCTATGATTCCTTTTGTCTTTTATCTGTTAACATTTAATACTGAGCTAGTATCTCCAGTGATCTTGCCTGTACTTGACTTTGATCTATCTCATGCTTTATAGCACTCTTTCTATTTTTGTTAAGGTATATATGATGAATAAGTCCCTGTACTGTGGTCTTTGTGGGGCTGTGGTAGTTTTTTGACTGCTTTAGGACAGCATCTGCTTTTAGGACAGCATCTGCTTTTGCTTTAGGACAGCATCTGCTTTTAGGACAGCATCTACTTTTAGGACAGCATCTGCTTTTAGGACAGCATCTGCTTTTGCTTTAGGACAGCATATTGACCGCTTTAGGACAGCATCTAGGATAGCATCTTAGCATATGCTTGGCCGGTTCTCAGCCTATAAATATGTATCTCCAACCCCTCAGGTTGGCATGGCATTGAGTGAGCAATAAACAAGAAGAAAATTGCCCCATCTCCTAGTGTCATCCTCTCCATGAGAGTTAGGATCTTGCTATCACCAAGAGCAAGAGTCCAGCGACTAACAAGTGGTATCAGAGCCTTAGTATCCTGTAGCCTGAGCATCTCCTGCTCATCTCCTTCTCCGGCCTCGCAGCAGCCCCGGCCGGTAGCAGCAGCAGCTCCGGCTGTCCCCGCTCACTCCTCTCCGGAGACGGACGGCAGCTCGTCAGAAGCAGCCCTCTCTCCACGCAACAGCCCCCCAGCAGCGCGCCATGTCCGCAGGGCAGTCTCAGCGCTCGGTCGCCTCGAGCATGCGGCGTCAGCAGACGGCCGAGCTCGTCGCGGCAGAGCAGCGCGAGCGAGCGGCGGCAGAGACCGCTGCGGCGGCGGAAAGGGCGTCAAGGCTGGCAGCGGCGGAGCTGGCAGCAGCCAGGGCGGAGGTGGAAGCAGCGGCGGCGGCAGATGCAGCGTGTGCGGCAGCAGCAGAAGTCAAGGCTCTGCGCGGCAGCAACAGCAGCTCCGGCTCTGTTGATGGCGGCGCCGACGCGGACCCTCAGCTGCTGGAGAGGGAGGCAGCGCAAGGGCGAGCGGCGCAATGGGTAGCCGCGCACGCCCACGAGCGCGGCGGCAGCCCAGACAGGCGCGGACGCGCCGGCGGCGCTCCTGGAGGAGGCACGCACGGCGGCGGCGTACGGGTCGACGGAGAGCGCGGCCCTCACAGGCAACGTGGCTCTCTCTCCCCGGTACGGTACCGTGGTCACCACGAGTACCAGGCTGTCGTTAGGGACGTCGGCCCCGACGGCGGGTGGCCTACCCTCACCAAGACCAACTACGTCGAGTGGGCTGCGGTGATGAGGGTGAAGCTCCAGGTGCGGCATATGTGGGATGCAGTCCGGTACGGCGACGTCGACTACGACCAGGATCGACGGGCGCTGGATGCCCTCATCGCCGCAGTCCCGCCCGAGATGCAGTTCTCGCTTACCAACAAGCGGACTGCCAAAGAGGCTTGGGACGCCATCGCTGCAGCACGCATCGGCAGCGACCGCGCCCGCAAGTCTACATTGCAGGCACTACGCACGGAGTGGGAGCACCTGGCCTTCAAGCCAGGTGAGGACGTTGATGACTTTGCTCTCCGTCTCAACACTCTGTTGCAGAAGTTGGTGCAGTTCGGTGACGACACCTATGGCGAGGAGAGAGCTGTGGAAAAGCTCTTCCGCTGCGTCCCCGAGAAGTACAAGCAGATGGTTCGCTCGATCGAGTCTCTGCTGGACCTCTCCACGATGACGATCGAGGAGGCGTTGGGTCGCCTCAAGGTCGTTGACAGCGATGAGCCACAGCGCCCCTCGGGACCCGTCACCATTGGCGGGAAGCTCCTCCTCACTCGGGAGCAGTGGGAAGCCGGCCAAGGTGACAAGAAGAAGGGGGAGCCTTCTTCCACGACAGGCGGCCGCAAGAGTGGCAAGCGCGGCAAGCCGCGCAAAGGCGCCCAGGGCGGCGATGCTGGCAAGCAAAAGCCGGCACGAGACGACTCTTGCCACAACTGCGGCAAGCTTGGTCACTGGGCCAAGGAGTGTCGACAGCCACGACGCGGCCAGGCCCACGTCGCGCAAGCGGAGGAGGAGCAGCCGGTCCTGTTCATTGCTCATGCGAGCATCGAACTACCTCCAGCGGCACCGGCCGCAGTGGCTCTCCTCCACCTTGACGAGCCAAAAGCACACGCCCTCCTCGGCGACAGTTCCGGCAATGACAAGACCGACGGGTGGTGCCTCGACACCGGCGCCACCCACCACATGACCGGGCGGCGGGAGTTCTTCTCCGAGCTCGACTCAGGCGTTCGAGGCACCGTCAAGTTCGGCGATGCCTCCGCCGTGGAGATCAAGTGCGTCGGCTCTGTCGTCTTCGTCGCCAAGACTGGCGAGCACCGGCTGCTCACCGGCGTCTACTACATCCCCGATCTGCGGAACTCCATCATCAGCTTGGGACAGCTGGATGAGAACGGCTCGCGTGTCGAGATCGAGCACGGGGTGCTGCGGATTTGGGATCTTCGACGTCGCCTCCTTGCCAAGGTAACCAGAGGCGCAAATCGACTCTACACTCTTCACGTGCAGGTGGCACAACCCATCTGTCTCGCAGCTCGTCGGGACGACGAGGCGTGGCAGTGGCACGAGCGCTTTGGGCACCTTCACTTCGAGGCCCTGAAGCGGATCAGTGCCACGGAAATGGTGCGAGGCCTGCCGTGCCTTGACCATGTGGAGCAGCTCTGCGACGTCTGCGTGTTGACGAAGCAGAGGCGACTCCCCTTTCCCCAGCAGGCGAGTTTCCGAGCCAAGGAGAGGCTCGAGCTCGTGCACGGGGACTTGTGTGGCCCGGTGACACCGGCCACACCAGGAGGACGACGCTACTTCCTGCTGCTCGTCGACGACCTCTCCCGCTACATGTGGGTGATGGTCCTCGGCAGCAAGGGAGAGGCTGCGGACGCCATCAGGCGCACGCAGGCTGTTGCGGAGGCGGAGTGCGGCCGCAAGCTGCGCGTGCTGCGCACAGACAACGGCGGCGAATTCACGGCGGCTGAATTCGCGTCGTACTGCGCTGATGAGGGCATTCAGCGCCACTACTCCGCGCCGTACAGCCCGCAGCAGAACGGCGTCGTCGAGCGGCGCAACCAGACGGTTGTGGGGATGGCTCGGGCCCTCCTCAAGCAGAGGGGGATGCCGGCTGTCTTCTGGGGAGAGGCGGTGGTGACGGCCGTCTACATCCTCAACCGCTCGCCTACCAAGGCGCTCGACGGCAGGACGCCGTACGAGGCTTGGCATGGGCGCAAGCCGGCGGTCTCCCACTTGCGGGTCTTCGGCTCCCTCGCGTTCGCCAAGGAGCTTGGCCACATCGGTAAGCTCGACGACAGGAGCACTCCGGGAGTGTTCATCGGCTACGCGGAGGGCTCGAAGGCCTACCGCATCCTCGACCCTGACACACAGCGAGTCCGCATCTCGCGTGACGTTGTGTTCGACGAAGGGCGAGGCTGGACGTGGGACAAGGCGGTGGACGACGGTTCGACTTCGACTCTCAGGGACTTTGTTATTGACTACGTCCACTTCGAGAAAGCCGGGGGAGCTAGCAGCTCGTCTTCACCGAGCTCGTCCACCTCGACACCTTGCTCGCCACCAGCTCCGGCGAGTGCTCCACCACCTTCGGCACCGGCTACGCCCCACTCTTCACCACCGGCTCACCACTCTCCTGCACCGGCGGCCACACCACCGGGATCGTCCCCAACAGCTTCGGTCCACGACGAGCAGCGCATGGTGGAGTTCGCTACTCCGCTATCTCACGACGAGGACCGCGTCGACGTCTACCACGACGACGAACCTCTGCGCTATCGTACCATGGACAACATCCTCGGCGAGTTGCCCGTCCCTGGACTGGCGCAGCGCGACTTCGAGGCGGAGCTGCACTTGGCGTGCGACGACGGCGAGCCTCGCTCCTTCGCTGAGGCGGAGGGAGACGCGGCGTGGCGTGTCGCGATGAAGCAGGAGATGGACGCCGTCGAGCGGAACCGGACGTGGGAGCTGGCGGATCTTCCTGCCGGTCACCACGCAATCACCCTTAAGTGGGTGTTCAAGCTGAAGCGGGATGAAGCCGGCGCCATCGTCAAGCACAAGGCTCGCTTGGTAGCACGAGGCTTCGTGCAGCAGGAGGGGGTCGACTTCGATGACGCCTTCGCACCCGTCGCGCGCATGGAGTCCGTTCGTCTTCTCCTCGCACTTGCAGCCCAGGAGGATTGGCGCGTCCATCACATGGACGTCAAGTCCGCCTTCCTCAACGGCGATTTAAAGGAGGAGGTCTACGTCCGTCAGCCGCCGGGATTCGTCATCCCTGGCAAGGAGGGCAAGGTTCTCCGCCTGCGCAAGGCCCTCTACGGCTTGCGGCAGGCACCACGAGCCTGGAACGCTAAGCTGGACTCCACCCTCAAGCAAATGGGGTTCCAGCAGAGCGCACACGAGGCTGCGGTCTACCGGCGGGGCAAAGGCGGCAATGCTCTGCTGGTAGGCGTCTACGTCGACGACCTGGTGATCACCGGCTCCAAGGAGGCCGAGGTCGAGGCGTTCAAGGCGGAGATGAAGACCGCCTTCCAGATGAGCGACTTGGGGCTCCTCTCCTTCTACCTGGGGATCGAGGTCCACCAGGACAGCTCCGGTATCTCCCTTCGTCAGACCGCCTACGCCAAGCGCACCGTCGAGCTGGGCGGGCTCACCGACTGCAACCCAGCCCACACTCCTATGGAGGAAAGGCTGAAGCTGAGCCGCGACAGCACGGCGGAGGAGGTGGACGCGACGCAGTACCGGCGCATCGTGGGCAGCCTTCGCTACCTCGTCCACACGCGTCCGGATTTGGCGTTCGCCGTCGGCTACGTCAGTCGGTTCATGCAGCGACCGACGACGGAGCATCAGCAGGCCGTAAAGAGGATCCTCCGCTATGTTGCGGGCACCTCCGACTACGGCTTGCACTACCCGAGGTGTCCCGGCGCGGCACACTTCATCGGGTACAGCGACAGCGACCACGCAGGCGACATTGACACCAGCAAGAGCACAAGCGGGATTCTCTTCTTCCTCGGCAAGTGCCTCGTTAGCTGGCAGTCAGTCAAGCAGCAGGTGGTGGCCCTGTCTAGCTGTGAGGCCGAGTACATAGCGGCTTCCACCGCTTCGACTCAGGCGCTCTGGCTCGCTCGACTGCTTGGTGATCTCCTCGGCAGGGACACTGAAGCAGTGGAGCTCAGGGTGGACAGCAAGTCCGCTCTAGCCCTGGCAAAGAACCCCGTTTTTCATGAACGGAGCAAGCACATCCGGGTGAAGTACCATTTCATCCGAGGCTGCTTGGATGAAGGAAGCATCAAGGCAAGCTACATCAACACCACGGATCAGCTTGCGGATCTGCTCACCAAGCCTCTTGGAAGGATCAAGTTCCTTGAGCTCTGCTCCAAGATCAGGATGGTTCGATCCTCCCACAAGACAACGCACAAGACTTAGGGGGAGAATGATGAATAAGTCCCTGTACTGTGGTCTTTGTGGGGCTGTGGTAGTTTTTTGACTGCTTTAGGACAGCATCTGCTTTTAGGACAGCATCTGCTTTTAGGATAGCATCTGCTTTTAGGACAGCATCTGCTTTTGCTTTAGGACAGCATCTGCTTTTAGGACAACATCTACTTTTAGGACAGCATCTGCTTTTAGGACAACATCTGCTTTTGCTTTAGGACAGCATATTGACCGCTTTAGGACAGCATCTAGGATAGCATCTTAGCATATGCTTGGCCGGTTCTCAGCCTATAAATATGTATCTCCAACCCCTCAGGTTGGCATGGCATTGAGTGAGCAATAAACAAGAAGAAAATTGCCCCATCTCCTAGTGTCATCCTCTCCATGAGAGTTAGGATCTTGCTATCACCAAGAGCAAGAGTCCAGCGACTAACAATATAAGGGTTCCAGCTTCACATCATTGCTCATTCATAAATAGTTTAATCTATGTTGCAAGTCTTATGCAATCAACACCTCCGTGGGTTCTTTTGTGTTGAATTCAGCACTAGGTGCCTCAGTTTCATTTATGTGCAGACTCTTTAGCAAGCAAAGTGAGATGGTGATTCCGATTTCACGGCATGGTGCTCACTGAGAAATAGTTTGCTTGATTCAACCGAGAATCAGAAAGCATGGGCTGTTTTTAGTTGAATTCAGCAAAAATCTCATCATGACTTGTGTGTGCAGACTGCCGAAGAAGCTATGACACCTATTGAATCAACTTTCTCATTAGATGTGGACTCCAAGTTGGATTGGTAAATATACAATTCAACTTAGTACACCATAAATCTTGCTCATGTCCCTTATTAGTTATTATTAATCCTATGCTTATTTTGTGGCACCTTGTTATTCTTTTTCTTTCATTCTTTGTTTTCCTTGTACTTTGTTGTTGTTGCCGTCCTTTTGTAGATCTGTGTTAGTCTGCGTATAATTTTGGTAACGGCGGTTGGGGTGCTGTGGTGAACTGTTGATGTTGTGCCCATCAACTGCAGCGAACAAAGTTAAAAAAAATATTAGATTCAGATTTGCTAAGTGTTCAGCTTCAGCTGAAAGGTCGACGTTATCTGGTTGTGCCCTTTTGTACTGTCCCTTCTATTGTTGCAAGTTGCAAGCCCATTCCACTGCACCTGATAGAAGCTTCTTTCTGCTTTCTCTATTTTGGAGCTAAATTTAGATAATGCAATCTTTTGTTGTTTGACCTACATAATAATTAATAAACATTTGTGAACAGTATATATATTTCCAGAGCACTATGTTATGATTTTTTTTGACATACATATTTTATTTGTAGAAATTCTTTGAAGGCACAGTGCTCTGTCAATCTTCTTATTTACTTGTATGTACAGGGAAGCAATTGGTAAAATTCTTGCTCGGGGCCACAGCCGCGTGCCTGTATACTCAGGAAACCCAAGAAATATTATCGGGCTCCTGTTGGTAGGTGCCAATGATGCCATGGAGTATTACTCAAGTGATCTGTTGTTTATGTACTTCACTTACACTTAACCATTTTGAACTTAATTAGGTGAAAAGTCTTCTAACAGTTCGTGCTGAAACAGAGACACCAGTTAGTGCTGTTTCCATTAGAAGGATTCCAAGGTTGTTCCCAAATCTATTGTATTATATACTTACTCTACTATATATCTGTTTCAATATGCGATAGAATTGTTCCAGTAGTTGAAGTATCTCCTTTCTGTATTAATACTGGTAAACTAATCTGCTTACGCTCTGACAAATAATTGATATCCCAATAGTTGAAGTATCTCCTTTCTGTATTAATACTGGTAAACTAATCTGCTTACGCTCTGACAAATAATTGGTGAACATTTACCTTTTCCAGGGTTCCTGCTGACATGCCTTTGTATGATATACTGAATGAGTTTCAGAAAGGAAGTAGTCATATGGCTGCTGTTGTGAAGGCTAAGCCCAAGAACGCACCACCCTCTGACAAAACCGAGCCAAACAGGGAAGCAGCTGGGGCACCACAGCTGACTGCTCCCTTACTATCCAATGCTGAAGAAAGGGTGGAGAGTGTGGTGGTTGATATTGAAAGACCACAGAACAAGCAGGTTAATGGAAACAAACCCCACTCTATGCAGCAGAACGATACACCATCAAATGCAGTGGCTCGGTCATCAGAGGATATAGATGATGGTGAGGTCATTGGTATCATCACACTCGAAGATGTATTTGAAGAACTCTTGCAGGTAAGTTGTAATCAGGCTAAATTGTTCTTTGGAAGGTAGCGTTGCCATTTTCCATTGTGTGTGTTAAACAGTTGGGCATGTGGTTTATGGGCAGAATTACATAATCCATATGGAGTATATTGGAAATGTGTTCCTTAACAGTTCATAATTCCTCAAGCATTACCTTGCATTTTCAGCCATATGTGTTGTAGTGGAAGCATGGAGATATACTATCATGTGACAGTTCGGTAAATTGTGAGGTGTTTTACAAGGCATGTCTGTCATAATTAGCTTTTCTAGAAAACAATTTTGTCATGCATATACTCTGCAGCTCCTTTGGACATTTGCCATAAGAGAACTACTAAATGACCATCTAACCACCTATTATATACTCAGATTGCATGGTCTGTTTAATAGAATTAAATCCTATCAAATTTGTGAGGTGTTTCTTTGATTGTTATATTTGAAAACTACCCTAAGGTGATAAATTATTCCAACTGGAGGTGGTGTATTCATAGTTCTTAATTTTGATTCAAACATCATCTTATTTTCTCACCATTTTGAGTTTTCTGATTTTACAGGAGGAGATAGTGGACGAGACTGACGAATATGTTGATGTTCATAAAAGGTACGTCTCATCCTTACAGGAACTACTCGCTGCTGGCATTCTTCAACTTTTGCTAAGTATATTGTATGCAATATGCAAATGATTCTTCTCCCCCTTACAGGATCCGAGTGGCAGCCGCTGCCGCCGCATCATCAGTTGCGAGGGCTCCGTCAGCTAGGAGATTAACGAGTCAAAAGGCTGCTGTAAGTGCCATTTTTGTTACAGTTTTATAGACATTTTAGTTACCATGCAGGCTGAATAACAAAAGTTGCATAAATATCTGGCATGAACAATATTCTAGCACAACTGCCCAAATTTGTCATCACTCGTTGAGAATTTCGGAGTATGTTGGCTTTTCTTTCTTTTTTTATCTTTAGGAACGATAGTAAAATTTTTGTGGACAGAGAGTAGGTATGGATGTAAATCTTGTTTTATTGATTAAGTCCTTGACGTGGGAACTGTACAATCACCTAAAGCACATATTGGAGTATTGGATACTTTTTTTCTTGCAAAACATTTATTTCTCCTCCTTTTTCTGTTAAAAGTTCAGGACGTGTGCTTGAAGTTGGCTTAACCTGGTGTTTGTCAAGATTTAGTGGGCAAAATTCTCTTTTGTTACGGATCAAGATTACCGCGCAAGCAGCACCATGTGCACTGTAGCAATACAAAAATAGTACCCCGTGTGGTAATGGAACAGTACCGTGTGGGTGCTGTAGCATGCTGTATATTTGAGCAGTTTGATAGCATCGGTAGTATATCGCGGATTAAGAATACAATAATTAGTTTTCTTATTATTTGGATTTATTTTCTTTTAGATTTATTCCATGCATTAGAAATAAGTTACCTATTATTAAGATTAGTTTCTTTAACATAGAAATAAATTTCTTAGATGTCAAGTCTAGCCATCCGCATTGTATTATTAAGCAATGAACAATCAAATAAGTCGCTAGTCTTTCTCTTCTTCTAAAGTCAAGTCCAGAGCCTTTCTACCATGTCAGGAAAGAGTCTTGCTGGTGGCTAGAAGAGGGTGAGCACCCCACCTTCGGTTCTCGGACTTGTACTTAATCATCGGCCATATCATTTGATATCAGAGCCACTCACTATGGTACTTCTGCTACTGATAGGATTAAAGCCGATGCAATCAAGGCCATGAATGCCGATATTGACAAGTTATCCCCTAGTAAGCTTTGCGTGGGTGGATATCGAGCCATGTCCTCGTCTTATCAAGTTTTTTTCCTGAAATTGACATAGTTTGATTTAATATCATTTTATTGGTAGTTTGAAATTATTTTTAGAATCGAGCTAACGAGACGAGGTGAGTCGAGCCAAAGGAAAATTTAATTTCATTCGAAATCGACTCTTTCAATGTTTAACCAATTAACAAGTATAATTGAAGCAATTTTGAACCAAACTAACAAGTCTTGCTAGCGAGCTTTTTTTCCACCCTTGCGCCAACATCAAGGCCATATTGTTGGACTTGAAGATGGGCTAGGACAAGAAGGCGAAGCAGAAGAAGGCACATACTTGAAGATGGGCTGGGACAAGAAGGCGGAGCAGAAGAAGGCGCAGTATATTGCTGCAATTCCCGTGTCATCACTGCTGGTCAAGTCGCCATCCTTGCTAGTCGTGACATTGCCCAAAGTGGAGGAGTAGCAAGAGGCGATCCCAGCCATTGTAATGGCAGTGCTGCCATCACTGTTCCCATCGCCGTCATCGGTGTTGGTCCTACTACCAGCTTCACCAATGACGACTCCTCTCTAGGCTTCGCTGTCCTTGGTTGTACCTTTGGTAACACTGTGCGGTCTTCTCCATGCGGTTGACTAACACTGTGCCTTCAAAGATGCGGTACACCGGTTGTCTTATGGGGGTCAGCGACGTCGTCGCATCTCCCCTACAAGTGTTGCATTCTGAGGTGAGAAGGATATTGCTACCCTATGTCGGTTGCCTTTGCCGTCGGTGACTCCCGCGATGTCAACCAACGCTAGAGGGTTGCTGTCCTCGCCGTTGTGCATTGGGGCTTCGCTGATCATCTTCCGCGTAGCACGATATCGTTATTGTGCCCTTTTGTCGACATGGGGATACGAAGGTCTTAGTTCGTGGACGTCACCTAAAAGCTCGAGGACGAGCTGTCTCGCCACGAGGGGTGTAATGTTACAGACCAAGATCACTGAGCGCGCAAACAGTACCATATGCACTGCAGCAATACATAAACAGTACCCTAGACGGTACTATAGCACTACGTGAACAGTACCGTGTGGGTGCTGTAGTGTGCTATATATTTGGGCGGTTTGATTGCATCGGTAGTATATCACAAATTAAGAATACAATAATTAGTTTCTTTATTATTTGGGTTTATTTCTTTTTAGATTTATTCTATGTATTAGAAATAAGTTTCTATTATTAGGGTTAGTTTTTTTAATATAGAGATATATTTCTTAGATGTCAAGTCTAGCCATCTCCATAAAAGAGATAACATTGTATTGTTATCATTAAGCAATGAATAATCAAACAAGCCTCTAGTCTTCATCTTCTTTTAAAGTTAAGTCTTAGAGCTTCTCACTACGTTAGGAAGAGCATTGCCGGTGGCTAGATGAGGGCGAGCACCCTATCCTCGTTTGTCGGACCCGTATCCAACCATCGACCATATCATTTGGTATCAGAGTCACTCACCATGGTTTCTGCTACCGATAGGATTAAAGTTGATGCAATCAAGGTCATGAGTGCTGACATTGATAAGTTATCCCCAGTGAGCTTTGTGCCAACATCAAGGCCATACTGTTGGACTCAAGGTTGTCAGAATCGTGATCATGAATTAGATCGGAGACACTTTGGTAGGATTGCATTCTAGGATGGAACCGTAGAATCTAAGATCCTACTCGATTCTACCAAAAACATATTTTTTTAATTTACCGTGTATTCCAAAAGTGATATGAGTGTTTATTTGATCCTTTGGCATCTAATTTTTATTAATAAATGTATGTTATTCACGACTAGAATCGAGTTTAAATTTTAAGTCATTGAGAGCTACGACGAGAAGAGTGGTGTTATCAATATTGCCATAATATGATCATTTTACATAAAAAAATCAAATTTATTTTTATTATTCTAAACCTCTGATTATTAATGTTTAAACTATTAATTACTTAGTACTTAACATACAACTTGAATTGAGGGATAGAACACAACCAAACACCAAAATCTTTTATAATATTGGATGCTGCATGATTCTACGATTCTACCATGATTCTATTGCAATTCTACACGATTCTATGATTAGGATTGCGATACTAGCACAATTCTACCTGGTACGACTCCAGATGCGATTTGAGCTGGGTTGGTTTTGTGGGATTAATTATGTGACTAGAATCACGATTTTAGCAACATTGGTTGGACTTGAAGATGGGCTAGGACAAGAAGGCGGAGCAGAAGAAGGCCAGACTTGAAGATGGGCTGGGAGAAGAAGGCGGAGTAGAATAAGGCGCAGTATGTCGCTGCAATTCCCATGTCATCACCGCTAGTCAAGTTGCCATCCCCGCTGGTCGCGAATTGCCCAAAGTGGAGGAGTAGCAAGAGGCAATGCCTACCAATGTAATGGCAATGTTGGCATCATCGTCCCCATCGCCGTCATCAGCGTTGGTCCCACTACCAGCTTCACCAACAATAACTCACTGTCCAGCGATGGTCTTCTCCATGCGGCCGACCAACACTGTGCCTTCGAAGATGCGGTGTGCAACAGTTGTCCTGTGGGGGTTAGCGACGTCTCATCTCCCCCATAGCTGTTGCATCCTGGGTGAGAAGGATACTGTTGCTCTATGTCGGTTGCCTTTGCCGTCGGTGACTCTTGCGACGTCAGCTCACGCTATAGGGTGTCCTTTCGTCGACATAGGGACGCGAAGGTTTGTCCATGGCTGCCATCTAAGAACTCGAGGACGAGTTGTTTTGCCGCGAGGGATGTGATGTTATGGACCAAGATCACTGAGTGCGTAAACAGTATCATGAGCACTGTAGCAATACATGAACAGTACCCCACACGGTACTGTAGCGTCACGTGAACAATACCACGTGGGTGCTGTAGCGTGCTATATATTTTTGCGGTTTGATAGCATCGGTAGTATATCGCGGATTAGAAATATAATAATTAGTTTCCTAATTATTTGGGTATATTTTTTTAGATTTATTCTATGTATTATAAATAAGTTTTCTATTGTTAGGATTAGTTTCTTTAATATAGAAATAGGTTTTTAGATGTCAAGTTTAGCCATCCCTATAAAATGGACAACATTGTATTGTTAATCAAACAAGTCTCTAGGCTTCATCTTCTTTTAAAGTCAAGTCTCAGAGCTTGTTTACTACGTTGGGGGAAGAGCACCGCCGGTTGCTAGATGAGGGTGTGCGCCTCCTACCCTTGGTCCGTGCTACTACAGTGTCTTGCCGGGACCATAGACCATAACATCCTTCAATTTGGCTTTTAGATCAACAAGCTCCACATTTTAGTTCAACTTGAGTTCTAGTCTTCTCGCTTTCAACTTTGAGTTCTAGTCTTCTAGCTAGCTTATGAGCTGTGAGGATTCTTTGAAACCAACCCCTGCGCAAGTTTGCATCTTACAAAAATACATTTGATAAAAATCTTTGTTGACAATGTTAACATTCTTTCATTTATTACTCCTTATTTTTTGACATTCTTTTCCTGGTTACACAGAATATTTTGGTGAGCGATTTCATAAATTTTTGTAATGTAAGAAATATGAAATGTGCCACTGCTAATAGTGTATTTAATGCTACCAAGGTGGACTTGCCCAAAATTGTCTAGAACGCAAGTCTCACCCAAACTCAAGAGTTGTACATATATCGCATTCTTTGCTGAAGATACTGCTTTTAGTCCTATCTGTTTCCATTTCTGATGGAAGTCCTAAGGATTTTTAATTTCGCTGCCCCTTCAGGGAGCGCAGAGTCGGCCAGGACAACCAACTGGAATTTTGAAGAAACCTACAGAAGGTGATTCAAACCCATCAAAACATCAGGTGAATCTTGTCGAGCCTCTTCTGGAGAATAAGAGGTAATTTTAGATGTATCACACAAATATAACGATGGAACGCATGGATGCAATTTGGATCCTTGCTATATTCGGCAAGCAGTAAATACGAGTGAACTCGTTGTAAATTTGAACCGGAGCAATACGCCTTTTTTTTTTTCACCAACGATGTTGATTTTTTTTTGTATGTTATAGACTATGTGAAAGTGGATCAGGAAAACGCTAGTGGTTTGCAAATTTTATTGGAGGGTAGCGGTAGAACTGGTAATTGGCGGTTACCAATTTTTTCAGACAATTTTTGAATTAAAATTTGAATTTTTCAGATTTAAAAAGAAAAGGTTAAAAAAGGCAAATTTCCTTTATATTTGATGAAAATTAGACAAATCTGAAATTTTGCCTGGTTTGAATTTTTATCGGACTCTACCAATAACCGGCGGATTTTGTTGAAATTTCAGTGAAAAGTTTTTTTCCTTGACTAGATATGGAGTGGGTTGTTTTTGGCTGTGGTTTATTTTTTTTATTTTTTATCCTAGCATGAACACTCGTGTGAATAAACCGAATACCTATAAGTCGTTTCAAAAAAGCTATTCAGATAAGCTGTTTCAAAACGGCGACGGAAAAATTGTCTTGTTTGTTTATTTAAGGAAATCATAAACGAAAAAAAAACTCGGCCATGCATTTTTGAATCTGTTGACTGTCGAGCGTTGATCACAGTGACACTAGTAGGAGCTTGCGCTTGGAATTGGTGGTAGTCCTAGTGGATATCAAGACGTGGTTGAAACATTTGGTCCGGAGACTCAGACTAGAGAGGCGGTCAATGGTATATCCGTATAGCGAAAGAAAGATTTAAAAGACACTTTATTCCTTATCTGAAGAGTGGCCTTCGTGTTTTTTTTTGGTGGGTGGGGTGGGGGGGGTGTTGCCCTGGTGGAGTACCGGATCTTTTTTGAAAAATCTGTAATGGATAAGTTGTGTTTTTCATTTTAATTTAATAACAAACAATTTGGTTTTGTCATAGATCGAACAACATACCAGACTGGTCCCAGTGGGTAGAAGAGGCTAACTATGCTTAAAACGGCTACATTTCAGTCGTGGTCAACAAAATTCCGGCCCATCCCGGGAAACTTTGGAACTCTTCGAATCCCTAGAACAATAGATCTAAATCCTACAAATAAAACCTGAATCTTTCATTGGAATAGTACTCCGTTTATGATCGATTCAAGCAAACATATCGAATAATAATACTGCCTACTAGATAAAGAACCACGGAAAGAACTTAGCTGGCAAGAAACCGAAGCTAAAACGTGTTCCTTCCCCACCCTGACTCGGTTCTTGAGTCTTGACCGGCCTCGGAGTCGACTCCCCCACCCTGTATATATAACTCACCACTCGGTTCTTGGCCAGCGTACGTCGCGGCGGTCGATGGTGCCCATGGCGTGCTGCTGGTGCAGCCACTGCGGCGTGGTCCGCCGTGTCAGGAGGGAGGGCGAGTGCGTCTCCTGCGACTCGTGCGGCAAGGTCCTGCTGCAGCTGAGGGGAGATGCCGCGGAGGCTCCGCGGCCGCGCCGACGGCGGCGGCCGAGGATGAGGAGGGGAAGGGATGATCGCGCGGTGGCTGATGCTAGTGGTGGAGGCGTCGTCGGTGAGAGATCCGGACGCGAAGCGTCTGATGCCGATTCCAACACCGGATGATGGATGGATCCACGAGTAAGCTAGGAGTATAGCACCGCATCCTCTTTGTTCTGTGTCGTTTCATGGAATCATAATGATAATATCCTAATGATTGTGCTTTCTTTTACTTCGAGTCTGCCGCCTCCGCCGCATCCCCTCCGTCGTCAACGGATTTGTTATGCATCTGTTGACTACAAAATTTGAGGAATTCTGTTGAATTTTGCACCTTTAATTGATGTACATTACGATTCATGTGCCACCCACATCCATCGCCATCTCCAGCAAGGCTTACGGCTGGGGTTCACTGGGCCCTTGACCTTAGAACTAGAGTGGCGAGGGTGCAGCCAATCAGAGGGCGGTGGAAGCCTGTGGGGCGACAGACTTAGGGGCGAAGGCACAGCGGCGGGAAAGATGGATGCGTCAGGACGCAACATTGACGGAGGAGGAAGGAAGAAACGACGTGTATCACTGGAAAAGAAGTTTCCCTCAGTGTTTTTGCTCGTTCTCTCTCCACTTGTGTGCGTTTTTTTTTCCTTGGCTGGGCCAACAATTGGCATAGAGCTTGCTAATTCCTATGAGTTGGAGAATCAAAGTAAGTGCAGGTGCTTTCAGTGTGTTGGAGAAGAAGCCGAAGCAACGCCTCTGTATGTCGGAGAAGAAGCTAAAGCAACACCTCCGTGTGTCGGAGAAGAATCCTTGATGTTTTTTGTTAGTCAGAGAAGTACCCGAGGCGAAAGACTTCTGCAGCTAACCATGCGTTGGTCGGATGTGAGGGGTTGAGGCGAGAAGCTACTGCAGCAGACCGTGTGTCAATCGGATGGCAACGTGCATTCGGGTTGGCGTGAAGGCGCACGTAGCGACATGTGTCTTGCGGAAGTGCACAGGGTGACGGTGACGAGTCAGTTGCAGCACCAAGCGCCTAGGAACACGACGACGGAGCTCTGCGTGGCCATGGTGAGACCGGTTGTGTACCGGCATCACACGCAATGTGTGTAGTGGCGATGCCAGCGCGCGAAGGGCAACGAACAACGCTAGTGCAGATGAGCCATGAGGAAAGTCAGCATGTGGCTAATGATGGTGGTCATAGCCATCGTCACAAGAAGGCTAATGTGCGGCAAGATGCTGCTGCATGCAGCAAGAGCAAGATGGCACGTGAGTCACACAAGAAGGCTATTGCGTGCGGCAAGACGGTGCAGTTGAACGCATTGAAGTTTGACAACAAGATTAGGGAGGTGAATATTGGAACTAATTTTATTGTGTTGTTCTGTACTCATGTGTCGAGTACTGTTAAGTGGTTGAAGCCAATGGTCGTAGCCAGTGGTCGTAACCAGTGGTCGAAGCCAGTGATCATAGCCAGTGGTTGTAGCCAGTGGTCGAAGCCAATGGTCGTAGCCAGTGGTCATAACTGTGGTCGACCAGCCGTGGTTGAAGGCATGATCGATGCTAAGGTCGAAGCCACGGTCGCAGGTACTGTAAGACGATGGGTGCTCGAAGACCTGTGTGGTCGGAGATACGGTCAAAGAACTATGGTCGATAAGCCATAGTTGGTGAAGTGATCGAGAAGCCGTGGTCGAGCAGCTATGGTCGTGAGGTGTGGTCGACCCATGCGCCCCCTCCCCCTTTGCAAGAGGAACCACATGTCATTTTTCTAGGATTTAGTGGGGTTGTTACTTTTGAAAAAGTTACTATCTCGTAAACATAAAGTTATCATCTACAATTCATCAAGTTACTTATATTTGATAAAGTTACTATCTTATGCATAAACAGTTATCATCTATAATTCATGAAGTTACTTACAGTTCTCATGTGATAACTTTCACATTGCAATACTATGAAAAGTTACTATCACCTGAATATAAAGTTATCATCAATAATTCATCAAGTTACTTACATTTGCAATGTTACTATCTTATGCAAAAGTTAGCATCTATAATTTATGAAGTTACGCACCAACCGCACCAAGAATTCAGCTAGCGATCTGTGCGTAGTGTGCGCACACGCGCTCGTTAGGCCAGTTAGTGCGGTTCGTGCTAACTCGGTTGGTATGCAATTTCATGAATTATAGATGATAACGTTTTGGGCACAAGATAGTAACTTTGTAAATGTAAGTAACTTGATGAATTATAAATGATAACTTTATGTGCAGAAGATAGTAACTTTACGGTAACTAACAACCCTACTAAACTAGTAGTGTGCCCGTGCTAACGCTACGGTAAAATACAAAACAAGATAAAATTTGTAAAAAATAAAACGAACAATCAGATTCATTAAGATTCACGTCTCATATATTGTATAACCAAATATTTTTGTCACATAATGAATATCACATAACGACTGATTCTTTGAGGAGGCGACAACATCATTGGACTCACCCACCGACGACTTTCTCCATCCCCACATTGTTTAAACTTGAGGTAGGACTTTTGCATTGTTTGACTTCTTAGGTTTATTATGTCGGGATGATGCCTTCATCTGTATGTTCAAGACTATCGACTTCACATTCTCGTCAGCACGCTTCCTGTAGTAGGGAAGCGTTCGACCACGTTCAAGTCTTCTCGGCTCGATCGCACTACCTCTCTCTCAAAAACAAAAACTTTCTACCCTACCGCTGCCAGCTAGGCAACTGAACTAACACAACATGAATTTAATCTAGATACACTATAATTGTCACCACAATGAAAGTTTAGCTTATCAGTCTGGTTCAGGGTGCATTTTGAACAGTTTTCAAGTAGGTGTAATTTAAAGCTTAAACCCAACCTTCAGTTGATGGAAGAACTCAACTCACATCAAGTTACCGAGGGATATGTATTGATTGAGAAATCTTGCTACCAGAAGACGTGCCCCAGCCTCGGTCCATGATGGGACCATCTGTACCATATGCCTTGATATGCCCCACTGTACCATATTCCTCTGGTTCCCTGAGATGTGACGAAGCTCAAGAGAAGCCTTTGCAGCAGCAACGGACGGAATAGGATGGCTAGTGTTCCATTTGAGCAAGACATGATCCGGGGCATGAGGAGGATTCAGTGTCACAAGGAAAGGACGTCTGCTGATAGATTCTATGTTCTAGAGATCCCAAGAAATTAAGCAAAGATATCACCAACTAATGCGCGCGTGTATTGATCCATCGTCCATGCATGCATATAATCATTAAGTACCAATGTGTGTTTATTTTTAGTATGAAGTAACTTTTCAAGAAGTAACAATACATTGGTTACAAGCAGACATCACCTAATCCAGATTCCAGGCTACCATGTAGGGGACTGGTAGTTTTGCAATTACAATGCCTCTTTCATTTTACAGGTAGGACAACTCCAAGTGAATACATATACCAACTGAATGAGGCTGTAGAGCGTTACCATGAACAGCAGTACATAGACAAACATGGACAGTAAAATGCAAATGCACAATTGGTGGATGAATAGCATCCATAGTTAACAAGGATTAACCTGGATTGACCCATATGCCAGTATTCCCCTCCTCGCCGCCGTCGGCCATCTCAGATCTCAGATCTGTGTTGAAAATAAAGGGAGCTGGGAACTGAAGTCATGACCTTCCTTTCGATGGTCTTTTGCCATAACCATCCTATTGTACATGTTAGCGCTACAGAGGTAGTATCACGTGACTGACGTGAGTTATAGCACAATATAGAATAAAATAAAATCTGAACAGTGGCTACTTTTTCAATGAAAATATTCTCTTTGTTTGTGTCTCTATATACCAAGTTTGCAGAGCACTCTGCAATTGCTTAAGAATTAATAATGTAAATTTTATTATGAAAGCAACGTAGTTTGCTGCTTGCACCGAACATGAGAACTGCACTCAATATTTTCTTTGTGTTGATAGTATGGAATGGTAAAATTTGACATAATTTAACAAAAGGGACCAAAATGGTTAGATAAATTCTACTTACCTTTTCAGCATCATACTTGTTACGCCCCGTTAATAGATTTAAGATTATAATGCCCAAACAGTATATGTCTGACTTGAATGATATTTCTCCATTGTGAAAGAATTCTGGTGGAATATATCCCCTGCATGACAACATGATAGTTCCAAGCATCATGGCGTAAAGAAAATTTATCAGACTTGATTTCCAGAGAAAATATTGAGCCATCAAGCGGCTTAGCTTACGTTGTTCCACGAATGGTTTTGGTGAAAATTCTGGATTGTTCTTCATCAAAGCATCTTGACAAACCAAAGTCTGTAATTTTTGGCTCCATGTGACCATCCAGCAGAACATTTTCAGGTTTGAGATCCAAATGATTAATGCGCTCTTTGTGAAGATAATGCAAACCCTGACAAATTCCCTTAACCATTCGATAACGTATATACCATTCATCACCATGAGGTTTCTCTGTAAATGTTAACACATTCAAATGATTAATGCATTCTCCGTGCAGAAGGGCTTTGGTATTCTTAATATTTTGGTGCTATAAGAAGCACTACAAGAAAATTCTGGTAGTTTCTACTATCTAATGTATCAGTGACAAGTTTAGGTAGTTTCTACTTTTATAACGTATGAGCGACACTTTGAAGAGACATTAGTAACAGTACACGTCCTATCTAAAAATAAGCAATACTTATTTGGATCAGAAAGACTAAAGGAAAAAGGATTTTTTATAAATTTAAAGCTGGTACTTTCTATTGCAAAGAGGTATAGATTGTAAAATATTAACAAATGTTAACATGACAGATGGGGCCTCGGCGATATGTCATAAACACCTCGGACAATATTTTCCAATTCGAACCTTGCGATCGTACCAAGCAATTAATATTTCCCTTTTTATAATGAGTGCATATGGGAAATAAAGTTGCAACCTTGAAGATAACGCTGAAGGTTCCCGTTAGGTACATACTCAAAGCAGAGCAACCTTTGTCGCACTTCTACCAAAACATATGTTCCGTTGTGTAGCATCATTTCCCCTTGTGTATCTGCACAATACCTAGAAATCTTACTATATTTTTGTGCTTTGCCCGCATTAAACATTTAACCTCATCCTCAAAATTCTTATCAGAAAAATCCTGCGATACGGAAAGCTTCTTCACAGCAACCCTTTCGTTTCCAAGAACCCCCTGTCTTAGCATTGACACGAGCATTTTGCTCATTAGGGCAAATATTTAAAAAATTACCATTTGAATGGAAATCAAGAACCAATCGTACCAGGTAAACGACTCCATACCCACCACGACCGATCTCTTTAGAGAAATCTTTTGTAATGTGTTTTATAAGTGCGTAGGATAACTTGACCGGCTCCGCACTTGCATCAATCAATATGTGCTCCAGGGTTTCAAGTTCTCTTGCTTGATCAGCCATTTATATAACGCACAAAAACCCCTCTGAATAAGACAAACTGCAATTTTCCTTGCAACAAAAATATAGAGGATACACAGTAATATTGGTTTTCGGTATGAACTTGAATAACATGCTTTTAATTCCTCCACTAAAACAAGAAAGTTCTATAAACAAAACACAAAACGAACGAACGGTCAGAAGCGTTGTCTTCCTTATATTTCATAACAGAAAAAAGTCAGGGATAGCAGTAATTTTATCGATCGAAGGCCATCGCGAACTGCAGATTAAGTTGCAAAATATCATAAAGTAGTGCAAACCCTTGATTCATGGATTTGTTCCCCAAACAATATAAAAGGTTATATAACTGTCTAACACGAAAATAATTATAGAAAATAGTCACATCGAAACTAACCAAGCTGTTGCTTTATCCAGTCACAAACAACAGTGTATTCCTGCTTGCTTTCTTTTTCCTTATCCTCGTCTTCATCACCTGTAACAGCCAACATATGTTATCGTCATGCAGAAAATTACCCAAAGTTTATAAACTAATCACGTAAAATTTTCAGAGTTTCCTTACCCAATTCTAGGTCTTCTTTGCTGATATCGACAAATTTTTTCTCTTTGTATGTCTGCAAATTCTGAATGGCTACCTCATCAATCGGCTTGATCAGATAGAGAACCTAAAAAAAAAAAGAAAGGAGAGCCACTATTAGCCCAAACTGTAGCACAAGAGAAAATCAATTATTTGATAAATAATAAGATGTGCTCATACTTCAATGTCTTTCTGAACCAGCTTTTCCAAGAAAGGAGCAGTCTTTGCACTCTAAAGGCTATCTGTAGCAATATAATAGATTGCCTTCTGGCTGTCGGGCATGTTCTCTACATACTGATCAAGACTTATCAAATCTGTCTCATTCTTGGACGAGTGGAACCGCAACAAAGGAGCAAGGCGCTTGTGATTTCCTGTGTCCTCGATGCAACCAAGTTTCATGATCCAAGAGATACATACCTTCATTGCAACAAGAAAAGCCGAATAAAATCCCACACCAAATTGACCAATAAGTCCATTATCTGCACCAAGATCTTTGTTCTCCTGAAAAAAGCAGAGAAATTAACATCAAATCAACAATGAAACAAATGAAATCATTACAGGACACGACGCAGATAAAGCAAGTTGGGAAAAATGGTGCACCTTCAGAGCCTTCAAAAATTTTGATGTGCCACTTTGCGCAATAGTTCCAAGGCAGTCTTTGAGTTCATCTTTGGTCATCCCAATGCCAGTATCACTGTAAGATCCAAAACAATTGGACTGAATGATGATTTACATCACAATTGATGCTTAAAATGGTAAGTAGATAATCAAGAAGAACTACTCACGTGATAGTGATTGTGCCAGCCTCTGGGTCAGGTTTAATTCTAATTTCCAGCTCGCCACCATCAGCCAGCACAGAGGGATCAGTTACACTGAGAAATCTCAGCTTATCCAATGCGTCACTTGCATTACTGGGGGGAAATATAAAATTTGTCATATCAGATAGTGTGGCACTGCAGTTGGGAATAGCAATTCTTCTTTGGGAATAACGATAATTCGATTATAGATCTTGAGTTGAGTAGAAAACTAACCTTACAAGTTCACGGAGAAATACTTCCTTGTGGCTGTACAAGCTATGAACAATCATCCAACAAGCGGCTAACCTGAAGGACAAAGAGAAACATTGCATGAACACGCAATCTTCTACAAACATCAGCGAATTTCATCAACAGTCCCGTAAAATTTTCACTTATCGAAGCACAAATTTGCCATAACAAACAGCAACATTTTTTCACACTGACTAATCGAAAAAATAAGTCCCTTTCGCCCCAAATGTGCACCTATCCAAAAGTCGTCCAAATGGTGCAAGAATTCCAACTCCTCCACCCACCTCGGCCTGGTACTCGAACTTCTCGCCGGTCGCATCCTCCCCGGCGGGCTTCTCGGCGACGGCGGCGTCGCACCTCACCCCGACCTGCCTCCCCCTCCTCGCCACCTCCCATCTCACCCCTCTCGCGCACTTCACCGCGCCCCTCCTCTGCGGCACAAGGACGACCTGCAGCGGCCCCCGCGATGAGCTCGGCCGCAACGCCGCCACCGACGACGCCCCCAGGCGGGTAGGGGTGGAGGAGGCGGCCGGCGGCGGGTGCGACGGCGGATCTGGGCGAGGCGGGGCCGCGGAGGCGCTGAGGGCTGAGGCGAGCGGGGCGCAGGGCGGCGGGCGAGCGGGGCGGAGGAGAAGGCCGGCGGCCGGGCGGGGGAGCGGACACCATGTACCCTACCTCTTCTTTCTGCCCTGCCATTCCAGTCCTCTTGCACACCATTTTCTTCAGGTTTCGGAAGTAAGAACCCAGTTAAGCCTAATGCCCAGCCAACTGCAGCAAACCAATGATTCAATTCTCGGTAAGAACAGAAGCACATCAACTGGAATTCTCGGTAAATGGATCGAAAATGCTGCAATTCCACAGCCAAACAAGATGTAGTTGTAAAATCCAAAACTGACCCCCAAAAAAAAGCTTAAGGGGAACAGATGTAGGCACAATTTGACTCACGTGACCTCCTTGGCGAGGCCCGCGGCGGCCGGCCGGAGCGGGGACGCGGAGCGGTTGGGCTGGCCGGCGCCCACGCCGCTGGGCCTCCTCGCGAGGCGCGGCGACCTCGGTGAGAGCGGCGGCACGGAGGCGCGGGGGAGGCGGAGATGGGGGAGGATGGGGGGTGGCACGGCGGTGGAGGATGGGGGAGGCGGAGGGAGGATGGGGGAGGCGGAGGGAGGGGAGGCGCGGGGGAGGAGGGGGAGGCGCGGGGGAGGCGGAGGGAGGGAGGCTTCCCGACCTCCTTCTCCTCGCCTACCTTCATCACCGGTCCGTCGCCGCCGCCGAAGTCGCCCATCCCGTCGTCGCCCATCATCATGTCGTCGCCGCCGGCCGCCAGGATGTCGAAGTCTTCGTCCATGGCGGGGGCGGGTGAGATGTGCGGCTAGGGATCTCCAGCCGGATCCCGACGGGAGTCGGCCTGGCGACGGCCTCTTTGCGGACGCTGGCGGTGCGCCTCCCTGGTCCGAGCAGTGACGGTGGAGTCGGCCGGATCCACGGGCGAGGAGGCTGGCCTGACGGAGGAGACGGCCGGATCCGGGGCGGGCGGCGGTCGGCGCGACCGGAGAAGGCCCGGAGAAGGCCGGATCCGGGTGGTCCATCCAGATCCGATCTGGATGTAGTGAGAGCACGAGGAAGGCGCGCTGGGGTGGAGACGGGTATAGGAGGCGGCGGCGGCGCGGGTGGGGGCAGGAGGAGGCGGCGGCCTCGAGCGCGGGGTGGGAGGTGGGAGGCGGCACGGGGTGGGAGGGAGGGGAGGAGGCGGCGGCGGCGCGGGGTGGGAAGGAGGCGGCGGCGGAGAGGAGGAGGCGGGGAGAGGCGGGTGGGGAGGCGCGGGATTCGCGCGGGGGGCGGGGGTGGGCAGCGTACTGGTTCGATGATGTGCATGATCCAAATGATTTTGGCCTTAGGATCTTCAATGAGTAAGAGAATAAGGCTTGAGAAGAGATCCAGACCATTCATTTGTATGGAGTTGGATTACTTTGGTACACAAATCTGGGTGGACTTAGATTAGGCATGACTGTGGGGGTGGTTGAGGGGGTGGATGTAGTAAAGATAATTTTGGTGTATTATAGAGTAGGGTAGATGATAGCTTTATAAATGCATGGTCTCTTGCGCCGGGTGGTTACGGTCTAACACATGCATGCTTGCAGCAGGACAGAGGATAATATGTAGGATCATATGGCACAATTAGGGGGGGGGGTGAATGATTGTCTATGCTTCTCTTTATTTACGACCATACACATGGTCTAACAGAATAAGTTCACTTGACTTGTGATTTTTTTATCTTGTTTACAAGCTAAAAAAATAAAATATCTTTTTCATTGAAAGTCCGATCTGCGATCCGTTTGCGCTATTGTGTTCGAAATTACGAGCTTAACAAAACAACATCCATGTTGAATATGTTTCGACGTTGTGAAATTCATGTCATTAGAACTATAAGTAATTTTATGAACTATAGATGATAACTTTTGTGCATGATATAGAAACTTTGCCAAATATAAATAACTTCATGAATTATAGATGATAACTTTATGTGCTGACGATAGTAATTTTACCATAACCAACAACCCCACTAAATGATAACTTATGAACTGTAAGTAACTTAATGAATTACGGATGATATTTTTTGTGTATGATATAATAATTTTACCAAATGTAAGTAACTTGATGAATTATAGATGATAACTTTTTGTGCATGATTGGTGGGTTGGTGGGACGATTGTCTAGTTGGTGTGTTGGTGGGTCGCATACTTATTTTACACGTAGCTACTGTATGTATGTACGTACGTATGTACTCCAAATTTTTACTATCTTCTGTTTGCATATGACCTGTATATAGTCAGCTGAACTTCAAATGTGATTATGTGACTAAGAATAAGCAATGTATACAACTTATTCACATGCATGGGCTACACACTAAAAATTGTATAATCATGGGATGGAGTAAAGGAATAATTGGAATCCAACATTCTTCTAAAATACGGAGCCCCTACATGCCTAGTTAGGTCCCTACCTGCTGTGTCCGTTATCTACCCGACGTTGGATGATGCTGTCATCCATCCCAAACGCACCCAGCTCATGACATAATGGAAACTGGCGTAGTTATTTTTTTGACCAAAAGCTGGATGCATGTGGGCTACCATTTCTTAGTCTAATGTTTCCACTTGAGGGCATCTCCAGCAAGGTGACGTAGGCCGTCTGTTAGCTGTTCCACGTCAGACAAAAAAAGGGACGTGGAGGGGAGAGAGGGCGTGTGAAAAAGTGAGCCGTCTCTCCTGCGCACGATGATCTCCTCGCATGAACCATTTAGTCAAGAGACGGAACAAACATTCACTGAAGGGAAAATTTCTATTGTATCACGGTGGTATGAAACAGTTTGTATTACGAGCCAATAAGAAGATAACATATGGCACAAAATACTATAGCATACGCAGAACCACACAAAAACACATCTGCTACAGTGCACGCTACAGTGCATATGTACCACGTGTCAAATGCTGGTTGATTTGTTATATATATTGGTCTGTACTACAGTGATATAATAGAAATTTTCCACTGGAGGGGGCTCGTCCCGTCACAATACGGTTTGTGGGTCGTAGCGATGCCCGCGACGTGGCGGCGACCGCTAGCACAGGGCGGCGACCATGCACAGACTCAGCCAACCTACGCAAAAGGGTAGAAAGCTAGACTTAATAAAGAAACGGAGAACTCAATAAAACTTATCTCCTGCAGTACTAATAGAACTCAAGCACTTCCAAAAGGGGATTGGATCATATACCCTCTCCTTAATTGGGAAATTCAGGATTTACCCTCCTACCTCAATGACATGTGGGGTCATCATAAATCACTGACGCGTGGATCAGGAGGTAAATCCTGAATTTCCATCTAAGGGAAGGGTATATGATCAATAAAACCCTTCCAAAATCGAGGAAGAAAAACATCGCTTTTGGGAATGAATTGTACCTATATCTGTACGCCTGGATCAACTCACAAATTTAACCACCACCAAGCTGCGCACGGCCATGCTGCCCGTAGCTGTGTTGGTGACGACCAATTATAAACATACTTCTGCCCATTTTGTTCGGATGTGCGTGCGTCCAACGAGACTCTCTCATATACACTTGTTATGAAAAGAGATAGCGATTGTTACTTCATGCTCGTTTCATGACAGGCTGCGCCAATTGAGCCCGTTTGTACGATTTGGCAAATCAATACGTCATCCGTCCCGTCCGCGAGGGGCATCTGATTGTTGAATGCCTTATATAAGCTGTTGTTTTGGACCGTGGTTCATAACGATTGGCTACGATTTATTAGTTTAATATACAGTGATCGTTGAAAAAGTTAAAGTTAAAAGCTAGCTGAAAAACCAAAAATAAAGGGTCATATAAGAATTCAAAATTTTTTTTACGCGTAAGAGAGGACTCACACCACGCGCAAGCACACGCGTGCGTCTGACTACGTGCGCTAGAAATTACAGAGGTCTGATGGGAGCCGAGAGGTTGTGCGTTCGGCTCCGTCTAGTGTTCATGGTCGCTGGTCGGGTTGGAGTGTCTTCAGAACTCAGAGCATTCTCTGGGCCGTTCCATCCCGGCCTGGCCAAGAACTTGTTGAAAATATAAGCACATGTAGGTTCAATTTATTCCATAAATAAATCATGACATCATGCACGCAAAATAACAGAACTATCACAGGCATAAAAGATCTAGACATGTAAATCAGGAAACTGTACATAAACAGATCTAATACGGAGAACATGACTGTTACGTACCGATGGTTCTGTTCTGATCGGTTTGCCGATGTAGACGCCGCAGACACGGTGAGGATGATACGAAGTCGATGACGATTCGCCGAAGCCGAACGACGAGGAAGACGAGCCAGAGCTACAGCGAGCAGTCGCGCAGAGCGCTTCCCAAAAACCTTATTCGCCCTCTCCCGATGCAGAACTTCGAAGGCGACGGTTCTGGAGACCTGCTCTCCCGAACGACAGTGCACGCCGGCGGACGGGACGCAGTAGACTACGTGGGACGGCGCAGCACAATGGATGGAGGAGGCAAAACCCTAGATTGATTTTCGCATATACTGTATGAAGGCGGCGACTCCGTATTTATAGAAAACCAGGACGCGTGATCAAGACGCCTGCACGTTCTCCATAACTCGTAACCGAACCGGATTAGTTAGTCACGCGTAACCGATCCGGATTCACCGCCACTCAAAACAGCAAAAGGAAGCCGCGTCTGCGCAAGCACCTGGAGCCGATTTTGGCGGACCATTCACGCAGGCAGCTCGGTGGTGGGTGGCGGTGGAGCGGCGAGGACGCTGCCGACCACGGGATTGAAGGATGGTGGTGAGCGATGGCAGTGGGCAGCATGGCATGGGAGCGACGGAATATTATGTTAGGCCGGATTAGGACGATAATGGAGACACACGGAGCTCACCGGGAAGAAGAAGAGGGGTGCGGGCGAGGGCAGGCGAGCTTCGGAGCTCGCCAAAGAGGAAGAAAAAGTGGCGGTAAATGCGATGCTGAGTTGGGCCGTGGTCCAGAAAAGCGACGAGGAGGCCGAAGTCGATCCGTACCGCTTCGACAAGTAGTTACGGATCGCACGTTCGATACGTCGAGGCCCGCAGATTTTAAGAGCTCGCCCGTTGGTCACAAACACCGCTTCAGCGTGGCCATGGTTCCGCTGGTCAAACAGTAAGCCCGAACAAAAGGCATGACAAGGGGATTAAAAAACCTCCAGCTGGTCGTGGATGTTAGTTATGCCGATACATAAGTCACACTATCGAAGGTGCACATTTTTGCTAGAAAGAAAAAAAAGTATGTCAACATGGAGTTGCCGTTTGTCGGACCTTATTTGCCATCTAGAACCCTATATATTTTTACTGTACTATTTCTTAAATTAGTAGATACTGTACAAAGATATATTGCTGAACATCAAACATATATCTTATAAAAACAAAACTAATACAACAGTAGTGGACAATACATAAACAAACTTAACGGTCCGTGACTAACACACGAGCCTGTCAGGCCAAAACTTTTAAAGAGCAGCAGTAAAAACGGAAACAACACATAGGTGATACCCTTAGGATATACCCATAGGCAATGGATTGGGATTTGCGACCTAGTATTTGGCTTCTTTGACTTCTAATTCCTTCATACACCAATAAGAGCCAGCAGAGCCTTGTTTTCTCATCTTTTTGAATGATGGTAACTGAGCAATAGTGAGTACGAAAGTACTTAGCAAACCACCGCACAGAATGCAATTATAATAGACGCAAGTCTAAATAAATGTAGGTTCGAGATTCTTTTATTTACAGAAAGCCACAATTGAAATACAATAAATAGAAATTCTAAAACTTAGCATTTTAATTAAAACATATTTTTAAAGATTGTAAGAGTATGCGATAATAATCATAGTGTAGGTTCCATTCACTTGTGACAGAGCATGGTTCCATCTATCACATGATATTTTTATTTCTAGAGTTCTATACACCCATTATATTCACTGGGTGTCGTAGGGGTGGCCCCCACCTAAACCCAGCAGGTCTGGTAGAAGATTATAAGGCCCAGAATAGGCCTTGTGTAATGACATAACTGCCCCCAGAGGGGGTGACCAGATGTAAGGGTATAACTGTAAAAGCACTCCTCATGTGTATATATATGTGGGTAAGCCATGGGGAGGACCCAGGCCATTACACTTATCTTCATTACTCTCCACTACCATCTCTCTCTCTGTTTGGTCTGTAGCCACAACAGTTGGCGCCGTCCGTGGGGAGGACGAAGACAAGCCTGAAGACCGAAGAAAAAGATGGCGCCGAAAAAAGCTTCCTCAGCGGCGGCGAAGGGAAAGAAGGCGGCCGGGCCGGAGCGTCGTATGAGTACCAGAGCTTCGGTATCGGCAGCGGCGGACGCGGGTGGCGATGCAGGCGCGGTGGCCGAAGACGTCGACGTTCGCGCAGTGGCGACCAACCCCGTCACCGGCACGGCGACAACCGACCCCGCCGACGCGACGACAGCCGATCTCGCCGCCCCCACTGCAACCCTCGCCGGCGGTGTGGACCGGGCGGTCCGCGGTAGCCACGACGGAGCGACCGGCAGCTCGGGACCCCGCGACGCGGTCGTCCCCGCGCCGATCCGCCCGTCGGAAGCGCCGGCAACCCCACCCACACCGGTGATGAAAAACGCCCTGCTGGCGGCTCTCAACGCGTTCCAGCAAGAACTAGGGGACCTTCGCGGAGCCGTCCGAGATATACAAGAGGCTCGGAGCCAGCAGGTCGCGCCGGTAGTCGCGCCCGAGCCCACGCCAGAGAAGGTGGACAGCCGCGAAGCCCCCAAAGCTAACCGTGTCCCGCTGAGATGCGTAGATTCGGAATCTCCGCTTTCGGCGGGGCTACAGCAGGCCGCGTGGCCCGAAGACTTCAAGTTCCCTCGCATCACCGACCCGTACGAGGGCGACACGGATCCTCGCGAGTTTGTGCGCGTGTACGAAACCGCGATCGAGGCCGCGGGCGGAGACGACACCGCGAAGGCGAAGGGACTCCCCCTCGCACTGTACGGAGCGGCGCTCTCTTGGTTTTTTACCATAGAGCCGGGCTCCATCTATGCGTGGGAGCAGCTTCGCGACCGGCTTCGTACCAACTTTCGAGGATATCATGTCGAGCGAATCGATGCGGACCAACTCTTCGCTGTGAAGCAAGGACCCTCGGAGACGCTCCGGGACTACTTCAAGCGCTTCGCCAAAATTCGAGGCCAGGTACACGATGTTAATGAAACCACAGTCGTTAATGCAGCCATACAGGGCCTTCGCCCGGGCCCGATGGCCGAATACAACGCGCGGAGGCCAATTACGACAGTGGTCAAGCTCTTCTACAAAATGGACGAGTATGCGCGGGCGGAGGAGGATGCGCGAAGACGCAACATCATCGCCCTCGGCCTCGCCCATGATGAGCGGCCCTCGTGCGAGGTCGGGGCGGGTGGCCCCTCCTCGAAGCCGGGCCGTAGCCGAAAGCCCCGAGGAGGCCCTCCCCGGGGCAGCGAGGACGAAGTACAGGAAGGCTCGTCACGGTGTAGGCCCAAACCTCGGCGCCGCCAGCGCCGGTCGCAGGCGGCCCATCACGTCCTCGCCACCGAGAGCACCCTCCAAGAACCCGACCCCGCCTCACGGAGGGGAGTCCGGGGATCGGAGGGCGGATTTGACTACGGCAGCCAACCCCGCGCAGAGCAGGAGCTTCTGCGCTATGGCAAGTGGTGCGAGGTACACGGTTACGGCGACCATTACACAAGGGCATGCATCGCGGTGATGGAGCTGCGGAGGGTGACGGCCGGATCTCGGACTCCGCCTCCTCGGCCCCCCGCCGAAGCCCATGTGAGGCACCCAAGGGATAGCCCCATACGGGCCACCGCAATGGAGAGCGCGCAGCATCACACCGTCAACGTCATCACCGGAGGCTCTTCCTCAAAAGCCCCCGGGGAGCAGCCGCAGCTGTGGATGCCGCCCCGCAACATCACCTTCGACTTGAACGACGCCAGGGGCGTGGAATACCCTCACCAAGACTCTCTAGTCATCCAGGCCCACATAGCATGCTGCGAAGTCAAGCGCGTCCTCGTCGACGGGGGAAGCTCCGCGAACATCTTATTCGCAGACGCCCTCGACCGCATGGCGATCCCCCGAAGCCGACTGGAGCAACCAGGAGCTCCACTTCAAGGCTTCGGGGGTCAACCGCTGCAGGCCCTGGGGCACGTTTCCCTCCCTGTCACCTTCCGTCAGGAGGGCAACAAAGGTAACATCCGGACCGAGCATGTCACCTTTGATGTCGTAGGTACCCCGCACCCCTACAACGCCATACTGGGGCGACCCGCCATCAACTCTTTCAAGGCAATCCCGCACCACGCCTTCTTGTGTGTAAAGCTCCCGGGCCCGGAGGGTATCATCACCATCTTCGGCGACCAGGACCTGGCAAGACGTGCCGAAGGCGGCAGCCGCGTCTCACATCGCCCGGTGCATGCCCTCTCCGGCGCGCCCGGTGCTGGGCCCTCCGCCCCCGGGTGGACGCCCAAGCCTCGGCCCGAAGGTGGCGTCAAGAAGGTGCCGCTCCAGGCGGAGGGGCAGTTTGTCTCCATTGGCGAGGGGCTCCCACCGGGGGTCGAACGGGAGCTGCTCCGAGTGCTTCAGAACAACGTGGACATCTTCGCATGGTCCCCGGAGGACATCAAGGGCGTGGATCGCGCGATAATCCAGCATCGTTTGGCGGTCCGCCCCGATGCCAGGCCGGTCAAGCAAAGGCTCCGGCGTATGTCGATGGATCGGCAGCAGGCGGCCAAAGCGGAGGTGGCGAAGCTTCTTCGCGCCGGGGTCATCCGTGAGGTCCACCATCCCGAATGGCTCGCTAACCCGGTGCTAGTCAAAAAGGCCAGCGGGGCCTGGCGCATGTGCATCGACTTCACGGCACTCAACAAGGCGTGCCTGAAGGACAACTACCCCTTGCCGCGCATCGATCAGCTGGTCGACGCCACGGCTGGGTGCGAACTCATGAGTTTCCTGGACGCCTATTCCGGCTACCACCAGGTATACATGGCCGAAGACGACGAGGAGAAGACCAGTTTCATCACACCACTTGGGACGTTTTGCTTCGTCAGAATGCCCTTTGGCTTGAAGAACGCAGGCGCTACCTTCACCCGCCTCGTCGCCATTGCCCTGGCCGCCCAGCTCGGGAGGAACGTCGAAGCCTATGTCGATGACGTGGTGGTCAAAACTCGGCAACTTGCTCTACACGGCCGGGACCTCCAGGAGACCTTCGACAACCTCCGGAAGGCGGGCATCAAGCTCAACCCCGACAAATGTGTCTTCGGGGTACAGGCGGGCAAACTCCTCGGTTTCCTCGTGTCCGGGCGAGGTATCCAGGCGAACCCCGACAAAGTGGACGCTATCCTGGGTATGGAGCCGCCCAAGACAACGAGGGAGGTCCAGAGGCTGGCGGGTCGCATGGCAGCATTAAGCCGCTTCCTATCCAGGGCGATGGGTTTCGTTGGGACGGAGACTGCGCGAAGGCCTTCAACGAGCTCAAGCAGCACCTGGCAAGCCTCCCCACTCTGGTCGCCCCAGCACCAGAGGCTCCCCTCCTGCTCTATCTGGCCGCGTCGGCTACCGCGGTCAGTGCCGTCCTCGTCTTAGAGGAAGGCGCCATGCAGCGGCCTGTCTACTTTGTCTCCGAAGCCCTTCAAGGCGCCAAGACAAGATACACGGAGCTTGAGAAGCTCGCCTACGCGCTGGTCATGGCCTCCAGGAAGCTTCGGCACTATTTTCTGGCTCACCCGATCACAGTGCCTTCCTCATTCCCCCTGGCAGAGATGCTACACAACAAGGAGTCCACAGGGCGTATCGGTAAATGGGCCGCCGAGCTCGCTCCCTTCTCCTTGACGTATGCTTCGCGAACGGCAATTAAGTCCCAGGTCCTGGCGAATTTCCTCGCCGAGTGGACCCCGCCGGCCCAACCTGGCCAGGCGCACGATGACCCCGTCTGGACGCTTACAATCGACGGAGCTTACAGCGTCGCCGGCGCAGGCGTAGGGGCCGTGATCGTCACGCCCGAGGGACAGCGTTTGCTGTACTCGGCGCGCCTCGCCTTCCCCGCCACCAACAACACGGCCGAATACGAGGCGTTGCTCTTTGGCCTGGCGAAGCTCAAGGCAGTCGGCGCGAGACGGGTGTTGGTCCGCACTGACTCGCGCTTGGTGGCCGGCCATGTGGACAAGTCATATCAAGCCAAGGACCCTGAGTTGGCCAAGTACCTTGCGGCGGTACGGGCGAGGGAAAGGCACTTTTTAGGTGTCACCGTCAAGGCCATCCCCCGGGCGGAGAATGAGCAAGCAGACGCCCTCGCCAAGGCGGCCAGCCAGCAACTGCCCCCCTTGGGGGGGCACTTTACGAGGTGTTAGCGAAGGCGGCCATCGCGCAGGATAACCGGGATGCGGCACTCGTCCACCGCATTGATCGGCCAGGAGATTGGCGGGAGCCCATTTTCAAATTCTTACAAGGCCTCGCCGAGCCGGAGGATCCTGCCAAGCTGCGACGATTGCAGCACCGCGCACGGTCATTCCAGGTGTTTGAAGGGACACTCTACAAGAAGGGGGTTTGCGCGCCGCTCCTGCGCTGCCTCTCGACTGAGGAAGGAAAGGAACTCTTGGCGGAAATCCACGCCGGCGTATGCGGATCCCACCTAGCGCCGAGGTCATTGGTCGGCAAGGCGTTCAGACAAGGCTTCTACTGGCCGACTGCCGTCACCGACGCCCAGGATCTCGTCCGTCGGTGCCAAGGGTGCCAATGGATGGCGCGCATCATCCGCAGGCCCCCGACAAGCCTCAACCCAATCCCCCCAGTGTGGCCACTGGCGCGCTGGGGCCTCGATATAGTAGGACCACTTGCCCGAGCCCCAGGGGACCTCCGGTTCGTGGCAGTCGCGCTGGAGTATTTCTCCAGGTGGCCGGAAGCGATCGCTCTGGCCAAAGTAACTTCTGCGGCCATACAGCGCTTCCTATGGCAAAACATCATATGTCGCTTCGGGGTACCTCGGGAGCTCACGGTCGACAATGGCCTGCAGTTCGACGCCGCCCTCTTCAAAGATTATTGTGACAGCATGGGCATCACCCTCCGATTCGCTTCGGTAGGGCATCCCCAGTCCAACGGGGCGGTCGAACGAGTGAATGGCGCCATTTCTGCCGCCATCAAAAAGCGCCTGGTTGGATTGCCGAAGGGCAAGTGGCCAGACGAGCTTCACAGCGTTCTATGGTCGCTTCGCACAACGGTAACGCGCCTAACGGGATTCACGCCGTTCAAGCTCCTCTTCGGCGACGAAGCGGTGACGCCTGAGGAAATTAAGGCAGGCTCGCGAAGGGTCCTCGTCCAAGCACCCGAAGAGGAGCGCCGTGTGTCCTTGGACCTCCTCGACGGGATACGGGCAGACGCAGCCCACCACGTCGAGAAGTACGCGCGGCAGACAATGCGCACTCGGGACCGCTCTATATACCCGCGGGGGTTCAAGCCTGGGGATCTCGTCCTCAGAGTGGCGCTTCAGGCGGAAACCGTTGGCAAGCTGGAATCCAAGTGGGAAGGCCCGTACATCGTAACGGAGGCATTGCCAAAGGGGGCGTACCGCCTCGCCACGCTTGAAGGACAAGCCTTCCGGCACACATGGAACGCGGACAGGTTGCGGCGGTACTACGCCTAGAAGCAGCACAGTAGGTGTAGAGCCACCGGCCCGTTGTTAGGCGATGCTCGCCCGCGCAAACGGGAGTTCAATAAAGGTTGCTGTTCCAAGAGCATCCCCTGTCCGCGCTAAGCAGAACAAAGTCCACGGACTCTAAATAAGACGTAGCGTTGAGCCTAGCTCCGCACGCGCGAGTCTCCGGACTATAAAGACGACGTAGCGTCGAGCCTAGCTCCGCACGCAATAGTCCACGGACTCTAAATAAGACGTAACGTCGAGCCTAGCTCCGCACGCGCGAGTCTCCGGACTATAAAGAAGACGTAGCGTCGAGCCTAGCTCCGCACGCAATAGTCCACGGACTCTAAATAAGACGTAGCGTTGAGCCTAGCTCCGCACGCGCGAGTCTCCGGACTATAAAGACGACGTAGCGTCGAGCCTAGCTCCGCACGCAATAGTCCACGGACTCTAAATAAGACGTAGCGTTGAGCCTAGCTCCGCACGCGCGAGTCTCCGGAGTATAAAGAAGACGTAGCGTCGAGCCTAGCTCCGCACGCAATAGTCCACGGACTCTAAATAAGACGTAGCGTCGAGCCTAGCTCCGCACGCGCGAGTCTCCGGACTATAAAGAAGACGTAGCGTCGAGCCTAGCTCCGCACGCAATAGTCCACGGACTCTAAATAAGACGTAGCGTTGAGCCTAGCTCCGCATGCACTCTACGGAGTATAAATAAGACGCAGCGGGGGGACGCCTTCGCGCGCACTCTACGGAGTATAAAGAAGACGTAGCGTAGAGCCTAGCTCCGCACGCAATAGTCCACGAACTCTAAATAAGACGTAGCGTCGAGCCTAGCTCCGCACGCGCGAATCTCCGGACTATAAAGAAGACGTAGCGTCGAGCCTAGCTCCGCACGCAATAGTCCACGGACTCTAAATAAGACGTAGCGTCGAGCCTAGCTCCGCACGCGCGAGTCTCCGGACTATAAAGAAGACATAGCGTCGAGCCTAGCTCCGCACGCAATAGTCCACGGACTCTAAATAAGACGTAGCGTCGAGCCTAGCTCCGCACGCGCGAGTCTCCGGACTATAAAGGAGACGTAGCGTCGAGCCTAGCTCCGCACGTAATAGTCCACGGACTCTAAATAAGACGTAGCGTTGAGCCTAGCTCCGCACGCGCGAGTCTCCGGACTATAAAGAAGACGTGGCGTCGAGCCTAGCTCCGCACGCAATAGTCCACGGACTCTAAATAAGACGTAGCGTCGAGGTCCGCCTCCGCACGCGTGAGTCTCCGGACTATAAAGGAAATCGTAGTGTCGAGTCTAGCTCCGCACGCGCCACTCCACGGAGCATAAACGAGATGCGTACACCTGTCCTCCGCGTCCGGCGGCAGGTAACACCAAGCATAAAGTACTACTTGGTTCCATTGCAAAACCAGAGGGGTTACATGGTCACATGAGTAAGAACCAGTACATCATCCCCCTGCGCCACCCGACCAACCGCTCAGTCTTGGCGCGGTGCAGACGAGCCTGCGCCGTCATCGCCGCGGCGCTGAAGGACCCCTTCAAGCCACTGGAGGAGGTCCCCCTCCCCATGCAACGTCTGCTGCACGGCGACTCTCGCTGCACCTTCCCCGAAGCGGCCCCAGATCCGTTGGTGGAAGTTCTGCAGGCTAGCCCCAATGGAGCGGATGGCGTCCGACATAACCTCTGGTCGGTCGAGAAGATCCAGTTGAGGATTCGCTAGCTCATGGGTATGCCTACACCCACGAGTATGAAGTAGGGCGAGGGCGAAGCACGCACCAACATAGCTGCAGTGCTCGCCAAAGGTCCTGGCGCCACGAAGAGCAACGCCGGCCCCCTCCTCGATCAGCCCGAGTGTCTCCGACAGGGCCTCCGGCCTGTGCGTAGCATCCGGCACACGGACGCACAGATCTCGAAGGGCCTGGTTCAGAGACTCCATGGCCCGCCACGCCGACACAGACGCGTTACCCAAGGCAAGGCGGTTCTCGGCAGCAGCCTCCGCCAGCTGGGCGTTCTCCCCTTCTAAGACGGAGATCTGCTGCACGAGGGCGGCGCGTTCCCCGATCGCGGCGTCCCGCGCTTCCGTGGCAGCAACTTGTGCGGCCACCAGGGCGTCCTCCAGCGCGCGAAGTTCTTCATCCTTCGCGGCGATAGCAGTGTTTGCTTCGCGGAGGTTGGCTTCCAGAGCCCTCTGCTCCCGAACGCGGGCCTCGTCAAAGGACCAGTTGAGGGCAAGCGTCTGACAGGAACAACAAATCAGCAGGCGTCTAGCAGTACCGTACAAGCTAAAGCGCACGTACTTACCCTCATCTCGGAGGCCTGCAACGCGAGCGCCAGGAGGTCCCCCGCGCATGACGACAGCACCTCTCGGTTGAGGCCGTTGTCGGCACGCTCGGCGGCGGCGGTAAGGTCACAAAATATCTCCGGGCGAGGGAGGAAGTCCGAGCGAGCGAGTCCCGGCCCCAACACGCCAGGATTTACCGTGGCCACGGCCACGTCAGCAGCAATGGACACCGGAGGGGCATCCTGCACGCGGCTCCCGACTTCGCGCGTACCTCCGCTGCTCGATCCTTCGCCGCGTACGGGAGACGTCGTCTCGCCTGATGTCGGCAGAATGAGCGAGCAGATCGGAGAAAGTCTCGCGAAGTCAGGGGAAGAAAGGGACTCACACCTACCTCCTGCGCCCCTTGTCACGGTGGGAAGTGGCACCGGCTCGGCCACCCAGGGGGACGCGGGCGCCTCGACGGTTGGGGAGAGGGTCTTCTCGGCCGCACCAGCCGCCGTAATCCCACGGCAAGGACCCGCAACAGCGTATCGACCCCTCGTTGGCGGGGGGGACTGCGTCCGAGGGCGTTTCACCTGCGGTGACGCAGGCGATTCTTCCACGGCAGAACCAGCTCCAGTCATTGCCGCCCCCGCGGTTTCCTCCGCAGGGGGCACGCCCTCGTCGGCCGCTACGGTTGATAACGCACCGTCCCCCGTGGTTTGTTCGCCGGGGACGACGCCACCCCCCGGGTCGACGGGTTCCAACTCAGCGGTGGCCGCGAGCCCGAGCACGGGCTCGTGGGCAGCGGCAGAAAATGTCGGGAGATCCGCAGCGGCGCGCCCCTCCGAGGCAGTGTGGCCAGGCCCACCGCCGGTCGCACGCTCCGCCTCAGCCGAGCTAGCCGCCGGGGGTGCTGCCGGGTTGCATACGACAGCCGGGGAACGGGCCCGGCGTCGCGAAGACAGCCCCCCTGCGGGGCTATCACCGTCCTGGGCACCGGGAGTCCCGGCGGGGAGCTCTTCCGGCACCATGCGCTCGGGCACGGCAATGCCTACAGCCTCGCAGGTGCAGTTTATCCGCCCCTGTTTAGCCGCCTGGACCGCGGCCTCGCGAGCCCGGTGCTCCTTAAGCGTGTATGGGCCGAGGAGCGCCGCAACCGCGCGCTCCGCATCTTCTAGCCGAGCCACTGTGCAGGAAATCACGTCAGGTAGGCGGAACCCAAGCAGATGCAATGGCGTGCTGGGCGACTTACAAGGTGCGGAGGGCGGAAGCAACCGAGACACAGATGGATCGAACCCGTCCCCGCGGGGGCCATTCGGCACAACATACTTCCCCCGGGAGGACAGTGGCGCCGCCCCATGCATCGTGAACTCCTCGACCAGGTCGCGCACGCTCATTCGACGAGCGACACCGATGAGGCTCTGTAGCTTTCGCGTGTCGTCAATCTCCGCCTTCAGACTCGGCGTGCTGTTGAACGAGATTGGCCCACCTCGGCACTGCAGCCTGCTCTTGTCGGTCACGGTGTAGTAGAACCACCACCGCGTCCAGCCGGACGCCCACTACCCTGACGAGGCTAGCACAGGGAACAACGTCGCGCAGGACGCCCGGAGCACGAAGTCCACACCGCCGAAGTTGGACACCGCCTCGCCAACCTTCCTGGGTCGACAGTGTGCATCGTGCAGGGTGGCAAATAGGCTCGCACTAGGGCGCCACCCCTCGGTCCGCATCGCCCACGTGAAGACAGCTAGGCGGAGTATCGCGTGGGGCGTCAGCTGGGCTAGCTCCAACTGGTAGGCCCGCAGGACTTCGCCCACAAACAACGTACATGGCATCTGAAGGCCGGCATCGAAGAAAGCGACAAAAACAATTGCCTCTAGGGGCCCGGGCTTCGGCTCCGTCTCGTCCCGGCGGGGTAAGCGAGCCCCATCGCGATCCACGATCTTCCCCTCATCCACGAGCCGTTGCAGCGTCCCCTCTGTCATGCGGCTCTTCCCCAGCACACGGGAGCAGGAGCCTCCCGAATGCTCCATCGCGTTCCACAATTTGTTGGCGCGCGAGCTCCCCCGCGGCACCAGTTTGTACCCTGAGGAAGGATGGGTCCCCTCGCCCTGGCTAGGCAAGGAACCGCTGCGGGGGTGGTAGCTGGCATCGTCGTGGCTAGCCATTGCTCTTCACGACAAGGGAAGGAGAAGAAGGAGGCAAAGGAGCAATGGGCCTAACACTTAGCGCGGGCGCAAGCGAAGCGGCAGATCAAAAAGCAAAACGAGGAAGGGTGCCTCCACCCCAACACTAGCACCTTATAAAGGCCGCTCGCCTGCCCAGGGGCTCAACGCACAGACGGATCAAATTCCCAGCGATTCGGCTGTCCAAGATTTGGAAAGAAGAACCGTCGGGATCTAGAAGGCCGCGCCTGGTAGGTGGCCAAGCAGCGCACAGCGCCTCTACTTCTTCAACACGCGTCCAAAATCTCGGGGGACGAGGCGAACGGCCGCGGTCACGCAACCGCTCACACCCCACGACGCACCAGTCGTAAGTCACCACGTGCCCCACCTGCAGCATGGCAGACAGCACGACGCGATAGCCTGACTTCTGCCAGGCCAGGCGTCAGCGTAATTCCAGCCGCCATTAAAAGCGCACTACGAGTCTGCAAGGCCACAACAGCCCCGGAGCGCGCGCGTCTACTTCGACTAGGCGCCAGCTTCGCTGCCACCCGTTCGGAGGGTAGGGGACGGAGCGCGCGCGTCTACTTCGACTAGGCGCCAGCTTCGCTGCCACCCGTTCGGAGGGTAGGGGACGGAGCGCGCGCGTCTACTTCGACTAGGCGCCAGCTTCGCTGCAACCCGTTCGGAGGGTTGGGGACGGAGCGCGCGCGTCTACTTCGACTAGGCGCCAGCTTCGCTGCCACCCGTTCGAAGGGTAGGGGACGGAGCGTGCGCGTCTACTTCGACTAGGCGTCAGCTTCGCTGCCACCCGTTCGGAGGGTAGGGGACGGAGCGCGCGCGTCTACTTCGACTAGGCGCCAGCTTCGCTGCCACCCGTTCGCAGGGTAGGGGACGGAGCGCGCGCGTCTACTTCGACTAGACGCCAGCTTCGCTGCCACCCGTTCGGAGGGTAGGGGACGGAGCGTGCGCGTCTACTTCGACTAGGCGCCAGCTTCGCTGCCACCCGTTCGAAGGGTAGGGGACGGAGCGCGCGCGTCTACTTCGACTAGGCGGCAGTGAAGACTAGGCGCCAGCTTCGCTGCCACCCTGACATGCGTCATTTTTACATACTTTTACCTGTCATTTTGCCCCATTATTTTTCGCATTTCAGGACCAATTATCATCATTTACACGCTTTTCTATATTTAATTGCTCAATTTGTATCATTTTACATTTTTTGTGCTTTCTCCGCAGACCGGCGCGAGCGAGGCGCATAAACGTCAAATTTGGCATTTTGGGACTGCTCCATACAGACGTGCGCGTTGTCACGGATGCATAGGATCAAACCGCGCTGAAATTGGACTCCTGGAGGGCCAAAATGGAAGAAATGAGATGGGAGAAGGATCTGTTTGTAAACCCTAGAAAGTTTCGAGGGCTAAATCGCAAATTTCCAAAATCCCCTTCATCCAGCCGCCGCCGCCTGTGGGAGGGCTAGAGCCCGGCATCCTCTTCTCCCGTAGCCCACCACTGCTTCTCTCCTCCCCCGATCCATCTCCCTCTTCTCCGGCCGTCGGCGAGGCCGGGCCGACTCGCCGCCGCCGCCGCCATTCCTGCCTCTCCTCCCTCTCAACTCCCTCCGGCCACCCTTCCTCTCCTTCTCCACCGGTGCGCCGCCATCAACCACTTCTTCCACCGCCGTCTTGCTCTCCCTCTTCTTCCGGTGCGCCCTCCATTCCTCCATATCCGCCACCAGTTCTCGGCCGCTCCTCTTCTCTGCCTTCCTCCTCACCGCCGCCCCGACTCCTCTCCTCTACGGCTCCTCCGCCTCCTTCCTCCCTTATCAACTCCCTCCGGCCGCCTCTTTCTCCACCGCCGCGCCGCCTCTCCTCTTCTCCTCAGACCAGGTCGGCGCGCCTCCCTTCCTCTTGCCTTGGCCTCCCCTTGCTTCTTCTCCTCCCCCTACTTTCTTCACCGCCGCCTCCCATCTTGGCTGCCGCCGCTTGCTCTCCCTCCTCTCTTCTTTAACTCCGGCCAACCCATCTTCTCCACCGCGCCTCCCTTCCCCTTCCAACTCCCTCCGGCCAACCATCTCCACTCCCTTCCCCCACTTCACCTTCACCTCTACAACCGGCCGCCGCACCCTCTTCGCCGGCTTCATCCCGAGCGCCGCCCCTCCTCTCGGCTCTTCAGCATCTCCACGGCCCACGCCTCATCAGCGCCGGCTGCATCATCGACATCTCCACCGAGTCCGGCAACTCCACCGCCGGCCGCCACCTCAACTTCATCGACACCGACGGCCGGCAACCCCTTCTTCCTCTACGGCCGACATCTTCCCCGAGCCATCTTCTTCCGCCGACCACCACTTCATCGACAGCAGCACCTCCTCCACCGACGGCTTCTACCCCATCGTCCTCGGCTCCACTTCACCGACAGCCTCCTCTGCTTCCTCTACTACTGCTCCCCTCGGTCTAGCTCTAATTCTTCTCCCTCTAACTTTGTTGTTAATCATACATTGCTCAAATTAACTGCAAATTGATTACTGTGATGTATGTGAACTTTGATGGATGCTTGTGATTGTGCTTGGTTAATTTTGTTCCAGAATTGCTATATGATCATGGTGCCAATGCTAGTAATGTATGTTCAGTGATACACTGATCTGTGATTGTGGTTTGTGCTCTGTTGGGCATTTACTATAATGTTAGCTGTGAATTGTTCCCTGTCATTGCTTTGTGGTAATGTGTTAGATTGATTAGCCTCATTGTGCTGTTAGTTAGTGTCTTTGTGTTTTGTTATCAGTTGTTAGTTTATGTGATGTTTGAGAGTGTGCGCAAATTAGCTAGTTAGCGACCGTTCCCTCTCTCTTGCTGTCTCAACCCCCCTTGTGCTTCTCGTCCTCTCTCTTTTCTCCCTTCCGCGGTCGTTGATAGTTAAGTTGTGCGGCGTTCGTCGTAGTTTTGTGTTTGTCGTGTGCCGTCGTCGTCTAGTTAGCCGTCGACCGTATTTCCCTCTCATTCCCTCTCAACCCACCTAGTGCTTCTGAACCCTCCCTTAGTGCTTCTCGACTACCTCTTTCTTTCTTGCGGTCGATAGTTATTCAGGTCGTCGGTCGGTAGTTGTTTTCATCGTGTAGTAGTCGTTGTCGTTCGTGTGCCGTTGTGTCGTAGTCGTGTTGTTCGTTCGGTCGTACGACGTCCATTCGTACGGTCGTTCGTCCCGTCGTCTTTCGATTGTTTAGTTTCGTCGCTTCGTCCGTGTGAGTTAGTGTTCGTTTAGTAGTTTAGTTTTCTCCCCCGTTTCGATTGACCTAGCTTTAGTTGAGCACCGGTAGCCTCAGTCTAGTCCCTGTGGAGAACACGACACTCGCCGCTATTTCAGTGGCAACCCGTGCACTTGCGGGTGTGCTATTTTCGCACGATCAAGCATTTTGGCGCCGTTGCCGGGGACTAGCTTAGAGCGACAGTGTTAGGCTATAGACTAGGTCGTTGTTTGTTTTCTTTTTCTTCTTTTGTGTTTGTGCTGACTTGTATTTCATTTCGTCTTTATTCATATTTGTGATATATTTCTAACTCCTAACCATTTCCCTAATTATTTCTTTCTTTTGTGGTTTCTTTCATCTTGTCCCACAGGGTGATCGATAGAGGTATATATTTAGGATATGGCGTTAGTTCATGATCTTTGGGCTCCGAGTAGGCAGAGTGCTATGTCAGGGCCGGTTTTGCCAGCATTTGAGGTCGACGATTTTGAGTTGAGACCTGGTTTGATTGCCTTGGTTCAGGAGACCCGTTTTGGAGGATTACCCAGCGAGGACCCTTATGAGCACATTCGCACATTTTTGGAGTATTCTGATACTATTAAGTACCATGGGGTTTCTCAGGACACTATCAGATGCAGATTATTCATATTCTCTCTTCGAGATGGTGCTCGTACCTGGTTCTACTCTTTGCCATCGAGGTCATTCACTTGGGATCAGCTGTCATGTGCTTTCTTGGAGAGATACTTTCCGCTATCTAGGCAGTTTGAGATCCGTGATCAGATCTTCAGTTTTGCTCAGCTTGATGGAGAGAGTTTGTATGATTCTTGGGAGCGATACAAGGCTTTGCTCAGGAGATGTCCGCACCAGGGTCTTGAGAGATGGCTTGTTCTGCAGATCTTCTACAAAGGCTTGACATGTGCCACACAATCTTTAGTTGATGCAGCAGCTGGTGGAGCAATCACAAACAAGACACTTGATGATGCATTCACTCTTATTGAGAACATGACTTTCCATCAATTCCAGTGGGACAATGAGAAGCCTTGTTCGGATTCTTTGATAGCCAGAGTGCATGCGCCTGAGCATCATATGGATTAGTACAGTTTGAGCTCTAGTCAGCCACATCCTTCTCTGTCATCACACCAGCATAGTTTTCATTCCACTCCTACACCTCAGCAGCTGTTACCTACTCTTCATCATGATCAGATTTATAGTCCTGAGCTGTCTGTTTTGCATATATCTCATCTGGAGTCACAGTTATGTGGTGTGAGGACTTTGCTGACCCAATTGCATGATCTTAGAGAGGCTATGCGCACTTTGACCTCCCGTTGTGACAGTTTGGCATCCTCGTAGTCTTACCCGAGTTCTCTAGCTCACTACCAGTCTGTCACCATGGAGAGAGGTACGACTTCGGCTGAGTCTACTCCACCAGTGCTTCAGCATAGTCAGCCTACAGCTTCTAGACATCCTCCACGTCATCACCATAAGAAGCCATCTACTCAGTCTCCGAGTCAGTGCTACAGGATAGATGAGATTGAGGAGCTTATTCCTAAGACGACTTTGAGTACCATTGATACACACCTCTTTGAGTCAGATTCTATGTGTGACATGGTTGAGCTTCAGCGGATTATCTTTGGTGATGATGATATCACTCCTATGGTGCATATGGTAGCTCACACTGACGCCATCCTTCCAGACTCAGTACTTCAGATTGATGATTTTTTCATGGATGAGCCTAAGTTAGAGACCGTTAGTTTCGATGTGGAGGACTCTCACTACTTTGACGCTGATCATGTACTTCTTGAGACCGATATGGAGAGATTCACCTTTGAGGATGTCGGCCACTTATATGATTATTCGATCTTTGAGCCTGAGATGGAGACATTCATTCTTGATGATGAGAGGGCTGCTTCCGATGTCGACGAGGAGCACATTTCTATTGATCCATCACCGGCTACTTCTTTCGTCGATATCGCCCCTTTGGAGGTTTCTACTACCGTGCATTCTACTTCACCTACACTTCAGGTAGTTTGGAAACTCTTCCTCGACCACTTCAGGTTTGATTTCTTTGGCCCTGACGAGACATTTGCTATTACTAGTTGTGCTCATCTCACTGATAGACCTCATGGTGTACTTTATCGATATACCTACATGATTGGATATTCTATTGATGACTTGGAGGGCGTCGACCCTATCACACATATTTGCCTACATGATTGGATAATAGCGGCCCTTTGGAGGTTTCTACTACCGTGCATTCTACTTCACCTACACTTCAGGTAGTTTGGAAACTCTTCCTCGACCACTTCAGGTTTGATTTCTTTGGCCCTGACGAGACATTTGCTATTACTAGTTGTGCTCATCTCACTGATAGACCTCATGGTGTACTTTATCGATATACCTACATGATTGGATATTCTATTGATGACTTGGAGGGCGTCGACCCTATCACACATATTTGCCTACATGATTGGAGGGCGTCGTCCCATCGTGGTCGCCAAAAATGTTTGATCGTGCGAAAATAGCACACCCGCAAGTGCACGGGTTGCCACTGAAATAGCGGCGAGTGTCGTGTTCTCCACAGGGACTAGACTGAGGCTACCGGTGCTCAACTAAAGCTAGGTCAATCGAAACGGGGGAGAAAACTAAACTACTAAACGAACACTAACTCACACGGACGAAGCGACGAAACTAAACAATCGAAAGACGACGGGACGAACGACCGTACGAATGGACGTCGTACGACCGAACGAACAACACGACTACGACACAACGGCACACGAACGACAACGACTACTACACGATGAAAACAACTACCGACCGACGACCTGAATAACTATCGACCGCAAGAAAGAAAGAGGTAGTCGAGAAGCACTAAGGGAGGGTTCAGAAGCACTAGGTGGGTTGAGAGGGAAATACGGTCGACGGCTAACTAGACGACGACGGCACACGACAAACACAAAACTACGACGAACGCCGCACAACTTAACTATCAACGACCGCGGAAGGGAGAAAAGAGAGAGGACGAGAAGCACAAGGGGGGGTTGAGACAGCAAGAGAGAGGGAACGGTCGCTAACTAGCTAATTTGCGCACACTCTCAAACATCACATAAACTAACAACTGATAACAAAACACAAAGACACTAACTAACAGCACAATGAGGCTAATCAATCTAACACATTACCACAAAGCAATGACAGGGAACAATTCACAGCTAACATTATAGTCAATGCCCAACAGAGCACAAACCACAATCACAGATCAGTGTATCACTGAACATACATTACTGGCATTGGCACCATGATCATATAGCAATTCTGGAACAAAATTAACCAAGCATCCATCAAAGTTCACATACATCACAGTAATCAATTTGCAGTTAATTTGAGCAATGTATGATGAACAACAAAGTTAGAGGGAGAAGAATTAGAGCTAGACTGAGGGGAGCAGTAGTAGAGGAAGCAGAGGAGGCTGGCGGTGAAGTGGAGCCGAGGACGATGGGGTAGAAGCCGTCGGTGGAGGAGGTGCTGCTGTCGATGAAGTGGTGGTCGGCGGAAGAAGATGGCTCGGGGAAGATGTCGGCCGTAGAGGAAGAAGGGGTTGCCGGCCGTCGGTGTCGATGAAGTTGAGGTGGCGGCCGGCGGTGGAGTTGCCGGACTCGGTGGAGATGTCGATGATGCAGCCGGCGCTGATGAGGCGTGGGCCGTGGAGATGCTGAAGAGCCGAGAGGAGGGGCGGCGCTCGGGATGAAGCCGGCGAAGAGGGTGCGGCGGCCGGTTGTAGAGGTGAAGGTGAAGTGGGGGAAGGGAGTGGAGATGGTTGGCCGGAGGGAGTTGGAAGGGGAAGGGAGGCGCGGTGGAGAAGATGGGTTGGCCGGAGTTAAAGAAGAGAGGAGGGAGAGCAAGCGGCGGCAGCCAAGATGGGAGGCGGCAGTGAAGAAAGTAGGGGGAGGAGAAGAAGCAAGGGGAGGCCAAGGCAAGAGGAAGGGAGGCGCGCCGACCTGGTCTGAGGAGAAGAGGAGAGGCGGCGCGGCGGTGGAGAAAGAGGCGGCCGGAGGGAGTTGATAAGGGAGGAGGGAGGCGGAGGAGCCGTAGAGGAGAGGAGTCGGGGCGGCGGTGAGGAGGAAGGCAGAGAAGAGGAGCGGCCAAGAACTGGTGGCGGATATGGAGGAATGGAGGGCGCACCGGAAGAAGAGGGAGAGCAAGACGGCGGTGGAAGAAGTGGTGGATGGCGGCGCACCGGTGGAGAAGGAGAGGAAGGGTGGCCGGAGGGAGTTGAGAGGGAGGAGAGGCAGGAATGGCGGCGGCGGCGGCGAGTCGGCCCGGCCTTGCCGGCGGCCGGAGAAGAGGGAGATGGATCGGGGGAGGAGAGAAGCAGTGGTGGGCTACGGGAGAAGAGGATGCCGGGCTCTAGCCCTCCCACAGGCGGCGGCGGCTGGATGAAGGGGATTTTGAAAATTTGCGATTTAGCCCTCGAAACTTTCTAGGGTTTACAAACAGATCCTTCTCCCATCTCATTTCTTCTATTTTGGCCCTCCAGGAGTCCAATTTCAGCGCGGTTTGATCCTATGCATCCGTGACAACGCGCACGTCTGTATGGAGCAGTCCCGAAATGCCAAATTTGTCGTTTATGCGCCTCGCTCGCGCCAGTCTGCGGAAAAAGCACAAAAAATGTAAAATGATCCAAATTGAGCAATTAAATATAGAAAAGCGTGTAAATGATGATAATTGGTCCTGAAATGCGAAAAATAATGGGGCAAAATGACAGGTAAAAGTATGTAAAAATGACGCATGTCATACCCCCAAGCTTTAAACGTTTACTTGTCCTCAAGTAAATGACATGAAATTATCGAACCCGGACAACAAGTCATGATAAAAGACTAGATAAATGTATGTAATAAGTCAAGAGGCATACAACAATGGAAAATGAGATTATCTAACTCGAGTTTTGAGGACCATCCAAGATGAGAATGAATATCAAGCAAAGATACCAAAGTGATAACTATAGCATTTAACTTAATCGAGTCACACACAAGTGTTGAAATGCACTAAGTGATCACATGTATCCAACCAAAATTTGCAAGGCATCGGAACTAGGTATAACATCAAGAATGAGAATAGCAAAGAGTCATGCTAAGGCATATACTATTTGAGACAAAGAGACTAATACTCGCATGACATTTATGAAAAAGTCCACACTTGAGCCATGATACCTAATTTTTGTTGATTTTTAGCAAATTTTAAAACACACATTGGGCACAAGTGCCACTTATTCCAATCCTTGGGCAAGCTTGCCACTTATTCACTCATCCAAACTTCAATTGGGCAAAAATGCCACTTATTCAACACATTTCCAAACCAATGTGACAAAGTCACTTATTTTACACACTCACACATTGCATCACAACTTTTTTTCTTTTCTTATGATTTCAGTTTTGATTAAGCATCTATAACCGGTTTTCATTAATGCTAAGTAACACGTGTCCCAAGAGCGCGCGCGCGTCTACTTCGACTAGGCGTCAGCTTCGCTGCCACCCGTTCGGAGGGTAGGAGACGGAGCGCGCGCGCGTCTACTTCGACTAGGCGCCAGCTTCGCTGCCACCCGTTCGAAGGGTAGGGGACGGAGCGCGCGCGTCTACTTCGACTAGGCGCCAGCTTCGCTACCATCCGTTCGAAGGGTAGGGGATGGAGCGCACGCGTCTACTTCGACTAGGCGCCAGCTTCGCTGCCACCCGTTCGAAGGGTAGGGGACGGAGCGCGCGCGTCTACTTCAGGCCGCAAGCTTCAGGCTCCTCAACCACAAGCTTGGAGCAATTCACAGGCCGCAGGGGACGGAGGGGGCCAAAGGACTCGACGACATGGCTTCGGCCCTGTGAAGCCCTTCACCATGAGAGGCTCCTGTCGTAGGGGTGGCCCCCACCTAAACCCAGCAGGCCTGGTAGAAGATTATAAGGCCCAGAATAGGCCTTGTGTAATGACATAACTGCCCCCAGAGGGGGTGACCAGATGTAAGGGTATAACTGTAAAAGCACTCCTCATGTGTATATATATACGTGGGTAAGCCATGGGGAGGACCCAGGCCATTACACGGATCAAATTCCCAGCGATTCGGCTGTCCAAGATTTGGAAAGAAGAACCGCCGGGATCTAGAAGGCCGCGCCTGGTAGGTGGCCAAGCAGCGCACAGCGCCTCTACTTCTTCAACACGCGTCCAAAATCTCGGGGGACGAGGCGAACGGCCGCGGTCACGCAACCGCTCACACCCCACGACGCACCAGTCGTAAGCCGCCACGTGCCCCACCTGCAGCATGGCAGACAGCACGACGCGACAGCCTGACTTCTGCCAGGCCAGGCGTCGGCGTAATTCCAGCCGCCATTAAAAGCGCACTACGAGTCTGCAAGGCCACAACAGCCCCGGAGCGCGCGCGTCTACTTCGACTAGGCGCCAGCTTCGCTGCCACCCGTTCGGAGGGTAGGGGACGGAGCGCGCGCGTCTACTTCGACTAGGCGCCAGCTTCGCTGCCACCCGTTCGAAGGGTAGGGGACGGAGCGCGCTCGTCTACTTCGACTAGGCGTCAGCTTCGCTGCCACCCGTTCGGAGGGTAGGGGACGGAGCGCGCACGTCTACTTCGACTAGGCGCCAGCTTCGCTGCCACCCGTTCGGAGGGTAGGAAACGGAGCGCGCGCGTCTACTTTGACTAGGCGCCAGCTTCGCTGCCACCCGTTCGGAGGGTAGGGGACGGAGCGCGCGCGTCTACTTCGACTAGGCGCCAGCTTCGCTGCCACCCGTTCGGAGGGTAGAGGACGGAGCGTGCGCGTCTACTTCGACTAGGCGCCAGCTTCGCTGCCACCCGTTCGCAGGGTAGGGGACGGAGCGCGCGCGTCTACTTCGACTAGGCGCCAGCTTCGCTGGCACCCGTTCGAAGGGTAGGGGACGGAGCGCGCGCGTCTACTTCGACTAGGCGCCAGCTTCGCTGCCACCCGTTCGAAGGGTAGGGGACGGAGCGCGCGCGCGTCTACTTCGACTAGGCGCCAGCTTCGCTGCCACCCGTTCGAAGGGTAGGGGACGGAGCGCGCGCGTCTACTTCGACTAGGCCCCAGTTTCGCTGCCACCCGTTCGAAGGGTAGGGGACGGAGCGCGCGCGTCTACTTCGACTAGGCGCCAGCTTCGCTGCCACCCGTTCGGAGGGTAGGGGACGGAGCGCGCGCGTCTACTTCGACTAGGCGCCAGCTTCGCTGCCACCCGTTCGCAGGGTAGGGGACGGAGCGCGCGCGTCTACTTCGACTAGGCGCCAGCTTCGCTGCCACCCGTTCGAAGGGTAGGGGACGGAGCGCGCGCGTCTACTTCAGGCCGCAAGCTTCAGGCTCCTCAACCACAAGCTTGGAGCAATTCACAGGCCGCAGGGGACGGAGGGGGCCAAAGGACTCGACGACATGGCTTCGGCCCTGTGAAGCCCTTCACCATGAGAGGCTCCTGTCGTAGGGGTGGCCCCCACCTAAACCCAGCAGGCCTGGTAGAAGATTATAAGGCCCAGAATAGGCCTTGTGTAATGACATAACTGCCCCCAGAGGGGGTGACCAGATGTAAGGGTATAACTGTAAAAGCACTCCTCATGTGTATATATATATGTGGGTAAGCCATGGGGAGGACCCAGGCCATTACACTTATCTTCATTACTCTCCACTACCATCTCTCTCTCTGTTTGGTCTGTAGCCACAACACTGGGTTTTATCTATCTAAGGAAAATCAAACTCAAGGTTCTATCCATCCGTCGTTTTTCATCCCACCCACAAAAGATTCTTTGTAAAGTATAGACTAACTCGAGTAAGTTCTCACGCCTGTACTTAATCGTGGGTACTCGAGTAAGTTCCCACGCCCGTACTTAATCGTGGGTATGGCTGTTCAAACAGTTTTAGTTCTGTAGAGATCGCACACTTTACTCACAAGAGATGTCCAACTTATTCTGCCGCCACACTACCATTGGCATGAGGCTCAGAGGATCATCATAAGGCCTTTACAATGCATATTTCCAACATGAACACACTCGTTAAGGTTTTCTACTGCCATGGGATTATATCCATCTTCTCCAGAAGCCCCTTTTGCACTGTACATCAAAGGTCTCTGTCCGACTCACTTGTCTGTGTTCCACCAGATAGCGCATCTAACACTGGATTGATGTAAATTAATTAGCTAGGTAGTACCTATTATAGACTTGTGGTTGTATTATTTTACCTGGGAGGTCATCAAAAGTTTTAGTCCTTAAGAATACCTAGACAATTCCACCATATACCAAGCTCTCATGCTCTACCCACACTAGCCAAATGTACCATCCGTTCAGGTATGAAGCAAGTTTAGAGTTTTGGATTCCAAAATATCATTTCTAGTTCAACATACTAGCTATATACGGCTGCCCAAAACCAAGTTTTCATATTTGAAATGATGTGAGGGCAATTTAATACTCACATGCTAATGTATCTAAGTAAGGCTAAGAATAACACTTAAATACAGACTTATCAACTAGTATATATACCATTAATTCTAGGACGGCAAGTGATTATATCCAAAGTCAAAGAAGAGAATTTAACAATACGAGTAACATTAAGACATTAACTACAACCTAATGATAATATAATTTTAATCCAAGTAAGGTATGCAATTTGATAATTTAAAGTAAAATAATTTGCCTTCAAAAGGTAGATGCAATATGATCAAAGTGATGACTTGCTTCGCTCAATTTACTGTTGATCTTAATCTTGCTCAAAGCGTTCTCAGTCAAGGATTTTGAAACTCTTGGTCTTTATCTCAATCTTGATCTCGCTTGACCTATTGCTCCTTCAAGACTCTAAATTCTAGTTACGCGATAAACAACTGAAACCCAAATAAATCCAAAGGCATCCTAATAAACTTAAAAAATTCAAATCAATTCAAATAAACATCAAAGTTTAGATATTTGGTACTACGGTATGGATTTTGATTTTGCACGAATTTAGGATGAAGAATTGCTTTAATCGGAATCTAGGCAACGGAAATACAATTGCCGAGGAAGGCAAGTGTAGATAAAGAAGGGAGAAGGTGGAATATTATGAGAAGGTGGAATTTAGGATGTTTAGTTTGATAAGTTGGAATGATATGTGAGGCCTTTCGTTGAATGAAATTTATTCTTAATTAATTATCTTAGCTGATCAATAATTAATGTGAGTCACTAGGCATTGAAAAATTAACTTGGTTTTCTAACCCAATTTAAACTCTGATTATTATGTTACCCGACTATAAGCCATACTGGTTTTACATTTTTTTATTGTATTTAATTATCAATGACCTAGGGTTTATGTGCATACGGATAAAATGCAAACTCTTATATTAACCTGGATACTAATGGATCTTGAGACAGCTTAGTAACACATTAATGGCTTCTCTTGCTAACTAAAACCTAATTAAACCAACCTTGCTATCATGCATGCATTTCATCAAATTCTTAATTTAGCAACACTATTACAAATGACTAATGGTCCATGTGTTAGTGGGGCAATAAATTATATTTAACATATTCTCTAATTAAATTTGTATGAGTTCTATGTATATGCTGATTAAATTTATTATCATTATTATTTACACAACGTTACATTCTATCAGTATCTTCAATGAATGTTTGAATTCAAAAAATAATATTAATGACATACTAGTTAATCTCTATTAATCTCTAGTTATATTTCACTTTAAATTTATTACTAATGGCACCCTAACTATCTTTGATCAACATCAAACTCTAATTTTGGATTTAATGTCTAATTGCATGAGCCTAGCTATTATGCCATTCTTTAACTAAATTGCACATATTATATTGAATTAACTCTTCCCCTAGAATTATTGTTCTTGTATACAAAATTGTATTTTTAATGTTGTCTTCAACTAATATTTGGATTTTAAAATAAATATTAATGACATCCTTTTAAAGTTTTCACTTCAACTTATATATTATTTAACTTTGATTAACATTTTATTATATTTCAAGGTAACCCTTTAATTTTTGTATTTCCAATTAAATACCAGTGACATACTATTCAAATTAATTACCTTAATTAACTTAATTGTCATTGGATGTGCAATTGGAGCACGATTCGTGCGCAGTGGGGCCAGTTCGGGCGCAAGCCAAGCGTGCACGCGAACGATGAAGAAAGTAGAACGAAAGAAAAGAAAGGAGGGCGGCTGAACTGAGCGGGCTAGGAAAAAGGAGGAGGGAGTGGGATGTAGTCGGGCCGGGAGGAAAATGAGAGGAATAAGGAAATGGCAAAGGGGCAGGCCCAAACTGGATTTGGGATTTTTAATTAACTTTATTTGTTTTTCTATTTCCAAATTCTAATTTAAATTTCAATCTAAATCTTGTTTTAACTCTTTAAATCCAACTTTTTTGTTTATATTATATTTTTCTAATTTGCATGACATTTTATCCTAAATGTTATTTTTGTTATTCTTTTATCATCATCACCACCACCACCACAACCATTATTATTATTATTATTATTATTATTATTATTATTATTATTATTATTATTATTATTATTATTATTATTATTATTATTATTATTATTATTATTATTATTATTTTGCACTTTCCTTTTATGAAGTTGTATCTTGCATAACACAAATACCAGAAAGGCCCAAATAAATTCCAGCAAATATGAATAACAACAAAATGCATTAAATTTTTTATTTTTGAATATCTAAATTTTAGGATGTTGCACGGTTGTACCTAAGTGTTCGCAAACGGCGGTTTCTTCTGCTGTTCCACGACCTACCCACGGGAGTGTCTTCGGAACCGAGGAGAACGTTGCTTGTGTACAGGCAGTACAGGCGTTCCTACGCGCGCGCACGAAGCAACGCATGTCCATGCGTGCCAAGACGTACGGGAAAGGTGCCCGAGAGGGCGGCCCCGGTCAGCTGCCGGCCAGTCGCTCTTGGGTGCACGGCCGTGCCGTCCGTGCCAACTGCAATGCCTCCACAGTTCGTTGCAGGTAAGCATGTCCCTGCCCCCCGACACCTGCTGTCCTTACCCAAAATCCGCCGGAATCCGCATCACACCGACACACTGTGCAACCGTGTGTGGGTGGATCCGTCCGTCAATTCCAGCCTAAACTTCACGGATCCAATCCATCCAACACAGCGCGTGTCCCCCATCGATCGAGCTGGAGGCAGCCTGTAACTTCCCAAACTGCGTGAGCTAGCTATCTTCAGCTGGAGCCCAGGAGCTGGAGAGGGACACCGACGCAACCGCTACACAAGCTCCCAACGCAGATTCCAGATCTACGTAAGACCTGGACGATTCCATTCCATCGGCACGAATCCAAGGGAGAAAGATAATAAAGGTACGCACGCAACGCGGTGCGAGCCAGCCATCATCAACTTGCGTCAATCATTTGCCCGTTTCGTTCTTTAATACTGGTATACATCAATCGGTTTCATCTTGCAAAAAGGAAGGGGAGAGAGAGAAAAAAAAAGGAGTACAAAAATTAAGTAACTAATTAATTAAGCCAAGAAAGAAAACCATTACACCACCACCTCACGCACACCAGCTTACTATACATACAACACTAGTAACTTATTGGTGTGGTGCCCCATTCCTCCCTGCCTAGGCCTCAAATTATACATTAACCCTGGGAGTAACAATGGTTATTTACAAATGTAATCATAGTACATGATTAAGCATATTAATTAATCCAATTCCGTAGAGAATTCAGCGCTGCATCTGGAGTTAGTTGTGCCTTTTCTTTTGCATTTTCATTTCATTGGTGGAAGCACCGCGGTCAGGCACGCCTCTTTGTGGGCACGCCTGCTGCTAGGGCGCTCTCCGCCTGTGCACGCGGCTTGGCGTTGGAGCCGGCTTTGCCCTTGCTCTTGCCCTTCTTCTTGGGGTGCGCCGAGCCCGGCGAGGACCGAGGGATGAACACGCCGGTGCCCTTGCTGCCGCACTGCTGCTGCCACGTCCCGGCACCGTCGCCGCCAGTGCCGCTGCTGCTGTTGGTGCTGCCGTAGCTGGCGGCGTGGTGGTACAACGTGTAGGCCGGTGGCGCCAGCATCGACGCGCCGTGCGGCACATGGGCGAGCGAGAATCCCTGTTGTTTTTGTGTGATTCCAATCAGATCGCTAGCTGTTAGTGCCGAAGCGTTGCTGTGATGTAGGGGCGCACATGATGCGATCATGGAAAACTTTATTTTTATTAAAAATAAACTACATCTTCTGGACAGTGGCTACGTTCGGGACGGCTTTGCTTTGGCTTTGAATTATGTTTGTTATAGTTACTAGATTTTAAATGGTATATTTTCTAAGATGAGATCTACAGGTAAATTATAACAAACACTGTATCAAGTTCAGTTATACTGATCAAAATCGTATGATACTATTTATCTCTACGTACAGTCTTTTCCGAATATTCAGAATTTAAAAGCCGCAACCAAAAAAACACGTCAGGAACAACTACGTACTAGCTGATGGCAACTTGCGTGCATGAAAAGATTTCGGCACCCGATCTTGTCACAGAGCAGCGAAGGATTAAACAAATTAACATCATACATACATGCATCAAAAGAGACAGTACGGGTCGTATGATGAGGTGTTGTGTACAAGCAATATAGATTGGAGAGGCTAACTGCAAAGTCCAAGCAACATTGATCGCTTGGTCGATCGCATGCAGCGTAATCAGCGTTCCAAGGGTGAAAAACAATTGATTCTTAGCAATCATGCAAGGGGAGTGATGACTACTAAGTCACAAATACACGTTGTTTTAGGCTTTGATCATAAATACATATTGTTTTAGAATATATAACGTTAAATTTTTTAAAACTTTAGTTATCGATATTTTTTAAAAAATATTTATATTAGATATATAAAATTATATATATCTTAAAAAGTACTTTTTATAATATTATAATATTATTAAATTTTACAAATATATTATAAATAGTAAGTATTGGTTAAAGTGTTATTTTAGAGACTACATCAATGTTCAAAACGATATATATGGAGCTTAACCGGAGGTTTTGGAGCTAAGCTAGTTGTAATTATCACCGCATGTGCCTGCGCTGCAGCGACTCTTATCGTCTGCAGCCATGGGTGCTGGGAAGACGTACCTTGCAAGTTTCTAATTCCGGAATGGCTAATGAAAGAGACATGGTTGTGATTTTTTTTAATGACACCTGTGCACATCGTCGGGACCCTGACTAGCTAAGTATTTGGATTAGAGCAGATTACTTGTTCCATTACTGCTCTGATTGGGAAATAGCACTACTGCAATCCACTAAAAGAAACCTTCTTTTTTTCTGCGAAATTCGTCTGCTGACTTAGGTCATCGAACTTGCAACATGTAGAAGAATTTTATAGAAAACAATACAACTCCTATGTAACTCCCGTGCAATTCCTGAGGTCCAAACAAGTCTTCGGATTTGAAAGGCTTGTCCACCAGTGGTTCCTATACTGAAGGCCGGTGGGGCCACAAGGAGAATTTGGCAGTAGCAATACTATTGCTATCTGTAAATGGTCAATTTCCAAAAAAAAAAAAAGTTTTGTTTCCTCCTAGTTCACATGCTCTCAATGACGTAACCGAAAGATACATAAGCACCCATGTAGCTCGTTTCTAATGCTTATCCTCCTAAACTTGTGCACACAACTGAGTGTGCATATGACTTTTACCTGAGTTTTTAAAGCGACAGCAGACGATAAAGACGCTGACATAAATAATACATAGTTTTTAGCTTGAGAAGTCATTTAAAAAATCATTTTAAAAATCGCCCAGTTCATTTAAACTTTTAAAGAAGAAAAAACAAAGACAAAAAGAATACGCCCCTTTTCTACTGATTGGCACCTTCACAAGGACATGAAGAGCTAGCTGCTCATAATATGGCATCTTCTTCTTGAGTCCTATTAATTGGGGGAAAGGAACGTTTGGTTTGGTTTGGTTGTGTGCAGGTGCAACCATGCGCTCGTGCTGCAATTGCCAACTAACTACCGAGAAGAAGCTGCAAGAACCTAACAGAACATAACCTGAGCTCACATGCATGAACACATGTTTGATGACGACAAGCTAAGCTAGGCAGATGAATGGACGGCGAGGGCAAGGAAGAAAAAACAGGGAATAGATCGAGCGGCGGCTCACCGGAACGACAGGCACGACTGCGGGGACCTGCGCGGGGCCGAAGTCGGCCTCCTCGTCGTCGGTGATGAGGAGCGATATCCGCTTGCTGAGCTCGGCGAAGAAGACGTCGTCCTCCAGCATCTCCACCTCCATCTTCGTCTCCCTCACTTATCGCCGCCGCCGCCGCCGCCGTGAGCTTGAGCTAGGAGATGGAGAGCAGAGCAGAGGCTTCGCGTTTGCCTAGCTTGGCCTCTGGTTCTCTGCTCGGCCTCAGGGGCGCTTTAATAACCTTTTAGTGGCAGCTTGGAGCAGGGGAGGGGCTCGGTGGGCCCGGTGAAGCAGTTGGCCAATCCCTACTTGGAAAGGTCGTAGGTCCCACGAAAGTGCAGCACTGCACATTTTTACAATCTGTTCTCTGCTTGTTTCAAAAACAAACTGTTCTGTGCGGTCCCAGTGCGCCCCCACCCCCACGAGAGCATATGGCCCCACCTGTCGGTACGTCAAGCATTCTTCCCTGATTTAGGAGATTCTACTATTTCTCCTAATGACTTTTGATTATGGTTTATACTTTCTTTTTTAGATAAAGGATATAAAATCCGGCCTCTATTTCCACTTGGGATATATACAGCCAAAAGTTACACGAGCTCTTAGGCTCAAAGCCTCAACACTGAGGATCACACAACATCAACAAGAAAGAGAGCTAAAGGACTATGAAAAAACTAGAAAGACTAAGCTTCAGAACTTCTTCCCCATCCTTGCTTTCAACCAAGCCCCTAACCTCCTCCAACTGAACCACTCAAACTCCGGACTACTTTGCGTGAAGATGAACCTCTGAGGCAACGTCTCCATAGAGGCGACGAGGGTCGCCGACGCCGCCCGCCTCACCGAGACAAGGCTTTCACCTGGAGAACAGAATACATGAGGGCTATGGAGTGCCATGACAACCCTCTAGGAAGGAAAATGGCGCCCAAAGACGTCATAGTTGTCGAGACCGGTAGGAACACTGGCAAGGCTTTCGCCAGCACCTCTACAGCAACCCACGCACTATCTTCACACAAAAAAGACCGCCACCAGCACACCGGGTCCTGCACGCCTCAAGGCCATGGCATAGCCACCCTTGAACTCCACGACGAACTGCTTCCCGCTCAAGCAACTTCGCGCCAAGGTTCCCTGGACCCACAATCCTCCGAAACAGCGGCCGGTCCTCCCTCTCCACCACGGCGAACACCGCCACGTGCTGCAGGAAAGCTTGCGCATCAGGCGGCTTAGCCCCCTCCACCCCACCCTTCCGCACCGCGACCTCCTTCCACTCCCTTGTCTGGCATCAACATCAGCATGGAAGTCCTACGTCTTGCTCCTGATGTTGAACCACAACCACGCGAGAAACTTCGACCATGAACGCTTGCTCTTCTTGGTGCTCTCTTCTCTCATTGTCTCATAGCTCCTCCTCTGCAGGGGCACAGCAGCCTACGCACCCTTCCAACTCCGAAGCCAGCAAGAGGGATCTATCCGGCCACCACAAGAAGTTGCGATCTCTGCAGCAAGAGCCTACAAATCCAGGACCGAATCATCCCCAAAAGCAGGATTCTGATCCGGGGACCTCAAACGGTCCAGAGCAACGCCAACTGGGCGCTCGGCGCCTCGGCCTCGCCGTCCCCACCGCCCTCATGGGCCTGACTCCTGCGCTCTCTACTTCATGGGCACGCACCTCTACGTCCGCGTCCGCTCCGAGGGCAGCCCCTTCACCAGCTTCGCCCAAGACCCCAGTTACCCTGAGGATCGAGCGCGCGGGGGACGGAGGCGTCGACGGAGAGCTCCCGGTGGCGGAGGGAGTCGAGCGCGCGGTGCCGGCCACCAGGCCACCGGATCCGCCGCCGGCGAGGGGATCCGCTACCGGTTCCCGCTGCCCCACTCCGCCTCCCTCCCAGCGCACACCACGCCGTCCTCCTCCACGCGGGCCTCGCCGCTCCATGGCTTGGGAGCCCGCCGCAGCGCCGCCTGCCTATGGACGCCAGATCCGGCCACTAGGCCACCGGATCCGCCGCCGGCGAGGAGAGCCGCAGCCGGGGATCTCACGACCAGCACACCAATCCCCACCGAACCGCGCAGGGGAAGGAAAAAAAGGCCCCGCCGTCGCCCTCTTTGCGCCCACCGGGGACCGGTGGCGCGCTCCGGCGATGGCGAGGAGGAGGGATCCGGACGGGAGGTGGGAGGAGAAGGGACGGTGGGAGGTGAAGGGACGGGAGGTGGGAGGACCACCAAGCTCAGATAATTATTCCAGGGGATGGTGTTCTCCATGGTTTATACTTTCTAATTGAAAATAAATAGTCATGGTAGAAAAAAGTAGTTTTTTAAAAAAGAGGATGAGTTGTGCAAAAAGTGGAGGAGATATACGATGCGCATGACAGGAGTAAGAGGAGTGAAATAGATGACTGTCTTATCTTTAGAGCAAAACGGTAGTGAAAGGAGTAAAGAAACCACTTCGAGAAACTGAATCTTCGTATTAGTTTTTTTTAAAATAGAAGACAGAATTAGAAACAAATAAGGCTATAGAATTTTAAAATATAATGAGATATAGGAATTGACGAGAGCTTATCACAACGTCCACAGCTGCGATGAGTGAATCTATCTGGTTCCACACAGATGGTAGGCACTGGGGCAGTACGAATTTGAGCCGCAATTGTTCGCTGTCATCGGATCTAGACAAACAGGAGCCGGATCAGATTAGTCCGGACCGCTCGTTGTCCTGTGACAAACCATTTGAACACCAGCTCTACAACCTCTCTATCTCAGGGTTCAGAAACTAGGTATGATGACACGAGTATACGACATAACTACTCCGATGGACGCGAGAAAGTGAAAGAGGATGAGGAGGCTCCGGCGCCGAGTTGGCCACCGAGGCCATCGAGAAAGCCGCGGTTGGCGGGGCCGGTTTATCGCTGCCGCCCCGCCCCGGCCGCGCCGCATCGTGCCGTCATCCGCTGCCCGCCGACATGGCCGCCGGCCAGCCAGGGTGGGGCAGTCAGTCACACACGCACCGCCTGATTCCTTTCCTCTTTCCTTTTCCACGTGCGACCCTTCCCTTTCGCCCTGCGTGCAGCAGCAGCCTGTAGCCCTGTATTGATCCGAACAACTGTTCTCGAAAAGCTGGCCATGTCGCGTACTCACATCCGGTCCAGCCATCGGCGAGAACAATCAACAACGGTATCAAGGCGCGTTCTTCTTGAGCTTTGGTTTCTTTAAAAGTCAAAATAAATGAAATAATTTTTAAAATAAAATTTTTACTCAAATTTTGTAACCTAAAACCAAATATATCATCTCTATCAGTATTTCTATCGTCGTTTCAAAAATATAGATAAAAATCATTAATCGCAGTAAAAAAATCACCAATTGTAGTATAAAAGAATAAGACCCAATTACACTTCGAATGTATTTAGGCGAGCCGAGGTGGTGCCAATTATGGGAGCTGATCGAGGAGAGAGATCGAAACCGGTGTGTTTTCTTTTCATGGGTGTACAGGGCAGCAACAGCGGTTGCCATCATGGGCTGGACCTCCCCGGCCGGCTGGCTGCTGCCCCTCGGCTCCGGCCGTTCCTATCCGAAAGGGGGATGGATTTCATGGATTGGATTGCGAGCGGGCTAAGCAAAGGCCGCGCGCACTTTACGTCGACCTTCTCCTCCCACCCACTAGTTGGGGGCCGTCGTTTGAGGTCAGCAAACAGCGTGGAGCTGGACCGCAAGGCCAGCCACTAGCTCCTCCATTGACGATCACTATTGAACCTCTCTCTCTCTCTCTCTCTCTCTCTCTCTGTATTATTATATGTCTCTCTCTACAATATTAGCAGGTACGACCAATATGACGGTCAAGCATGTTGTGTTCTTTTGGACAGGAGCTAGCCAGCTAGGGGAGGCGACTGGTGTGTTAGTGATACGACCCCAGAGATCATTATGAAGATGATTATATTACTTCTATTATTACAATATTTTGAATAAATGGTATTATGTTTCTTAAATAAATCATCATTTATAAAGGTTAGCAAGTATATGACTTGTTGGTAAAACCCTTTATTTGTTTATAGTATTATTCTAAAAGGATCCCTAGTCAAATGTCATTGAATGAAACAATAGTGAGTTATAGACCAGCACATATATCGATTGATGACCATGTTTCACTGCTCAGAGATATGAGAATATCAAATCAATAATATAAATACATGTTAGAGAACTGGTTACAGATCATACTTCATAATGTTCATTAAGATTGATCTTTGTGTACATTTGGAGGTCGATATGTCCTGCTAGAAACCGCTACCGACCAGTGATCGAAAAGGTGTTTCTGGGTTACAATCAAGTATGTATGAATCTATAGGGTCACATACTTAACAGGTTATAATAGTAAGGGTCCGGATGATAGACTCCAAGTGAGATACGATCACGACTCGTATTGCATAAAGATCCGATTAGAGGCTATCCAAGTAAGATACGATCTCTACTCATATTGGTTATGGACCCAGCCGAAGTCTCTATATAAAAGGGTGCATGGGTTGAGGGTTATGAACTATTGTCTCACCCACCGAAACCTTAGCCGCCACCTCTCGAAACTCCTACACCGACGCACGGTGTTCCATACCTGGATATATAGAATTCGGTAGAGAAGTTGCTGCGACTACGGCGCTGATTGGGATAATCATGAGAAGGAGACGACAGGCTTGTGAGATTGACTACTTCCAATACATCGACGAAGAGATGATAGGCTCATAACGATCGACTACTTCTATTATATCGACACGTGCTATGTTGAATTAGGTTGCTTCAACTCTTTTTTTCATTGTACCACGTATCTAATGGTAAAGATCCATAATTTCTTACTCATGTGGCTGCCGTCCTCCCGGTCTGTGGGCGCAGCACACTCGTTGGTTCGACCACGACTCCCACGGCGCACGCTTGGTTGAATGCGGCACTTGCAGGTGCTGCCGCGGCGGGGAGGATACCGACGGGTGACAAGTAGTAGCGGATAGCTGTGGTATATGGAGTATATAGTCGGCGTAGGATTATCTTTTACGAGGTCGGTACACTGACGGGTGAGCTAGCTCGGGTGAACGGCGCCCGGTGGTGGGGCCCATGCGCGACCTGCGGCTTGTGCGGCACAGTGGCAGCCACCGTGCGAGAAAATGGTACGTCTGGCGTGTTGAAGAGCTTTTGTTTGTGAGCGTTTTCTTAGTCGCTAACGTCCCGAGCTTCCTTCCCGCGGCACATCGGCGAGTCGGCAGCGTAGAATTTCGGGGTGTTTATTTGCCACGCCTACGAATGGAGCTTTGCAATTGGGGAGAACTTTGTGAGGTTGACTGACGTGGTCTTGGAAGAAGGTGATGGATGTTACAAGATCCACGGTTGGTAAATATCGGTCGACTGGAACTTTCTGAAAAAAGGTCGCTTGAATTCTCCGCTGTTGGATTGAAACTGAGATTCGTGCTGATCAACAGTACTGAGGACAGCGGTTACAACTACTGCAACGTAGGGAGGAGTTGTAATGCATTTTTTTTTATTCGCCATCCCAATCCAACATCCTACCCCAAATCAACCATGATCGAAGCTGTTGTACATTCACGATCGGGTTGCCGACGAACAAGCTCTTTACTCACAAACAAGAATTAAAAGTAGATAAAAACACAAAATATAGTCCTGGTCTTCTCTCTTTATCGATCTTTCTATCCGTAGGGTTATGTGTATAATAAGAGTCCCCTGGCCCCCTTTATATAGGCGGAGGAGATCCCCTTCATAATTCGATAAGCAACAGTATCATATGAGATATATGGTATAATATATAATGATTTGGGTCCCCAACGGGGAACGGGTATAGGGGTAGGGGAATGTCCCCGTCCCCGCCATCCACGACGGAAAATAAATTTGCTTGCTACTTATTCCCATGGGGGAAGAAATCTCCCCATCCCCGCCCCCTAATAGGGGAATTCCCTACCAGCGAACGGGGAATGGGGCCCATTGCCATCCCCACTCCCATGGCTACTAATTGTCACCTCGACTTTAATAAGAAAGGTAAACTAGTTGACTTAAAACTTTATAGATCTATGATTGTGGCTTGCTTTATCTTATCATATATAGGCTCGATATTATGTTTAGTATTTGCATGTGTGAACGTTTTCAAGCTTCTCCTAAAAAGTGCCACTTAGTGGCCATTAAGAAAATTATTAGATATTTAAAACATTTCTCTGACATTTGCTTGTGGTGTCTTAAAGACGCTAAATTTGATTTAATTGGATATTCAGATTCTGATTATGCGAGTTACAAAGTTGATAGAAAAAACACCTCCGATAGTTGTCAACTACTAGGTAGATCACTAGTTTCATGGTGTTCCCAGAAACAAAATTCTATTGCCCTATCCACTGCCGAAGCGAAGTACGTCTCCGCAAGTAGTTGTTGTACTCAATTAATTTGTATGAGGCAAATTTTGATAGACTATGGAATTGAATTCAAAACCACACCTCTTTTGTGTGACAATGATAGTGCCGTAAAGATAGCTAATAACCCGGTCCAACATTCTAGAACCAAATATATAGATATCTGTCACCATTTTCTAAGAGATCATGTAAGCAATGGTGACATTGTTATTAGCCACATAAGGAACGATGACCAATTAGCAAATATCTTCATCAAGCCACTAGATGAGAGCCACTTTTACAAATTGAGGAATGAGTTAAATGTCATAGATTCTTGAAATATTGCTTGAACTCATGCATCATGTATTTGTTCTCTTTTGGAGTTGTTGAGGTTCTTGTGAAGAACTTATTTTAAAATCCTTTTCAAAATCTCAAAAAGCTATAATTTGCTAAAAACTATGTTGTTTGAAGTTTTATAGTTCTTTCTCTGCATAATGATCTTTAAATTTGTTTGTTTGTGTGTTACAATTAAGGATCATTTGCATCCTAGTCATGTCCCTGTTTTCTCAGGAAAATCGGTACTATCGCAGTTATACCGCCAGTACACCTGTAAGACCAGTGTGGTACTACTGCTCCTAACTGGTGGTCCCAAAATCGGTTATGACCACATCCTTATCCTTTGCAACCCCTTCACATCCAATCCAACAGTTGCTTTTGTTCAAGCCACTGAAGAACTCCTCTCTATTTTCCCCTCATCTCCAAGCCTTAATCCTCAAGGGAGGTGGAGCAAGACTTCATCTTTCGCTAAAATCAAACTCTTGGCAATCCACCTCCTCCATTCCCCTCGGTAAATATCTTGGAAATCATCCTCTTCCTCTCCTTTTGTGCTTTCTCTCTATTTTAGGGTTTGAGCAAAATGTGCATGAAAATCTCTATTTTAATTGGGCAAAATTGCTAGAACATGTATTTGGTGACTTATTAAGTCATTTCCATGGTGTAAATCATGCCAAATCACAGTTAGATGCAATTTGGATCAATGCCCTAAAAATGTTCTATAGGTGTGGTACTGCCACCTGAGGCACAACGGTACTACTGACGTGCTAAGTGCGGTCATACCGCTCCTAAAGAGGAGTTAAAATTTTTCATGCACAATTAGTTAAGTCCTCACCTTCTCTATCCTAATTGTTTCTTATCATTGATCCAACCATCATGGCAAGAACCAAAGAATCCGCTCGCAACAACGTTTCTCCCGAGGGAGAACCGGTTGAGCGATGCACTCCACATGAAGGCCATCTTCTTCTCATCATACGGCGGCATCACGCAAGTTGGCATCTAAAAGGTCGGCTCCTATAGCTCAAGAAGACAGCGACCTGGAGATCGCTACCTTCTTGCAAGAGATAAGAGCCCATGATGGAGAACAAGTCACTAGACAAGAGGAAGAAGAAGAAGAGTCTGTTGAGCAAGAAGAATAGGATGAGAGCTATGCTCACGATGAGGAGGAGAGGAAGGATGATGAGGATATGGCCAAAGCCAAAGCTCCAAGGATCAACCTCCTCCAAATTTCAAGTGATCAATATGCTCAACTCTGATATCCAAACCAATTTGAGAAGCCAGCAAGCTCAACAAATCCTCGATTTTCACACTCAATTCCAAGAGGATGTATATAATCAAATCTGCAATCATCACAAGCAGTTCCAAGAGGATGTATACAATCAAATCTATAATCATCACAAGCAGTTCGCTAGTCACAAGTACATTGATTGGAGGCACTTGAACACTCTTCAGCGTTTTTTCGGAGCATATAATCTGTTTCATGGAGCCGGACTATAGGACATAGTGGCATTGAAGTGCGACTATCAAGAGGATATAATTCGTCAGTTCTACGTCACTTTGTATGTGCCCTATGACTTCAAATACTTGGCTTAGATGATATAAAATCAAAGGTATGAGGCATCAAAGGTAGACTTTGAGCAAGCTTTGGGAACCTATTCAAGCCGGTATGAAAAGGTGTACTCTCGTGGAGCTCTTCAAACTCCGGGATGATGTCAGTTCTATGATTCTAATGTGAGGTACACTCCTGGAAAGCTAGTAGGGCTCCTTCCTCTTCCGAGCTTAATTAATAGGATCATTAACCATACCTTCTTAAAGAGTAGGAATTTCAATGCAATCTAAGGACACACTTGGAATATCATCGACTACATCATGCAACGATAGAAATTTGATGTAATTGACTTGATCATAAGGGAGATTGCTTTGTCCAAGAATGATAGAGTAAAGCATATTTATTACGCATCATACATCATGACTCTTATCATAAGACGGGCTACCGGGGGGCTAGACTAGTGGCGAACCCAAGATTTCTAGGATAGGTGTTCGGAGATTTCTAATTGCATTGTGATGAATAGATAATTAGCATGCGAATCAGTCGATGGCAAGGTGGGAGTTGATTGGCCGCAGATTGTCGCTGAGCATTAGTGCCAAAATTGCCAATCGGGAGTGCAAGCTTGAGCTAGAGCTCTTCCGTAGTGGCTCTACATCGCTGACAGTCAAGGGCTCCACGGGCATGCTCCATGGTGTCGACGCTGATGTGTTCTTGGAAGATGACCTCTGAGTTGACCCGACCTACAACTCCTACTACTGCTCCAACACACATCGCCCGCCCCCATCTCCTCGCACATTGCCCTCCTCAAGAACCATAACCTCCGCAAAACACAGCTGTCGACGCCTACGACCCTGCCCAGTGACACTCCATGATCTAGCTGCCTCCATGGTGCTGGTTGAAGATGTCGTCCGCCACCATCTCCCCATCAGCCTCTCTCACTACTTCTCCCCAACCCTCATCATCTCGCGATGACCACCAGAGACGGGAGTAAGAAGAGAGTACCCAGGTTGTTTCTCTGACATATGGATCCCATCTGAAATGCTGAGTCATCACCATGTATGCCACCAAGTCATCCGTCACATTGGCAAAATCATCTTGAAAATTGTTTCAGGGGGTAATTTAGATTGTATTGCATAGTTCAAGGACCTATTAGATGGTTTTGTAGTTCAGGGGGTAGATTAGACACACCTCAATAGTTCAAGGGTTCAAATAGACTTTTTCCTTAACAAAATATTGTTCAATGGAAAAATCATCGTTCATAATAGAACAAAATACAAATTGTTCATACTAGATACATCTCAAAATAATTTAGAGAAATATTAGGTGTAAAAGGTGGTTTGTAGCAAGTTAGTTGTGTTATCATCATAGAAGATGCATTGTTATTTATAAAAAAAATTGTTAGAGAAGATGGAAATTGTGGGAACATACAATAGTAAAGTACTAGTCTTATTCAAACTACAAATACAGAAAAAAAAAGAACTTCTACACCAATCAAACTACAAAGACGAAGGAACAAAACTTATGAGGAGAAAAACTTTTGCACCAATCAAACTACAAATCCCGAGGAGAAAAACTTTTCCACCAATCAAACAACAATGACATAATAAAACTTTTACAACAATCAAATTACAAAGTTTGAGCAAAAAATTTTGTGAGGCAAGGAGGATTTGAACACATGATCTATTAATTCAAAGGAAATCCCACTAACCAACTAGCCACAAATAGATTTTTGTTAGGGTACTAATATTTACGCTAAATATTTAGGGTATTTAGCTGAACACCCTTTAACCACCGAGGGTCCGCCCCTAAGCTAGACTTTTAGTGCACAAGCCTTACAAGCCTCGTGAAGGCCCTCCAATGCCGACCGCCACTCCTCCTTTGCCTCAAGCTGAAGAAGATCAGCCTTAGGAGTAGCCTCAAGTGGAAGATCCCATTCTTCTAGCACTTTCTCAGATTACTCAGACTCTCACGGGGATCCGGGACGCCCAACTTGACACCAACGCTCAAGTGGTGGCATTGACGCAGTAAGCTTACTTGAGCATCCTTCATCGTCCTCGCAACCAACACAGCCGTCTTCGCTTCTTCACTACCATTGCCATCGTCATGACCCTTCTGAAGCTCCCCAAACTAAATGGAGCTTTTGGTACTTGATGCCAAAGGGAAAGAGAAGAGAACAAATCAAGATCAAGTAAACAAAATACAAGTCAAGCAAAAGTCAAGATTATCTCTTATTAGCTATTATCAAGTATTTTGGCTCTTTTTAATGAACTTCGTTTGGATGGTTAAGAAGCCTTGATGACCTTGTAATATTTGCTTCTTAATATTGGTCATGCTACATTGTTTATGCTATGCAATGTTATGTTACAATGCTTACTTCATATTATGTTCATGATATTTTTGCCTTCAAGGTTGATGCTGCTGCTAATTCATGCTAGAATATCTCTTTGTTAGTATCTTTGTACTATATAATTGATTAGCTTTGCAAGTTTGCTTTATGCTTCCTCAAGATCAATAAATAGAGGAAACTTCAATAAAATTTTCTAAAAATCCAGAAATATATATGAAATCAGATCATGAATCTATATGCACATATTTAGGAGAATTTTGTTTATTTATTATAGACTTTGAGAGCACTTAATTCTAATTCTCTTTTGAACTCATCTCAAGAATTAATTGCTACCAAAAGTTGAAATCTAGAATATGCAACTCGTTCTTAAACTAGATGTATATTCAAAACTTTCAATTCATTTAAATTGTCATCAATCACCAAAAATGGGGAGATTGAAGCATCTAGGCCTCTAAAACTGATTTTAGTAATTAATGATGACAATGCTTAAGGGACTAACGTGGTTGTTTAAGATGATTGAAAGTTTTAGTCTCGATTTTTTATGATATCAAGAAGAAGGCATACAAAGATGACTAAGGATTGACATGATTCAAGGCAAAGGTAAAGTTTAGCTTAAGGACCTCTTTTATAGCTTTTACCTGTCTTAGCGTTTGGTGGATAAAGACCAGATTGGTAGGTTAGATGTTATACTATTAAGAGGGGTCATGGCTAGTAGCTTGAAGATAATCATGTGCCACATTGATCAAGTCTAGTGCATGCATGCATTTGAAATTTCATTTTGGAACACTCTGAATTTTATTTGAAAACCGGTATGACCGCCATTGTGTCAGCGGTAGTACCGCTGCATCGGTACTACCGGACTTTTCATGTCGGTACAATATTTCCAGAGAGGTGTATTTTTGGAATTCACTTGAAATGGTACTACCACTGTTCTTGATCAGTAGTACTACAGCGGTATGACTCCAGCTCCTGTCCGGAACTAACGCATTGCGGTATGACTGCAACTTAGTTGGCAGTAACTAATTTCTAGAGAGGTACAATTTTGAGATATTTTCTCTTCTCTGAAAATCGGTACTACCGCAGCTGAATTGCAGTTCTACTACATAATCGGTACGACCGGGTTTTGTGAGGGCGGTACTACCGATGTTTGTATTAACAGTTGGTTTTTGTGCATTTAATGATTTCTAAGTACCTGTTGAATAGTGAGTGCGGTAGTACCGACCGATACATAGCAGTAGTACCGCTCCACCTAATTTTTGGGGATTTTGTCCCCAACAATCATTCTGGTGGGTGGAGGCTATAAAGACCTCCCCACTAGTAGCAAGCACTCTTGAACCCTCATTGAATATTCTTGAGCTCTTGCACCCCTCTCATCAACTCTAGTGCATTATTTCTTATTTTGAGGATGCCGAGAGCATTCAAGTACATTGTATCATCTAGTTGATCCTTGCACCACTTAAAAACCTTCAGCCAAGCATCATTGCCTTATTACTCTTTGTGGTTACCGACACCTAGACGGCTTAAAGGACTTAGCACGGTTATTGTGAAGATCAAAGCTCATCTCCCGGAATGGGAAAGAGCTACCAATAGTGAATTAAGGAAAGGCTCTCAAGTTGCACAAGGAGACAACTTGATTAGTTCAAACTTCCTCAGCTTGGATTAAAAAAGACCAGTAAGTCTTTGAAACCATAGGAAAAATTCTCGTATCCTTTGTGTGATTTAATTCTCTTACACTTTACTTTTCGCACTTACATTTCTAGCAATAAATTGCTTGACTTCTTTAGCTAGAATTGTATAGTGTACACATAGGTTTGTGGTGGCATAGCAAGATTGAGGGTCTATTCATATTGACTACAGCTAATGGCTTTTAGCTGAAAATAAATAGTAGTGGTTGAAAGAAGTTGCTTTTAAAAGGAGAATGCGAGCGATGAAAAAGGTGAGAGAGGCGTATGTGAGATGAGAGCAAAAGGACTAGGTACGTGATACGTCTGTGATCTCTATCTTATCCCTAGAGCAAGATAGAAGTGAGAAAAATAGAAAAGCCGCTTTTGGAAACATAGTGTTTATAATGGCTCCGAAGCAGGAGCTGAGGCCAATATAAACAGCCTCGAGTGTTTAGTCTAGACGTCCAAGGACTTTCATGCAATTATGTGCTTTTCCAAGGTACTCTTTGTAAAAGGTGCGATGAGTATCCTGAACTTATGTACCGCTACTAAAACGAAATTCAGCGTTAAGGCCCAGGTGTCTTAAAAAATTATTGAAGACATAAGAAATAGAAAATTTTAGGTACGTCCTGACTTAACACTATCACGGTCTTTTTCCAAAATGGTTGAAAAATAGAATAGCTGCACAAGTACGAGAGGTACGAACAGCTTATATAGATATTTGAGTGCTTTGTTCAAAATAGCAATACAATGGAAGTAAGGAACTTGTTGGCTCTGCTCATACGTTTGCATGCCCAACCTCATAGCTTAGAACCTGTACACTGTGGTCTCTGGACATGGACTGTACTATTTACATGTTATACACCACAACAGATTACTTCGCAGTTCGTAATTTCCCAAAGACAAAGGCAAACAGGTCCCATCGCCCGTTTATCAGAAACAAAAAAGAAACATCAGGAGCTGATGAAGCTTCTCATGCACCATTTCAGCTCATTATTCACAGATCCTCAAACAGGTAGAGCAAACTGGCAAGCAGAAACAAACAACAAACAGCTATAAATTTTGTCACACGGTTCAAATTCACTCAATTTCTGCATAATGTGAGGTATAGTCAGACAATTTTGTTATTTCCATGTAGAAAATATTGGATGTGCCGTATAGGAAGTTTATAAACGACTCCATAGCTTTGATGGTACTGGACTTCTAATCACATCTGCGAGTTAAATGCTTTGATCAAGATTAATTTTGGCTGCACTCTGACTACGGTATCTGACACACTAAAAGACACTGCTTCCAGTATATACATCAGAGTTCTGATCCACCAAAGGATCCAACACAACAAGAACCAAATCAAAGGAAACAAAAACAGTAAATTTTCAGCGAATGAACAAAAGAAGTGGCAAAACCATATTAGTTATTACAGACTAACGTAATCCAGTGTAAACAGGTATGGCAGATCAAACGACAACTTTTGAGTGGTTTATATCTTTCATGCATTTGTTCCCACTCTGGAAAACAAGTCTCTAAATCCATGGCTCCGACCATATCAGCATTTAGGCCATGTTCCAAACAGCGATAGATTCTAACTTCTAGAAGCCAACAGTTGTTTTGAACGCCTTAGTTTCTTTAACGCGGTTTTTTTTTTCTTTTTCCCTTTACATTATCCGTGGAGACATAATGGTATTTTTTATTTTTCCTATTTTCCTTTAATTGAATACCTTAGAAAAAGCTAACAACCACTACAATGTTATTTCAGTTAAAAGCCACGGCACTTTGGAACCAGGCCTTAGACTAATGGGGCAACGTTTGATCTGTAAATTCATATGTAAAGCATTCAACCTAATTTATTTTACATTAAGTAATAATGGTTTGCTACAATCAGGAATGTATAACACACTGATGACATCTGCATCTACTTACTGCATATCATCATCCACTAGGTGGTAAAAACCTTTGAAGTTCATTACTAACTAAGTCTACTGATGCATCAGGTCTATATAAAGGACCTTAAAGCATTTAAGCTGGGCACAGAACCGCTAGTGAGCTTCACGCATCTTTCACCTCACTAACTTCAGCAGGGGAGCTGACACTAAGCAGAGTATCAATGCCTTTGCTCCATAGTTACCTGGAGCACTGTACATGTGGCTCGTGCTATGCCACTTTTCCTCCCAAGTTTCACAATGATGGAGTACCGCATACCATGAATAGTACCCGGGTCTTACCTGGAGCACCGTACGTGTGGCTCACGGTATGCCACTTTTCCTCCCAAATTTCACAATGGAGTACCGCATACCATGAATCGTACCCAGGTCCAGGAATCTGGTATGTGGTATGCAGGAGGTTATAGTGAATCTGGTAACTATGCTTTATCCTATGTGTTCATGGAAGTAGTACGCTATGCTACCGGATATGATTGGACATGAACTTCAACAAAAATAGCAGTTTAGCAAGATCCAAGTAAAAAATGTGAAGAACACTAAGAATGGTCATGAAATATGAAATGGCTAGTGTGTCAAGCAAACTATGAAGTTGACACCACAGAAAAGATGTACAGTGTAAAAATTAGCTCAATAAAAGGCGAGGTACAAAACTGTTAACAAGATTTGGTTTCATATTCTAGCTATGCCTAGAGAACTACCAGAAAAATCAACACAGAGTTCAAGTGTCGAATGATGATGTCAACAATTCATTACTAGATCACACATCTGTAATTTCAAGCTCCAATTAAATTGACTTTGGTGATTAATGACAAATTTAAATATGAAACTACCTTAAAAAAAACTCGACCTGCGGGGGGTAAGACAGCCCCCGGGCATTTCATTAAGAAGAAGATCTTCTCACGCAGATCGAGAAAATCTCCGAACCCTTGCCCCACCCTGACACAGCAGCATCAGCCCATGTGAGAACAACCAGGGTGATCCCTAGACCAACGACCTGGCGCGACCAACGACCTGGGCGAGCCTTAGACCTGTGCTTTGGCCTATGGGGCAAGCGAGGGGATTTTTTTCCCTCAGCCTGAAAATTCGCTCCCACTAGGAGTCGAACCCAGGACCTGAGGGGTGCTACTAGAGCGCTCTAACCGCTACGCTAGAGGCCCGTTCGCAATATGAAACTACCTTATTAATGACAAATCTAAATATGAGCCTAACTCATTCATGATAAATCTAAATGTGAGACTAACTCGGTTGTTGAGTATATTATTATTTAGTCTCATTTGAATAAAAAAGGTGAAAATTATGGGTGTATGCATTCGACATCATATTCTTATATCTTATTGCATTCCACGGATCTAAAATATAGGTGAACTTCACCAAAAATCTAACTTAAATATGTGCATATATTTTTATTATACATTCTTGTACGTATACATTTAGGGAGAATTCACTCTATGTTTTGTAGTTTCATTAGTATTGATTCATATTTCTTTTTCCACATATATTGGGTATTTCTACTTTGAAACATATCCTTCGAGTATATTAAACTTGTGTAGTTCATATATATTCATATTGCTTTATATTCAATCATTTATGTTCGGGACTAACATGTATGCTGAGATGTCTAAAAGGCTGCCCCAGAATATGGATAACAAAACTAAGAATGATCGACGTGGCTCAAGACAAAGGGAAATCAGTAGCACCACAGCAGGTATGTAGCACTATCAACCGATAGTAATACCACTGTTATGGAGTAGCTGGTGGTAATACCGATTTTCCTGTGGTACATTTTTTCCAGAGAGCATGTTTTTAGACATTTTCTGAAGCCCTGGAAATTGGTAATATTGATCTGAGCATGCGGTATTACCAGCCTGTGGTAATACCAATTCACTTGGCGGTAGTACTGCACTTTGAATTCAACGACTTTATATTCAATTATTTGCAATTATGGTGGTTGTCATCAATTACCAAAAAAGAAAATATGAAAGAACCTAGGCCCACCATTATGAGTTAATGGTATATTTTGATAATTAATGGCAATCATATTGTTGTGCTAATATTTCTCATAAGTTTAATGAATAGGTTATGTTCCATGATGATAAAAACTTTTAATGGATTCATATGTTGAAGATTATCAACGCAAGGTTTGGGATTGAAGATGGCTTCATGAGTTGAAAGCTATCAAGAAGAGGATGAATCATATGTTGATGTACATCAAGATTGTAATATCCCAAAATGGGAAACTAGTGTAATTGCAAAAATTATAAAATCTTTTCTTTGCTTTCCAGTTTATTTCAAAATTTTGGCATTTATTCGTGTGCTTGATTTTGTTCTTGCCATGCAATTCAAGGAAAAGAAATAAAAGCCTAAGGTCAAGAGCCAAACATATTCAGGATTTGTTTCAATTAAAATTTGAAATACAAATTCAAACAAAGATTATCATTCAAAATTAAATTAATTAACTCAAAAGTAAAGGGCTATTAAATTTAGCATCCAAATTCTTGAACCAAGACTTCAAGTCCAAAATCTAATTCCAATCGTGAATTCGAAATTTCAACAAGAATCCAAATTTTGGAAATTGGCTATCATTTCTCCTTCCTTCTCTCCCTACCTCTCCTCTCTCTTTCGCTACCACCGAGCCCCCTCTTCCTCTCTTTCTTCCCTCCTTTCTCTACTTGACCGCACCAGGCCGACCCAGGCCGAGTGCTAGTGTCGCGCCGCACGCCGCCCTCGTGCACGTCACGCCTGCATGACTCGCTCTCGCCTGCGCGCTCCTGCGTATTGCACCACGCGTCGCATTGCCCGGACTACGTCGTCGCTAGCATGCACGCGCCCGTGCTGTACGCTGACTCAGCCATCCTACGCCACGCTCCCTCCTGGCCTACGACTGCTCCCGCCCCTGCATGCATGCCACCTCCTACCGTCCGTGCCATTGAGCCACCCGCCTTCCCACGGTGCTACCATCCACCGAGCAATTTAATGGTGCCAACAGCCAACTGCCCCCTTCAGCTATTTAAGCTTTGGCCCTCCTCTCTTCTCCCCATTGCTCTCCCCCTCCAATTCCGTCTTCCTCGGCCAAGCCACCCCTGTGCCCAAGCACCGGCCACCTTGCCCCTCCTCGCCGTTCCCGGCCCTCCAGTGAAGCCCTCTCCAATCCATCCGCGTCACAACGCGTTCCAGAAAGTCTTCTACTTCCCTACCCGACTAATTGGCTTGACGTGCTCCGAGCTCGCCGTAGCGGTTGTTCTTCCCCAACGCTGGCCGAAACCACCTTCCCCATCAGCACTTTCTCCTCAGGACGCCGCCTTCCGACTCCTCGCACTGGGAGCGTCTCCTCGGCACCCTCAAGCATTCCCCGCCGTCAACCGAAGCTCCCCTTCACCCGAGTTCTCCCTCCACGATGACCCGACCGCGCCACCACTTGTTCACACCGCCAGCCCTCCTCAGCCTTGCTCCCGCGCCGCTGACCACTACAGTACGTTCCCTTGGCCCCTCTTATACACGTGCTCACCTCCATTTACCCTCCCCTCCCTTCGGCCACTGGCGCCCCATTTGGCTCCCCACTTTCGGTCGCTTCCCCACCGTCACTGCCCGCCATGGCGCCTCTCGACTGCGCCCGCCACCTCCCTCAGCTTCCTCCTGGCCTCAGGGTCCCATTTTGCCCGATCACCACCTCCCTTAGGCCGCCCCTCATCGGCGCCGTCGCTGCCGGCCGACCGCCCCTGTTTTCGACGACATGCTCCCCTGTTCTGTTCTCAGCCGACCAAGCCCCTCCTCTCTGTCTGTGTGTGTCTCTCTCTCTTATGACTAGTGGAGCCGATAGAATAAGTATCCAAGTCTTGAATGTATGTTTCTGTATTCTTTCATCATATGGCTAAACTGTGGTTCCCATGTTTAAGAAACTTTCAAACATGCAATCTGATAAAATATGTTTTGTAAATTAAAATGGGAATAAGAATTAATCATGAGTATAATGACGATTCATGCAAATTGAATTAAAAAATTAGTCTCAGTTAATCAAGATTAGTAAGTTAATCCTCAGGTAAAGATTAATTAAAACAAGGTTATGCCATGGACTATTTTCCAATTATCAAGTAATTAACATAGATTCAATAAAAAGAATGCTAAGACTAAAATTTAATTATGAAACTAAATTAAAGGTTTCTGCAATTTAAAAGTGCTATAAGTTAATCTTGTACTATAGGCCCATGTGGCCCATATAGTCATCTATATATTGGCATCTCAACTATTGGAGTGATTATCTTCTGAAATCCTAAAGTAAGTCACATGGTATCAGAGCTCATGAATTAGGGTTAGGTTAAGATTTTTCCTACTCCCACGATCCAACGGCCAGTCGGCCTCGTTGGCCATCGAACCGTCCCTGCTGTTCCCCCGTCGCAGTCGTCCGCCCGTTGCGGTCGCCCCTGCCGTCCGCCCGTCGCGGTTGCCCCTGTCGTCCGCCCGGCCCATCGCGGCCGCCGTCCGCCCGTCGCCCTGCAGACGCCGCCTCCGTCACGGTCGCCCCTGCCATCCGCCCGTTGCGGTCGCCCCTGCCGTCCGCCCGGCTCGTCGCGGCCGCCGTCCGCCCGTCACCCTTGCAGACGCCGCCTGGGGAGCCGCCGCCTCGTCAGATCCGGCGCCGCCTGGGGCCGCCGCCTCGTCAGATCCGGCGCCACCTGGGGAGCCGCCTCTGCTGCTCCTCGCTGGTGCCGCCTGGGGAGCCGCTGGCCGCCTCTGCTGTCCTCTGCCGTGGATCCGCCTCTGCTGTCCTTTGCCGAGGATCTGTCTCAGCCCATGCCGTGGCTTCTTGGTGGGATTCTCCGCCCATGATATCACAGTCAAAACTTCCACTGTGGTAACTGCTATCTGTCCCCTGTTCTGCTGTTTTGCCTGCTGTTCTATTGATCAACATGTCTCAGATAAATGCAATAGTTATCAATCTCACCCTAGATGGTCAGAATTATCCAGAGTAGGCTTTCTGTGTAGAGATTGCATTGAGGGGTTATGGTTTACTTTTTCACTTAACGGAAACTCCACCTGCACTTAAGGATGATGGTAGTAATGCTACTGCAGTAAAAGAGTGGCATATTAATGATGGAAAAGTAATGGCTGCCATGGTGAATAGTACTAAGCAATCCATGATTATGAGTCTTTCTAAGTTCAAAACAGCCAAGAGTATATGGGACAACTTGAAGAAGCGCTATGTTCAGGATAGTGGTGCTCTTTTGCATACTCTCATGCAGCAAACTCATGAAATTGAGCAGAATGATATGTCTATTGATGAGTACTACTCTGCTTTTGATCGTCTGATGGGATCATTGACTTCCATGATACCTGAGTGTACAGCTGTTCCCTGTCCAGCACATAAGTTTATTGAGAAGTTTTTTACTTAAAGATTTGTCATGGGAGTCCGGGCTGAGTATGATTCCATTCGTACACGATTGCTTCACAATTCTTCTACTCTCACCATGACACAGGCATTGTCTGATTCACTTGCAGAAGAAACACGTCTTAAGTCTATGTCTTCTTCTGCATCTGTTCCTCATAGTGTGTTGGCAGCTTCTCAAAGGATCAGTGCACCAAAAAGTTCCTCTTCAGTGCTCTGTAAGCATTGTGGCAAGTCTGGTCATCTTCCAGAGAATTATTTTTCTCATTATCCAGAGAAGTTGGCTTACTATCGTGCACGTCGTGCTGCTCGTGGTCGTGGTACTGGTTCCACTCCTAGAGGTTCAGTGTCTGTTGCTGCTGCTTCGCCTGCTAATGCTTCTTCGTCGTCTTGGGTGCTTGATTCAGGGGCTTCTTTTCATGTGACATCTGATCAGTCCCAGTTGGTTGCTTGCAAGCCGGTTACTGATGGTGCTTCTGTTCAGACAGCTGATGGTACATCTTGTCATATCACTCATCAAGGTTCACTTTGCAATCCTCATTTTTCTGTACCTGATGTTTCTTTTGTACCTCAGTTGTCCATGAATCTTCTTTCGGTTGGTCAAGTTACCGACCAACATTGTTTTGTTGGATTTGATGACTCATCTTGTTTTATTCAGGACCGTCGAAGCGGGAAAGTGATTGGGACTGGCCATCGCCGTAAAGGTGCTCCTAGCCTCTACATCCTCGACACCTTGCGTCTTCCTTCTTCCATTGAGTCTCCAGCTCGTGTGGCATCCGCTGCTTCGTCTTCCGCCTCTTCCTTCGGCCAGTGGCATCATCGTCTTGGTCATCTTTGTGGGTCCCGGTTGTCCACATTAATAAATAAAGGTTGTTTAGGTCATACACCTATTGAGTCTAGTTTTCATTGTAAGGGTTGCAAACTTGGAAAACAAATACAACTACCATATTCATCTAGTGTTTCTCATTCAGTTAGACCTTTTGATCTTATTCATTCAGATGTATGGGGTCCTGCACCTTTTGCTACAAAGGGTGGTCATAAACATTATGTCATTTTTATTGATGATCATTCTCGATATACATGGATTTATTTCATGAAACATCGCTCTCAGTTGTGTTCCATTTACCAATCTTTTGTTCGCATGGTTCACACACAGTTTTCTACTCCTATTAGAGTTTTTCGCTCTGACTCTGGTGGCGAGTATTTGTCTGATGCTTTTCGCCAGTTTTTGTCCTCTGAGGGTACACTTGCTCAGCTCTCTTGTCCTGGCGCTCATGCTTAAAATGGTGTTGCTGAACGCAAACATTGCCATCTTATAGAGACTGCTCGCACACTTTTGATTTCATCTTTTGTTCCTTCTTATTTTTGGGGTGAAGCTGTTTCTACTGTTGTTTATCTCATCAATAGACAACCCTCATCCAAACTGTCTGGCCAATGTCCTGGTGAAGTTCTTTTTGGTACCTCTCCTAGCTATGATCATCTCTGAGTTTTTGGATGTGCTTGCTATGTTTTGCTTGCACCTCGTGAGCGAACTAAGTTGACTGCACAATTTGTTGAGTGTGTTTTTCTAGGGTATAGTCCTGAGCATAAAGGATATCGGTGTTATGATCCTTCTTCTCGTCGCATACGTATTTGTCGTGATGCGACATTTGTTGAGGACCGTCCTCAAGGTTGTCACGGCGCTCCGGCAAGTCGCGGCGAGGCCGGAGCGCCTGGACGCCTAGTCGACTAGGCGCCCGCCATGGCGACGATTAGACGATAGTAGTTAGACGACAAATAATACCTTATATGACTAAAAAATAAATAATCATGCAGCGTAATAGCATAAATATCTAAATAATCATATCTCACGAGGTCTAAATTAGAAGAAATCTATTGAGAAAAGGGTCTATTTGTAATTTTTAGAAACTGTTAAGGTCTAAATTATAAGAAATCTATTGAAAAAAGGGTCTATTCATAATTTTAGAAACTCTGAGGACTTAATCGCAACAAAGCAAGAAAATATAACCCCTCCCCCTGCCCTAACCCTACCGCCGCCAGCCAACGCCGCTCTCTCCCCCCATCTCTCTCTCGCCGCCGCCTCCCCTCCCTGCGCCCGATCCGCCGCCTCCCCGCGTCCGGCCCTCCTCTCCCCACCGCCTCCCCTCCCCTCCACCTCCTCTTCTTCCGCCGCCGCCCGCGTCCCTCCGCCTCCCCTGCTTCCGCCGCCGCCCGCGTCCCTCCGCCTCCCCTGCTTCCGCCGCCGGCGCGCCTGCGTCCCTTCGCCCCCTCTGCTTCCGACGCGCCAGCCCCGCCTCTCCGCCCCTTCCTCGGCTCCGGCGGCGGAGAATGCCCCAGATCGGCGCCGGCGGCGGAGAAGGCCGCAGATCGGCCCCGGCGGCGGAGAAACCCGCAGATCGGCGTCGGCAACGGGAGAAAGCCGCAGATCGGTGCCGGAGGCGGGAAATGTCCTGGGCGACCGGCCTTGGCGTCCTCCTCCGACCGCCAGGACGACTCGACGTCGCCTAGGCGACGCCGTGATAACCATGACCGTCCTTTCTTTTATAATCCCTCTGCTCAGCCCACATATTCTCCCACAGAACCCACATCGTTCCTGTGTCTTCCTCCTATTTCACCCAATAATGATGTCACTACACCCATTCCTGCTCCTTCTATTTCCATCACGCCACCTTCACAGGAGACTACACCTCCTCCTGCACCACCTTCATTTCATTCTAAACCACCTATCACACGTGTTTTCCATCGTCGTCCCACAAACCCCACTGTTCCTCCATCTAGCTTTACCACCACGGCCAGTCCTGATACAACCGCTGTTGATGCTTCTAATGATGAGTCTCATACTGTTCCTGATGAGTTACAGGTTGGTCCTCGATATAATCTACGAGATCGTACTGCTATTGGTCCGGCTGACAAGAATGGTTTTCCACGTGTGAATGCTGTTGTTGATGAGCCATCCACTTACCAGGAAGCTTCTAATATTCCAGAATGGCAGCTTGCTATGTCTGAGGAGCTTGCTGCCCTTGATCGTACAGGTACTTGGGATCTTGTTCTATTACCGTCACATGCAGTGCCTATTACATCTAAATGGGTTTTCAAAATTAAGACCAAGTCTGATGGTTCTGTCGAGAGATATAAAGCTCGTCTTGTTGCTAGAGGTTTTCAGCAAACTCAAGGTCGAGATTATGATGAGACCTTTGCACCAGTTGCTCATATGACTACTGTTCGTACTCTCATTGCAGTGGCTGCAACTTCACAAGGCCCATATACTACAGGCCCATGTAGCCCATATAGTCATCTATATATTGGCATCTCAACTATTGGAGTGATTATCTTCTAAAATCCTAAAGTAAGTCACAAATCTTAATTAATATCATGCCAACCAAGAAATTGGAAGTTAATCGTTGTGAGAAAAATCAATGTAAGAGTTTAAAAAGTTGCATATTATCATAAGCATGAGATCTTAAAACTATTCAAAGATCATTTTGATGCTCTCAGTTATGGCTCAACAAACTCAAATACTAATCAAACATCCTATTAAATCGCCCAAATAATAGTTATCATATCTCTACCTCCTGATCTAAATTTTCAATGCAAACTAAAGTTAATTGGTACAGCGAAATTCTATCACATAAAATGATAATCATGATCTGCTCATCTCCCGAAATCATGAGGCCTCTCTTTTAAATAATGCTTAAAATAATTGTGGTAAATCATTTAAGTTCAAGTCTCCAAAATGCTGATATTCAAATTAAAGACTTCCTTATTTAGGATTAACAAATTCTTAAACCTGATTAGGGAATCATTAATCTTTATCTCAAATCCAATCACTCATCGAATGGATCTCAAAATAATTATATGCCACTAATATCTATCTTAAGCCCCAATATTATTAAAGGATACATGAAATAATGTCATTTCTTGCACATAGCATCTTTAATTAAGAAGTCATATTAAATTGCAATCTTACCCAATTAATAATTATCCAACCTTATTTCAGGATCTAAATTCACCAATGGCATTTAAAATATTTAATACACCGGTAACTCAGTTCAGTCTGAAAAGAGAACCTAGTTAAAATATTAACTCATGTCTAATAAAAACAGACCGTTGATCATTATTAACAAATTTGTTAATCAGCCAAATAATCAACCATGCTCATAGTAACAACTGATTAAAATGACAAACTCCAGACTTTAATTAAATTATTAAATTAATGATTCAATCATCTGATAGTTACAATCTCAGATAATATTACACCTCGAATTATCGAGATGATTCGACCAGATAAAATCATACACACCACATGTAACACCCGCATCATAAATCACCATGTTTTATCACTCGATAAATAATATTTTGTATCCTGGTTAGCTCTTCCATCTACCCGTAAGTCTTGCCTAACATATAGAACTTTCTTAATAAATACAAATTAATTAAAGAAGCTACAAGTTAAAAGATTGGATCTTGGTATCTTGTAATCGGCTTTGTCTAGCCATACTCCCCTCTAAAGCGGAATATTCCTTTAACGTCAATCCCTCTTTTATACCTTTCCCAGCGAAGTACTCTGTCACTTCGCTACCACTCAAAAAAATTCGTTTGACTGCATCTCTATCCTGCAACTCGCTGAATACTCTCTCATACCATCAATCATAGCAAACTATAGATAAACTCAATTAAACCTATTTGGACTTTTGTTGGTCATTTGGATTTATTTGGTCTTTTGTTTGTTTGCCGCGTGTTAGAATATGAAGTCTCAAAGAAACGACAAGTTCGATCGAGATCAAGATTCGGGTAAAAGACGAAGACCAGAAACTCAAGACCATTGACTAAGAAGGCTTTGAGTAAAATCAGGGCCACGGTAAAATCGAGCAAGGCAAGTCATCACTTTGATCATATTAACACTGCATTTTATGCAAAATTATGTTCCTTTAAATTATCAAACTGCATGCTTAATTTATTATGCAAATGTAAGTCAAAACTTAAGGTAGCTACATGCCTACTTAATGATGTAGTAATATTATTGTTATGTCATTCCTTGACACTTGAAATACATGATCCTTGTCACTCTAGACATTAATGATAACTCTTAACTATAAGCCATATTTAATACCATGCTAGTCTTGTCATGTCCAAGGCACTAGTTTGCCCTGATCATCTATCTTTAAACATGAAAACTTATTTTGAGACAATCACAGGATGTAAGTGGCTAATAATTTGTGACAACTTAATTTATGCTCCTCAAACCCCTAAAAACTTGTTATACCTATCTAGGCGGATAGTAAGAGAGGTTGGTGTGGATGTAACATGAGAATCTTTGGTTTGTGGTATGTACCACCCAGATAAATTAAGAACTTAATTCTATGATGACTTTCTATTGTAAAACAATACAACCACAAGTCTGCAAAGTACAACTGGGCCAAGTAGAGCTACTAAACCTCGGAGTCTTTCCACAGGTGGGGGAGTGTGGTTGTGCATGCGCGGACCAAGGTCCAGCATGAATGGGGCATCGTGTAAAGGTGATGTGTACCCACTGTACTAGATCTGTGGAAACGTCGCAGTCTAGCTAGTCTAGATGTTGGAGTATGACTTCCCACACTAATTTATGGGGGCTACCTCAGGAATCTCCATAAGGGTGGACTAGTAATGGGGCAAGGTAACTACGAAAAGTTGCGTGACGGTCACTCAATCTACATGACTAAAGAATCGTGTAGAACTATCGGGTCGATTGTCTCTTGTGGGTAAATGTCAGTGTTCCCCTAGGCGGCCGCCTAGGCGCTAGGCTCCCGCCTTGGCCACCTAGCCGATTTTGCCCGCTTAGACGGCCGCCTAGCCCGATTAGGTGCTAGGTGCCGGTCTACCGCCTGACTAGCGCCTAACGCCACCAACTTAAATTGTTAGTGCACTTAGCGAGATTAGTTAATTTAGATCTTAATTAATAAGACTTTTTTGATTTATGCTTCCGCACATAAACCTCTATTTTGGCCAAAGAAATTTTAAAACCGTCTATTCACCCCCACCGACTTTTTGATTTACGGTTCCGCATATAAACCTCTATTTTGGCCAAAGAAAATTTAAAACCGCCTATTCACCCCTCCCCCCACCTAGTCAGCCTCCTCGATCCTACAACATCAACGTAAGTACATAACTATACACTTTGAAGACTGATGTTATTTTAAAGGATTATGGACGATAAACAATAGAGTGCAGCAACAATCATACCAGCAAAGACTTTTTTATGGCTCAGGACATTTAACTTTGATCTCCATTAGTTTCTCAACAGGCTGTCTGCATATGGGGCATTTATTTGACTGAAACCTTAGAGCTTTTGCACATTCGCTGCACATACACTGGACAAGATAGGACCAATCAGACAACAACTTTAAGGTAATTAAAGTTAGATCTGGCAAAGCAAAAGTATAACTACAGGCTACAGCGGATCATGTACTTACCAAATGCCGACAAGGAAAAACAGCCGTGTCCCTTGGCTCCGTCAAGCAGATGACACATTCTTTCCCCATATCATCATCAGCATCGGGAACATTGGCTTCCATGGAGTTGACAATCCCAAAAATTTCTTGTAGTTCATATCGCACTCCATCAATCCACAAGATTTGCTTGACAACTTTGACTCGAAGGTCATTGTTATGCTTCTCTATAACAGCAAGGGTAATTTGTGCCCGAGTGGACTTTACTGGCTGATCACCTTCCTCTGGAGATGGACAAGCTTCTGCATAAACTACCAGTGGGAATACTTCCCCTGAAGGATTTGAAAGCTCATCCAGAGAAAAGAATCCCAAATCAACACCACATCCAGAGGGCTCAACAAACTTTTGGGCCAACCCTTTCTGGAAGGGTATCTTTGTTGGTTTCTGTAATTCTGGATATACTGAGGAAAAACTACAATCTTTTCCTTCCTTGGCAAAGTAATATATAATTACACTGCAAAAAACAAGGATAAGTTCAACTAAACAATAATGGTAGATGAAAATTAACCACTCAACTTGGTCAAAGATCAAAACAACCCATATTTTTCCTACCAATTGGTTTTTTTAATAACTAGTGAACACTTCATTTGAACTACTATAAATTGTTCCACCCAAGCTGCAGTAGTTCAAAACGAAAATGTTGAAATAAAACGAAGGAAACATTGAGTAGTTACTGGGGTTGAGTATCTAAAGTTAAAATCATTCGTAGTGTTACAATCGCAAGTGACGTATATTTCTACAAACCTTTCAATAGAACATTTACTACTCAGAAATGGTTAGCTCTTCTCCTCCTCCTCCTCCCTCCGATTCAGATTTATTATGAAGGCAGGCGACAAGTCACTGATTTATGAGATTGAAAAACTATCCCCAAATGGTAAAGAGTATGCAGCTGCTTGGATACCTAGAACTTGCTAAACCAAATGGGAGTTCCAACTTCACATATCTCCAATTTGTATTATCCAAATTTCTAGAAGAGTCTGTCCTAAAACTGTAATCTTTAGGCTTTAGCCCCACTTAATGAACGAAACCCTACAGCTCAACAGCCAGTAAGCAATAGCTACACAATTCAGACGAGCCAAACAAATCTAACACCAACCCAGCCTCACCTGCCGTCGGTGACGGCGTCGAAGGTGAAGGAGACGAGGCGGCGGTCGGGGTCGGCGGCGTTGGGCACGAGCTGGATCGTGTCCTTGTGCAGGTTGACGTCGTTCTTCACCTTCTGCGCCTGCTGGTGCTCCACGAACTCGGGCGGGGGGCCCGTTAGCGCGGGCAGCTGTGGCTGGGGCGGCTGTGGCGCGGGGTGCCACGGGCCGTGGTAGGCGTGCGGGGGCGGCGGGTGGTGATAGTAGTAAGCGGCGGAGGACGACGACGCGTGGTGTGGAGGCGGCGGCGGGGGAGGCGGCGGGTGGTGATGGTTGTGGTGGGGCGGCGGCGGGGGAGGCGGCGGGTGGTGATGGTTGTGGTGGGGCGGCGGAGGGGGAGGCGGCGGGTGGTGATGGTGGTGGTGGGGCGGCGGAGGGGGAGGCGGCGGGTGGTGATGGTGGTGGTGGGGTGGCGGAGGGGGAGGCGGCGGGTAGTAGTAGTAGTAGTGGTGAGGCGGGTAGTAGTCGTCTCGGCGGCGGCGGCGGCTGGAGGAGGCGCCCATGGCCTCCTGCCGGTGGCGCGGCGCGGGGAGGTGGGAGGAGTAGGCGAGGAGGCAAGGCGAGGTGCGTTCGAGCGGTGGATTTGACGCGAGGGGAGGAGGGAGCGCAGAGGAGGTTGCTTCGGCGTGTCGCGTGGGTGGAGCGCGTGCGTGCGTGGGAGCGTACGGTCACTTCGGTGGGGTTGACGCGGCGGATGGCAGAGGACGGGGAGGGCTCCGATTGACTTTGCGGCAGTTTTACGGGCTTTTTCTCGTGTTCCGGGGTGTTTTTTCCCCAAAGATCACGCGGCTTTGGTGCTGGCGCGCGCGGACCGTGGGGTGGATGACAACGGCGACTAGTGACGGGCTAACCTTTCGTCGCTGTCACTGTTGACACATCGTTAACGGATCGGGACAGGAGGGGTGCACAGGCTATTTGAACCACTGTCAGGCGTTCTAGCGCACACCCACAGTGCTACCGTCTAATCTACATTTATAGTGCGGAAATGACGAAAGAGTTTAGCAGTGAACTATCGACATCGTAAATTCGTAATCAATACCTAAAATATGCGTCCAATTGGAGCTAGGGCCTTGTTCCCCGCCCTTAATCACATGTCAAATATACTAGGCCCTGTTTGGCACAGCTTCACCAACAGCTTCATGAGCTTTTCATAGGTGAAGCTCCTTTTTTCTGCTCTCACAAAGGAATGGGGAGAGGTGAAGCTGAAAAAAGTAGCTTTTCACAGCTCTCTCCCTCAGGCCCGCGGTCCTAGGAACCCACTGCCCCTCTGATTCACCAAAATTACACGCATTTACCACTAGTCCATCCCGTTCACCTCTCCCGTTCACCAAAATCTCACTGCTCCTAATGATTTTAATTTTTATTTTATTTTTTATTTTAATTTTTTAATTCATACTCATTCAAATATATTATTTTTTAATTCATATGACCATATACAAACATACAACTCCAAATGTTAGAACAAGTCAGGTAGACAGGGACATCTTGGACAATTGCACTCTCTCAGCCATGCATGAAGCTGTTGGTGAAGCTGTTTTGCCAAACAGTTTTCCAAAACAGATTTAGCTTCATCGGTGAAGCTGCTTGTGAAGCTGAAACAAAAAAAACAGCTTCACTAGTGAAGCTAAGCTGTGCCAAACAGGGCCTAGTAGTCATCTAAAAATGACTTCTATTTAGAAAACACAAAAATCAATATAAATACATGGTTTCTTAAAACGACTTCTTCACCTCTTTCACTACACTCGCTTCAAGAATAAAGGGTTCACAAGTGCAGCATTCACTCCACCCTTTCACTCCCGTCACACGCGCACATCTCTCCCTCATTTTTTACACCGCTCATCTCTTTTTTTCTAAAAAGCAACCTGTTTCAGTTACTACTATTTATTTTTAACAAAAAACTATAAATCATAGCCAAAGTTATCAGCAAAAATCAATACAAACACTTGCAAGACCTTCCAGGTGGACTGCGTGCTCAATCTGTTGGGTACATATTTATTTCTTTATTTGGATGGAGTAGTAGTATATCCTTGCAAATAAAAATATGCATTTTAACTCGTAAGGATGAATAGAATAGCCCATAAGAAGCCCGGAATGAAGTTCGGCGATAATTGTTAAGCCATAAACCATCGTCTAAATACCAAGATGTAATTAGCAACTTTCCTCCTATCATAGTTACAAAGCATAAGCCTACAGTGAGATTCTGGTTATACATAAACACAAACAAAATGATCGTCATCTCGCTGCTTTGTAAAGAAGTCCAGGTCATCTTCGTCAGCCTCGGACATACGTTCGAACAATCAACTACAAATCCAACAATTTGCGTTGGCCTTTCAGAGGTCGTCCATGTCGCCTGCCCCAAACATATGTACCGCGAGGCAAATACAAATCCAACTTGCAATTAGCAGTTAAGCAATGCGATCCGCAAGAAATTTATACAACAGGATCGACCTGACATCCAATTTTTCGTTCATACTGCATCAAGCCATCAACCATTGCAGCAGTGCCCAAAGGCTCAATTAAACAGCTCCTCGTGGATAGGAATATAAACGAGTCGAACTTGGATGAGCCTAACCTCCCAAGTTGAGCTTGGTAAAAGTTTAAGCCGAATTCGAACGAGCCTAAGTTAGGGTCCAAGTCTAGACCTACTCACAAACTCGGACTAAGCTCAAGTAGACTTGAGCTCGGCTCGAATAAACTCGTAATCAACAATTCAATATGAATCAATGTTCAACAATACGAAAAGCTTAAATTTGAGCTTGGCTCAAATAAGCTTAGTAAGAATTAATATACAACAATATTCAACAGGTGAGAATAGAAAAATTATCACACCTCACAATGTAATAGCATGCATATCTTAATAGGAATAAACAAGAAAGAGAGACTTAGGGGTGCAAGCCCGTTGAAACTCGTGAACTCAGGATCAAGCTCGATCTTAGCTCGTTTGGAGCTCGAACCAAGTTTGAATCAAGCCTAGAGCGAACCGAGCTCAAACAGCTCGCAAGCCTCGAGCTTTTTTTAATCCCTACTTGTAGGTCACCATCCTTCATCTTTGCTGTGCTAAGAACATCTGGATATCCTCATTGGTTCTTTAGTTCAAGTTATGTCATTGAAGACCGATGTAAAACCAATTTCCTCTCATTCCAATCCAAACCCGAATGCAGCTTGTGATATAAAGCTTGTCGTCATAGTGCACTGTACTGCAAGTTGTTAACAACAATCAAGGACTCAAAAGGTTGCAACGCCAAGAGAAGCTGTAAGCCTGTAACCCCTAAAAATTTTCCGATGATGTTCTTCTAAAAGAACAAATAGCAGAAACTAAGTTTAGCTTTAAATATCGATAAAGATTAGCAACAAAGTAAAAAAGTACCTAGTGGATGACACCTTCATCACCACCATATGTACTTACATAACCTTAAGCACCATATCTCCTCAAAACTTTGCTTAGTGCGGGCATCACATTGTACGCTTGATAGGACCTTCTGAGTTCAATAATTGAGCCTACCTGAATGACAAATTTCATAGAATTTCATTATCCTAAGTATATGTCAACGGTGTAGCTGTGCAGATATCACATTTAATCAAAGCCAAATTTATTCTTTGATGTCCATAAGTAAATGAAAGTAGAACAAAGTTACAATATCTAATGTAGCAGTTGATAATTAGAAGTTCACCAACACATATAAATTATGCAATCCATCTCCATTTTTTTTAAAGTCAGTTTTAGATTTTGCATGATGGCAGGATGTTGGCTCTGCATTATGGAACAACTTACAACGGTATGCTAAACTTCATGTCGAATTTCATCTCTCAAAAGTCAAAATCACCAATGACTCTCCTCTGAAAGTGCCAATACCCCCAAGTTGCAGTCTTAGCATACTGATGCTTGAATACTATCTTTTCCGATAAACAAAAGACATACTACAAACGTTAGATTAACCCCTACACTCTCTGTCCTGACAAGTAGACCTGAGCAAAAGTTTGGCCAGGCCAGCATCGGCTAAGTTCCCTTCGGGCTGCCTAGCCTAAGATCCAGAGTTCCACACCCAGCTCGATAGCCTTGTAGGGCTGACTATGCCAGCCAGGCCATAGGCCATTTTGGAATTAAAAAAACTCCTTGGAACTGTAACAGACTATATGGTTTTAACAGCTATAACCCATTTTGGAATTAAAAAATTAGCTCTAAGACACCGCAAATGTGTTCCATTTGCTAGAGGATGGAGAATTGATAGTTCACTGATGGAAACTACAAAACCGCGATCATTTCCAAGAACACAGCGTCCATTAAAATATTGTTATTTTGAAATTTAGGAGAGAGGAGGAGAATGAAAAGTCCTATTTTAAAATAACTTTTTTAAAGGCCCAAAAGGCAGAAAAACTAACAAAACAACATACAAAATTCCATCATTAGGATTGTTGAACTGAAAAATCAGCTGAAATCCCTACAGTCACTTGAGCAAGTTTAATTTCATTTAGAATTTCAGATTCAGTTACCTATATCCGATTCAGCACCACCACATCTAAAAGGTTGACATTAGACGAATAGCTGACCAAGTCAGCGTAAAAACTGCCATTCAACAATTTTTTTATGATATCAAATCATAATGAAGAATATATGCTTGAGATGCACTCACAATAATCAAGACCGATGTGAAACCTATAGAAAACCCCTCATTTATTTGCCTGAGATATCTGTCAAGTAATAAAGAGGAAGTTGCCAGCAAGCTCAGCAGTAGACCTCCTGGAACACAAAAGATGAATATTTAAAAAAAATGAGAAAAGTACAGAAGGGCAAACCAAAGAAAAGTTTCCCCATGTGATAAATTTTCTTCAAGGCCACCTACCCCAGAAACGTGTCGATGTTTGTACCTTTGTAAGATAATCTACCGTTGCTCTTCCAGGCTTTATCTTTGGTACTCTGGCACTCATCTTATTCAGGTAGTCAGATATCTCTTTTGGTAAGTTGGCCTGCAGTGAATAGTTTGCGGATTAAGGGATATTTTCATAGCACATGTGCAAACAGAAGCATGTCTCACAATTAAAAAAAAAATAAAGAACATTATGTTCCTGAAAAGTGTTAAGAATATGAGTTCTAATATCAAATTCTAGGTCGGTGCCATGTTTGTGAAAAAATATAAGAGCATTGTGTTGCAGTGTTTCATGTGTTACTTGGTACTATAGTTAGACTATACAAATAACAATGGTCTCAAAAAAAGATTATACAAATAACAAGCAACTATAAAACCGCATCACCACAAGATAATACAAGGCAAAATGTGTGTATCTTGAGAAAGAAAATGTTTAGACAAATATATGTAAACGTCTATAATGTACAAATATTCAATCTTCGCAAACATCTGCAAGTATGCCATTACATCATAGAAAGAAGAGCATCAGCGGAACAAGGGGAACTTTTAAATTGAAATGGGCAAGCAACGGTACCACAGGATGAAAGATTTCTTATCTGATGCTACAGGTCATATATCAAAAATTTGGGAGATCCTCAAAGGCACATGAGAATTGACAAGCAAAACTTGCAAAGTAGAAGAGATTTAGAAGAAACTGTAGGAAACTGTAATGAACTGAATAGTAGATTAATGATGAATCAGCAGTACAAGGCATATATATATAGGCAAGGGTGTCTAGGGTTATGGCTAATAGAATCAGAGACCAACCAGGAAACCCTTGCCTATAAGGAGTAGGAAACCAACCATACTAAGGACACATGGGCCCAAGGCCATAAGCCCATAAGCCTGTCTAACAGAAACAAGCAATTTTGTAAAAGCAAATAACATTAAGTGATAAACATAATCTGAGATTCAATAGAACCTGCATAAGTGACACCTTATGATTATAGTTATTAAGATGACAAACAAACTTACAATGTCAAAAATGTTGAAGATGAAGACGAAAAATGCATACATCAAATAATAAACCCAAGGACTACCACCAACCGAAGCTCTTGGATTCAAAATTTCCTTCAAGTTTTCCCAAAACAGCGAACCAAAAATGCTGCAGAAATTCCATATCAGAATGGTAAGAAAAGTGAGAACACGCACAGACAAGCACGCACGTCAGCGCGCGCACACAATGGATTACCTAGTCATAATGCTTGGAAAAGCTAGTAAGTATGAGGTTGTAAGCAAAGGCTGCATCCCTGTTGGGTTTATATTGAATGGAATATATGGTTCAACCTCTGTAACTGGGGAGCTTTCATTCCTACAGAAAAGGGTGAAATGGAAGGGAAACATAAGGCTTCGCAAAAAATGTATAATAACATCAGAAAGTTTTGCATTAGACAAAAAGTTAATGACGAATTAGCAAGCGGTTTCTGTTGGGTCAACATGCATCCAACCATCTCATTATGCCATGCCAGGGCGGAGCTAAAATATTGGTAGAAGATTGTTGTAAAATTATTTAGAAGTCAGAAGGATATAACAGAACTACAGAAGTGCAGTGTTGTAATAATGTAAAATATATTTCCTTAAAAAGAAAATGTTTATAGTCGAAGTAGCTTCCATTTGGTCAACATATACCTGCCATCTGATATGTTGATGCCATGCTCTGACAAGTGAACTAGAACTAACGATCAAATGATTGGTAAAAACTAATGGCAACCTTGTTCCAACTAAAACTTAGAAATTGAACAGAGCTGTTAAATAAGTATATAGCCTAGGGGTCTCCTTGTATATTGCACATGTAATATGTTGGCTTGTTTGGGCCCTTTGGAATACAAGCCTCATTCTTATATGGTATCAGAGCAAGGTTAGGGTTAGGGTTCCGGCCGCCGCCGGCCCGCCTGCTCCTCCCTTCTCTCTCTCCCCGTGCGCACTCTGCTCCTCTTCCCACACTCGCCCTTTGCCTAGGCCGCCGCCCGCCCCGATCCAGCCACCGCTCGTCCAGATCCGGTCGCCGTCGCCGCCACCCAGCCGCCAACGCCACCACCTCCACGCCTTCTCCCTTGCTCCACTGCCGCCTACACCCGGCCGGCGCCGACACCATCCCAGGCAGCGACTGCAGCCAGCCCGAGCCGCCCCAGCCACCGCCACCCCGGACAGCTCCTATTGCCAGCTGCCCTGGTCACATCGGACCGCCCTGACCATTTCCTTGCGTCCCGGCTTCAGTTTCGGCCCGATCTGCTCCAGATGGCTACCATTGGTGGCTCATTCGCCATCCCGCTCCCCTCCGTCCGTTTCGACGGGACGAACTTCTTGGAGTGGGTTGTTCACATGAGGATTCACCTTAACAGCCAGCGTCTCTAGGGTCATCTCACTAGCGAGCACCCATGTCCACCTCGTCCCACACCGCGCACCTAGCCCGCTCTTCCTGTTGGTGCAGATCAGGCGGCTCAAGACGAGGCCAATGCTGCACTAGAGGATACCCTGGAGCTCTACCAGTTTGAGCTAGACGCCCTTCGAACGGTGGCAGGATGCTGAGGCTCGTGCTACTGCCATCCTGATGGGTAGCATGACAGTTGTTATCTCTATAGATGTGGAACTACCGACGGCACAGCTTATGTGGGAGCACCTCCGAGCTCACTACCAGCTAACAAGTGATGCTATGTATCTCTTAGTTGTACACCGGGCGCATTCCCTTTAGCAGCTTGATGCCACTGTCGATGACTTCTACCAGCAGATGTCTGAGGTGTGGCTCAACTTGACTCTCTAGGGCCAGATGTTTGCCGGACCTGCCCCTGCTGTGTGCAGCTTCACGCTCACTAGGAAACTCACCGTCTCTATGACTTCCTAACACGTCTCCGGCCTGAGTTCAAGATAGTGCGGGCTCAATTCCTAACTCATCACCCGCACCCAAGCTTAGTGGAGGCTCTCACGGCTGTGCGTGCTAAGGAGACTCGTCACCGTGGCATAGCTCAGATGCAGGCTGTCTTGTCTGCTTCAGCGCCTGTTTCTTCAACACCGGCCGTGATCCCTACTCTAGCTCCCAGCACCCCTGTAGTTGTTGTTTCTACTACGGGCCTCCACTGCACCTACTACCAGCGTGACAGTCATAGGTATCAGGACTGCTACAAGCAGAGGAGGGACCAGGGTGTGGGGGTGGACGTCCCCCAAAGGGCTCTAGCGGTTCCTCCCACTCTGGAGCTGACGCCTCTTGCTAGGCCTCCTTCGATGATGTCACACAACAGCTTCTCATTCCTCCAGCGCCTTAGTGTCGGCTCAGCCTCAGACTCCTTGGGTTCTGCTCGTCTAGCTCTTGCTTCTCAGAAGTCTTCCACGCCTCTGCCTCCTCCCACGTCAGGTATCTTGTCTCCATGGGTCTTAGACTCTGGAGCTTTCTTTCACATGACGCCAGATTCTACCCACCTCACTTCCGTTCACCCCATAGTTTTTTCTTCCACTGTTCAAACTGCAGATAGTACCTCTTTCTGTGGCAGGTCCAGGCATCTTTTCCACTTCCTCTTTTCATGTTCCTGCAGTCTCTCATGTTCCTCAATTTACCATGTAGCTTATGCCAGCTGGTCAGATCACTGATCATGACTGTCGTGTTGTTCTTAAGTCTGACTCTTATTCTGTTCAGGTCCACCGCATGGGGACACTGCTTGGTACTGGCCCTCAACGCCGTGATTTGCAGCGTCTTTGGGAGCAACTAGTTATATCTGCCTTTCGCTGTCTCCAACCAGTCAGCCGCTACCACTACTTTTGGTCTTGCCGCGTCCTCCACTACCTCCTTCGCTCAGTGGCACCATCGTCTCAGTCATCTCGACAGATCACGTCTATCGTCACTAATCGGTCGTGGTGTTCTTGGGTCTGTTTCTAGGGACACATCTTTACATTGCATGGGTCAGGGTTTGGAAAACCGGTACCGGCCTAAATCCCGGCAGGGGGCCGGTACCGGTTCCCGGCCGGTAACCGGAAAAACCGGGAAAAACTCGGTCAAATTTCAAGTTTTGAAATTGGAATTTAAAACTGGTAACCGGAAAAACCGGCCGGTTACCGCCCAAAAAAACTGGAGAAACCGCTAAAAACCGGAAAATCTGCATGCATGCGCTTTAAAAACTGCATGCATGCGCTTTAAATTCTGCATGTACCTCTTAGTATCCCGTATTGCTACTTTGCATGCGCTTTAAAAACTGGAAAACCTGCTAAACTCTTAGTGTTCTGCATGCATGCGCTTTAAATTCTGCATGTACCTAGTTTACCGCATGCCTCTTAGTGTTCTGCATGCATGCGCTTTAAATTCTGCATGTACCTCTTAGTATCCCGTATTGCTACTTTGCATGCGCTTTAAAAACAGGAAAACCTGCTAAACTCTTAGTGTTCTGCATGCATGCGCTTTAAATTCTGCATGTACCTAGTTTACCGCATGCCTCTTAGTGTTCTGCATGCATGCGCTTTAAATTCTGCATGTACCTCTTAGTATCCCGTATTGCTACTTTGCATGCGCTTTAAAAATCGGAAAACCTGCTAAACTCTTAGTGTTCTGCATGCATGCGCTTTAAATTCTGCCCAACCCTTCAAAATACTCAAAGAACCAACCATACATGGCATACAAATTCAAATTTTCATTTGATAAAATCCGGCCGGTTTTACCGCTACCGGAGCTGGGCGGGATTTCCGGTTACCGGCCGGTAACCGCCGGTTTTCCAAACCCTGGCATGGGTTACAAGCTTGGCAAGCAGCTGCAGCTTCCCTATCCCTCTAGTGATTCTATTTCTACCGGTGTTCATATGCGTGAGCGCTGGGCGCGGGCTCCTTGCCGCGACTTGGGCACAGGCGTTCCCTTGGGTGCTTAGTCCACCTAGGCGGTCAACGCCGATCCTTGGCGGATCGAGGCGGCGCTAGGTGGTCTAGGCGCAGCGGAGCTGAGAGGCACGAGGCGGCGCTGGGCGCACAGAGGCGATGCTGGGCGCTCGAGGAGATGAGACTGATATACAAGGTAAGAGCAAGCCGGATTTGGCTGGTTCATCCCCTTTTGCTCCCTCTGGGGAGATAAGAGACTAATATACAAAGGTAAGAGCAAACCGGATTTGGCTGGTTGATCCCCTTGCGCTGGTCCTCCTCTTGCGCTGGTTTGCGTCACGCGCCACCGCCTCCTCTCCAGCCCCCTATCGCACACCCCCGTCACGCTGCTCCTCCTGGTTCCCTGTCGCGCGCTCCTCCTGGCCCCTTATCCGTCGCGCGGTTCCTCCCTGGCTCCCCGTTATCGTCGCACAGCTCCTCCCCAGCTCCCTGTCGCCATCGCGCCTCCAACCACGTTGCCCCCTAGGTCAGCCGCCTCCTCCCTCTGGCCCTCGCCTCCCTCTGCGCAGAGGCCCCCTAGGTCCGCCGCCTCCTCCTTCCGGCCCTCGCCTCCCTCTGCGCAGAGCCTCCCATGTCTGCCGCCTCCTCCCTCTGGCCCTCGCCACCCTCGTCTCCCTCTGCTGACTTGCTGAATTGAGTCTGCTCTCGAGTGGTATTTGCTAGACGCAAGTGAAGGGACTGAGGGAGTGGTATTTGCTAGTTTATCCAGATTGTTCACTCAAATTGTCCACTTACTAATCTGCTAGTTTATCAACAATTTGGACTAAGGGAGTGGTATCTGCTCTAGAGTACTGGTCTGGAGTGCTATTTGCTAGTTGCAAATAGCAAATAGCAGTGAGCCAGTGATGCATTAATTCTAGCAAATAGCAAATGCCAAATAGGCAAATAGCAAATATCAATGCAGTACTTGAGGAAGAAAATGGCAATTCTGTTCAGCCACCTAGGCCCCGCCTAGGCGCTAGGCGGCCACTCATCGCCCGCTTAGCGCCTAGCGCCTAGGTGAACACTGATTTCTACTCATCCTTTTGATCTTGTACACTCTGATGTTTGCGGTCCGGCTCCCTTCGTTTCGAAAGGAGGTCATCGATATTATGTAATATTTATTGGTGATTATTCTCGTCATACTTGGATCTACTTCATATCCTCTCGCGGTCAGGTTCTCTCTATTTACCAAATGTTTGCCACCATGGTTCGCACTCAGTTTGATTTGGCCATTCGTGTGTTTCGTGCTGACTCTGCTGGTGAGTATCTATCTGCTGCTTTGCGTCGCTTTCTCGCTAAGCAGAGTACTCTTCCATAGTACTCTTGTCTTGGTGCTCACGCTCAAAACGGTGTCTTTGAGCGTAAGCATTGTCACTTACTTGAGACTGCTCGCGCTCTCATGCTTGCCTCTTCTATTTCCCCTCACTTCTGCACTGGGATTGTTTCCACTGCTGCTTTCCTCATCAACATGCAGCCTTCCACTGCCCTTCAGGGTTCTACTCCTGTCGAGCGTCTTTATGGTCGAGGCCCAGAGTATGGTCACCTTCGTAGTTTCGGCTGTGCTTGTTTCGTTCTTCCATCTCGTGAGCGCACCAAGCTGACTGCTCAGTTGAGTGTATTTTCCATTGCTACAGTCTTGAGCATAAGGGTTATCGCTGCTACGACCCTGCTGCTCGCAGGACGATTTCTCGAGATCACTTTCAACGAGTCCCAACCATACTACCCTCATTCCCCTAGTGTCAGGTCCGATTCTCTTGTTGAGTCACCTTTCAGACTTCTCCCCCTGCCTTCCTCCTATTTCGCCTCATCCTCCACCTACTTCGTCTCCCTCTCCTCTGACAACACCTCTGTCGGCGTCTACTTCCCACTCTTTAGTTGAGATTCCACCTTTTCCTGCACTACTCTTGTCGTCCTCGGCCTACTTCTCCAGTTGAGCCTCCATCTTTGCTGGGCCATGTTCCCAGCTCTTCTTCTCCGTCCTTGCTAGGTCCTGCTCTACCCACTCCTCCTAGATACGATCTTCATGATCGCCATACTGTTAGGCAACTTGAGCGCTACGGCTTTGCAGCCACTGCTTCTTCTGAGCCTATGACATACCGTGAGGCTATTGCTCACCTTGAGTGGCAGCTCGCGATGTCTGAGGAGATTGCTGCTTTGGAGCATACTGGCACTTGGGATCTTGTGCCCCTACCTACGTGTCACTCCCATCACGTGCAAGTGGGTGTATAAGATCAAGACCCGCTCGGATGGTTCCCTTGAGCGCTACAAGGCTCGTCTTATGGCGCGTGATTTTCAGCAGGAGCATGGTCGTGACTACAATGAGACTTTCACTCCTGTTGCTCACATTACCACTATTCGTACTCTCCTTATTGTGGTCTTTGTTCGACAGTGGCCCATCTCTCAGTTGGACATCAAGAATGCCTTTCTTAATGGCGAGCTACGTGAGGTCTACATGCAGCCTCCCCCTGGGTATTCTGTCCCTACTAGTATAGTTTGTTGCCTTCGTCACTCTATGGGCTCAAACAAGCCCCTCGTGCTTGGTTTGGCCACTTCTCTATTGTCACTGCTGTCGGCTTCTCCGCCAGTGATCACAATCCTACCCTCTTTGTCCACATCTCTCCTCGGGGTCGAACACTCCTTCTATATGTGGATGATATGATCATTACTGGAGATGACTCTTAGTACATTGCCTTTGTGAAGGAGCGTCTCAGTGAGCAATTCTTGGTGTCTGATTTGGGTCATCTTCATTACTTGTTTGGGATCGAGATCACTTCTACGCCCGAGGGCTACTATCTCTCCCAAGAGTGTTACATTCAGGACATCCTTACTCGCATTTATCTCACTAATCAGCGTGTGGTGGATACTCCCATGGAGCTTGCCGTTCACCTTCAGCCTACCGATAGTGAGCCTCTTGATGATCCCACATGCTACCGTCATCTTGTCGGGAGTCTTGCCTACCTTGGGATTGTTAATATGAAGGAAGCTTGAGTATATTGCAATAGCCCATGGAGCTTATATAGTAAAAAAGCAAAGAAGCGGCAGTAGGGAGCCCGGATCCGACGGTGGCGAGCGCGGCTGAAGGGAGGCCCGGATCTGGCGGGGCCGAGGTGGAACAGCTCGGATCCGAGCGGCGGCGGTGAAGACGATCGGATCTGGCCCGGAGGCGGCCGGATCCGGACTTGGCGACGTCGGAGACGGCCAGATCTGGTTGTAGGCTGCCGGGAAGCAACGTCGAGGTGTCCGGATCCAGGTGCAGGTGGCTGGGAGGTGGTCTAGGCAACGTCGTGGTGGCCGACGCATGGAGGCACCGGAATCCAGCGGTTGAGGAGGCGGCGGCCACAGGTGAGGGAGCAACGGCCGAGCACCTCCCCTCCCGATCTAGGCGAGGCAGCGTTGGGGAGGCCAAATTCGGTCGCGTCCAGGCCGGCGGTGGCCAGATCCGGCTGGGCGGCGCGGATGGAGACAACCGGAGAAGGCCGGATCCAGAGTGGGGACAACTGGGCGCCAACGTGAGCGCGGGCTGGCGGCGCGGCATCCCAGCGTAGACACGCGAGCATGGATGACCGGGAGGTGCGGCCCGGCGCAAGGAGGCAACGGTGGCGCGCAATGGAGTCGAGCGGCAGCTGGAAGAGGTGGCCGCCCGCGAGAGTGGAGCACACCTCCCAGGGGCAGTGGCGGCGACGGTGACAGATAGTGACTAGCGGCGACCAGAGCGGAGGCTAGGTTCAAAACCTAGGTTCTGATACCATGTTAATATGAAGGAAGCTTGAGTATATTGCAATAGCCCATGGGGCTTATATTGTACATGAGACACACACAAGGACCTAAACTCTAGACAATAGGAAATAACCTAAATAGTAAATACCCTTAACAGGGATCACTCGCCCTGACATTTCTCACCCAGTTCACATCCTAAGTCAGTTCGTCTCTGCTCCTACTCAAGTCCACTACACTCACCTTCTTCATTTTCTGCGATATCTTCGCGAAACCATCACTCGTCGCTTTTTCTTTTCTCGCTCCAATTATTTGCAGCTTCGGACGTACTCTAATGCGACCTGGGCTAGCGATCATTCTGATCACTGGTGTCTTTCTACCTATTGTGTTTTTCTTCGTTCCTCCCTGATTGCCTGGAAGACCAAGAAGCAGACTATCGTTTCTCGATCGAGCGCTGAGGCTGAGTTGAGAGCTATGGCGTCGTTGACAGCTAAGATAACCTGACTTAGGTGGCTACTTGAGGATTTCGGTGTTTCCGCTTCTATTATGGCCCCTCTTATCAGATGGTATTGATGCGATTAGCATTGCTCGAGATACCGTGAAGCATGATCTCAAAAAGCACATTGGAGTGGATGCTTTGTATATGCGTTCGCAAGTGCAAGACTAAGTTATTAATCTTCAGTATGTGTCTTCGGAGTTTCAGTTAGCATATTTCTTCACCTAGGCACAGACTAGAGCTCAGCATAGGTTCTATCTCTACAAGAGCATGTCATTTGATCGTCAAGAATAGGATGTGTTGACAACGATGTCCAAAAAACTTGTTAACTACTTTGCAAAAATCAAACCTAAAATACTCAAATGAAGACACATACAGTAAGTATGACAATGTAGGATATTGGGTCTATATACTCAAAAGGAAAACACAATTACACAAGCTCTGTACTCTGTTTGGTTGGAGAGAGCGAGAGAACATAAACAAAAGAATGGAAATTAAAAGAAAATGAAGTGAATTTCTATCCCCTAAGTTTGTCTATGGGAGAACAGTATATTAGTGCATTTAAAATGTTGTTTTCAATGTAATTTAACAAACTTAAACTCTTTCACCTAAAAAATTGTTGGGTAATTGTGGGATGGAATCTTAAGTTCCTTGGCTCTTGGCCAAACTTTTAATTTACCTGAACCGTAATACGGTAAAAAGAATTCAGCCTAGCCTAGCCAAATACATAATGGAAGGCGAAGGTATAAAAGGTACTCATGAGCTCAAAGCCTAGTAGCCTACAACCTACAACATAAGCACATCAGCACATGATGCAAGTAATGATACGCTTCTTCAGAGAAATACAAGTTAAGGCTGTTAAGCAAAACATAAGAAAGAACTTAACAGGTAACCATTTCCAGCTTATGCTGATAATGTTCTATTGTTACCTGAGAATATTTGCAATGTTAAAAGAAGAGTAATGATACACTTCTACATCTTCAGAGAAATACAATGCTAAGCAAAGCATAGGAAAAAAACTTAACAGGTAACCATTTCCAACTTGTGTGATTAATGTCCTAACCTGAGCATTTTTTGCACAGTTAAAGGATTAAAAACAGTAAAAATTATTCATGCAAACAACAGCATTCAGAAAATACATTGCAACAAAAATGAATGCAGAATTGATTTTGTTATTACCTTGCACAAGAAGCCAATTTAAACCCATAGTACTGAAGCTTTATCTTCCTACATCCTTCAGTCACCAGCACTGCCCCCATGGTGACCATCATAAAAATTCCAGCTATTCCCAACATGTAGGGCCAACACTTGCACACATTTCCTGCTTCAAAAGTAAGTTCAGTTAAGAGAAAATAACAAGAAGTAGAACTCTCAGCCTATCAGTTGCCTTTGTATTATTATACATTGTATCACTCAGAAAATTTAGGGTTAGACACACTTTTGGTCCCTTTTTACTCAAAGACCATTTGATCCATCTCACAAAGCTAGTTGTTCTACCACAGAAATTGGTGAAACTGTAAGACTGAAGCACTTTTGTATGATAAACATGATATTGACAGAAAACATGTCAATATTAAATAGGCAGTAACTGTCCACAGCCAACATCATCATGCAAATCAGTGTTGAAATGGAGCCACAGTGCATGGAGTTATCTTATGTTTAGCTAGAGGGACAAAGCCCCAGTAGATCTGATGCCGGTTTTAGCCGAGATAATGCCACTGCCAAGAGGTTACGAGAGAGGCAATGTTTCCAAAATTTTAAGTGCAAGTTTCAACTTTAAGATTTTTCTAGTCCGTAATTAATTAGTAGAAAACAAAAATAATTTCAAGGGTATTTTTTATTTATTTTGAGTAAAGCTTATCGCAAAGATGTAATGCAAAATCGATCTTCCAAGGGATGTTAAGATTTAAGAATCCATCCACGACTGTTGGTAGCCAATATGAAACAGAGTCCCCAGATAAGCACATAAAAAAGGCAAGAGCTTCAGGTATGATAATGTTGGGTTTGGCAAAGTGTCATTAAGAAATACTCCACAAGACTTCCAGAAAGAAGGAAAGAAGACTGCAGAACGACAAATACAGTCTATATATAAATCACCATTGTCAAAATTAATGAATCGCATCCAATTATAGAATGTCAAAAAGGCAATTGACATGTGGACAAGCTAAAGTGAAGAGAGATTACCTGAAAATTGAGTTAGCATCTTGTGCAGTGTATCCATGTAACCAGTCAATATTCCCACGCAGATAATCAAAGATGAGCCATGTCCTGATGGCAAAATGCACAAGCAGCAGTAAGCACGAAAGTGCTAGCCAACTACAAGAAGATAAGTACTAATATTGATGAGAATAAACATTGTATGGTTTTACCTTACGGGGCATTTCCACATAAACACTTACAAAATGAATTTTCATATATAATAAAAATCCTACGAGTTGCATTCGAGTTTAACAGCTCGAGCTAAAAATCCTACGAGTTGCATTCGAGTTTAACAGTCCGGGCTAGAACCCAACCGAAGCCCCAAATACAAATTTCTATCTTATTTTACTTATAAACTACAATACCAGTAGAGACATTAGTTGGAACCCAAACAATAATAAAAACAAATCCTTTTGTCCCAAACAAGTTATATTAGGCTAGAAATAAAATTTTCTCAAGGTCAAAGAAACAATAATCTTGTAATAAAACCTACAAGGCTAGAACCCTAAACCCTACATCCTGCCAACTGGACCGAGAACCTAAAACACCACCCCTAAACTTTTTTTCTTATGTCATGGTTCCAGTACGTGAATCGCTAACTTTCATACGCTCCTATCCAAAGTTAATTCTTTGGATATGTTCCAATCTTTCAAGTCTCTTTTAACTGCTTCCTCCCACGTCAGTCTTAATCAAACTCTACCTTTTCTTACGTTTTTCGATGTCTTAAAATTCCACTACGTACCGATTCCTCAGAAAGTCTCTGTTGGAGATGTCCAAACCATCTCAAATGATATTGGACAAGCTTCTGTTCAATTGGTGTTACCCCCTATCACGTATATCATTATTGTGAATTCGATCCTATCTTGTATGATCACAGATCTACCGCAACATCCTATCTCCGCTACACTCATCTTCTATATATATGGCCTTCTAGTCGCCCAGCATTCCGCTCCATATAGCACTGCGGGTCTGATCACTGTTCTATAGAACTTACAATTTAACTTTTGAGGAACTTTTTTAATCACACAAAACACCCGATGTTTAGCGTCATTTCACTCACCCCACTCTTATTCTGTGACTCACGTTTTCATCAATCTCGTCATTCTACTGTAGTATCGATCCCAAACAACAGTTGGTAAAAACAAAACAAAGTGGGGAAATTTTTATCAGGATAGAGAAGCTCCCATTCACAAATACATTACAAAATCGAGAAGCTTTTCCACAACATGAAGATGCAATTTTTATTTTTCCCTAGCCATATAGACTGTCCAAATGAATGAAATGTATTCAGATTACGTGGTCCAGCTTATGTGAACAAAGTTCAGTTTATTTGGTACTAAAAGTATGCAAAATCAAAACATATCATTCAGCCAAAAAGATAAACTAAATGGATACACATATGATGCATAGACACGTGCTACACTAGTACTATTAAAAAAAGTGATTCAAAACAGATCTTCTGGCTGACTGTATAACATGTATATGACAGAATGTGTCATAGACACATAGTTCAACAGATTATAATACAAATAGTCAACGCATGCACAGATAATGAAATACAAACATGCACGAGACAGAGTACTACCAAATCCAGATTCCGATATGGTGTCACAGATCCATGTCATTGACATTGCGCCGAGAACAAGCAAAATGCTAGTTATTACTACATGCTTAACCCTGAAACAGATGAAATTAAAATAAATAGATCTATAAAATACTAAAGAAAACATCTCTCCAGTTCAAACAAATTAGGATCAACAACAACATTGGTCCCTCTATTTCGAGACAGATCCGACTTCTAAAAAATGGGTGATGACATGGAGTATGCAAACTCAGATCACAGCATACACTTGTATTGGTTCTAATCCTAAAGTGCATCACCCTTCCATTAGTACAGACCAAAAAAAGAAAGTAACAGGCATGATGTGGCCAACGGTGGAGCACTTCAGCCCGCTTGCCAGAGAAGCGCAGAGGGATAACTTAGTTTGAAGAATAGAAGTCACCATTTCACATCAAATATGTTAAACATGTAGTTTACCTGTAACTTGCAGCATATATGGAATATTGCAGCGAATAGCATGACACAGTCAAAGCAGCCACAATTGCAAAACCCAATGACAGCCACCATCTAAACATCAAGATTAAGGGACTCAAACTAGATGAAATAGTTTATCAAAAAAGAAATAGTTTCCGAACGAAATTCAATCTCACTGTTCAAGATAGACAACTAAACACACATATAGCCTTTGATCTTCTCACGCCCATCTAATCCTTCCTTGTGAAGCTTTTCAAGTGATGGAAGAACATGACAGAGAACCTGAAACAGACACAAGTTGTTCTTGTAACAATAATATTGAAATAACAAATTGCAGTTCTCTTGGGTGGAAACCCAGTGACAAACAAAAGCTTAGGATATTCAAAGTCAATTCAAGCTATCCGGGAAAAAAATATTCCACACTATGGTCTTTTCTCTCAATTAATGCCAAATGCCTTATTATCAGATTATTATTGACATTTCTAGGGCTGATTGGAGCAGCTTAATCTTGAGCATATAGCTACTATGGGCCTTAGGGCCAAGTTTGGCATTGCCAGGCTGTGCTGTGGAAGCAACACAACAAAGTTAATTATACAGATCTTTGCCAATAAAATTAGGAATAAAATATTTATGTTAAGGTTCTAAAAAAAAGGTTGCCAATTAGTTTATGTAACTTGAAATTGCAAACCAAAAAGACTTTTAGAAAGCCACTGCAATGCCAAAAATGGCTTATTTTTATAATGGTTTTTTATTAAAATTAATCCCATGTATGTTAAAAACCTCGAGCCACTTTGCACCAGTTTATTGCTTTTAGGGGTGTTATGGTCGGGCATCATTATGTGAGACGCCACAACAGGGCTAAGGCAGGTGCAGGTGCAGCAGCCATGCTGGATTCAGCAGGCGCAGTCTCCACGCCTTGAGGCACTCAGGTTTGCCTTTTGTTGGATGTCAAGATTGGTAATGCTTTCCAATTTTAGTAGATTGCTTTCCAATTCAATAAGTATTAGATATGGTTTGTTAGGGGCAATCCCATATATAAGGGCTACAGCATCAATCTAAAGAAATAATAAAAAAGGAGAGATTATTCTCCGTCTCTCTCTCTCCCGTTCACCTTCAAGCACACGAAACCTGCGGGCTAGCGCCTCCCCACCGCTGGCAGTTCAAGTCTTGACCTCCCGTGACACATTTGTATAATTTCCGCCATCTAAATCTCGTCCATAACAACTTGGTATCTGAGCCGACCACTGCCCTTGACACCATATCTGGTGGTGGCGACAATACCAGTTTGACAGACCAAAAGCTCGACTAGATCATCGCTCAGTTGGCACCCCTTACAAGCCGGCTCGATCGACATGACACACGACTTGCACAACTAGAAGGGGAAAGCAGCAACCATGATAGGGAGGCAGCCAAGGGCTGGCTGGCACCCTAAGGACCTTCCCCTGCCCTTCCAGACAACGACAACGTCGGATACCAAACCGCCGCGGTTGCATCGTTTGGAATTTCCGGTGTTCAATGGCAAGGATCCATTGCTGGACAGCCAGGTTTGCGCTCCGACAGCGTCGTATTCTTGACATACGTAGGTTGCATACTGACCTTTTTCTGCTTCGCAGGCTAAGCGATGCCGGGCTACTCCCTCTCACCTGGATGGTTCAAGCCATAGACGAGGACGGACCGGCCTTGCCTACGGGCGGGGACGACGGCGCGGAGCGGTCGCGACGCTTCCCATTTGACCACTCCCCCATTCGGGGAGATGGCCCCTACTCTACAGGACGTCTCCCTGCTGCTCAATCTTCCTATCGCGGGAGCTGCTGCCTTCCTACCGGAGGCCCCGGCCAGCTGGCGCGCGGACTTGCTGGACAAGTTCCAGGGAGTCCTTCCGCCTGGGGCCACGGAGGAGTACTACGTCTTCCCACTGGGTCAGACGCATGGCCTGTCATTGTGGTGGCTCTCGCAGTTTCGGGTACGTGTCCGACGCCCTTTCCGTTCGATCATCTGCGCTCTCCTTTCCGCTGTACGGTCTTGATAACATTTTGCTTGTACTTAGGTGAAGCGGATGGACCCAGACGCAGACGAGCGGCAAGTCTCGCGGCACTTGTAGGCATACTTGCTGTAGCTGTTTGGTGGGGTGCTCTTCACCACCAGCCACGGCAACACCGTCGACGCTCGCCTCATCGGTCACGCTAGGGCCATCGCCCAGGGGTTGGCCCCCCACATTAGTTGGGGTTTGGCCGCACTTGCCGCAACCTATCGTGGCTTGTGTGACACATGCGGTAGGGCCAAGGCGAACTTGGTCCTCGCGGGGTGTCCGCTGCTACTGCAGCTGTGGTCGTTCAAGCGCTTCAACCTCGGACGGCCCATGCTCGAGGACATCACTCCGTACGGGGCGGAAATGTACCTAGGGGTGACATGGACTAGCCTACGATGGGTTCTCTCTAGTGCCGTAGACGGGTATGTAGTCTGACTTGCAATTAATTCCTTTGTATTATGGATCATTGTATGTAACAGCTGGTGTTCCTTGCATATACAGTTCGCGCACTACAGGTTACACGGGCATATCTGCCCTTTGTGGAGCACTTCGACCAGCTCATGGCTGACGATGTGTTGGGAGCCATACTCACCTGAGGCACTGGAGAGCCGCGCTCCTGATGGGTTGACTTCGCTGTGTTGGCGCGACTGGGCTTTCTAGCTGACACGGCGGAAGCTCGTGTTCGACGTCTTCGTGGAGGACTACGCGGCGCATCGTGTCATGCGCCAGTTCGGCCTACATCAGGTCGTTCCAGTACCACGCGTGAGTTACCACCTCACATGACTCCTTTTACTGCTAATTCGTTGGACAACTTCTAACCAAATGCTAGTTCCTGCAGACACTCTACAAAAGGAGTAAAACACGACAAGGACTGGACACGAACGCGGAGACGGAAGGGGCCAGGGTGGCGACGGAGGGGGGCCAGGGATGCTGTTGGAGGGGTATAGTGCCGGTTGTATATTTGTTGTTCCTGTACTACTTACATTTCTTATTTACTAAGTGATGTTTGCAATACTATTGCGATCTTAGTTGTACTTCTGTTTACGATGTTTGTTTGTTCGATCCGTGTCGACGCCCGTACCACTCAATTAATGGCAACCATACCAACGCGTAAACCATTCAATTACATGATTGACGACATTGAACAATACCACAGATAACAGGGGAGAGTACTATAGTACAACCTTATCCATGCGTGCCTACTGGTACAATTAGCCTCGCTCTACCCACATGGAGTGTTGTAGAGGGGGCCGTCTCGGACGTGGCTGGCCGTCTTTGTAGTGGCAAGCACATATGCAGCTAAGATTCACGCAACAGCATGTCGGATTGTACAAACTTCCTATGTTGATGACCTCGTTTTCCCTCTCGCGTTGCATCTGCTGACGGAGGTCATCGTTCTACTCTTCGAGACTTTCAATCCGTGCCTCCAAGTCAAAGATTCGCTCCCACAACATATCCACGTACCTCACAACGTACCGTTCATGGCAAAGATCAATCAATCGCACGAAGTCATATTTGGCCATCTGCTGGAAAGGAAGGTTAACATCGAAACTCTATTATCAGTAATACAAAATAGTCGATTGTGTAATTGTACCCCAGAGTGTGGGCATCGGAAGAAACGTCGCTCCCCATCCAAATGGCCTTCCACCACCTGCACGATCGTGTTCTCCATGTGTCTGCATTTCGGCCACACTTGCTGAGCACGCCTGTTTGGCAACAAGCGGTAGTTAACGCCAAAGCCCTCCCTCCTTTCAAGCGGAAGGTCTCCCTTTGGTGACCTATGCTCGACTGGCCCCTCGGCGTCTGCCATGATATGTTACTCTAGGACGAGGGTAGTTCTTCCTACTAGCAAGGGGTGGGGCGTGCATTTTATAGCCTGTGGGGTGTTGCAGCGTGTTTTATGATAGACCGCATCATATGCAACTTTTGTGCAGTGACTACACCAAATGGGGTAGATTTGTGCAACGACAAGACCACACGGGGCAGCTTTGCGTAGTGACAAGACCACACAGGACAGCTTCACGCATTTGAGAAAACAAGACGGGGCATCTTTGCGCAATGAGAAGACCAGACGGAGTAGCTTTGCGCGGCGACTACACTAGACAGAACATCTTTGTGCAGCAACAAGACCACACGGGGCAACTTTGCGCAGCGATAAGACCACACGGACCACCTTTGCGCAGTGACTTTTCCGAAAGACAATGCAATACTCTGCCTCGCAGGCTACTCACATAAAATAAACCACACCATGCCAACCATTTGGCTTATAAAAGGTGGAAGAGATCTGGGAGAGAACACTATACAATCAAACCCAATACTACACTAAAGCTTACTTCACCACGTTGAGATAGACAAGAGGCAGAAGAAGCAATAGGATAAGATGATGAAACAATAGAAGACCCGTGAACTAGCAAGGTCTGCTACTGCCCGCGACGAACAAGCAAGCGCTGCTGCAACCCGAGCCAAACAAGCGGAGCGTGCCAAGAGGTCAGCTCCCCGCAATGACGTCCCCCGTAGCAATAACCCCATCTCGAACGTTCCAACTGAGCAGAAGAAGCAATGGGATAAGATGATGAAATAATAGAAGACCCGTGAACTAGCAAGGTCTGCTGCTGCCCGCAACGAACAAGCAAGCGCTGCTGCAGCCCGAGCCAAACAAGCGGAGTGTGCCAAGAGGTCAGCTCCCCGCAATGACGTCCCCCATAGCAATATCCTCATCTCGAACGTTCCAACCGAGTGTTCGCCGCAACACCCGCCCGAGGGAGAGACACCGCCCCTCTGTTGGTGCACGGACCCATGCAAGTTTTTTAAATCTAAGTAACGGCTCAGCCTGGACATGCGTTATTGGGGTTGCGCAAACTACTCCTGTGACTATCCCAACCATCGTCGGGACACGAGCAGCTATCGACAGCCAGTAAGGACCAGTTACAGTTTGTTCCTCCGACTATTTCTCTTTTAAACTACACATTAACAACCTCTCCTATCTAACCGCAGTCCCCGGAACCGCTATGTGGCTACCGCAAGTGGATTGACCTAGAGATCCACCCACATGACCAGTAGGCTCTCGACTTCGAGGAGTGGTATTTCAAAAGGGCATGCGAGATCCGGGAGGAAAAGCGCTGCAATGATGAGAAACCGAGCATATACGTCAGGAGACAAAAGCTCATCTCCAGGCGTGCACGCGCAGAGAGTGCAAGGCTTGCGAGAGGGAGCGCGAAAAAAAGAAGGAAATGGCGGCCAAGGCAAAAGAGACCGCCGAGGAGCTCAACGTCGAGCTCGCAAGGAAGGGAAAATAGCCCTGGTCCACGCAGTAGGCCAGGCCGTCTCACACTAACTAGTCCCCTGAAGGTCGAATTTAGTTCCATTCCAAAAGGCGCATATGTATCATAGGAGTAGTTCGGTATGTTGCATTGTGCATGATGCTCTTTCTTATGCATATAACCAAACCCTACGTACCATGTTATTCCCAACTTTGCTATGAAGTCTATTTTAATTCGGACAAGCGTATTTCTTTGTCTTTTCTTATTCAATTATTCGCGTAGCAATAATTGCAACAACATTAACAAGTTCTCCTCCGTGTATGAATTCCCGATTATATCACAATATCACTTACATTCGTACTTACCAATCGTTATTATTTCAATCATTCTCAAAAAAAAATTCACGAAATTTCTTGCACTACAATAATATATGACGATCGCACGAATCTAACAATTATCTACCATTCATAATCTACAAAAATGACAAATGGATCAACCGACATTGCCTCCCATTTGCAGTCGCTGAACAGCCGAACGACTACAAATTTAGTCACCAATCAGTTAGGCGACAGGCTCCGTCACCCAACGACTCGGCGACTGGAACCTGTCGCCCAACGGCCCACAGACAGCTTGCGCGTCGCGCGGCCGTCGGGCGAAAGGTTTCAGTTGCCTCTGTAAAAAAAATGTATATTTCTGTTATTTCAAATAAAATATGGATTATTTACAAAAAAAATGAAATAAGAGAGCATCCAAAGCTTTTAAGGATCTATCGTACAGTTTACTCATGAATTTACACGTAAATGATTTTCCAACCCTAAATTTATCGGTTTCCCAAGTCTGAATGCTGTGGGGAAAAAAACCTTCCTCCCATTGTTTTGGCTTAGGCTAGAAAGGAACGTGCACTTAGGCAGTGCAGGTGTACTTATGAACAGTGGCGAAGCTAGAGCAAATGGGTGGAGGGTGCACAGTGGGCTTGTTGGGCTGCCGGTCTGGTGGGGGTGCCTCGTCTTGGGCCATGCGGGGTGCCTATAGGGCCGAATTTTTCCAATCCTTAAGAAATTCTGGAAGTGAGGGGGGTGCCTGGGCACCCACGGGCCTCTATTGGGCTTCGCCCCTGCTTATGAAGCTATGATCATCGAACAACAAAATAGCTATTTGCATCGGAAATTCATGGGAATCAAGGCCATACAAATGGAGATGTAAAGAATAAAAGAACTAACTCATAAACATTCAAGTACTGCCATTGGATAACAAAAGCACATGACAGGGCAAAGGATATCAAACCTGCATGACGATAGATGCTGATATCTGATGACTGATCCCCAGCTGGAAAAATGACAGCTTCAATTCAGAAGAAAAATCACCGAGGTCATCTGCACAGATGAAGGCGCATTGCAAATTACATTCTTCAAGCAATTCACAAAAATTCCATCACATGACTTCGCGCCTTGACATATACAACAAGCACGAACAACTAATCCGAAGGAGCGAGGTGAGAGACCTGCAGGGAGCGGGGCGAAGCTGAGGTAGGAGTCGGGGATGAAGCGGCGGTCGAACCCGGGGAGCGGGACGAAGTAGCCGACGCGGCTGAGCACGATGAGCGCAACCGTTACGGCCAGCCGCCGCCGGATCTCGCTGCGGAAGAACGCCTCCGCCGCGCCCTCCGCCACCGCCCCCAGCCGCGCCAGGTCCAAGAACCTGTTCCGGTACCCCGCCCCCTTCCTCCCCACCGCGCTACCCTCCCGAACCGGTTCGGCGGGGGACGCTGCGGCGGACGCCGAAGCCCTAGCAGCGAGGAGGCGGCGAGGCGCGTGATGAAGCCACTGGGGAGTGCGGACGAGGAGGTGGTAGGGACTGGTGCGGAGAGATGGGTGCTTGGGGGAAAGGCGAAGGGGTGAGAGGGGGAGCGAGAAGCGGGGCGGGAGCGAGAGCGCGAGAGAGGCGGACATGGCGGCGGCCGACGCTGCCGCCCTCGTGCCGTCGCGCGGCCGGGCGGGCGAGGTAATACGCTAGGATGGGATTGGAATTTGGGAGGAGTCCGACGTGCAACGTCGCAGGCTCTCGGTTTTTCTCGCGGGATATTTCACCATTTGCTGTCATAAATATGTAGACTTCATGGTTTATTACTCTGGCCATATTTGATACAACTCCTCCTCCCAACTCCTCCTTTAAATTTTTTAGAGATATGACAAACACACAACTTCTCAAAATGACTCCTTTGAATTTTGTGAAGATATGACAAACACACTTCTCAAAATAACCTAATTCTACCTTTCTCAAGAAACAGAGTTGAAAATAAACTAGCAACAAGATACAGCATCTAGGTGGATTCTCGTAGGGAGCCGTCTGACCTAAAGCAAATATACCCATCGAAGTTCAGAGATATTGGCTGAGTTCATTTGCACTTTTGCTTATTGCTTATGAGCAGTTTAAAATCGGTGCGTTTTTTCAAGGTGTGTTTGCAGAAAAACTATAGTACAAACTGTACCGAGTTCAACTGTACTGGCTAAAATCACATACGATTATTTCTCTCTACGTACTGCCTCTCACAAACAGACCAGAATTTAAAAGTCACAACTATAAACCATAAGCCACAACCCAAAATAACCCACCCATTATCCGCAAATGCCACTCCACTACCCTCCGCACACTCTCGCTCGGCGCCCCGCCGCACCCCACTTGGCCCTGCCCCTGATTCGCAAGACCAGAGGGGACGAGCGCAACCATGAATCCCCCACCGATCCCATCCACCCCTGCACAATCTCCCTGCCATTGCTGACACCCCGCCCAGATTCTCTCCCTCATCGCCCAGATCCGCCATCTCACGTAGGTTTCTCAAACCAAGGCAAGACCAGTAGGTTTTGACCAGGAGAAATGCCCGTTTCTTGGTGCCTGCTCATTATTACGATTTTGCATATCGAAATGGGATCTTTCTTGCCTTGTAGGTGCTGCGCGCGGTGTAATTCCAGCGGTTTGATCGATAAGTTTTGATCTTTGAGGTTGGGTGTGTTGTTTGCTGGTGTTGTTGGAGGGTGGTGGAGATGGGCGTCGGAGGGGAGAAGTTCCAGTGGGGGCGCTGAGCCTCTCTATGGTGCCCTTCGTACGTCTCCATTGTCATCTGTAAGAAGGCCATCATGAGCTCCCTCAGGTTCAACTTTGGTGTGAGATCTAACCGTTTCTTGCCTCATAGTTTCTTGATTTGCTACATATATGTTCGTGTTTGGTGCTTTGTGATCTGTGTACATCTATCTGATTCCATTCCGGTTGTAGGTTTGGTGCAAAAAGGTGTATGTGCAGGGTTCAGATGATGTTGATGGGGTTAGCTTATGTGATAACTTTGAGCAAAGGGTGGCAATTTATACTTGTTTTTAGAGGAACTGTCATTGATGGAGTATTTGATATTGCGATTTGTTTCATGTACCACGCCAGTCATGAACTCTAGTCTCATCACGTCCTTTTCGTGTAACTTTAACTAGGCAGAGCTCTTCTTTCAACTCAGTGTTATCCTTTCTGAATTTATTCCCTACACTTGCTCAAAAATTTATGGGAATAATGTTGTATTACTAAACAACTACTGCATGTATGCCAACCTTGTTATGTTTGGCTTTGTCTGCAAAAGCACATCTTCTGATGTTCTCACTCCTTGCAGAAAATATTTATGAGTTGCTTGTCGAATAAACTCTGCATAGGAAGTAAGAAATATCATATGTCAAGCAGATTTGTCATCAGATGGTCTGGAATCTGGAGGATGATTGGGCACTCTTGTAAATCTGCAAGAAGCTCCATATCTCTGTTTACAGGGGGAAAACTCCTGCAAACAAACAGAACTTCCTTAATTACTGCATATCTCAAAAAAGATAGAAACGTGAGGGTTTGCATCTCTAAGACACATATATTGGCGTAACTGTAAATCTCAGTTGAGGTTATGTGAAGCTCTTCAAACTTTCGCTTGATGATCCAGACTTCTTACTAAACTGAACTGCGTGCAATCATCTGTATATACTTTTATTTTTCAGCTGCCTTCTTTGCATTGTTCAATGGGGGTTGCCAAATATCTGTATCTACAATTTCTTCTGGAATTTTATAAAAATTTAGTTTGAATATACAGGCATTGACATTGCTTTGTTCATAAAAAATCATAAATATACAAATACAAAGGAGTAAGATACAGATATTACAACCAGGGGTATTATGGTCTATTTGCCTTCAATCCTCCATCTTGTGGTTTCTGGAATTAACCTACTAGTCAAATGTTTTCCAGGGATAGCACTAGATTCTTAGAGAATTACTGATATATGGATCCTAAGATCACATATCAATAAGATATTAGTGGCAAATCTTGAAATAGTACATCTCTAACAGTGTGAAATGATCTATTCCCCCTTTCTCGCGGATGACTAAGGTTGTGCACTTGTGCTCCGATCACAAACTGTAACATCCCAAAATTTGGTTATCCAAAAATATGGATTTTTTTATTTGAAAACATTCTTTTGTATTTTGCTGGCTTTCAAATTCCTTCCGAATATTTATTTCAAATCTTCTGAGTTTTGGGTGGCATGCAAATTAATATATTAAGAGATAATATCCAAGTTAAAAGAAATGATGGTGTTAATAAGAGAAATAGAAGATCCAAGGATCTACACACAAATTAACATTTAAATATTAATTAATGGAAATAAAAATCTAAAATCAAAATACTTAGGTAAAAGAGAAGAAAAGGCTAAGGAGTTTTTAGAACTCACATCTAAATAGCTGAAAATTTAAATTCTAAATTTCAAATGTCACGCAAAAACGGAGAGCGATAATCTTAAGTGTGAACTAGAGATTTAAATTAAAAATTCAAATTTTAAAGTAATGCTTGAAGCTTTTATTTTTCTTACCATTTCTGTTCCTCTCCCATGTGGGCCCCACTCTTTTCTTTCTCTCTCCTTCCCTCTCTCCCGATCTCCTTCTCTGGCCGTTGGGCCCTCTTCCTCCCCGCCTCCCTCCTTCTCTTCTATTTCCCCGTGCGCCCATTCTCTCCTTTCTTTTCTCCTTCACCCTCCTCCTTTCAGCAGCTGCGCGCCCTCCACGTCTCCCTCTTTCCATCTCTCCTCTGCGCGCGATTACAAACATGCATGCCGAATCTCCCCAGGATTCTACTACAGCACCGCGCCTGGTCCCGTCTCTTCGCCAGGACTTGTCATGTCGCCGCGCCACCTTCTACCTCTGCGTTCGCCGCCCACAGTCTGCTGCCGCCGTCCTAAGCCGTCGCCTACGCCTCGGCTTCATTTCCCTGAGCGCGAGCGCTCACATATTAAGGAGCCCCGAGCAGCCTCCTTCCATTTCCCCTTGCCCCCTTCTCCTCCCTAAAGCCGGGTTCGCCCAAGCACGCCCGCCGTTGCCGCCTCCTCGCCGCCCGGCCGCTTCGGCAAATCTCCACCGCTCCGACCACGTCCCGACATCCCTCCGCCTCCCGTGTACCTTCCCTCCAAGTTAATTGGACTGAGGTGCGCCCAGCTCACCGTCGTGGCCATCTTCCCCACCGTCGGCCAACCGCGCCTCCACCGCCACCGTCCCCTCCACAACCGAGCTCCCTCCGATTCCTCACGTTGGGAGCAAGCCCTCAGCGCCGTGAAGCTCCCCCAATAGCCGCCCGGGCCTCTCGCCGCCCGAGCAACTGTAACATCCTGAAATTTTAAATTTGAAAATATAAAGCCCTTGAGTTATTTTTGTCAAATATTATATTTGAGTTTGGATTTTCATGGTGTTCTTAAATTTTGATTGAGCTCCCAAAAGTTAAAGAAATTCAAGAAAGACCAAAAATAAAATCAATATTAGTAATACTATACATGGGAATATGCAAATAAAGGAAACTCAAAATTTTAAATTCGAATCTGAAAAGATGATCCAGTATAAGGGGAGAGAAATCTAAGTTAATAAAATATAAAATATCATTTTGAAGATAATAGTATATAAAGGGAAACAAAAATAAATTGAACCTATAAAAGTGTGCATACAAGGACCTAGAAAGATGAGCAAGACATAAAATGTAATTATACAAAAATATTGGCATGAAGGAAATATATGCATGTATATAAAAATGAATGTGCAAATAAAGGAAATATATATAACAATATATATATAAATATAAGTAAAATAAAGATATATGTGCACATACAAAATATATATATATATATATATATATATATATATATATATATATATATGTACATACTTGTACATACATATGCCTATAAATATCCACTAAATAAACAAAAACAAAAAAAGAGAGAAAGGTCAGGCTGGCCACAGCCCGGCCCAACCCCCTCTCTTTTTCCCAGCGCGGCCCAATTTTCCTTCCCACCCCGCCGGCCCATTTCTTTCTCCCCCTCTCTGCCGTCGCTGACCCACGGGCCCCGCTCCACCCCGCGCCATTTTCCCCGCTGACAGCCGGCCCCGCCCGCGCCCTGCAGCACTCCTCTCTCTCTCTCTCTGCGCCTCGCCTGCACTCGCTCTTTCCCCCTTTCTTCCTCACGTGCGAATGCCATTTCTTTCCTCTGCTCGCGCATGCTCTGCCCCCTCTGACGCGCAGCATGCTCAAGTCCTATCCTCTCCACGGCCCTCTGCGCAGCGCCGCTCGCCCCGTCACCTCGCCCTAGCCAATCCGGCGCACGCCGAGCCCCGCACGAATCGCCCCATATCTCGCCGTAGCCGGGATTTGTTCTGTCGCCGCCGCCTGACACCGACATGACCACACGGCGGTCGCCTGTGCCAGCCCGCCCCCTCCGGGCCTATAAGAAACCCAGCTCCTCCCATTGCTCTTCCGCGCTCCTCTCCTTTTTCCCCGTTGAGCCAGTTGAGCACGCCCGAGCGTCGGTGGCCACCGCCTCAAGCCGTTCCCGGCCCTCTGGCGAAGCTCCGGCCAATCCGGACGTGTCACTTCGTGCCCCTACTCTTCTTGTTCCTTCCCCTCCGTTTAATTGCAGCCCCGCCACCGGAAACGGCCGTAATGCCGATCTCCCTCAAAACTGGCCGCCGCCGCCATTCCCGCCGTCGACGCTTCCTCGGGCCACCACTTTCCGATTCCGCGCTCCAAGAGCACTTACTCGACGCCCCGAAGAGTTACCGACCGCCGGCCGAGGCTATCGTCACCGGTATGCTGCCGGCACCGTGCGCCACCGCCGCCCGATCCCGTCTCACGCCGCCGGCTCGCCGTGGTCCCCCTCCGACTCGACCGTTGGCGCGATACATTCTCCCTCCACCCCCTCCTGCTCGTGCGCCCAACACTTGCTCCCTTCCTCCACGCCGGCGCCGTCGCCCCCGAGTCCCTCCCACCGCCGGCCGCCCCGCGCAGTCGCCCGCCCACCTCGCCGCCGCTCCGGCCGATGCGCCACCTCACATAGCACCCACGACGCCTGCACAACCCATTTTGAGGATCGCCGCTTCCTTTCCGACCGCCGCCTGCCGCCTGCCGCCGGCAAGGTTGCCTTGCGCCGGCGCTGCCATCCTCTGTTCTGCCCCCAGCCACTCAGCGTAACTCCAATGTAACCCGCTCCTGAATCAGCCCAGGCCTCCCCGCCCACTTGGCTACCAGAGCTTGCTTAACATACCGACTGCCTAGGTCTCGAGTTCGATTCCCGTCTCCCCTCTTTTTGTGCTATTTTAGTTTTAATACATTTCAATTAGGAAATTAATCAAGCAAATTTTGGGAAAATCAGAAATTGTTCATGAAAACTAATAAAATTTAATTAAGATTTTAAAGAGCTTATGTATGATTTAAAATTGGATTAGTTATCATGATGAATAATTAGTGTGCCTTTAATATTTAGTCTTAAATCTAATTATTTATTAAAGGCATTAATAAGGAAAAGTGGCTTTGGATAAATGTCCAAATTTAATAAAGATTACCCTTAATTAAAATATAAACAAATATGCCCAAATATTTATCAGGCTGCCATGAAGTAAAGCTTAGTGGTAGACGTTTGCTAAATAGCAAATATTGAAATGTGTCTCTGTAAGACAAGTCTTGCCCAGATAAATAAATTTAAATTAAAATAAGACAACCCTAATAATAGCTAAAGTGTAGACAAAAGGATAATAGGCCATTAATTAAATCATAACTTTACAATTAGTTGGGCATAATTGTATATAGCAAGCTAGGACCTGAACAAATGGATCCTAATTCAAAATAAGTTATGTCTAGTAATAGCTAAGTGTATATGAAATGTCGCACCACACAATGCTATCATCCCGGATTCTAAAATTAATTCAATAAGCTAAGAATGGTATACATCGCATATAGCATAAACTCTGGATATGGGCGCTCGACAAAATAATACTCCTCTAATCTTGTACATTGAATCTTAGGTCTCACCTGACTCATGGAATTTCCTTGATAAATACCCAAAATAATAAAAGGAGTTATTAGTAAAAGATGAAGTCATCGTATTCTACTACCGGCCTTGCCTCAAATCACTCAAATCACCCATTAACTCATAACAAAACTAAATTGAGTTTATTTGGAATTATTTGGATCTTTTGAGTTATTTGCTTTTATTTGGATTCAGTCATTTGTCGCGTAATTAGAAATTGGAAGTCGTGAAGATTCAATGGATCAGGCGAGATCAATCTCGAAGCGAAGGCAAAGACCAAAAGCTCAAGAAAAAGCATTGTGTGAGCTCAAGACCGCGGTAAACCGCGCCAGGCGAGTCAATACTTTGATCATGTTGAACCTACATTTTCAGCAAATTATTTTGTTTTAAATTATCAAATTGCATGTTGTTATTTTATATGCAAATAAATGCTTAATTTGAGATTCTAGTTGTATGCCCATTGCTACCTTTGTTAATATTACACCTCCTTTGGAATACTTGATTACGTGAACCTTGTCACCCTAGTAAAATTATAGTAGTAACTTTTGGAAATAAGTCCGTAAAATTATACGCCATGCTTAGTACAGCATATATACTTGGGGCGCTGAAATGCCCCAAACATCATTATCTTTTAAATTGTGAGAAACTGGCTTGGGCAGTCATGGTGGGAATGACTGTTATATTTTGACATGATTATTTTACACTCCCAAAATCCCCAACTTGCTTAAATATCTGGACGGATTGGTTCGAGGGTGTGTATGTGTGGTGCAGTGGATGCACAAAGTGGTTAGTGGTAGACCGCCCAGATACCAATAAGGACTGAATCTTGTCATGACCTCCCGTGTAAAACAGTACAACCACAAGCTGGCAAAGTGTAGGCAGGGTTTACTAATTTGTGTGGCTCTAAGGTGGTTACGTGAAGGTTTGACCACGAGCAAAGGGATGGATGGTCGCATCCCCGCCTTTGCCCGTGATGGCTCACGAGGGACCCTTCCCGAGGTATGTGCGCATACCACGGAAGATAGACCTTAGCGGGCGTAACCACAGTAGGACCACACATTGTAAAGGCCCTGTGATAGTCTACTCAACCGCATGGCTAAGGAATCATGTGGGGCAACGAGTGGATTTGTCTCTTGTGGGTAAAGTGTGCAAACTCTGCAGAGTCTAAAAACTATTCGAATAGCCGTGCCCACGGTCAAGGGCGGACATGGGAACTTAACTAGATATAGTTCTATTTAAAAATGTTTGGAAAATGGGAATGGAAAAGTGGAGGGCAGTGGAAAGCCCTGATTTGAGTTGTCCTGGGTGTCGCCCCAGTGGTAGATTAAGCGGCTATAACGCTGAAAGATGTTATACGGTGTGATGCCGTATGTATGGAGAAATTATGGTGATATTAGGCATATGGTGTGATGCCATATGTATGGAAAATCATGTTAATATTCCTTGAACATTATGTTTTGTTCCAAAGCTGCTAGGTCTCAGGAAATTTTATATTGTATTTCAAATAGTGGCATTTCTATTCTTACAAAATAAAATATGGGAAGAATAAATACAGTCGTAAGAAAAGAAGATGGTTGTTTATGGTAATTGCATAAAGAAGTTGGTGGATTTATGTTGATCATAATAGGGATAATGATAGTGTGAATTCTGGGAAAAATAAATTGGTGGGGTCTAAATGAATATATAGGCTAGATAGATGATTTAAATGATCTTTGGAGAATTAGGGAGTATAAAGGTAATTGTTGGATTACAACACTAATACTTAGTATAAATTCTTGGAAGATGTTGACAATGATGGGATTAATATGATTTGGTCAAATATTATATGGATAATTTGAACCTTGGGAATTTGGAGGTATGAAAATAACTATGGGAGATTAATCTGATCAATTACATTTTTGGTGGATGTATACTAGCGATTCGTAGACTTGATCAATGATATTCTTGGTGGAGGTATAATAGTGAAGTAGTTAGAGATGGATTATAAGGTGATAAGTGGAAGAGCAAATTATGGTTGTGGATCAGTAACAAAAAGGATTGGACTGTTAGGGATTAGAATACAAAAGATATTGGTGGATTAAATAAGTGATATTAGATAAATAATGTCACTAGCTGCTTGGAGTTTTAGGCAGTACTTGCTCGGTGGATTATATAGATTATGATACTCGCTGTTTGAGGATTAGGCAGCATTTGATTGGTGGATTGAACAATTGATGATATTCGCTGTTTGGAGTTGTAGACAGCAAACCATATAGAGAGTGTATGATTGGTGGATTAATTAAATGATGTCGCTCTCAGCTTAGAGTATTAGACAGTAATCAATATAGAAGGAATCAGGTCGGTGGATTAGTTAAATGATGACACTCGCTGCTTGGAAGTTTAGGTAGGAATAATAACACTATGATGTGATAACAATAATGCTACTAAAAGTGATTTTTGGCAAATAAAATAACCCGAGCCTCTCCTTTGATAAGCCATGCATACTATTTATTTGCATTCTGTGTATTGACTCGCGGAGCACGGGGTTGGAGTGCCCACACTCGCTTTTGCGACAAAATTCAGAATCAGGAGTCAAATCACCTCGCCTCAGCAATAAGATTGGACCAGCTGGCCGAGAAGATGAAGATGTCAAGGGCTAGGTCGCGAACCTCCAGTTGGCTGCCTGTGCGCATGACCTGAAGGTCCCACCTGTGTGCTTCGTTCTTGTCACATCCCAAAAATTTGGCTTTTTGAAAAATTTAAATTCAAATAAATTATTTTAAGGTAATTGGGTTTTACTTAGCTTTTATTTGCCTTTCTGGATTTTCTGGAATTTAAAAACTATTTTTAGAGCTTAAAAAGTAATTCAAAATATGAAAATTAAATATCAACAGTAGTTGGAAATAATTTTATTTAGTCCAAAATATGTCCAGGAGCTTCTGTGAATTTTTCTAGAATTTTTGGAGGTATGTTCATATTTTTCTGAGGCCTAAATAATTTTCTAGCCTTTTCTGAAAATCTAAATCAAATTCTGAAAATAAAATCCCTCCTTTTTCCTCCGGCCGACGCGTGGACGGCCCAGATCCGCCCACGTCGCCGCTCGGCCGATCCCGGCCGCACTTCCCTCTCCCTCGCTGTCCAGCGGGCCCGGCCCGTCAGCCGGCGGCCCCGCCTTCCCCTCCTCCGCGCCCGACGCGTGGACGGCTCGGATGAGCCGCGTCCCCGCGCCCGGCATCGATCCACCGTTCCCTCCCACTTAACTCGTCCCCGCCGCCCGATCCGCCCTCGGGCCACGCGACTGCCATCCACACCCCGCTCCCGCATCTCTCTGACCGCGGACCCCGCCCGTCAGTGTCACGCGCCTCCGCTCCCGCTGCCACCCCGGCCCCGCACGTCAGAGCCGTCGTCTCCCCCGCGGAGACGCCTTCCTTTCTCTCCTCCCCTTTCCTTTCTCGCCGGCCGACCGTACCCGAGCCGAATCCGGCCCTTTCCCTCTGTCTTCTCTCCGGTTTTGGAAGCCCCGGACGTCGCCGCGACCGAATCCCCGATCTTCAGGGCTCCCCTTCCATCGGCGCCCCCTCTTTCCCGTTTCTCCCCTTTCCTTCCTTTTTCCGGCCGACACACCGGCGAGCAATTGCGCGCCCGTGTCCCCTCCTCCGCCCCTATAAATAGCTCCCTCGGCTCCGCCTCCTCCCGCACCACCTCCCCGAGCACTCCACCTCTCTCCCTAAGCCCCGAGCGCCGTCGCACCGCAAGTTCCCCGTGCGCCCACGGTAGGTACTCCGGCGAGCCTTCGCCGCCGCCTCGGTCGCCTCCGGAGCCCGCCGTCGCCACCTCGAGCTTCCTCGCGCCCGGGCGAACCTCCCCGACACCTCAGCCGCCCCTCCCCGCCGCCGGAGCGCCGTCGCGCCGGAGGACCCGAGCCAGCTCCGCCACCTCCTCGTCGCCGGCCTTCTCCGCTCGTCGCCGCACTTCGTTGACCCCTCCAACCGGACCCCCTCTGATAAGAACATGAACCCTACGGATACAACCATATTTGTTCTACTTGTTGTTACAATTACAAGAGCTCCTACGCATCACTTAAATTATGAGGTGAGCTCGTTTCAAAGAGATTTTACTTTATTTGATAAAGAACTTATGATATTACATAATGAGAGTTTGTTGCGTAGCATCATATTCTCATTTAAAATATGTTGAAGTTGAAGAAACGAATTCACCTTTAGTTCATTCTTGATATTGGCCGCTATGGTCGTACGTGTTGGTGGCGTGGTCACATCATCCTCCCCTTCTTGATGGAAAACCGTCCTCGGTTTTAACATATGTGTTGTGTCACGTATTGCATGATCTTGATCATAAATCTTGGTCTTGTATCCCTAGTTAGTAGATTGGTTTTTATTTCCTATAGTCCAGAAAAAAAATTGCCCCACAAAAAGAATTAATTCCGCTGTCCAAACCCCGTTGTGCCTTTCAATCTGTTAGTTTTGGTTTGCTAAATTGAATTTGTGTCCATATTAGCATTGTCTAGTTGCTGGTCATATCCTTGTTCCCTTAAAAATCCAAACAAAAGAAAAATTCCCCACCCCAAACCCTAATTTCCAAATTCGGCTGCCTCTTCCTTTCTCTGCAGCCGCCACCAAAAACGTCATATCTTTTGATTCCGAGATTATTTTTGAGTGGGACCACCGCCATTAGATTCAAAAATTCCTTATCCATCTATCTGTAAAATTTCACGTCATTCCAGCAAGGCAGTTAAGAGATATATGCGGTGAAAGTTGACCCAGTTATCTGTTTTGAATCTGCAACAGTCAGCACTTGTGAATTTTGTGCGAATTTTTCGGTCGGTTTCCAGAACTTGGCCCCAAAACAAAAGTTATAGAAAAAGCCGTCAGAAAACAGAGAAAAAAAGAATCATTGAAAAAAAGGCAACTGACAAAGAGTTACGGCTAAAATACCAACGTACTGTCCAGTGGACAGAAATCTTCAGTTTTCAGTTTTGGGTCAATCCTTGTGCTCTTCAATTCCAAATTGCGTCGGATTGAATTATCTTGTATTTACCACTCCTACACATTGCCATACACTTATTTTTAGCCTTCTTCCATCCTTGGTTGATCAGCAACATAGGCTAAGTGCTAGATACGAACTATAATTCAATTCTATGCAATTCTGAAATTAACTGATTGTTCTCCATTGCTACCATATTGTGCCTTCCAAGCTACACCTACTCTTGATCAGAACAGATTCCCTCTTGCAATCGTACCCACGCTCGACATGGTATCACGAACCAGCCACCGGTTGTACCACCTGCTGCATTGGTAAGAACACTTGTAAGAGTGTAGTAAGACGCTTGAGAATATGTGATTCCACCTTCCACAACCTAGTAGTGCATAGGGATAATACCTTTGTGTTGTCTTTTGTTTTCTACTAACCATGACAGGTGGGTTGTCTGATGATAATGAGAGACAAAACCGCGACGCAAGTGCTTCATTTGCTGCCCAAGATGCACGCCCACGACACCGCCTACATCAAAACCGTCATGGTATGGGAGGTAATAATTTTCAGCACCATAATGATCGTTCTAATCATGACCCTTTTGCTAAAGTCAAATTTATCATTCCATCTTTTTCTGGTCTTTATGATGCTGAAATATATCTTGATTGGGAGATGACGGTAGAGCAGAAGTTTAATTCTCACTTGGTTCCTGAGCAACATAGAGTTAGACAAGCTACTAGTGAGTTTAAGGACTTTGCTATTATCTGGTGGAATGATATGGGTACCATGCGCTTACAACCTGATACATGGAAGCGGTTAAAAGAAGCTATGCGTGCTAGATTTGTTCCTCCTGCTTTTAAACATGAAATGCATAAGAAATTGCAGTGCTTAGACCAAGGTAATAAATCTGTCGAGGAATATTATCAAGAACTACAAATAGGCATGTTGCGTTGTAATGTTGTAGAAGATGAGGAGGATAAGATTTGTCGTTTTTACGGGGGTTTACGGCGTGAAATTCAGGACATTGTTTATTATAAAGATTTTACTACTGTCGACCAGTTGTTCCAGCTTGCTTGTTTGGCAGAAAAAGAATTGCAGGGTAGGCAACAAAGGACGAGGAACAACTTTGGAGGTACGTCTACATCGAGATCAACGCCTGGGCAAGCCAAGATAGCCCCACCTCCTATTTGTCGAGCTGCTGCCCCCTCTGTGAGTAGGGCACATTCAGCAGCACCGCCGCCACCATCACGCGCACCCGAGACGAGCAAATCTACTAGTGTGCAAACACTAGCACAGAGCTCTTCATTGGTTGCTTCCACGGGCCGTACGACGGGCATCGTGTGCCACCGTTGTAAAGGGATGGGCCACGTCATGAGAGATTGCACAAGTCAGCGGGCGTACATTGCGACAGAAGATAGTGGTTATGTAAGTGCTAGTTATGTTGAGGATGAATATGCTCTTGCAGCTAACCTTGCAGGTAATGGTGATGATCATGAGAACAAACCTGTGTTTGTGCCATTTTCTGTGACTAACAACTTGCAGGTAGTTGAGAACCATGCCAAAGAAGAGCATGAGCTGATTGAATCACTGACCCCATTGGTTGAGAATGAAGATAAGGCGATGGATGCACTTACATCATCTGAGGAGAGCCAAAAAGGTAAAGAACATGGTACTATCATCGCTCACGGTATTGATTTCGTACTACAACAAGACATAGAGCAACCTTGTGAGTATATACCTACTGTAGTACAATCTTTTGATATTCTTTGTGTTGACTTAAATGAACCATCATCTGAGGAGAGCCAAAAAGGTAAAGAACATGGTACTATCATCGCTCACGGTATTGATTTCGTACTACAACAAGACATAGAGCAACCTTGTGAGTATATACCTACTGTAGTACAATCTTTTGATATTCTTTGTGTTGACTTAAATGAACCATGTGCTAATCTAAATTCTCATAATTTTGCACATGTTGAATTAATAACACATAAAGAAGTTTTGACTAGAATTTCTCCTGCTAATTCATTGTGTTACATCATGTTGGATCTACCTATGAAATTATCACATGCTATGGAGAAAATTTCTGAACTTGCATGTTCGAAATTCTTATTTAGTACCTACACACCTGGATATAAGTTTAATTTGATTGGAGATTATGATGTGGAAAATCAATTTCTTGTATATCGAATATGCATAACTTGCGATCACATGGATGAATTAAAACTTATTGTTTGGGACAACAATTCTTGTATGTTGAATCATGTTGAATGTGAGAGGGAAGTAAAATTTAGTACTCATTCAATGCCTATGTGTTCATCTCTTTTTGCACCATCTAGTATGGACAATCCGAATAAAGATGATGAATTATGGCAGAATATACAAATCTCTTCACCCTTGTTAGATGAATTTGCTATGGTTCGATTAAGATATGATTATATGGATGAACTTTGCTTGATTCCAAAAGTTATAGTTTTGCCCATATGTGCCACCCCTACATGGTTACAACGTCAAAGATTTGAATTGCATAAATGCTTCACTTACATTTGCAAAACAAGTTGCAATAATTACTGTGTGAGAAATTTTGAATTGCTCATTAACATATATGATTACTCTTGGGTTAATAATACAACGAGTTTTTATGATCATTGCTGTTTTATAACATTAATTGTGCAACAACGAAGAACGGTTAAAACGGATGACATATACATATACCATGCATACACCTTGGCTTCTTTGTTACCATTTTTTCAGCTTATCAAAAGCCGAGGACGGCTTTGTTTGCAAGAAGGGGAGGATGATAAGAACATGAACCCTACGGATACAACCATATTTGTTCTACTTGTTGTTACAATTACAAGAGCTCCTACGCATCACTTAAATTATGAGGTGAGCTCGTTTCAAAGAGATTTTACTTTATTTGATAAAGAACTTATGATATTACATAATGAGAGTTTGTTGCGTTTGTTATCATACACCAAGATTTATGATCAAGATCATGCAATACGTGACACAACACATATGTTAAAACCGAGGACGGTTTTCCATCAAGAAGGGGAGGATGATGTGACCACGCCACCAACACGTACGACCATAGCGGCCAATATCAAGAATGAACTAAAGGTGAATTCGTTTCTTCAACTTCAACATATTTTAAATGAGAATATGATGCTACCTAATGATGAAAATATATATATTTGTAGCACCACATCACTTTGGAACCAATTGAAGCAAGGGTTCAACTTGGACAGGTTTTGGAATCCAATTCGGCCTCCAGATCAATTCGGATTCAGCTTGACAAGCCAACTTCAAACGGCCATAACTTTTGATCCAGAAGGCTTCTCAGGGTCCGTGAGTACTCGTTGGAAAGATCTTGGAGTCTACTTTAAGATGGATCTGGTCTCACCTCCAAACTCCACTCGAGCAGATCAAAAACTGCGAAATAAGTCACGTCACTTTTCCAGTCCGACTCAAAGTGGGCCGAGGGCCTTGTAACTTGGGCTATTTGGGCCGGTACTGTTCACGTGAACAGTACCACGCGCGTGAACAGTAACTAGGAATAGTACCACATCCCTTTTCATTAGATAAGTGTGGCTTCCCCCTCCCCTATTTAAGGAGGCCACACCCCTTTAGTTTTCCTTGGGTTTTGCTTAGATTAATCTGTCTTTGAACAGTTTCGCCGTTCATCGGTTTGTGAGACCCCAACTTGTGAACTTAAGATTTATTCGCAATTTCAGATTGCATCTTGTACTCTCTTGCTTGTGTTCTCGATTCGCTTGCAGGAGATAGCCTTCTTGGCGAGGTCAATCGTGTTCGGCACGGTTGATAACCAACGGAGCAGTGGTGTAGTGATTGCGAGGGGTTCGATCTGTTTTGGTCGGAGCCTTTGGATCATCAACGTCGAGATCTCCACAATCGACTTATCAGTACCTCTCGGAAGATCGGGCCATCGTCACATCACCCTCCGCGCCAGGATTACATATCACGCACCGCCAGAACCCCTCCGGCCTCCCCTCGCCGCCGACGACCTTGCCTCCGTCCACGGCTGCCGGACCACCCGAAGGTACCCCTCAAGAGGGTTACCTACCCTTATTGGGTAGGCAAAGCCTCCCCGCTCACTTGGCTATCACCGCTCGCTCTTCCCTCCCCCGACTCCCTCGGCGCGCGTTCGAGCCCTCGGTTCCGCGCGCGGAGGTTGAGTTTTTCGTTTATTTTCCGGGCTGACAAGTGGGTCCCACCCGTCAGCGGCCGCCGGTCTGCGCTGGCCACTGCCGCCTGGGCCCCACCTCTCTGTGCTATCTCTGACAAGTGGGCCCGGAGTCCAGTGGGTCCCATGTGTCAGAGGCTGAGCAGTGGGCTCACTGTCCAGTGGGTCCCACATGTCAGTGACCGCCAGTGGTTACTGTTCAGTGGGCCCCACCTGTCAGTCTCTCAGAATTAAAATAAAAGATTAAAATTTGATATTCCAGTGGGCCCCACCTGTCAGAAATTTCCGAATTTCTCGATTTATTCAAATCTGAGATTTTCAAATGAGCATAACTTTCTCATTTTAACTCCAATTCCAGCCATTCAAATTTCTAAATTCATCTAAAATCGTAATCTTTCCAACTATGGCCTCTGTTGAATTTTTGGATTTTATTTGAATTTTCTTTTGTATTTATTTGTTTTGTTGCTTCGTCTTTCCTCGCGTAGATTCCAACGTTGTCGACGATCCCTCTTCACAGCAGCAAGAAGACCCAGAAACCCTGCAAGAAGGCAAGTCTCCTTTGATCATTTCGAGCCTATGCTTTTGAAATGTTTTTAAAATATTTTAAATTATGTGCATTGCTATTTACATAAAGTCACTAGTTCAAGTCTGTAGGAATTAGTTATTCCAACTTTGTTATGCCCTCATTTGACATTGATTGCCATGTACCTTGTCACCCTAGAACTTCCTTTGTCTCAATAATGGGATTACTATTAACCTTGTGAATAGTAGATGGGTAGCTTAATGCTTAGTCTTGCTATCTAATAACTTTGGAAAATCTTGAAAATGGAAATTATGATTTATTATTGAACCCTTGTGTTTGAAAGCGAAGTGGCAATTGGAGTTGTCACTGTGATTTTTAAAATAAAATAAAATTGTGAAAGTTGGTTTAGATTAGGGTGGATGGTTGTTTGGGTTGGTGCAGTAAGCACGAGAACTTGTTAAGTGTATGTTCCACCCTAGTCAATTAAGGACCGACGCTTGTGTTTGTCCAAACTGAGCATTAACCGTACAACCACAAGTCTATATGGGTACGACCTAGCTAACTAACCTATAAAGGTGTAGTTTAGATATCACCAGTGGTGTATTGAGTGCCAGGGTGTACTGGTTACTCATAGTGAGGGACAGGGTTTACTGTACTCATATGGCGCAAGAGGGGGCTTCAGATTGGGCGGATTTAACCCTTCTGCGGTGAAACCTCAGCGGGTGGTCTCTAGCTATACTGGAGTAGGTGAAAGGCTTTGTGATATTTTATCTGGGTCTCATGCCAAAGGAAGCATGTTGACTATTAAGATAATTTATCTCTTGTGGGTAAAGTTGTACAACCTCTGCAGAGTGTAAAACTATTCGAATAGCCGTGCCCACGGTCAAGGGCGGGCAAGGAATGCATTCACATGGTAGATTTCTGGCTTTGCTTTAAAAATCAAAAGTTTGTATTCCGAGGGTGGAGGGAACTCTCGGAAGGGAATCCTGGCGGATGGAGCCAGAGAGGGTGGATGGAACCCGCAGTTTAAAACTTGACCAATGGTAATTGGTTAGCTAGTGTTGGTAGTTGGAACCTTCACTAGAAAGTTAATTCTGTTAAAACATTTACTTCATTAAAATAATGCCTTCGAAAATAATTAGTAGTAATTGAATTTTAAAATGTTGCTTTGTGCAAAAGAACCATATGGCCTTCTTTGTTAAGCCTTGCATCTATGCATTTTTCCCAAGACTTGCGGAGTACTTTATGTACTCACATGCTACACTTAAAAATAACATCTCAGAGGAGGTTGAAGCTCAAGAAGGTGACTACGACTACTGCTTCGCTTGTGGCTGTGATGGATTCTTCCCGGAGGACTAGGTCGCACTTCCCCAGTCAATTGCCTGTGGCGAATTGATGGGTCATCCTCGAGTTTTATTTGCTTCCGCTCTATTTCTTGTGTGCGAGGTCTTAAACCTCCTTTGTAATAATGAGACCCGGTGGTCAGTACTCTTAATTATTGTAATGAATCGTTGATGGTGATGTTTTCCATTCTGTTTGACTGTGTGCACTAGCTTTGATCTGGGACTAGTGCTGTAATACACAGAGGGTCCGGGTTTGAGAATCCGGGGGCCCGACAGAGATGGTATCAGAGCCAATTTGACTGTAGGACGTGACCTAGATTAGGAATGGCAAACCATAAGGACTTATGTTTATAAAAAGAGTATATTAAAAATGTGTAAGCTTCTTTGCTTCTACTCTCTTCCTACTTAGAATCTCGTTCTTGTCTCCAACTCCATTTGTTAAAACTTTTACTAATCTTTTCTTTCACTCAACTTTGTAGATGGCTGGTTCATCCTCCACTGCCCCGTGGGACTACTACTCACATGGAGAGGATGCTGGAGCATTCGCTAGCCTTCTCCGGCAGCTGATGCAGTGTTTGGAGTACCGTCAGTCGCCCATCTTCAAGGGTCGGAAGACGCGGATCCTGGATCGAGACTCTTGGACGATGGAGGTATTCCTGTATGCACGGGAAGAGGAATTCAAGTCCCACACCTACCCCATCAAGTACCCTCGGTCCCGCTGTTTCGACGCTGTCCAGGACGCAGCACGCCTCGCCATTGACGAGTTGTGCCACCTGCACAAAGATGCTGTACATCAGTCCCCCTTTTGCTTCTTCATCAACCCTCGCCCAGGACAGAGGTATCCAGATCCCTTTGATATTCCAGCTGACGATCCTCGACTGTCACATCAGGTGCAGCTCACCCAGGCGATGGCCGTCACTTATGCTAGAGCTCAGGAGGAGATTGGACAACTTCGGATGCTTCTCACTTCCAGCTACCAGCATTCCGACACGCTTCGCACACAGCTTCTCCAGAGCCAGGCAGCTGAGTTTGAGTTGGGACGACTCCGGGCCGCAGCCGACTACGCGCCATCTTCACCCGTAGTTGACTACACGCCATCTTCCCCAGTACCAGCCGTCATCCCCAACAACCCGGCCCCAGCTCGACTTTCAGGACTCCACATCAGACTTACAGCACGCAAGAAAGTGCGACGCCCCAGTCCGCCACCTGTCATTACTCTCAAGAAGCGCAAGCCTTCTCCTTCTCGTTCTCGGTCGACTGCCTCCAGTCGTAACCGTGCCTCGGCCGAGTGTGACTGCTCACGTCACCACGTGAGAGAGCGCCAGGAAGACCCGGAGGAGGATCCAGAAGAGGACCCGGAAGAAGACCCTGAGGAGCGCGTCTTTGGAGAGGATTAGTAGTCTTTTGAGTCCGTAGTACCCAAATAAAATGTCCGCGTCCTTAGAACGCTTATTGTTATGTTTTGGTGTGCTAGATGGACTGTACCAGGCCTATGCGCACTTGTGGTACAGCCATCCTTGGAGTTATCTTGATTTTAATAAAAAGTTTCCCCTAAGTGGTTGCTAGTTCTTTCTTGTGTGTTGGCTTGGGATGTGGTTTAGTTCCCCTAATCTCTTACCTTTGCTATTTCCCTCTTACCTTCTGCTAACCTAAACCGCTTCAGATGGTGAACACGAGGAGCAACCCTGGCAGCAGCCGTGACGCCAACAACCAGCCGGAGGACAACATTCCACCACCTCCTGCTCAGGCCCCCAACTTGGAGCAAATGATGGCTATGCAGCTGCAGTTACTTCAAGCTCTCGCCCAGAACCAAGTGCAGCCAGCCCAGCAGGCACCCAACCAGGCACCCCAGTCTAAATTGGGGGAATTCATGAGGACAAGGCCTTCCACTTTTGCTGGATCAGTGGATCCCTTGGAGGCAGATGATTGGATCAAGGATGTGGAAAGAAAATTGGTCCTAGCTCAGTGCAACGATAATGAAAAGGTGTTGTATGCTGCTCATCAGCTCAAGGGAATGGCTGCCAACTGGTGGGAAAACTACCGCGCCGCCCATCAAAATGCACAAGCCATCACTTGGGAGGAGTTTGTCGAAGCTTTCCGCACTGCCCATATTCCTACGGGAATAATGGAAATGAAGAAGAGAGAATTCTACCAACTACAACAGGGAAACCTCAGTGTTTCCGAATACCTGAACAAGTTCACCCAACTGTCCAGGTATGCATCTGAAGAGGTTACCTCAGAGGCGACCAAGATGTGGAGGTTCACGCAGGGACTTGACCCCAATCTCAAGGTGCAGCTGGTATCCAATGACTTCCCAACCTTCCAGCACCTAGTGAACAAGGCCTTTGTCCAAGAAGATGCTCAGCGCCAGCTGTACGAAAATCGAAAGAGGAAGTTTCAAGCACAGCAAGGAGCAAGCAGCTCTCGATTCCGCCCCAACGCACCTCACTATCACAAGCTCTCAGAGTCAAGCGTGCTGAGGACTCCCTTTTCAGGACCCCGCCCAAATCCACAAACTCCCCGGGCAAACAATGGTGGCCAACCCCCGCAGAACAAGACTTCAGCAGCAGGAGTGCAGTGCTTTAACTGCAAGAACATGGGGCACTATGCCAGCAACTGTCCCCAGAAACGCCCAGCAATGACTCCAGTTCGTTTCAATCTGGGGACTACGCCAGCAAGAGCTCCGACTGCAGGTCAAGGCCGTGGGGCACCACAAACCCCAAGGACTCCACAAGTGGTGAGCAGAGGGCATCTCAACCATGTGACCGCGGAAGCAGCCCAGGATGCACCTGACGTAGTTCTGGGTAAGTTTCTTGTCAACTCAGTAATTGCATCAGCATTATTTGATTCTGGAGCTTCGCATTCTTTTGTGTCAAAAGATGTGGTTGAAAGGTATAATTGGGATGTGAGTAAACTACAGAACCCCATGCTAGTCCAGTCCCCTGGAAAGGAAATGAGGACTAACACAGTTTGCCTTGACGCAACTGTGGATATAAATGGAGTTAAGTTCTTAGCAAATCTTATTATAATAGACTCCAAGGGTTTAGATGTAATACTTGGAATGGATTGGTTAACCAAGTATAAAGGGCAGATAGATTGTGCTGATCGAGCTGTTACAATCACTAACTCTGATGGGATTCAAGTAAGGTATAAGTCAAACTCCCCTACCCAGAGCAGGTGTAGTTTGAACAGTGTAAAGGGAGTGACTCTGGAAAAAGTACCTATAGTGAGTGAGTACCCAGATGTATTCCCTGAAGATTTGCCCGGAATGCCGCCAGACAGGGAAGTAGAGTTTGTCATCAACCTAGTACCTGGAACAGCTCCAATTTCCAAGAGACCTTATCGGATGTCTGCAAATGATTTGGCGGAAGTTAAGAAACAAATTGAAGAGCTGCAGGATAAAGGATTTGTAAGGCCAAGCTCGTCACCTTGGGGAGCACCAGTACTGCTAGTAAAGAAGAAAGATGGTAGTCTTTGCATGTGTGTGGACTATCGATCATTGAATGATGTGACTATTAAGAACAAGTACCCTTTACCCAGAATAGATGATCTGTTTGATCAGTTGAAAGGATCATGTGTATTCTCTAAGATTGACCTTCGATCAGGATATCACCAATTGAAGTTAAGACCAGAGGACATACCCAAGACCGCATTTACCACCCGTTATGGATTGTATGAGTATACAGTGATGTCCTTCGGTCTAACCAATGCCCCAGCATACTTCATGAATCTGATGAATAAGGTGTTCATGGAATATTTGGATAAGTTTGTGGTTGTATTCATCGATGATATTTTGATATATTCCAAGAATGAGGAAGAACACGCAGAACATTTGAGGATAGTTTTGGAAAAGCTCAGAGCTAATCAGTTGTATGCCAAGTTCAGTAAGTGTGAGTTTTGGTTGAAGAAAGTAGCTTTCTTGGGCCATGTGATTTCAGCAGGAGGAGTGTCCGTAGACCCTGAGAAAGTAAATGATGTGCTCAATTGGACACAACCAAAGTCAGTATCCGAAATCAGGAGTTTTCTTGGATTGGCTGGTTACTATCGTCGATTTATTGAAGGATTCTCCAAGCTCGCAAGACCTCTGACCCAGTTGCTGAAGAAGGAAAAGAAGTTTGAATGGAGTAAACCATGTGAGGATAGTTTCCAAGAGTTGAAGAAGAGGTTAACTTCTGCACCAGTGTTGACGCTTCCGGACATTAGGAAGGATTTCGAAGTCTTCTGTGATGCGTCAAGGCAGGGACTAGGCTGTGTACTGATGCAAGAAAGAAAGGTAGTAGCATATGCCTCAAGGCAGCTGCGACCCCATGAAGGAAATTACCCAACGCATGATTTAGAGCTCGCTGCCGTAGTACATGCACTGAAAATATGGAGGCATTACTTGATTGGTAACCGTTGTGAAATTTACACGGATCACAAGAGTTTGAAATATATATTCACTCAACCCGATCTCAACATGAGGCAAAGGAGATGGCTTGAGTTAATGAAGGATTATGATATTGGAATACATTATCACCCAGGAAAGGCTAATGTGGTAGCAGATGCCTTGAGCAGAAAGAGTTATTGTGCCAAGCTGTGGATTAAGGACAGTATGCCTGCCCTTCAAGAAGAGTTCCAACGGCTCAACCTAGAAGTAGTGGAGGAAGGATTTCTAGCCACTTTGGAAGTTCAACCAACCTTAGAAGATCAAATCAGAGCAGCTCAAAAGGAGGACAAGTATGTCCAGGAGATCAAGGATAATATGAAGAAAGGAAAAGCTTCAGGATTTTCAGAGGATGAAAAAGGTACCCTTTGGTTTGGGAAAAGAATTATTGTGCCTGAAAAGAAGGAGGTAAAGGAGTTAATATTAAAGGAAGCCCATGAATCTGGATATTCAATTCACCCTGGGAGCACCAAGATGTACCAAGATCTCAAGGAAAGGTATTGGTGGTCAAGTATGAAACGAGAAATTGCAGAATACGTAGCCTTGTGCGATGTATGCCAACGGATTAAAGCTGAACACCAGAGACCTGCGGGACTTCTGCAGCCATTGCAGATCCCTGAGTGGAAATGGGAAGAAATTGGTATGGATTTTATAACTGGATTACCAAGAACCAAAACAGGGCACGATTCAATTTGGGTTATAGTGGATCGTTTGACAAAAGTCGCCCATTTCATTCCAGTAAAGACCACATACTCCGGGGATAGACTTGCAGAGTTGTACATGTCAAGAATTGTGTGCTTGCATGGGATCCCAAAGAAGATTGTGTCAGATCGAGGAACCCAGTTCACTTCGAGATTTTGGCAAAAGCTACATGAACTTTTGGGCACAAACTTAAACTTCAGTACAGCTTATCATCCACAGACAGATGGTCAAACAGAAAGAGTAAATCAAATCCTGGAAGACATGTTGAGAGCTTGTGTACTGGCAAACAAGAGTAATTGGGATCAGAGTTTGCCCTATGCAGAGTTCTCCTACAACAATAGTTATCAATCCAGTTTGCAAATGTCTCCCTTCGAAGCCCTATACGGCAGAAAGTGTAGGACTCCATTGTATTGGAAGGAAACAGGAGAAGGACAAGTGTTTGGACCAGATGTGCTGAAGCAAGCAGAAGAACAAGTTCGTCTAATCCAGGACAGATTAAAAACAGCACAAACCAGACAGAAAAGTTATGCAGACAATCGACGTAGAAGCTTAGAATTCGTACCTGGGGATCATGTTTATTTAAAGGTGTCACCTCTCAATGGAATGAGACGTTTTGGAGTCAGTGGAAAGTTAGCTCCCAGATTCATCGGACCTTTTCCTGTTGTGGCGAAACGAGGAGAAGTTGCTTACCAGTTGGAGCTTCCACCTCAGCTGTCAAAGGTGCATGACGTCTTCCATGTGTCTCAGCTAAGAAAGTGTCTTAGAGTTCCAGAAGAGCAGATGCCTCTAGATGAAATAAATGTAAAGGAGGACCTCACCTATCCAGAATATCCAGTCAAGATATTGGAGGAAGCAGAGCGCCGTACGCGCAGCAAGATTATCAAGTTCTGTAAAGTGCAGTGGAGCAATCATTCAGAATCGGAAGCAACTTGGGAGCGTGAAGAGGATCTAAAAGAAGAGTTCCCCGACCTTTTTCCCAGTCCATCCGAATCTCGGGGTCGAGATTCTTTCTAAGGGGGGTAGGTTTGTCACATCCCAAAAATTTGGCTTTTTGAAAAATTTAAATTCAAATAAATTATTTTAAGGTAATTGGATTTTACTTGGCTTTTATTTGCCTTTCTGGATTTTCTGGAATTTAAAAACTATTTTTAGAGCTTAAAAAGTAATTCAAAATATGAAAATTAAATATCAACAGTAGTTGGAAATAATTTTATTTAGTCCAAAATATGTCCAGGAGCTTCTGTGAATTTTTCTGGAATTTTTGGAGGTATTTTCATATTTTTCTGAGGCCTAAATAATTTTCTAGCCTTTTCTGAAAATCTAAATCAAATTCTTAAAATAAAATCCCTCCTTTTTCCTCCGGCCGACGCGTGGACGGCCCAGATCCGCCCACGTCGCCGCTCGGCCGATCCCGGCCGCACTTCCCTCTCCCTCGCTGTCCAGCGGGCCCGGCCCGTCAGCCGGCGGCCCCGCCTTCCCCTCCTCCGCGCCCGACGCGTGGACGGCTCGGATGAGCCGCGTCCCCGCGCCCGGCATCGATCCACCGTTCCCTCCCACTTAACTCGTCCCCGCCGCCCGATCCGCCCTCGGGCCACGCGGCTGCCATCCACACCCCGCTCCCGCATCTCTCTGACCGCGGACCCCGCCCGTCAGTGTCACGCGCCTCCGCTCCCGCTGCCACCCCGGCCCCGCACGTCAGAGCCGTCGTCTCCCCCGCGGAGACGCCTTCCTTTCTCTCCTCCCCTTTCCTTTCTCGCCGGCCGACCGTACCCGAGCCGAATCCGGCCCTTTCCCTCTGTCTTCTCTCCGGTTTTGGAAGCCCCGGACGTCGCCGCGACCGAATCCCCGATCTTCAGGGCTCCCCTTCCATCGGCGCCCCCTCTTTCCCGTTTCTCCCCTTTCCTTCCTTTTTCCGGCCGACACACCGGCGAGCAATTGCGCGCCCGTGTCCCCTCCTCCGCCCCTATAAATAGCTCCCTCGGCTCCACCTCCTCCCGCACCACCTCCCCGAGCACTCCACCTCTCTCCCTAAGCCCCGAGCGCCGTCGCACCGCAAGTTCCCCGTGCGCCCACGGTAGGTACTCCGGCGAGCCTTCGCCGCCGCCTCGGTCGCCTCCGGAGCCCGCCGTCGCCACCTCGAGCTTCCTCGCGCCCGGGCGAACCTCCCCGACACCTCAGCCGCCCCTCCCCGCCGCCGGAGCGCCGTCGCGCCGGAGGACCCGAGCCAGCTCCGCCACCTCCTCGTCGCCGGCCTTCTCCGCTCGTCGCCGCACTTCGTTGACCCCTCCAACCGGACCCCCTCCGCGCCAGGATTACATATCACGCACCGCCAGAACCCCTCCGGCCTCCCCTCGCCGCCGACGACCTTGCCTCCGTCCACGGCTGCCGGACCACCCGAAGGTACCCCTCAAGAGGGTTACCTACCCTTATTGGGTAGGCAAAGCCTCCCCGCTCACTTGGCTATCACCGCTCGCTCTTCCCTCCCCCGACTCCCTCGGCGCGCGTTCGAGCCCTCGGTTCCGCGCGCGGAGGTTGAGTTTTTCGTTTATTTTCCGGGCTGACAAGTGGGTCCCACCCGTCAGCGGCCGCCGGTCTGCGCTGGCCACTGCCGCCTGGGCCCCACCTCTCTGTGCTATCTCTGACAAGTGGGCCCGGAGTCCAGTGGGTCCCATGTGTCAGAGGCTGAGCAGTGGGCTCACTGTCCAGTGGGTCCCACATGTCAGTGACCGCCAGTGGTTACTGTTCAGTGGGCCCCACCTGTCAGTCTCTCAGAATTAAAATAAAAGATTAAAATTTGATATTCCAGTGGGCCCCACCTGTCAGAAATTTCCGAATTTCTCGATTTATTCAAATCTGAGATTTTCAAATGAGCATAACTTTCTCATTTTAACTCCAATTCCAGCCATTCAAATTTCTAAATTCATCTAAAATCGTAATCTTTCCAACTATGGCCTCTGTTGAATTTTTGGATTTTATTTGAATTTTCTTTTGTATTTATTTGTTTTGTTGCTTCGTCTTTCCTCGCGTAGATTCCAACGTTGTCGACGATCCCTCTTCACAGCAGCAAGAAGACCCAGAAACCCTGCAAGAAGGCAAGTCTCCTTTGATCATTTCGAGCCTATGCTTTTGAAATGTTTTTAAAATATTTTAAATTATGTGCATTGCTATTTACATAAAGTCACTAGTTCAAGTCTGTAGGAATTAGTTATTCCAACTTTGTTATGCCCTCATTTGACATTGATTGCCATGTACCTTGTCACCCTAGAACTTCCTTTGTCTCAATAATGGGATTACTATTAACCTTGTGAATAGTAGATGGGTAGCTTAATGCTTAGTCTTGCTATCTAATAACTTTGGAAAATCTTGAAAATGGAAATTATGATTTATTATTGAACCCTTGTGTTTGAAAGCGAAGTGGCAATTGGAGTTGTCACTGTGATTTTTAAAATAAAATAAAATTGTGAAAGTTGGTTTAGATTAGGGTGGATGGTTGTTTGGGTTGGTGCAGTAAGCACGAGAACTTGTTAAGTGTATGTTCCACCCTAGTCAATTAAGGACCGACGCTTGTGTTTGTCCAAACTGAGCATTAACCGTACAACCACAAGTCTATATGGGTACGACCTAGCTAACTAACCTATAAAGGTGTAGTTTAGATATCACCAGTGGTGTATTGAGTGCCAGGGTGTACTGGTTACTCATAGTGAGGGACAGGGTTTACTGTACTCATATGGCGCAAGAGGGGGCTTCAGATTGGGCGGATTTAACCCTTCTGCGGTGAAACCTCAGCGGGTGGTCTCTAGCTATACTGGAGTAGGTGAAAGGCTTTGTGATATTTTATCTGGGTCTCATGCCAAAGGAAGCATGTTGACTATTAAGATAATTTATCTCTTGTGGGTAAAGTTGTACAACCTCTGCAGAGTGTAAAACTATTCGAATAGCCGTGCCCACGGTCAAGGGCGGGCAAGGAATGCATTCACATGGTAGATTTCTGGCTTTGCTTTAAAAATCAAAAGTTTGTATTCCGAGGGTGGAGGGAACTCTCGGAAGGGAATCCTGGCGGATGGAGCCAGAGAGGGTGGATGGAACCCGCAGTTTAAAACTTGACCAATGGTAATTGGTTAGCTAGTGTTGGTAGTTGGAACCTTCACTAGAAAGTTAATTCTGTTAAAACATTTACTTCATTAAAATAATGCCTTCGAAAATAATTAGTAGTAATTGAATTTTAAAATGTTGCTTTGTGCAAAAGAACCATATGGCCTTCTTTGTTAAGCCTTGCATCTATGCATTTTTCCCAAGACTTGCGGAGTACTTTATGTACTCACATGCTACACTTAAAAATAACATCTCAGAGGAGGTTGAAGCTCAAGAAGGTGACTACGACTACTGCTTCGCTTGTGGCTGTGATGGATTCTTCCCGGAGGACTAGGTCGCGCTTCCCCAGTCAATTGCCTGTGGCGAATTGATGGGTCATCCTCGAGTTTTATTTGCTTCCGCTCTATTTCTTGTGTGCGAGGTCTTAAACCTCCTTTGTAATAATGAGACCCGGTGGTCAGTACTCTTAATTATTGTAATGAATCGTTGATGGTGATGTTTTCCATTTTGTTTGACTGTGTGCACTAGCTTTGATCTGGGACTAGTGCTGTAATACACAGAGGGTCCGGGTTTGAGAATCCGGGGGCCCGACAGTTCTTCCGCTGTTGCAGTTTATTGATTTCGGCCTAAACGGCCCATGAGTAAGTTTACTATTATACTTATGCTTCCGCATGATATGTATTTTGATGTCCATTACTGTAACTGTGTGCACTATCTACTAATCCAGGGAATAGTGCAGCTAAACACAGAGGAATCTGGATTGTAAAATCTGGGTCCCTACAGCAACCCCCGCCACGGTGGCCCGGCCGCGCCACCCTCGGCTTCCGTCGCCGGCCAGCCCCGAACCCTCCTCGGCCCGACCGTCAACACGGTAAGCACCCCCGCGGTCTTCCTCATGCTCACACGCACGCCAATTGCCACCCTCCTCCACGCCGGCGCCACCGTCCCCGTTCCCCACCTCACCGCCCGCCGCCGCCGACCTGCGCCGTCCCGGGCCGCGCCGCCTCCTCCACCGGCTCCCACACCTTCCCGGGAACCCTTTTGCCAGCTCATCCCGCCCCTCTGACATCCCCTCGTTGGAGCCCCTACCGTCGGCCGTGCGCCCCCACATCCCCTGTTTCGGCCGGTTGGGAGTTCTGTTTTGAGCTGGACTCCAGTAGTCGCCTTATCAACTTAACTACCCCCCCCCCACAGCATCACAAAGTGAGCAATGCCTGGTTGGTTATCCGAGCCGAGACCATGCTATAGATTGCAGGTTCGAATCCCCTCACCGAACGTTTAGTCTTTATTTTTATTTCTAATTCTAGTAATCCATCTCAATTGCAGAAAATTAAGGAAAATCGAAAATTAGTTCATGAAAATCAATAAATTTAATTAGGATATAAGTAAAATTATTTAAGATTTAATACTCGATTAGTTATCATATATGAATGATTAATGTGCCTTTATTAATTACTTTAAGATTAATTATTAGCTTAAGGCATTAATAAAAGATATGGCTTTGGTTAAATGACTATATTTAATAATCCCAACTCAAAGGTAACAAGGCGAATGGCAATTCAAGTCGCTTCATAAAAATTCATTGAACGATATGCCATAACCATTTCAAAAGAAATACATATCTAATTTAGAAAGTCATGATATAACCCCCCTCACTAGCCTGCATCATTTAAATGAATCTTAGTGGTAGATTTAATTAAATGCCAATATTAAAATGTGACCTTGTGTAGCAAGTCCGGCCCTAGGTAAATGAAAATTTAATTAAAATTCTGCCCAATGCTTAAAAATAAAATAAAGATAAAATATTAATATCAGATAATTCATAGAGCGCATCCAAATCAAAAGGTCATATTAAAATATAGATACTAAAATATAATAACTCCAGGTTATCAAGACATTGAAATAATCCCACCAAAATATATATATACATATATTCTGAAGTAAACGTTTAACCAATTATACGATTAATTAATTGGGACCGCATAGAATCCTACGTGTCGAATTAATGGTAATAAGAATTTATTCGACAAACTAAAAGCCGTACACATCGCCTATGGAACCCCTGCCTCAAGTTCATAATGGGCAACACTCGACCCATGTAATACTTAATACCCAACTAGAATCATACACCAGTTTAGCTCGACTCGTGGAACCTCTTTAATAAATATAAAAATAATAAAAGAAAGTTATTAATATAAAGAACGAGTCCTTGTATTCTACCAACGGCTATACCTAATCATCCTCAAGTCTCAAGCGGAATATTCCTATGAATATCCCTATATCCTGAACCCTCCTTGATATCCGACTCAGCGGATTTCCCTGTTGTCATTTCCTCACTTCGCTCAAACTCTGTTGACTCTGTTAACACCCCGCACCCCATCGACCTTGTCTCAAATCACCCAAACCACCCATTAACTCATAATAAAACTAAATTGAGTTTATTCGGATTTATTTGGATCTTTTGAGTTATTTGCTTTTATTCGGATTCAGTCGTTCGTAGCGTGATTAGAAATTGGAAGTCGTGAAGATTCGATGGATCAAGCGAGATCAAGCTCGAAGTGAGGATAAAGACCAAAAGCTCAAGAGAAAGCATTATGTGAGCTCAAGACCGCGGTAAACCGTGCCAGGCGAGTCAATACTTTGATCATGTTGAACCTACATTTTATGCAAATTACTTTGGTTTAAATTATCAAATTGCATGCTGTTATTTTATATGCAAATACATGACTAATGCAAGATTCTAGTTATATGCCCATTATTTAACTTGATTAATATTACATCTCTTTTGGAATATTTGAATGTATGAACCTTGTCGCCCTAATAAAATTATAATAGTAACATTTCTAAAATAAGTCCCTAATTATACGCCATGCTTAATATTGCTTAGATACTAGGGGCGCTGAAATGCCCTAATCATCATTAACATTTACAATCATGAGAAACTGGTTTGGGCAGTCATGGTGGTAATGATTGGTATATGTTGGTATGATTATTTTATGCTCCCAAAACCCCAACTTGCTTAAATATCTGGGCGGATGGTTCGAGGGTGTGTGTGTGTGGTGCAGTAGAAGCACAAAGTGGGTAGTGGTAGACCGCCCAGATACCACTAAGGACTGAATCTTGTTATGACCTCCTGTGTAAAACAGTACAACCACAAGTCTGTAAAGTACAACTTGGCTAAGTAAATTTATCGAAACCCCCGGACTCATCTCATCGGTAGTGGATGGAAGTGGATACGCAAGGGCAAGGGGAGGCCTAAAGGGACACCAAGTGGAGGATGAAGTTTCCCAGCTGTTCTAAGCGTTGCGGGAAGTGGAGTCCGGCTGCGTTAGTAACTGTGGGGAACATCCCGTGCATAGATGGGACCCACCGCAAGTGGGAGAAGCCCATAAAGTGAGATGACAAAAGGGACTAGATACTTTGAAAAGTCACTGTGATGGTCTGCTCAACCACATGACTAAGGAATCGTGTGGGGCAACGAGTTGATTGTCTCTGGTGGGGGAAAGTGTACAAACTCTGCAGAGTCAAAACTATTCGAATATCCGTGACCACGATCAAGGGCGGACATGGGAACTTAACCAGATATAGTTCTATTTCAAAAACAACCTTGTGGGTGGAAATGAAAATGTGGAGGGCAATGGAAAGCCCTGATTTGAGTTGTCTTGGGTGTCGTCCTAGTGGTAATGTAAGCGGTTATAACGCTGAATTGTTAGCATATGGTGCGGATGCCATGTAATGGTGGATGGAATCTGGATCGCTATTATTATTGCATTTTCTTACACATTATGTTTTTGTTCAAAACTGCTAGGTCTCAGGAAATTTCTATGCATTATATTTTTAAAACAATGACAATACTTCTCACAAAATAAAATGCCAGGAAGAATAAATAGAGTTGTAAGAAAAGAAAATGGCTGTTTGTGGAAGACACATAAAATTGTTGGTGGATTCATGTCGATCATAAAAAGGAAATGACAGTGTGGGTTTTGAGAGAAATAAATTGGTTGAGCTTAAATGAATATATAGGCTAGATAGATGATTTAAATGATTTTGGAGAATTAGGGAGTGCAAAGGTAATTGCTGGATTATAACACTGATAACTAATATAAATTCCTAGAAGATGTTGGCGATAATGGGATTAATAGGATTTGATCGATTACTAGATGGGTCAATTGAATTTTTGGGAAATTGGAGGAATGATAACAATTATTGGAGTATAACCTTGATCATGATATTCTTGGTGGATGTATACTAGTGAATCGTAGACTTGATCACTGATATTCTTGGTGGAGGTATACTAGTGAATTAGTTAAAGATAGATAATTGATTATTGGAAGAGCAAATTATGGATTTGGATCAATAACAAAAGGATTGAATTGTTAGAGAGTCCCGTTCGAATGATTTCGGTGGATTTAAAAGCAATTATGTTGGATAATAATTAGAATTTAGAAATAAAGAGTTGCTGATTAGCAACCACGAGATTAGATTGATAGGAATCTAGAATACAAAAGATATCAGTGGATTAACTAAATGATGTCACTCGCTGTTTGGAGTTTTAGACAGCACTCAATATAGAAAGAGTATGTTCGGTGGATTCAGTAAATGATGGCACTTGCTGTTTGGAGTTTTAGACATCACTCAATATAGAAAGAGTATGTTCGGTAGATTCAATAAATGATGGCACTTGCTGTTTGTAGTTTTAGACAGCAAACAATAAAGAAAGTGTATTTTCGGTGAATTAAGTCAATTATGGCAATTGTTATGTGGAGTTTAGGTAGCAACAATAACACAATGATTAAATAATAATAATGCTGCTAAAGGCGATTTTTGCAAATAAAATAACCCGAGCCTCTCCTTTGATAAGTGTTGTAGGGGTGGCCCCCACCTAAACCCAGCAGGCCTAGTAGGAGGTTACAAGGCTCAGAATAGGCCATGTGTAATGACATAGATGCCCCTATGGGGGATGATCAACTGTAAGGGTATAATTGTAAAAGCACTCCCCATGTATATATATGGAATACAGGCCATGGGGAAGACCCAAGCCATTACTCATCTCCCTCACTCTCCACTACCATCTCTCTCTGTTTGGTCTGTAGCCACAACAGTTGGCGCCGTCCGTGGGGAGGACAGGAGTAAGCCCGAAGTTCGAAGGAGGATGGCACCGAAAAAAGCTTCGTCGGCGGCGGCGAAGGGGAAGAAGACGGTTGGGGCGGAGCGTCGCGTGAGTACCAGGGCTTCGGCATCGGCTGCCGCGGGCGCGGCGGTCGAGGACGTTGACACCGGCGCTGCGGCAGCCGACCCCGTCATCGGCGCTGCGACGACCAACGTCACCGGCGCTGCGACGACCAACCCCGTCACCGGCGCTGCGACGACCAACCACGTCACCGGCACTGCGGCCACCGACCCCGCCGACGCGACAGCAACCAACCTCACCGCCTTCGTCGCGACGCTCGCCGGTAGCGTGGACCGGGCAGTTGGAGGTAGCAACAACGGAGCGACCGGCAGCTCGGGAGCTCGCGACGCGGTCGTGCCCGCGCCGGTCCGTCCGCTGGGCGTGCCGGCGGCCCCGCCCGCACAGGCGGTGGAAAGCGCCCTGCTGGTGGCCCTCAAAGCGTTCCAGCAGGAGCTGGGGGATCTTCGCGGGGCTGTCCGAGACATACAAGAGGCTCGGAGCCAGCAGGCCGTGCCGGTGGTCGCGCCAGAACCCACGCCGGAAAGGGCGGACAGCCGCGACGCCCCCACATCCAGCCGTGCCCCGCTGCGGCGCGTCGATCCAGAGTCCCCGCTCTCGGCAGGACTACAGCAGGCGGCGTGGCCCGAAGACTTCAAGTTCCCCAGTGTCATCGAGCCCTACAAAGGCGATACGGACCCCCGCGAGTTCGTGCGCGTGTACGAAACCGCAATCGAGGCCGCGGGCGGCGATGACACCACCAAAGCGAAGGGGCTCCCCCTCGCGTTGCAGGGAGTGGCGCTCTCCTGATTTTTTTACCATAGAGCCGAACTCCATCTACACGTGGGAGAAGATCTGCGACCGCCTTCACAACAACTTTCAAGGCAATTATGTCGAGCGAGTCGACGCGGACCAGCTCTTCGCCGTGAAGCAGAAACCTTTGGAGAAGCTCCGGGACTACTTCAAACGCTTCGCAAAGATACGTTGTCAAGTCAAAGACGTTAAGGAAACCACCGTGGTCAACGCGGCCATACAGGGCCTTCGTCCGGGCCCGATGGCCGAGTATAACGCGCGGAAGCCAATCAAGACAGTGACGAAGCTCTTTGACAAAATGGAGGAATACGCCAGGGCGGAAGAGGACGCATGGCGGCGACAAGGCGACGACTCCGACACCAACCGGGCCAGTGCCTCGGCAAAAGCCGAAGATCCATCAAAGGACGGTTCTTCGAAGGGAAAACGTAAGCAGGAGTCGTCCAAGGACGTGCCCGACCGCAAGGACGCCCCGCGCAAGGAGCCGTCTGATAGGCCCAAGCGTGGCCAGTAGAAGTCGCGGCGAGGCCGGTACGTCCTCGACATCGAAGGCGGTTCCGACGACAGCGCTCCCGCGGGTCGGGGCGGTCGGGGGCGCCGAGGCCGGGGACGCGGCTGTGGCCGGGGCCGCGACGATAGAGGCCGGGGAGATTACGACGACCAACACCAGGGGCTGTGGTGCGTAGTCCACGGTCGCGGAAACCACGACACACGCACATGCACCTCTATCGCGGCGCTTCGCGACAGCGTCACCAGGGACAGGAACCTGGAAGCACGTCCGCCCGTGGTGGCCCACGTACAGCACCCATACGAAGCCCCCGTGCATATACAGGCGCAAGGAACGCAGCCCCACAAGGGCCCTCTGCGGATCCAGGCCCACGTGCAGCAGCCTCAGGAGGGCTTTCTGCAGCTACAGGCTCCGGAGGCCACCCACCGCAGGGTTATCAATGTCATCTCCGGAGGCTCCTCGATGGAGTTCGCCTCGGCACGGCAGCGGAAGGCTTACGTGCGGAGGCTACACCACGTGGCGGCGTACCCAGCGCAAACACCGCCGGACTGGGCACAGAAGGAGGTCACGTTCACCCCCGCCGACGCCCAAGGAGTGGAGCTTCCTCACCACGATCCCCTGGTCGTCCGGGTCGTCGTAGCGGGATGCGACGTGAGACGCGCCCTAGTTGATGGCGGCAGCTCCGCGAACATTCTGTTCGTGGCAGCCTTCGACCAGATGGGGATCCCCCTAAGCCGCCTTGGCCCGTCGGGAGTGCCGCTGCAGGGCTTCGGTGGACAGCCTCTACGGGCGCCCGGCCAAATATGCTTGCAGGTCTCTTTCGGTCAGGGCGACAATGAAAGGGTCGAAGACGCTACATTCGACGTCGTCGATCTCCCATACCCTTACAATGCCATACTGGGGCGTCCGGTCCTCAACTCCTTCGGGGCAGTACCGCATCACGCCTATTCGTGCATGAAGCTCCCGGGGCCGCGGGCCATCATCACCGTTCGGGGCGACCAGATGTCCCCGTCGCGGCGGGCAGCGGCACACCTAGGATCGGCACCGCCGTGCGAAGGCCCACGGCGCCATCCGGGGGTGACTCTGCAAGCCCTGCCGATAGTGCAATCACTAGAGGCTACGGCCGCGCTGAGCACAAACGGTTAGTACCCCCCCACCCCGTCGTATGTAATTGCTTACCCGCGCAAACGGGAATATAATAAAATTCCGTTTGTTGCCAACATATTACCGTTGTGCACAAATACGCGGCGAGCACACGCGGAGGCCTCGCCTACGCGTGTGCTCCCGCAGTATAGACCAAAGACGCACGTTCGCGTGTGCACTCTCCGTAGCTAGGGGTACGGGTATGAGTATAAACCAAAGACGCACGTTCGCGTGTGCACTCTCCGTAGCCAGGGGACGGGCATGAGTATAAACTAAAGACGCACGTTCGCGTGTGCACTCTCCGTCAAAGACACGGACATGAGTATAAACCAAAGACGCACGTTCGCGTGTGCACTCTCCGTCAAAGACACGGGCATGAGTATAAACGAAGACGCACGTTCGCGTGTGCACTCTCCGTCAAAGACACGGGCATGAGTATAAACGAAGACGCACGTTCGCGTGTGCACTCTCCGTCAAAGACACGGGCATGAGTATAAACGAAGACGCACGTTCGCGTGTGCACTCTCCGTCAAAGACACGGGCATGAGTATAAACAAAGACGTGTGGGGGGGCGCCTCTGCACGCACTCTACGGAGTCTAAATAAGACGCGGATGTTCTCCCTGCGCACTCTACTGAGTATAAACAAGACGCGAACCCCGCGCACGCCAGGGACTTCGTCCCTGTGCGTACTCTCCGGAGTATAAAAATGACGTGGATGTCGACCCCACGCACTCTACGGAGTCTAAATAAGACGCGGATGTTCTCCCTGCGCACTCTACTGAGTATAAACAAGACGCGAACCCCGCGCACGCCAGGGACTTCGTCCTTGTGCGTACTCTCCGGAGTATAAAAATGACGTGGATGTCGACCCCACGCACTCTACGGAGTCTAAATAAGACGTGGATGTTCTCCCTGCGCACTCTACTGAGTATAAACAAGACGCGAACCCCGCGCACGCCAGGGACTTCGTCCTTGTGCGTACTCTCCGGAGTATAAAAAGACGTGGACACCGATCCCACGCGAATCCTGCGCGGCTGCCAATCGCGCACCTCAGCGCGTGGAGGCTCGCCTTCGCACACCACGGGAGGTATACGCAGGGGGTACTATGGAAACCAATTCCAGGAGTCCCAGAGTACCGACGTTGCGCGCCAGAGGCTGGTCCCAGCGTCGGCGCGCACGTGGAATATGCGACACACCAGAGGCTACCCCCACCCCGGGGTGGGGGGACGAAGGTCTGCCTTCGCACGCGCCAGTCTACGGACTTTAAACAGGTCGTCGTGCGGAGGTCCGCCTTCGCACGCGCCAGTCTACGGACTTTAAACAGGTCGTCGTGCGGAGGTCCGGCTTCGCACGCGCCAGTCTACAGACTTTAAACAGGTCGTCGTGCGGAGGTCCGCCTTCGCACGCGCCAGTCTACGGACTTTAAACAGGTCGCAGTGCGGAGGTCCGCCTTCGCACGCGCCAGTCTACGGAATTTAAACAGGTCGCAGTGCGGAGGTCCGCCTTCGCACGCGCCAGTCTACGGACTTTAAACAGGTCGCAGTGCGGAGGCCCGCCTTCGCACGCGCCAGTCTACGGACTTTAAACAGGTCGCAGTGCGGAGGTCCGCCTTCGCACGCGCCAGTCTACGGACTTTAAACAGGTCGTCGTGCGGAGGTCCGCCTTCGCACGCGCCAGTCTACGGACTTTAAACAGGTCGTAGTGCGGAGGTCCGCCTTCGCACGCGCCAGTCTACGGACTTTAAACAGGCGCAGTGCGGAGGTCCGCCTTCGCACGCGCCAGTCTACGGACTTTAAACAGGTCAGGCCAGTCTACGCGCCAGTCCTTGCACGACGGGCGGCGTGGTCAGGGGGACGGAGCGCGCGCGTCTACTTCGGCCAGGCGCCAGCTCCGCTGCCACCCGTTCGAGGGGTAGGGGACGGAGCGCACGCATCTACTTCGGCTAGGCACCAGCTCCGCTGCCACCTGTTCGAGGGGTAGGGGACGGAGCGCACGCATCTACTTCGGCTAGGCGCTAGCTCCGCTGCCACCCGTTCGAGGGGTAGGGGACGGAGCGCGCGCGTCTACTTCGGCTAGGCGCCAGCTCCGCTGCCACCTTCGAACACCCGTTCGAAGGGTAGGGGACAGAGCGCGCGCGTCTACTTCGGCGAGGCGCCAGCTCCGCTGCCACCTTCGAACACCCGTTCGTAGGGTAGGGGACGGAGCGCGCGCGCGTAGCATATCCGCCTACGAGAACAGGGCAAACCTTGCCATCGTGTGCGAAAACGCAGCGCGAGGGCAGGACGCGCGGCTGGCCACCGATCACCGACGCTGACCAAGCTCCCAAGAAAAATGGACCTCCATCTGTACATCAACATTCCCCAAGCCGCTTAGCGGCGCTAGGGAATGCTGATGCACGGAAGGGGCCCATTTTAGGGGAGCAGCTTCTACCAAAATACATGCAGGAACAACGCCGCGCCAGCGCCGTATATGTACCCCATCAGCAGGGGAGCCAACCGGCGGAAGTCCAATCAGCAGGAGTCCAACCGGCGGCAGTTCAACCGCCGGGAGTCCGTCGTTACAAAAATGGTCACGACGCCTCGAGGCCCGTACCGCGCCAAGCACGCTCCACCACGTGGGCGGCCAGGAGAACGAACGTCGCAACGCGTCCTTTATCACCTAAGGCGTAGGCCGCGGCCCAGGGGCCCGCTACGCTTACCCGCGCCGGCGTAACGCCCCCGACGCATTTCGACTAGGCGCCAGCTCTGCTGCCACCCGTTCGAAGGGTAGGGGACGGAGCGCGCGCGTCTACTTCGGTAGGCGCCAGCTCCGCTGCCACCCATTCGAAGGGCAGGGGAGGGAGCGCGCGCGTCTACTTCGGCTAGGCGCCAGCTCCGCTGCCACCCATTCGAAGGGTAGGGGACGGAGCGCGCGCGTCTACTTCGGCTAGGCGCCAGCTCCGCTGCCACCCGTTCGAAGGGTAGGGGACGGAGCGCGTGCGTCTACTTCATGTAGGCGCCAGCTCCGATGCCACCCGTTCGAAGGGTAGGGGACGGAGCGCGCGCGTCTACTTCGGCTAGGCGCCAGCTCCGCTGCCACCCGTTCGAAGGGTAGGGGACGGAGCGCGCGTGTCTACTTCGGCTAGGCGCCAGCGCCGCTGCCACCCGTTCGAAGGGTAGGGGACGGAGCGCGCGCGTCTACTTCGGTAGGCGCCAGCTCCGCTGCCACCCATTCGAAGGGTAGGGGAGGGAGCGCGCGCGTCTACTTCGGCTAGGCGCCAGCTCCGCTGCCACCCATTCGAAGGGTAGGGGACGGAGCGCGCGCGTCTACTTCGGCTAGGCGCCAGCTCCGCTGCCACCCGTTCGAAGGGTAGGGGACGGAGCGCGCGCGTCTACTTCGGCTAGGCGCCAGCTCCGCTGCCACCCGTTCGAAGGGTAGGGGACGGAGCGCGTGCGTCTACTTCAGGTAGGCGCCAGCTCCGATGCCACCCGTTCGAAGGGTAGGGGACGGAGCGCGCGCGTCTACTTCGGCTAGGCGCCAGCTCCGCTGCCACCCGTTCGAAGGGTAGGGGACGGAGCGCGCGTGTCTACTTCGGCTAGGCGCCAGCGCCGCTGCCACCCGTTCGAAGGGTAGGGGACGGAGCGCACGCGTCTACTTCGGCTAGGCGCCAGCCTCGCTGCCACCCGTTCGAAGGGTAGGGGACGGAGCGCGCGCGCCTACTTCGTCTAGGCGCCAGCTCCGTTGCCACCCGTTCGAAGGGTAGGGGACGGAGCGCACGCGTCTACTTCGGCTATGGCCTCAGCCCCTGGTCAAGTTCGGAAAAAGCTCACAGGCCGCAGGGACGGAGGGGGCCAAAGGACTTGGCAACATGGTTTCGGCCCTGTGAAGCCCTTCTCCATGAGAGGCTCTTGTTGTAGGGGTGGCCCCCACCTAAACCCAGCAGGCCTAGTAGGAGGTTACAAGGCTCAGAATAGGCCATGTGTAATGACATAGATGCCCCTGTAGGGGATGATCAACTGTAAGGGTATAATTGTAAAAGCACTCCCCATGTATATATATGGAATACAGGCCATGGGGAAGACCCAAGCCATTACTCATCTCCCTCACTCTCCACTACCATCTCTCTCTCTGTTTGGTCTGTAGCCACAACAATAAGCCATGCATATTATTTACTTGCATTCTGTGTATTGGCTCGCGGAGCACGGTGGTTTGTGTTCACACTCGCTTTCACAACAAATCCAGAATCAGGAATCAGAACACTTCGCCTCAGTAACACGATTGTACATAATGGCAGAGAAGATGAAGATGTCAAAGGCTAGGTCGCGAACCTTCAGTTGGCTGCCTGTAGGCATGTCCTGAAGGTCCCACCTGTGTGCTTCGTTCTTCCGCTATTGCAACTTAATGATTTCGGCCTGATCGGCCCATGAGTAAGTCTATTATTATATTTACGCTTCCATATGATATGTACTTTGATATTCAGAACTGTAATCTGTGAGCACTATCTACTGATCCAGGGAATAGTGCGGTGGAATCACAAAGAAATCCGGATTGTAAAATCTGGGTACTACACGAACGTTTGTTTCAGCTTCCATCCTCGATCAAATGGTCCAGATCAAAATGGGCTTTTGCATACATCTCTAAAAATTTTGTGTTAAGTAGAAACAAATTGGTCAACGCAGTTATCTTAGTGATTCCATTGTACAATGCTACAAGAGTTCAATTATCATTCCGTGGATAACCCTCTGCACATAGTTTGTTAGGGTTGAACCCCTTTCACCGTAATCTAACCCTTTTCACATTTCTGTTTTCCCCATAGTTGCTAGACCCGAATTTAGCTAATCCAAAATCCCCTATGAATATCACTACGCTATTCTCTATATCAGTAGATAGTGCTTATAGATACATCGCTGAATCATTAATACTAGTAGATTAGTCATTAATACTAGGGTGACAAGGTGTTAAGTCAAAGACAAGGAGATTATGAGTGGGTTATTCAATCGCACATAAGAAATTGACTATGATCTAACATGAATATAAATTATGCAATAAAATTAAAGCAAGCATTTTAATAATTAAATTGAAATACTTTGCATTGAAATGTAGGAGTAAAATGATTAAAAGTGATGATTCTTTGACTCACAAGCACGGTGGTCTTGAAATTTTTGAGCTTTCTCGAACCGCGGCTCTTTGGCGTCTTCGTACTCTACTCGGATGGTTGCATCAAAAAACGTGTACACAAGAGAGCAACACAAATAAATACAAACAAAAATTCAAATGAACTCCAAACTAAACAAAGCTAGAGCCACTAGATAGATCTTGAATTTAGAAAAAAATTATAAACAAATTTTATTAAATATGGAGCTAAAATGAGTGAGAACGAGTCACCTAAAGTTTAAAACAGAAATTATTCGAGAAAAAGAAAGAGAAGAGAGGTTACTCTCACTAACATGGGGCCCCCACGAGTTTTCATTAAAATTTTGTATTAATTTTCTATTGGAAATACTTATCGAGGATGACAACTGGGTCCCACAAGCTTTTAATTTGAAAACGATTTATTTTCTAAAAGGAAAAGACTGGGAGACTAATAGGTGGAACCCTTTTGCTATGTAAACAGTAACTTAGCCCACTTGTCAGTTGCCTAACAATCATTTAACCGGTTAAAAAGGTTTTTAAAGGGGTGTAGGGCCCACACGTCATACTGATGGGAGGGTAATTGGGCAACGACTACTTAACCTCAGCTAACAAGTGCCATTAATTTAAACTAATCCTGTGTGTTTAACTTAACCATGGCGCTACAGTACTTCTTCCTCGCTAAAAAGAGGCGAAGCTCCTTGCTGACGATGGTGACCTCGACGATTGGTAGCATGGTCAGAAATGGGCTCTATGGCCTTGCGCGAACCTCCATGCAAGTTAGCACGGGCTAATTTGGTGGCTAGGGTTGCCGATGGCGAGTACATGCGACGATGCTACAAGGAGCATGGCACAACGTCAGCACAGGGCACTCGAGTTTGATTCTTCACTAGGGGAGCATCACGGGGGCGGAGGGAAGCTCACCTCAGGCAATGGTGGTGCTCAAGGGGGCGTGGAGTAGGCTACAGCGGCAGCAAGGGGTAGCCAAGGGCAGCTCGTCGGAGGGGAGGAGTGAGGGTGTGGCCAGGGATGGCTTTAGGGTGCCCTTGAGGTGCTTCGAGTAGTTGGAATTAGGTCCTGGTGCGTAGGAGGGAGGTTGGTGCTGACAGCGGTGGAAATGGCCGCCGTGGAGATGAAGGAGGCTATTGAGATCTTAGATCTGATTGATGGCTAGGGGAGGTGTGTGGGGACCGGAGGAGATGGTGCTAGGGTTTTATAGCAGTAGAGGGGGCTTGGTGGCTGTTGGTGTCATGATGACTTGCGGCGACTGTGGCAGCGAGTCAGCAGGAAACCGGGCCAAGCATGCACATGAGCGGCGCAAAGGAATAAAGCTTCCCTATCCCTTCTCCCTATTCCCCTCCCTATTCCCTCAATCTAAACCACTCATATCTCATCCAATGGCTAGGATTTTTTTTATATTTTCACCATTTGCTCATCCATAAAAAATATAGAAAAAAATAAAATTTATTTTTTATTATAATTTTTTTACAGAAAAAGTAAAATTATAATTTCTGTAAAAAAATTGTAATAAAAAATAAATTTTATTTTTTTCTGTATTTTTTTATTATTTTTGATAGATGGGTAAATGGTGAAAATATAAAAAAAATCCTAGTCATTGGATGAGATATGAGTGGTTTAGATTGAGGGAATAGGAAGGGGAATAGGGAGAAAGGGATAGGGAAGCTTTATTCGGCGCAAAGTATCCTTGAGTGAATACCTGGCACACGAAGCAAGGAGCCACAGTGAGGGAGTGAGGTGCGATGGAACGACTCGGGCTTGACGCGACGGAGTGGTGCGGCGGGAGAAAGGAGGAGGGAGGAGGGAGGAGGGAAAAGGTGGTGCCGGCGAATGGAGGACGGCGTAGGGCTTAGATGAGGCATCACAGGGTCGTAGTGAAGCAGCGCGGAGCAGGAATCTAGGAACGCCCGAAGGAGTTGAGTGGCGCAGCGCCTAAACTATGTTTTGAGATCACAAGCTTGTTTGTGTTAAGCTCAAGGGCCGTTTATAACCAATGGCAGAGCCACCCCGAGGTCAACCCACAAATTTTCTTTTGCAACAAAGCCCAGTATACAAGGGAATTTTTGAAGGGATGGACCCTACATTCTGATTCTGCCATGGTTTATATCGTGGAAAACTTTTAAGAAAAATTCTACCCATAGACCAAGGAGCAAAAGGAGAAATCTATCTAAGTAGAGGCTTGTGTCTTATTAGTTAGTTGGCGAGGCAATGATCAGGAGGGGATTTTGATTTTTCATAATGGACGAAAGCCTGATGGAGCAATGCCACACATACTTATCAATATCATTTTGGATGTCATATTGATTTGACTCTTATAATGATACATTTCGGTACTGACCCATACCAATGTACCGTTCCAAAGTTAATATAACAATATATGTATTTTATAAGTATATATATGTTTAATTATGCACACCAAATTTTAATTGTAATGTTACTCTAAATACATAGAACTAGGATCAAACATAACATATAGTTCAACGTCGGTATAGGCAGTATTGTCTGATATCAGAGCTGATATAATTGTTATTGACTGATATCTACGCCATACAAAATGCTGTACCGATTTAGATGACAAAATAGTATATATTGTCGGTTTAGAGGCGGAGCTGGGCCTCGGGTCGCCGGGGCAACGGCCTAAGGCTCAGTTGAGAAATTCTTTACCTTTTTAACTGTAGCTTGAATTGTATAAGTTTGCTATTTTCATTCTCAATGGGCTGGGCCTAAGGCCCATGCTCACGCTGGCTACACCCCCTGGGTCAGTTGGTACCAAAACGATATTGATAAATTTGATGCCGCGTGGAGGTCCAAGCCCTAAGGTTGCCAATCGCTGTCGCCTAGCGAAACTCCTTTTAATCCGAACAGGACAGGCGGTAACATGGTCAATCCATTTGGAACGCCATCTATTCCTCTACGGAACAGAATGACAAGATTCAAAAGGACACATTTATATTCTTTCTCCCTTTTTCAGTTGGAAAACACTTTTGCACCCTTGGCAGCGAATGGCCAAACCACGCCGTGCTCGTCAAACTAGAGAGATCACCTTGGCCCGATCCCGCACCACACAAACGCAAGCGCCGTCCGCAACCGTACCAAAGCCGAGCACGTCACACGCGCGCACTGCGCGGCAACGAGGAGCGCCACACAGACACAGCCTTCCCACGCTTGCCTCAGGAGAGAGAGAGAGAGAGAGAGAGAGAGAGAGAGAAATGCCATGATGGCCGCCCCAGTGACCTCCTCCTCGCCCTTCCCGCCGCGCAGCCACGCGGTCCCCTTCGGCCGGAGGGCGCCGCGGCGAGGCTTGGCCCGCCGCCCCCTGCCCATCTCGGCGCTCGGCTGCGGCGAGGGAGACGCGAGGAGGATACTGGACCCGCTCGCCACGCCCTTCGAGGTCCTCGGCCTTGACGCCTCGGCCTCCTACTCCGCCGCGCAGCTCAAGGCCGCCTTCCGCGCTCGGGTAGTGTACCGCTTCCGCTCCCCCGGTCGCTGTTGCAGCTTATTGCGCGGTTCGGCCGCGCCAAACGCTAATTTCAGGGTGCCTACATGAGAATTCTTGACATATTAGACCCCTAATGACCCGAAATTCCATTTTTAGCCCTCAAATCAAAAAAATTCCTGATTTAGACCCCTCCCCACCGCGCGTTTACGAGAGGCCGACACGTGTCCCGGTCGTGCACGACCGGTCGTGCGCTCAAAAAACCGAGTCGAGCGATCAAAAAATCGGTCGTGCGCTCAAAAAGGCGGTCGTGCGGTGTGATACCGCATGACCCGTGAACAGTGCGGTCATACGGTACCACACCGCACGACCGGGACACGTGGCGCCATCTCACACACGCGCGCTCAGTAGGGGTCCAAAATCGGAATTTTTTCGTTTAGGGTCTACTTTTGGAATTTCGGGTGATTGGGGGTCTAAATGTGTCCAAAATTCCCTACGTGAATCACCACAGAGCTCAATGATTGTTACATACAAAGAACTTAACTCATCTCCTCCATCATATGAGTTGATGCCATTAGTATTCTTTAGAATACCATAGTCATACTAAGATTAGTCTCCTTGAATTACTATTTGGGGAGGGTTGGGAGATCCCCAGATGGCCAGATTACCATTTCGGAACAACCGGTTTGAAGGTTGGGCGCTTATTGACTAGGGGAACAGAGCAGCAGATGGCACTGTATAAATCATAAAAAAAATCCCCACAAACTCTCCAACCCCCTAATATTGCGTTTGTGCAAAACCATTTCCTACAGAAAATGCAATGTTGAACTGAACTGTATAGGCATGGTAGTTTGCTAAACCCTAATTGAACTGTATAGGCATGGTAAGTTTGCTAAACCCTAAGCCACAAGTTCATTGCTTAACATTGTGAGTTCTTGTTACAGGTGAAGGAATTCCACCCGGATGTTTGCAAGGACACACAGAATGCAGATTTAATAATGAGACGAGTACTCGAGGCCTATGAGGTAATTGTGCTCACTAGATGCCTGTGTTATGTTATATGTACAAGTGCCTGTGATTGCTACCATACCAATTACGGTTAAAAATCATTGAATTGATCTACCACAACCAACAGCCCTAGTGGCTAGTGTGGTCTTAAGGGTTTCGACAGTGTTGCTTTTGAACTCGTTGGCATACACTGCAAGTTTGTATTCTTGCACTGCAAGGGTTCCTATACATCTTTACAGAAGGGTCTGATACTTGTGCAAAGAATGCCAGCATGTTAAATATTATTTATCTTTACTATTATAAAAATATGAGTTGGTGGTCGTCGGTCCGTTCTCCCTCCTCTCTTCTCAGTTGTCCGATCAAAAATCAGTCATTCAGATCCGCATGTAGGTAGTTCTTCCGCTCCTCGTAGAAAAGGTCAGGCCGACGCGTGGGCCGCGCTCCTCCTCTTCTCTTCCCCCACATCCTCCGCCTCCCGCAACCACTCCACCTCCCGCAACCGCCGCCTCCTTCTCTCCCCTGAACCGTCATGCTGCACCTTCTCCTCCTTAGCGCCGCCACTAATTCCTTCCCCGTACGACAACATCTAGTCGCAGTCCTCCAACTTCCCCCAGCAGCGTCGCATCCCCTCGTCGCCTTCCCAACGTATTTGCCCGCCGCCTCCTCTCCCCATTTGCCTGCCGCCTCCTCTCCCCATTTGCCTGCCGCCGCCTCCCCACCACCACCTCCTGCAATCACCGCCTCCTTCTCCCCCGAACCCTCCTGCAATCAACGTCGAAGGGTCGTGGTCGAAGGGTACAGTGGTTGAAGGGGGTAGTGGTCGAAGTCGAAGGGGGCAGTGGTCGAAATAGGGGCCGTGGTCGAAGTAGGGGCCGAGCAGGCTGGCGCCGACAGTCGGGCGACAGGGCACAAGCGCACCAGAGGCCTGCCAATGTATGACCATCAGCGATGGTCGACTGCTCCCGACCTATGATCACGCGCGATGGTCAACGGCTTCTAACTTACGACCACGAGGTGTGATCGACGTCTTCTAATTTACATCCATGAGCACTGGTCGATGCGTTTCGACTTACGACCACGAGGTGTGATCGACAGCTTCTAATTTACGACCATGAGCACTGGTCGATCTGTTTCGACTTACGACCACGAGGTGTGGTCGATGTCTTCCGACTTACGACTACGAATGCTGGTCGATGTGTTCCAACTTACAACCACAAGGTATCCTCGATGGCTTCCAACTTACGGCCACGAACGATGGTCGTCGGCTTCCGATATATGACCATGTGCCATTGTCAAAGGCTCCCGATTTAGGACCAAGATCGATCGTCGACCGCTGCCAACTTACGGCTACCAACGATGGTCAACCGCTCCCGATCTACAATCATGCGCGATGGTCGACGGCTTTCAACTTACGACGACGAGGTGTGCTCGAGGGCTCCTGACCTACGATCACGAGGTGTGGTCGATGTCTTCCGACTTATGACCACGAGGTGTGATCGACGGCTTCCAACTTACTTGACAGATTTAAAAACTTTTAGAACATGTTTGTATACATATTCTAAAAATTTTTACCACCCGTGAGTTTTAAAACATGTAGTATGATAAATTTTAAAAATCCGTAGTAACGTACGGGCATTCAACTAGTCTTGGTAAAAAAATCCAGTACTCCTGAAAGAAGTCAGTGGTGTAGAGGAGGGGCATGCAGTGACTAACAAAAACAGAAGATCTGTAGAGTTTTATGTGTTCAATTCTGCTTACTCCTTTTTCACCCTTTTGCATACCTGATATCAAAGTTAACTCGTGTTGTTAGTGAATACATCAACATTATTCTTTTGGTGGCTATTTCCTATTTTTCACCGTCTTTTTATATATCACTATAAGTTACACTGCTTTGTTTCATATACAGATGTTATCTGGTAACCAAGGAATGATGGTTGAAAGGTAGAGAATGCTTCCATTAGCTTGTATCTGAACATATGATGCAATGCAGATTGGATTAGCCTTTTATCTACGCTACTCTTGTAGCTAACTATGAAACATTGGGGTTCCTTTCATATGAACTTCAGTGTAGACAATAGATGTTTGTCATGGCAATCTTGAATATGTTATGAGCACAGTGAATGAAATAGCTGTGATGATTCCTGGGAATATTTATAATTTAAAACTACCTATATAGTGGAACTATGAAACATGTTTTTTTCAAAGAATGATTGGGCAAAGACAGAGTAGGGTAATGCTACAGTTGCAATGGGGTTGCCTGAGAATAGTTATGAGAAAAAGAAGAAATACTACTTGATGTTGGGCTTTGTAGATGGTACATAATGAAAGGTCAACTACCTAAATCATAGTTTGCATTAGGTATGTGCCCATTAATAATGTTTCCTATATTGGCGGCTAAGAGAAAATCTGTGCTTTATGTTATGCACATTTGTTGGTATGTGCTGAAAATTGTGTTAGTTTGTCCCACTATTTTACCAGGTTAATTATATGTGGGTTAGTAGATGTTAATGACGTTGACTAGTAAATCCACTCAATATAATCTGGCTGTGTTTTACGGATATAGTTGCTAGCTCATCTCTTAATCCGTATTCCAAAGTCCAAACTGAATGAGGCCTTTATGTTCTTTGTCCACTTTTAGATTTAGTAAGAACCTATATTTCTGCAATTATGCATGATTTTAGATGCTTCTATTGTGAGGCCTGATCGGTGTATCTAAAATACAATACAGCTCGTGTTTAAGTACATTTCTAGGAAAAATCTAACTCGTATGTTTACACTACAATGTTGTGCAGGAACAATATTGACCCATTTGATGAACCTGAATGTGAAGCTCGTGACATATTTGTCAATGAACTTCTATGTATTGGCACCGGTACTTGTTGCATTCATATTGTCTCACTGGTTGATTTCCAAATTATTCTCATGCTGTTGACCGTAATTGGTGTGAAGGATGAGGTTTGGTGCTAATTAAATACTAGTGTTCGAATTGGCACTGAGAGACTAAAGTTTTACTGAAGCACATCGTGCACAAGATATAACAGATTAATTAGGATACTGTTGTGGCTACAGACCAAACAGAGAGATGGTAGTGGAGTGTGATGAAGATGAGTGTAATGGCCTGGGTTCTCCCCATGGCTTGTACTCATATATATACACACATGAGGAGTGCTTTTACAGTTATACCCTTACATCTGGTTACCCCCTCTGGGGGCAGTTATGTCATTACACATGGCCTATTCTGGGCCTTATAATCTCCTACCAGGCCTGCTGGGTTTAGGTGGGGGCCATCCCTACGACAGATACCGTGTTTCCCCAATAACCCTAAGTCCCTAACTATAACAGATTAATTAGGATATCGTGCTAATTGATCTACTAGCACAAGATATGCTTTTTATTTGAACAATGCAGTATTGTTTTCTTTAGAATTCTTACACGTTAGGTGTGGTGGTGTTCATTTGTTGAAGCAACTGAGTTCGGTTGGTTTCCTAGTTTTAACGGAGTTGTAACACATATAAGAGATGGACGTCATGTTTCATGGAGGAGTTCGGTATAAGTTGCACATACAACTGGACATGTTTTGGCAGCTTGATCTGACAAATGATAATTATTGATATCTTCTGCAGGATGCCCATATTCTTGTGTTAAAAGGGCACCTCATGCATTTGCATTTGCAGATGACATTGGTACAGCTCGTGCAATATCGCAAGGTAGCTTGAACATTGCCATTTGAAATTGGGACCCGCATAGTATATTTGCCAGTTTGCCTGCAATTTTTGCCAAGTTGCAGATGCATACCTTTTGTTCTCTTTGAAATAATGAAACCATTTATTTTCAGGTAATGGTGATGACTACGTGGTCCAACTTGCTGTTGGGCAGTGTCCAAGAAAGTGCATATACTATGTGACACCTTGCCAACGTACTCTTTTGGAGGATGTTCTTGCTAGGTAAATGTTAACCTCTATGAACTGAAATAGCTTTACGCATTACAAAGGGGATTAGTTTAACCACTTATTGTTTCTACTCTTTCACGGGTTTATTCTAGTTTCACTTTCATTTTATCTATCGTCTTCTGTCACATAGCATGAGAAAAAAGTGCTGGCTCATCTTGCAATTCATGTCAGAGTGACATAGAGCCAGTGCAACACAAGGTTCCAAAACCCGGAACAGGGGGAGCACCGCCGGACGGCCAGAAACGGTTACCAGCCAGCATGGTTATTACGGCGGTGCGGCGAGGCGCGGCGCCTCACCACCTTCACACAACAATATCGCTTATGGCGCACGGCGTGGCGACGCCATACACATAAGTAGCCACAACAATATTGGACTTCCGGAGGGTCTAAACAGAAGAAATATAAAGAAAAAAGGACTGTATTGTAATTTCAAAAATGAAGAGGACTAATTTGCAAATTGCAGAAACCCTAAAGCAATAACTGGCGTGAGGCGCTGCGCCCGCATGCTCAGTCTTCGCTCGCCCGCTCGCCGCCTCTCCTCTCGCGCTCTCGCCCGCTCGGCCGCCTCCCTCCTCTCTCCCTCTCTCCTTCCCCCATCTCCTCCGCCTCCGGCGCCGGCGAGGCCGAGCCAGTTCGCCGACGGCCGCTTCCTCTTCCCGCCGCCATTCTCCACCGCCCCCAAGCGTCAGCCGCGGAGGAGGCGGCGAAGACTCGTCGCCCGGCGAAGCAGGAGGCGGCGCGACGGCGGATTCGGCTGCGGCGTGGGCGGAGGCAGTGGATCCGGCGGCGGCAAGGGTGGATCCGGCTGCGGCGAGGGCGGATCCAGCTACGGCGACGGCGGAGGCAGTAGATCCGGTGGCGGCGGCGGCGGATCTGACTGCGGCGACGGCGAATACGGCGCACCTCCATATCGTCCGGACGGGATGGAGCCTCCGGTCCGCCACGGCGATATGGCGACGAGATATCGTCGATATCTCGACGCCATAACAACCTTGCCAGCCAGTAACAAAAAAAAGGGGTCAAATTTCAAATGTCAAAATTTGAATTTGAAACCGGTAACCGGAAAAACTGGCCGGTTACCACCCAAAAAAGAGAGAAAAACCACTAAAAACCGATTTTTAAATTTGAAATTAGAAATTCCTATCACATTCATGGCAAAAAAATATGAAGTCAAGCATGAGAGGTGCATACATCTTACTAACATATTCCATTATTGTTAAATAATGTAAACATCATTAGAAAACTAACTTTTACATTCAAAAATTAGAAATTCCTAATACATTTATAGCAAAAAGTATGAAGCCAAGTACGGGAGGCACATGCATCTTCTTAATACATTCCATTAGTGTTAAATAATGTAAATATCATTATAGAAACTAATTTCTACATTCAAAATTTCAAATTTGAATTAAATAAAAAACCGCTGGTTTTATTCTACCGGTTGCCACTGGTAGGGCCGGTTACTGGTGGTAACCGGTCGGTTACCGCTGGGATTTCGAACCCTGGTGTAACGGGTTACATTCAATCATCCCACTTTTGATCTTGCATGACAGCATAAAGAAAATCTGTTGGGTATTGCAAACATTCCATACTGAAGTTTTAGCCATTATAAAAAAGAACCACTTGCATGTAATTTTAGGAACGTGTTGACTGCAACCGGTGGATGAGTATAAATGGACAGACAAACTGATAGTGAGAGAGTTCAGGTCTTGCGTCCTGATCAGAAAAAGGCGAAAACATAAGGTCTATGCGTGATACATAGATATTAGTAGGATGTATTTCCTACCCTCAAAGTTAGGGATTGTCTTATCCATGTATTGCCTTCTGCTTTAGTTCCACTTATGCTAATATCTTTCTCTTAGATATTAGTAGGATGTATTTCCTACCCTCAAAGTTAGGGATTGTCTTATCCATGTATTGCCTTCTGCTTTAGTTCCACTTATGCTAATATCTCTCTTACCCCCATGCGGGTGTATGACCACAGGGTGCTGATGACGCCATACGACCTCTCTGAAGCAGCAGTTCTGGATTCGCTCACATCGAAAGCAATGTTTGAGAATAATAGGTACAAGAAGCCCAAAAGAGAAACAAAATCATCTTCTGACTATGTTGATTGGATGTGATCTGCCCCTGAAGCACCACCAAGCAATGCCAGTCCCAACTAGATGGTTCAGTCGTGTAGTTTCATGAACAGATGTATTGTAGTGTACATATCACTCTAGTCTGTAGGGCAAACTGGGGGCAGAGCGCTAGATGTTTGTTTGATCCCTGGAAGGTGTATAGAATGGGACCGTTTATGTGAATAAACTGCACTGCTACTCACCAAAACAAAAAAACGCTGCTGTCTATCCAATCCCCATTCTTAGACCACTGAACAATATGAATTTCAGAAATTACATCGAAATATTATTTATAATTTCATTTGATGCTAGTAATCATCATTCTTTGAAAACAACAACAATTTAGGGTGAGGTTGGATGGATGGGATGGTTCATAATTTGGTGAGACAGGATGGGATGGGATGATCTACTTAGTCTTGGTTGGATGGATGAGATATATAGAATGAGTGTAGATAATGTTTAAGTTGAAAATTAAAAATTTGATATAAATTATGAATTAATTTTAATCATCATTAATTAACTAAACTACACGTCGTTAACTTTCACTAATAACATTTAATCATACACGCATTGCCACTAATTATAAATAACTATACTTATCAACGCTAACCATAAACTAATTATTATCATTAGCACTAAACATGATAATAATCATCGCTAATTGTCACGATTAACTAAGTCTGGACGAGCTCATCCAGCCTTTTTTCTTTAAACCAAGCCATCCAGTATATTGAGAGAACTATCTATAATGACTTCGTTATATTTATCCAACCGAGACAACCTTCAAAGCCTCACCAAACCAAACACACCTTAATGCATGTAGTTGGGAGTATCCCGTTGCCCTCCATACCAAATTGAAATGATAAATTGATAAGAACATCTCTAACATATGGAATGGACGCCAATTCAAAGACATGCCACCGAAGAATGAGTTGATGGAACCTAATTTTTTCTCTCCAATATGAAGAATCAACTTCTTCATCTAAATGGGCCCACGTCATAAATAAAAAACCAGAAAGAAATTAAAAAAAAACTCTCTCCCTCCGTTCCCTCTTCCTCTCTCTTGATCCCCTTCCTCACCGATCTGCGCCGCTGCCGATTTCTAATTCCTCCGCGCCGCTGGACGCCGCAGCTGTGAGTTCTCCGCACCATGAGTCGCTGCTTTGAAAATAGGACGCTATAAAGTTTATTGTTAGATATATACCACTTCTAGAGTATTTTTTTTCTTTGAAATACCATTGCAAATAATTTTGGATCAAATTGTTCCTACGTTCTTTCTGCTTCCTTCTCTTTCCTCATCCATGGCCACCGACCAGTGCTCTTTTGCCATGACAAAACGGTCTTAGTCCCAAGGTCTCGATGCTATTTTAGGGTCATCATTCCTACGTGATAATGCTCTACATGCAACACCCCCCTGCCCCCCCCCCCCAATTGGAATAATTTTGGCTTCAGTGCCACCAGCAATCATCACGTCGGATTTGCGTCTGTGAATATGATTTGTTGTAGCGTAGAAACAAAGAAGATCCCATGTTTATTATGGCATATGGGATGAGGGTGACAGTAGACTAGTGCGACCTCGACTATAGCAACGCTTGGTGGTTACCGTGGCGGTCAGCCGGTCATCGTCCTCGCATTGAGGGGGGGGGGAGCTTGGTGGACTAGTGCTCATCAACGTGGTGTTGATGAGGGAGGTGGGGGAGTCGACCACCACCATGGCGTCGCTACCGGCCCCACCTCTAGGAGCAAGGGCGGAGGAGTGAGGCACGGTGATGAGGACCTGGACATGGATGGCAGGGCATAGGGAGGGAGGAGGGGTGAGGGGGCAGACGACATGGAGCGGCGAGCCATCCAGGGGGAGCTGGATGGTGCACAGGATGGCTCCGATGGTGGCTCCATGGCTAGAGATTGGGGTGAAGGAAAAAGGTGGGGAAAGAAGAGAGAAGGAAGAAGATAAAGGGTAATTTGGTCAAATTTGTCCATAATAATATATCTCAAAACTATACAACTCTAAAATAGCATATATCGAAGGAAGAAATTTGTGATGGCATGATATCTAAATAACCCTACTAACTTTGCATTGGCTCCTTTTTTCAGTTGGAATCGACCACCCCAAGGCATTGAATCGATTCCCATTGTCAAAAACAGTCCTCGAACCGGCTTAAAACTCACATCGCAGATGACCACCTGACCTAAGGGATTCTTCTTCTTTTTGACATGGAACACAAGGGTTCCATTAACCTTGGCGGACGACTAAATCGTCGGCAGCCACAGCCAAGACAGAGTTCGGTATATGGTCAGTCCACACATACTCAGACCGATCCATATCCATACAAAGAGCAGCAACAGCATGAGCTGCTTTATTACACGCCCTTGGGCAATACTCAACACAAACTTCATCGAAAAAGAGAATGAACTGACTCTTGGCTTCTCTGAAGAGCGCGCCGTAGCACGCCCGATCGTAGGCATCACTAGTCACTGCCTGTTTCACCACGAGAGCGTCAGTTTCGAATATTATTCTGCCCATTCCCAGTTCATTGGCCACTTTAATAGCTTTCAGGAGTCCAAACACCTCCATCTGCAATGCATCTGCGGCTAATTTAACATACCCTCCGCCTGCCATTAGCACAGGACCATTGTGATCTCGGGCAACAAATCCCCAGCTTCCTTTCTTCGACTGCTCAACAGAGGCGCCATCTGTATTAATCTTGATCAGATCCGATGGTGGGGTTCTCCAAATTTTGTTCAGCTTTGCAGACTGCTTTTCCTCCACCTTGCAGAAATTATTGAAATCTGCGATATGTCTTTCGAAGAGGTGATGGAAATCCTCTACAGATTTTAAGCTTTCACCTGCACTGGCTCTATCGCGTTCCCGCCACCAGCTCCAGAGAAACACCGCTCCTTTCAATCTCGTATCTTCTTGTACATGGAGAATTTTTGTAACAACCCACGTCGTTAATTAACCCTAATTAGCAAATTAGGACGTTAAGTAGGATTAAGTACATAAATGATAATCTAACAATACGAGGAAATTTAAACTTTTCTGCGTAGCCGTATAAATTGAAATCAACGAATGATAAACTAGTACCTTGTTTTCATAATTTTATTAACGAGGATGAATATCAAACTATATGGATTGAAATAAGAAACAAAAATTCAATTGCACAAGTAAAAGTTTCCAACTCAATTAAAAAAATATATAACAGTCCGTAATACAATTGTGTAATTATTACAATTCTTGGACAACAAATCAAGTCACATCCCTTGAGCTACAACTAAAACTGGCTTAAATTAAATAAAGATATTACAACCATTTTTACATTAATAACGACAATACAAATTACTGTAAGTTTACAAGTCTCAGTCTTAATCAAATGACCGTCTCGCAAACTTAGATAATTGCAAAACAATTGCAACATTTGAAACTACATTCGAGTAACATACAATATTCTGTATACAACAATATTAAGAGAAAGCCATATTACATTCAGATCATCTCATACATTAGAGACTATCGCCGAACGGCCACCACACCGTTATTTCATTTGTGAGCGAACTAGTAACTGTAAGACCGAAAAAGACCAAACAAAAGAATTAATCGAATTAAACAAAGTAAAGTAAGCGTTGCCGTCAAAGCCCTAAGGATTAACTTCGGGCGGGGTAATCCGTTCACGGAGAGACCTGACCGTCCGGGGGCCAGTCGGCACCTCTCACAACCATAGGCTCATCACACGGTATTTTTTTTATACAACCCTGTTTTGAGTATAGGAACCAACCCAGGGTAAAGCTAACAATGCCATCATCCCATTTTCAAGCTCAAACAACAACAGAGAGGCACCTGTCAAAACCATGCCCATATATCACAATATCCCCCAGATAGCACACGGCCAGAGCCAACATGCCCAAATAGCACCGCCAGCCAGCAAACCCTCGCGGCCAAAACCACAACCGTGCCAGCCAAAATATCTCACGGCTAATACATCAACCAACCAAACCGAGGAAAGAGCACAGAGAGACAGAGAGAGGCAAGGTAAGCCTTCCCCAGCACTTCCCAGTCAGTCCCAACACCACCGAGAGGCCAGACATCGAGTGGAGCCCGAAGGCCAAGGAAGTGAAGGCGGCAAGCCGACGGGAGCAAGGCGACCGTGATGGCAGCAGGAGAACCGCAAGCCAGCAAGGCCAAGGAGGTGAAGGCTCGGCAAGCCGACGGGAGCCAGACGACAGGGAGCGGCGGTAGAAGTTGAACCGCAAGCCGAATCAGTCCACCTCAGGAGGGAGTCATCGCCAGGCGACCAACCCACCGCAAGCAAGCGACCACCACCAGCCCCAAACCCTAACCTTTCTCGCAATCACCAGTAAAGGTAAACCCCACAAATCACCATCCATATACTACATTCATCCATTATAGCCAACATTGAACTAGAAACCATAAGCATCCATCCTCAGTAGAACACATGGAACCAATCCAAACATATCACCAGAGGTACAAGAGGGGAGAAGAGGTTTACCCGTGAGGACGGTGGCTGCGGGTTTCCTTCGGCCAAGCCACTAGCTAGCTGCCACCAGTACTCCCCCCGGCGTACGGCGACGGTTCACCGGCGGAGTCAGCCACGGTCACCCACCTCCCAAAACCTAACCCTAGGTAAAACCTCACAAAGTTAGCAAATCACAAACTTAGAAATCAAAGCAAGAAAGGGAAAAAAAGAGGGGAAAGCATCAGATTGGCCAGATCTGGCTGGAGATTCCCAGGCGGCGCCGGACATCCCGGCGGGAACGGCCGGGCCAGAGGAGACGTCGGAGGAGAGGCACAAGTGGGCGGCGGAGCCGCTGGAGGAGCAGAGCAGCGACGCGAGGAGGCAGGGGCGCGAGCGGAAGGAGCCGCATGGAGGTAGGGGAGGCGCGTGAGGAGAGAGCGGGGAGGCCGAGAGAGAGGGAGAGAGGGAGATAGAGAGAGCCGGCGGAGTGGGCGAGAAAAAAAGAAAAGGAGGAAGAAGTGGAGGCGTCGGCAGAGAGCAAGAAAAAAAGGGAGCCGGGCGGAAGAAAAGAAGTAAAGAAAAGGGAAAGAAAGAAAGAGAAAAAGATGAGGAAAAATAGGAAATGTGGGAAGGGTAGATTTACTGAAATTTGGAACATTCTTAAGCATACAGTATCACAACTTTGTTATAATAGATTGTTAAAATTGAGGAATTTATATGCAAATATCTAAGAATCTAGTAGTTGACTGTTAGCCATATAAACACAATAGAAATTCTTTTAGAAATTAAATAAAAACCTAGAAAACCGCCAGCATATCTAGCCAGATTCGTTTAATTATTTCAACCATAGCATCTCTTCGACGCCAGAGATTAAGTCAGAAGTCCAAGATAATTCTTAAGTTCATATGATAAATGTAATACTATTAGCGGATTAAAACTGGTATGTAGGTGTATTAAAATTTGTATATTGTCATTTAAACCTTTCCACGGTATAGTTAACCATTCCGACGATTTGATTAGTCGCATCTAAATTATAGAAATCCACCTTTGAATATTTAGAGTCATCAGGACAAGTTAAGTGGGTCCGAGGATGTAAAAGATGCGAGTCGAGTAAGCTTATTCGTGTGCGGATTAAATTAAAGTACTATAGTTTAAGACCGTTGTATTACAGGTTTGAATGCGCTGATAAAGGGGTTAAATTCATCTAGACAGTTGGAAACCATTAATTTGTATTTACAATGACTAGAATAAATGAATTGCTATCTGTCAGAATAAAAGGTGGCGAGTACAGATTTAACGAATACATTGCAATTGCTAAGTAAACCATTCAAGGTTATAACTAAACACCTGCTTAACCCGGATAATGCTAAACCATAAAACTGTCTTAATAAATATCATTAGATAATAGAAATGAATTAAATCCTTTGGAACACCTATTCTACATATATAAATACCCAGTTAAACTTTATTAGTTGGTTATAAACTGTAGAAGTTCACTTATGAATATTCTGAATTGTTAGATTAAACTCTCAGCCATTAGAAGGTTAAAACTATTTGCAGCGAATAGAATAGCACATGCTGAGTTAAAATAGTATTCATCAACTTAAAATGTGCAGGTAGCGATTAAAATTATACATGGCAATTAAATAGTAGTTAAGCTGTAAAAATACGCAAATAACTAAAGTAGAAATTATGAACCCCATAAGAACGTCTGAATATATTAAATTAAGGGAATTAAGTAATTGATTAATTAAGAACTATTTTCTTTTTGGATTATCATCTAGCTGGTCACGCGTACTAGCGTGCGAAAATATATTTGAATAACTTTAAGACCTAAAATGAATTAGCAAAGTAAATAGATACATACATGCATATGAGAAATTAAATTGGTATAATTGCATGCGAGAGATTGGTTAGGATTAATGTTCACTAATAATTGTACATGTATATATTTAATCGTATCGCAATGATAGATAGTTAGAAATCAACAAAAGACGGAGTTTAACTTTTAAGCAAACAACCCAGCTCGTGCTAGGAAAATAAAGGCAAGTGACGAGTATGAAATACGAGTTAACTAGGATTACTGCAATTGGATTTAAGTGAGCGAATCTCTACCATAGGAACACAATCACGTCGACACCTTGTACTTTATTACACTTTTGTAAGTTAAATCGTAGCTGACGTATTTAATTGCAGGCAATAATCCAAGCTAAGGGAGTGACGTCACCTGATCCTACTTGAATCCGAAAATATGGTTGAAATCCAGGCAAGCATTCCTTTGATCAAATCTTTAGCGTATATTGCTTAAAGCAAGTATTTTTGTATTAATCTAGTATCACCCTGCATGAAAGAAATAAAAATATTTAACTCAAGCAATGGCTATAAGAGAAATGAGATAGATGGCAACTGATGGAGCAGTTGGCCATTTCTATTATGTAAGAAGGTGGGCAGAGGTTGCCAGGGCAGGTAATGAGTGGGAAGGTGTGGGACCTCTGCATAAGAATAGAATATAAGGAATTACAAACTTCATCTGTGTGAACAGACCGTACCAACCGTATCAACCATCATCCCGTTTGCGGGCGGACAGACTAGTAGCTCTATCAAAGTATTATATTCTCCACATGGGTAAGTATTAGTTAGGGAGTGGAACCCACAAGACTGGTTCGTTACCAGCAAGGTGGGCTATCCACAGCCGCGCGCAACCCAAGACTGGTTCGTTATCAGCAACGGGTGAGCGATGGGCGATATATTACGCCGTGGAGTGTTGGGAGATGGTCAGAAACCGCCCCAGCCAACAGTTAATGTCGCTTTCGGTGGGTCTGCGTGATGGTGGTACACCGCTCCAGGCTACCGATTGTGAGTAACTGGGTGGAGATATAATTACTAAGATAGATGCAAACGTACTGTACTCTAATCTGGGCGCCGCATCTAAGGAATTGCGAAGAACCATGAGCCACCAGGATCAAGAGTGGTGATGGGTAAAGTGATACAAGCTTGCGCAATGCTATCCAAATCATGAATTCATGCCTGTCTCCGGGAAAGGAGAATTACGGAAACTTATGGGGGGTTTTGCTGTTCATGCGTATGTTCAGTAGTTTTCTAAATTAATAAATTGGATCCTTTCAAAACCAACAAACCTTATCTTCTATAAGTCATGGAAAGGAAATTGATGATGCAAAGAGTGTTAAGAATGAGCATGAGATTGAAGAGAGGAATTGATATTCCTACAGGCATAACTGATGAGCATTCTATGCATTTTTGCTAATAACGCTTGCTGAGTACTTCTGTACTCACCCTTGCTATTATCTCCCCCTTTGCTTAGGAGCATGACAATTCAGGGAATGGCTAAGATCAGGAGAAAGCTACCTGAATGGACTACCATGGACTCGGAACACAGTGGGTACAAGGTGGACACTCCGTGTGGAGTCGTTTTGGATAGAAAGTAGTTAGAGAATAATTTGTCTAAAAATTGTAATATTTAAGCCCTTGAGGCTTTGTAATAAATTTTAGCCCTGCGTGACGATATTCCTGTAATATCGTGTTTTGTCTCTAATTATTGTTCTGCTGCATTACTCTGATGGCTTATTATTCGTTAGAGCGATGTTCTATCGGCTAAAACGAATAATAATCCGTTGACTAGCATTATTACCCCATGGTAATAACGCGGGTAGTCACAATTTTGCTCACCATTTCCCTCGCAGAACCACATTCAGATAAGCTGCAACGCAGATCCTCCATGTTTAGGGCCCGCCAGCACATGTTAGGTAGCATGCTTGCATTTTAGGAAAGTGTGGCCGCCGTCTTCATCCAAACGTCTTCACACCGGCCATGAAGCGTCCACTTGCATGCCTCTACGTTTCAAGTTCAGTCTGACAGCCAAACTGTCATGCGCCAACCTCCATAGGAAGTGATGTATTTTGCCTGGGCTAGGAAGTTTCCAGAGTCGCTTCCAAACCTGATTCTCATCAGTATGGACGATGGATCCTTGACCGATGCCTCTTCTTTCTTTCTCTGGTGTTTTTATCCATGAAAACTTTGTAAGCTGGTTTGATTTTACAGAGAAACAACCTTTGGTATCAAAGTGCCATGCAATTGTATCCTCCGTTCCTTCAGGGCGTTCTTTTATGCTGCGACTTATTACTCTAATATACCAACTGAAAAGCCAAAAAGAATGGAACGTACGATCCCGCTAGATCCAGTACCTCCTTTTAAGAGCTCCGTACCCTTGAGAATGCTCCTCCATGCGTACCACATCCCTTGCACCAGTTTTGCCTCTAGTATGGATCCGTTAGGGAAATATTAATTACCCTATTCATATTGGTTTTTAAATAGAGTATTTTTTTAAAACGGAGTCTTCTAGTCGATTGTAGTATACACTACAGCGATTTTATTTATATCGACTAAAATCACGTACGAGTGTTTCTCTATACAAACTTCTTTAGAAATTGTTACTATATATAAGTTAAATCCAAAAGGCTATATGAATGGGCCTAATCTTCAGAACCTGGGCACAAAGAGTATCAGAGTTTTGTAACATTCTCCACGCCTGGCGAGCCAGCATAGCCACATTGAAAACCGTACAGATCCCTTGTAACGCCCCCGACTTTTGGGAACAGGGACGTCGTACGGCCCGCAACAGCCCAGGATTTCTGTTGCGGCCCCACAGTGTATCATGCCTGCTCACGAACAATTAAAAGAAGTTAATTTGATTGAAATAAGACCTAATGGTCAACTTTATTAACAATACAGGCGTCCAAGCCCAAAGCTCAACTTACACACAGAAAAGCCGAAGAAAACTCCACAGGAACACTTGAGTGCAGTCGTAACCCTAACACGAACACTTGCAGCATCTTCTTTTCTTCTGGTATCTGTTGTGGGGAAAATTGTGCAAGACTGAGTACTCCAACCCCGTACTCAGCAAATCACATGTGGAGATACTGTATATCTACTTGCAAGGAACAATCAAGGGTGGGAATATATTGGTTTTATTACAGTGGGTGGATGCAGTTTTATTTGCAAACAAATAAAATTTAAAACATTTGCTCCTAAAGATCAGGGGTTTATTAACAAAGTTCATCATTAACCACATTAAAATCATCCCAATCCTACTTATGCCTCATTGTTGGAATCACCCAATTAACACAGCTTCATTAACCGGAAGCACGGCGTATTCGAATACCATTTATTTCACTCTGCAGAGTTGCCCAACTTTTCCCACACGGTCTCTTAACTCCCGCGACAGAGTTAAGAAAGCCAGGTCGTTTCACTGCTCAATTCTTTATATAGACTCTACCTGGTAGTATCACTCAGTCACGGCCACACATAATATCACAACTTCTTCCTGCCGTTTTAAGTGCCTACTACCGTTGTTAGGTACCCGCAGCATACCTAACTCCCCAGCATCCTATCATCTCATCCTGTAGAGTTTTCAATTGAATGAAGCAGCTACTAAACCCGTGTTGACAAGTCAACCCCTGTGGTTTGAGCGATCACTATGTAGTTTACTTGGCACAAGGTTCTTGTCCTTATATTTTCACCTGAGGCACTCCAACACAGCTTCCCTTGTGCTCAACAGCACCAACCACCACCAAACCAAACCAGCCTCCATCCCCAGGTAAAGCGGTGGGCGAAGTCCGCCTCACGGATTCCCACAACACCTCTACCCGTAATCCCATCCTAGAGTAAAGCGGTGGGCGAAGTCCGCCGCACGGATTCCCACAACACCTCTACCCGGAGTCCAATCCTAGGGTCAAGCGGTGGGCGAAGTCCGCCGCACGGATTCCCACAACACCTTCACCCTAAGTCCAACCCTAGGGTCAAGCGGTGGGCGAAGTCCGTCGCACGGATTCCCACAACACCTTCACCCTAAGTCCAACCCTAGGGTCAAGCGGTGGGCGAAGTCCGTCGCACGGATTCCCACAACACCTTCACCCTAGGTTCTATTCCTTTTTAAATTCTAGTGGCCAGCAGCCAAAGTCACTTAGTAGTGTAAAATGTTGATTGAGGTGACATTATATACATTGGTACAATATTTAGATTATTACTAAGGTTGTCAAGGTGAATATGGCCATCAATCAAGACAGGGCATTTTTCAGTGGTGGGATTAACTAGATAGCATGTCATTCTAACCATTTGTTTTAAACAAGTAGCAGTTCACAAATAATATTAATGAAAGTACTGTATGTAAATAATCTAAATATCATGGGATTCAAAATGATCAAAAACATGTGACTTGCCTTCTTTTTGTGGTTCTGGATCTTCTTGATCAGCTTCAAATGTCTTTACTGCCCTTCCGTTGACCAACTCGCTGGGTCCCGTCACTAGCATAGAAAACGAGATTAAATAAGTTCCTGCTTTGCAGAATGCAAGCTGGGAACAAAATCCAAATTAAAATAAGAAAGAGTACAAAAAGAAATAGGTTGGGTCGGAAGGTCAAGATTCATCGAGGCTTGGTAGGTGGACATGGTGAGATTTGGACAAAATAGGTTCAGGGTGATTAGAAGAGGTATATACATTGGACGGATTTTTGGGAATAAAAGATAGACATTTGGTATTGGATGGTTGACCTTTGAATTGGGTGGATTTAGATCTTATCAAGATTTAAATTGGCTAAACGAAAGATTTGGATTTATTTGTAATTGATTTTAATGGAAGGTAGAAATTTAAATTAATAAAATTTGAATTGGTGGGGATTGAATTTATGGAGATTGGGTTTGACAAATGGAGATATTTGAATATATGAAAATTTTGAATTTGGTAGAATGGACCCTAGATTTAATTCTAGAATATTTTTCTGGTCAAAATGATGTATTTTGGTATTTTTTAGGGTTTTTGGATTTTTCTAGGATTTTTATGAATTTTTCGGGATTTATAAAATTATGTGCATAGTGTTGGGCTTAGCCTATGAACAGTGTGGCCTAGCCCGGTTTTTCCCCCGTGCGGTAGACCGACCGGCGGCCCGACCCGTGCTCTCGGCCGAGCAGGCCGCGGCCCACGCGCTCGCGCGGGCGGAGCCCAGCGCAGGCGCGCGCACGTGCGCCCGATTGGCGACGCGCGGCGTCTACGAACGGAGACGATGGAGCATGCGCAGGCGCTCGGATGAGAAGGTCGTAACCGCATCAACGGTCGTGATTCAAACCGACACGGACGCTCTGGATGAAGGGATATCCACGGCTACGATTGGGCCACGTCGCCCCCGGAGTCATCTTCTACCTCCAGACGATACTCCCGGCGGAAAACAGAGGCAATAGGCGGCGGTGGCGCGGCGGCGACATTGCACTAGGAAGGAATAGCTTTCTCAGAGGACTAGGGTTAGAAGCCGGGTTTCCGTTTTGGTGCTTTCGGGCAGATGGGGGTGGACGGTTATGGCTGGCGGTGGCCGGGTAGACAATGGCCTCCACGGTGGCGCCATGACTTTCTATGAAGGCTCTAATCAAATTGGTTGCTTTTTGACCATCTTGGAGGCGTCAGAGATAAGATAGCGGTGACGGTTTGGGCTTGGAGTGACTCAATCAAGCTAGCCACGGAGAGGTCTCATCGGCCGGCAGCGACCTTCGTCGCCAGGGCGTTAGACCGATGCTCCCACTCCGACGAGTATGCCATTGTGTTCCAGAGATAACAAGAAGTATACCAGAGCAGTGAATTGAAAAATAATTGAGTGAATCAAGGGATTGAGGTTTAGGGTTCACCGGCGCAGGGACTCCGATTGCGGGCGGCAGAGGTGATGGGAAGTCGATCGGTGGCTCGAGGAGGTTCGTGAGTGCTCTGGGAGATGTTCAACTGTGGTCAACAGGTTTTATACCCAATGTAGGGCGGTGGCAACAGGGAGTCAATTTCGGTCGCGTTCTTCTCACGCTGGGCAGGGGGAATGAAGGCACTGCAGCTGCACAGGAGGGGGAATGAACGCAAGGTGCTGTGGCTAGGGGAGGTGAACGCGAGGCACTGTGGCCAGGGGGAATGAAGCACGGGGTGCAGAGGCAAAAGGGGGAGGCGCTGAGTGCACAGGAGCGTCAGGGAGGAGGAGATGGCGCACATGCCGAAAATGGAAAGCGTAATTTCACTGTGATTTGCCAAATTGGGAAAGAAACTCAAATTTAATCAAAATTAAATAAAAATTCAAAAAGTTCAAAATTTTGGGGTGTTTCATCCCTGAAACGCAGTCCTCACTCACCTTTAGGCCGAGTTAGACACTCCGAGCCTAACCAGTGAGACACTCAGAGCTTAACCAGTGAATCTTGTGCTCCTTACCTTGCTGGCTCCACCAGTAGCGTCCTATCATCGAGCTCAGATCATCACAAAATGCCTTGGTGAGGTCAAAACATGCCATTGCATAGGTAGGTACTGACTGGGCCACGGCTTTGATCATGATTTCCTTGCCCCGCCCGTGACAATAACTTCTCCTTCCATCCTTGGATTCTTTTCCAGATTTTTTCCTTGATATATGCAAACGCCTTTGCTTTGGAGCGACCGATATAAACTGGCAGACCTAAATACTTCTCGCCTCAATCTGTAAATGTAATATTGTCATGTCATGGCCTTCTGTCTTGCATTCCTTGCCGTATTCTTGCTAAACAAGATAGAGGACTTCTCCATATTTATAACCTGACCCGAGCTAGCTTCATAAGTGCGCAAGACATACTCAACTCAGGGAAAATAATTTCGGTTTAGAAAATTTTTCGGACTGCTCCAAGAAATCCAAAATTTTGAAATTTCAGAATTTTTCAGAAAATTTCGATCGAAATATTCAAACATACTATTCGAAGTCAAGAAATGCATACAATTTCGGTCGAAACTGGCAACACCGCCTCCCCATTCATTGTCGGCGCCACCTCTCCCTCCCGTAGCCGGTGCGGCATCTCCTCGGTCAGCTTTCTATGGATGGAGATTTTCTGTGGGACGGGAAGGTGAGAGAGAGATGTTCTATGGATGGCGGTTTTCTATGGGACAGGGAAGGCGAGAGAGATGGAGAATGAGATGGTTGGTTGATGGGAATTTAGGCTGAAATGGGGTTTTTTCGGAGTGAGCTGAGAAAATTCGCAAATTTCAGTCCAAAAATGTTTTCCCTGGCTCAATCTCCAAGGCATTTCTTTCATCCGCCTCGATCAACAGAAGACAGTCATCGGCGAACAAGAGATGGATAATACTCGGACCATTCTGGCACAACTTCAGTCCATCAATCCTCCCACTGATCTCTGCAGCAGACAACAATGCTTAGAACCCTTCAGCGCAGAGGATAAGGGGATCCCCATGCCGCAGTCCCCGCTCCGGCATGACGGTCTAACACCATCTCCACTACCACACTCTCATCAGCACCACTCAACTTTTGGCCTCCTATCAAGCTGTCTTTCACAGCTCTCGAAAAACTGACATTTTTGCCGCCCTCCTTGCCCGCTGTTAGCATGATCATTTAATCCTGTACCTAACTCTTTATTTTCTGCATTAGGACCATTTATTTTCTGCATTAGAATTGTTAGCTCTCAAGCGTTTTGCATTGGAGTTATAGCATGCATGGTGGAGGTTTTCCATTAGAGTTATAGCATGTATGGTGGAGGTTTTCCATTGTAGTTATAGCGTGCATGGTGGTGGTCTTAATGGCCTTCACTAATTTTTTCTTTAATCCTGCATGTAAGGTCCTGTTTGGCACAGCTTCACCAACAGCTTCATGGGTGAAGCTCCTTTTTTTGTGCTCTCACAAAGGAATGGAGAGGGGTGAAGCTGAAAAAAGTAGCTTTTCACAGCTCTCTCCCTCAGGCCCGCAGTCCTAGGAACCCACTGCCCCTCTAGTTCACCAAAATTACACGCATTTGTCACTAGTCCATCCTAATGATTTTAATTTTTTATTATTGCTTCCTAATGATAAACAACGCACTAATATTGCTTCATAATGATTTTAATTTTTTATTATTTTTTATTTTAATGTTTTAATTCATACTCATTCAAATATATTATTTTTTAATTCATATGACCATATACAAACATACAACTCCAAATGTTAGAATAAGTCAGGTAGACAGGGGCATCTTGGACAATTGCCCTCTCTCAGCCATGCATGAAGCTGTTGGTGAAGCTGTTTTGCCAAACAGTTTTCCAAAACAGATTTAGCTTCATCGGTGAAGCTGCTCGTGAAGCTGAAACAAAAAAAAACAGTTTCACTAGTGAAGCTGAGCTGTGCCAAACGGGGCCTAAGTTCACTATTTAAGGAGCAAGATAAAACAGAAAACGTTGTGTGGTACGTAGCACCAAAACAACCATCTTCCATCCTGTGTATGCACTCCATTTGACGCGAGAGCTAGAAAATTGAGAGATTCGCAAGGGCGGCTGACAATTGGTATCTCATCCTGTGTATGCACTCCATTTGACGCGAGAGCTAGAAAATTGAGAGATTCGCAAGGGCAGCTGACACCCGCTTCACCTCCTACCTTACTCAAACTCTAGCTTCATTCCTACCCTGTTTCCTTGCATCATCACTCAGCTGTTTTTTAAGGGGGCTCGTTACCTCTTGGTCACCAGGGTTTTTACTCCCGACGCCACGGGAGTTCGTCCTGTTCATCTTTACGCCAGGATGGAGCATCACCACCTGATTTTCCCCTGTTACCTCTACCAGGGAAAACAATTTCGGGTTTCTCGGTGAGGTCCGAAAAATTACAAAACCAGTGAATTTCGGTTTGAAATTTGGAGTTTAATTAAATTTCTTAACCGGTTTGAAATTAGGAGTTTAACTAAATTCCTTAACTAATGTAAGGTAAGAAGCACTTAACTAGTCTGGTGGTAAGGATGGTGGTTGATGAGCACCAGGTCTTTGAGTTCAAACCCCCAAAACTAACACTATTTTTTATTTTTCCATTTCTATTCAAAAAATCAGGTTTAAAATTTAAATTTTTGGAATGATTTTTTCTGAGATTTTTTTTCCAAAATTTCCGAAATTTCTGAATTTCAAATTTATCGATAGGGTGAAAAAAATATTTTCCAGAAAAGTTTTCCCTGAACTCCACTGCTTCCCCGCCAAACCCCCCCCCCCCCCCCCCTCCCTACTCCCCGTGCTTCCACTACGAGTACTCCCCTCGTCAACAAACTTCCTTCTTGATGGAATCACCCTCATCCATTTGCCAAACCGCGCCTCACCACTCCTTTTAGCCTGAGAACAGTCCTCCTCGCTGTGGCCGATAATACCACATATGTAGCAGAACGTTGAGAGGAATTCATACACAAAAAGGGCACCTACGCTCCATGTTATCTTCGTCGATCTGCAACGCTACACCTCGCAGCAGTGGTTTCGTGATGTTAATCTTTGCCTCCACTCGCATGTACTGCCCCGCCGCTGAGTCATCCTCCTCATCATCGACATGGGTATATTCTTTTGGACTTCAGCTTTTGATTTTTTTTTGTATAACTTATTAGTCTAACAAATAGTGATTGTTGAAAAAAACCAAAAGACAAAAGATGCTAAAAAGCCAAAAAAAAAAACAGGACTGTCTGCTTTGCTTTGTTTGGTCAGATCGAAAGGTTAACCGAAGAGAAGGCAGGCATATATACCAAATCCGTGGTTTTCCCTAACTGTGCCCCGACTGCTTCTGCCACCGTTCTATTCATCAGACCAAGGCGAAGTTTGTATACACGAACCCATATCGGGATGTGGTCAAAATTCAGTTCATCTAGGATTTTCCTGTCATCGGACCAAGACGAAGAGATCACCATTGAACATCCACGGACCCTCCTGCAGCGCTCTTCTTTTGCCAACCACCTGATGGAAGGTGAACAAGAACGTAATGTCGCCCAAGTCCTTACAAGAGATGCCCTCGATCAGACAGACACCAGATCTTCTTCCCCAGCGCTTGGATCAATCCCTCTGCATAGGCAGGCTTTTCCGGAGGGGAGATTTGATGATTTGCCCCATCTTTCTTTGCCACTTGATAAAATGCCCCGTGATGTCTTGCCATTCCCATGAAAGATGAGGTAAATCATTAATTCATCCTTTCCGGAGAGCAATTTTCCAAACGCCTATGAATCAACAAGAGCAGCCTTCCCCGAACCACACCATCCAAACTTGACGCCCTTCTTCTCCGCTTCCGACAGATCCAGTCTCTTAAGCATCCCTTCCACACGTTCCATCTTCCCCCGATCACACCAAACCCCATCACCACCACGCGCCACCAAGAGGACAACTAGCAGAGATGACCAGAGAAGAACCAGGGCGAAGAAAGGTGGAGAGAATACACATGCGAACACGGTGGAACCCTAGGATTTACAGTCGCTGTCTTATGAAATCAAGTTGCCAGGAACCCTAGTGCCGAGACAAAAACCATCGGGCATTCTTTTTTTGGAAGGTTACTACCTCATGGTATCCCGTTGGATCCCAATCCAATGGGATAGCCGCTGGCCGCTCCCCCTCCCATCGCCGCTTCCCCTCCCCTCCCTCCCATCACCGCTCTTCGGCCTCCCTCTTCGCTGCTCCCCTCCCCTTTTCTCTGGCGCAAGCAGCTCCGCATCTCTCCTCCGCCTCATCCTGCCCCCTCCTCCACCACCGATGGCTAGCGGCAATCTCGCCGCCTCATTGAGCCATCGTTTCCCCCTCCCCTGCCACCACCACCCCCGTCCAACCTAATATTCATAGCGCCGCCTTGTCACCCGTTCCTCCCTTCGTCACCACCCACCGCCCAATGCCCTCCACCACCGTCCACCGTCTCCCCAGCCTCTCTTGACATTCGGGAGGACGTGGTGAACCTGTCATCGCAGCGGCGCTTCGCCAGATCCGGAGCCGAAGGTAGCGGGGAGGAGGAGAAAGAGGAGGTTGTGCTAAGCCATCGACAAAGGAAAAACGGTATACTATTCTTAAATTTTTCTCCTTTTTTTCGATGGAAATTAGCGTTTCCATCAAACCATAGAGATGGCCAAGGCACCAGCCACCAGAACTCAAACAGAAGAGGGAACCTCATAGGGAGATAGGTTCCTCGTGTTCGGATTTACACCCAGTCGCCACAAGAGTATGAACTACTTTATTACGAGATCTCGGATAATATTGAAACTTCTAACTACTAAAAAACACAAAAAAAAAACGCTTCCTTCACCTCAAGGATTCTTACCAATCTGTGGCAAATCAAAGTCATTTCCTTCCACCGTCAGGGATTTTGATTGGTAATGATCAGAATTTAATCATCTTTCGACCCGATTCAGGTCCCAAAACACGACGAGCCCAAAGCAAGCCCAAGACCATCTCTTCCACACAAGGGGACTCAAATCCAGGCCGTAGATCATCGGATTAACGGCCATCCCTAAACGAAAACGGGCAAGAAAACGCAACAAAGAGCAGGCGCAGCGCAGCGTCTCCAACGGTCATCTCCCGAGAACCAAACAAAAGCAAACCCCACAACCACAAGTTCAAAAATCGAATCCGCTCCCCCCTCACATCCCTCATTCTCTCCTCTCCTCTCCGCTCCCAAATCCCCGATTCCGCAACTCGAAGCCGATCAAATCTCCGCCTCTCCGGGCCCCGATCGCGGCGATGGAAGCGGATCCGGCCACCGCGCGGCCGCAGCCGGACGCCTCCTCCCCGGCGCCGTCCCCGGCGCCGGCGGCGTCTCCGCCCCGGCAGCCGCAAGGTACGCACGCTTCTTGATTACGTGGCGATAGGATGGGGGTTTGGGTTTCTTGGTGCCTGTCTCATGGAGAGGGTGCTTGCCAGGTGATGAGGAAGAGCGCGGCGCCGTGGAGCCCGCGGATCCCCCGAGCCCAAACCGCTGCACTGGGGGCGATCCGAACCCTGCGCCGCCGCTGTCGCCCGCGTCGCCGGCGGATATGCCTCAGCAGCCTAAAGGTTTGGTTCTTGGTCATGTAGTATGCAACCGAGAGGTAGGGCTCGTTGGTATCCGTCTCACGGTGGGTAACTTGTCAGGTGACGAAGCGGTGGTGACCAGCGAGATGGAGCAGCAGCATGAGGAGGCGGTGGCAGGAGGAGAAGGGGAGGCACTCCGCAGCTTCTTTGAGGTGGGAAATTTAGGGTTCTTGCACAAAGATCTCTTGGATGTACTATAATGCTCTCTCTTTTATCTCCGATTCATTGTTCTCCTTCATCTCCGTACTTTTTCTTTATGTTCTTTGCTTCTCATTTCAAGGTTTCTTGTTCTTACAGCAATTCGGAGACCAAGGAGATGATTGCCTTATCCCTTCTCCGCGGCTGAAGGAGATTACCACCCCTGACCGCTCTGCAGCCCTCCGGTTCCTAGGTACACAAACAAGTATACCCACCTTGCTTAAGGATGGATGTAAAACCTCTGTGCTCGTGGAATTATTGGTATTTGGGCTTTTTTGTTGTAGGGGGCAAGTATAACAGCCTGATGGAGAGGTACAAGCAGCAGGTGGCTAGGTGCGCCGAGGAGTGTGCACCGAGGTATGGTGGATTGAAGAAGAAGTACATGGACGAGTGTGCCGAGCGGCGTCGTTTGTACAACGAGCTCGTCGAGCTGAGGGGGAACATTAGGGTGTTCTGCCGGTGCCGGCCTCTAAGTGCCGATGAGGTCTCCCGTGGGTGCTCATCCGTGGTTGAGATTGATCCGTCCCAGGAGACTGAGCTGCATTATGTTCCCTCGGAGAAAGAAAGGAAGGTCTTTAAATTTGATAATGTTTTTGGACCGGCTGATGACCAAGGTGTTAATTGTTGCTACTCTTCTTGGCATTTTGTCCATTATGTGCCTTTTGGGAAGCAGAAATAGGTGCCAGAATATATTTAAGATAATGATTATATGTTGTAGTAGTAATTTGATCGAACAAATGGCATATGCTTTGTTTCTCATAATATATTTAAGATATGATTATATGTTGAAGGATGCTGAATTGAATGGATCATATACTCATATTCTAAATTTCTAATTGTTTCCTTCAGAGGCTGTGTTTGCTGAGAGCTTGCCAGTCGTGAGGTCAGTGATGGATGGTTTCAATGTATGCATCTTCGCATATGGGCAAACAGGAACAGGAAAAACCTTCACCATGGAAGGGACTGCAGAGAATAGGGGTGTTAACTATAGGGCTTTGGAAGAATTGTTCAGGATGTCTGAGGAGAGAAGCTCGTCTGTGGCATACACATTTTCAGTGAGCATCTTGGAAGTCTATAATGAAAAAATCCGGGACCTTCTCGATGACAGCTGCGAACAAACAGCAAAAAGGTATATTTCCTCTCTTTCTCATTTATCCTGACTTGATAGTAGATTTTCTTCCGAAGCATAATATATTTTTTCATCCAAAGGTTGGACATAAAGCAAAGTGCTGATGGAACACAAGAGGTTCCTGGTTTGGTTGAGGCTCCAATTCATACAATAGATGGCGTGTGGGAGAAGCTGAAAGCTGGCTCTAGAAATAGATCTGTTGGATCAACCAGTGCCAATGAACTGAGCAGCCGCTCCCATTGGTGTGTCTCTTGGTGTTTTACCACTTGTATATCATTCCTTATAAATAATTCATCTCATATATTGGAATAGGCTGCTATTTTTCAATATTCATGATTGATCGTTAGCAATTAGAATCAAATTATCTACTTGACATAGGAATGACATTGCTACTGCATTGGGATAATGATATCCGGACTTCTCCTTGCAGCTTGGTTAGGGTCACTGTTAGGAGCGAGCATTTGGTGACTGGTCAAATGAGCAGAAGCCACATCTGGTTGGTCGACCTTGCTGGAAGTGAGCGTGTGGCAAAAACTGAAGTAGAAGGAGAGAGGCTGAAGGAGTCACAGTTCATCAACAAATCACTCTCTGCCTTGGGCGATGTTATTTCTGCCCTTGCCTCCAAAAATTCCCACATCCCATATAGGTCAGTCCTATTCAGCATTCACATACTTCAACATCCACCTTGCTTAGTTACTTAAAGAAGCATAGCTTCAGCTCAGTCTCACCACCTCCTTCATTTTTTTTGCTGTCAAATAGGAATTCCAAGTTGACTCATTTGCTCCAAAGCTCATTAGGTAAATTCAATTTTCATGGTACTAGTTATGCAAGTATTGCACTGATTTCTAACTAAATGATCGATTCCTATTTTCTTCTATTGAATTTCACTTGTGTCCTGGAATGTCCAGACACAAAAACAAAGAGATAGATTGTTCACACTTTGATTGAACTGTTGCAGGTGGAGATTGCAAGACTCTTATGTTCGTGCAGATTAGCCCAAGCTCTACAGATTCGGGAGAAACTCTTTGTTCGCTTAATTTTGCTAGTAGAGTTCGGGCTATAGAACATGGCCCTGCTCGTAAACAAGCAGATCCGGCTGAAAGTTTCAAGCTCAAGCAGCTGGTAATTTGATTCTTCCGTCACTGAAAAATTATGGCATGACGTAACTTATATATTAACTGAAAACTTCACTCCAGACAGAGAAACTCCGTCATGAGGAAAAGGAAAATGCAAAGTTGAATGAAAGCTTGCAATTGATGCAGCTCAAGTATGCTTCTCGTGAGAATGTCTTCAGGACACTTCAAGATAAAGTATGTTGTTTTGACTCTCATTTCTATTCTCTTGTATGTATGGGATATCTTCAGTTATGGTACTAAATGTTAGCATAAATGAATGTTATACAACAGATAAGGGAGGCTGAGCAAGCATCCAAAACTTATCAGCAGAGGGTAAGCAAGAGAATCAGTTCTGTTTAATTCACCAAAGACTGGATCCTGCGTGTATTCGTCTATTCTAGTCTGCACTTATGACATTTCTTTTTGTACAGGTTAGAGAGCTGGAAAATGAATTAGCTTGTGAGAAGAAGGCTGTTAGGGATAGTGCTAGATCCACGAGGCCGCCACTTGCTCCTATGAGACAGAGAGCACCTCTGGGAAGGATCAGCAACCACCTGCCACCTTCAGGCCCTTCCAGACTGAGGCTCAGCAAAGCACCTACAATTCAAAACAAAGAGAACATTCCTGTGATGAACAAAGCATGCTCTGGGGCTGATCTAAGCAGGGCTGCCGGCAAAGCACGTCGTGTATCTTTGACGCCTGTGATGCGACAAATCCCTCTCCAGCCCAAGAGGCGATCCTCAATTGCAATACTACCAAGTGAGAGAGAGCGGCTGTCTGTACTTCCTGAGAAGAGAGCAGTTTCTCGACTGTCCCATCTCCAAATGCCAAGACGAAGATCAGTTGCTACATTTAACTCAATTACAGGAACACCGCTGGCGGCGGCGGCACAGGCACCAATTGATGCAACCCCAGATGGCAGAGGAAAGTTCAGGAGAATCGAGCTCGGCAGCAGTAGCAAGTTCACAAGCCCTCCAATGTTGGCCATGTGGAAGTCAAGGAACAATGTCTTGTCACCGCAGCAGAAGCTGCGACTAGTATCAGGTTCCGGGAATGCCAGCAAGCTATGCTTTAGTGTTCAGAAAAGAGTAATTCTTGGTTCACCTGCTCCACCAAAAACTGGCCTGCTCTCTGGTGCTGGGATCTTCAATCCAGCTCTGCGTGAGAAAATGATGGCGGGGAAATTAGGCAATGCGCAGCGGGTATTCAACACCGACAGGAGAAAGTCTGTCCTCTAACTCGTATTTTGGAAGTGAAGATCAGTAGATGTTTGGATGTTCAAACAGTGCTGCAGAACCGGAACACCGACAATGGTCCTGCTGCTTCCTTGGAGAAAGCCATCTGTACTCATGGCTGGGAATTTGTGTTGATAAGAAATTTGTGGTAGGGCTGTAGTTGTTTTCCTTATTCTTTTTCTTTGCGATGATAATTGTTTTCCTTTTAATCAGCTTTGAAAGGATTGGCGTAGTGTTCATTGGAGTAATTCGTTGTGTAAATTCCTTGCTGATTGCAACAATCCAGTGGTACAAACCACTATTATCAGTAGAATTTCCGTTCGTTCATTTCACAAAATGTATGCCAGTTAAATCATCACAGATGTTATGTGACTAGTTCATTTCACGAGATGTATGCCAGTTAAATCATCACAGATGTTACGTTACCCAACAGACAGATGCACAGAGAAGAACACAACCATGGGGCGCTTCATGCTTCATGAAGATATAAACAAATCATGGCAAAGCTTGATTCATCTGCACACAGAATACTTGGCAGCAGATCACTGAATTAGTTTTCAAGATGTAGCTTTCCAGTTTAACCACGGTTTTGGATATCATTGAACTGAATAATATTCGTATTTGCGTTTTCGAACTCACTGGCGAAAATTCAAACTGCGTGGTTCACAAGAATTACAGCGTCGTAAAAATAAAGTAGAATAGAAGCCTACAAACCAAACACTCCAGAACAATTTAATGTACAACTGTCAACTCTGAAAGAACTATCAGTGCTCAGGTCCCATCCTTTGCAAAACTGTAGGCCGTAAATCAAATTGGTCAGCTACATCCTTGGAGAGCCTGACTGGTGTAACTTTGCCGCACTAGCTCGCTCTTGCGAGACTCATCAATGCTACTATTACAACTTGAATCTTTAGCCCCATTGACACAATGAACCTGAATAGGTCTCTCTAGCACAAATATTGTTGCTTCTTTCTCCAACTGCAAGCAGTAGCTCCCGAACGTCTCTAAATTCACTTTAAGCCTGAAGTCCAGATTAAACAACAAATCCAGCTCAAGTCGATTCATCTCTATTGTGCTGATCCCTCCTACTCTAGCATAAAATGCATTGTTGAAAAACCTGCAAAACATATATTGAGAAAGTTATTGGGAAACCTGTTCACATGTTTGTTTTTTTGCTTGCAGAAAAACAAAAAAAATGGAGCAGCTGTGGTGCTTGCTAAGCAAATATTTTAGGTTGCTTATGATTAGAATTGTGACTTTTTCTATGATCAGGGTGGATTTGTTAAGAATGTGGTGTTCAGCAGCCATAAATCCTTGAAGACTCCTCCCTCGCACGTCCTTTCCTAACCCCTTACAGCCGGAGGAATGCTAATGACATCCAAAGTAATGCCTTATGCCTGATAATGATGATTTGATGGATGACAGTCCTATGTTAATTGGTGCTCCATCTACAACAGAATAATGACACAGCAACGACTAAAACTATGCTGTTTGCTGGTACCCAAAAAATGTTCTAGGACTGACAAGCAGCTCTTTTGAAGTGCAGAATGGGCAAAGAAATGGGGAAAGAATATTTAAACAGAGACAAAAAATGCTCAGTGTAGAAATAAAAATAGCCAACCATATAAAGTGGTTCTACGGAGTACAATACCCAGAGAGCACATCTAGACATAACTAGTGAAGCTAGTTTATTAACCCAACTAAAGTTGAGTACTTGAGTTTATATCTCTTGTCAACCTCTCACAGACCAAACAAAGCACAGTGTACAGGAGACCTAACACCAATCAAAGGCTTATATTTACTTGCTTGAACATACTTTCATACAAAGTAGATATATAAAGAATGCAACTGAATAGCAGACGTAGTGGGTTCTTACGCATCATCTGTGAATTTGGCAGCAACCACAACACTTGTAATTAGCAAGCGATGAACACTATGGGACGTCATGTATACATGTGGCTGCTGTAGATATCTCTCCATGTAGATAAGTGCCAACACGAAGCAAGATGGACTGCACTCTGCATACTTGAAAATGCGTTCTGCATAGAGCTGTATACTAAGACCTGGCACCCTCTGACCATGAAAAATAGTGCTCGACTCCTTTATTTTATTGGAATCTAGTAACTCTTCGTTCTTCTGAACTGCTCTGTCAAGATATGTCGTAAGAAGCAACAAAACATTTGGAAATTCAGTATCTCCTTTCTTTGACTGTGATATTGTCAAACCCAAGGACAGGTAGCTCTCCAAATGTTTATCACTGACATCAGTTGTAAATGACCCCATAGGCAGACATCAGTACTGTAAAAGATAAACAGCTGTTACCCAACAAATTTTCGGTACAACAGATAACTTGGACAATTTAAAAGGGGCAAAAAAAACTTGAACCTAGTGTATATGTTACCGCACAAATTTTGAAAAATATAATTTCAGTCACACAGCATTGCACAAAAATTCATAGGTCCATTGCTTCTCATAAGATACAGTGCCAAACCAAATTTTTGTGAGGCGATGACACGTGTTTCCAAATGTTGCTGTTAGCTAGCTCTCTTTTCATACACAATATGAAAGACTGAATATAGCAACATAGAGGGGGTGAATGGTGTCTCAAAATTTTCCACAAATATTCACCAACCTTTCATTTCAGTAACTACAGAGATATAAAAATAAAGATGAAAAACCACTACAAAAACTAGCAAATCGGGACATTGAAAACCCACGAAAAATCAGCAAAAGCGGAAGTACTGTCACTGAAATTACAGTACTACATATTGCTATAATAATCACAGTATTTCCGTTGCTATAGTAAAATCAGGGTGAATAATATTTTCAGCACGATTTCACAAATCATGGTGAATAATATTGCTACAGTAATAACAATATTTCCGTTGCTAAGATGGTTTTGAATATGTTCTCACATGTCCCAGTAAGCAAGAACATGAAAGAAATCACATAAAAAAACTCTCAGATCAAAAAATCACACATCGAGTCCAAATCAAGCAAAATCGGGTTTTCTTGTGAATATTGCTATCAAAGTGACTAGATGGATGGAGATGTATTCTCAAGAATTATCTCCATCTCTTACACGTTCTTGACATAGCAATATCAGTGGACCGGTCGGTAGTTACAGTAATCAATCGGTGGTCGGCGCTACAGTATCAGGTAGGTACTCGGTGGTCATTGCTACAGTACAATGTCTACTCGGTAGTCTGCATTTGGTGCCATAGTACCTGGTCGGTACTCGGTAGTCGTTGCTACAGTGTCTAGTCGGTGATCGGTAGCTGTAGACTTTATGATCAGTAGTCGTAGACTTCGTGATCTGTTGTCTTAGACTTCATGATCGGTAGTCAATGGTTCTATGACTGGTTGTTGGTCGGTAGTCATAGGATTCAAGTGTGCTACGATGCTTGTGATTTCCGAGTGTTCTGAGCGGTTGTAATTCCCGAGTACTTCTGGTCTTCGAGTACTCGTTGAGCTAGCGGTCTGACCGGCCTGTGCATGGCAGCCATACCGGCCGTAATGAGTGGTCTGAATCTGATATCTGGAAAGCGTAGAAATTGTGGTCGTGGCTGACCTGGTTGGTGTTGATGGATGAACAAGGGTGTGATATGAGTGTGTGGACTAATGTCGATCAGGTTGGGAAGAACTTGTGCCGGGAAATGTTCTTTAGCCTTTGCATGCGCAGGATGGGCATGGAGGCGGTCATAGTCAGTGACGAGGAGGACCGAGACTTGGATGGGGAAATCTAAGGTCTAGGCGGTCGAGAATGTCACGAGGTGGTCGGGCTCACGCTGGAGCATGTGGAGATCAAAGGTGGATGATGCGGGGAGAAGCTACGAGAGGTGCGATCCTAAAGGCTTCGATACGTGATGTGGATGATACTGATGAAAATACAGGAGGTGCTGTCCTGGAGGTTTCGTCACGTAATGAGTTAAGAGTTGTGGAAGGAGTCCATAACTGAGAAGATTTAGATATTGGTTAAAACCCGTGTTTGGAAGAGTTTCGAATCCCTTAATTTTCGGAACGGATAGAGTCAACAACTTGGAAGTTTTAGAGATTATGGAAAATCCATGTTTGAAAGGGATTCGGGTCCCTTAATTTTTTTAAAAGAGATAGAATTTCATATACGTATTTAATGAGGACACGTTTGGGGTGTTAGCCTATAAAAGTAGGGAGGCTGAGAGTTAATCCAAGACTTTTGGTAAGGTTTTGGGGAGAGGAAAAAGAGGCTTCGGTTTTTGGCTAGTGCTTTTAGGGGTGCTTGTGAAGGCACTTTATAAATCCACGAAAATCCAGCAACAAACATCATCTTGAATCAATCTAGTTCGTGATTTGCTTGAGGATTACTGGTGATTGCAGTTGGATTAAAGATTACGCTGACGTGCTAAGGTATTTGAGAGATTCGGCTTCTGGTATTGACGATCTCGAGTACGTACAAACTGGCTGAAGATCAAACCTAAGCGAGCGGTTAAATACTGAGCGGTCTAAATCTTTACCGATTACCAAGAGATTCCAAAAAGCAAAGGAATCATTCATCACCTCTGATTACAGTATTCAATCCTATAAATCATCTCTGGTATAAAAGACAGCATATTATCTCTTGTCATCCCTAGAGTTCATTTAATATAGTTAAAAGACAACTGTATGGGATGGCACCATCACGAAGACACAGTGCACGCCGTGGCCTGGTAGTGCGGTCTCTTTAACGCGCGACCACATCCAGCAGTGTGTTTCCCTTCCAAATTTGCCATATTTTGCCTCCTTGATAAATCTAAATCGTCCAGAAAAAAAAATCAAAGAGACAAATATTTGGCAAGTGATAATGCGGCAGCGCCCAAATCTACACCACTACACCCAAGAACTCGGCCCACCCTCAGATCACGCGGACAAGTAAATTCCTGCTTTTTTACGCACCTAAATTCGGTCCGAATCGACTCTAAATGCACCCAACTTACTGGAAAAAAATAACAGAAGAAAAGCACACCGGATTGGGAGAGAGAGATCAGAGTCAGAACCGAATCTAAACCCAAATGCCGCACGATTTGAGCAAGTGTAAGCACTGGCCACTGGCAAGCTGGGATAGGACGCTCTGTAACTTGAGATCTCAGTAATTGGAGAGGGAGAGAGGGAGAGAGAGAGAGAGAGCAGATGGGTGGATGGATGGATTTTCTTACAGCTTGCTGTAGCTTCAGGTCGGGGAGGAGGCCTGCAGGCTTCAGCTCACGGTCTCGCTCTCCTCGGTCTCCTTTCTTTTGGAAGAGCGGCCACTCCTTGGATGCTGAAACTTAAGATGCAGAATACGAGAGAGAGAGAGAGAGAGAGAGAGAGAGTTGTTGTTTTATTTGTAGTATAACTCACTCATACGATATCATGTCATTATCTGCTGACAGTCATAATGTGGCTTATGTTTGTCTTGAAAGGCTAATGCACCATCTTAGTACGAAATTAAATACTCCAGTTGTGACTCACAAGAGTTCCTTAGGAAAAAGAAATTACTAGGTGTCGGTCCATGTGATGAACTATACAGTATACACTAATACATAAAAAAGAAATAGAAATGATTTTGAAGCCAATTGTGGTTCTACTTTGCAACTGCCCACCACTCCACAACTAATCATACTGTTTTACGATTTATGGAGTCCGGTTTTGGAAGAGCCTAGAAGCACTGCTCGTCTGAAGAAAAGAATGTTTAGGATGGGATGGTATGCTCAGTGGCTGCTCACCTGCGGATTCTTGCTTTTTCGAGGAATTAGGAGAGGAAAGGCATTCAGACGAAAGAAGTTTTGGAAAACGATTTTGGTCGCTGCTTATCATGAGCTGATCTATGTATTTTCTATGGGGAGAAGAGGATTGTCCGCCCATGATATACTACAACTACTAGCGAAGACCTGTAGGAGAAACAGGAAACCGATGCGTCCTCGACTTTCGTACTAAACTCGTTTAGATTTATAAGTCCAGACTTCTAATTTTTTTATTCTATAGAAACTAAAAATATATTATATGCTGTTAGCTTTTTAATATAATTAAATTTTAAAAATGAAAAAATATATCATGATAAATAATAAAAAAAATAACGAAAAGACAAAAGATAAAAAACCTAAAAATAAAAAATCTATAAAAAAACAAAATCAAGAAGGTAGAAGTCGAAAACAACAAACACTCGTTCGGCCACAAGCTAAACTTGTCTTAGTATTTCCATGTCCGATGGCCTACACCGACAACGATGCATCTGATCCGGACACGGTAATTTAGGAGTGAACTGACGTAAACTACAGAAATAAATAAAATAATCACTGTCATATCTCTATAGATTATATAAAAGAAAAAGTAAATAAAAACTATGTTAAAAAATTAACACATTCTAAACGATTTGCTGTTGAGAACAGGACCTTAGACCTTGTTTGTATTGGTTTTTATTTCTGGTTTCTATTTAGGAAAGTCAAAAACCAATATGAACACTCGATTTCTCAGAGCGATCTTTTCGCGTCTCTTACTATTATCTCACTCTAGGGATAAAATAGATCATGAGTGCATTGCGCACTCTGCTCCTCTCGCTCCCGTCACATATGCATTTCTTCCTCACTTCCCTTCGCTTGCACTCTTTTTTACCGTCACATCTTTTATGTACTATTATTTATATTTAGCCAAAAAAATATCAGTAAAAGTCAATATGGTCTATCCTTCTTCCTTGGCCCCAACCGTCAGATACTCGAGCAAACAGATCCAAAGGAACAGCACGCACGCACGAACGGCCCAGGAGATCCGGCAAAACGGAAGACGCCGCTGACGAGATAGCCGTGCCTACTCCCCTATTTGTCCCTGTCCTCCGACGTCAGGCGAGACCGGGTGGCATCGATGGCTGTATGGCAATTGGCAAGTTGGAAGAAGACGCCAAGCCGGTCGACATTTCTGCATTGTGGACAACAGGAACAACACTGGTTGCTATTTCAGTTGACACTACACCTCTCGAGCCTATCCCCTCCGACCACATCCCACACACGGGCATACACGGAACAGTGAACTGGAAGCGACCCTAAACCCGGTGACTATGCCAAGACCGACAAATTCGGCCGAGGCCAACAAACTAAACCTATCCCAGCCGGGGCTGGCCTGACACTTGACCACCAGTTCTCTATAACCTCCTTAACCTTACTCTTACCATGATGAGCACTGTTTAATAATCGAATAGAGAAGGGATGTTACATTGTTGCTGATGTTAATTGAGGACCAGGCCATCATGCGCCCACAATAGATACCACCGAGTGGCAATGTTCATTTAGCTATACAGGATCTCCAGCAGCACCTGTCAGATGGTGGTGGTGTCAACGGATGTGGGGCTGTGGGCTCAGGGCTGCGCGTGATTGTTGCTTGGCCTTAGCGCCTTGGTGAAGAAGCTGCGGAGCTCCGGGATGACACGCTGGATCAGCTGAGGGAAACTGCATGGTAAAATTACGAGTTAGAAGGATTTTGTTATCTAAAGTGCGCTAGGTCTGGCTGTTAGGGAGGGAAGATACCCAGGTCTGGTGCAAAGCTTGTCAAACTGCTCCAAAACAAACAAGACGCATGTGTGCCTCAGTGACATGGCATGAAAGGCTTCGGATAAGTCATACATGTCAGAGACGTTATCTAAATTCACGTCCTGCAAGGCAAAATATGTATTAATTTTAGTCAGATGTAACCGGCAGTTTAAACAAAGAACTTAGGGTTACTTTGGTAATCACCTGCGCAATTGTATATTCACAGAGGCGTTTGAGGCCTTCTAACAGATACTGATCAGCAGCTCTAAGAAGATCCTGAGCAATATCACTGGTTACCTCCACTGACCCTGTATAGATAAATCTGCATAAACCAGATATGTTTTCAAACTTCAATTTAGCAGGCATCGACCCATAAAACAACCCATAAAAGAAAAGGAACCGATAAAAATGCTGATATATGGAACCGAACAAGAAGAAAGCTCACTGACTTACTGACCTCATCATGAGTCTGAACACGTCCCACCTGATATTTGGAATTTCTATGTCTCTTGCATCCTTTTCCTGGTTAAGAAACAAGCATTTGAGTTAAGAAATATAGTGAGGTTCTTTGAAAGGCGACAAAACTATTTACAACAGGAGTTTATCAACTATTCCAACCAGTAAATGAATATTATGTTATGCCAAGACTCACCCTATATCCGCCATCGAACATTGCACGAAATGCATCCGAAGAAGCAAGCAAAGCAATTCTGTGTGCATAAAAGCGCTTTCCTGCGAAACACAGGGTGACAGGTAATGTGATTATCACGGACCTAGTGAAAAAAAGCAATTAACTGAAAGTAACTTCTGATGACAGGAGGGTCCAGAAATACTACCAACCTTCCACCAAGAAGGTAACGTCTGAAAGTGTTGAACTGTTCACATATTGCTCGCCAAGATAAACCTGCAATGGAAAATATATTTAGTAACAGCGATAGCAAAAATTATGGGTGGACAAATCCCTCAGTGTTATATCTTTTTGGTCCAGGATTGCACAAATTAGGGTTTATTGGGAAACCTTGTTAAAAAATATCCAGGATAAGGCAAGCAGGTTGCACGTGCCACGCTTTGAAGGAAAAATAATTCAGAGAAGTCCAAACAAAACAAACTCTTAGGTGAATTCAAATCTTGCTAATAACTCTCCTGGATCATGACCGACAAAATTTCTCAAAAAAAAATTGACAGTCGTGTGTGACACATCCCCAACAATGGAAATGAATGTAGGGGCGGACACAAGATAAAAAATGAGTGGGGGCTGTTAAGGGTATTTAGGTATTTTCCCATATGTTAGGGTTTGTGTCCTTGTGTCTTTTGTATTATATATGTGCCCCATGGGCTATTGCAATACAAGAGATCTATTCCTCCTTACATGGTATCAGAGCAAGGTTTCAAAACCTAGCTCCCCTCTAGCCCGCTGCTTCCGCTGCTGCCCCCGGGAGGAGCTAATCCTGGGGGCGGTCACCGCTCGCCGCCGCTGCCCTGCGCTCGAGCCGTCGCCTGGGGCGCCGCGTCTTCCCTCATGCGCGCTGTCGCCTGCCCCTGCGCCGACCCGCCGCCTCCTCGTCTCTGGCTGCCGTCGTCCTCGGGTCGCCGACCCCCCTTCTTCCGCCTTACGCCGGCGCGCCCACGCACGCGTCACCGGCCGCCTCCAGCCGTCCCCAATCGGCCGCCAATTCGCCGTTGTCAGGCCGACTCCCGCCCAGATCCAGCCGGCGCCGCCTCGAATCCGGCCTCTCCACCACCGGATCTGAGACCGTCGCGCCTGATCCGGCTCTCCCCCGCCCGACACCGCCAAGTCCAGATCCGGCCGCCTCCGGGCCAGATCCGGCTGTCTTCGCGCTGCCGCCGCCGTCGCCCCCGCCACTGCAAGCCGCCGCCGCCTGGGGTCGCCGGGATCCGGCCGCCTCCGCATCCGGCTCTCTCCAAGCTGCCGCCGCCTGCCTGGGGCCGCCGCTTCCTGGAAGCTGCCACGCCTGGGGCCGCCGCTTCTCGGAAGCCGCCGCCCGGAAGCCACCGCTCTTGTGGTCGCCGCCGCCGCCTGGCCGGGGAGATGGCTCCCTGCTCCTCCTTTTTTCTCTCCGAGTGAGGGAAGAGGAGAGATGGGGTATATGTGGGAGGGAGGGAGAGATTGAGAAGAGGGAGAAGAGAGATGCGATGGTTTTTGATGGCTCCTCTGTTAAGCCAGTCTGACGCCGTGCATGCTACTCTAAAGACCGCGAGGCCGAGCTTTCGCACAAGCCCCAGCGATTTGATGCTGCTCGGATCAAATTCCCTTTACTTCTGTCGTCCTTAAGTCTTTCTGTTTTAGAGTCTTCCGTTGCGTCCATCCAAATCCGTAGTTTCTCCTTCATATTGTCGAAGCTGTGCGAGTCCACAAAATTTCTGTCAGTCGGCCGACTGCTTTGCTAGCCACGGTTCATCCTCTCGGATGGGTGTGGTTCTCTCCTTCCTTTCGCATAGTCGCAGCCGCTACTTTTTATCTTTGAGCCGCTACAGATCGTAGAAGTCTCTATAATGCTGCCGCTTCTCTTTGAGCCGCCGCGCTTCTTTTTGCACCGCGCCTTCGTTGCGTGTCTTGTGCATTGCGCCGCCGCCATCTCGGGCTTCGATCTGTGCCGCTATGCTTCTATCTCCCTTTTCGGCTTGACTCGACACAATTTTTTTCAAGAACCGCACGCTACAACGACATCTTCGAGACATGGACTTTGGATTTTCCTTATTTTAGTGTAAACCCTTCCAAATGCAATGCTATTGCATATGCCTTGCATTTGAGGGGGGGTGTTAAGGGTATTTAGGTCTTTTCCCATATGTTAGGGTTTGTGTCCTTTGTATTATATATGTGCCCCATGGGCTATTGCAATACAAGAGATCTATTCCTCCTTACAGGGGCAACCACATATAAGAAAGTAACAAACATACAGTAGCAAATATCGTTTAAAATGTTCACATATAGTCACTGATGGCCCGAGTGAGGACACAAGTGGTTAGACATTTGGCCGCTCCACAGAAAACTAAAATTTGAGTGGGGCTAGCACAGAAAGTGGAAAGCTGTGATGTGCACATCCTAAAAGACATGAAATGGAAATCACACATAGAAGTGAACTACGAAGAGACGTGTCAAATTGACTCAGATGAGGCTGCCATGCAATTTGTTAGATGAGGCAACGTCTATAGCTGTAGTTATGACAGATGCCTGCAACAATTTACAAGCTCCACAAGGAAAACCACACTTATCAAATTTTGATGGCAACAGCAGTGGGACCAATACCATGATTAAGATTAGCAGTGAGGTCAGGCAGCAAGATCAAGATATTCAATAGCAATGCTAGTTACAGATGGCAATGTCAACCATTGGACTATGAAGAACATATATGCAGGGCCTTGACAGATGACTCGGTTGTTGGAATGATACACCAAATATTAGGATGACAATACGTTATATGAAATTGTTAAGCTTAGGCTATTCTAAAATTAACTAAATGTAGGACCGTAGGAGAGTGCAGAAAATTGTTGGGTAGTTCAACTGAAATGTTGCAATAGGTAAAAAAATGTTTTACAGCACAAAAATAAAATAACATGACAAAACATCAATACAAGCATTAAGCATATATTACTTGATATTTTACGTAACCTGCTGTTGCATTTTCAACTCAAAATTAACATTAAAATTTTAATTGTTCATATTCACATTGTGTAGCTCTAATGAAACATTGCAATAGTTGTAGAAGAATGTTCTCATGGTCAATATATTGCAACAGTCTTCCAAAACTATCACAACATTGCAGTTGGAACTTGGAAGTACTGCTACCTTTTTTCTAAACAATTCTATGTTTAACTAGTCCTAGGATGCCCTAGAGTTAGCAAAAAGCCAGAACCTATGTTATATACTTCTTTTAATATATCCACCCTGATTTCCCTGTCAATAAAAAAAATCCAACCTGATTATCAGGTAACATTTGGCTGGTTTGGTTGTGTTCAAACCAGACATGGGTCAAAATCTATACTCTTTTCGGCCCTTTTGTTTGACAAATAGCCCTTCCCCACATTGATTATACAAAATAAAATCCAAGTTCACCTCAGCATTACCACATTGTATTTCTTATCATTGTGAAGATTTTTTGCATAACGCACCACATTCAGCTTATAAAGCCACTATATTCACTTTAATAGCGTAAAAGCCAAAGCTGAGTTGAATTTAAAAAAACACCCTTTTTCCTACCTGCGGTGTTGGAGATGGAGGTGCAGCATCCATGGGAGAGAGTGCTGCAGCTTTGTTGGCCAATTTATACAGTGCCACTGAACCATCTTGTTGATGTTTCATGCTCACCGAAACCAGAAGATCAAGCAGCAAGTTGAGACCTGAGTTAACCCAGAATTTAATCCATGAAGTACAAAACATAACGGAAATAAAAAGGAACAACAAAACACAACGGAAATAAAAAAAGGAACACTTTTTGGTGGACGTAAAATTGTTCACACCATTATTATCAATAAAAATTGTTCTTTGATCTTCAGGGGCACAGAGGTGTGCCAGAGCCAGGGCAACACGCCTCTGCACAGACTTTTCTCCTACTCTCATCAGATAAACCAAGTGTTTTAACACCTGTAATAGATCATATGGGAACCAACTGACTAAATACTACAGCATGGCAAATAAAGAAAAAGTTATGGTAAGCACAGCATACTCGTCCATTTATCTTCTCCTCTAACCTCTTCAATGTCTTAGCTACACAGTCCTTTGTTGCCTGAAATTAAAAATAACTCAATCAAACTCAGTTACAACAAAATTAAAAAATATATAATATGATGGTTGACATACCTGGACAATAAACTCTCCATCTTGCAACTTTTGGACACCTCCTACTTTAATTAAGTCAGAGACATAGTCCTACAAGAAGAAAGAGTAGTCATTTATTTCGAGACATTAAAGTAAGAGACCTTACGAGAAACAATGAAAAGGGACATGAGTTCATTCCCTTTTCAGAAGAAACATGAAATTATTAAGTGGAAAATACTGTTTTCAGAAATATGGGTTACCCTTTTGTTTAAATAATCATGAATTACCTCATTGTCCGCAACTCCGTAAAGGGCAAATGCAGCATTATGTTGCAGAGACCCATTTTTTGAGTCAAGAAGCTTTAACAAAGGCACCAAACCACCATTATATGCAATACCTGCTTGGTTATGTGTGTCCTGGGAAACAAATGATTTTATCTCAAATTGGCTGTACAGATTACAATTAAGCTAAAGAAGCAATTAAAAAAGGGCTAGCCTTTACTAACACAAAAGATACAGCACTAAAACTAATTGGCAACTATTTTGCTCTCCCATCCCATCTTTGAGGAGTTTAGAGCGTTATCTATATATGTGTGTGTATATGTGTATGTATTAGGCCCATTAGTCTTGTACTCAGAGTTCCATATATACCTATTGGTATTCATCTAATAGAATTGAGATGCTCTATTTCTCTCAGAGCTTAGGACCATCTATTATATAAAACTAGTCAGATAATCTTATGCAGTTTTGTTCTAATATTGATGTAGCACAGAGCCACAGACGACTTCATGGATGTCAACAGCATCCATGTTGTCACTCTGCAAGAATCTGCTAGTGACAAAATGCAGTGTTGCAAAAGGCGGCCTAGGCGGCCGCCGAGGCGGCGCTTAGGCGGTGGGCGGCGGCCGGCCGCCGCGACTTGGCCCCTCGGCGGGAGGTCAGGCGGCTAGGCGGCTGGGCGGTCACAGGCGGGCGTAGGCGGTCAAAGGCGGGTGCGAGGCGGCGGCAAACCAGGCGGGCGCGGCGGCGGCACGGCGGCTAGGCGGTCGCCGAGGACGCCTATGCGTGGGACGGCGACATAAGAAGGACGAAACGGTGAGCTAGGGTTGCAAAAGGAGAGACTTACAGAGCCGCCGCACCTCCAGGGATTCCCACGCGCCGGCGTCGTCGAACCGCCGGATCCCTCCGCCTTGCATCCTCGCCGGATCCCGTGGCCGCCGCCGCCGGATCTGGACTCCCCGCGCCAAATCCGGAGAGATGGGGGAGGCGGGCGGCGGCGATCTGCGGTGGAGGCGGCGGCGACCTGCGGGGGAGAGATGGGGAGGCGGGCGGCGGGATCTGCGGGGGAGGCGGCGGCGGGATCTGCGGGGGAGAGATGGGGAGGCGGGCGGCGGGGTCTGCGGGGAGGCGGCGACGATCTGCGAGGGAGAGCGGGGAGGCGGGCGCGACAGGCGGCGGAGGATTTAGGGTTAGGGTTACAGTCGGGGAGGTGGGCGCAAAAATGCGGGGCGGCGCGGTCGGCCGGATGGATTTAGGTTATGCCGTTTGGGTTAGAAGATCTGGACCGTTGGATCTTTATCAGATGGTCTAAAACCTGATTAATTGTTTTAAACATTAGTTATAAGATATGATGACTCGATTTGAGACATTAGATCTCAGATATATAGCAAATATATACTTATCATCTGTATGTTATCCTTATTTTTAATTTGACCGCCTAGGCCCCGCCTAGGCTCCCTAGGCGCTAGGCCCCACCTGGCCGCCCGCCTAGCGCCTAGCGCCTACTTGAACACTGACAAAATGGGGCTTTCCCTCAGAAGTCAGAACCATTCCCAAATGCATAGGTTCAAGAGCTTTGCTAAAATAGGCGGAGTTACTCATCATGGGATAGTGGATATAGACTATAGTTAAGTCTACGCAACCAACATTTGAAAGGCTCAACAGTTAAGTCTGAAAACTTTGCCTATTTCCATTATTAATGGTGCATTATACCTAACATGTGGTCAATCTTGTGTCAATTCTTTCAAGAGTGTGCACTCGTTACAAATTTTGCCCTAAACATATTATTATATTTGTAATCCCAACATGAAGTTGCCATCAACACAGCAAATGAGGGAAGCAACAAATTTGACAAAGTGATATATCAGGTGATTATATAAGAGGAATAAGCATTGTCAATGTTGTTTTTCTTCACTGCTACAGTACTTCCCTAAAATACGTACAATAAAACCAGATGACAAACTAGCGTTGTTGAGTACAACAAGAGAATAGAATGAAAATTCTAACCTGGGCAAGCCTCCCGAGGGCAAAAGCAGACATTTCCCGAAGTTGGACATCAGCTGACTGTAGCATTTCAATTAGTGGTCGGACTGCACCCCTTTGCACAATATGGACCTGTAAAACACACATATATGCATAAAATGTTTAGAAAAGAATGGCTGAAAAAAACACCATTCTGCGTTCTTTTGATTCACCATTCCTTGAACTCTACATTTCCGACCCTATCGTGAGCTATAAAATATTTAGTAAGTATAACTTGCATAACAATGTCTTAAGTTTGTACCATATAGATCAATGATATTTCTCGCACAAAAGTTTTGCATTAAGGGAAAAGTACTTTGGTTCTGTTTCTTGCTCTTCTACTCCATCACTCATCACAAAAGAATTGAAACAAGGGGCTAGCAATGAATGAAGTATCGTCAAGCACCTTGCAATCAGAGTCGGCCGAAGCAAACTGCCCTAGCAATAATGCAGCCTCCCTTTGGCTTTCCATACAGCAGGAACTGCAAAAGAAAATAAGCACTTCATAGGTCAAGCAGAGGTTCTTGTAATGGGCTGGAGAGCATACACTCAGGGCAACATCAAATCCTCATACACTTTTATGAGATTGAAAGGATAATTAAAGGCCTTCTCATTTGAATGGGATGATGTAATACAAAGGGTATGAATCTGGATTAGAAGATAATTTGCTATGCTCAAGCTTATACTCAAAACAATCAAAAGATCATAATCAGCATATTCTTCTCAATTTAAAGCAGCAAAGTTAATCAGCATTCAGAAACACGTGTACAGTGCTGTCTTCACAGTAATTAAGCATAAGGCATGTTCAATAAAGCATGCAGTCATGATTATTGTAACTCAAAGTCTCAAAATATCAATAGTTCTCATGCAGAACTAAAATATATATAGAATTTGAGTTATCAGTAGTATTTGAGCAGATTCAACAAATATATACACTAAGCAATATGCATAAAATTCTTTACAAATATAGTTTAAAACTATGATCCTGAACTGCATACGATGATCATACCTTAATAACCCAATTACCGGTTGCAGGGCCCCTGCATTAAGAACCTCTTTCTTGATATTTGGGGATGAATGAACCAAATTTCCAATGACGCCAACCTAATATGCCAAGAGAGTGTGTTTATTGGCATGCACTGCAATAAAGAGATCATATATAGGGCTAGGAAGACTAGGGTGATATTCCATGCAAGATTGTCACGGTACATGTTGAATCGTTAAAAAAGTTATACAGAAGGCAGCCTTGCATTGTGCAGAAGTATATTCACATATGAACATACATATAACTGATAGAAGTACTTGTTGGAAACATAGAGGCAAGTAACGGGACTATTTTCATGCAATTCACTTGCTCAGTACTCCACAGGATCAACTAACTCTATTATTGAGTAAACATGTTCCAAGTGGCTGATGCAGAATGATTTTTTTTGTGTTATGTCAAAAAAGTAGCAAGTACATATAATCTCAAGTGCTTATTGTTTGCGATGAATATGTGTGATGATCCTTAGATCATTATAGAGTAAACACCGTCGGAAGGAAAGCCGGACGGCGTCGGTTTGGTGGGATGGGGGGCTGACTATAGATGAGGGAGAAGAACCTTGGGAGAGAGATTAGATTAATTCATCTTCATTGCTTGAGAATAATGATTACAATATGCTTCCTTATATAGAGGGCTCTTCTAACAATTATGGATAATATCAATCTAAATAATATTTTTCCTAACTAATAGATATGATACCAAACAACTAATCTTTATATTAGGAAACAAATCAAACTATTTAGAAAATAGATAACTTGGTAGGGAAGAAGCATTCCTCCTCGTAGATCTGCTGCTACAATACCCGTGAGTACTGTTCATCGCGTGAACAGTACACGTGAATGGTGATTTCGGCATATGACAACTTCTCCCTACTTCAGTGACAGCTTGTCCTCGAGTTGTGGTGGCAGCCACAGTTGCAACCATTGGAAGCCCCACGCCGACAAGAGGTTGCTATGCCGACGTGGTTCCTTGGAGACCGTTGCTTCCACACATGGTTGCGGTAAACTCATTGTTCGTAGCTGCAGGCATGGCAGCAACCACGACAGCTCCTTGGAAACTTTGACCGCACCTTGATAAGCTGAGACAGCCACGGCAGCACCACGACAGGTTTTGGCCCTGCTACAACAGACCCCGGTAGCGCTGCGGTGGCCACGGCGGACTTTGGCAGGGCCCCGGCGGGCTCTGGCAGTGCAGTGGCATGACACGACAGCGTGGTAGTTGCAGCGGTAGACTTCGGCAGGGCGTGCGGGCTTCGATAGCACCACGGCAGGATGCAGCAGAGTGGCAGCTGTTGAGGCAGACTTTGGCAGCACCGTGGCAGACTAGTCACACCATGAGAGGCTTCGACAGGACTGTGGCTGCCACGGCAGGATGCGGCAGCACCGCAACAAGTTCCGATAATGCCACCATGGCTGTTGGAAACAACTATGCCATCACCCCTTGTTGCGCCTTCTCCTTCTGATACACGATCTTCTCTAAGATGGCATGCATGTTAAAGAAGATGGCCGACATCTTCTTACTGTTATCGTTGGTACTAGTGGCCATCTTGTTGACATTTGCCTTTATCGTGGCCAATGACTCGGCAACAGGTCTAATAGCCATGGTAAGTAGAGGTCGTGGGCAAGGATCGACTACTCTAATACAGTAATACCAGATGTGATCCTTAAATCATTATGGAGTAAACACCGCCAGGAGGAAAGCCGGACGGCGTCGGCTTGGTGGGATGAAGGGCTGACTATAGATGAGGGAGAAGAACCTTGGGAGAAAGACTAGATTAGTTCATCTTCTTTGCGTAAGAATAATGTTTACAACAGGCCTCCTTATATAGAGGGCTCTTCTAACAATTATGAATAAGATCAAACTAAATAATATATTTCCTAACTAATAGATATGATGTCAAACAACTAATCTTTATATTAGGAACCTAATCAAACTATTTAGGGAATAGATAACTTGGTAGGAAAGAAGAATTCCTCCTCGTAGGCCTGTTGTTACAGTACCCGCGAGTACTGTTCATCGCGTGAACAGCACACGTGAATGGTGATTTCGGCGTGTGACAATATGGCACAAAATTTCAGTTAAGTTTTCAAGAAAGAGTTGATCACCTAGTATTTGTAAAGACACTGAAATGCATAGCTACCGATTAGTAAGCAGTAGCTCAGTTTTTTCTCACCATACTTATAAAACTAAAACTGAAGCAAAGGTCCTCATTTCCTCAAACTTGACCAGATGTGTCACTAAGGTTCTTCAAGTTCAATTTTAGTCTGGCAGGTCCCGTCAACTTGCATAATTGTACCACTTAGGCCCATCCTCCAGTCAAGTGATTTTCTGTCTCTTCTCTTTTTCTTCTCCACTTCCTTCTCCTATCTCGTTCCCGCTGCTGGTTCTGTTCGGCCGCCTAGGCGGTGCCTAGGCAGCGTCTAGGCAGGCTAGGCGGCCACCCTCCACCTGCCTTCCGCCTAGCGCCTAAGAGAACTGTCACAGCCTCTAGATCTCAGGCCGTAGCCGTGACTGGTCGCCGGAGGAGCTCGGGCCTGGCGGCGACCCAGATCTTCCGAGTTGCGTGCCGCCAGCGGGGGAACCGGGAAACAGGGGAGGAGGTAACTAATAAACTCTTTATTACTTCTTGTCTCCAAACGTTATGGGTACAAGGCTATATATAATACTGAACTGAATAAGAGTCCAGCTCGTATACTCCGAGTCCGACTCATATTACTATTACTTAGCTAATAAACTGGAAACCCTATCTAACTAGGAGACGGCGCAGCCGAATCATGGCTTATCCTGGCGCCGGCGATGGTAGACTATAACATCTCTCCCCTCCTCGCGAAGCAGCTCGTCCTCGAGCTGAAATGTCGGATAAGTCTCCTGGAAGCGAGCCAATGGAACCCACGATGCATCAGATACTGACATTCCAGTCCACTGAATTAGAATATGCGGTTGACCTTGACGCCGTTCAGTCTTCAATGCGCGCAATGGAGTTGGGAGCACCCGCCCCTGCTGGAGAAGAGGCAGCGGTGGAGGAGTTGGTGGTGGAACACCTTGAAATTTCTTCAATAACCCGACATGGAACACATCATGGAGTTTAGCAGTCGGTGGTAATTCCAGTTTGTATGCGACGGAGCCAATCCTCTGCAGGACTTTGTAAGGGCCAAAATATTTGGGTCCCAGCTTGCTGCTTGCCGAAAAACCAAGTGAAGCTGCTGGCCGATGGAGGAGGCGCAGCCATACCAGATCACCCACAGCGAAGGTGATGTCGCGGTGATGTTGATCATAATACTTCTTGGCATACTCCTGAGCCTGAAGAAGGCGGTCGCGAATATCTTGGAGAAATTGATCACGGGTGAGTAAAGAAGCCTCCACAGCTTGGACTGCCGTCGTGCCCTTCTCATATGAAAGCAATGTTGGTGGGTCACGACCGTAGACAACTTTGAACGGAGTGTCACGCAATGCTGAGTGAAAGGAGGTGTTGTAACAGTACTCAGCCCAAGGTAACCACTCCAACCAATGGCGAGGTCGATCCCCTGTCAAACAACGTAAATACATCGCAATGACCTTGTTAACAGCTTCGGTTTGCCCATCAGATTGAGGGTGATAAGCGGAGCTGAGGTGAAGGCGAATGCCCGCTAGGCGGAACAGATCTTGCCAAAAGTTGCTAGTAAAAACTGGGTCTCTGTCACTGACAATTGAAGTTGGTATTCCATGAAGACGCACAATTTCAGTGAAGAAAACTCGGGCAACTGTTGTCGCTGAGTAGGGGTGAGCCAAGGGAAGGAAATGTGTGTATTTAGAGAATCGATCGATGACTGATAGAATGACTGTTTTACCATGAACGCGCGGAAGTCCCTCAATGAAGTCCATTGCAATGTCAGACCACGGCTGATTAGGAATGTCCAATGGTTGAAGGAGGCCAGCCGGGTGCAAATGTTCGATCTTGTTGCGCTGGCAAACAAGGCAAGTGCGCACAAACTCCTGCACAAGCCGTTTTGCTCCTGGTACGTGGAAATCCTTGCGTAACCGACAGAGTGTCTTCTGGCTGCCCTCATGTGCTGCATGGGCCGACGTGAGGATGGACTGAACCGAGGGTGACGAAGCTGGTACATAGATCCTGCCGGAGTGGAGTATGAGGCCATCTTGTATGGACCATGGGGCACCCAGCATACCGGACTCAATGTCAGTCCGGAGTTGTTGTAATTCTGGGGTGGACAAGATCTCATTGCGCAATTCTGGAAACAGGGCAAGAGCTGGAGAAGATATTGCCATCAGACTTGTTGGAGGGCAGTCGCGGCGGGATAACGCATCGGCGACGATATTAAAGCGGCCCGGTCGAAATTCAACCGTGAAATCATATCCAAATAATTTGCTGACCCAATGGTGCTGCGGAATGGTGGACAGGCGTTGATCCAATAGGAACTTTAAACTATAATGGTCAGTACGAATAAGAAAAGCACGGCCCCATAAGTATGGTCTCCAATGGCGAACTGCTTGGACGAGACCAATCAATTCCCTTTCATAAGCTGGTAATTTGGAATGGCGTGGTACTACTGGGCGGCTGAAGAACGCAATTGGTCCGAAACCCTGATGGAGAACGGCCCCAATGCCGGTCCCTGAGGCATCACATTCCACGACGAAGTGCTGTGTGAAATCGGGCATGTGTAGCACTGGTGCCGCTGATAGTGCAGTTTTCAGAGCCTCAAAGGCTTGTTGCGCGCCGGGTGACCATCCAAATGATTCTTTCTTAAGGAGATTGGTGAGGGGTGCAGCTATTTTCCCAAAATCGCGAATGAATTTGCGATAATAACCAGCAAGGCCAAGAAATCCACGTAATGCTTTAATTGTTTTGGGTTGTGGCCAGTCTGCAATCGCCTGGACTTTGGAGGGATCCATCGCCACTCCCCCTTCTGAAATCACATGGCCGAGGTAGGAGACTGATGATAGGCCAAAAGAGCACTTCGATCTTTTGAGAAATAGTTCATGCTGCCGGAGAAGAAGAAAAACTTGGCGGATTTGCTCCAAATGTTCTGACCAAGAGGGGCTGTAGATCAAGATATCGTCGAAGAAAACCAAAACGAAGTGTCGCAAATATGGTCGAAGAACATCCTGCATCAGGGCCTGGAAAGTGGTTGGGGCGTTAGTCAATCCAAATGGCATGACCAAGAATTCAAAAAGACCTTCGTGTGTTCGGAATGCCGTTTTAAAAATATCCTCCGGTTGCATACGGACTTGGTGATATCCAGACCGAAGATCAAGTTTTGTGAAGAACTTTGCGCCCCGAAGTTCATCCAATAGCTCCTCAACCACCGGAATCGGGAATTTGTCTTTGATGGTCAATTCATTGAGAGCCCGATAATCGACACAGAAGCGCCAAGTATTATCATGTTTCTTTACCAATAAGACTGGGGAGGAAAAACAGGAATTACTCCGCTGTATGATGCCGCGCTGGAGCATGTCGGTGCACTGGCGTTCCAATTCATCTTTCTAATGGTGTGGATACCGGTATGGCCGGACTGATACTGGTGTCGCCCCTGGCTTAAGATGGATGCGATGGTCATGCGGCCGGATTGGAGGAAGTCCGGACGGTTCGTCAAAGAGATCAACAAATTCCTCCAAGAGAGGCTGCAGCGAGTCCTGGCCGGTCTGAACTAGGGCATGTACTGATGGAGTAGTTGTTAGCCCCTGCCATTGCACTCGACGGCCTGCCAGCCAGAACATCATTGTAAGATCATCAAAATCCCAAAGGATTGGGCCAAGTGTCTTCAACCATTGGACTCCCAGGACAATGTCAAATCCAGCCAAGGGTATGCCATAAGCTTGGATGATAAATGGGGTTTGGTTCACCATTAGCTGGAGATTGCTGCAAAACCCCGTACAGGACAGCTTCTCGCCATTTGCTATGTGGACGCTGAGGCTCTGGCGGGGAAGGAGTTGTAGTGCAGCTAATTGGACGGCCCTCGCGCTCAAGAAATTATGAGTAGAGCCTGAGTCGACGAGGGCGACGAAGGACTGAGTACCAATTTTCACTGCCAGCTGCATGGTGCCTCCATTGGATGCTCCTGTGACAGCGTGGAGGGATATCTCAGGGGAGAGTTCTTCGGCCTCAATGGCCTGCAGTCCGGACTGGTCCATGCCTGTGTCGCTGTCCTCATTCATATCAATGTATGTCAAAAAGGGTTGTTTGCAGCGGTGCCCCGGCAGAAATTTTTCGTCACAGTTATAACATAGGCCTTTGGAGCGGCGATCGGCCAATTCTGATGGTGTAAGGCGACGAAATGGTTTTGCCGGACGTCCTCCCAAGGCTGCCCCAAGTGGTGCCGGTGCCTGTGATTGACCTGGAGCCGGTGCTGGTGTAGAGGGAGGTCGTTGCTGGGGTCGCCAAGGACGGGGTGCTGACGATGTAGTGGCCGTGATCTGTGCACGATGCTCGTAGGCGCGGGCGAGGCTCATTGCCACCTGGAGATTAGCTGGTTGTTGTAGTTCCACATCAGTTCGAATAGGCTCGCCCAACCCTGCGGTGAAGATTTGTACCTGCTGCAGGGGTAGTAGACGATCAGCCCGGCAAAGTAGGGCAAGGAAGTTGGTCTGGTACTCGCTGACAGATCCCGTCTGGCGCAGACGAGTTAATTCCCCCAAGGGATTACTGCGAGTTGGCGGCCCAAACCTCATGTGACAGAGATTCGTGAACTGGCTCCATGTTGGCTGTCCGTCATCACGCTCTAACTGAAAGTACCATTGTTGAGCGATCCCTGTGAGGTGGTATGCGGCGAGCCATACCTTGTCACCCTCCTCTGTTCGCTGTCCGCGAAAGAATTGTTCACATCGATTTAACCATGACAGGGGGTCGTCGGTGCCGTCATAAGTGGGGAAGTCCAGCCTGTGATATCTTGGAGCAGAGGAATATGAGTTGGATGGCAAGTGTTGTCGCGAGTTCATGGATACTAGTGATGGTGCAGGCGGTTGCTGAAGAAACTGTGGTACCGGCGATTGCTGAAAAAACTGGGGTACGGGCGGCGGCAGGCGGAACATAACGTCGCCTGTTTGAGCCGGGTAACCCTGAGTGGACAACATTGGCGGTGCGGAAGACATCAATGGGTCTGCAGGAGCGGAGCCGGATGGTATGGAGGCGGTGGCGACCGATAGATTTGGGGGAATCCCGGCTGTAGCGAAAGGGGAAATCCTTCCCGATTCGAGCGCAACCATCTTGGAGGTGGTGGCGACGCTCTGGCGAGTTAGATCGGCGATCTTGTCCTGCATCTCTGCCATCTGCGCCTGCAGCGCCTTGAACATGGCGCCCACGGAGGAGGCATCATCCCCAGAATCCGAGCTGGGCATCTCTGATACCAAGTTGTCACAGCCTCTAGATCTCAAGCCGTAGCCGTGACTGGTCGCCGGAGGAGCTCGGGCCTGGCGGCGACCCAGATCTTCCGAGTTGCGTGCCGCCAGCGGGGGAACCAGGAAACAGGGGAGGAGGTAACTAATAAACTATTTATTACTTCTTGTCTCCAAACATTATGGGTACAAGGCTATATATAATACTGAACTGAATAAGAGTCCAGCTCGTATACTCCGAGTCCGACTCATATTACTATTACTTAGCTAATAAACTGGAAACCCTATCTAACTAGGAGACGGTGCAGCCGAATCATGGCTTATCCTGGCGCCGGCGATGGTAGACTATAACAGGAACATTGCAGAAAAATGATGTGGCAGACCATGGTGGTGACCTTAAGGGTACTTACCTCCGCTAATTAGGGACCTCAAACTTGTTCTACTATTTCGGCACCTGCCATGTCGAATTTGTTTTCCTTCATTTATCTTATGAATGACCTAACTGGCTCAGTTAAGCAAGTTCATGCTAGGATAATATTTGGTTCAAAGACCTAATGTACACAACCAGCAAGTTTGATGACCTTTGGTGCAATTTACTCTTCTGATAACAAGCAAAGTTTTACAAATATTTTTTGTGAAGATTTTAATTTATCTGCAATATGATTTGTTATTAGTTTGAAGTTTGAACTAGTCATCAGAAGATTTTCTAGTGTTCCTTTGTGGGCCATGCCAATATTGTTGACATTCATGCACTAGGTTCATTTCATCCAATCAAGTATAGCAATCCTTCATTCCATACAAATCTATCGAGCATATTTCAGAACACTTAAGAAACTCGATTCTAATTCATCCTAATATCAATATGGTGCAACATGATTGTTTATCGGAAGTTAGTTCTACCATATACATCAGTACAAAGTGAGATTTACAGTATTCACACATCCAGTTTAAAACCACTATCATGGATTAAGGAATTTAGTCTGCTTCAAGGCAAATATTAATGAATTCACAATTTACGTGCCAGGAAACATTAAATAGTTTATGCATTGCTCCTAATGTAAATGCCATATAATGACGAGCAAGCTGTAATGTAAGTGCCAACCAACTTAAGTTCCATTTCAATTGAAACATACACCTGGAAGTTTCCCAAGCAATACTATGTTTCAACATTAAGCTGTCCAGAATGAGCACTATGAAGTTTATATTCCAGAAGGCCTTAGGATAATTGTTAATTCAAGATTGTTAAAAAGTGGAGAAATAGCGTAATTCGAAATCATATAACTATTTTTCTGTAAAAAACATTAACCGCATAATTAATAGATACATGACAAGTAAGCAGCATCCTAAAAATAAAAAAGGGCTCTGCCAGAGAAGTGCAGTTTGTAACAAGAATATGAATACTCAGTGTCATACTGCTTCATAGTGAATTGCAGCATCCTCTGATCGCAGCATTAAGATCAAAGTTGGCAATGCATTGCATTCAACAATCTGCATTGAGGGGAAAATTCACCATGTCAAAAGCGGATGCAAGTTTGATATTAAAATCTAACATGAATGTTGGTTTCATTTATTTTAAATTTTTGATATCTCACCTGGCTTTTGTTTTCATCATTTTTAAAAGCCAAAGTCCGCAAAGCCCCTGCAGCTGCCCTCTGCACCTTAAGATCCTGCGATTCTAGCAATTCAACAAGAGGTGGGATTCCACCTTCAATTCTGCAGTAAATCAAAACCATCAGCAAGCGCAGAAAAAACTCCCAAGGAAAAGGAGCATCAAACGATCAGCAAAGTATAGAACAAAACCTGACACAAGTTTTGATGTTGCTATTTTCATGAGCGAGATTGGTAATTGCATCAGCTGCTCTCCTGACAACACTGTTAACTACCCTCAAATTTGTAGCATTTTTATGCCTTTTTAGGAGATACACCAGAAGAGGTAGGGCACCGGCATCAACTATAAGTTGTTGATGTTCAGGCTGTTATACCAACACACCAAGTAATAAATGATTAAATTTCTCAAAGTAACTTAGCTAAAAACATAATAATGAAGCAGTCATACTCAACAACGTTAATATTCATGGATTGCTTAAAGGGAACTAGGGAAGATTGAAGCATGTTCTACTTAAAAACTTGAAATCAAGTTCCAAGGTGTTTTATGAAAGCCATGAGAGGCTACAGCTTTACAGGAGATAGAGACATATGAGGGACAAGGGGGGAGGAGAGAGAATCCTGTTAAATTTTGCTAAGAAAATGGTATATTTGAGATGGGCGTCGCACATAAAATTTAGAACATAACAATAATTCAACCAATTGGAGTGAGATGGAAGCAAAAGCTCAACTACAGCGCCAAACAGGAAAATCAATCGAAGGAACCTTTACTGCTAGGAGGCCAAGAACGAAGGCAGCGCCCTTCTCGACCTCATGCTCGAACGGCCGCGGCTGCTGCTCCTCCTGCGCCACCGCCACGGCAGGGGGCTCCTTCAGGTGGCACACCAACGCCGGCACGGCGCCGCCCTCTACGATCACGTTCACAACATCCTCTGCGTAGAAGACAACGACCAGACCTGTCTCAGTAACGGCGCCGGAGAGGGTACAGAAAAGCACGGATCGGCGCGGCGGGCGTGGGGTTGGGTGTGGGAGGTTACCGTTTTTGGCGAGCTCGGCGAGGACGTGGGTGGCACGCTTCGCGGCGGCGCGGTCGGCGTGGCGCCACGAGAAGCAGCAGTGGAGGGCGTCAACCTGCGTGCGGACCTCGCGGGAGAGCGCCGCCTGGGAGTGGCGACAGAAGATCTCGGGGCCGGTGGAGCCGTCCTCCTCCTCGTTGTCGTCGTCGGCGCCGGCGCTGCCGAGCGACGACGGGGCGGTGGCGGCGGCGGCCTCGTCGTCCAACTTCCGCTTCTGTCCCTTGCGGCGCGGGCGCTGCGGCTGCTGCTGGTGGTGCTCCGCCTCCATTCGAGGGGTAGACGGCGAGGGGAGAGCTTGTCGGAGGCGGAGCCGCGGAGGAGAAGGAAGGGCGGAAGCGAAGAGTATCCGCCCAGCCCGAGGGGATTTATTTCGTGCTCGGTTAAAATTGAACACATATAGTGCGAAAATGTACACTTTCCTCACTGCTGTACTCAATATTTCGATGATCATACCTACGTATAAAACTTTGTATTACAGATAAAAAGAAGATACAGTAAGAAATTCGTATTAAAAGGGATTTGATTATATTTTTCCTTTTTTATGTTTTTATTCTCTTATTCAGAAAAGTGTTTGGACTTGGAAATATTTCAGTCCGGACTCTCAAATACCAGGTCAGTGGCGGAAACAAGGGGGCAAACACGGGGCTGGCCCTCCCAAGAAATTTGCAGACATGTAATTGTAGTGCTAAATTAGTAGATACTAGGCCCCTTGATTAACTTAATTATAAACATGTATCAAAAACTGAAACCACTCTATGCACAACAAACGGACAGCGTCTGCTCATGACTGATGACGTGTGCAACACGTTTTTTTATTATGTCATTTATCACCCGCATTTTATAGGTCTTGCCTTATAGGTAATTAGCTACAAACTAGGAAGTTAGAATATCTTTCTAATTTTTGGATCGCTGCATCGACATCTCGGCTACTCGGCCATGGCGACGAGGAAGCAAGTAGCAGGATTTGTTAGTAATTTTGATGATCAATAAATCATTGAAAATTGATGATTTTTTTAATATTCCTTGTTCTTAGCTTTACTTGTTAGTAAGCTCATTATACCGTACATAATATGCAAAAACTATGTGAGGACGAAGTTCTAGTTTGTTATGATTTCCCCCTTTTCGAAGCACAATCATATAACACCCTAGTCCTCCTCAGAGCTCAAAATGCTACCATTACCCAACTACCGTCTCAGATTGGAGCTGCTAATAAAAAAATTTTGGCAGCACCTCCCCTATTTATATGACTACAAACAATGAAGCAATGAACATACATAGATTAATCCACAATAAGATAACTGATACCACATCACACATAGCCTTAACATGAACAAACTTAGAGCTCCATGTCCAAGAAGGCTTATAACCACGAGCTTGAAACATAATATAACGAATTGGAGAACCATTTAAGGTTGGCGTATGGATTTCGCACCAACAAGAGAACCTCGTTCTCCACTTTAAGCAACAAGGGGACTGACCACGTCCCAAGCAAACCTTTAACATTTCCATAGCATACCCAAATCAGAAATTAACTAAAGTAACTTAACAAGAGATTTAAACCCGAATGCGAAGTGACTGGCTAAACTGTTATTTAATGAGAATGGTGCAACAGGACCTACTCCCATACCATGTTTGCCATCGATCAGGTTCACCTAAAAAAGTCAACAAAACGAGGGTGAGTTTAAAGACTTAGCAAGTACAAAATAAAACAGTAAACAACAGATACACATATCAATTATTATTCATCGCAAACACATTAATCACTCTTTTCCATTTAACCTATCTCATTTTCATCAACCATCCCTTATGCATGTACACCTTTTCTATGTCACAATGCAAATGCAGATGCACATGCATATGTCTTTCATCTCTTTAGTTTATATCTGTATAACGAGGTGAGCATCTGTCGATGCTCACTCAAGCCCGCCCTTTTGTATGCGGGGACCTAAATATCTCGTCCTCTTTCAAGCTGAGACCTCAACCTCCACTCCCGTAAAGTACCTATTAAAGTAGGTTTTTCTCCACTCCTATGGAGGGTCTACACAAAGTAGACCATAGATGCCACATAAGCCATATATTTTCCATGACATGAATACATGCAGTGTAACTTTTTCATTTAAATACATCAGCATGTCATGTTTCAATATCCACCATTCGATAACATAACAGCATCGGATATCCATCACATGTACCATTACTCATCATTCATCATTATGCCAACATGCAAATAGAAATAATCAACTCACGATAGCATGGTAGGCAGTGCATCAAAATCCAATTCATAGCAATCACAACCTGAATTTACCATTTTACCATATACTTGCCTGTTTAGTCTTGTAGAGATGTGTGGATGGCGTTAAACCCAAATCTCCACCTGAACAAACATCAACCCACCTCAACAGATCATAGCAATACATGCACACATACGAACGACGTCATTTCTACACGCAAAACCAACACATACCACACTCTTTCACTGGATATCGTCCCGCTGTTCTGGGTACTCGAATGACCATATCTTTCAAACCCGAAACCTAACATAGCAAATATTCTAGGTTCGGTAATCTACATGACTCTACTCACATATTCGTAGTTACCATAATTTAAATATTACATATCTAAAATTCTGATTTCAACCCGTAAGGTACCCATCGTCGAACAGTTGTATATTAAACAACATTGTGAGCATCTTTTATCAATTTGATAAATTGGTAGGGATTGTTGGTGTTGTAAGGGCAATTTGGGAAGTTCTCAAATGAAAAAAAGAAAAAGAAAAAAGGGAATGGTGGGGCCCACCTGTCGGTGGGACTTCACAATGAGAGTCTCCAACCCGTGGCTTCACTCATTCGCTCGACCGAGTCTTGAGGGGAAGTGGCGACTTTGGAGAGAGGAGGGAGACGCTGGAGGCGTCGGCGGCTTCGACGCCAGTCGTTGGCAACAACCACGTGAGCTCATCCTCCTCCTCCTTTAAAGGGGAGGCGGCTCTCTGTAAGATCGAGGTGGCCGACTAGAGGGGGGGTGAATAGGCGGTCTAAAAATTTTCTTTAATTGATACTAACAATTCAAGACCTATTCAATTTGCCTAAACCAAGAATATAATGCGGAAGCTAATATCAAATTGGTTTAGCACAAATAGCTCCTAGAACAATAAATTCGCCTAAGTGCACCAACAATTCTAGCCTAGGTCAAGGTTTGCAATTCTAGGTTGACAAGCAATCAAATTAATTCTAAGTAAGTAAATTGCTTGAATGTAAAAAGAGCACAAGAAAACAAACCACAAATGACACGTTCTCTTTTTACCGTGGTGTTCGGAGACTTGCCGGTCTCCCCTAGTCCACGTTGAGGTTAGCCCAAACGAATTGGACCGGCTCCACGAATTAAGCCTTCTACCTCAAATCCACTAGTGGTAGCTCTTCCCCGCTCCGGGTAGGTGAGCTCCAACCTTCACACATGCCGGGCCTTCTCACAAGCTTCTTTGAGAAGATCACCGGGCACGACGCCTCCAACGCCGTCTAGGAGTCGGCAAACTCCAAGATTAATAAGTCAAGTCCCTCACTTGACTCTCACCACGTGCAACGAATGCACAAGCTCAATCCGGACACAAAGTCCTCCTCTAGATGCAACACATGCACTCTAGATCACCTCTCCTTTCTCACAAAGTGCAACACATGCACAATTGAGTGGAGAGCCTCACACTAGCTCAAAAGAGTGAAATGGAGTCTCTAGAACCTTACCCAACCGGCCACAAGGGAGTATTTATAACCCACACCTCAAAACTAGCCGTTGGAGTCAAAAACAGGATTCTGCGGTACTACCGCCGTTATAGGTGCGGTACTACCGCTCCCCATCATAACGGCTAGAAAAATAGCCGTTAGTCAGCCATTTGCGGTACTACCGCAGTTATAAAATGCGGTACTACCGTTCTGAAGTAGTACCGGGAAGTCGGCGCGGTACTTCCGCTTCAGCACAGACAGCACTCAGAAAAACGATCATAACTTTTGACTCCGATGTCGGAATTGAGTGATCTTGGACTCTATGGAAAGCTTATTCAAAGGGCTACACAACTCATCTACTTGCATGATCTCAAACACATTATATTAATGCAGAAATCAAAAGAGATCCAAAAGAGTCACTCTCATGGTCTATGTCCAAAGGGAATAGCACTAAACGATTTTAGACCATGCCAAGGGATAATACATGATCTCCAACTTTTGCAAAACACATTTGCAAACTTAGATCATGTCACAAGGAGTAGGTACATGGACTTCAACCTTTTGCAAAACACATTTGCAAAGTATAGTCACATGTTACAAGGATTTGCCACATGAGTTTCAACCATTTGCAAAACACATTCGCAAATGTAAGCCTCATGCCAAGATGAGCTAGAGCAAGTGAGGTTGAGCTATCAACACATGATGAGACTCAAACTACTAGACATGACCCCTCTTAATAGTACGGCAACCTATACTAGCAATCCGGTCTTTCAACCAAACACCAAGACCGGTAAAAGACTAGGAACACATCTTTAGCCCTAGCTAGTCATACCTTTGCCTTGGGTCATCATCTCGATATGCATCAACTCATGATGCATCTTTCTCTTCAACTCCATCAATACATGATGGTTTTCCTTGACTTGATCAACACATGATCATGCATCAACTCATGACACATGTTCTTCTTCTTTGATAGCCTTCAACTCATGAAGCTAACTTCTTCTTGATCTTGACTTGATGTTCTTCAACCCATGAAGTCATCACAAGTCATCCTCATTTGTTGAACCTAACCTATTCATCCAACTCATGAAAAAATGTTAGTCCACAAAATAATTGTCATCAATTACCAAAACTCACCATTAACTTATAATGGAGGGACTAGATTCTCAATCTTTCCCTTTTGGTAATTGGTGACAATCTCAACAAATAATGAGATAATAAATTGAATATGAAATCATTTTAATTCAAAGTGCGGTACTACCGCCGTTGTAACTTCCGGTACTACCGCTCTGCGATAGTTCCGCAAAGTCGGCGCGGTAGTTCCGCTTGAGCCGGAACCAAACTTGGCGCTCTCTGGAAAAAAGGTTCCGCTCTACCTCCGGAGCTTCCGGACTCCGGAAGTACCGCTCTATACTGCAGTACTACCGCAACCTGCGGTAGCTCCGGCGTTCAAATCGCCGGTACTTCCGATCCCGCGAAAACTCAAATGCATCCGGAGGGTGCTCTCTGGAAAAATGGATCCGCTCGAAAACCGGATCTTCCGCTCACCGGTACTACCGCTTCTGGGTGCGGAACTACCGCTGTCCGGTAGTTCTGACGTTCAAAACTGCGGTACTACCGCTCGTCCAGACAGAACACAAACTTTGTTTTAAATCAGATTTTTGATGAATGCAAGTTTCTAATGTTGATCCAAATGTATGTATAAAAGGAAATGTGGATCAATACTAATGAAACTCCAAAACATAGAGAGAGAGCTCCCCCTAAATGTGTGCATACAAGTCTATATAAAGAAAAAACATATGCACATATTCATTTGAACTATTTGAGGGGCTCAATCTATATTTTGGATCTAAGGAATGCATTAGCATATGAGAAAGTGATTTTGAATTCATACCTCTTTGATTTCACCTTTTCATCCACATGAGACTAAGCTATAATATACTTCGAACAAACATATTAGTCTCATATATACATTTGTCATTATCATCAAAACAATATAAAAGTATTTGTCATTAACATCAAAATCTCATAATGGCATTTCTCATTAACACCAAAACCAACTTAAACGGAGCTTGATCTTTCACTCTCCCTTGTAGACCCTGTGGAAAAAAACAATGAGTTCCTTCACTAAAAAATCTCCTCTTCCTCTCCCTGATTTGGCTTTGATCTTGGGTGCCTTGAGCTTCTACTTCTGCCATGGTGAATCGTGGCTTGTCGGTGGTCAGTTCCTCTCCCTAGTGCTCAGTGGTCAAGTGTATTCGGCCAGTGCATTTGTGAGTTCTTGTGCGGCATCCCCTGTACCTTGTCTTCTCGTTTCGGTGTGTCCCGGATTACGAAGATTGGCATTGTATCTCCATCAACCTTGCTTGATATTCACGGCACAGCGAGGCAATCAGTTTTCTGGGACATTGTCCTTTGACGTGCCTTGCCTCGGTTCTACTCGGTGGCTTTGATTGACATCCGCTTCATGAGTATTTTGTGTAACTTTACTTTGCTGTGCTATTTTAGTGAGATTATTATTGTGGTCATCTTGACTAAAATTGAATGATTGTGGCTATGGGATGATTGCTGGATGATGATGTTATTGTCGAATACTTAAAACAATCAATCCAACAATTTTAGACTTGAGCTGTAGTGTATGCTGGTTGTTGTTGTCTAGGTTAGACAGACTATTTTCAGCTTGTAGAGTTTCATCTGTTTTCTGTTAACTCTATGCATGTCCAGTACCTAATTTATGCTCTGTCAAATAATTGAAAAGAGCTTAGTCACTAGTTAATTGAATTCTTGATCCTTTCTGCTTGATCAAGCACTATAGATATCTAGTTGATTGTACTGTTATACATGTTTAGATGAAATTATTGTTAGCCGAATTTGTAGTTGTAATATTTTGTGATTGCAAATAATTGGAAGTCCAAAATAATATTGATTAGAGCTCAATTAAGATTGTTTGATTTGATTCTGGAGAAGTATAGACAAAGTATTGAGAATGCCAAGTTTACAATTTGAGCAACTCTATATTTGAGAGCAATAATATACAATTAAATCTGAGCAATATGCTGATTATGATTGTTCTTATGCTTTGCGTATTGAGTATATTATTCTATTTAAATGGCTTGGATATTTCACATGTATATACATCAAATTGGTCATTTAAATGCAGCTGGAAATATACTTTAATCATGATTAAATCTGCTAGAATTAATCATGAAATTTTGCTAAAACTGTGTATCTTACTACACTACATGTGTATGAGCCACACATTGATGAGAAAGTAGGCACCAAATGATTCCTAATGGCGGAGCTTGACCAAAAAGCACGAGAGGGCCACCTATACAGATGGAACATCAACAGTGAAAAACTAAGCTTTGAACTTGCAAAATGGTAGACTAGAGAGGGCAAAACTACTGATTTTTTAGCCTATGATATGTAGTATAAGCTAGATTCTTAACTGCACATATAGATACGCCAAAACGAAAAGAGGGGCCATGGCCCAGGTCCTACATGAAGATCCGTCCTTCCTGCCTATGCATGTAAATTTTAAGGTAGTAGATCTGCGGTCGTACATATTTGTTTTTGGTTGTGTGGGAAAGAGTGGGCATCCTCCCCTCTCCTGCCCAGAATTGAATCCTAGGATTAACCCGAGTGCTCACTCTCCTCTTAAGTAAATGCTAAAGCTCCTAGCTAAATTTCAAAAGAAAAAAACTAATCTTGTATTTGCGCATATGATCCCTCTTATGAAGATGCACAAGTAAAGCATTTCGGTGCTTATTTTCTCATATGGGTAGCTTGTTCACAAACTCATGCATTTTTATGCGAGATGGGCTCACACCCGTAACTTCAATGTAAAAGTTATATCGGTGCCACTTGAGAATTATGAATTTTGCATCTTCCGAAAGAGGAATCAACTCTGCGTCGTAAAAAAGTTATGTACACAGTACGCAAACTGTTGGACCGTTGAAGGATATAACAGTTGTTTGACAGCCAAAAATGCAATAGCTAGTTAGCTACCCTAAATCATGACATATTTCATTGACTGTTTTACTGAAGACAATGCTACCGTCTTGGATCGAGTACCTAGCTAGGGGATTCATATGACACACAGATTAAATTCATGATTTTTTTACCCACATGTCACACTACACATCTGTTGTAAAACAGCTGCACAATTCGAAAGGAGAAGCATTCTCAGAAGAATTGGAAAATTATGCACAATCCGAAAGGAGAAGCATTCTCACAAGAATTGGAAAATTATCCTTCTCATGGGCGTCTTTGCTTACGTCTTACACGGAGTGCGTCTGCGCTGAACAGAGAGTTTGCGTTCCCATGCATACCAGGCTATATATTCCCTAGTCCCGACCATTGACGAAGCTCTGTGAAGTCAACATCTCATATATATGATGTGATTTGTCTAGAGGTTATTTACCGGTGCATCAGTCTACAATCTACACACAGTGAAAAAACTATGCTTTCAGAATCCTATGCTAAATCATTAAATTACATCTCTTAAGCATGAGACAAACATGGTAGTTTGTCCATTATTTACATGCATGTACCACTCTTGCAGTTCTCTCCAATCTGCTGAATTCTTCGGCCAGTACCACATATCAATGTCGTAGGAATACAATAACCACTACGCAAATGAGTAGTACTACTTCAAGTTGGCCATGATGTACTACTACCGTCCACGTACCGCCAGGATGTCTACGTAATGTCTGGCTTCTCGACCATTGATGAATGATGATAGGCTGGAGGCTTTAGCATATATAGCACTATTGTAATACGTAATTACAGAAATAGTTGTATGCGTCGATTACTGATAAAAATGATGTTTTTGCTGTCTGGTGGTTGGACAACAACGCTAGAGGGGGGACAACGCTAATTAACCGGCTTAATGATCACCTGCCATAATTTTTTTGTATAATTTTTGTTTAAATTTTTAAACTTAGCAAATGAGCTCAAAAATTACGAAATTTTATGTGCGGCCCTCCTGACATATTGTACTTTATCATATAATTTTTTGACAATTTTATCCACCCTGAATGTTGTTGAAAAATTCATAATATTGAGATATTTGCAGGAGTTGTTACATATAGCAAACGAGCTCCAAAAATTACGAAATTTTATGTGAAGCCTTCTGACACAATCATAGTAATTGTGTAATTTTTTAGAAATCTTATGTACTTTAAATTTACCACGTTAATTCATGTTAATTTAATAATAAAATTAGTGATGCTCACGCATCTTTTGCAGTGCCTTATCTCTGTCGTTCGCACATATGTCGGCCCATTGCTACTATCTTTTATTTCTCATTGTTCCCTTCGCACATTTATCACTCTGTTCATATTGTCCCCCTCGCACGCTTTCTCGTCCGCACTAATATCGTTATGTCCGTGCCGCATCCTCACCCACGCAAAATGTCAGTCTGTCCACGTCGTCCCGCCTCATCCACTCCCTCATGCACATATATGTCACTCTTATCATGCTATCCCCCATCGCCTATGGTGCTGCATGACGACAACACGTCCGTAATTTCTAGTGGCAACGCACCGGATTCCCTTTTCGCTCGGCTTGAAATACGGAGCTCTTGTAATTGTTCATCGCTCATGTAAATTGTACTTCATTTCTTATAGAAAGAAGAACCTTCTCTGTTATACAGTAACATAGCATGGCAAACATCGAGGGGCCAGTCAGAGCAGGGTCACTGAAGGAAAACCTTCCCCTGCAAAGGAGGGAGAATTTCAGCCCTAACTACCGTTTGATGCCAAATAGGTGGGCTCAATTGGTATGGCTGAAATGCAGACATAGGGAGGACGCGGTCGTGTAAGTCGTCGAAGGCCATTTTGATGGAGGGCTACGTTTCTTCCGATGCCCACATTTTGGGGTACAATTAGTCAATAGTTTATTTTCTCTTACTACTTATAGAGTTTCCATGTTAACCCTCCTTTCCAGCAGATGGCAAAATGCAACTTCGTCCGCTGGATCGATCCTCCCCATGAACGCTATGTTGTGAGGTACGTTGATACACCATGGGAGCGAATCTTGGAGATGGAGGCGCAATTGATAGTTTCAATGAGAAGAACGATGACTTCCGGCAACAGATGCAGCATGGGAGGGGTAACAAGGAGTTCATCAATATAGAAAGTTTATATGATCCCATATGCACTCTTAATTTTGAGAGTACTTTGCAACAAATGGGATAGATGAAATATTAGTGTGAAGATTGATAATGACAGTAAAATACTACGAGTTAGTGATTACATACGTGTAACTACATACGCATAATTCATTAATTACCGATAATTTGATTATTAGTCTGAAAAAAAATTACAATTGATAAAAATTACCTGCCTTTCAGGAGAAGCAATCAGCACTGTCGCATCCTCTTGCCACGTCCTTAATGAGCTATGCACTCTTAAGTTCGAGCAACAATCACGATAATGAGCTTCTGTGATGAGCAATTGAGACAAGCAATGACAAACTGCGAGAGGTTTGTATTTATGGCCAAGCGAAAAGGGAACCTGGTGCGCTCACTCCGCAAATTAAGGACTCCTTATCGACGCACAACACTTCAGATGAGGGAGGATGATATGGTAACACTGACAAATGTGCAAACGAGAAAGCGGACGAGGGAGGACGGCACGGACATAACAACATTAGTGCGGATGAGAGAGCGTGCGAGGGGAATGATACAAACAAAGTAATAAATATGCAAAGGATGCAGTGAGAAATAAAATATAGCCGCAACGGGCCAACATATATGCGAACGACAGAGGTCAGACACCGCAAAAGATGCATGAACATCGCTAATTTTATGATTAAATTAACATGAATTACCGTTTAAAATTCAGAGCACATAAAATTCCTAAAAAAATTACACAATTACTTGATTGTGTCAAGAGGCTTTACATAAAATTTCATAATTTTTTGAGCTCGTTTGCTATATGTAACAACTCCTACAAACATCTCAATAGTACGAATTTTTCAACAACATTTATAGTGGATAAAATTGTCAAAACATTACATGATGAAGTACGATGTGTCAGGAGGCTACACAGAAAATTTTGTAATTTTTTAAGCTTATTTGCTATATTTAAAATTTTAAACAAATATTATACAAAAAAAGTAAGGCTAGCTGGCTTAATTACATACTGTCCGGCCACCGAACGGCAGACCTCGGGACAACAGTGACATGTGTCATCCCTTCAGCGTTATCGTCCAATCATCAGACAGTAAAAACGCTATTTTACTAATACTTAATGTATACGGTTATTTCTATAAATATGTGTTGCAACAGCTGGGTGGTCTGTGTTGCGTGTAGCCGTGTACTACCAGCTGGCTATACCACGTACCATTGATTTCTCTTTAGGCAGACCCACCAGGGGTGAGGTGGGGTGCCACCCTACAGCCGGTAACTGATTTGCAGGTGAGTAGGCATGTTCTTCAGTTCATGCCCATATGCACGTTTCTTCTCTCCCATTTTTCCTGCCTTTTCTAGTCATATTTTTTGGCCCCCCTGGTGTCCGTCAACAAGCCGTCATGGCCAGTCTGGCTGCAGCAACGACCCAAAAAATCTCGGACCTTGTTTGCCTGTTCCTATGCTTCGAAAACTCAAACATGTCATGTTTTGTAGGAATGATAATTTTTTTAGTAGGACTAGTCACCTACTCGTGCGTTGCAACAAAATTTATTGAATATATAGAAAATCATACTATGGAAGAGGTTACTCTGATCAGTTGAAAAGTGAAGAGTGACGAGAAGTTGAGAATAGAACGGTTAGAGGAGAAGAGACGTACAACCACCAACTCGTTCTTTTATAATAGTAATGATTAGAGTATGTCTTGTTAGCTTTTTTATTGGGATATGTAAGTAGAAATACTGACCTTTCATTTTCTTTTATTCTTCAACAAAGTATGATAGTTCTGTTGTTTGCAGTTGCTGATGAGTGATGACATGTATTGTAGTATTTAAAGTCATAGATCTTGGAAGACAACCATTACTGATAGGAGGTGTTGGTAGAATTATAAGTAATTTTGCTTTTTTTTTATGACTTGTTTAGGTTATAGTTGTAAAAACGTTTTCTATCCCTCACCGATAATGCAGCAGACCACCACAGATCGGCAACTTGACATTTGATAAACCAATAAGTAAGTTTTATTATCTCTTTTAAATTTTGATCCTGGATTTATCACTAGGTAGATCCATAACCAAAACGAGTGTAAAAGCGCACGCCATTGTGGAAGGATGTACGTACAGGCGCTACCATTTATGAACATTTCCTGTAGAAGCTTTTGATGGTGCTCCAAAGGGTAAGCTTAGGTTTTTTTTCCATTACAGCAACTGAAAATAGTGTAGATATTGTTTAGCTATTTTTAGTAATTAAATTTTAAAAAATAAAAATTATATCATTATAAATAATATAAAGAAATAAGACAAAAAATTAATAAAAAAACCTAAAAATACTAAAAAGACAAAATTAAAAAGTTAAACTTTAGAAGGAAAAACTCGTTGTAGCGGTACCTTTGTACTTGGGGTGTGCCATTTCATATAGCGGTAGGTAGTACTCACCAAACATGTCGATCGCACATTTAAATTAGCCCGTTTGATTTGAGTAATAGTTCAGAATACGTTTAGGGCAGTTAAGTGTAAGCGACAAAGCGAGGGAGTGACGATTGATTGCTCCATGAAGGTTGGAGCTACCACTACGTGATTCTGGCATTGGGTATGATCGTTTGGCTTCGGTTTATATTTTTATATTATAGTTTTTGACAGTTTATGATAGGGTACAGAAAAATAAAAATTTATATATAATTTTACTCAATATAAATAAAGTTACTGTAATTTATATTACAATCAATTTATAGACCTTATCTTGAAAAACTGTTTTATTTAAAAGTTAGTTACTATTAAAAAAGCTAAAAATAGTTTTTAAAACCTAAAAAGGTATATGTAGCCCCTTCTTAACGGCCGCATGGAAAAGCAAAGCATGAGATTGGCGGATCTGTTATAGCAAATCACTGCAGCGATGAGATCTTAACCTTTTTTTGTTTCTCGAATCTCGTGGCTAAGGCAATAGGGCGGAGGATTGTGGGGAAGTCTCTGTGGCTCTGCCCTGCCCCTCCGCTAACCTTCTCCTGTCCCGCCCCGCTAAGCCTCTCAGGGGAGGTGGCCCCTGTCTCTAGTCCCGTAGGGATAAAAAAGATTAAATTTATTTTTGAAAATAATAGTTTAACTTTATTTATTAATTTATAATTACTTAAGCATATTTTTAAAAAATATATACCTTTAAAATATATGTTCTAACAGATAAATTTAAGTTATAATCTCTTATATTAAAAAACTATAATCTATTATAAAAATTTTTATTTTTATTTTTATCGGATCCCCATAGGTCTCGTGGGGGAAGATGTCCCCGCTAGCATAGCCTTGCCACATTCTCCCGCAGGGATCATCCTCTACCCCTATGGAGATATTCCCCACGAGGCCCCGCATCCACGGGGAATTGCCATCCCTAGCTAAAAATGAGACAATGCTACTAACCATACTATTCATCCCTATCGTTACCTTAGATTTGAAATTTAAACAGCTTGAATATTTATCTGCATTGTGAGGTTGTCTAGTTATAAGGTAACTAATATTCTTTTAATGTAGCAATGTTGTTTTCAGTTTATAGTTTATGATTTATGACCTCTCTCGGACAAACAAACAGAATGGTTCCTCTATCACCGTTTCGAGATGGCTGGATAACATTTTAGAAACGGTTTATCGACTTTCAGTTTATTCACACAAGCACTCACATTAAAACTAAAAGTTATAAGATATAGCTATAACCCATAGCTCAAAACAACATACCCTTGAGCTCACATTTTTATCTATTGGACCAACATGAATCAGGCAGCACACCAACCACGATGCGAATCCAACGATCGCTAAAAAACAACTTTACAAATAGTAAAACTGATAGGAGCATTATTTTACAGCAGAAAGCAGCGACTAAGATCACTGCTCGGTGTACTTCGTACTACTACAGTACTACGAACTGGGATAAAATTCCACCTGACCAAAGAAAACGGCCGAGTTATTCGGCCGTTCCTATTCTTCCTAGACCTGGGATAAAATTCCACCTGACCAAAGAAAACGGCCGAGTTATTCGGCCGTTCCTACTCTTCCTAGACCAGCGTTTTTTCCCCCTGCAAGGCTTCCTTTGTGCGCGCAAACAAATGACGCTCACGAGCCGGGAACGGTGTTCGCATCTCCGCAAGACCGCATGCAGCGATAGCATGTGAGTTCGGTCCTTTTTGGCACCTTGCCCGACCGGATTTCCCAGCCGGTTGACTTGTCCCGAGCAAGAACGAACACCGTTCGTTTATTATTAACTCGTCTCGCACCACTTGTAAATGTCATCCACTGCCGTAATACAGTCGCGTCTACTGCCCGTCTAGCTGCTGCTACTGTCAGAAGACAAAGCTCGCAGCTATAGGCGTTATCGACATCTACCTTTTGACTTTTAGAACTAGTTTTTAAACAAAGTAATTTCTTACTGAGGTTTCTATAAATTATTTGTAATAGTTATTGCGGAAAATGCTTAAACGGATTAGATTCTCAACGTAAATATTCCTTATCTCCTCAACCTCTCTCATAATCAACTAAAAGTTAAAAGCCGCATCACTTTTGAATAATAAGTAGGGTTCTTTTGAACTGTAACTTATAACTTTTGAATTTGGCTGTTCGTGAGAGAGAATATGAAGAGAGAGATATACATACGATTTTAGCCGGTATAGTTGAAGTTGGTATAGTGCTTACTACAATTAACTTATAAACCCTGTTTTAAAAAATATATATTATTTAAAAATTATATACCATAGAAAAACTAGAAATATAATGCCTAAAATAACCCACCCAATGCCTTGCCAAGTTGAAGCAGCTGCAGGCTGCAGCAATAATAAACTTGCAGCGTGCTTGTGCCTGCAGGGTGGTCCCCGGGAGCAGACAAAGTGAGTGAGCCGTCTGGAAACGCGACCATTGCAAGCACGCGTTGCGATGCGTAAATCGAACAAAAACACAGGGGACGGGAGGGTCGTGTCGTTCCAAAATCTGGAACGTATTCTACCCACCTATCACATTGGCGATACACGGTGATCGGCGAGTGAGCGAGCGTCGATGCCAGCACGTTGCTGGGTGAAAAATGGGTACGAATTATCTATATTATTTTATTATCGTATTTAGTAGGATACGAATATGGTATAGATTTTTCTATTCAATTAACAATTTCTATTTTATTCATATTCGTATTCGAAATCACATAAAAAATATAGATGTGAATATGATATAAATTTTTACCATTCGAAATGTCATTTTATCCGAATTATTTATATCCATATTCGTATTTGGCGAAGCAATATGCATATTTTATTACAATATGACTAATTAGTTAGATAATTTTTTTAATTGAATATGAATTCATGTTTTTTTAGATGAAGTAAATGAATTAAAATGATTAACCGTGATTATATGAGGATAAAATATTATTAATATTTTCATACTACATAAGTTATGAAGATATCTGGATTTGACTGAATTAAATAGATATTCAATTTAAATTTATATCCATCATAACATTCGATTCATATTTATATTTAGAAATATTCAGATTTATATTTATATTTATTTATAAATATAAATATAATTTATACACTATCCGATCCATTTTTACTGCTAGGCGTTACCAATTCGGCGGGTGCAACAGGCCGGCACACGCAACTACTGCTGGTACAAGCTGGTTGTTTACTCTTTGCAGGTTAAGATAGCAACTGCAGTTACATTACTACATTCCGCTAGCATGCACGTTGCACACTGCGCAGGGAATGCGGGCAAGGAGTAAATTAAACAACAGCTACATTCCGGTAGATTCAGAGAATTTCTACTCTTCTCGGGCGCCCCTCCTATATCTGTACGCTTGTGCCTCCCCTTATCTCCCTGTTCATTGCTCAGCTCGCCACCACCCTCTCCCACTGCCCGGCCGTTCCCGAGATGGCAGACGAGTCGGCCTCCCCTCCCTCGCCGCCGGCCCCGTCACCTCTCGCCGCGGACGACGTTGCGGACGCGCGGCTGGCGCCGTGGGCGTTCTCCCCGTGGCCGGCAGCCCGCCGCCACGACGGCGGCCGTCCGAACCCTCTCTTCATCATACTGCCCGTTTCGGCGCTGGCGATAGGCCTCGTGCTGCTCATTGCCGTGGCCGTCATGCTGGTGCTGACCCGCCGGGCGAAGCCCAGGATGGTGGATTCGAGCGGCAGCTTCAACGGCGACAAGGCGGGCGCCCCCGCGTCCAGCTGCGGCAGCAGCGTCCGGGGCAACCAAAACGCCAGAAGCTACGCCGCCACCGGTAAGTGTGTTCATGGCTTCATAGTAACGAACCAATGCAGCAGTACTATCGCAAGAACGTACGTGCTCGCTCATCAAGTCATCATGCCCGGCCGCATTGTTGTTGATTACTTTCGCTTCTGCTCCGGCCGCACTGGCAGGGTGCATGTACGGCGGGAGGCTCGGGTTCTCGGTGCAGCCGCGGAGCCGCGGCGCGCAGGTGTTCACGTACCGGGAGCTGGAGCGCGCGACGGACGGGTTCAGCGAGGGCAACGTGCTGTGGCGGGGCGCGTACAGCGTGGTCTTCCGCGGCCGGCTCGGCGACGGCACCCCGGCCGCCATCAAGCGGCTGCAGCTGGACCGCCGGCGCCAGGGCGAGCGCGAGTTCCGCATCGAGGTGAGCAACCAGCAACCTGGCAAGCGCATTGCATTCATGGTGCCCATCAACTCACGCCTCGTCGGCTTGTCCATGTGCACGTGCCGCGTACGGCCGTCGCTTTTGCTTCCCGTACCAACCCTCAGCTGTAGCCGCAACGAGCGAGTAGCTCGAGTGGTAATTGCTGCTGCCGCCGCGCGCCTGGGATGGGTGGATGGGGGAGGTTGTGGCGTGCGTACGTAACCGGGAAGGCAATTAAGTGCGCGGTGCGCCTGCCTGCCGGGTTGCTTGATGCAACGTCCGTCGCTGGACGCTAGTGCGTTCCTGTGCCGTGCTGTGCGTGCCTCTGGGCGTTTGTGACAGACTGTTGGTGTTGTCTTTAGTTGGGAGAATGAGAGGGACGCGTGGGCCGAGGCGCAGCGCATATGCGGTGCCTAGCTTGGCGGATGGACCATGCGCAGCTTGCCGCGGCAAGGGAGAAGGCTGCTGCTCTGCTCGCTTCCGAGTTGGGGCGGCGTGTCGCGCCGCGCGCGAGGGTGTTGGTTGCGCGAGTTGCACTTGCCTTTTGGGCTGGCGCTGGTTGGCCGTTGTGCGGGCGCGGGAGGCGGGAAAGAAATTCTATGGGAGAGGGCCGTGAACCTGTCCTCTTTTAAGGCCTTTTCTTCATTTTTGCCATGTATTTGTCACGGATTTCAAAGTAACTCTCTCAAACTTTCCCACTGCCGCTTCCCCACATGGACCGGCCGGCCCTTCCTAGTGACCTCCTCTGCCTCGTCATTGGCCACCTCCACGACCCGCTTGACTTCCTTCAGTAACTCTCCACTCCTATCTCTCCTGAAGTACCGAATCACACACAACAGCTCATCCTGGATAAGACAAAGGTGGAGGAAGTCGAGCGGGTCGTGGAGGTGGCCAATGACGAGGTGGAGGAGGTCGCCAGGGAGGGCTGACTGATTCGTGTGCAGAAACGACAGTGGAGCTGGAGAGAGTTGTCTTAATATCCATGGCTAATCCGTGGCAAAAATTAAGGAGGAATTTTAAGAGAAGAGGTTCACGGTCCTCTCTCCTGTAGAATTTCTTTCCAGGGAGGCGTGACCCGCGCGATCGATGCTCTCGGCCGACCGCAGCGCGCTGAAGGCGCGGCACGCACGCGGTACGGCGTTTGGTTCGTTAGCTATGCGGTTAGGCATATCATCGTGTTGCTGCAGCTTCTCCAAACTCACTGAAGCTACAAATGAATGCACGATTGGCTTCACAGAAGACAAGCATCACGAGCCTATAACCGAGGCTGAGTGTCTTCTAAAAATCCGGACAGGACAATCCCTTGTTGTCTTGTGTCAGTGTTCAACCCTTTTCTGGACTGACATCAATCTTTGATTTCTAGCGGGCAATTGGGCATTTCTATCACTGTTCAGGTAAGCTAGGAGCCTGATAATACGTACATTCCCTATTGTTTCTTTTTCGCAGGCATCTTAGGCTTTCGAGTATTGGGTTCACGGACCTATGCAGTTGAGTACCCCCTCCGTACACTTTTTAGCGAGCACTTACTTTTTATTTTATCCAAAAATATTAGTCGCCCACACTAATCAAGGTAAAAATTATAATTTGTTAACCGTTTTGACCTTATTAACTACCTTAAAATCCTGTAGCATGCATGCTTCCAATGACCCTTATTAAATCTAGTTGCGTTCTGTCACGCAAAGCATGCATTAAATTACATTGTTTTTCTCGGTGAGTAGGGACTGGTTGGATGGAACAACGGTGAGTATTGTGTGTAATTTGATCATTTCATATGCTTCTTAAAGGCCAGTCTCAATGGAGTTTCATGGAGGGTTTCATGCACATTAAATACGGTGCCACATCAGCTAAAAGAAGCTTTTTGCATGAAACTAGGAGGAGAGAGAAGGAAAACGTTTCATCCCCATGAAACCTTTGAGCGTTGTTTCCAAAACGTTGGTAATCGTGTGAAATCCCCACTGAGAGCCTTGTTGGGTTTCATCCTGTGCGAGCGTGCTTCTGATTGGAGAAGAGAAGGAAGAGGGGACCACAGAAAGGCTAAAATAACCTATGAAACCGCGCAATGAAACTATACACTGAGAGAAAAGACTTGTTTCATGTTTTGTTTTATATCTTGGAAACTAGGAGGTGAAATCTTGCATTGAGACTGGCCTATCTATGCAAAAAACCAAATGCGCTTTGGACGGACGGAGTATTATCCTGCATACTTGAATGTATGTAGTGGTGTTTTCATGTTAAACAGCTGATGTTTTTAAAATCGAGGGGGCTGGGATGTGGCTCTGGCACCAGACTTTTGCACCAGGTAGGATTGAGCTGCAGAGTACGGAGGGCTAGTTCATTCAGGGGATGCGTGTGGGCTGGCCCTGCCGGCCTGGCCAGTTGACTCAAAAAAATCTCGGATCCACACCATTTAAGAATCTGACACCTGCGCAGATCCATGCGTTTAATTACGCCATTTTCTCAAACAGCAATAAAATCCCGGGAGGCACGGTGGCTGCTGTCTGTTGACATGCAGTACGCGATACATTAAACATTTTTTTTGTGCGAAACAAATCACAGGTGACAAGTGTGCTCATGTACGGAAGTTAATCAGGGAAGGATGAATGCGATCCCTCGCTGTACAAGTACGCTGTTCAGTGCTACAGTGGATTCTGGTCGACTAGTGCTAGTATTGAGTGATGAGTTGCTCTTAGCTCTCCTGTATGGAGCGCTACCGGTTCACTTCACGCCGTTCAAGACGAACCCCCTGTGCCTCTGCGCCAGACAGTGAGGATGGAGGACGGCACCCACGTGTTCGTGTGGGTCGTCTTGTCGACGCGTTGCTTCGCTTGCAGTTTTCCCATGCGCAGTACTTGTTCCCTGTTGTACCTGCAAACCGGTGGCCTTCACTCGGCGAATGCACTGTAGGTCTCCGAATTAGGTGGAACAACACTGCTCCAATAATGCGATCGCATTGCTCACAGAGCCTACCATCCGGTGGAGTAATTAATTACGGTTGCAGTAGCACGTTTTAACTTTTAGCATGAAATCCAAGCAAATGATGAACTGCGTGCAGGTCGACCTGTTGAGCAGGATGCACTCGCCGTACCTGGTGGGGCTGCTGGGCTACTGCGCCGATCAGAGCCACCGGCTGCTAGTCTTCGAGTTCATGCCCAACGGCAGCCTCAAGAACCACCTTCACCCGCCGCCGCGGCCCGTTGCCGCCGCTGGCAGCGGCGACCAGGATGGGACGAAGGTGCAGCAGCAGCACCACCACCCGCAGCCGCCGCTGGACTGGCAGACGCGGCTGAGCATCGCGCTGGACTGCGCCCGCGCGCTGGAGTTCCTGCACGAGCACAGCTCCCCCGTGATCCACCGCGACTTCAAGTGCAGCAACGTCCTGCTCGACCACAACTACCGCGCCCGCGTCTCCGACTTCGGCATGGCCAAGACCGGCTCCAACAAGGCCAACGGCCAGGTCGTCACCCGCGTCCTCGGCACCACCGGCTACCTCGCCCCAGAGTACGTACATTGCATATGCATCGCACGCGCGTCTCGTACACGTACCCCATCGTTACTTACCGGCGCCGACTGCTAACAATGGCAGGTACGCGTCGACGGGCAAGCTGACGACCAAGTCAGACGTGTACAGCTACGGGGTGGTACTTCTCGAGCTGTTGACCGGCCGGGTGCCGGTCGACACGCAGCGGCCGCCGGGACAGCACGTCCTGGTCTCATGGGTCAGTGGTACATTATTGCTCACGTGATTTGTCTAACTAGGATTCGTACACTCAGTAATCATGCGCACATGTGCTCACCAAGCTATCCATCCTACGATTCATCAATACTAGGATAAATGCAGGGATGGGGTAGCTATCCATCCTGGGATTCAATACCAACAGATGGGGCACACCGAAATTTCCCGAATCTGTGCATGCCATGTTATGCTTTTCACACTGAAACTTCTCTTCTATCTTGTATGTCGATCGACCAGGCGCTTCCACGGCTTACACACCGCGAGAAGCTCGTGCAGATGGTGGATCCGGCCCTGAAAGGCCAGTTCGCCATGAAAGATCTAATTCAGGTCTCCCTCCTAGTAAGACATGAAGTTTTTTCATACCTTAGATACTCCGCAACACTGCAACGCTGATCTTTTCGTGAAAACCTATCTGCACAGGTTGCCGCCATCGCCGCGATGTGCATACAGACCAAGGCGGAGTACCGGCCGCTGATGACGGACGTGGTGCAGTCCCTGATCCCAATCGTGAAGAGCCCCGTCATGTCCTGCTCCTCCACGCCGCTGAGCCCCATGCATCACGTCATCTACATGAGCCCACTGCGGGGAAGCAGATGATGGCTTGGGCTAATGGGTTCTCGACTGCATGTATCACATCGCTTGGAGTAAGGCAGACGCATCCGAACCGGAGAGATCAACGGCCGTTTGCCCAAGCTGTCCGGAGCTAGCCTGTTAATTCGAGGATTCTTTCTGAGCTGATCTCTCGCTCTATAGAGTCCCCCCAACCTCCTCCTCTTCATGATTTGCATGCAAGCCATCCTTGCAGTCGCAGGACATCATGATTATATATATCTAGCCCACAATATATTGTACGATTTCTTGAATTTTTGTACGAAATTCCTGTATAAGATAAGATGGGGAAAGATAATAAATAGTTTCTTTTTCAGGAGCTCTCGGAGTTGTTGAGTGTTGTTTATGGCGTCTAGATCCTGGTACAGAGAGTCCCCTATCATCGAATTGATAGCCAATTGATATGACAGTACGAGATTTGGTGTGATCAATTTTTTTTCTCCTTTGGAAAACAGAGGGTTTCGACATGATCATATGGATCTTATAGAACTGCAATCATTAGGATAGTCCTAGTGGTACAATTTGTTGTTACACTGTCTTACTTGCAATGATGGGAGCTACACGTAATCTAACACAAACGAGGCAAAGGTTTTACTCCATCTTAATGCTCTGTTTGGCACTGAGGTGTCTTCTACTTAGCTTTGAATATAACAACTATTGGAAAGCATATCTATATAAATAGGGGCGGATCCAGGACAAAATCTGAGAGGGGGCACACCCACAAAGCCAAGTATACCTGGGCTAGACTTTCTCTTAGGCTCTATTTGGGTCTCTGAATTGAGTTGGGCTTGTGGAATTGGAGTCCTAATTCAATTTCAGGTAGAATTGTATTGAGCTGCAATTCAATTTTTTTGTTTGGTTGGCAACCGAATTGGTGCATAGAAATGAACTCAAGCCAAATTCCATTTCCTGTTTGGTTTGTTAGGAAACTGGGCCCATGGCCAAGAGTCCAGGCATATTTGGGCACCCCACCGTAGACTATAAATAGGGACCTAGACCCCCCTCATTATGTACCCGATGCAATCAAAAGCAATAAAGAAAGACCAGGAGTTCTCTCTACCTCTCTGTGTTCAATCTATTATTCTGTGATTGATTTGTTCTTGTTCTAAGCAGAGGAATCGGTCGGACTGGTCTCCAGCGTCGGTTCCTCAACACGTTATCAGCACGACTTCGCTTCGGTGAACGAGGTAATCATCGAAGCACAGATTGAATTTTCTAGATCGCTTTTTGAATCTGTATTTTCTTTTCGCGTTCTAGATTGAATCTCTACGGTGCAAATCCGCCCTAATCTACCGTGAGCCGACCTGAAGTCGCCGACACAATGTCGATCGGTAGATTGTGAAACGGGGTAGATGTTGATTGCACTGTAGAACGATGCAAATCCGCCCTAAATCTACCGCGAGCAGATCTGAAATCGCCGGCACAATGTCGATCGGTGGATTACAAAACAGGGTAGATGTTGATTGCATCATAGAAGTAGAAACGAAAAATATATGTATATGCATCTATTCTTTCTGTTCCGTTTATGCATGACATCACACAGAAAGAAAACAAAGGGGCAATGCTGCTGCACCCGCATGTGCACCAGAAGCCAGATCGGGAAGCATGCCGTCGGCCAGAAGCCGCAGTGGGATGCCGGCCTCACCGCCGGTTGACACCCACCGCCTGCATGCGGCTGAATCCCGTGCACATGTGCCCACCCGAAGCATCGCCGTGGCACTCCGGCTTCCCATCACTGCGTGCGCCCGAAGCCACCAGTGGAGCCACCGATCCGAATCCTCGCCGTGTGCACCCGAACGCCGGATCTTGCACCCGAACGCGCATCACCGCCGGGCCTCACCGCTTCGCGTCGGCCCTGCATGGTGCTGCCCGCAGTCGGCGCCCCTCCCACCATGCGCTGCCCAGCACGCGTGCCAGCCGCCGCCTAGCCCCCGCCGCGCCTGGCCAGATCCGCCTCGCACGGGCCGATGAAGCCTTGCCGCACACCAGCAGCCCCGGGCCCGCCGCCTCACACCGGTCGTCTCCTCGCCTTCCGCGCCCGAACGCGCGCCCGGCCGCCACCCGCGCCGGCCCCGCCGCGCCCCGCACGGCGCCGCTGCCAGTCGGCACCCGAACGCGCTGGCCTTCGCTCCACCTTCTGCGCCGCGCGTCGCCGCGCTGGCTCCCGGCCCCCGGCCCCGAACGCGCTGGCCCCACCAGCGGCCCCGCCGGCGCCTGCATGCGCCCGCGCGCCGCCTGCCCGGAATCCTCCCACCGCCGGCTGCGACCCCACCGGTGTGCCCGCACGCACCCGCGCGCTGTCCGCCGGGCCCTCCCTACCGCCGCCTGTTGGGACTGAACCCGCGCCGCCGCCGCTAGGTGTGAACGGGGTAAACCCTACCCCTTCCCCTCTTTCACGCGCCGGCCGTGGGCCATATGAGGCCAGGTGGGAGCGGGCCGGGATCCGGCCCGAATCGGGGGGTGGGGGCGAGGCCACATGGGCCAAGTGGAGATGGGCCGGGGGGGAGGGGGCTGAAAAAGAAAAAAAAAGGCCGGCCGATGGGGTGGTGGCACCGATATTTTGCAGAAAAATCCCCATAAAATCATAAAATTGCGCAAAATTTTCTCTGAACTGAAATTTTGCGCAGAAACCCTCTGGAATTGTAGAATTTGTTGAAATTTCATATTTTAGCATAAAAGGGCCTCGAAAATCCGAATTTTGCATCAATTTTTGCATTTGAAGCTTATTTATTTATGCCATTATTATTCTTTGTATTTTCTGTATTTATTTACTGTTTTGGTTAATTGTAATTGCTGAAAATTACTTTTAATCACTGAAATTAGCAGTAAAATTATAGAAAATGCACAGAAAATTATGAAACATTATGGGAATATATTGCACCACTTTATTTACCTGTAGTAAATTTTCCATGCATGTTTACCTACAGTAAACTTATTTTATTTCGTTCATACACATGTAGATGACTGGAATTTCGAACCGGGAGTTCGAGGAGCTGGCCCAGAATGGCCAAAACTATCTGCCATGGGCATCCGATGTCGAGATTGTGCTTGGGGGCCGGAAGCTCAGCGCAGCTATTGGGATAAGCAGACAGAAAGACTCTCGACCCACACCTGAGGAGAATGATCAGTCACTTCATTTTCTCAGGCACCACCTCTGCCCGACTCTCAAGAATGAGTATATGACGGAAAGGAACGCGCTAGCACTCTGGACCGCACTCAAGAAGCGGTTTGAGAGGCTCAAGTACACCATTCTTCCCCAAGCAGAGCAGGAGTGGATCAGACTGAGGTTTGCCGATTTTAAAACGGTCGGGGAGTACAATTCTGCCTTGTACAGGATTTGTACAAACCTTAAACTCTGTGGCAAGGAGATCACAGATGACCAGAAGATCGAGAAGACCCTGTCCACCTTTCACCCCAATGCTGTACAGACTGCTCGCAACTATCGTCAAGACGGCTACAAGGAGTACGTCGAATTGATTGATATGATGCAGGTGGCAGAGGCTCAGGACGAACTTCTCCGCAAGAATTACGTCACTCAGCCACCAGGCAGCTCCGCTGGTCGTGAAGCCAATGCGGGAAGTTACAAGGTGCGAAAGCTCTTGATGAAGAGAAGGGGGAAGAAGGGAAAGTCCATTGCCCAGAAAGGCAAGTCAGATGCTCCAAACGACAAAAAGGCTAAAAAGAGTGACAAGACCTATGGCCAGCAGAACCAGAGTTGTTACAAATGTGGCAAGTGGGGACATTGGTCGCGGATATGCAAAGCACCGCAACATGTCATTGATGCCCACCAAGCTCAGAAGAAGAATGACAAAGGGCAGCCTGAAGCCCACTTTGCAGTCATTGAGGGGGAGCAGCCTGAGCAGCTGCCGGAGATGATGGAGGTTGAGTCCATCCCGGCAGCAGCACCCCCTTACGACTTAGAGGCAGCCACAGCCATGCTCTCTCTTGAAGAGAATGTCATTGCTGAGAAAATAGCCGAAGAAGTCAATGATTTTCTAGTTGATTCCGTCTGATGCACAGAATGCATAAGACGTTAATTGTCATTTATTTTGTGTTAAATGGACAAGTTTAGAACTTGCATGGTTGGTGCTTTAAGATTTTGCTTTCTCATAATGGTTGGATGATTTTGGAATAAAGCATTCATTTATTTAGTTTATATTGGCATTATATGTTCTGATATTGGCGTATTTTATTTATGTGTTGAATGCCTTCTAATACATGTTAATTAAATACGTTATATTAGAACACGTGTGGCGCCCTATGGAGGAAGTATGCCTAGCCGACAGCGGCACAACGAATACCATCTTAAGAGAGACTAAGTATTTCCAGTCGATCCGTAAGAGCAATGGCAGCCTTACGACAATCGCCGGAAGTGATGCGTGTATAATCGGTTCCGGAAGAGCCACAATTATACTTCCCATGGGCACAACTTTGGTCATTGAAGAAGCCTTATTGTACCCAGAATCGACTAGAACTCTCCTAAGTTTTAAGGATATTCGCGCCAATGGTTCCACGTTGAGACTGACGAAGAGTACGGTAAGGAATACCTGCTCATTACGAAGCGCGAAGAGAATGGCAAAACAATATTAGAAAAACTTCCTTCACTTGAAACTGGGCTATATTATACCACAATTAAAGCGCTTGCAGCGTACACTGTTCTGAAAACAGTGTTTAGAAGCTCTGAACTCTTCTGTCTCTGGCATAACAGATTAGGCCACCCAAGTCTTAGGATGATGAGAAATATAATAAATAACTCACATGGGCATAATATTAATGTGAAGAATTTTTCGAATCATAAAGATTTTGTGTGCCCTGCATGTGCCACCGGGAAACTAATTACTAGACCCTCCACTCTGAAAGTGAAGGATGAAGTCCCTGCATTCCTGGAACGCATCCAGGGAGACATGTGCGGTCCCATTCAGCCCGTCTCAGGGCCGTTTAAGTATTTCATGGTGCTCATTGATGCTTCTTCGAAGTAGTCATATGTGGGTTTGTTGTCCACAAGAAACCACGCGTTTGCAAAATTGATCTCGCAGATCATTCGCATCAGAAATGTGTGTAGGATCAAGGATACCGACTAGAGGGGGGGTGAATAGGAGGTTTTTAAATTTTTCTTGTTTACTAGATTAATTCTTCACAATTTTAAGAGACAAAGATGTAAAGCAATTAATCCAATACAATTCGAGTTAACAACTTAGCTCTAAACAAATAAATGATCACAATGAAGCAAATGAACAAGAGCTAAAGAGACAAGAGACACGACCGATGTTTTTACCGTGTTAATCGGAAACTTGCCAGTTTCCCCTAGTCCACGTTGAGGTAAGCCCGGACGTATCGGACCGGCTCCACGAATTGAGCCAAGCACCTCGATCACTAGTGTAGCCCTTCCCCACTCCGGGTAGGCGAGCTCCAACCTTCACAATATGCCGGGTCTTCTCACAATCTTCTTGAGAAGATCACCGAGCCAATCCTTCTCCGGATCGTCCAAGTGCCGGCAAGCACTAAGAGTAAAAGATCTCGGTGTTCGCTTGAATGCAACTCTAGTGCCAAATGGATTTGCAATTGGAAACTAGCACTAAATGCTCAACAACCTCACTTTGATGTGCAAAGAAAGAATTGAGGTGAAGTGAATGCTCTAGGGCTTAAGAAATGTGCAATGAGTCACTAACTATTGCCCTTGTGCAGTGGTGGAGGTATTTATAGCCTCCACCAACCAAACTAGCCGTTTGGCACAATTTTCCCGCAAAAATCAGGATGAGCGGTACTACCGCCCTGCTGGGGCCGGTACTACCGCTCCCAAATCTTGCGTCAGAACGGCTCTGTCAGACGAGCACAGTGACCGTTGGATTTGGCGGCGCGGTACTACCGCCGTTGAAATTTGCGGTACTACCGCTCTCCGGTAGTTCCGCAACGTCGGCGCGGTACTACCGCTATGGCCAAACTCCGAAGGGTCCTCAAATAATGCCGCTCTCTGGAAAAATCATTCCGCTTGGGCTCCGGATCAACGGGACTCCGGAAGTACCGCTCTGAGAGCGGTACTACCGATGCCTGCGGTAGTACCGACGTTGGAGAAGCCGGTACTTCCGGTCTGGTAAAAATCCGAGACCAACCGGAGATGCTCTCTGGAGAAAACATACCGCTCGATCCTCCGGTTCTTCCGGACTCCGAAAGTACCGCTTTAGTATGCGGTACTACCGCTCTAAGCGGTAGTACCGACGTTGAAAAGGCCGGTACTTCCGTTCCGTGAAGATTCAACCGAGTTCGAGGAGTGCTCTCTGGAAAAACGGTTCCGCTCTGGAAGCGGAGCTACCGCTCTGCGGTACTACCGCATTTGAGCGCGGTACTACCGCTCTGCGGTACTACCGCATTTGAAAACCGCGGTACTACCGCTCTTCCAGACAGAGCACAAACTTAACTTTTAAATAGAGCTTTCATGGATGCAAGATTTAAAGGTAATCCAGATGGCACTAGATATATGCTATCAAATTATTAACCAAGATCCCTCTTGATGGTACGATCATTTAACCTAAAATCCGGTCTTCCACCATTCACCTAAGACCGGTAAAATTAAAAAGGGATCCTATTCTAAGAATACCTTTGTCTTGAGCCAATTTGATCTTCACACGTGTCCTTTGGCTTGCATGTTGTCGCTCATGTGTGGACTAACCCTTCTTATGCTCATAAAACACGTTAGTCCCATATTCGCATAATTTCATTAATTACCAAAATCATTTTTTAGGGGCCTAGATGCTTTCAATCTCCCCCTTTTTGGTAATTGATGACAACCCAAAGTTTGAGAAAAGAGAGATTGAATATATCAAAATGTTTGACAACAAATTGTATATTCTATGTGGACTTTAAAATGAGAGAGTAGATCTTATGCAATAAGACTTGTTTAGATAAACTGAACTATTTTCATTTTAGAGTCCAAGAGAGAGTGTGACTCCCCCTAAACATGTGCATGGATGATGATTCCAACAATTCATACAAGATGCATAAGACAAAGTTATGATATCAAATGTGAGTAGATAAATAATTTGGCAACAAGATAACAACAAATAGTAACAAGAACACAAAAGATCATAAAGATTCATTTCATTTAGAACATAGGAGTTCAAATTCATTACATCCAAACACCAAACATAGACATAAGTTCATTACATCCAAATTGAGATAATACGAACACGATAGTAGATAAGTCCATAGGTCCAAAAGTAAAGTTAAGCCCCCAATCCATTCTCCCCCTTTGGCATCAAGTACCAAAAAGAGGTCAACCCTGAGAAGGCGAGGGAGGATCACGAGCAGTACGACGGCGGCGAGCGTAGCGACGAGGCGAGGGAGAGCGCTCCAGATCTGCAACCCGTCCATCTAACGAGGTCAATCTGCTGTCAATGGAGTCTAGACGCTCATCCACCCTATCCATCCTGGAGTTGATAGACGAGAAACCCTCAAGCACAGAAGTGTAGATCTGCTGAAGAGTGGGCTGGCCAGGCTCCTGTGACTGAGTGGCTATTCCTGCTGCTGCTGCTGCTCCAGAGGATGAGCCTGCTCCTGGATCCGCGGAGCGATGGCCACGAAGACCAGTGGGAATGGGAGGCTCCGGTCGCGGCTTGTATCGCTTATGCACTCCACCCCGTCCTCCACGAAAGTGAAACTTGGTTTCGATCAGTGCCATGATGTAGGGCGCATAGTAGATGCGTTTGTTGCGATCATTTTTGGAGGCAACTATGTCCCTCATGATCACATCCACAACATCAAACTTCTCCCCCTTCATAATGGAGTCAATCATGTTCCAAACATGGCCTCTAATGGCATCATAGTTACCACCCTTAGGGAGAATAGTGTGGTTAATGATGCGGTTGATGAGAGAGGGTATTAGATGGAGCCCAACGTTTTTACCAAGTAAAAACTTCTCAGCAGGGTTGTAGAAGGGATACATGGCATGAACATCAAGAGCTGGCTTGTCGTGAATCTTCCCATGAGCGCTCAGCTCTGCTCTAATGGCCACCTCAAATTCATGTTTGGTGGCATCCAATCTCGTGCATACTGTCATCCATCTCATTTGCTGAAGATCAGGAGCAACATGCATAGTGGCATAGAACTGACGAATCATCTCCGGATTATAGTCCCGTTTCAAAGCCACAAGCTCATGAAGGCCTGCATCTCGGAAGCGTCTGTATGTCCCATCATACTTGTCAATGCCATCGATGTGATCCCAGTCAATGTATTTGTGATCTGCAAACTGGCGATCTGTTCCATACAGCTCATCAAAAACCTTCTCCTGAAACTTGGTGTGAAATTTCGGATTTAGAGAGTTGGAGGGCAGCAAATACTGATTGGTGTGACGAAGGCGAGCGTATTCATCTGGCGAGATTTTCCTGAGATCAATCTCAAGATCCTCTCTGTCGGCTAAGTCCTTCTCAGAAGGTTCCATGGGGGAACTCTCGCGTGAGGCCCGTTCAGACTCGGTGTCAGAATCGGACTCAGACTCTGGAAGAGAAGCCTTGCCCTTGTCTTGGGCATCCTTCTGCACGGTCTCAGATGAAGGAAGAGCGGGAGTTTCAGAAGAATCTCCTGTAAGGTAGGACTTTTTGCTCGCTGCTCTTGTTTTAGGCATCTAGGAACAAGAAGAAAAGATTATGAGAATCAAGGAAGTATAGCCAAGTTAGATTGAAAGGAAATGGATTGAAATTGCTGCAATGTCAGAAAAACCGGTAGTACCGCCGTTCAGGTCCGGTAGTACCGCTAGGCGGTAGTACCGCACCAGTCGGGCGGTAGTTCCGTTTCCTGGCAGATTCTAGGGTTTAGGAAATGTGAATGAATTTGCGGTGTTTTTCTTGGATTGTATCCATGGAATAGGTTTGAATACACCTTTCAACACCGAATAAACTCAATTTCCCTAGAATTAATCAGCAAAGACAACTATATTTCGACTTTAACCTAGACGAGACCTAGGGTTCAACAGAGAGAAAAAAAACTTTTGATCCAAAGTACCTTGAGGATCGGGGGGAGTTGAACCCTGGGGAGTTGAGTTGAGATGAAGAACCGAAGCAAACACCCCTGGATCCGAAGATTTGAGATGCGATTTTGGAGAGTTTTGAAAGAAAGAGAGAGAGAGAGAGGAGATGTACGGGCTGGGGCGGAAGAGGAGAGGAAGTACCGGAGAGAGGAAGTGGGGCCAACAGAGAAAACACTAGGCTCGGGCGGTTGCTCCCCCTTAAATGCAAGTCCGGTAGTACCGCAGATGCGGCCGGTAGTACCGCCTAGCGGTAGTACCGCTTCCTCGATTCGGAAGTACCGTTCTCCGGAAGTACCGCAGGAGACGGCGGTAGTTCCGATTTTTCTTGAAATTTGCTGAATTGAACTTTTAAGAGAATAGATGCAAATGATCCCTAGTTTTTGCATTCAACTAAAGTCATTAAGGATCATTATGCATTAAATAGAACAAATTATTATATTCAAATACTTTTGCATTTTACCTTTTATAAATCAAAACCCTTTGCATAAAAACATAATTTCAAACAACCTTTCAAGCTTCCTCAAAAAGCATGCATTTAAATTTCCCATAAATTTATGCAACATTTGAGTAATCCAAGACATTTAATTCATTCCTAAGCTTGCAAAAACGGTTCTCATCTAATGGCTTGGTGAATATATTCGCTAATTGGTCTTCGGTCCGGATGTGGCTTATGCAAATATCTCCCTTACTAACATGGTCCCTCAAGAAGTGGTGACGTACATCTATGTGCTTGGTTCTTGAGTGTTGGACTGGGTTATTGGATATCTCTAATCCCGTCCAGAGGCCTCAGAATAAAAGGACGAGAACTCCGGTTCCTCGAGTCCAAAGTAATCGGGGACGCACGGCGAAAAAGGATAAAATGGATTTATCACAGCCGATCATTGAAGTCCCCCAGAATGAGAAGGGGAGCCAGTTGAGACCTGGCACAAGTATGACACCTTCCGAAAAGGGCATACCGGATCTGAATATCCCCATCGGCATGGATGTGTGCGCATACATCGGAACCAAAAAACTAAAGAGACTTGCCACCGCAATTGAAAGAAGCGATGTGCAAGGTAAAGCTCCATCAGAAGCAATCGCTCTAGAAGAAGCAACTCATGAAGAAATAGCTATAAATTATGTGCACACGGGAGAGTCCCTGAATAGGACAACAGCTAATATCGATATCTACTTCGCAAAGAAAATTGCCACCATCATCGGTCTTGATCCCGAGCCTGCATCGCTCGCTGAATGTAAGAAAAGATCAGATTGGGAAGATTGGAAGAAGGCAATAGCAACTGAATTGCTATCTCTGAACAAAAGAGAGGTGTTTGGGCCCGTATGCCGCACACCTCCCCACATACACCCCGTTGGACACAAGTGGGTATTTGTTCGAAAGAGAAATGAAAGAAATGAAGTAGTGAGATACAAAGCAAGGCTGGTAGCCCAAGGTTTCACTCAACGTTCTGGAGTTGATTATGAAGAAACCTACTCCTCGGTCATGAGTGGAATTACCTTTAGATATTTGATCTCAATGGCAGTGAACTTGAACTTAGAAATGAAATTGATGGATGTTGTGACTGCATACCTTTACGGTAATTTGGATTCGGAGATTTACATGAGAGTCCCTGAAGGAATTCCTCTCCCGAACCAAGACAGAGCAAATAGAAATCTGTACAGTGTGAAACTCAGAAAGTCACTGTATGGACTGAAACAATCTGGAAGAATGTGGTATAATCGCTTAAGCGACTTTCTCTGCAAGAAAGGCTACACGAACAATGAAGACTGTCCTTGTGTATTTATACGGCGATCCCAGAATGGGTTTTGTATAATATCTGTGTATGTAGATGATCTGAACATCATTGGGACAGCCGAAGACATAAAAGAAGCAAGCTCCTACTTGGAGTCAGAATTTGAAATGAAAGATTTGGGCAAGACCAAGTTTTGCTTAGGCCTGTAGCTTGAGCACGTCCCTGAAGGAGTCTTGGTACATCAGTCGACCTACACCCAGAAGGTGCTTGAAAGGTTTGGCTTCGAGAAGGCATTTCGCTCGAAAGTACCGATGATCGGTAGGTCTTTACAGCAAGGAAAAGATCCTTTCCGACCTAGGGAAGAGGGGGAGGAAGTTCTGGGACCGGAATTCCCATACTTGAGTGCAGTGGGAGCACTCATGTATTTAGCAAACTGCACTAGACCGGACATTGCATTTGTCGTAAACCTGTTAGCAAGGTACAGTGCAGAGCCCACCAAAAGGCATTGGCAGGGCATAAAGGACATTTTCCGATATCTCCAAGGAAGTAAGGACCTTAGATTGTTCTACAGAAAGAATTAAGATCTGAACTTGATTGGCTATGCAGATGCTGGGTATCTGTCAGACCCGCATACCGCTAAGTCACAAACAGGTTATGTATTTCTGTGTGGTGGGACTGCAATTTCATGAAAATCGTCTAAGCAAAGCCTGGTAGCTACTTCGACGAACCACTCAGAAATTATAGCACTGTATGAAGCCGCACGAGAGTGCGCTTGGCTCCGCCGAATGGTTCACCACATCCAGCAGTCATGTGGGATGAACATTGTGCAAACCCCCACAATCATCTATGAAGATAATGCAGCTTGCGTTGCACAAGTGCAAACGGGTTATGTGAAGAGTCACCTCACAAAGCATATCAACCCCAAGTTCTTCTATGCACATGAATTGCAAAAGATGGACGACATTAAAATACTGCATACTAAGTCATGTGAAAATCTCGCAGATTTATTCACTAAGTCACTCCCCGCATCTAGCTTTGAAAGGTGCGTGCGTGAAATTGGAATGATGAGACTTAGAGAAGTGCAGAATTCAGGGGGAGAATTCTTACAAGCCCGCTAATAAATCTTGATCATGAAGATTAAGTACCCAAAATAAAGTCCTGCAGACCAAATGAATTTGGGTGAATTGTACTCTTTTTCCCTTGACGAGTTTTCCATGAAGTTTCTCGACTAAGGTTTTTAATAAGGCAATTCGTGCATCGCAGCATCACATGTATCATGTACTCTTTCTCCAAATTTTTGCCATTGGATTTTATGGAGTTTTGACGAGGCATGAGCATGTTGGGTGAGTGCCCAAGGGGGAGTGTTAGGAAACTGGGCCCATGGCCAAGAGTCCTGGCATATTTGGGCACCCCACCGTAGACTATAAATAGGGACCTAGACCCCCCTCATTATGTACCCGATGCAATCTAAAGCAATAAAGAAAGACCAGGAGTTCTCTCGAGAGAATAATAACCCTACTTCATGTATTCTTATATTGCTAGAAATTATAATGGGGTGCACAAGGCTATGGCTAGAAAAGTATGTATCTGTCTTATGCTTTGTATGCTTCTGTGCCCTCCATCTCCTTGCATTACTCCTTATAAAGTGTCAAAAGGGTGACAGTTGCAGCCTGCGGGGAGATACCTCGTTGGTTCATGAATCCCGCACGCGGTTGCCAGTTATTATCAGTGAGACTTTTGCTCACGCACGATCGCCGAGTGGTTATTGTCAGAGACAGAGGTTGGATACATGCGGTTATGTTCCAATTCCAATCCCAAATGCATCGAAATAACAGATGGCCCTCTTCTTTTCAGTTTCTAAATGTTACTTTTTTTAATAATAATTAGCTTTCAAACAGAGTGTCTTTTTAAGGTGGGGTCTATAAGTCGATTGTAGTACGCACTACAACGATTTCATTTATATATGACAAAATCACACGTAAGTCTCTCTTCGTACTCTCTCGTGAACAGGTAAAATCCATAAGCTGCAACTGAAAGTCATAAATCGCAGCCCAAAAGAATAGGCTCGATATTCAAACAAACCAATTCCAATTCTCCAATTCCAAGCCTAATTCCGCAAACAAAATGGGGTGTTATTAATTGAGATAAAACTTTCTTCGCTTTGATGGCAAGTGTCGATGAATTATCACTGATCTTATGAAGTAAATATGAGGAATAGGACACTCGAGATCATGCAGAAAGAGACATGGTGTTTTAGACATGTTCAGGCCTTCTCCAAAGAGAATAATAACCCTACTTCTCGTGTTCTTGTATTGATAAAAATTACAATCGGGTGCATAAGGTTATGGCTAGAAAAGTGTGTGTCTGCCTTGCGCTTTGTATGCTTCCGCATCCTCCATCTCCTGACGCTACTCCTTATAAAGTGTTCAAAGGGTGACAGTTGCAGCCCGAGGGGAGACGCCTATTTGGTTTGTAAATCCCGCACACAGTCGCCAATTATCAGTGGCGGACCCACCCTTCGGGCGAGGTCGGGCGGCCGCCCGAGCTCCGTCGCCGGCGGACCCCCTCCTCCTCCAGAGCGGCGAGGCGGCCTGGTGGCTACCTCTGCCCCGCGTCTAGGACTGCAGAAAGTGCGCGGCCGCGCTGCTGTCTCTCACAAGACTGTGCAGTGTGCTATTTCTGCCCAAGATTTGCACAGGTTCCGTGGTTCTTTTTTTTGCCTCCACTTCCCCACCTAGATTGCATTGTGTTTTCCTATATTCATTTCTTTCCCTTTGGCATTCAATGATTTACTTCTTTTGCAGGGAGATTGGGAATTTGGATTGTTTAGGTAAGGCAAGTTTTTTTTCAGAAAGCAAGAAATTCAGGTAATATGATCATCAGGAGATTGGAGAACATGCAGATTGAACTCTCTTTTCTGCAGTTTTTGTTCTACATGCTTTTGGTAAATTACAAATGCCATTGAGGTTCCATTGCTGTGTTTCACCTAATGTCCAGGTTGATATATCGGATAACTGTTAGGAGTTAGTAAGATTCATTGCTTCGATGGGATAAACAAAAGAAGTAAATGTATTTTAATTTTTTAGTGGAAACTAGCAGTATATCAGCTACGCTATTCAGCTGCAATGATACCGTTTTCTCATGGGTATACCCGCTCCCTGGAGCAATTATTGATGGGGTGATCGAATCACTAAGAGATAGCTTTTCCTTTGGCATAGTTGTCTTTGTTGGAATTAATATACTCTGGTTTAGTGTGAGCAAATTGTCAGCCTTTTGGTTCTTTTGCTGCACAAGATAATTATCATGGACAATTATTCCTTCCTTTTGTCAGTTGGTTCTGACGCAATTTTGCGGTGCCCTTAGTTTTCACAGATTAGATGGTGCTAAATCCTGTATATAATCTATTTGGGTTAAAGATTTGACAGTTCTGGACAAATTAAGCATGATGGCGCTCCGGGGGGCGCGGTGCGGTAGCCAAGGGGATGCGGCGGCGCCCGGCGACCTGGATATGTTCTACCGATACTGGCATTTTTTTTGGTGAAGAACTTTAGAGGAAATATCATCTTAATTCTCAAGGTACTTGTTTTTTCACTCTTTCGCTACTTTTCTGTGTTTATGTCATACAATTAATCTCGTTTAGGAGAACAGTAATGACTAACAATTGTATTAATTCCTACAATAAGAACTATTTACAATTATATTTGCTATTTGAGAATTGAGATAGATGTATCAGTTGTCCCTAAGTGAATTGTCCACTAGCTGGAATAATAAAGCAAATAAACTTATTATCAGTTCGTTAAGTGATGCAGAGTCATCGAGCGAGGGCTGAGTGACCAAACTCTAGCAGCACCTAGAAAGTCAGCGACATGTCCGATGAGGAAGTGGCACTGGACGAGCGATGACGAGCCGCCCTAGCTAAGATTTATTCCTGGGTCCGCCACTGCCAATTATTGTTAGCGAGACTTCTGCTCACGCATGATCATCGAATGGCTATTGTTAGAGATGGAGGTTGTATACGTGCAGTTATATTCCAATTCTAGTTTCAAATGCATCAAAATAGCATATGGTACTCTTCTTTTGGGCTTCTAAAAGTTATTTTTCTACAATAACTAGCTTTCAAACGGAGAGCCTATTCAAGATGATGTCTACAAGTTGATTAGAGTACATACTTTCATTTATATCGGCTAAAATCGCACGTGAGTCCCTCTCTCTCTCGTGAATAGCCAAAAGCCAAAAAAGCGGCAACCGAAAGCCAAAATCCGCAGTCCAAAAGAACATGCTCAATATTCAAACAACCAGTTACAATTCTCCAATTCCAGGCCTAATTCTGTAAACCAAATGGGGTGTTATTAATTGAGAGAAAACCTTCTTTGCTTTGAGGGCAAGTGTCGGTGAATTACCACCGATCTTACGAAGTAAATATGAGGAATAGGACACTTGAGATCACATAGGAAGAGAATGGTGTTTTAGACAGATTCATGCCTTCTCTAGATAGAATAACAACCCTACTTCCTGTGTTCTTGTATTACTAAAAATTACAATGGGGTGCACAAGGCTGTGTCTAGAAAAGTATGTGTCTATTTTCTGCTTTGTATGCTTCTACGTCCTCCATCTCTTGGCGCTACTCCTTATAAAGTGTCAAAAGGGTGACAGTTGTAGCCTGCAGGGAGGCACCTCATCGGTTCATGAATCCCACACATGGTCGTCGGTTATAATCGGTGGGACTTCTGCTCATGCACAATCATCGAGTCGTTCTTGTTAGAGACAGAGGTTAGATATGTGCGGTTATGTTAGAGTGGTAAGGGCACATGTTCCCTTTTGACTACCACACATAGTTAAGTGCAGTGGATTTACTATCTAGTTAGAGGATAGGGTCCACATTTCTGATTACAGACCCCTTCGACTAGGGGGTGGTCGATGCTTGGCTTAGCCCGAGCATATTCTTCCTAACCAGGGGCACTCGAAAAAACTATCAGAGCAATTCTCCATTCGATAATTATTGTGAACATTAAGTCTATTCATTAAGGATTATTTAATCCTTGTCATCTAGCCCCCAACTTTAAGTAAAAATGACTTGAGAAAGGTTTGGAAATACTGGCCAGAGAAAAACCTTCCGACTAGTACACCTCTTAACCGAAGTTGGACTTAGTCAAGAGAGTTATTTTGGCTTGCGTTGTAAAATTTAAAGGAGTTACTACCGTGTGAACAGAAAAATAAGGCAAACAGTCATCCCACTTTTGCACATTGGGAGCACTTCCCAAGAAAACACCAACAGTTGGTCTTTCCTTTATTTCTTCCTGTGGGTGAGTGGAGTTAAATAGGAGCTGGGGGTAAGGCTTAGGGCTTTTATTTTCCCCAATCGCTTCATCTCCCCCGAGCTCCTGTCTCCTCTACTGCCTCCCAAATCTCAACTTCCCACAAAAAAGCTCTAGATCAAACTCAATTCCGAAGCAAATATGGCATCAACGCAATCCAATTAAGTGGAGTCTCAGATGATTGGCAAGAAGATCAACTAATTGGTGGCAAAGGGGAAGGTGCTAGACAAGAGCTTGGTGACATGGAAGAGCGCAACCGACCACCATTATCCTTTAGGCGAAAATGGCAAAATGGTCATTTTCAAGCCTACTGCAAGTGTGGCCTTCAATTGCTAGTGCATCCCTTCTTGGCCGAGGTGCTTGAGCACTTTGAGGTGGAGTTGGTGAATCTCGCTCCCAACTCCATCACGATGCTAAGCGTATTTGTATACCTTAGCGAAGTGTACTTGGGGATCCCCGTAGACCTAGAGCTCTTCAAGTACTACTACAACATGACCAAGCCAGCTGGGTCAGCCGTAAGAAGCCATTCTTTATTCCTTCATAACAAGAGGGCACATGAATACATTCCTATATACACCAAATCTTCTTAGGTGCAGTGGAAGAAGAGGAGGTTCTACATGGTCGTGACCTGAGATAACCGACTATTTTTCACGGGAAACATCACAGAGAAAAAGAAGTCATGGGATTCGGCCCTGAGTGGTCATGGTTGGATCGCTCCCTAGATCTAGGCTATCAATCAGCTAAGAAAGCGAGGATTAACTAGGTGGCATGTCATGATTGACTTCATCGCATGTCACATTAGCCCTTTAAAGAAGTGAGCACACCCCATGTGGGAGTACTTGGGGATCAATGACCCGACTAGGGATTATAAAGGTGGTAAGTATCTCATGAATCAAATTCTATTCAGAGTAACTTTCTTTTCGAGTAAACTTAATTCAGGTTTACCTTTTGCTTGTAGACTTGCCCTCAGCAAAAATTACCAAACGAGTCAAGAACATCTGTGAAAAGGAGCCTCTAAACAAGGTGGGGGCTCCTGAGATTTTGGCTGTCATCTCCGACGAGGAGAGATAAGCCCACTTAATGGTAAAATTTTTCTGCTAACGTTAATTTGAGTAATTGATTCTTAGAATTCCGACTATTAATTACCCTTGAATTTGCTTTTCATAGCTTGTTGGCACATTAGAGTCCTTGGATGATGCAGATATCAACCTGGCTTCGCAGATGATGACTCGGGGAATAATGAGGATCCTCCAAGCAAAAGACACTGCCTCATAAAGGCGGTAGACAAAGAGAAGAAGAAGAGTGAAAGCTCGAGTTCTCTATTGCCACTGACTTCCTCGGCCACTCATTCCTAAGTAGCAGCGGCTGTAGGGAAGAAGGACAAGGGGAAGAAAATGGTGGAGCCTAAGAGGAAGGCTCCACAATCGAAGGTACATTCTATTATGACACCCAATCATTCTTGATTTCTCATTCGATCGCTTTTACAATAGAATTGCAAAGGGAGGACTAGTGAGAATTTTTTGTGAAGGCTACGGTGACATTGGATGAAGCCATCATTGTCACCAGTTCGAGCCCTTGGGTGGTCGAAGTTAGCTCCGACCATCTTGTAGATGAGAATGCCCAACCAATTGTGGTTGAGCAAGGTTTGACTGCTTCAACAATCAAAGCTAGTGGCCACTCAAAGGTCAAAAGCCTCGAGTTGGTGAAGTTAGTCAAGAAGAAGGATAAGAGCTACTCAAGCGCTCTGAGCAAATTGCCCCTGTCTTCAAAGTGAAGACATGGAAATCAAGTTATGTAGAAAAACCTAGAGGAATTTTACTTACCTTTATTTCTTCTTCTTTGATTTCTAATCCTCTTTTCTTTATTTTGTTTTGAAGTCTGGTTGCCCACTCAAAAAATATTCTTCTGAGTGTTGCTACCATTTACTCAAAGGAAAATGCTCTAAGTGGTCCCTCTGCCGAAGCCACTGTCAGACCTAGATTTTACAATCCAGATTCCTCTGTGATTCTACCGCACTATTCCCTAGATCAGTAGATAGTGCTCACGGATTACAGTTCTGATTATCAAAGTACATACCATGCGAAAGCATAAATATAATAGTAGACTTACTCATGGGCCGATTAGGCCGAAATCATTAAATTGCAGCAGCGAAAGAACGAAGCACGCAAGTGGGACCTTCATGACATGCCCACAAGCAGCCAACTGGAGGTTCGCGGCCTAGTTCTTGAGCGAGTGTGAGCACAACCACCGTGCTCCGCGAGCCAATACACAGGATGCAATTAATTAATATGTATGGCTTATCAAGGAAAGGCTCAGGTTATTTTATTTGCAATAAATTGCTTTTGAAATAAAATACATAGAAATATCCTAAGACCTAGCTGTTTGAACTGAAACATATTATGTGAAAGAATGCACTAGTAATAGAGATCCAGATTCCATCCACCATTACATGGCCTCTGCACCACATGCTTAATCCTTCAGCGTTATAACCGCTTAACTTATCACTGGGGCGACACCCAGGGCAACACAAATAAGGGCCTTTCTCTGCCCTCCACTTCACCAATTCCACCCACAAAGATTTTGAAACAGAACTATATCTAGTTAAATTCCCATGTCCGCCCTTAACCGTGGGCAGGGTTATTCGAATAGTTTTAGACTCTGCAGAGTTTGCACACTTTACACACAAGAGATAAATCTATTCGTTGCCCCAGATGATTCCAAATATACCAGTCATTTTCACCATGACTGCCCAAACCAATTTCTCAAGATTCGAAGTAATGCTTTGGGGCATTTTCGGTGCCCCCGATTATCTAAGCAGTTATAAGCATGGCGTATAGTTATGGACTTACTTTCGAAAGGTTACCATTAAAATTTTGCTAGGGTGACAAGGCTCAGATATTCAAATATTTCAAAGGAGGTATAATACTAGCAAATCGAATAATGGGTATGTAACTAGAATCTTCAAACAAACATATATTTGCATATGAAATAACATCATGCAATTTGATAATTTAAACAAAAGTAAATTTGCAGAAAAATGTAGGTTCAACATGATCAAAGTATTGACTCGCCTAGCGCAATTTACCGCAGTCTTGAGCTCACACAATGCTTGCCCTTGAGCTTCTGGTTCCTATCTTCACTTTAAGCTTAATCTCGCTGGATCCACTGAATCTTCACGACTCCCAATTTCTAATTACGCGACAAACGACTGAATCCAACGAAAGCAATCAACTCAAAGGATCCAAATAAATCCGAATAAACTCAATTTAGTTTTATTATGAGTTAATGGGTGATTTGAGGCAAAATTGATAATAGAATATGATAACTTGATTATGTATTTATGATCTCTTTTGTTATTTTTGTATTTATCAAGGAAGTTCCATGAGTTAAGTTGAACCTATGAATTGGTATATTTTGTCGAGTGCTAATGTTCAGGGTATATGATATATGTGTATATAAGTAAGGTTTGCAAATTTTAGCTTACAGAGTTAATCTTATGGGCTATGTTTATAGCATTTTGTGGTATGATATTGTATGTACCTCCATTTATTACTAGGCTAAGTTTAATTTGAATTAGGATCTATTTATACGAGTCCCAACTTGTTGTATGCAACTATGCTCAGTATTATTATTCAGTTAAAACTAACATTAAGATTTAATTAATGTCACTTGCAATTATTCTAGCTAATATTAGACTTAGCTTCACTTCTAATTTCAGTCTAAACCTAGTTATCTGGGCAAAGCTTGGTATACCAGTTTATATTGCAATATTTGTTATCTTAGCAAAACCTACTGCTAAAATTTATTTAATGAAGGCATGTTGAATATTGAGCATATATTTTATTTATAAATAATGGTAGCCTTTATTAAATTTGAATATCTAACCAAAGGAGATTTTCTTTATTATTGCCCTTAATTAGTATTGATCTTAATGAGTATTTTAACCTTTGAATTCATTTAGGCAAATCACATTAATTATTCATATGTGACAACTAGTCCATATACTTAGTGGCTTTATACCCAAATCATCTAATAGTCAAAAATGGTCCCCTTGATTGCTTAGGGTATAGAGATGATGATTAAGGTCAATATCACGCTGTGGTCAATCTTATGATGTTCACTAATATACAATGACTTAAGTTTTATTTTAAGTTAAAATTATTTATCTGGGCAAAGATTGTTCTATAGAATCTCACTTCATTATCTGCCATTTAGCAAAAGTCTATCATTAAGATTTACTCCGTGGCATGGTAATTATTAGGGCATATATGTTTATATTGTAATTAAGGGTAATATCTGTTAAATTTTGGATATTTAATCAAAATCATAATGCCATTATCAATATCTTTAATTAATTATTCAGACCCTATAATTAATCATATATGAGCTAATTCAAATTTAAATCTTTAAACAATCTCATTAACATTCTATTTAAATTTTTATTAGCTTCTCTAAACCATTCCCTAATTTTTCATGATTTTTGTCAATTAAAATGAGCTACAAAAATTAGAATAAAAAAAATGGGGAGTAAAGTGCTGCCGGCTGATTTGAACACAGAACCTGAGGGGCATGGAAACCTCAAGCGCGCTAAGCTAGCCATCGGAAATCTTGGTGTTTCTTGGTCCTATGGGGATGTAACATGTAAATGAGTAAACAGTGGGCTGGGAACTGCAGCGCGGTCGGCCGGCAAAAATCAACCGAAAGTCTAGACTAACAGGGGCGATAGGGGGTATCGAACTCGGGACCTCTCGGGTGAACGACTATCTAACGCGCTCAGATGTTTCCTGTCTAGAGGAGGAAATACGATATAGTTGAGGTGACGCGTGAGCAGGGCCAAGCAGAGCAAACCACCCGCGCATCTGAGCTGCTGCGGCGGCGCCGGCGGAGGGCGGCCGGGAAGGTGCGGGTATCTACCAAAATGGAAGTCCCAGGGGGTCTGGAAGCCGTGGGTGGCGGTGCGCCGGCCGGAACGGCGGCGAGGTGAGCGGACGGTGGATTGAAGTGGCCGACGGCGAGGTGGAAAGGGGTGGCGGCGCCGGAGGGTTAGGAGAAGGGGTTTCGGGTGGGCGTGAGCTCGAGGCGGGCACATGCTTGCTTACCTTGCTACTAGCTGCACCGGGGAATGGCCGAGGTTGGCCGGTGACGAAGGTCGTGGGCGGCGCGGGCAGGGGCACTGCGCCGGCGAGCTGGGGCACTGCGCCGGCGAGCTGGGGCGGGCTATGGTTCCGATTGGTGGTGGGGAAAAGTTCGGGGCACCGAGACGCTACCTCCACCGCAAGGAATCGGCGGGTGGTTTACCGGAGAGGCACCGGCGGCGGTAATGGTGGCGGCGACCGTGGATTGGGGAAGGAAAGCCGAATCGGGGAGGGGAAAAGTGAGGGGAATGGCGTGGAGGAAAAGAAAGGAGGATCGACGACTTTTATAACAACAGATGGGGCGAGGGAGCGCGGAGGACCGGGCGGAGGCAGCGGGCGTGAACCGCTAGGCAAAATCCGACGCGGGGCTCGGGGCGACGTGACCAGGCAAGCGGCGCGTGGCAGGAGCTGTGCAGACGGGCAGAGGAGGACAACGAGAGGGAGCGGCGAAGAGACGGCACGGGAGCAGGAGCTGCAGGCACGCGCGAGAAGGAAGAAAAAGAAAGGGAGAGAAAGAGCTGGCGCGGGCGCTTGTTGGGGGAAGAAAGAAAAGAGAGGGGGAGCTAGCTTGGCCATGCGGCAGAGGGAGAGAGGCGTGTGCGGGGGCGCGGGTCCTGCTGCGCAGTGAAACGGCCGAAAGGGGGAAAAGGCGGGCTGGCGCGCGGGAAAGGGGAAGCTGGGCCGGGCCGTTTTCGGCCGGCCTGGCTTTCTCTCTCTCTTTTTATTTTATTTACTGTGTATATATATACCTTTATACAGATATATATATGTATATATTTAGTATGTAGGTTTGCATGTGTATGTTTCTATTTATTTCTATTATATATATGCACATATTTATATATATATATATATATATATTCATTTATTTATATGTATATACACATATATATATATTTTTATTTATATGCACCTTCATTTTATATACATGTATATGCTTCCTTCTTGCCTATATATATATATATATATATATATATATATATATATATATATATATATATATATATATATATATATATATATATATTACATTTTATGTCTTGCTCATCTTTCTAGATTCTTTGTATATATATTCATATGTTTTATTTATTTATTTATTTGCCCTTTTTATAATGCTATTTACAATATGAAAATTTTTATACTTTAATCTTAATTTTATCCCTCCGTATGTTGGTTTGTAGTTTCTGTTTTAAATTCAAAATTACAATTTTCTTTTACTTCCATATTTTCTTTTATTTGCATATTCCCATGTATGGCATTACTAACATTGATTTTGTTTTTTTAGTCTTTCTTGAACTTCTTTAGCTCTTGGGAGCTCAAACAAAATTTAAGAACACTAAGAAAATCCAAACTCAAATAGAATATTTGACAAAAATAACTCAAGGACATCATATTTTCAAATTTAAAATTTCAGGATGTTACAGCCACCCACTCGGAAATCGTAATCCTGAGTGGTCCTACTTCCTTAGTCCTCGAGCAAGCCTTGGGAGAAGAAGTTGGCTTTCCCGAGCAGGCTCTAAGAGCAAGTACAATAGTATAACCAACTAGTGGCTATAACACTTGTCCATTTCATTTATAGCCTTCAAAAAAATAGTTCATACAATAAGGTAGCTATTACAATAACTATTTGGCCCCACGTGTAAGAGAGTGAAATGCATATTTTTACATGCTATAGCTAGCTGTAATTTAGTAGCCAGTTTTCTTCTCTCTCTTCCTTTCTCTCTCTGCCACGTAAGATTTGGTTGATATTATATTTGTTATAGCCTGCTGACTAAGCCTTATTGTACCTGCTCTAATAGTCGAAGAGCCAATTCCTTCAATTGTTGAGGAGGGTGTGGCCAAGACTTTTGAGGACTCGGCCACTCAAGTGATCAGGGAGGACTTTGAGGACATAAATGTCCAAACAGAAGACCAAGCTGCTCGATCGCCAACAGTGGTCTAGAAAGAAATTGTGGAGAGCTTTGCTAAGCGCCTTTGACTAGAAATTGGGGAGGTCTATCCTCAATCTCCACGACCTCCCTCCTTCCAAGTGAGGAACAAGAAGAAGGAGGAGACGTAGATTTTTTTGGAGCTCCCCGGACCTCCAGAGATTGGGACCTCATCCTGGAGACTTCAAAACTAAAGCCCACATCCCAATGACATTCCAACCCGCGAACACATTTTGGGCGATGAGCGTCTGTAGCAGGTTTGGTCGATAGTCTCAAGAAATTTTAGGATCTCGAGCACTTATACTCGGATATGGCCCACCAAATAATTGATGTAAGTACCTATCAAATATTATTTTTGGATCATTGTTTTCATTTTCTCATACTCTTCCTTATTTTTCTCCTTTTTAGAGATCGGTTGAGCAGGTTGCCATAGTCAGAGAGATGACCCGATGACTGCTCGAAATAAAGAAAGAGAGATTTTCCCTGCGAGCAAGCAAGGAGATGGTAAATCATTCTTTTGAGTCTTCTATTTTCTTTCAAAGATTACATTGTTCTAATCTCCGAGTATTTTGTAGGTTGAAGAGTGATGCTAAAGTTCTCATGGATGATCTTGAGTTGGAAAAGGCACTCTGTGAGAACTTAGTCACCGAGAAAAAAGATCTCCTAAAGAATATTGAGGGGGCTAATTATGCAGCTTGTGAGTTGCAAAAGTTCATCAAAGGTAAATGAGTTCTTTGATGGTTATTTGGCATTTGCTTCATTCTCCCCCTTTTGCCTTTTTCTTTATTTCCTTTTCTTTTGAAGATAAAGAGTAGGATATGGAGAATCTTCTATCTGAGCTTCGTAACAAAGGCTCAGTAATCAAAGAAATCCAACATATGATAAACCAAAATGACAATGACCTCAAGATATGGGAGGAGCACTGCATGAAGAGTATCTCTGACCACTGAAATCAAAATGTTGAGCTTGAAAACTGCATTGAACATTAGAAAGAAATTCTCAACTTGTCAATTTATACCAGTCAGAATAAATTTTATATTAGCCTCTGTTACCTTTTTTGTGCAGAACAAGCGGTAGAAAATAAAAAACTCTAGGAGGAACTTGCAACCAGTCGAGAGGAGTTAAGAGCAGTCAAAATTACCTTTCAAGACAATGTCTCCCTCCTTAACAACACGCTCGACAGTCTTGGTTACGAGGAGGTTTGACCTCTAAGTGATTACCTGGTTGGGCATGTTAATTGTCTTGGCCAACAAGCTAGGGTCCTCCAAGAGTTGGCTGCTACTCTGAAGAACAACCAGGCCTAGTCAATGAAAGAAGCTGTGGAAAATGGAGTATGTTTTGCCTTGACAAAATTCAAGGCAGTCGACCGCAACCTTAACTTTCTTTCGATTGAAGCAGATTTCGACTGCACCGAGGAAGAGGCCAATATTTTCATTGAAGAAGCTAGGCCAGTCAGAAGAAAAGTTGCTGAGGACATGCATGTCAGGTCTCTATCCAGCAGCGAAAAGTATGGTGACTCCGGGGAATAGATAGATCAAAAACCATAAAGCTTGGTCTATAAAACCTTTATGATATGTATATATCTTTTCCAATTTTTGGCATTTGTTTATTTCTGAGTGGTTAGTAACTTCGTAATAAACTAGGCTAAGATATAAGTTACAAGCATAACTTCTCCAGCCCCTGTTTTCTTAGTTAAAGTAAATAAACTAAGGAAATAATAGAAAGAACAAGTCTAAATTCTCCTGGCCATCTATTTTTAATTTTAGTATCCTTATATTGGTAGCAAGAGTTAGGGACAAATCGATGCTAGGAAGCTCCTTCTAATGGGCAAGACCACATGCAGAGAAGAGAGACTTCAACCAGGTGACAATACCTTTCCCCAACCAGTGTAAGGAACTTTTGCTTAAAAGAAGAACTCAAATAGCAATAAAAAATGAATTATAAGCATGAACTTTATTAATAACATTAGAGTTTATACATATAATTTTCTTAGATAGCCTATGTTCCAAGAGTTGGATAAAACTTTGCCATCTTCCATAGTTAGTCATATCGAGCTCGGTCGAGTAGCTTCAGCAATAGTGTAAGGACCCTCCTACATAGATGAAAGTTTATTCCGACCAGAATGAGTCTAAATCTTTTTTCAAGACTAAGTCACCTACAGCAAGGCTATGCGGTTGGACCTTATGGTTGTAGTATTTTCGTACTGCTTGTTGGTAGACTACCAACCGAATTAAGGCTTGGTTCATTCATTCTTCAAATAGGTTAATGTAGTTGGATCAATGTTGATCTTGATCGTTATTATTGAAGGCTTTGACTCTAGCCGAATTGATCTTTAGTTTTGGGGGAAAACATGGCTTCTGGACCAAAAAAACTAAGAAAAAGGGAGTTTCGTCTGTGGCCTGACTAGCCGTAGTGTGAATTGCCCAAGTAATGAGGATAATTCTTTTACCTAAGCCCTCGAGCGGTTTATTAGCTGGTTGTACACTCGCGTTTTGAGAGACCATATGAAGGTCTAGAATATGTTTGCAATGAACAATTCACACTTTAGTTGAGTTGAATTTGAAATTTGCAAAAATTTTAAAAAATTCAGATTTCAAATTGTGCTATCAAGTTTCAGGCGGTTTGATCACCATGGGGGTCAGCGGTCTAATTGTCATGGTGCGAGCGATCAGACCGACCATGGACTTTTGGATAATTGAATGCCAAACATTTATGTAGGCTTGTTTGGAGAGGAGTTTGCACTTGGTGTCACTGAAATTGAAACTAGATAGAGTTTAACCAAAATTTCAGAGAGAGTGTTTTCTGATGTTGTTAAGCAATCAAACTGGCCAGTGGCCGATGGTCTGATGGGTGCGATTGATCGCCATGGGGTGTACAGTCAGACTGATGGTAGTGACCAAAGATCAATGAAAATGGCTTTTAAGTTGGATGTGTGTGTACACAGCATAGGTGTCATTGGTTGGTTGTACTGTGTTGCATGATTCATGGTTTTGACTAACATGAGTCAAATACATGAAACTTGTGCTTGAGATGGTTGGTTGGTCTTTAGATGTGCAGGTGGCTTGAAGAATACCAGTGGTCAATGGTAGTGGGCCAGGACTTGGTGGGGAAGCTAAGAAGATAAGGATCGTGAAAAGGTGGGTTGATGCATATGGTGCGCTAAGTGATGAGGTCGATGCACGTAGAGATGGTTCAAGGGAGACCGATGTAAATTCAAGCTCTATTAAGTTGGTTTTGGTGATAACGATAAATGCAATTGTGAGACTAATATGTTTCGTAGTTATGATATTGTCTAGTCTTATTGATTGTGAAATCTCTTAAGTTTCATTTAGATGAAAAGGTAAAAATCATAGATGTATGCATTCGATATAACATTCTTATAACTTAGTGTATTCCTTGGACCCAAAATATAGATTAAACTCCATAAATAGTCAAACTTGAATATGTGCATATATTTCCATTATACATTTTTGTATGCACATATTTAGGGAAAGTTTACTATATGTTTTGAGGTTTCGTAAGTTTTGATCCATGCTCACTTTTCCACATATTAAGTATCCTTACTTCGAAACATATCTCTTGGGTATATATAGCTTGTGTACTTTATATGTACTCATGATTGATTTAAATTAAATCAATTATAATCAGGTTGTCATCTAGTTCCTCCATTATGTGTTAATGGTTGGATGATATAATGATAATCGCATGTGTAAGCTTTGCTAGCAATTAATCTAAAAAACAAAGACTTCCATTCAAATGAGTTAATTGCTTAAGAAGCTTATTCTAGAGTATATAATTATTGTGTACATGTTGTATACTCGCAAATAAATTTTTATCTCATTATTTATTGAGATTATCATGAATTACTAAAAAGAAAAGAGTGTATAATCTAGTTCCTCCATTATGAGTTAATGGTGAAGTTTTGGTAATTGATGGCAATTGATTTATGGACTAACATTTTTCATGAGTTGGACGAATAGGTTAGGTTCCACAAATGAGGATGACTTAGGATGATTTCATGTGTTGAAGATCATTAAGTGAAGATGTGGGATGAAAGATGACTTTATCAGTTGAATGCCATCGAGAAGAAGATGCATTATAAGTTGATGCATATCCAAGATGAGATGATCAAAAGTTAATCGTCAAGTTAAGTGAAAACCCATCATGTGTTGATGGAGTGCAAGTGAAGGGTGTATCATCGGTTGACGCATATCAAGACAAAGACTGTGACTTGAAGTGAGGATGTGCATCATCAAACTTCAAGAGGCTGTTCAAGACAAACATATGATTAGTTAGGGCTAAGGATGTGTTTTTAATCTTTTACCGGTCTTGGTATTTGGTTGGAAGATCGAATTGCTAGTGTAGATTACCATACGATTAAGAGGGGTTATGTCTAATAGTTTGAGTCTCATCACGTGTTGATAGTTGAATCTCGCTTGCTCTAACTCTCCGTGGCATGATGCTATTATTTGAGAATGTGTTTTGCAAATAGTTGAGACTTATGCGTTGAATCCTTGTAACATGGGACTACACATTGCGAATGTGTTTTGCAAGTGTTTGAAATCCATAAAAGTGTGCAAATATATTTTGCAACTTATTGGAAAACACATTCGCAATGTGTGTGCGGAAGAGGAGGCGGGTTGTGTGTGGAGGGAGGAAAGGAAGGAAGGAGATGTGGTTTTGCATGCGGTTGTGGAGGTCACGTGTGGCGGTAGGGGAGTGGAGGACACACGTGGTAAAGTTTTTTGGGAGTTGCGAACGTAGGGTGCTCTTTGTGGTTAGACGGGAGCATGCACACACACAATCAATGACACGACATAAGGACGTCCACTCGCCAGCTAAAACCAGTTTTCCTGGACAGGAGAGGCTACGTGTCAGGAGAAAGTGAATCCACAAACTTACATGTTGAATCCACAAACTTACATGTTATATTAGTAGAGATTATGAAGCATTTAGTAGCTTTTATCATTTAATTGCTTTAAATGATCTTAATTGTGCTTATAATTGCATCTCAACATTTCTTTCTCATGTGATCGCTTGCTATTACACTTAGCATGAACTCAAGGGGAGTTATGTTTGACCAAAACTAATTTCTTAAGCTCTGCTTGATATGGTCGACAATGGCTCAAGATCAATCAAATTGATTGAATGAAATTAATTCAAATTAGTTGAAACTTAGAAAGTAGTTGTAGATAACTCATAGTCTATGACTTACTTTACTGAGATAGACCATACAAATGTGAGTTAAAATTCGGACTGAAGCTTGAGGACAGTTGTAGATGGCTCATAGTCTAGGACTTGCTCTATCAAGATGAGTTATTTAGCTAGTCAATTGCAATGTTCAAATAGGTTTTTAGCTTAAGTGAGCCACTTTGGAGCTCTTTACCAAAAAAACAGTTATGTTTACCTCTTAGTCTTCATTAACTCCTTCCCTTTGTTACTTGATGAATTCATTACCAAAGGGGTAGAAATTATGGCAAATTTGCGTGAATTGGGCTAATGGGGAGAAAATGAGGGAGTTTTGGATCTTTGAGTTTTATTGCAAAATCTTGAATTGCTTAGGTTCTTCTCACCATAACTAAGGTCAAAATAAATAATTGTTCTTTCATATAGATCTAGAGTGAGAATTTTCTAAGTGTAAATAATTTTAGAGTACTTAAGTTGAAAACTTGCTCTTTCTAGTTTCTTTACTTTATTTTTCTAGCTCACTTAGCTATTTTCAACATCAGTTCACTTCTTGAGTCAAGTTGAGTTCTCTTTCACAGAATTCTCTTCTAAATTTTAAAATCAACACAACTATGCATTTTTAGGAGAATTGACAATGTATTTATCAAGGGGGAGATTGATAGACCATGTGGGGGTCTAGAATATATTTATGATGAACAATTGGTACTTTGGTTGAGTTGAATTTGAATTTTGTAACAGTTTCAGAAAATTTAGATTTTAGATCACCAACGATCTGAACACATGGGGTGAGTGGTTAAACCAGTTATGGACTTTTGAAAAATTGAATACCAAACACTTGTATAGACTTGTTTAGGGATGAATTTGCACTTGATGTCACTGAAATTATAAACTAGAGCTAAAACTAGATAGAGTTTAACTAAAAATCCAAAGAGGGCATTTTTTGGTGTTGTTAAGAGATTAGACTAGCCAGTGGCCGGTGTTTTGACCGGTGCGGTCTAACTACCATAGGGAGTGCAGTTAGACTAGTGGCTGTGGCCAGAGATAAGTGAAAATGGCTTTTGAGTTGAATGAGTGTGTACATGGCATAGGTGTCGTTGGTTAGTTGCGTTGTATTGCATGATGCATGGTTTTAACTGATGTGAGTCAAATGCATAGAACTTATGCTCGAGATGGCTGCTTGGTCTTTGGATATGCAAGTGGCTTGGAGAACGTTAATGATCAACGACAATGGATCAGGACTAGGCGAGAGTGTTAAGGTCCGAGCAGTTGTGTAAGTCTAGGTGAAGCTACTGACTCAAGTAGGAAGTATAGAAAAGACAAGGATCATGAATAAGCGAATTGGTAAATGTTGTGTGCCAAGTGACTAGGTCGATGCACGTAGAGATGGTTCGGGGGAGACCGCATGCGTGAAGACATGACGGCTAGTCATTGGACAATACAAGCTACATGTCAAACATGTGGAGATATTTTGAGGTGAAGGTGCGTACATAGTCAAGAGAAGGTGCCTGGAAGCTTTGTAAAGGGTATTTTGGTAGTTGGTGAAATACTGGGTTGGTGCCTTGATCAAAACCACAGTGCGGAGAGGCACAAAGGAGAAATGCTTTAGGTTAAGGAGAGCTGAAATTATCAAGTAGATCAATCGTTAAGGGGTTAGCAGATTGAGTCTTGTAAGCACGTTGAGAAGTATGCGTGAGTGTGTAAAACCCGTGTGAGTGGGGTGCTTAATGAATTGGAACCATTAGGTTGTTGCTGGTTATTGAAGGAGAGGAGAGGAGAAGAGGTAATACATCCAAAAATTCTAAGGTTTAGGTTTTTGTTCTACCACCTTATCTCCTTCCATGGTTGTGAGAGAGAAAAGAGTGGTGCTTTACCTGTACCTTGTAATCATCCATGAGTATGTAAACTTCATCCACCATTGGAAATATATCAAAGATTTGTCTCAATCATATTCTTGTTTGCATTCTGTCTTGGTTTCACTTGTTGTTGAGCTAAATTTGTGATTTGTGTCTGTAGAAGTTCTAACCTGAACTCTTGGTTAAATTATCTTGCTAGGACATATGAGAATAGATCTAGAAGACCTCATATCTTAAATCCTCACGAGCATTAAGTAATTTGAGCTTTAGAGTTTTCAATGTTCTTATGACTTAGATTTGATTATCTGTAATTTAGTGAACCTAAACCCAAGAACCTTATGATTATTAATTAGTTTAGGTTCATAATTTCTTGTACAAATCTCATGTAAAACTTAGAAATGTTTAGATAAAAATTGAGCAAGTTATTAAGATTTAAGTTTTTTTCTGAGAGACTTTTCATATCTATGAACAAGGGGCCGGTTTAACCGGCGCTATGCCTACGTTCAGACTAGCTATGGCGGTTAGACCAACACATCCATGGTGGTCGAACCAGCCTTAGGCTGGAGGTTGTTGTTTTATTGATTTAGGTCTCTATTCTTACTTTGTAAGGCATATTTGGTACAACCTAAATTTGGTAATTTTTATGCTCACCTGAGTAGATATTTAATACTATAAGAGGAAAAATTCGAATAATCATTCAATCTATCTCATCGGTGGCATCAATCCTACAAAATCAAATCAAATCAATTTGTATCAAAAGTGATGGCACTCACTGCCTCTACTGCCGTAGAGGTGGGCATTGGGCCGGGCCGTGCTGACACGGCCCAGGTCCACCGTGCTTTGGGCTACGTCGTGCTGTGCTGGCTTGGCCCAATCACCCCGTCGTGCCATGCTGCTGGCCCGCCTCGCCTCTAGCCAAGTCCAGGCACGGTCCAAAGCCCGTCGTATCAACGTTCGCACTGTGCCAGCTCAAGCCCAGCCCAAGGTAACTATATATGATGAAGGCGGCGGTGATGATGGTGGTGGTGGCTGCCATCTTCATTTCTCTTGTACCCATTTTGTTAAAAACTAGTTAAAAGCGTGAGGTAAAAGCGCTAGTCAATGGATTATTATTCGCTTTAGCCGATAGAACATCGCTTTAACGAATAATAAGCCCATCAAAGTATTGCAGCAAAACAATAATTGGAGACACAACTTAATGTTACACGTACATAACCACGCAGGGCTAGGCTTGATACAAAAGCTCGAATATTACAATATTTAGAAATAAAAATGTTCTAGCTATTGTCTATCTAAAACGAAGATAATATAACTACACCTTATTGCAATCAGGTTCACTAGGAACAATTTTGGATCACCGCCTACTCCATTCGACCTCCATACAGGGTGTCCGCCTCCTACTCTTCATATTACGAGTCCACAACATTTCACCTAGGTAGTATTTAAATCCATCCATGTAGCTTTCATCAGATCCTAGCTATTCTCTGGACTAACATACTCCTAAACAAGGGAAGATAATAGCAATGATCCTCTTCACCAGAGCCTAGCTATTCTTCGGACTGATATACTCCTAAACGAGGGAAGATAATAGCAAGGAAAGATCCTAGCTATTCTCCGGACTGAATGCTCCTCTTTTACATCTATAAGAATATACATTCATATTCTCAATCTCTTGTTCATTCTCATTCTATTTCTCTTTCTCAGGATTTATAAAAAATAGGATTGTGTTTGTTAGGTTTTGAAAGGATTCCAAATTATTACTTTAGAAAACTACCGAACACTCGTATGAACAGCTAAAACCTACATGGGTTTCCGTAAGCACCCTTTTCAGAGACAGGTATGAATTCATGATTTATATAGTATTACACAAGTTTGTACCACTTTACCCATCACCACTTTGATCCCGATGGCTCATGGAATTTCGCATTTCCTAAGATACAATGCCTAGATCAAAGTACAGAACTTTTACATCTATCACAATATATTATATCTCCACCTAGCTACTCTCAATTAGCAGCCTAGGGCGGTATGCATCAAGGTGATCTAAATGATATTCTAATAATTTAATTCATATGCAAATAGGTTTTAGTCTATGGATGTCATTTAATATGGTCAATAAGGCTAATTAGATATTTAATTACAAGATATTCAGTCTTTACTAATGTGTCAGTTTGTTACTAAAATTTTGAAAGGAAAAACAGTGTTAGCTAGATTTCATGGAATATCCTCTTAGCATGCATTTTCTAAATCTAACTTGTATTTTATTTCTATTCCTATTTTTATTTTTCCTTTCCCTTTCCCTTTTTTTCTTTCTCCTCTACCTTTTCTCTCTCTCCCCTCTCTCCTTTATCCCTATCTGGCTGAGGCCTTCCCAAGCCACCCTTTTTCCCCCTTTTATCTTCTTCTTCCCTAATTTCCTCTCCTCCTCCCCAAATCCTTCATTAATCCTCCTCTCCCAAATCCTCCATGCTCAGGCCACTCCCTACGCCTCCCTACTACCGTGCCGACTTGATCCCGGCTGCCTCACCCCTCCATTGTCGTTCCTGCGCCCTCGACTCCGGCCTCCACCCTCTCCTACGCCTCCGGCCGTCGGCCATCGGCCCCCCATGAATTTAGCTAAGGCCACCTCCCCTTGGGTTCCAACTCCATGCGCCGCCAGCTCTCCCTTGCCCTGCTCGGCTCCAAGTCGCCCGTCGCCAAATCTGCCGCCTGTGGCCGCGCCTTGCGCCTCACGACCTCTGGTCTCTGGCTTTGACGAGAAGGACCTCTACAAGACCTGGGTCCGGGTAAGCGTCACCTCCGACTCCATCTGCTTTCGATTTTTCCCTAACCACACAAGTTTTCAGGTGGTTTTGGTGATTGTCTTGCACTTTTTGTTGTTTAGACGGCGGCAATGCAGAGCCCGCAGGAGAGGAATGCGCCTCGACACCAACACGGCGGGCGAGGAGGCTTCGCCGCCACCCATGAGCGCTAAAACCATCCGCGCCGCATGTGCCTAGCTCTCTTGCTCTTGGTCATGTCGTCCTGCTCCAGCACTGTCGCTAGTCGACGGATGCGGTCGTCGTGCCCGGTGTGCTTGACATGCTCGGCGTGCTCGTCGTGCCGGGCCGACCTGAGCATAGTACGGAATGTCGTACCATGGCGTGCCGCCCAATAGACCAGCTTTTTAGGCTCAGCCCAGCCCGCAGTCTGTGCTGTACCAACACGGCCTGTCATATGTCAGACCCTGTGCCGGACCGATCGGACCTCAGATTGACTCAAATAACACTACCTGACTTTCGCCTCTAACCGCCCCAATACAAAGGGTCTGTTCTTTTTAGCTTTTAAAAGCTGCTTTTCGGCTTTTCTACAGTAACTAGTTTTTAAACGGAGTATCTTTTCAAGATAGGGTCTACTAGTTAATTGTAGTATATACTGTACTGATTTCATTTATATCAGCAAAAACTGCACGTGAGTTTTTGTTACTCTGTAATCTTCCACACGAACAACCTAAAAGTCACAAGTTACAGCCAATAACCATAAATTTTAGCATGAAAAACATGCTCAAAGCAACCGAGTTTCTCTCCTATCCCTCCCCTTTTTCACCCCGTCCTGATCGGCGCAGCTTCTCTGACGTTACGAAGTAAAGTCGTCCATCCATCCGGCGATCAACGGCCCAGATTAATCTAGCGTTTTTTGATTTTTTTTACTTCTAGTCTTTAGCTTTTTTATTTTTATCTTTTTCTAGCTTTTTTTTGTTATATTTCTTTATATTATCTGTGTTAAAATAATCTATATTTTATTTTAGAAAATATGTTATTTTAACATAGATAATATAAAGAAATATAAGAAAAAAGAAAAAAGCTAAAAAAAGATAAAAATAAAAAAGCTAAAGACTAGGAGTAAAAAAAAAAAATCAAAAAACGCTAGATTAATCTGGACCGTTGATCGCCGGATGGATGGACGTGTGCCTTTACTTCGTAACGTCAGATAATCCCGTGCGCGTCCCGATGGGCCCAAAAAGATTCCGTCTCCCCCAGGCCACTAGAATGCGAATCTTTCGCAACAATCGAGCGGTCCCTGGCCGGCTCCCCCATTTAAGTCCATGCGGTGCGTTGTCCTCAGCTCACTCCATCCAAACACTCGTACACTACGCCCCATCACCGCAGCCAGGAGAGGAGGAGATAGGCGTGAGGTGAGGGGAGAATGGCAGTGCGCGGCTTTCCTGTTCCTCTTTCCTGTCCCATCGTGTTCCGTAAATGTGGCGTCCATCCATCCTCACTTGCTCTTTGCTAGTGGATCCAGAATGGCAAGCCCGCAGTGCTGCGCGAACCCCCCGACGCTGAACCCCGCCGGCGGGGAGGGCAAGGTCGTCGACAGCTTCGGCGGGCTCAGGGCGTACGTCGCCGGCGCCGCCGGGTCCAAGGCCGCCGTCGTCCTCATCTCCGACGTCTATGGTGATTGATTTGATCTTGATTTCCCCCTCAGGATCTCTTTTTTTGCTCCTCCCAAGTCCTTTGCTCGGCATGTCGACAAGTTCCAAACTAACAACACTTTCCGTCTTCTCCTTGCAGGGTTCGAAGCGCCGAATCTGAGGTACACATTTCTTTGCTATCTGATATTTCGATTTCGTTTTTTGGTTCCCCCGATATCTCTTTTGGTTCAGCCAAGATCCGTACATCGATAGATTAAACGGGCCTGCATGGTGCGGCGCTGACTTGTTGTTTCCGTGCTGGCGACGTTCATCACTAGTGGAAATCATGGTGCCGTCGTAGTGATTGATGGCGATACTTGTTCCCTGCTGCTGCTGCTGCTGTCAAGTTGTGCACGTTCTTTACGGTGTACCTGCTCCTAATAGTTCTGTGCTGTGTGAATTGCAGTTACTCTGTGTATATTGAGTCCTCATTCTTTAGCCTCTACTGCTGAACAGGGAAGACTATTTCATCTTACAATTTATTTCAGAGGGCAACGAAAGAGGAGAAATGACTGAAATTTCGGCATTTCGATGAAAATTTTGGTCAAATTGTTCGAATCAAATTTGAATTTTAAACATTAAAACTAAGGATAAAAGGAAAGTTAAATGGACAACATACACAAATTGTACAATTGTGCTCTAGTCCAGTGGCATGCGGCTTTTTTTTAGCGACAGGTCGCGTGTTTGATCCCGGCCGGCTCTTATTTGGTTTTCATTTGTTAGAACTTACGTGGGACCCACCGTAAAATCCCGAAAAATGGGTGTAGGAGGTCGGATTCGACAGGGTGCAGCAGCAGGGCTAGAAGGAATCTTTTGCTCAGTGGAGGATTTCAAGATGTTTTAACCCTTCATAATTCAAACTAAAATGAAAAAATTGGCCAAAATGATTTTTTTCGTTGGGTAGCGAAGGGACAAAATTTCCGGAATTTCGGCGAGATTTCGTCAAAATTGTGAACCCTGCTGCTGATCCACCTACTTATACAGGCTATTAGGATATGTTATTGTTCCCATATATTTTGGGCAAGTGGATTATTAGAATGTCGTCGGTGCATTTTGGGGTTCACCACCATGTGTGAACCGACATGGACGTTAAGGGAGGGCTGCAGGTGTTATGTCCTCTTTGAAGTACTTTATTTATCGTAAACACAAGTGTCAGCTATGAACTGTAAATGGATTCTGATGTAATCGCTTATCTCATGAAGGAAGGTAGCCGACAAAGTTGCATCGTCTGGATACTTTGTTGTGGTGCCAGATTTCTTACACGGGGATCCTTACGCACCTGACAATGCCGAGAGACCGATACAAGTGTGGATAAAAGACCATGCCCCGGTTTGTTGTCCCCTGATTCCCTAAACCCTTTTCTGTTTCTTTTTTAATAGATATTCAGGTCACCATGTTTCAATTAATTTAAGCTAGCCTAAGTACTTTGATTCAGACTGTGTTCACTAAAGCAACCAAGTGTGTGTGTGAGGGTGGTGGGGGGGGGGATTTCTATTGTATACCGGTGACACAATCAAGTTTGTGCAACGAGCGAATGAGGTGGCGACATGCGGCAAGAACACTGTAGCCCGTACAAAAAAATATTTGTACGTTTTTGCCACAGTACCAGTCGTACGGGAAAATATTTTTAAAATAGCTGCTACAGTACTTTTACCACGTGTCAATTGTGTCACCGGTCAAAGTGCTAAGTGCAGTTTCTGATGTTACAGCCCACTCATAGTAATGTAACGATGGTGTGTCTTCTAATCTAAATTTTGACTAACTGCTGTTTAGTGGCAATATATTATATCTGGTACCAATACCAGCAGTTGCAGATGCTACCCCCCTTGGAAAACATGCCTGCCTCAGAAATTTTATTAAATCTAACTATGTTTATATAAGAGTAATGATGGGCCACATCATTTCATTATGATAGCTACAAATGACCGATCTATATATCTTTCTGTACTTCCGTGTCCTCAAGTTATCTTCCCCTTTTCATGCAAAAGCATGATTTGAATAGAACTTATCGCTCATTGGTTCCTTAGCTTGTTCATCTTTCAATTCCTTTTCATTTTGTTGAATAATTTATGTAAACAAACTAAAAAAGTTCCTTTTTACAGGAAAAAGCATTTGAAGAGGCAAAACCAGTTATTGCTGCTCTAAAGGAAAAAGGAGCGTCTAGTGTTGGGGCTGCAGGTTATTGCTGGGGTGGTAAGCACTGTTTTGTTGTCTATTGTGTGTGTGTGTGTGTTTTACTTCTGAACTCAAAATCTGAAGGTTTAGCCTGCTAATTATTGTGTTGCTTCTCTCAACATATCAGCGAAGGTGGTTGTGGAGCTAGCGAAAGCTCATGAGATCCAGGCAGCCGTATTGTCGCACCCTTCTTTTGTTACTGTTGATGATATCAAAGGTAAAATATGTTCGTTGAGAATTTTTTTAGAAGCATTAACATTATTATATTTCAAAGCTTTCAAATTCTTACTCTATGACACATTCTACCTAATATCAGAGGTCGAATGCCCAATTGCCATACTTGGTGCTGAAGTTGACCATTTGTCCCCACCAGAATTGGTGAAGCAGTTCGAGCAGGTTCTTTCTTCTAACTCAGGGGTAAGTTCTCATTTCGAGCAACTTGATCTTCAAGGTGACCATTTGCTCGAGTTATAGAATTTGCAGATATAACTAATGCTAAACTTAGTTGTCATATTCACCAGAACTTGTAAAAAGTACTGAGGAAAAAGGGAAAAAGGCAGAATAAAATCAGGAAAAGAAGTCGTAAAATAAAGTAGAAGATAGCTAAATTGGAGAAACATGTTAAGGGTATTAGAGATAAGGGTATTAGAGATAGAGTTTGTATTCTATTCCATATATGCCTTATCTCTATATGGCATATCCCCTTGTACTCTCCTATATATATATATGACCCTTTAGGTCTCATATCAATATACATAATATTCATAACATGGTATCAGAGCTTAGGTTGAAACCCTAACCTCGATCTACATCCAATCTACTTCCGCTGCTGCCCCGGGAGGCGCGATCTCTCTTCACACCCCTCCTCATTCCCCTGCGCACGCGCTTCGCACCCTCCTCACTCCCCCGTCGCCTCTCTCGCGCCTGCCGCTTCTCCACCCTCTCCCTCCCATCTCACGACGGAAGAAGCAGCGGCGTGGGCGCGCAGGCGGCCCAGCGCGGGTGCGGCGGCGTGGGCATGGCGGCGCGGGCACGGAGGCGGCCCGGCGTGGGCGCGGAGGCGCGGGCATGGCGGCCCAGCGCGGGCACGGAGGCACGGGAGGCGGCGTCGCGGGCGCGAAGGCGCTGGAGCGCGGAGGCGGCGGTGAATCCGAGCGGAGGAGGCCGGATCTGGCGCGAGGTTTCCGGATCCGGCGGCGGAGAGGCCGGAGGACGAGGATCCGCGCGACGGCGACCAAGAAGAGACGAGGGGCCCAGCAACAGCCCGCCGAGATCCAGTGGCGGCCTCGGACGGGTGATGGCTCGGCGGCAGCGAAGATGGCCGGATCTGGCCCAGAGGCGGCCGGATCCGGACTTGGCGGCGTCGGAGATGAGCAGATCCGGGCGCGGGCGATGAAGACAGCCGGATCTGTGGCGGCGGTCGGCGCAGCCGGGCGGAGTGGAGCAGAGGCGGGCGCGACCACCAGAGCCCAGATCCGAAAGCAAGCCAGTGGCGCCGGCGGCCGGGAAGAGGTGGCCGCCTCCGATCCGGGAGAGGCGACTGCAGCGGCGGTCTGATCCGGAAGATGGCCGCCCCCAGGAGCAGAGATCGATTCTCCCGGGGGCAGCGGCAGCGGAAGATGAACTTAGGCTAGGTATAGAACCTAGGCTCTGATACCATGTTATTTTAAGTATCTGCACGCGGCTCAGAGAGTAGAGCGGCGGCTGCTGCCATGCAAAATAAAATTCCTATATTTCTATGATTGACAATAAATTTGTGGACTCGCACGACTTAGACGAACGAAAAAATTAGAGACTACGGATTTTGCATGGCAGCAACCGCCGCTCTACTCTCTGAGCCGCGTGCAGATCGTAGAAGTCGTTATGATGCCACCGCTTCTCTAGCCGCCGCCTCGAGCTTCAAAGGCCGCCGCACGTCCTCTGTGCACTGCGCCGCCGCCTCTTGGGTTTCGATCTGCGCCGTCATGCATCTATCTATCCCTCTTCGGCTTGATTTGACAGTTTATTCAAAGGCTGCACGCAACGACGACATCATCAAGGCTCGGACTTCGGATTTACCTTGTTTTAGTGTTAACCCTTTTCAAATGCAATGCTATTGCATACGCCTTGCATTTGAGGGGGGTGTTAAGGGTATTAGAGATAAGGGTATTAGAGATAGAGTTTGTATTCTATTCCATATATACCTTATCTCTATATGGCATATCCCCTTGTACTCTCCTCTATATATATGACCCTTTAGGTCTCATATCAATATACATAATATTCATAACAAAACACATTGTCGTAGGAGATTATTGTAGAACCGTGGCTTAAAATCTTATATGGAGCCTTTCATCCGCCTACAGATTGGTCACTTTGTCAAGATTTTCCCTGGGGTTGCGCATGGATGGACCGTGAGATACAGCAACGACGATGCAGCTGCCGTCAAGAGCGCCGAGGAAGCCCTGGCAGACATGACCAACTGGTTCAATAAGAACCTGAAATGAACTTGAAGTAGCAGCCCTCCTTGTGATAAGCTCTCGCCACTGCTCATCAGTCATCATGCAAGCATCCTTGGTTTATGTTATGGTATTAGCTATAGGGCCTGCATCTTTGATTGGGCGGGCGTCCCAGTCTGTCTTGTGCTAGTATGTGTATGCTTTACTATTTCGGACTCTGCTTGGCCTGAACACTGAACTACTGCAACTGTAATAAAATGTGATTGCCTTTGCAGCTTGGGGAGCTGATACGCTGGTCTCTATAACTTGCCTTGTTAGAGCAACTCCAACAGTTTGGCATTTTTTGTTTCCCATATATTGTTGTTTGCCAACTCCCAAAATAATATGGGGAGAAAAAAAGAAGCCCATCTCCAATAGTTTGCCATAATTCACTTGCCAAAAGGATTGCCGGCACATGCTATGTGTCGTGATGACAATTCAAGGCACATATATGTGCCCCCTGTATTCAAGGATTGCCGGCACATGCTATGTGCCGCGATGACAATTCAAGGCACATATATATATGCCCCTGTATTCAAGGATTGTCGGCACATGATTTATGCCATGATACTTTTTAGTGGCACATAGTTAATCTTTTTCGCAGCTAATAATATGTCCCTGGGAGCCGGCGATGATGATCCCTGGTAGCCGACCGCGGGAAAGGACTGGAGATCGAGTCGCCTGAGGGAAGAAGGACGCGGCGCGTCTTCCAGGCGTCGCGCGCGCGGGAAGAGAAGGAGTCGGCGCGAGCCTGCGCGCACGGGAAGAGAAGGGCGGCGCGGCTTCCAGGCTTCGCACGCGCGGGAAGAAGAGGCGGCGCGGCTTCCCAACCCCGATGCGCGATACTTCTCGACGCGGATATTTGCGCGCTCAGGAGGGATATTTGGCAAGTTGGGAAAGATGGGGAAGGAGGATGCCAAACTGTTGGAGAGGGTTTTATCTCGTTTTGCCAAAAATTAAAGGATGGAGAAGTCAGATGCCAAACTGTTGGAGTTGCTCTTATTAGTTACAGAGACATGAACAAGTAACCAGATCTTCAAGATCAGCTGGAAAATTTTACTTAAGAAAAAAAATGAGAGGATATTTTTAGAGACGCAATTGCTAAGAGAATTACAGAAAGAACCCTGTCCGAGGCTTAGACATTGCTCTTTATCTGACGTTTTCAGTAGCATCAATTTAACTATGAAAAAATTGAGGACCTGCCAGTAGCCACTGTTAAGAAGTGCATATGAGCATTTGTCGCTCGATGTCATACGCGGTGGTAAATTCTCAGATTCCTTTATTATGATTACACTTGCAATGCTGAGAACCCGTGCCCAGTTTTTTTCTTACCCAGAGTCTGGGGCGCACTGTCTCTTGTCTCTACTGCAGTGTGGGGCCTGCTTCAGTGGTGATCTTTTGCAGAAGACTATGGGCCTGTTTGGCTGCGGCTAGGGGTGCAATCGGTTCGGATAGTTCCCGACCGCCCGCCCGACCGAGTCAGTTCGGATGGTATTTCGGAAAAATAGTCGGTAACCGGATGGTTTTGCCGGATATGGTATCAGAATCGGATAATCATTGTCGGAATCGGATTCGAATTCGGGAGAGTAGTTTCCGTCGGATAGGAGAATATCCGGATATCTAATCGGTAATATCCGATGCTAGTTATTCGGTAATATCCGAATCGGATAATTATTTAAATTTTTATTTTAGGTTTTGATTTTCAGAAACTCCCAGAAATTAAAATAAAAGCTAAAAATAGTAGGAAAATCCAAATAAATCCCAAAAAATTCCCATAAATTCAGAAAAATGTAAGGAATCTAAATAAAATAAGTTCAACTTGTTTTAGGCACAATTACTCAACTAAATTAATAAATTACTCTCTAGGCTTTAATTAAAGGATTTGAGAAAAAGGAAATTAGTTTCTAGAGAAAATCCAATCAAACCAATTAAATAAATAAGTAAGAAAGAAAACCAAAATTTTGGGATGCCATAGTAATACTCCTCAGGAAGTGGTTCTAGATAACTATTCTGTTCATTATTGTTGGTATGTATACAAGTTGCTCATTGTATTTAACTTTCAAGTACATGATATTTCTATATTATATTTAATTATTTATCCTAATATGCATGATCTATATTTAATTATTTAGGATCTTTGTTTTTGCGTGTTATCCGATGAAATATAGTTACCGTATCGAATCCGCTCCGTATTCGTTCTGTATTCGTGACCGATACTATCCGCGTTCGTATTCGTATCCGGCACTATCCGTGTCCGACTCCGATTCCGAGAAAAAATATGGTATAGGATACATGATGAGCAATTACCGACCGTATCCGCTCCGATTGCATCCCTAGCTGCGGCTGTGGCTTATGACCTTTGGCTGAAATTTTTGAATTTTGGTTGTTTACGGTATATATTACGGAGAGATACTCACTTACAATTTTAACTGATACAGATGTTAGATTTTTAACGTATACATCGTTTAACTTGTAGATCATGTCTTGAGAAAATACTTCGTTTAAAAATTAGGTATTGTAATAAAAGCCAAAAACCACCAGGTTCGAAGGAAAGCAACAGGCCCTATAAGGCGCTTCCCTGTTAATTCTAGCATATACCTTTCCGATTCCGAAACGACAGGGCGAGTGTGTTCAACGGCGAGCTCGCACCGCTGGGAGAACCCGCCGGCGACCCCGCCGTCGGAGGGGGCGAGGTCGTCGACGACTTCGGCGGGCAGAAAGCATAGGTCGCCGGCTCCGCCGACGCCAAGGCCGCCGTCGTCCTCATCTCCGACGCTTTCGGTAACTGATCGGGTTGAACTGCAAGGACTAAAATATTCTTCTTCCTTTCCCAGATAATGACTGCGGAAAACCATTTCCCACTTTGCAGGATTCGAGGCGCCAAACCTGAGGTACACTGTGTTTTACTATTACTCTTCTTTATACGCTCTTATCTGTAAGAAAGGGAAATCCCTGCACCATTCTGGAACGGTGGTGGGAGGAAGTAAGGAACCCTTCGGTTTGTTATTTCCTTTGCACCTCTACCACGTAGCTGCTTGCTAGTTTTAATGATCGGTGGTCGTGGCCATCAAGAATTTGGACACAAACTGTTGTCATCAAGAACTTTGAGAAAATGTGTCCTTTCCTTCCATGCCAGACGCTAATTTATACCTGATTTTGTATATGTTGTGCCAATATCTGCACACTGATAAGGACGATAGGCCTACCTTTGGGACTAGTTTTCCTGCTTGCTATGGTACAGTTATTTTTGTTAGTGACAAAACTTTATTCAACCTTCTCCAATCTCCCACTTCCACTCTGACTTGTAGGGTCAGTAGTGAGCGATGAAAAACATGTTAGTAAAGTGCAAAAGAATGAACTAGAGTACTGTAGACACTGTGATCTTTTTCGTAAAATTGTACCTAAAGCCTAAAGGGTGTTAGTACCATAACATGCCCTTCCCACTTTCCAAGTCTGAGATATGCGTATTGATGCGGGGATGGCCCGATCTTTACGGCGTAGGATCGATGAAGATAATTTGAATCCGTGCAACCTGACGAATCGATGACGCTAACCACTATTAGAACAATAATCTGCGACAAAAGAATTCGCCCAACCACACGCTCGTGATCCCGTCTACCGACCACCAAGTAGACGCGTCATCGCTCTGGCCAATCACAAGGAAACACAAGAACGACGGGGAAGAACGCCCAATTCCCCGCTAGGTTGAAATCGTATGCCAAATCCTAAGAGGAACAAGCGTATAGCTCTATCTAAAAATAATAAATTGATTTATGATGGTCTGTTTACAAAAGAAAATAATCCAATTATTTATGACGCACGCGGTCTCCTAGCCAAGAAAAAAAACAGGATCCGAAACCGACTCAAAGTTGAGCTCGGCTAAAAAAAATAGAGGTACGCAGGCCTTCGTGAGAAATAAAAAGGAACTAATAAATTGGAAACAAGCCTCCATGAGAAGTTATGGGCCACATGACTTCCTTAATTAATATGACTTGTGCTCTTCCTTAATCCATGCATGCTGGTTATGGGCCACGTCATGATACATGCATGTGTGGGTTGGTTGTCACGCATGTTGCATGCATGATTTTCTTTTTTCTTGATATTTCTTTCTTTGCTTTCCAATTAAAACTCTGCACCGTTCTCTTTGTTAATTGTCTCCCATACAAACCTGAGAACAATTAAAATACTAGCATTAGGTAGTAACCAATTCTCATGTAAATTAAAGCCAAATTTAATTAAAAGTGAGTTTATCTGTTGATTAATCTTTTTAGCTCGTGCTCATGTAATCGGTCTAGTCGTGATGTCCTCATCACCCCCCTTTTGAGAAGGAGTCGTCCTCGACTCTAATTCTTCCGGTCCAAAGAACGATGATAAGTCAGCAACATTGAATGTAGAACTCACAGCATAATCATCATCCGGAAGCTCCATTTTATATGCATTGTCATTGATCTTCTCAAGTACTTTGAATGGACCATCTCCTCGAGGCATCAACTTGGATTTGCGCTTATCCGGAAAGCTTTTTTTTTGCGTAGATGCACCCAAACAAAATCACCTGATTCAAATAACATCTTCTTTCTTGACTTGTTTGCCTTCTCAGCATAGTAACGTGCCTTCTTTTCAATTTCTTCTTTAGTCTTGACATGAATATTCTTTACATATTCACCACATTTAGACACCTCCATATTAACTTGTTCATGTAGTGGAAGTGACAGCAAATCAAGTGGCGTGATGGCTTTAAAACCATACACCACCTTGAAAGGACATAATTGAGTAGTAGAATGTACCGCCCTATTGTATGCAAACTCCACATGCAGCAAACAATCTTCCCACTCTTTGAGATTCTTCTTGATCATCGTTCGTAGTAGCATTGATAGTGTTCAATTCACCACCTCCGTTTGTCCATCCGTTTGTGTGTGACAAGTTGTTGAGCATAACAACTTTGTCCCGAGCTTGACCCACAAAGTCTTCCAAAAATAGCTCATGAATTTGACATCGCGATCTGAAACAATTGTCCTTGGCAAGCCATGCAATCTCACAATTTCCCTGAAAAACAAGTCAGCTACATGCGACGCAGCGTTGCTTTTGTGATAGGGAATAAAATGTACCATTTTAGAGAATCTATCCACAACAAAAAAACTGAATCCCTCCCCTTTTAGTCCTAGGCAATCCTAAAACAAAGTCCATACTAATATCCTCCCAAGGTGCACTAGGAACAGGAAGTGGAGTATATAAACCATGTAAATTAAGTTTAGATTTCGCTTTGTGGCATGTCACACATCGCTGTACAAACATTTTAACATCACGCCTCATCTTAGGCCAATAAAAGTGATCACTCAACATCATGAAGATCTTTTCTCTCCCAAAGTGTCCCATCAATCCACCTGCATGATATTCCTGCAATAAAAGCAAACACACGGACGAATCTGGAACACACAATTTGTTAGCACGAAATAAGAACCCATCATAAACATGGAATTTATCTCATCCTCTCCCATCTTTGCATTTAGAATATGGTTATGAAAATTCATGGTCGGAAATATATAAAACTTTTCAAGCTCTCTAGTCCAGGCACCTTTACTTGCAACTGATTTAAAAGCATATTCTTTCTAGATAAAGCATCAGCTACCACATTCTCTTTCAATGAATTCTACCCACTTAGCATATCTATTTAGTTTAGCTTGGCTTTTCAAATATTTCAAAGCTTCATGATCAGAGTGAATAACAAATTTTTTAGGCCAAAAATAGTGTTGCCAAATTTCAAGCACACGCAACAAAGCATACAATTTTTTATCATACGCAGGATAGTTCAATTGAGCATTTCCTAGTTTCTCACTAAAGTATGCTACTGGTTTTCCTTGCATTAAAACACTACCAATACCTATTCCACTAGCATCACATTCAATTTCAAAAGTCTTCGTGAAATCAGGCAAAGCGAGCAATGATGTTTCAATTAATCGTTTCTTTAATTCTTGAAAAGCGTTTTCCTGTGATGTACCTCATTCAAATACAACACCCTTTTTAGTTAACTCATTTAATGGAGCAGCAATAGTGCTGAAATCTTTAACAAACCAACGATAAAAGCTAGTAAGACCATGAAAGCTTCTAATTTGATTAACATTCACAGATGTAGGCCAATTCTTAATTGCTTCAGTTTTAGATTCATCTACCTCAACGCCTTGTTCAGAAACAATATAGCCTAAGAATACAACTTTTTTGGTACAAAAAGTGCATTTGTCCAAATTAGCATATAATTTCTCACTCCTAATCACTTCTAGCACTTGTCTAATATGATCAATGTGTTCATCCATCGTTTTGCTATAGATCAATATATCATCAAAGTATACCACAACAAATTTACCAATGAATGCTCTTAAAATATGATTTATCAATCGCATGAATGTACTAAGTGCATTAGTTAAACCAAAGGGCATTACTAACCACTCATACAATCCAAATTTTATTTTTAAAAGCAGTCTTCTATTCATTACCAAGTTTCATTTTGATTTGATGGTATCCACTTCTAAAATTAATTTTAGTGAATATAACAGCACTACTAAGTTCATCTAGCATATCATCTAACGTAGGAATAGGATGACGATATCTAACAGTGATGTTGTTAATGGCATAGCAATCGACACACTCTTCATGTACCATCATTCTTAGTAATAAGAATTACAGGGACAGCGCAAGGACTAAGACTTTCACGTACGTACCCTTTCTCAAGTAGCTCTTGCACTTGGCGCTGATTTTCTTTGGTTTCCTCCGGATTGATGCGGTATGGTGGACTGTTTGGAAGTGACGCGCCAGGAACTAGATCAATTTGATGCTCTATTCCGCGCAATGGTGGAAGTCCCGTTGGTATCTCCTCCGGAAACACGTCCTCAAATGGCTGCAAAAGAGAGGAAACACTACTAGGAAGAGAGTTTAAGTCATTAGTTGAAAGCAAAATAGTTGCACCTTTGTACACAAGCACAAAGTGCAATCTTGATAGGTCATTGCTCACATCTCTCAAATCTGATTTTGTGGCTAACATAACCATCCCTCCCTCACTTTTACTTTTTCCTCTCATATTTGGCTTGTGGCTCTTACTCACCGATGTGTGGAAGTCTCTCTTTTCTTTCTTTCTACCCTCATTTTCAGCAAGCTTCCTTTGCTGAAATTCAGCTTGTATTTGACTAGAAGTCATTGTATTAAACTCCTTTGTCTTTCCCTTCCACTTAAATGCATATCCATTGGAACGGCCATCATGTTGTATACTTCTATCATATTGCCATGGCCTTCCCAACATCAAGTGACACACTGTTATGGGAACCACATCACACTCAACGGTGTCCTCATAATCACCAATCTTGAAAGTAACATGCACCACAAATTGAACTTTCACATCCCCACATTCACTAAATCATTGCACATGATATGGACGTGGATGTTTCAGCATTTTTAAACCAAGCTTTTGACATAATTCAACACTAACCAAGTTATGACAACTACCACCATCAATAATAAGTTTGATTACCTTGTTGTTTACCTTGGCTTATGTTTGAAACAAGTTGAACCGCTGTAGATGTGCATCTCCTTCTTGTGCAAGCATGCTCAAATTTTTGGTGACAACTAATGTCTCTCCTGTTTCATAATTCAACACATCAATCTCTTCATTGTCATTCGATGCACCCTCATATCTCTCCTTTTCATGACTAAGCTCAACCTCATCTTCGCTTGCGGATTCATACTCTCTATCTTCTGTCACAAGCATAACTCGGTTATTGGGATACTCTCTAAAAATATGTCCACGCCTCAACTACTTGAAACATTGAATTTCTCTACTCTTTGTTGTAACTCCAATTGAGGATGTAGGGGATAGAGTGGCCTTTTCTCACTTGAAGTAGGTGTTGTTTTTGCAATTGAGGAAGAACGAGCATTAGTATTTGAATTAGTACTAGCTGAAATTGTACCTCGTTCCAAATTAAAACGTGCTTTGGTGGTATTAGAGGATGATGATGATGGAGCTTTCAAGTTGAAAGTTGCTGTCCTTGGTGCTGGTTTTAAATCTTCTAATAACTGCTTCTCCGCCTTGGTCGCTTGATGCACCAAATCAACAACAGTATTGTAGGGCTGATATTGCACAATGCGTTTAATGTTTTTGTTTAAACCAAACAGAAAACGTGCAAGTGTTTGCTCTTCATCTTCGTGCACATGTGCCCTAATCATATCTTGCTCCATATCCTTGTAGTATTCCTCCACCGAGTGACCTCCTTGTCTCAAATTATGCAGTTTATCAAAAAGATCACGTTTATAAGTGTTAGGAACAAAACGTGCTCTCAACTCTTGCTTCATTTCAACCCACGATGCAATTGGAGGTTCTCCACTCTCTTTTCTTTGGTTCAACACATGCTCCCACCAAATCAACGCATACCCATCAACTCAAGTGATGCCATGTGTAGCTTCTTCTCCTCCGAATAATTGTGTACCCGGAAGATTTTATCTACCTTAAACTCCCGTGTGAGATAGGCATCTGGATCGAAAGCACCTTCAAATATGGGAATAATGAATTTGAGTTTCCCAAATTTCTCCTCCACTCGTGGGTCATCATGACGGTGGCCATGGCGTTGGTAATTGTCATTGCGGTGTAGCCAAAAGTCGTTGAAGTACTCATTGTGGGCGGCACCACTGCGCCCACGGCCTCGCCCACGGCCACGGCCTCTCCCCTGGCCATGGTCGAATCGCATTGGCGGCGGCTTGATCCGCATGAGTTTCTCTAGCGAATCGTGCAGCCCTCTCCTCATCGGTCTCGTCAAGCTCAACACCTCGTTCATGGATGCCAATTGGGCCCCATTCTTTGCGAAGCTCCTCTAGTATCTCCCTCTTCAAGACGCTCATGTTGTCATTCAACTGAGTGTTGAAATCATACGTGAGCTTCTCAAGGTCCGCTTAGGTCACATATGCATGTTCTCCTTCTTTCCCTGCAATGGTTAGTGTAAACAATAAGAAAACCTATGTATGTGGATGTAGATAGTTTTATTTGTAGAATTCACTCAACCTCACATTCTCTTACTAACCGAAGTTCTTATGCGTCCTTGATGGAATTGAAGAGCTGCACGCACTTTGGTGACGGTAGACAACACAAGGTGATAGATTAAGCGAATTCAATTGCACAAGCGCTGTTATAACAATGACTTATATGTGAAGTTCGGAGAGAAAATATTGACATATGCAATTTGAAATTCTAGATGTTGTTAAGTAATAATCCAAGCTAGAATACTTTGCCTAAGTGCTAATCCAAAAGATTTACGTGAAGTATATGAACGCACACGCAAAGATTAATGTGACTTGATGCAACAAAGAAATGAGCTAAATAAAAGCAATCTGAAATTGAGAATTAAATAGCTCATTTTGCACCAAGTACCAAGAATGAACTAAATAAAAGCAATAATATGAATGTAAGGGCGCAAAATTGCTCAAAGAAATTAAATACACAAGCTGAAATTATATATTAGAATTAGCTAACTCCAATTAAACCAACGCTCACTTTTTTTTGCCAAGGCTTTTTCTTTAAGTCGGCTGCCTTTTTTTACTTGTTGGTTGGCACTAAGGTTAAGCGTTTCTTTGCACAAATATCTAAAATTTCAGCAAATATAGATTAATACCAATAGTAGCCTTTAATGCAATTATCAAAGACCAGTCTCAAAGATGAACGGTTTTTTCACGGTACTGTAGCAAGTACTGTTCACAACATTGTTGCATATTACTGTTCATGGTACTGCAGCGAATCGCTGTAGCGTTGCCGCGACACTGTAGCATACTGTAGCGATCGTGAATATTTTTGGTTTAGGTGAAACAAAGGAAATAACATAATGATCAAGCGACGCAAAGGAACACGACGATCAGCACCTAAACAAAATTTTATTGGACAAAAACTTAACAAAACTGACGAAAATAACAGATGCAAAAACTAGGGTTAAATTTTTTTTTGGCTTTTCGTGTATAAGAAAAAAAATCTAACTACGGGTAAATTGATCCTACCATGTCAACCGCGCTCTGATACCAAGATGATGCGGGGGATGGCCCGATCTTCACGGCGTAGGATCGATGAAGATAATTTGGATCCGTGCAACCTGACGAATCGATGGCGCCAACCACTGTTAGAACAACATCCTGCGACAAAAGAATTCGCCCAACCACACGCTCGTGATCCCGTTTACCGACCACTAAGTAGACGCGTCGTCGCTCTGGCCAATCAAAAGGAAACACAAGAACGACGGGGAAGAACGTCCGATTCCCCTCTAGGTTGAAATCGTATGCCAAATCCTAGAAGGAACAAGCATATAGCTCTCTCTGAAAATAATAAATTGATTTATGGTGGTCTGTTTACAAAAGAAAACAATCCAGCTATTTATGACGCACGCGGTCTCCTAGCCAAGGAAAAAAGGATCCGAAACCGAATCAAAGTTGAGCTCGGCTAAAAAAAATAGAGGCACGCAGGCCTTCGTGAGAAATAAAAAAGAACTAATAAATTGGAAACAAGCCTCCGTGAGAAGTTATGGGCCACATGACTTCCTTAATTAATATGACTTTAAGTGATCTTCATTAATCCATGCATGCTAGTTATGGGCCACGTCATGATACATGCATGTGTGGGTTGGTTGTCACGCATGCATGATTTTCTTTTTTTTTCTTGATATTTTTTCTTTGCTTTCCAATTAAAACTTTTAATGCTGCCTGTTGTCTTCATCTGCACCGCTCTCTTTGTTAATTGTCTCCTGTACAAACCTGAGAACAATTAAAATACTAGCATTAGGTAGTATCCAGTTCTCATGTAAATTAAAGCTAAATTTAATTAAGAGTGAGTTCACATGCTGATTAATCTTTTTAGCTCGTGCTTGTGTAATCGGTCTAGTCGTGATGTCCTCATCACGTATGCTACAGGCTGTCTGGTGCTAATTGCTTGGCTCTGCTTAGGGTTTGGAATTTGGGCCAATGGATCTTGAATACCAAGTAGTATCAGATAATTCTCAGTAAGGGCACTGGAATAACAAGAACAATGGCTCTTCCATTTGTCGCTTTCTACATACCTGCTATTTGTTCAACTTAAATTTCAATGTGCATCTCTTCCAGATATATTGGGTAAAGGGATGACTAAGTAGAATTTTGGATGTCATAAAGAGATGCTGAGTTTGTTAACTGCTATGTCGCAAAATCAGATTGGTGGAATTAAACTGTGCTTTTGTGCTCTATTTGAAGCGCATTTGTTTATTGCTAGGGCTAATCTTCTGTCATGAATTGACACTAATGCTAAATATTTATGTCATGAAGGAAGATAGTATACTGCTAGCACTAACATTCAGATATGAATTGACACTAACAATAAATATTTATATCATGAAGAAAGATAGCCGACAAAGTTTTTTTGTCTGTTTACTTCGTTGTGGTGCCAGATTTCCTGCATGGTGACCCATACCAGCTCGACAATCCCAACAATCCTGGAATATGGTTTCAGTCACATAATCCGGTTTGTTTTCCTAAACTTGTACAAATCCTTTTTGTGCATGGTTTCAGTACACCTTGTTTCTATTTTTTGTTGAAATTATTTGCGTGGAAAATTTTCCAACTTCTATGTCACCAAGTTCCTACGCTAAGTTATTTGTTTCATACAGTGAATCAGTCAATTTTGTAGAAATCACAGAAAACTTTGTGGTCCGCGCCACAAGAATGTTGTGGATTGAACGAGCATTTCAGATATCTAAATGAGATGACTATCTAATCTTTCAGTGGTTTGATATTTCTGTTCAATATCCGAAAATACTGGTTATAATGATCTGACTTCTTATCACTAAGACACTCACTAACGTATTGAGGATTCCTCCTGATTTAAGCATTGTTAGCTAGCCCACTAACACACACCCGCCCACTCCAGAATATACTATCTATTTTGAAGCAAATGATTTTTTCTGGAAGCAGTACTCAACAGTGATTTGAATGACCTGCTTTTATATGCAAGTATTGATGAAATGGCAGTATTTTTATTAAAATGGATCTGAATGCCCTCAAAGCCGAACAATTTGATTAAGAAACAGAAATCGTTTCTTTTAATAGCAAATGGCTGGGGTGGTAAACGTGATTCTTCATATTGTTTTAATTTTTGAACTAGAAATTTGAAAGGGCAGTAATCTTGTGTTTGTTCTCACATTTTGTCCTTAACCATGCACTGATAATGTTACCGCTTATCAGCAAAGGTGGTTGTGGAGTCAGCAAATGTTCATGAGATCCAGGCTGCAGTATTGCTACACCCTTCTTTAATTGCTGTTGATGACATTAAAGATCAAATTATAACGCCCTAAAATTTATCTATCGAAAGGGCTTCAAATACTTAACCTGTGATATGTTATCTAATACTCAGAGGTCAAATCTCCCATCTCCATATTTGGAGCTGAGATTGACAAGGCATCCCCACCTGAAGTGTTAAAGCAGTTAAAGCAGGTTCTTTCTGCAAACATGGGGGGTAAGTTCTCATACCTTTGATAAATTGATCTTAAGCTTGAACATTTACTTACATGAGTAGTTGAGTACTAGATGTTCAAATTCAATCAATAGTTTACTATTGAACTAATTGGTCAAAATATGAAATTCCTTTAGTGCTAAATTGTGGGGCTTGATATTATATATTTTGGTCATTTACCAGCAATAGGAGGAATGCCTTCTAAAGTACATGATTTTTAGTGTTTCTTTAATGGTATTAACGCTCCTCCATGGAACAGATCTGAGAGTATAAGCAAATAGAACATGTCTGAATGATTATTTTACTGTTTGCCCTATATTACTAGCCATTGAAATTGATAGGGCTGTACTGTTTTTTTCCTTTCATGATTAATCCCATTTGGCATTACAATTTAAAACGTATGTGTATTTGGATCACCATGTGAGAATTTCAGATGCATCTTACAATCTTTAACTGAGCCTTTCCTTCTGCAATGTTTTCCTTTTGCACTACAGATTGCTCACTTTGTCAAGATGTTCCCTGGGGTAGCGCATGGATGGGCTGTGAGATACAGTGACGATCATGCAGATGAAGTCGAGCGCTGAGGAAGCCCTGCAAGACATGATCGAGTGGTTTAGTAATGACCTGAAGTGAAATATGAACTAGCAGCACTACATGTAATAAGTGTTTGTATTGTGTGTGCCGTGCTACTGTGCAAGTATACTGCCTATGGTACTTCTAATATTTGTGAACATGTGTGTGACATTGATCCAAGTTTGTCTGCCAACACTTGGAATTTTATGCTGTACATAACTTCACTGATCAGCACTGTAAATATATAAATTGATTGTGGGATATTTTGACACGATGAGCTACATTTTCCAGTAATGCAATTGCTTGGAAAGATTACGGCAAATTCTCTTGGTGTCACATTGGCACGTGCTGAAACTGGAACAGTAATCAAGTCATCTACATCAAGGGTAAGCTTGGAAACTGGAACTCCATCTTTACAATGGATGAACACGAACATAAGGCTAATCTGTGATACGCCCAATCTGGACTATGTTGTCGTGCCGGGTTTTTCCACGCTGGCCCTTATCAACCTGACAACATTGAGAGAGAAGTCTGAACATCTCAAGGACAACAATTAATTGTTCCCTAGGAAAAAGCTGGAGGTGCACCGAAAATGTTCTACTGCTAAGGATTCCTTTGCTTACCCACAATGCCTTCTAATATTCAGAGATGCAATGTTCAATTGCTATATTGAGAGTTGAAAATAAAAAGAGCTCCACCAATCACCATCATAAATCTATTATATATTAAAAGCTCATGACTGATTTTTTAGAGTTGTTAAGAAAAAAAGTACATGTTAGAAATTCTCACAAAAAAAGCAAAATATCTGGCCTTTAATCTAGTGAACTGTAACTAAGTTGGAACTATAGCAGCCATTGGAAAAACATCTAATCAACCATCTAGCAAACTTAGGACTGTGCATTTTTACACCGAACCGAAAAAACCGAACCGAACCGGTCAACTCGGTTTGACCGGTATTCGGTTCGGTATCTGAAAAAGTGGCATCTCATTTATTCGGTATTTCTAGTATAAACCGAGTGAAAATCGAAGTTACCGAATATACCGAGCAGCCCAACTCAACTCGGCGTCTCGGCCCACCAGGCACCGACGGCCTGACGGCTCGACGCATGTAGCAGACGCCTTCAACCCTTGCCGCAGACGCCTTCAACCCTTGCCGTAGACGCGCAATCGCCACTCGCCTTACCAGATCCGCAATTCCGCAGCGTGTGCGTCTCTCACTCTCTCTGTTCCTCTCGTCTTCAAACCCTAGGCGCTCGGCGCTCCGAGCCTCCGATCTCCGGTGCTCCCTTAGTCCCAGGCTCGACTGGCGGCCGCTTGGGCTCCGGTGCTCCACCTCCTTCGGTGCTCATAGGCTTGTCGGGGCTCCCTCTCCCAAGACGCCGGCACCAAGCCCCCGCGTGGAGCCACCGACAATGCCATTGAGTCGTCGACTACCAGGTCTTCTTCTGTTCTCCATTCACCACTAGATCTAAAATTCTAAATGCTCCAATAGAGTAATCTGACCTCCGGTGCTCCCCTAGTCCTAGGCTCGGTAGGCAGCTGCTCGGGCTCCGGTGCTCCGCCTCCGTTGGTGCTCCCAGACTCCAGTCCGAGACCCAGCCTCCTAGGCCCAAACGACGGTCTCCTCCCAAGTCCCAACTTCCAAGACTCTTCGGGGCTCCCTCTCCCAAGACGCCGGAGTTACGGAGTCAATAGGATCTTGCGAAGTAATTCCTTTCTCTCTGTTTCATTTGGCAAATATTAATTGGTAGAATGCTAGATTGCTAGTTGCCTAGTCTGTTGTGAACTTGTAATATTGTTGCATACTTGCATTGGTTAATGGCTATTGCATTGGTTAATGGTTATCTATCTTTCCATTTTTGGATTATTAGATGTCTGAGTTAGATGATATTGCAAATATTCATGTTGCTGCTGCTGGGTCAGTGGGTATGGGTATGAATGTGGGCAGCGATGAAGCTGTTGGTCCCAATGAAGCTCAAGATGGAAAGAAACAAATGAATCTCAGATCAGAGATATGGAACCATTACACACGATTACCAAATGATCGGAATAAGGCTAAATGCAAGTATTGTTCTCGGATCCTTGCCTGCGATTCACAAAAAAATGGTACCTCCTCACTAGTCTCTCATGCAAAAATTTGTAAGAAGCATCTTGCCAGGATCAACAGTCAAACTGAACTAAGCTTCCAACGTAGTGTAGATGGCCAAAGTAGTTGCATAGTACCTTGGCAATACAATGCAGAAGAGGTTAGGGCATCATTTACTCGCATGATAATAGTTGATGAGTTACCTTTTATCTTCTCAAAACATGAAGGTTTTAAGGACTTTATGTCGAAAGCTTGTCATCGGTTCAATCCACCGTCTAGGACAACAATGTATAGAGAAATTCTTCGCCTTTATGAAGATGAGAAAAGAAAGCTAAAAACTCTTTTAAAGGATTCTCGTCAAATAGTTAGCCTCACAACTGACACATGGACTTCTTCAACCCTTCAAAACTACATGGTTCTTACTGCACATTACATTGATAGCAATTGGCGACTTAACAAAAAAATCCTTAACTTTTGTTTGGTAGACAGTCATAAAGGGTAAGATATTGGAAAAGTACTAGATAAATGCTTGCTTGAGTGGGGCATTGAGAATGTGTGCACTATTACGGTAGATAATGCTAGTTCAAATAATGGAGTTATAGGCTACATGAGAAGTGATTTGAAAAATTGTGGTGGTACATTTTGCGAAAGGTAATCATCTTCACATGAGATGCGTAGCTCACATTATTAATCTTGTGGTTCAAGATGGGTTAAAGACAATGGCTCCTGCTATTTCCCGTATTCGTAATGCTATCAAATATGTGAGAAGCTCCACTTCAAGAATGAATACCTTTAAAAAGTGTGTGCAAATAAGCAAGGTTGAAGAAAAAGGTTTGGTGTATCTCGATGTGTGCACTAGATGGAATTCGACTTATCTTATGTTAGAGACTGCCGTGGGTTTTGAGAAGGCATTTGAGCAGCTTGAACTTCAGGACCCTTCCTATAAGGCTAAGATGGATGTCGATGGGGTTCCAACATATGATGATTGGGTGTATGCGAAAGATTTCAAAGACTTCTTGAAATATTTCTTTGACCTCACAAAAAAAGTTTATGGCACTCAGTATATTACTTCCAACACTTTCTTCGAAGATATTGCTGGTATAAATTATTTGTTGTCTGATTGGAGTCAACATGATGATGGTGATGACACTACCTTCAAACACATGGCTATTAAGATGAAGGAAAAAATTTGATAAATATTGTGGGGATCCTGAGAAGATGAACAACTTAATTTTTATTGCTGCAATTCTTGATCCTAGGTACAAGTAATTCTTAATCTGAGTCAATGGATGGATGTTTTTATTAACCAATGATCACTCACTTTGTTTTTTTAATGTTTGTGCAAGGACTATGCAATCTGATTTCTTCAAGTACACGATTACCTCGACTTATGGGCATATTAAAGGTGCAAAGGTCTGGGATAAAGTAAATAGGGCATTTGTAAATCTTTTTGAAGAATTCAAGAAGATGTACTCTCCGGATGAAAATCAAGGTGATAGACAAGTAACATTAGATACACAAAATACTAGTGGTACTGAGCATTCATGTGCATCTACAAATTTTATGAGGTCTTAATATAATAAGAGAATGAAAGTTTCTAGTGGAGGTGGTGGCAAATCTGAATTAGATAAGTACCTTGCTGAAGATATAGAAGATGATGATCATGGCTTTAATATTCTCTCTTGGTGGAAGTACAACTCACCTCGTTTTCCAATCCTCTCACGGATGGCCTGTGATATATTAGCAATCCCTATATCAACTGTTGCTTCTGAATCAGCTTTTAGTACTAATGGTCGTGTTCTTGATGATTTTAGAAGCTCCTTGACTCCATTCACACTCCAATGCTTGATATGTGCACAAGATTGGTTGCGTTCTTCAAAGCGCATCAATGTGGAAGCCGATTTAGCAGATTTGTCTAAATTTGAAGAAGGTATATAATATATGTAATATATTTTTACTTATAAGTGATAGCAAATTGGCAATTGACAGCTGCTTCAACTAATTAGCTTATTTTTTTATGTCATGAAGGCATTGAAATGTCAGGCCTAGATCCAACTCCAACAGCAAGTCTCTACTCCTCGGATCGAGTTTGATGCTTTAAACTAAAGATATGTTGCCATGTTGGTGCTTTTGTTATTATTTCAACTACTGTAGTTGATTAGTTGTCTTTCTGTTTCTGAATTCTGATGAGTAGTGATGAACTGATGATGACTTGATATATAGTCTTGATGAGCTTTGGAATTTTGATGTGTCATGTCACATGTGTGCCAGACTGCCAGTATGGAATGGTGATACCGTGCATTGGTTATTGGTGATTTGGTGACTCCGAATGGAGATTAATTTTAAAATTTTCATGTGTGAGTGTGTGACTGGCTGATTGCCAGCGGCCAGCCTGCCAGTCTGGACAGTAAATCTGGAACTGGAAGACTGGAAATTGGTGACTCCGAATGGAGATTAATTTTGAAGTTATGATGTGTGCCTAGTTGCCTACTGCCAGTGGCCAGTGTCAGCGCCAGCCTGCCAGTCTATCTGGACTGGAAATCTGAAAGATTGGAAGTCTGGAATGGAGATTAAATGATTAATTTTTATGAGATTAATGTTTGTGTGGAAGTCTTGTGGTTCTGTAAGTCTTGCCGCTTGCATTGGCTCAAACTTGTTTGGCTTTAATCCCTGTTTGCTAGTATTATTTGGGATGCTTCTGGACTGATGAAATTGATAGTGATTACTTTAGAGACTAACAAGTAAATCCACTTTCTGTGGTTATTTCTTAATTCTGTGCCATTGTATTTCTTGGAGTTTCCTTTTTGGTGTGCTTATTGTTTAGCTGGTTTGTGTTATCATATTGAACCAGCATGTGTGCTTTAAACTTTGTTCCAAATATTTTTATTTTTTGTACTACAACTTTCCTTGATCTATGAGCACTTGAGCAGGTTGGTCTTAGTTCCTTTGTTCATGCTCCATTGGATGAGGATGTTCAAAGCAGCTTGTAAGTTCTGTTATGTCACTGTAAAATCTTGTGGTTCGGGAAGTATTCATTTGTGTGGTGTTCTAGACTGCGGACTACCATTCTGGAATAGAAAATTGGAGATGAGATTAACGTTTAGCAATTCATGCAAACTTTGGTAAAATTGGTATTTTCCGATACCGTACCGAAATAAGATGGTATTTACCGATACCATACCGTATTCTATTAAGTACTGTATTTCCCGAATTACTAACACCGTATTTACTGAACAAACCGTATGTACTGAACCATACAAATCGAAAAAACCAAACGAGCAGTCTGCAAACTAGAGTTACAATGGCATATATTAAAAAAAGTGTCCATGTCAAACACAATAAAAAATAACAAAAATTCAGAATAAAAAAATAAAAGGAAATAAGCTATTTGATCTTCATATGAACTCCAAATTAAAACCCGTACATAGATAAAATTTGATTAAAATTAGCTGTTGGATTTATATATGAAATTCTAACCTAAAAATGAGATTTGAAATTAAATAAAAACAGAAATTTGGAATGAAAAATAAAAGCAAATTAGCTATTTGATTTTTATATGAACTCCAAATTAAAGCCCCTACATAGCTGAAATTCAGAATAAAAACTGGATAAAAATTAGCAGTTGCATTTGCATACGAATTCTAAGCTCAAATTAAAATTAAAAATTAAATAAAAAATAACATAAATTCGGAATTAAAAATAAAAAATTACCAATTTGATTTTTATACAAACTCCAAATTAAAACACCTACATAGCTCTTCAGAATAAAATTAGTAGTTGGTTTTGTATAGAATATATTTAAATAAAGAGTCGATGCCAAGTAAAATAAAAAATAATATAAATTCAAAATAAAAATAAACAACTAGATTTATGTATGATTTCCAAACTGAAAATAAAAAATAAAGTCTATAACAAGTACAATCTAAAAATATGCAAATTTAGAATAGAAATCAAAGGAAATTAGCGATTGTTTTTAATTCCAAACTAAGTGAAAAATATAAATTTTGGTTTTATTCAGAATTAAAATTCTAGAAATATGCTTATTCAAGAAAAAAATGATTTTTAGTTGTATATATAAATTAGGAATCGAAACATATCTATTACTCACACCAATCACAAATATATGTCATTTTGGAATACATGAAGTCAAACTTTCAAAACTTTGGCTATCATTATCTTTTTAAATATTTACATTGGACACATCAAAATCACATGTGCATATTTGTTTTAAAAATTTCTTTCATAATATTATAATTTCATTAAATTTTATAAATATATTACAATAGAAGGGGACCATGTTGATGTCCAAAACGATAAATATTTATGATCGGAGGGAGTACATATTAAAAGCTCATGACATGTCTTTTAGACCAACGAAGGAAAAAGAGAAATAGGATAGAAATTCTCACAAAAAAACAAAACATCCAGCCTTAATCTGGTGGACCCTAACTAAGTTAAACTATAGGACCTATTGGATGTTATTATTTAAATAAAAACATCTAATTATCCATCTAATGGACCCATGTTATAAAAAAATTAGATTAAAAGGAAGAGTTCATGCCAAGCAAAAATAAATTCAGAACAAAAAATAAAATAAAATAAAATAAAATAAAGCATTTGATTTTCATACAAACTCCAAATTAAAACACAGACATATCTAAAATTCGAAATACAAATTAGATGAAAAATTAGCAACTGGGTTTGTATATGATTTCTAACCTAAAATTGAAATTCAAAATAAAATAAAAAATAATAGAAATTTGGAATAAAAATAAAAGTAAATTAACAATGTGATTTTCATATGAACACCAAATTAAAACCCCTACATAGCTAAAATTAGAAATGAAAATTGGCTGCTAGATTTGTTTATGAATTCCAAAGAAAAATAACAAAAATTGGAATGAAAAATAAAAGGAAATTAGCAATTTGATTTTCATATGAGCTCCAAGTTAAAAGCCTATATGGCAGAAATTTAGAATAAAAACTAGTTAAAAATTAGTAGTTGGATTTGTATATAAATTCTAACTTAAAACTAAAATTCAACATTAAATAAAAATTAAATTTAGATTGAAAGAATGAGTCGACGTCAAGTACAATAAAAATAACATAAATTCAAAATAAAAATTGGTAGCTAGATTTATGTATAAGTTTCGACATTAAACTGAAAAATAAAGTCTGTAATAAGTACAATAAAAGTATAAAAGTTTAGAAAAAATAAAAGAAAATTAGCTATTATTTTTTAATTCTGAACTAAGTGAAAATATAAATTTTGGTGTTAGAATTAAAATTCTAGAAATATACGCATTCAAGAAAAATATAAGGTAAGGAATTTAATTTGTAAATATATAAATTAGGAATTGAAATCTATTATATAATAAAACCTGATCACAATTGGTTTACATTCAGTAAGAAAAAAAAAGAAAAATATGCTAAAAAAATCTCAGAAAAAGAAAACATTCAAATGATTTATTTGGTAGACCTCCACGTTATGGAGGGATTGAGAGTGTGATATATTAATGGGTATTCACTTGTTATACCGGTATAACCTATATGATCTGCATTACGAGTACGTAGTATGGACAAGCATTGCAATAATGAAAGAAAGAGATAATGATCATATAAATAGAAAATATATAGTTGACATTGTTTTTTAGCAGGGCATAGTCTTGGATTGTTTCTTAGCAGTTAACATTACTTGGCTTTCCATGGGATAGGTCCAAATGTATATCCAAAGGAAAATGTATGCTGGAGCAATCAAACGATTGGTCAAAAGGAATCGATGAATGACGAGATTGCGCTATCTGTAGGGCTTACATTATTATTAGTGAATGGTGAGAGTCACGGCATTTAGAACTAGTTTTTAGTACTTTTATTAGCTAAGCCTACATGGAGCTGGTATCTCCAGTGCGTGAGCATCCAGCTTAAGAAACCTTCTTTTTGTTCTTAAGGCCATTAAGAGTGCAATTGGGATAGAAACCAACACTTATTTTGTATTTTGTTATATATTTTTGTGAAGTCAAAGATAGATATGAATAGTACTAGATGCTCAACTCTCTTTTTTGTATTTATTGATCATTTGAGCTTTTTTGGTGGCTTATGGCTGAAAAGTAATGTAGCTGGCTGAAAAAACACTGTAGCTGACAGAGGCTTATTTAGCATAATTAAATTTAAAAAAATTAAAAAATATGTTAGTCCATTACGTATAATACAAGCACATACGGAAAAAAGAACTGGTAAAAAAAATTCAACAAAAAGCTAAAAATTCAAAAAAAAATTATAAATAATAAAAAATACACCGGAAGCCAGAAGCTGAAGCCATTCTTATCAGGACCTAATAACCTTCGATCGATGATCGGATAAAAATTACTCCATCTTATTACACCCCTAACAGTTCGGAGTGTGACAAGGCCATAGACGTGTTGCATAGGTTGATCCCTCGGGTGCAATTGCACGTATTGCTTTTCGTGGTTGTCATCTCAATTGAATGAATCCCCTCCGATTCGGTGCAGAAGTTACACGTGTTGCATGGTTTCTTGTTCTTCTAGCATCTCCAACAGTATGAGCTAGTTACTAACTCTAAGACAACTTCTCCAATAGTACTAACTTTTAGCACATAGCTTATAACATAAATAGCCTCACATGACACTCTCACATAATCTTGGAATGTGTGTATGAGACTAGCTCTTGATCAAGAGATAGCTTTTCTCTCTCTTCTATTAAAATATGAAATAATATGCTTAGAACTACCTCAAAAGTCACTATTGGAGATGCTCTAAGGGCATGTACAATGGTATGAGCTAGTTAATAGCTCTAAGATAACTTCTCCAATGATATTAACTTTTAGCACATAGCTCATAACATGAATAGTCCCACATGACATCCTCACATAATCTTGAAATGTGTGTATGAGACTAATTCTTGATCAAAAGCTAGCTTTTCTCTCTCTTCTATTAAAATATAAAATAATATATTTAGAACTAGCTCATAAATCATCATTCGATATGCCCTAATAGACGACTAGTACTAGTCCTTATCAAGTCCTTGAGTGCATTGACGAAACAAGGAAAATTAAATGTTTCGTCGGTGGCAGCCTGACCAGTACAATCATACAAGTAGTACTACACCTTATCAAGTCCTTTGAGTGCATTGACGAAGCAAGGAAAATAAAATGTTTTGCTGGCGGCAGCCTGAGCAGTGCATTTTTTTAGGTACAAAGCGGACTCACATAACCCAAGAATACTCAATTACATCACGTACATGTATTTATGTACACGTCTTCCACATATGATATAAATTAATCGGAGGCTCAACAATATTCAGAGCACGAGTACGTACAATCTCATTTAACGCGCACGTATATATGTACCCACACGCTAGAAATTAATTGGAGGCTCAATAACCTTCAGAGCTCATGCGGGTATACGTTGTCCCAATCTTCAGAGCGCAGGTACAAACTGTCCCACTGAACACGCACACGTGTGTACCTCTAGAGAGCTGTATTGTCCCAATCTCCAAAGCGTGGGTACGCGTTGTCCCATTTAATATGCAGATATGTGTGTACCCACACGCGCACACATGCTAGGAATTAATCGGAGCTCAATAACCTCCGTAGCACGCATAGATACGAGCTATCCTAATTTCGGAGCACGGGGGTGCACTATCTCACTTAACACGAATATGTGTGTACCTATAGAGAGCCACACTATCCCAATCTCCGGAGCGCGGGGTATGTGTTATCCCATTTAACGTGTATGTATGTGTATACTTACATACACATACGCTAGAAATTAATCGAAGACTAAATAACCTTTAGAATAGTCCCTAAGAATAAGAAATGCTGAGTTGCATCCTAAGGATCGAAAGCGGAGGGGAGAACATCCTCACCTCCTCCCACTGGGCTACAACTTGACCAGCACAACGCAGTACTTGCTTAGAAAAATGGCATTGCAACGTCTCACAAGGGCATTCGAGTCAACAAACTAAGTCAGTCATGGCTAGGGGTGAAAACGGGCTGAGCCGAGTTGACTCAAGTCAGGCTCAGTCAAACTCGCCTGGAGGAGCAGCTCGGTCGGCTCGTTTAGCCACTAAGCCAGGGAGCAGGCTCGGCTCGCGTGGCTCGAGCCGGCTCGTTACGGCTTGTGAGCCGAGCTGCTGATTAACAGGATGCGTGAACATAGGTATCAGAACACACAACAGTAGCACATTATTGAAGGTTTGAAACACACAACAGCAGCAGCATTGAAACAGAACACGTCATTCGACACATCAACATCATTGAAAGTTAGAAACACAGCACAACAGCAGCACAATATACTAATTGAAAGGCAACATTGAAAGTAGAACTTAGGTAGTATACTAATTGAAACAAAACACAACATTGGACATTATAGGGAAATGTACGTTTTAGACAGTATATGGTGTTTGTAGTTAGAACTTAGAGCCCAAAGCATGGCATTACACCATATAGTTTGGCTGGACAGAACAACAAAAACAAGGTCATGTGAACATCTGGACGCATCCTCTGCCATCTTCACGACATTCAAAAAGACCCGACTTCAAAGATGGCCATATTCATCATCCGGTACTTTCAGTTGTATGGAAATTTTACTACAAATGGCAATTGCATAAAGATTAGAGTATGCATAAAGATATCTAAATTGTTTGTTAGAATGTTGAAATCAGAACCCTTTGTTCAGTAATAAGCATGCAATAAGTATTCCCTGTTTTGTAAACACAAACAGAAGATATACATGAACATAAATATGTTATGTATTCAATAAGCATTGAAACGCAAGCAAACGCTGATAACTTCTATATGGCCGATCTACTACCTCCCACAAATATGTTATGTATTCACTTTGAGGAAATCAAGTCAGGTTAAAACACTAATCCACTAGAAAATACCAATCTTGGCAGACTACTACAAAAGAGGTTAAACTGGACGCTTACATTACAGACGGTTCCTAGGAACCGTTTGTGCTGCAAGTATCACAGACGGTTCATACGAGTCCGAGTAGGATTCAGTTTTGATATATTTTCAGTAAAACGGGCATAACTTTGCATATGGTGTCCGTTTTCGATGTTCTTGTACTCGTTGGAAAGCTAATGATGAGCCCGATAAAAAAATGACCAGATTGTGCCAGTTGCCCTCTAAAACCCTCAAAATCGGCCATCTTTAGCACCAAATTTGCGTTGCAAGTTTTTTGTTTTTGTTTTTGCCAAAATTTTCAATCTTCCCTTTGGAATTTTGGTTTTGCCTCAACTGCAACGTTGTAGATCTCGTCAAAACCTTTCTAACGAGTATATATAAGCCATATAAAACTTTGTTATTTTATCTTTTCAGACTAGCTATTTATATTATACTGATATATTATCTTTGTGATATTATAGACGGTTGTTGTTATGAACTGTCTGTGATGTATCTATCACAGACAGTTTGTAATCTGAATCGTCTGTGATGTTCCGCCATGTCACTGATCCGTAGTATATCCCCCAGGATCCCGATCTCACCTGTCCATTCTCTTCGCATCGAATGGCAGGCACCGTTCTCTCCGCATCGAATGGTAGGCACCGTTCTCTCCGCATCGAATGGCAGGCACCGTTCTCCTCTCCACCTCTTGCCCCTTATTAACCCTCTCTCCCTACTCGAAGAACCAATACCATCAGTACTACTATAACTCATTTGTGCGCGGCAAGAGTAGGAAGGGTTCAACAAGAGCAGGAATGGTTCAACAAGAGCGACTGAAATTTCACTTGAAGCAAGATGGAAAGGAAGAAGGCAATGGCAAGATGGAAAGGAAGAAGGTCGGCATAGAAGCTATTGATTTTGTCATAGAAGTTAAAAATGGTGTTCATTGCCTTTTATTTCTGCTACTTGAAAAATTTTCCGCACCACTTGTTTTATATTATAGTTTAATGTTGTGTAAGCATTTTTCTGAATTTGTAGCCTTAAAGTTTATCTTTGTAAAATTATAAGTGTCCTCTTATGTATGCAGTGCTATAGGTAACTTACTCGATATCTTGTGATGTTGTAATGGTGGATTCTAATCTTGATGAAAATAGAATGTGTTGCTGTGTTTGTTGCTGTATTTGTTTGTTTTCAGATGATAAAGTTAACATTTCTTAAGGCTAACCGAAAAATAGAAAAATTTAGGTATAGAATAAACTATCACAGACGGCTCGAACCAAAAACTGTCTGTGATGGGGAAGTATCACAGACGGTTCTATATACCAACCGGCTGTGATACTCACACATCACAAACGGTTGGTAGCTAGAACCGTCTGTGATGTGTGAGTATCACAAACAGTCGGTAGCTAGAACCGTCTGTGATAGTGTTTTCATAGACGGTTCTAGTTATAAACTGTCTATAATGTCGTTATCACAGACGGCTCATAAACTGTCTATGATAACTTCTGATTATCACTAACACATAAATTCAGACGGTTCAAAAAACCGTCTGTAATGACAGTTTTGAACCGTCTGTGATGACCCTTTTTGTAGTAGAGATTGTAGCAACCTACAAAATACTTTCTTAATGTAAAGGAAAGCTTGGCCACTTTTAAGCAGGGAAGCACAGCAGTTGTCAGACTTCCTTCAGTAAGAATTAAGAACGAACACACAAACAGTAAAGTAGTTGTCAGACTTGAAGTTGTGACTTCCACTATTGTCTTTCTTACAAACCGAAGTTGTATACAAAATGCGGCCATTTGTTGTCAAGTTTGTAGATCCTCCGTTTCTCAAAAGTTAGGTGATTACCATTGCTGCCAATAGATTAGAACGACAACATTAAGGAATTTAACAGAAAACAATTTATTTCCTACAGGAACAGGGAAATATTCTTGGCCTAGCATGATGAATGCTATCTTTCTTTTGCATGAGCATGATGAATGCTATCTTTCTTTTGTATGTATATTTTTCATGAACTCATTAGTGAATCTTCTTTCCATCTAATTATGTATGGTATGCAGCCAAGTGTGCAAGCTTTGCATAACTCCCTCATTAATCATCTTTGATTGTTTGCTTAGGGGGTGGTTCAAACTCATACATAGCACAATATTACTGAATTATGATATTGGTACCAATAAAATAACAGAGTGGTTGGCACAAAAGGAATAGGTAATGAATAGAATTAACAGGAGTTGTTAATGATAATAATTGCTAACCACTAGTTTCTCTCTATGATGCTTTAAGAAAAATGTATGGTTTCAACGTCATCCTCATCATCTTCTTCCTGAAAAGAGACATGGTATTCGAGTTAGCCATGACGTAAGCAAAAAAATCCATGAAGAGTGCAATATAGAAGAACCTACCACAGAATATGAGCCACATACTTGAATACTAGTGACATATTGGAGGAAAGGAGATTATTGGAATACTAGAGGGAGTTACGACCGTAAGAACTACTGGATGTAAACGCGACGTGTGGGCCAAGATCTACAGGAAATTAAATAGCATAGGCATCGCAGCTCTTTGCATGTGCAATCTGTAGAACTAGAAATGTGCACTCAATTTAAAGTGAGTAAACAGAATTCCATACTCGATCTCATAGATCCCTATAGAATTCTGTGGAAAGCCGTATTCGATGAAAGTCGTATGTACGGCTTGGAGGGAGCGATGATCAATAGCTGGTTCGAGAGGATGATCAGCCATACTGGGATGGAGACACAGCCTAGACTCCTACGGGAGATTCATAAAACATTGAATAAATATGAGTTACGAACATATGAATACATGCGAACAAAATCATTCATAAAACAATTAAAGAAAGGTGATTTAGTAGATATCCATGTCAAGGTTCTTACTATCCATTTGCAATTTTTTGCTATTCATGCTGCACTTTTTGAAGATGATTATTTAGTAGATATCCATGTCAAGGTGATTTAGTAGAAATACATGCTGCACTTTTCCATTTGCAATTATTTGCTGTTCATGTGACGACCTACTTCTAAAAGAAAATTGCTTTACGACGATTACATTTGAAGCAAGTGATAAACATCTACAATATGTGACACTACAAAATCATTCACAAATTTGAGAGACATTACACTACAAAACTTCAACAAAAATTACAAAAACATTTCACTGAGTCTGCCAGTTTGCCGAGTTTAGGAGGCGGCTGGGAGCTGTGGAGGCGTCAACCAGCTGCATGCTCGCATGCAGGTGCCGAGCCGGAGGCCCTGACATCAATCGACTTCTTCCCTCACGCACGAGACTACATGCTCCGTTGGCGATCCATGGGAGTCGGATGAAGGAGTGGGGGGAGCACATGGCTGGGAGGGAGCACGGCTGCACGGGACCGAGGGGGAGCACACGACGGCGGGAGGGAGCACACGGCGGTGGGGGGCACGGGGCTAGGAGGAGCACACGGCGGTGGGACGGGAGAGGATGGGGAATTGAGGATTCAAGGGAGACACAGTCAGGATCGGGGCTCAGTAGACTTAGGGTTAGGGGGTTAGTGCCTTAGTAAGCTAGGGGCCTCGGGCACTGGGCCGACACGAGCCAAATAGGCTTGCAAGCCTGCTTGCGAGCAGCTTGATTTTTTTGCGAGCTGCAAACGAAGCTCGGCTTGGCTCAAAATTTTACAAGCTCGAGTCGAGCCATGAGCCACAGGCTATTTTTTCACCCCTAGTCATGGCGCACGGAATCTCCCCTGATAATTGATAAAGAGTAATAATGCAGTATATCTTCCCTTCATTTAGCTAGAAATGACCATATATATTTCTACTAAATAATATAATTAATCATCTAACTTTTTTAAAAGCATTTATGTAGAAGTAATGAATAAAAAATACAATAACTAAACTCTAAATTACCCCAATAAATAAATATATTAAAATAGATACTCCCGAGATCACGGACAGGGGTGAAAGCACATAGAGGGTCCTAGTGTCACAGGACACCAGGTCCAAAAATTGTTTTAGTAGGTATTATCACTTTCATTCCATGTGTGAACCCTCTAGGCTAAACTCAGTGTACTCGGTTCTTTCCTTGAAACCCAATGAAGAGAACACTAGCAGCCCAATTTTTCAGTAGCTAGCAGCAATCCACGAGAAACCTCCGCTGGCTGAGCCAGCCCTTGAGCCAGCGTAAGAGGGAGGAGTGCAATAGGCCACGGTGTCTATTTGATGATCCCAAGTATGTCACCTCACAGCAACCCTCGACACTTGTTCGCCTCGCATGGTCGGTCAGGAGATGTGCACAACATTTGCCACATAGCAGCACCTAGCTAGGCAGCGACCAATCGTTGGAGAATGGGAGAAATCGGTGCCACCGGCTGCCCTCATCTACCATCTCACCGTGGCATCACCTGGTCCCTATTGCCTCACGTCCTCGCCGACCGAAAGAAGCTTAGATCCACCCGATCAATATGTACTTTGCTTGAAATTTCTCTTAATTATTCCAATTTATGAGTTAGGGTTTCAATGTGATGATTGTTGATTTATTTTTTGTCGAAATGTAGGGTTAAGACTTAGAGTTTTAATTTTGATTTTTGGAATACCAGCCTAGCTCGTTGCAAATTGAGGGCAAAATTGTAGTATTTGACCGCAATGTCTAGTAAGTAAGCCGCTGGACATATTTTTTATTATATTGTTTTTTAACTATTGAATATATAAATATCTAACTAAGTTTTCAATTAATTGGTGATAATTTCATGAATGATATACTTATTTGTTATGTAGAGAAATAAGAATTGACAAAAATTACTAATGATGTTATGGTCCAGTGTTTTATGAATTTGAAAGAACGTAAATACTAAAAGATAATGCATTAACTTATATTTGATCATTATACTATTTTTTACTTGAAAACTTTAGGTAATTTTGTTCTCCTTTTATAGGCAATTTAGGTTGAATGATGTATTTTATCAATGCCGATCAATTTTTATCTATGGTTTCGCCCTTAATTCTTTCAGTTTGCTTCAACTAATTAATATTATTATCGGGTTTTTTTATTTTGGTAAGTATTTTGATTACTATTTCTTTATCATCATACACTGTTGTTGGTTATGTTAAAGTATTGGTGCTAAAAATTACCGAACACGTTACTATTTAGCACAGTATTGCTTAACGACTATATATGTTGTTATATATATGGTGAACTGATGAATACCGGTCATTTTTGTTCTTGTTCCGCCCCGGATCATGGATAAATATAGCGACATAGAGAGGGTATGAGTATAAACATAAGTTTAAGTAAAGATTACCAGTTAATTATACATCATCTACCTTTCTTTTAAGACGAGCGCACCATATACTATCTTGTTTTAAAGAAAAAACCATCAACTAAAATAAAAAGAGTAAACCTAGGTTTTGGGGCAAAGATAACACAAAACCTCATATTTTATATATTTTTTTAAAAGAAAACCTAGGTTTTAGAGCAAAATATTTCAATAAACACCATGTACACCACCTGTGCCATCAATACATGGTATTTTCAAGTGTATACATATTGGTAGGCTCACAAGTGAGGTGACGGCATGAGGCCCGATGGCACTGGAATTGGCCTCGAGAGGCGTATAGGGTGTACCGCAGGCCCATCTATGTCTGTATATACTCAAAAGTATCATGTATTTTATTACTTACCGATATTCTACACAAATCTTGGAGCAAAATGAACAACCCGGCGGTGTATCCAGGGTTTTACAAAAATTTTGCCCAAAAAACTAGGGTTCCTTGAAAAATATTACAAAACCTGGAATTTTATGGTGCCTTTGCCTTCTAACCTAACGTTTTGGAAAATTTACTCAAAATAAAACTTGCAAATGTGTACTCTCCTTTCTTATATAACTCCGCTTAGACACTTTTGAGCAAAAGTTGTGTTCAGAAATAATCAACAATTTCCCAACTCCCATCGCCGGCTGCTCGGAATGTCCTGCCATTACAGCAGCCAGTAGGTGAAGTTTCTTATTCAATGAACGCGCCAAGTGAAGTTTCATGTTCAATGAACGTGCCAAGTGTCAGGAAGACAGAGGTGCAAAGCATAATAGCCACGACTTTTCTCCATCGATCCCAGAATTTTTGTGCATAAAAGCAGCCACTTCGCGCCTTATCCGACAGCAAGATCAAAACCATGTCGAAATCGAGAGCTCATAGTCTGACCACGACAGCGACGGCTGTCCTGGCAGTCCTGGCCGCGGCGTTCGCCACGGCCGTGCGCGCCGAGCAGTGCGGCTCGCAGGTCGGAGGCGCGACGTGCCCGAACTGCCTCTGCTGCAGCCGCTGGGGATGGTGCGGCAACACCGCCGAGCACTGCGGCGCCGGCTGTCAGAGCCAGTGCAGCGGGTGCGGCCCCCCGCCCCCTGGCCAGGGCGTGGCGTCCATCGTGTCGAGGGACCTCTTCGACCGCCTGCTCCTCCACCGCAACGACGCGGCGTGCCCGGCCCGCGGGTTCTACACCTACGTCGCGTTCATCGCCGCCGCCGCCGCGTTCCCGGCCTTCGGCGCGACGGGTGACACGGAGATGCGGAAGCGGGAGGTCGCCGCGTTCCTGGGACAGACCTCCCACGAGACCACCGGCGGGTGGCCGACCGCGCCGGACGGCCCGTTCTCGTGGGGCTACTGCTTCAAGCAGGAGAGGGACCCGAAGTCCGACTACTGCGATCCGAAGCCGGAGTGGCCGTGCGCGCCGGGCAGGAAGTACTACGGCCGCGGCCCGATCCAGCTCTCCTTGTAAGCACAAACCATACATTTCGTGCACTCCTCAAGCTAAACTTGCTTTCGTTTTGGGTTCTTGAGTCTTGACTCGGATCTTGACCATGGGTTGGTGTTGAATTGCTTCGATCAGCAACTACAACTACGGCCAGGCCGGGCGCGCGATCGGCGTGGACCTCCTAAACAACCCGGACCTCGTCGCGACGGACCCGGTGGTGTCGTTCAAGACGGCGCTGTGGTTCTGGATGACCGCGCAGGCGAACAAGCCGTCGTGCCACGCCGTGATCACCGGGCAGTGGACGCCGAGCCCCGCAGACATCGCGGCCGGCCGGGTGTCCGGCTACGGCGTGATCACCAACATCATCAACGGCGGGCTCGAGTGCGGGCACGGGCCGGACGACCAGGTGGCGAACCGGATCGGGTTCTACAAGCGCTACTGCGACGTCTTCGGCATCGTCTACGGGAACAACCTCGACTGCTACAGCCAGAGGCCGTTCAACAGTGGGCTGTCCGCTGCGTTGGCGGCGGAGTGAAAACGGAGCTTGCCTTGGCCAGTAAAAGAGATACTACTCCTGTACGCGTGATCACCAGTAAGCGAGGAGTTCTTTTTTTACTATGTAATGGCCGGCTGGGCATTTTCTCATCAGTCTGTAAAAGCTCGTGCGCATCGGTTACAAATAAATGGGCGAATAAAGTTCTGTTAATTATGTGTGTTGCTGATGTTAATCTTCCATGGCTAAGGCCCTGTTTGTTTCTACTTAAGATTATTATAATTTAGCTTATAGGTGGGGGATTATATAAGCTAACTTATAATAAGCTGGTGAGAAATAAGCTTCAGGTGTTTGGCAGCCTGGATTATCAGGGTTATGGATTGTTGTATTCGAATGTTTAAAGACCACAATGCCCTTGAGAGAGAGGTACGGGAGTTGGGGGATGGATGAATGGCAAATGTGGGTAATATTTCTAAAGTTTTATGGTCATTAAGATAAAAGGTGGATCTATAAGCTGAAATAAGCTCCTTTTTTGAGCTTATTAGATTACAATAATCTGGGCTATTAGATTATAATAAGTTACCTTATAATCTGGGCTGTTTGTTTCCACTTATGATTATAAGCTAGATTATAATAATCTTAAGTGGAAACAAACAGGGCCTAAATCTGACAAATTGGAACATAAATCTAATTTGTCCAGACAGACAAATTGGATTATCAACACCAGAAGCCTTGGACAACATCAAAAATAGCCTGGATTCTCCCTTTGTTACGGAGATAATCATTCTGGCTTGCGGGAAGTGTATGGATAGTAAGAAATAGCAAAGTCTCCGAAGGCATCAATCCAACACGGGAGAATTGGAAGCTCAAATTCAACTTTGAATTTCCATGTTTATCCACAGGGCAAAGAAGTATTTTGTCCAATTTCAAGGGTGTTGGATAGCTTATTTTGATTTTCTGTTCGTACAGTCATTTTCCTCTTTCTTCTTGTAAATCTTTAACCTACCTTTGTTATATATATATATATATATATATATATATATATATATATATATATATATATATATATATATATATATATATATATATATATATATATATATATATATATATATATATATATATATATATATATATAGTATCTGGTCCTACTGTACGTTCTTTTTAAATGGAGGTTTAGAGGGCGACAGGCATTTAATTAGCTGTTGGGATAGGAATTGACAATATTTTTTGTTCGTTGACTGCCATAAGAGGGAGGACCAGTACGGTACAGCTGCTTTGTTTTGTGACTACGGAGCTACAGCTGGATTAGATGGGGACTAATTGGAGTTACATGCCAACCATGGCTCTGGTCAAGTTTTTTTTTAATAGGAGAGGCTTCAAGTTTATTATAGTTGAAGGTTTTTTTTGTTTGAAAGGTAGGCTTGAGCAGTTCAACCCCCTCGCACTCCCCAGGTTGATCATCTTCTATCTTTAATCCCTGTCCGGACACCGCGGCAACGGCTAAAGAATTATTCAATAGATTTTCGGCTGGGTTGGAGTACAAATCTAATGGTTTTGAACAGCAGCGGAACCAGGATTTTTTAGAAATCCAGGGCAAACTTTTGACACAAGTAAAGAGGGCATGAATTGATCCAACAAACAACGTAACTGTTCATTGAAAACACGTTCAAGTTCTTAACTAATATTCCTTGTAGATCCGGGACCAGGCAATCCTCTTTTTTTCATGGGACAGAGTCATCCCACGTGGGATAGAGTCATCCCACCTCTTTGTTTTTTTAAGTACTATTTTGTTTAATTTTTTTTTAAAAAAAAACTCAAAGGCTTATGTGTACAAACATATCAACAATAGCCTCCAATTTTTTTAAAAAAAAAACTCAAAGGCCACACATGTCCCACCTTCATCCTTCTATCCAAACAAAGGATGGGACCATTCCATCCCACTTTATCATTCCAACCAAACAAAAAACAGGGATGACTCTATCCCCCTAACCAAACAAAAAATGGGATCATTCCATCCCAAAATCAGGGACAGGACCATTCCATCCCACCTTGTCTCTAAACCAAACACAACCTAAGTCTGTATTAACTAATGCTTACGCGTACGTATTGGTGTGTCTTGGCCTTTCGGCCGGATTTCTTCACGCAAAGGCCACCGGCCGGATCACGGCGCGCTCGCCGCTCGTATGTGCGGTGCGGTGCCTGCTCGACGGGGAGTGCCCACGTAAAAACATTGGAGGACGCGAGCTAGACGGGCTGCCACGGCGAAAGAACTGCGCCGGCGCGGCGGCGCGCCCGGTATGGAGTTCCGCTGCGCTGCGAGGGCGCGGCCGCCGCGCTGGGGCACATACATGGTGGTGCCCGACAGACAACAGGTCCCTTTTCAACGTACGGACTGGCTACATCGGTCGTGCTGTGGCGAAGGCTCATTTATTTTGGACTGTTATTGATGACTTCTAATTATAGATGATAGAACTGACAAATAGTGTTGTTGGTAAAAGCTAAAGCAAAAAATAGACTGAAAAGGCCAAAATAACGAGCCAAAGTTGAGTGAGCACAACTCTGCAAACGCGAGCATGGCTCGACGGTCCCTCGGTCGGAATAAGGGGATGCATGTCAGGAGGCTCGCCCACAACGGCCGCTAAAAAGAAGAAAATGGGTCACGGCTCTGTTAACACTGTACCATTCCCGACAACACTTCCCACTGAAGAAGATGACAGTGCGAGCAATGAGGGAACTGAAGATACTGAAGACGCTCATGCGAGCAATGCAGGAACTGAAGACGCTCAAGTGCATAGGCCCATTCGCAAGCGCAGGCCAAACCCATTGGTAACCGGCCCAGATTGGGTGCAGTAGTAGGGTATTTAAGTTTGTACTGAGGGCGGGAGAGGACATGCGAATTGTAACAAACTTCTGAACTCTGTCTACCAATTCTACCTTGTCTCCTCCTATTTTCCTTCTTCTTCCCCACGCTTACGCTAACAACCTGCTATCAGATTCAGAGCCTCCTCGATTCCCCACTTCCCTTAGCCTCTGATTCCACGCTGGACCCGACTTCCGTCGCCAGTCGCCACTACTACACTCGCCGGCAACGACAACTCGGTGCCATGGATCCCAACTTGAAGCTTGTCCTTGACAAATTCGGTCGCCGATTCGATGATCACGAAGCCCGCTGGGAGAAGCGCTTCGCCGATATGGAGCGCGAGCGCGCGGACCGCGACGCCGCCGTCGACCATCGCTTCGCCACCCTGGAGGCCGCCCACTCGGATCATGAGGTGGTCGTCTCCAAGCGCATCTCTGATCTCGAATCGCTCCGCGTCGCGCACATCGCCGATGAGCGCGATGCTCGTGTGACCGCTCTCGAGGCTGCTGCGGCGGACTTCAGCTCGTGGCGTCCTGAACTGGAGAGCGTCGTCGACGATTTGAAGCTCGAGGTGCAGAAGGTCGCGAAGAACTGGGACCGCGCGGTGTTCGACAACGCATCGCACCGGCCGGGAATCTTCTCTCCTCCAGTAGCGGTGGCCGCACGCTCATCTGCCGGATTCACCACCGATGGGCCCAAGGGGCACAGCGCTGAAACTCCAGCACGGGATGGTGGGTTCGGGTCATCACTGACTCAGTCTCCCATCCCGGACAATGGTACGAGCACTGGTTCCCATCCATTTGCCGTTCCTCGTTTATTTCCACAACCACGACCTCCACCACCAGTACACCACCCCCCTTCCACCGGACGTCTGCCAAAACTGCAATTTCCCAAATTCGACGGGGACAATCCGCGTTTGTGGCGATCCCGGTGTGAGAAGTATTTTGAGATGTATGGGGTTGATCCTAACATGTGGGTTCGAGTTGCTGAGATGCACTTAGAAGGTACCACGGCGCGATGGCTGCAATCTGTTGAGCCACACCTTGTGCAGGCGTCGTGGACACAATTTTGTTGTCTGCTGAGTGATCGCTTTGATCGCGATCAGCATGAGCTCTTGATTCGACAACTTTTCCATGTGAAGCAAACCTCCACTGTGACTGATTATGTCTCACGGTTCACGGAGCTGGTAGATCAGTTAACTGCTTATGCAGGGGGCCTTGATCCCGTATATTTTACGACTAGATTCATAGATGGATTGCGTGCTGACATCCGTTCTATTATTCTTGTTCAAAGACCCAAGAATTTGGATGCTGCTTGCACTCTGGCTTTATTGCAGGAGGAAGCTGGGGGCGTTTGAGATGCTGCTCGAGGGAATTCGGCGTCAGTGGCTAGACCCTTGTTGAAATCACCTCTACCCCTTCCCCTCCCACCCAAGACTGGCGGACCAGGGCCTGGAGCTCATGATTCTTCCTCCAGCAGTGTGGCTATGGACTCTAAACTAGCGGCTCTGAAGGCTTATCGTCGAGCTATGGGACTCTGCTACAAATGTTCTGCAAAATGGTCTAAGGACCACAAATGCTCTCCAGAAGTATTACATGCTGTTCAGGACCTTTGGGAGTCGATATCTATTGAGGAGTCTTCACCACCATCGGATCCTTCTCCAGGTTCTATTACTGAACAACTCTTTTTAGCTGTGTCTAAGGCGGCTGTCTCTGGTGCTCCTGCTCCACGAACTATCCAATTTTATGGCTCGTTGGAAGGCATTCCTATCACGGCACTGGTTGATTCTGGTAGTTCTTCTTCATTTGTCAGTGCTTTTATACTTAAGCGGTTGAGTTCTCAAACATTGGTTTCTCAGCCGACGACAGTACATGTTGCTGGAGGTGGAGTACTTGTTAGTCCAGGAATTTTGCATAGCTTGAAGTGGATCGTTGACAATTGCACATTTGTGTCGGATTTCAAGATTTTGCCCTTAACTCATTATGATTTGATTATTGGCATGGATTGGTTGGAGAAATATAGCCCTATGCAGATCCATTGGGCTCAGAAATGGCTCCATATCCCTTATGAAGGATCCTACGCAGTTTTACAAGGGGTACATCCTGAAGCTACTGAAAATTTACTGTTGCAGATTTCTTATGTATCTTCGGACACATCTCCCTTGGATTTATCCAAAATACCTGAAGAGCTTCACTCCCTGTTACATTTTGTTGTTCACCTTTTTGAACCACCTACAAGCTTACCACCGCCGAGAGCCTGTAATCATGCCATCCCACTGATTCCTGGCTCCAAGCCTATTGCCATCCGGCCTTACAGATATCCACCTAAACTAAAAGACGAGCTGGAAAGACAAGTTCAAGATATGCTCCAACAGGGTATCATACAGCCTAGTGCTAGTCCCTTTTCTTCACCTATATTGTTGGTTCCTAAAAAGGATGGAGGGTATCGCTTTTGTGTGGATTTCAGGCAGCTGAATGCGATAACACTTAAATCCAAGTTTCCTGTCCCAATTTTTGATCAGCTGATGGATGAGTTATCACAGTCTCAATGGTTTTCCACATTGGATCTTCGAGCTGGTTTCCACCAGATACTGCTTCAACCCGGAGAGGAACACAAAACAGCCTTTCAGACACACTTGGGACACTATGAGTTCAGAGTCATGGCCTTCGGGTTGACAGGAGCTCCTGGCACATTTCAGGGTGCCATGAATACCACATTGGCCCCTGGACTTCGGAAGTTTGTTCTAGTCTTCTTTGATGATATTTTGGTTTATAGCAAAACCCTCGACGATCATATTTCTCACTTGTCCCAGGTGTTCCAGTGGTTGTCCAACGACCAGTGGCGATTAAAGTTCTCCAAATGCAACTTTGCCCAAAGATCAATCGCCTATTTGGGCCATATTGTTAGTGGTGCTGGTATTTCTACTGATCCCACCAAAGTGGAGGTAATTCAAAATTGGCCTACACCCAGCTGTGTAAGGGATGTCAGAGGCTTCCTGGGATTAGCTGGCTACTACAGGAAGTTTGTCCGGCATTTTGGTATTATTGCCAAGCCACTAACTGAGCTATTGCGCAAAGATACCCCTTTCCTGTGGACTGACAATCATGACCAAGCATTCCAGTATCTGAAGCAAGCTCTCAGTTCTTCTCCTTGCCTTGCACTCCCTGATTTTACCCTTCCTTTTCATGTTGAAAGTGATGCTTGTGCTACTGGAGTGGGAGCAGTTCTTTTACAGAATAATCATCCCTTGGCTTATATCAGCAAGTCCTTAGGACCAAGGAATCAAGGGCTATCAACTTATGAGAAAGAGTACTTAGCTATTTTAGTAGCTGTGGAACAATGGAGACACTATTTGTTGCAAGGGGAATTTTACATACACACTGATCAAAAAAGCCTTATCCATCTCAACGAACAGCGGCTGCACACTCCTTGGCAACAGAAGGTGTTCACCAAGTTGTTGGGACTACAATACAAGGTAATCTATAAAAAGGGAGCTGACAACACTGCTGCTGATGCCCTTTCTCGTTGTACAGCTTCTGAGTAGTTGATGGCAGTGTCTTCAGTGCAACCACAGTGGCTCCATGACATTCAACAGGGCTATGGGTCATATTCAACCGCCCAACATCTGTTGTCTCAGCTTTCAGTCAATCCAGGGGCTGACCCTCACTTCTCCTTGGTTAATGGGATTATCAAATATGATGGTAAGATTTGGTTGGGAAATAACACCAATCTCCACAATAGAGTATTTGAAGCCTTGCATTCCAGTGCCCTGGGGGGACACTCTGGAGCTCCAGCTACTTACCATCGGATCAAACAGCTATTTTATTGGCCTACAATGAGACCAGATATTTTGTCCAGGGTTCATTCCTGTACTATATGCCAACAAGCTAAGCCTGACCGAACCAAATACCCGGGACTCCTTCAACCTTTACCAGTTCCTTATTCTGCGTGGGACATCATTTCGATGGATTTTGTTGAAGGATTGCCACCTTCTGGTTCAGCAAACGCTATTTTAGTGGTAATAGACAAATTCACCAAATTCGGTCATTTCATTCCATTGCATCACCCCTTTTCAGCCAATACGATAGCTCGCTCATTCATGGATCATGTATATCGCCTTCATGGCATGCCCACTGCCATCATCTCGGACAGGGACCGTATTTTCACCAGTGCTTTCTGGAAACAGTTGTTCAAACTTGCTGGGACAGAGCTTAGGATGAGCACCGCCTACCATCCGCAGACTGACGGCCAGACAGAGCGCCTGAATCAATGTCTTGAGACTTATCTACGATGTTTTGTTCATGCCTGTCCCACGAAATGGAAGCAGTGGCTTTCTCTTGCTGAGTTCTGGTATAATTCCAGTTTCCATTCAGCTCTCGGTCGTACACCGTTTGAAGTGTTGTATGGCTATCCCCCTCGACACTTTGGACTGTCTCCAGATCTCGTAGGTGCTTCTATTCCAGACCTTAACGCCTGGATTTCCGAACGCTCCTTGATGCAGGACTTGGTCAGGCAGCACCTTCTCAGAGCCCAAGAGCGCATGAAACGCCAGTCGGATAAGCATCGTACTGAACGCCAGTTTCAGATTGGAGATTGGGTCTTTCTGAAGTTACAACCTTATGCACAGGCTTCAGTTGCTAGGCGTTCTCATCAGAAACTCGCATTCAGGTTCTTTGGTCCCTACAAGATTGTTGACCGTGTTGGAGCTGTGGCTTATAAGTTGGCACTGCCTCCGTCTACAGAAGTGCATCCCGTCTTCCATGTGTTGCAGCTCAAAAAGTCGCACGGTGCAGCTCTGGTAACCGAATCCTTACCTTCTCCTGATATAGAATTTCAGGTACCTGAGCAAGTGTTGCAGCGACGCTGGACGTCAGGCAATCACCCGGTGGAGCAAGTGTTGATCAAGTGGTCGATGATGCCGGCGTCACTCGCTACCTGGGAGCCATATGAGCAGCTTCGTCAGCAGTTTCCCCGCGCTCCGGCATGGGGACATGCCGGTTCTCATGGGGGAGGGAATGTTAACACTGTACCATTCCCGACAACACTTCCCACTGAAGAAGATGACAGTGCGAGCAATGAGGGAACTGAAGATACTGAAGACGCTCATGCGAGCAATGCAGGAACTGAAGACGCTCAAGTGCATAGGTCCATTCGCAAGCGCAGGCCAAACCCATTGGTAACCGGCCCAGATTGGGTGCAGTAGCAGGGTATTTAAGTTTGTACTGAGGGCGAGAGAGGACATGCGAATTGTAACAAACTTCTGAACTCTGTCTACCAATTCTACCTTGTCTCCTTCTCCTATTTTCCTTCTTCTTCCCCACGCTTACGCTAACAGGCCCTACGAGGAGAGAGTGGAAAGAAGTGGGCAGCAAGTGCCTGGCCCAATGGATTTTGGAGGAAATAAAATGGTTTTTGATTTTTTTTTCAGACTGCTTTTAGAGGTCAAATAAAGCCCACAAAACACCAAATAAACTCCTAAAATTAACAAAAATCATAGGTGCATATTTTCATATGTACAAATTTAATAAAATATTGTATTCTCGAAATTATTGTCTGAATAATTTTATTATATCCTTTTAGTTCCTACAAATTAGATAAAGCTTTTAAAATTCAGAAAATTTAGTAACATTTTTGACAAGCCAAAAGAAATATTTTCCCCAGAAATTGACAATCTTTGGGATGGTACATATAAAAAGGGAATTATGATGTGAGAACCCAACATTAGTGGAAATCTAGAAACTCATCGTAATAGGTCGGATTACGGGATTAGCTCCTAATAGACCACTGTGAGGAGAACACGAGAGTAACCCAAAATATTCTACGGAGTCATCTTAGTTTTATTTCAATTACAGGTAAGATGTACATGCACACACACACTGCTATGCATGTACACCGTATGCATAAACACTTGAGCGTGCTTTCTTAGCACATGCCTTAAAAAGATGTAAACCGGAAATAAATCTGCGACCTCATAGCGGTTCCTACTGAAACTTACTTGCTGTGTATAAGGTGAACACTGGGATTTAAACCCTACTGAGTGGAATCGTACACCCATAACTCCACTACTCCACTATGAAGTGGTTTTAGAGAGTCATCTTAATTGAAGCGAATGAATAATAAGTAAATTTTGCATTACACATATATTGACTAAACCATAAATAATACATCTTTAAGATTTTATTTTACAGAGCTACACACTTTATGCCAAATTTGATTGAAGAACTATGGTTATCCCGCCGACATCTGCATCCACCAATTGATCGCTGCTGGAGACGAGTGGAACTTATGGATGGTGTTTGTTGGTTTAAAGGGGTATCCACGATTTGGCTGTCCAAAGAGTTTAACTCCTGGCTTATGGCTTTAGTTGTTGATTTATAGCTGAAATTATACAATTAAAAAAATAAAAAATCATTATATCATCACAAACAATACAAAGAAATAAAGGGAAAAAGCTAATAAGCTAAAAAAACCAAAAATAAGCTAAAATTAGAAGCTGACACGTTCCAAGTAGCTTCTGGTTTAAATAAGTCGAAAGCCAAAAAGACCATAAACTGAATCCGTTTGGAGTGGACCCACTACTTTACTCCCTTGCGCTTATACAATGCGCCGCTGTCTGCTCCCCATCTCTCCACCTTAGTATCACCCCAAATCCTGCTACTATTCCCCCGCTACCCCGCTTCCGCATGCACACCACCTCCTTGCTGGCCCCATTGCATTGTGTAGGAACGTAAGGACCTCCTCACCCTAAAAGTTAGCTAGTGAGGTGAGAGACTCTTTCACTTTTAAGTCCATTGCTCTTCCACAACTAATATGGGATTATTCTAACAATCTCCGCCTTTACACATTGGTGTCTCTCAGCCGTTCATTGCCCCTTCACCATACACCAACGGTCCCTCAGGGTTCCTTCACTGTACACTGACAGTTCCTCAGGGTCACAGTCCATTAGGTGTTCACACACTAGTGTCCATTGGGCCAAAGATGTTAGAACCGGGCTCTGATACCAATTGCTAGAACTCAACACAGGAATCACACACTAGATTCATCCATGGACGCACATTACACGGGGAAGACGATGAACAGTTGAGTATTTTTCTGACGCGAACTTCGTCTCCTCTCGTGCTCGTTCGGATGCCCGGTTTTGCGTCTCCTCGCGTGCGATGCAGGTCGACCACGTCTCCCGGGCGATCGAGTCGAGTGGTGGCGGCGACGGCGTAGGAGGCACCACCGGCTCGGGCACTTCTACGCCAGCCGTGGCTGCAGCCCGTCGGCGTCCGCTCCGCTCCCCTATTTATGCCGCCTTTCCTCTCTTTCATGACCGAATGCAAGAGTAAGTTTCCCCCTCCGATCTCAAATCTCTCACTGTGTTTCTTCGATGTTGAGCCTTGAGAACCGCCGACCGGGTCATCTCCTGTCGCCGTTGGCTGGAGAGTGCAAATCGTCGTTTCTAGGGTTTTCCCCGTGCGGTTTCCTTGAGCCTCTCTCGTGGATTTGGCCAAAAGGAAAGGTCTAGGGTTAACTCTTAGAGGTTGATTTGGCTTGGGCTGGTGCTATGTTTGTGTGAGATTTGTGATCTGTTCTTGTTGTTTGCGAGCACTCTCGGCCAGAGTTCTTGGTGTTCTTGTGCAGCGTCAACCCTAACCCTCGTCTCCGGCCTTGGCAATCGAGGTTGGTGTGGGCATTGTATCTTCATCTACCTCACTCCTCTACTGTGAGTGGCACAAGGGGGTGCTAGGTTTTTTGGGTCAGCGCCGTGAGCATGCCTTGCCCCTTTTCAGAGTCTTTTCGGTGATTTCGAATATCACCACTACTGTGAATATATTAGTTGTTGATTCTTTGCAATTTTGTGAAATATTTTCACCTGTTTGTGATTATCACTAGCTGAAAGATTGCAAAGAATTTTCTGTGATTTGATTGCTCTGTGATGAAATGACAAATTGCTGCGATTATATATGGATGTGATGGTAGATTAATCCTTGAGCTAAATTTGCTACTTTCATTTCACTGCTATCATTCAGCTTGCTGTACATGCTTTGTTGGTCTCTGTTAATTCTGGGTAGTGGTGATCCTTGCTCGTTTCTGGTCTATGCAGAACGCCATTATCCTGTTAAATCAATAGAGTTCTCTATTGAGGATTGAAAGATTGATTTTAGGGAGGTTTCTGCACTGTTCAGCAAGTTGATTTTTGATTTGTTAATATTTGATAGTAGTAAGTTTTATTTTTAGCTTAAGATCTAATTTATAACTGTCATATATAATCAAGATTAGATTTTTGTCACAGCGAAGATGGCCAAGATTAAATCTTGTGCAACTAGCCTTCTGAGAGCACTAATAACAATTCAATTTGTTGAACATATGCTTAATCAGGTCATATGTATTAAGTTCTTAATGAGATTAGCATTTAAATTCACATGTGTATTTGAAGCATGCTACTTTTGAATTCATATATGACAATTTTGTTGAGTATATGTTTCTTTTCCAATGACATAAATGATTTATATGTTAATATGTTTCTATGTCATATTTATCACGCTTGAACTATTATAATTATTGCTGAAATTAAATTAAAAATTACACTTATATCGTATTTATTACAACAGCTCCTTCGCATCAAACAGGCAAGGCGAGAACGTTGGTGAGGCGTCTTGTCAATAGCAAGCCAGTCCCACAACCATCACGCCTAGGTTCGAGTCACGACTCTTTTGTGCATGGGTGTTGGTGAGGAGACCCATCAATACCCATCAACACCAGTGGGCAGGGATCTAAAAGGCGGGCTGGGCGGTCGCCTAGGCCCCGCCTAGGCGCTCGGCGGCCACCCAGCGCCTCGCCTAGGGGTACTGGGCGGGGAAGAAGAGGCCAGGCGGCGAGTCGGCCGACTAGGCGGCGAGGCGGCCGCCTAGGCGGCGAGGCGGCGTGAGGCGGCGAGGCGGCGTGAGCAGAAGAACAGAGGGGACCACAAAAAGAGAAGCCACAGTACCACAAAAAGAGAAGCCACAGTACCACACTCTACAGTACCACGAGCGGGAGACGGGAGCTAGGGTTCTCCGCGCCGTCGCCGCGCCGTCGCCGCGCCGCCTCCGCACTGTGGCCGCCACCTCTCCGAATCCAGGCGAAGGAGGAGTACGGTACCTCAGGCGAAGCCGCGAAGGAGAGCTGCGCGCCTGCGCCGGCGTGCGGGAGCTGCGCCGGAGTGCCGAGCTGCGGGGAGGACCGGAGGAGCGCCGGCCTGCGGGGGAGGAGGAGCTCCGCTGCGCCGGCTGCGGGGAGAGGATCTGCGGGGGAGGAGGAGCGCCGCTGCGCCGGCTGCGGGGAGAGGATCTGCGGCCTGCGGGGGGAGGAGACGAGGAGTGATTCGAGTGACCGAGTGCTTGACTGGTTGAACCGAAGCCGTGACTGCTGAGTGAACCTAACTACCGAAGCCAGCCGACCGCCGACACGTCGCAGCTCGCAGGCAAGGTCTGGACTCTGGACAGCAGTCAGCAGCAGAAGAGAACAGAGGTAAGGTATTGTTTCTAATTTCTAATTTGTTTTTTCAGTGTTATCTATATTCCTAAATCATAATTCTTAGTGTCATACCACATGTTTTAATTTAACCGCCTAGGCCCCGCCTAGGCCCTCTAGGCGCTAGGCCCCACCTCGCCGCCCGCCTAGCGCCTAGCGCCTTCTTGAACATTGCCAGTGGGACCCACGGGAGCTCACGTCAACCAACAAGGTGTCTCGTGTGAAGAGTTCATTTGGAGACAAGAAGGAAGCTAACAGAGATTATTCATCCATCTGAAAGCGACGTTTCTGTTTTTTCTTCGTTTGCTATAGTATCAGTGAAAAAAGTAATTTTTCTTTTCTTTTGTTGTCCTTTTGTTTTATGTTATTACTGTGTTAACAGATTGGACAATCAGAAAATTACTAATTTAAGAAAAAAGCTTTTGATATGAATTATAATTATTCATCTTTTCTCTAATTATCATCAACGATTACAAAAAGGCCAAAAAGAGAGCGCACTCCAGAGTCAAGACTGTGGAACAGGAATAGTTGGAAATGGGAGTGAAGATGGTTAAAGAGTAGAGATAGGAGATGGTTAAAGAATAGAGATGAGAGTGAAGATGGATAAAGATGTGATTGTGTGGATGTGTGAGAGCCACGTCCCTATCGGGTGCCATCCGCTCCGCCGGACGTCTGGCTGTCGTAATCTGAAACAATGTCCTTTAAAAAATCATAGGACGTGCAAATGTCAGGAAACTTTAGCTCACGTGCAAAATGCCAGGAAACTTGAGCTCAGTCTGCTCAGAGGACCGGCACTACTAGCACAATAGCTATGACTTTTCTTCATTCATCCATGGTTTTGTGTATAAAAGCCGGCACTTCGCGCGTTATCGGACAGCAAGAGCAAAACCATGTCGACGTTGAGAGCCCCGCGTCTGGCCAGGACAGCGACGGCTGTCCTGGTCGTCCTCCTGGCCGCGGCGGCCGCTCGCGCAGAGCAGTGCGGCGAGCAGGCCGGCAACGTCAAGTGCCCGAACTGTCTTTGCTGCAGTCGCTGGGGATGGTGCGGAGACACCGCCGCGTACTGCGGCGACGGCTGCCAGAGCCAGTGCGGCGGCTGCGGCCCCAGCCCCGTACCCCCGCCGCCCCCCGCGCCCCCTGGCCCCGGCGTGGCCTCCATCGTGTCGAGGGACCTCTTCGAGAAATTGCTGCCCCACCGCAACAATCAGGCGTGCCCAGCCAACGGGTTCTACACCTACGACGCCTTCATCACCGCCGCTGCCGCGTTCCCCGACTTCGGCGCGACGGGCGACGCCGAAACGAGGAAGCGGGAGGTCGCCGCTTTCCTGGGGCAGACTTCCCACGAGACCACAGGCGGGTGGCCGACCGCGCCGGACGGCCCGTACTCGTGGGGCTACTGCTTCAAGGAGGAGGTCGGCGCGACGGCCGACTACTGCGTGCCGAGCGCGGAGTGGCCGTGCGCGCCGGGCAAGAAGTACTTCGGCCGTGGCCCCATCCAACTCTCCTAGTAAGCATCATGTGTCGAGGCACCTCGCACTAGTATCCGTTCCACTCATCAAGATAGCATTTTTTCACTCAAAAACTCTGAACACGAATTGGTTTCGATCATCAGCAACTACAACTACGGCCCGGCCGGACAAGCCATCGGCGAGGACCTCCTGAACAACCCGGACCTGGTCGCGACGGATCCCGTGGTCTCGTTCAAGACCGCGCTATGGTTCTGGATGACGCCGCAGGCGCCAAAGCCGTCCTGCCACGCCGTGGCCACCGGGGAGTGGACGCCGAGTGCCGCGGACATCGCGGCCGGCCGGGTGCCCGGGTACGGCGTGATGACCAACATCATCAACGGCGGGCTCGAGTGCGGGCACGGGCCGGACGACCGGGTGGCGAGCCGGGTCGGCTTCTACCAGCGCTACTGCGACATCCTTGGTGTCAGCTACGGGTCCAACCTCGACTGCTACGCCCAGAGGCCCTTCAACAGTGGGTCCTCAGTTGGGCTGGCGGCGCAGTGAAAACTTTGCCGGCCTCGACCGGCCGGCGAAGGAGCTTTGTCACTCCTCTACGTGTGATCACCAATAACTGAGTTACTGGTACTACTACCGACGGGCATGCTAAAGCCCATACGCGCGCGCGCGCGTCAGTTCTGAATAAATGGATGCATAAAGTTTTTCTTAATTATGCTTGTTTCTGATGTTAATCCTACGCAAGCACGCTGAGACGGGGCGTAAATTTCGACTCTTCAACAAAACACGGGCGTGCGCTTGTTTGACGAGTGGGCAGTTGCCCGGTTAGCCACACGATTGCATTCTGGTAAGCGGCTGTCGGCTTCTTAGCCCACGTAAATCATACCAAAATCTATGTATCGGGGCATGTGCATGACCAAAATATCTGGTAGCAAACCAAACACGGCCGAAACATTGGCTTGGCAATCCAATAATGGGCTTCTCGGGGGAAATTTCTCTTTCGAGATAGGGCCTGGATCTTGATTAATAGGAGGTAGTTACTTGGTTAAGCTTCAAATGGAAGTTGCTTAACCAAATGGAAGACAACTAGAGGAAGAAGAACTTTTTCTCGGTTTTTAAAAATTGTTTTCCGGTTTTTCTATACTAACTAGCTTTTAAATAGTATCTTTTAAAGGTACGATCTATAAATTGATTGTCGTACACACTGTAGCGACTTCATTTATATCAGCTAAAGCTACACGTGAGTTTCTGTTAATCTGTACTCTCTTAAAAACAGTTCAAAAACCATAAACCATAGTTATAAGTCGAAACAAAAAAAGAACAGGTCCGATATGAATCAGGGCATGGGGAGATTGTTTCTTTGCTTTGAGATATGTGCTACAAGATGGCATAATCCTATGAAGGGACCTTAGGTGGGAGGGGTGGAGACCATCCTCTTAGAATTTCTTTCCAAAAACTTGACAAGAATCTTACCAGATCTTGCCCATGGGTATGGACATGCCAAAATTTGGCATCAAAACAAGTGAAGACCAAAATGCAATGGTATCGATGTGATATTATGGTACTTGGATATTTACCTAAATATAATCATATATGATTACTAGTCCCTTTATTTGAGATACAAGAAATGCACCCCTCCTACTATATAAGGGAAGGAGAGCTACATATTGTATATGGAAGCTGTTGGGACTACAACTTGTCTACTTTTACTTTTGCGTGTGCTTGATCGTCAGCAACATGATCAATACTTCAACACGTTATCCCTTATCGGTACGATAACACTCACGTATGCCACCTAGTATGTTTTTGCTAATCGATCAAAAGATCATATTAGTATATTACATTGGTTTGGTTTTTCTCCCAATCACTCTCCACCCGCGAGCCTGTGCCTTTAGCACTGCCTGGCTCACGTGCGCGTCCACCCGCTCTGACAACCCCGTTGCCTTCGCCACCAATGCCACCGCCGCGTCACCGAGATCGTGTCCATCCGTGCCTTTGGCGCCGCGACACCGATCTGACAAATGTGATGATGATCAACGAAAGTGTCAAAAAAAATTTTGTCATATCGCTATTTTGTTTAAATTTTTCCGCACATCTTAGTGTTGATTGGCTGATCAACAAACGGTATGTGCTGCAAGTTTTGTTCAGCTCTAGCTTGTGAATTAAGCTTTTTTTTTTTTAACAATGAAGAATGCTTCCCGTTCGCTTCTGTGTTCCTTGTTATAAGTTATCACATCCTTTTCAAAGTTGTAATGTTATATGCTTACACTACATCCTTTACTATTGTTTGAAAATCAATTATTATTCATCGAACAGCTATCCAAATATCATGTTTATGACTTATTAGACACTTAGAGAGCATCCGTTGGATTATTCATTTTAACTCTGAGATGATCCAAGGAATCAAACATATTATTTTTAATTTGTCAAATAATTGATTGTTGCATGTACAGTGCCTAAATTGTACTCTCTATTTTTTTTTAGATACGTGAGTTTCACGTGCGCGTTTGCTAGATTTGAGAAGCTTTTGAGTACATGCTTCCCCAAGGTTACATAACTGCCATTACAAGCTAAATAAATTACAGTACCACCATTGGCTTTGCAACACAAGTAGACGCGTCAGTTTCCTCTTCTATCACCACGGGTCGTCGTCCTCGTGGTCTCGTGGATGTCTCCCGTTGGGTCGGCAGAGAAGAAACATTGCTTGCAGAGGTCGCCGGTGAGTCCAACCATGGAGGCTTCGGCTTGGCCGCTTGATTTCGATGAAGACAGCGGCAGTCTTGAAGAATTTGGCCATCAATGGTGGAAGGCGTTGCTCTGAATGAGACTGAGCGGCCGCGTTCTGCAACTATGGGGATAAGTATTCAACAGCACTGGGGCATTGACTAATATTTATCTTACATGGGCAGAGCCAAGGAGTGCCCGATATGCACAAACACTCCTAAAGATTTTAAAAACTATGTATATGCTATTTTTATCCTATATATTCTAATTAAAGTTAAATTTCATTGTAATTTAATAATGCTGTATGGAATTACATGCAAATTATATTTTATACCTTCTTTTAGGTTTTGTAGTTAGTTCAACACATTTTACTTATAAATTTTAAAGCTATATACGACGTTAATAGACCACATCAATATTATTGTACTAAGTATAGATATACTAAAAACCTTACGTGCTTTTCGAGTGGTAGAATATACGAAGTGTCATGCGGATTATGTAGTATACTAATAAAAATCTATAAAATTTATTTGTCAGTGTTAGTATTTGTTATCATTATTATGTCATAAGATTAAATTATTTTCATAACTAAACATGTAAAGTAGCCAATTAATTGGGATGAAAACTCAACTATTTATATAGTAACGTTAAATTACCATGTGAATACAATATTCATAATGCATGGTTTACTCGGCGTTAATATTTTATTACCCCATCTATTCTTTTTAAGGTGATAATTTTTATTTTTTATGTCTACGAGACGTGACTTTGACCATTACTATTTGTAATTTTATCTTATTATATACTAAAAAAACTATAATATGATGAAAGTACTTTTAGCGACAAATCTAAATAGTTTTAAATATATTAGTAGCCAAACTTTAGAAAGTTTGATGCACTGGATTATAGGACATCAATTAAAAAAAATATGTGGGTGGCATGACGAGTCGATGATTGCAAGGGTGCGTGCCAGAAAATGCCCAGCGGCCGCGGTGAGGGCATGCATCTAAGGAAGCGCAGCATGGCGGTTGAGGGCGTATCCAAGGAGGTGCGACAAACACAATATGCACATCCAATGAAATTTTTCTAGCTTCAGCACTGACTATCTTCAAGACTTTGGATATAGAGCATTCACTTCAATGTCAGAATATTTAAGGCTCAACCACTACAGTACTACTGAATCAAATCTTCAATTGGAAATCGTCTGGCAATCTTCAGTATTATGAAGTCTGAACTGAAAAATCATGTGCAGTGCAAGTATATATAATTGGCTGTTTATTTACTTATTATAATAAAGCTAGCCACATGATTCCTTTTTTTTTGTGTGACGAAGCCATATTAAATCTCTTAGATGTAAGTAGTTTTATCCCAGCACTTTAACTTTAAGGTAAAAGTGAGATTTAAATTTAGGTAGATAGGTTTATAACGTTGTGTGCCACCATCGTGCCCAATTACAAGAGGGTTCTCAAAGCCACATGAAATCTGATTGCACCATTAGTAGGGTATATAGTTTTGAACCGTGTTTCTTTAGTACTCCCTTCGATCTTGTTAAGTGACTTTTCTAATTTTTTATGGTCTCTAAGATATGACTTTGACCGTTACTTTTTATAGCTTAATCTTATTATGTACTAATAAAATTATAATATTATAAAAATATTTTTAACGATAAATCTAATTATATAATTTTGATGTGACCAATCTAAATAATTTTAAATATATTAGTGGTTAAACTTTAGAAAGTTTGATGTCACGGATTCTAAAATGTCACTTAAAAAAGAACGGAGCTAGTAGTTACTCCATCCATAGAAAAATATAAAGCACGATTAGACTTGACGCGGTCTTCAAGATTGAGCTTTGCCCGGTATTTTCTTACAATACTATGTTCATAGCTATAAAATCATAATCATAAGAAAGTGTTTTTAAACACTAATCCAACATCATCACTTCTATGTCATACACACACACATGTATGTATGTATGTGTGTGTATGAAGCCTCTTTTCTACTCCCGGGAGTAGTCACTCCCTATGTCATATCTCACAAGGTGATTAAAACAACGTAGTGAAAGATCGATGGGGTGGTCAGAGATCTGTGTGATCGAAGATTGACGTAGTCAAAAATCGACATGGTCGAGACCTGAGTGGTCGGAGACCAGCGTAGTCAAAGACTTGTGTGGTCGATCCGAACAACGTGGTCGGAGACAAACATGGTCGTGGACCAGGGTAGTCGACGATCGGAGTTTCCGACCGGCTCTGTGTGAGTGATCCGATCAGCTCTGTGTGAGTGGTCCGATCGGCGAGCGGAAATACCAGCTCTGTGTGAGCGGTACTACTGGCGAGCAGAAGTGCCAGCTTGTGTAGCGGTACGTTTTTTTCTAGAGAGACACCTATGTGGAGTCTTCTCGTTCCCGAGGAAATCGGTAGTTCCACACAATTATAGCGGTACTTAAGATAATCGGTAGAACTGGACTTTACATGTCGAAACTACCGGATTTGGCTGCAATGGCTAGTTTTCTGACCACTGACGAGGGGAGCGAAAGTACCAACCTTAAGCCGGTGGTACTTCCAATTTCCCTGTTTTTTCAGGGATTTGGCTCGAACGGCTAGTTTTCTTGTGTGGGTATAAATATCCCCTTGTGGCCAGTTGGAGAAGATGTTACTCAACCTATTTCTATTCTCTTGAGCTAGTGTGAGGCTCTCAACTCAACTATGCATGTGTTGCACTTTGTGAGCAAGAAAAAGGGATTTAGATTGCATGTGTTGCATCTAGAGGAGGACTTAGTATCCATTTGAACTTGTGCATTTGTTGCTCGTGGTGAGAGTCAAGCGAGGGGCCTAACTTGTTACTCTTCGGGTTTGCCGACTCCTAGACGGTGTTGAAGACGTCATGCGTAGTGATCTTCTCAAAAAAGGTTGTGAGAAGACCCAGCGAAGTATAAAGGTTGGAGCTTATCTATCCGGAGTGGGAAAGAGCTACCACTAGTGGATTTGAGGTGCAAGACTTAATTCGTGGAGCTGGTCCAATTAATTTGGGCTTACCTCAACATGGATTAGGAGAGAGCGGCAACTCTCTGAACACCACGGTAAAAAGAGATTGTATCTATTGTGGTTTGTTTTCTTCTATACAATTTACCTTCAAGCAATTTACTTTCGTAGAATTAAATTGATTGCTTATTATCTAAAATTGCACATCTTGACATATCTTAAAATTGTTGGTACACTTAGGTGAACTTAATTTATATAGGCGTTGTTTGTGCTAAACCAAATTAATTTAAGCTTTGGTTTAGACAAATAGAAAAGGTCGTGAATTGTTAATAACAATTAGAAGATATTTTTTACACTGCCTATTGCCCCCTCTAGTCAACCTCCTCGATCTTATAATGGTGGTATGCTTAAAGCATACTTCTTTTTATTTATGCATTTTTGTGCCTTTTTTTCGTTTAACCATGCCATGCTTGAAGCATACATCTTTTCATTATGCATTTTTTAATACATACCAATTAAGTAATCATAAAAAGATTGCAATATGAAACAGACTAGCCTCATAGCCATAATTTAAAATAAGACTCCAATCTAGCTAATTCTTTTATACAAACATCGTAAAGTACTATCTATAATTAATCTAGTCAAGGTATTCCACCATGTCATACTTTAATTCAAATATAACAAATTTATTAAAACCAGTCATGACCAAAGCTATAGAGCATATAAATGAATATGATAAAGACAACTCTACTACTCATTATTTGATTTTTAAAGACTTGAACTTGATGTATTTCTTGACAGATATAATAAACAAAACTTCTGAAAACATTTAAACACCATGCTCCCCCTCAGAATAATCCCATCTCACTCAGCAAAAGAGCAAATTGAGAAGGAATAAGCAGTTAAGAGTGAATACAGGCAATCTGAGAAAATAGCTCAAAGACCACTTGTTGCATAACATCACTTTTTCCACATGATCTAACCAGTAGATAAAACTCTTGTACTCCATTAAAAGGAGTGAAGAACCATCAAATGTTCCAGTCAGGTTGATGTAAAAAGACAGGAACCCAATGAAGCACATGTTCTCTATCCCGTGTTAACTGGTCTTACATCACAGAAGGCGTTGGTCTCATAGTACTGGGGTTAGTGAAATAAGACTTAGGAATCTAGTAATGTGACACACGATGAATAGGAGTAACAGTAGACATTGATAAAGATTTAAGTGAAGTATTAGCATCTGAAAGATTTCGATCAGATGGTCATTGAGAAACTCATTCGACTATGGAGCCCTAGTTGATTGTCTGTGGCAGATTATAGAGATCCCTTTTCAGTTTATTTATTTTCCGCTGCTTTATATGAACAATCTCATTTGTCACGCTGGCCCGTTATGTAAAAGTTGATCATAGTAAGATCTATTTATGGATGCCTATATAATATTAAGTAGCTCTTTTATTTATACGTATGTATAGATGTGATATTGCTAATGTTATATTGTGTGGACTAGTTATTGATACAAGGACTAACTTAGAATAGACAGAAGATTTGGATTGCTAAATCCGGATGGCTGCGGTTCTGGGGCATGAAAGTTGATTCAATTGCAGTCTTCCTTTCCTTGGGCCATCTTTAGTTTTCGGCAAAAAGATGTTAAGACTTACCATCGCCTATGCATTGAGTACTCGTCTAATGTAGTCTACTATTTAGCATATTTTCTGTACAAATACCAAAAAATAGAAATGATACAGGTTATACAAGTGATAAATGTGCCTCCAATAAATTAGATATCATTAGATCAACAGTGTACTAGCTCACACTAACATAGAAGTTCCTTTACACACCAAACTAATAAATATGACAACGCGAAAAAGATTCCGTCGCTGGGATTCGAACCCGGGTCTCTCGGTTTAGGGCATGTTTCAAAGTGCCTAAAGAAAAAAATATATCACTATATCTTCACATATAATGTAAAAGAAAAAATCACGCATTCCAAACAACATTTAACTTTCAAAAACAAGAAACCACCTCTATTTAGAACGGAGCCTCAGAGCGAGTATCCTAACCAGGTAGACTTCAATGGATGTTCAACGTAAAACAACGCAATTACATGCCGCCCCCCCCCCCCCCCCCCCAAATTGAAAGATACCCCACTTAGCAAAATACTCAAGTGCCTTGCGCTGAAGTAAGCGCAATGTTGCGACCAGCTAACAAATATGCTCCTACAGAGAATGCAAAGCATGCAATGCAAAAAAGATAGCCTCCAAATCTTGATTCGCGTGTCGAAATGAGATGAACTGCAGCATCCTGTACACCAAAACCAAACGTTCCACTGCTAGAGCTAGACTAGTGGTTCCACAAGAAGACATCAAAAAATTCGCATTCACAGGCACTTGGATAGTTTTGAAATGATTCCAGAGCGACCAAACATATCAATCACATGGCTGCAGAACATGGATTTGCCATGCACCTCAATTCCCAAAGCATGTTCGAGTGAATGAATCGAGTACTAACTCTCCGAAACGGAGTTAGGAGTTTTACATCCGCTTATTGTGCCGAAGAAAATGACAAAATATAAAGCTTAGAAAGGTGTCTAATTTCACAAAAAGCAAGATCCCTGGAGGTCTGGGCTTCAGTGTTCTCACTCGGCAGGCCTTTGCCCCAGCACAGAGATATCTTCATACCGTTTCTGCATTTCCAAAGAACAAAGAACCGTCAGCAGAGGATTAGCATTGTTTAGAAATGAACTTAGGCAATACAATGTTGCACACAAAAAAGGTAAACATGCATCCGTAACGGAACAAGTTTTCTACAAGTACTACGTCAGCTTCCAGTGCTACGCTGGGTATGTAAACACAGTAGAGAGTAGAGACCGGTCTGCATGCATGCACATGCTCCTTTTACTCCACACATTATATGCAGAAACAGGAGGTTGTGTGCTCGTGGGTCAGAATAAATGGCTAATGGTGCACATCCAAAATCAGATAAATGAGGACATGGACAATAGCTGAATACAAAAATGAATTGAAGCTAGTACAGTTTTCACCGAATTATTTTTTTCTCAAGTAGGGATATGGGCGGTGCAGGTGTGGATGTGGATATTAAACATGAGAGAAGAAAAAACACAGGAATGTTACGTTGTAATGTTACCAGTTGCACAAAAACGGAAAGATCATGCAGATACCAAAACAAAACATTGTGCAATACTACGTCATACCAACATATAGTAAATCTGAATCTGCATCCATAAAGTTGACATTGCAAAATCAACATGTGCATTTTGAATCAAATAAGTCTATTTTATATCCTCAAATATACACCCCCACAAACATAAAATAATCCTATATGACCAGAATTAATTGCCTGGTTCACTCCACTTTGGGCTACAACAGTTTCAATATACTTTGTTAAAAACACATTCTCCTAAATGATTGTTAGGTAGGTCAAGCTCAAAGCTAAACAAGAATCACATCCACCAGGCCCACTACATATATGATAATTACATGGGTTTCACCAGTGCCGTTCAGAATGCAGTTTTCTTCATAAATGTTGTATAATATAAATTGAAGAACACTGTAAGATATTTTCATGTATTGCCTCTCCTAATAAGCAAACCAAAGCAATATACTGAGTAGCAAATGATAATATGGCAAGGTTTGAGCAACAGCACAGTAAATTGTGTGTGTTACAATTCGAGCACTTTCTTCTTTTATGCCTATGTGACAGCACAGTAACACTAGTAAAAAGATTCATATATGCCTATGTGACATAAAAAATACAGTTATGCTTGGCATAACTTCAATGCATGTTGAGCATAAAACACAATCACGTGCAGGTTTCAAAATCCCGGATGCGGCAAATATCCAGCAGCCCCTTGACCAGTAGCGAGAACCAGCCAGTTCCCGGCAGGAACCAGTATTAAACTGGCCAGCTTCCTCTTCAAATTCAAATGGCTCCTCTTCAAATTCAAACTGCACATTTGATCTTAAAACCAATAACCAACCATGGTCTCAACAACCGCCGGGAAATCCCTGTAACTGTCTGAGATCTAATTGAACACTCCAGATTTCTACGTTCAAAGACAAACCAAGAAACTGCCTAACAAACTTACATATTAAATTGCATGCAGAGTTTTTACCCAGGACAAAATAAAATAAGAGCATCCTAAGAAATAGAACATTGTTGAAACTGCCAATCGTGCATGTTGGATTGTGGTTCGGTCACCCATGCATCTATAAAATTTCTGGATTTTGACATTGAAAATAAACAGAAACCAGACTTTCGGGAAATTCACTCAACAATTCAAGCCCACAGAGCATCCTAAGAAATAGGACATTGTTGAAACTGTCAAACGTGCATGTTGATTGTGGTTCGGTCACCCATGCATCTATAAAAGTATTTTGGCGTTGAAAATAAACAGATAATTGACTTACAAGCAATTCACTCGGCAATGGAAGCCTACACATCACCTACAACCAGTGTTCCCATAGGCGGCGCCTAGGCGCTACGCGCCAGCCTCCCACCTTGGCCGCCTAGCCGATTTTGCCCGCCTAGGTGAACTAGGCCTAGGCGGCCGCCTAGCCCGATTAGGCGTTAGGAGTTGGTCTGCCGCCCGACTAGCGCCTATCGCCTAGGGGAACACTGCCTACAACCAGCACTACACTCGGTTTCCAGGCGCCGTACTCGGCCACTCTCTAATTCTTGTAACTATGTTTGTCTTCTCATGTCCAACTACTAGCAGTAGCACTAGTGAGTTGCTATATTCTCTCCGATAGTTGACAACAGATATGCATGCTTGCATGAAATTGTACTTGCTAGTTTAAATTACTTGGCAATACAACTAAATAATTGAAATTTCAAATTAAATATGATCTAGACGGCTTTTCTAATCCAAGGGACCAAGGCCATAGTCCTACTGAATTTTTGTTATTTACCATATACCATTTCAGGCAGTGATTCTACACTTTTAGCTTCCAAAGTGTTATTAGAGCACACTTGCACATACAACCATTGCACGGATTTTCTACAGAAAAGTGCAATCAAGCACAACCAAAATAAGAAGCTTGTGCATGTTGAGGTACTCCTATGCTTTTGCCTTCTAAAAGCAATGACATGGTAAATCACATAAACACTGCCATCACATTGAACAAAATAATCGCCACAGCAGGGCACCCTCTGGTTTCATTAAAAAAACAGACCCCCATTTGAAAATTGTTCTAGTCTCTGAACAAAGATCCCTGTTAGCTACCACGTTTCATGCAACATCCAGCTCCGAATAAAACAAAAAATAATCAGCGCACGAAATGCGATTAAGCAAAGTCAGCACACGGCTTTTTCATCATTTCGCACAAACAAGAATCAGTTAACAGATTAGCATCTTAACAAAAAAAATCAATTAATAGATTATTCGCATCATGATGGAGAATAAATTTTCAAGAACGGCGCGGCTACAATCCCACCGATCGCGAATGCAAGATCTGGCATGCCAGGAATCAAGAAAAGGACATAGAAACCTAGAGGGGGGAGAATAGTCATAGAGAGGGAAGAAATTACCCCGACGTTGTTCATCTCCCAGATTTTGTGTACCCCGTAATCCACCGCCTGCAATGAAATCAGGACCGCAGAGAGGGTGAGATCGAGTCACGGAAACCACGGCGGCCGGGTAGATCTGGGGAAAGGGCGTACCCGCTCGCCGGCGAAGGCTCCGGCGACGACGAAGGTGACGTAGACGGCGTTGCGGCGCATCACCACGCGGTAGAGCGCGTCCCACAGGCCCATCTCGGGCGGCGGCGGCGGCGGGCGCGTGGGGGAGAGAGAGAGATGGTGGGTGGTGTGCGCGACGGACGGACGGTCGGGCGGGCCGCTTCGACGAGCGTTTCGTTGGGGAGATGGTTTCGGAATTCGGCGAGTGGCGACCTCGTTTTCCAGGGGCGTCGATTATTCCCCAGTTTACCGGACGCGTGGTGGCGTAGTGCGGTTGCGCGAGGTCCGATCCGTCTTTGAGATCCGTGCCGACAAGGGATGATAATGCATCTAGGGTTTTTGTTTTTGGGATTACATGCCACTGCAACAGTCATACACATACACACACGAGAAATGCCATTACAATCACGTCTCTTTAGGAAATGACACTGCAACCATCAAATACTCTTACAAATGCTATTATGATTAATGCAGCTCTATTTTACGAGAATATGTAGTATGTATTTGATTTTGTATTTTTCATTGAACGATACTGCCCTTTTTTAAACCCACCGTGCCTACCTGGCATACACAACGGAGACCTTGGCAATGTTATATGATGGCTAAGGTGCCCTTCGGCCAAAATAGGGAGTAACCAGTGCAGACCGAAACAAAGGAAAAGCGGCGCCGGAGCAGGGTGACCATGCCGACAGCGACTAGTTCACAATGGGGCGCAATAGACCTCCAAAATGTAATGCTAGAAGGGCGGAGAGGCTAAGGGAGGCTGCAACTTTGGCTCAGGCAGCGTCGAGAGCGGCCAGCAAGGCTCGCGGCGGTCGGAGTACGCAGGGAGAAGAGGCAACGACGCCACGCGAGGAAAAAAGGGCAAGGTAAGGTGCGCATGGGCTGAAGAGAGGTGGGTGGAAACTCACCAAGCTTATCGTGCACGGGGAGATGCTCTGGAGGAGGCTGGCAGCTGAAGGCCACAGCGGTACAACGTGGTCCATGGTGCCAGCAAGCTGGGGCGAAGAAGACAACTTGGCAGCGGTCAGGGAAGATGGGTGAGGTCATGGTGATGCTTCCACAACGAGGAATTGCATAGGGGTTCGCCAAGAATGTAATGGCGGCCATTTTCGGCTGGAATGGAAAACAAGGATGGCACGACGAGCTTTGGTGGTTGGAGATAGAAATTGATCAAGGGGTAACACAATTAGGAGTATGGAATATGATGTGATGTGATCACAATTGGATGAAAACCACCAGAGCGGTTGGAATGGCGTGAGGCAGCACAGCAGCTGGAAATGGCATGAATTGAGCTCAATTCAGGAAAGAAGAAGGGATGGGGGAAGGCAGGAAAGCATTGCAAGCTTAGGGGGGCTGCTTATCGCTGAAGGTGCTTCACTGTGGCTGGAGCACGGCATCGTGTGCAGGCGGCGCACGTGGCAGAGCATGGCCGGTTGGGGTCTGGTACGTAGGTGCACAGGTGTGGAGCAGTTGGGCGACACAAGGAGGGAAATAGCGCGGTGTGGGAGGGGGCTGAGGGTTGGGGTAGGCGAGGGCTGGCCGGGATCGAATGGGGCGACAAAGAGGGGCTAGAGCTCAAAGGGCAACGGCGTTGGCCAGGACCGGAGGGGCGACACAGGGAGGGCCAAAGCCTGGAGATAGTAGCTAGGTCTCAGAAATGAGTAGGGAATCGGTTGGGGCATAAGGGGATGTGAAAGGAAAGGCAATATCATCCAATGAAAATATGAAATCAAATACACACTGCGTATTCTTGTAAAGTAGAGTTGCATTGACCATAATGGCATTTGTACAAGTATTTAACAGTTGCAGTAGCATTTCTCAAAGAGATATGATTTCAATGGCATTTCTTGGATATAGGATGATTACAGCGTCTCAGGGAATAGGGCTCATACCCGTATAAAGGCTCACATCGGTAGTAACCTATCCTAGGAGATCGGAGATCCCGTGAACTAGGCTCTAGGACAACAAACTGTGTGGGATTAGAGAGCACATCTAAAAGGGTCCCATTAGTTGCAGTGCTCTGTCTGTATGGAAGGTTGAGCATCAGCTCTTAATGAATTCGATGTCTTTGTGACTTCGGGAGTCGTCCTACAGGATTCCATGGAGAATTCACCTACGTAAGTACGATCGTGAGGTCGCGATCAAAGGAAGTTAGGGGTATGCTTTCTTAAAGTACTCATGAGTTAGATATAGGGACATGACCGTAACGTCCCAACCCGAGAGGGAAAGGGCAAGCCGCCCAGTACAGAATGTGATATGGGCGAAAATTCTCACACCAAGGCATTGGATCAAAGCGCAGTCCTCCTTTGTCTGTGCAGAATCGTAGTCCTTGTCGCTAGACTTTGGGTTCAAACCCGAAAGGTACCCATAGTCGAACAGCTGTATATTAAACAAGACTTTGAGCATCAGTTATCAACTGAAAAATTGGTGGGGACTGTTGTATGTACCAAGGGCAAAATGATAATTTCCTATTTGATAAAAGAAAAAAAAGGAAAAGGGACCCACTTGTCGGTGGGCCAGAGAGAGACAAAAAGGAGGAGCCCTACTCCTCCCCGTGACCAGAGCGAGCGGGGTTTTCTGGAGGGGCGGCGGCGGTCCAGGGGGGCTGCGCGGCGAAGGCGGCGGGCTCGGCGGGTCAGTTGGTTGCCCGTTCTCCCGTGCGGCTCGCATCTCCCCTCTCCTGTGAGTTTCGTCGCTCCTCTTCTTCCCGCAAGACTCGGTCCTCAGATCCGGATGAGAGGTGAGAATGGGCTGCGGTGGTGATGCGTGAGACCCGGTCCCGGCCATTGGTGGCACCGTCGAGTGCTCATCCCCTCCCCTCTCTCTTGGCTATAAATTGCGGCCGATTCTTTGGTTGGGGGCAGAACGACAGTGAGCTCCTCCTCCTTTTCTTTGAGTTTTTGGCTTATGGTGCTTGACTACTTTGATCCCCTGGTGCTCTCCGGTGAGGCGCTTGGCCGGCTCCTCCCTGTGCTTGTGCGGCAATCCTCTACCTCGACTCGCCGGCGTGGGCATCACTCCAGTGAGAGGGCTTTGTATCTCCGTGCCTACTGCTCTCTCTCACGGTGGTGTGAGGGCAATAGGTTTTCTGGGACAGCGCGCAAGCGTGCCTAGCCCTGTTCTTCTGGTGATTTCGAATATTACCGGTCCTGTGAGTGATTTTGTGATTCTTCTTATGCAATCTGTGTGAGCTGTGCTAGTTTGTTAATCTTCCATACATCATCTGGCACTGGGAGACATAGATTGCTTGTGGGATATATGGTTGCTCGATGATAACAAACATCATATACTGAAATTGGTTCAATTAGTCATTGAGCTCTAATAGCTGTCTTGTGACTCTGGAAGTCAGTCTCTAGACTTTGATATATATACCTGTGCCTTTCGGTTCATGCTGTTTTCAGATTTTAGCATGTTCATATATTGATCTGTTAGGAATTTTGATAAGTTGAAAGATAAATTATTGGGCAAAGATAACTTGGATGGTTTTGCTCTTTTGAATACTGCAATCTGAATAGATGCATGCTGAGTATATGTTGATCTTGAGATTGTAGAGTTTGTATTTAGAGCTCAAAATACCAAGTTTATTATTTGACATAACCAATCAAGGAAGAGTATATGATTTAGTAGCGGGACGGTCAAGTTTAATCTTGTGCAACCCTACAATTTGAGAGTACAAATAATCAATTAATCTTGATTTAATTGATAGTCTTGACTAGCACTTGCTTTATAATTTGTCATACATATTCATGTCTAGAGTAACATTGTTTCTATTCTTGAATATGTGGTATATCATGAATGAAATGTTCAACTTCAATTCATATGATTACATACTTGTTATGTCTTATATATATGAATTGATGTCAATGGTGTGCTTTTATGATTATATTGGAATTATATTTATATCTTTGCTTATACCATAAATATTACAACACATACAATGCTCACGTTAGGTGTGTTCTACGACGTGCAAGATTTCTAGGATAGCAAAATTAAGTCCTATCTATCGAATATGAGATACATAGTTATGGATTGAAGACTTCCAGTTTGGGAAAGTTCACAAATTTAGACAAAAAGGACAAATTCATAATTCAAACAACAAAGGACGAATTTATTTAGGGTTAGGGTTCATTTACCTTCTCTAGCTATAGCAAATGACGACGGTGGCGGGATCTCTGGCGATGGCTGACCAGCATTAGAGTTAGGATTCACCGATGTTAAGGAGAGGTTCATTGGAACCTCGGGGTTTTCAAGGAGGGGAGCCGATGGCCCGATGGTGAGTGGTGGAGGCGGCGAGGACACTGGCCGCGGGATTGGAGGAGGACGGTGGGTAACGATGGTGAGCGGAACGGCATGTTATGGGACCAAGAGAATATTAGAGTGAGTGGGGTTAGCGCAGTGGCAGGGACAAGGGGCGGCACGGTGCTGCCGCACAGGTGGTCGAGGCAGAGGTAGGGATGGTGGTGGACATGCGCGGAGCTCATTGCTGGAGAAGAGGAAGAAGCAGCGCTGGGATAGATACCGCGTAAATGCGTTTCCATGCATATCGCGAAACATACGTACACTATCAACAGATGGAAATTGGAGTCACGATCTCGGATCAAGATGATAGAGAGGCCGAAACTTCAACAATCTCAATGTCTGAGCTCTGAACTAGCGCGGATCGTCTGCACTGCAAATTGCATTGCGGCAGTCCAGCCGACGAATCCGCAGTCCACGTACGTACAGAAAGAACACCTCGCCGTTACCGAGTACCGAAGAAAAGGACGGACGAGGTTACGTCGTGGCGACGCTGCACCTGCGAAGGCAAGAATTGCTCCCCTGCAAGGTGATCCCTCCCTAGCACCAGAGCAAAAGCGCTCCGAACCCCGAGCGGCGGCAAGGAATGCTACTTGCTTGCTTGCGAAGCAAAACGCGAGAATCTTTGCGCCTCATCACATCTGATTGGCTGCCAATTCGTAATCTTTTCACTGAAGAATTACCCCCGAGTGCAGCTCACCAGACGTCTTTCGAGTTTAGGCATCACAAACCCAACTGAAGAAATTTTCCTATATATTTGGCTCCCAAGTCGTCTTGACCACACGCACCACAAACCCAACAACACGCCAAAGTTTAGGCAATTCTAGAGCGCGCACGCTAGCTTCTCGAGCTTCTCTCCGCGAGTGGCATGGCTTCTGGGGGCCCCAGGTCGCTGGCCTCCGGCCTCCTGTTCCTCAACCTCATCCTGTACGTCGTCGTCGCCATCATCGCCGGCTGGGCCATCGACTACAGCATCAACGAGAGCATGAATTCGTGTAAGTGCCGATGCAGCTGTTAATAATGGAATTATTAAACCTGGAGCATCTGTTTGATATCTGTTCGTTGCCGTGGATGCATGCGTGCGCGCAGTGAAGGGCGTGTCGCCGCCGGTGCGGCTGTTCCCGATCTACTTCCCGATCGGCAACCTGGCCACGGGGTTCTTCGTCATCTTCGCGCTCATCGCCGGGGTCGTCGGCGTCTCCACCTCCCTCACCGGCCTGCAGGACGTCACCCAGGGGTACCCCGCCAGCATGATGTCCGCCTCCGCCTCCGCCATCGTCACCTGGATCCTCACCCTCCTCGCCATGGGGTAATCATAATAACAAAAACAAGAATCACTTCTCCAACGGATCAACTCTTCTTGCTGCAAGTTAGTTACCAAACATTCTGACAAGCTGATCATGCATGGCAGGTTGGCGTGCAAGGAGATCAGCATTGGCTGGAGGCCCGCGAGCCTGCGCGCACTGGAGACGTTCACGATCATGTTGGCCGGGACGCAGCTGCTCTGCGCCGGCTCGCTCCACGCCGGAGCACACGCGGCCATGGCGGAAACGCGCAGGGGCAGGGTTTGATTTGAGGCATGCAGGCTGTTTTCGTCGATGAACTGTACGAAACAAAAAACCGTATCATCTTGGCGACGATTGGTTTGTGTATAGGTGCGTCCGTGCGTGTGAATATCTGGATTAATTATGCTGGTGTGCCGCTATGTGCTTGTGGTGGAATTGTTTATTGGGTATTTGTCACTGTTTCCGATGGAGTATTCTTTCATCAAGTGATGAGTTTAATTCATTACTACAAAAAGGATCATCATAAACGGTTCGAAAATGTCATTACAAACAGTTTTCTGAACCATATGTATTTATGTGTTAGTGATAATCGGAGGTTATTATAGACAGTTTGTGAGCTGTCTGTGATAAATACAACACAGATGGTTTATAACTAGAACAATCTGTGAAGAAAATTATTACAGACGACTCGAATCAAAAACCGTCTGTGATACTCACACATCACAGACGGTTCTATATACCAACCGTCTGTGATTATATCACAGACGGTTGGTATATAGAACTATCTGTGATAGTCCTTCATAGACGTTTTGTAGCATAAACCGTCTGTGATAATTCATTCTATATCTAAACTTTTTTTTTCTGTTTATTGGCTAGCTTCAAGAAATAATATTACCTATGCCCTTTGAGGACGAGAGATTTCAACCAAGTTAAATGCATCAAAGACGGCACTAATAGAATTTTGGTGAAAGACGAGGAGATTAATGATAGGTGAAGAGATTACTTCGATAAGTTGTTCAATTATGATAATGATGATAGTATGATTGAACTGGATGATGCTTTTGACGACGCCGATAGACGATTTGTTCGAATAATCCAGGAGTTGGAAGTAAGAGAGGCCTTAAAAAGGATGAAAGTAGGTAAGGCGTTGGGGTCTGATACATCCCTATTGAGGTGTGGAAATGCTTAGGAGAAGTGGTGATTGCTTGGCTAACTAACTTGATCAATATCATTTTTAGGTTGAATAAGATGCCAAACGAGTGACGGAGGAGCACATTGGTACCAATTTTCAAAAATAAAAGAGACATTCAAAGTTGTACTAATTATAGAGGAATTAAACTCATGAGCCACACAATGAAGTTTCAGGAACGAGTGATTAAGCGTTGTTTAAGAAAAGTGACTAGTATGACGACAAACCAATTTGGTTTTATGCCTGGGAGGTCGACCAAGGAGGCAATTTTCTTGCTACGACAGTTGATGGAGAGGTATAGGGAGTAAAAGAATGACCTTCACATGATATTTAATGACTTAGAAAAAACCTATGACAAAGTGCCAAAAAATGTCATGTGGTGAGCGCTAAAAAAAATCCCAACAAAATATATTACCCTAATTAAAGACATATACAAAAATGATGTGACTAATGTCAGAACATGTGGTAGTGTTTCTAATGACTTTCCTATTAAGATAGGACTGCACCAAAGGTCAGCATTGAGCCTATACATTCTTCCCTAGTGATGGACGAGGTCACATGGGACATACAAGGAAATATCCCTTGGTGCATGCTTTTCACTGATGGTATGGTGCTGATTGATGAGAGTAGGATAGGTGTTGATAGGAAGTTCAAGTTGTGGAGGAAGACCTTAGAATTGAAAGGCTTTATACTTAGTAGGACTAGAACTGAGTATATGAGATATGATTATGAGAGACCATGTGGAGGTCATCCCGTGTGTATGATGAGTAATTGACATCGTTTTAGAAAGTCGAGTTTGGTTTGGGTGGTTCGGACCTTGACGTTGCGTGGTGCAATCGGGCTCGGTCGGACTTGGTCAAACTTGGTCGTATGAGATTAGGATGCATATTCTTTGATTCGACAGGTTTGGACTTCATCATGAGTAAGTATAATGCTTTTATGCTATTTATGCTTTCATGTGTCGAGCGGTACTATTTGATGTGTTTCTTGTCTGTGATGCCTGCAGGACGTCGAGGCGGAGTCGCGGTAAGACACGAGGTGACCGGACTAGACACAGGCGGTGTCGAGGTCAGAACAGGCGGATGTGTCGAAGACGGCGTAGATTCGATGTGGTTGCGACTCGTGGATGACAAGGAACGCGGAAGCTTCCCGGAAGGTGCAGGAGGGGCGAATTGGTAATTTCGCGAGGCTGCACAAGCGGGAGCGGGTTTCGTTGGATTTAGCGGGGCTTAACGGGCTGGAAACCCGTTAGCCAAGGGCTATAAATAGGTGTTGGTGGCTGCATGTATTCCCATGGCTTTGGGAGAGAGTTAGGGTTTGCTAGAGTCAAAAGAAGTTTTGAGAGTTTGTTTTGGCTTTAGACTTTAGTTGTTGGAGAGTAGTTGAGGGCAGCAGGAAGTGTCTCCTTCGTTCATCCCCTCTCTCTGTGTGTGTCTCAAGCAAGAATGTAGTGTGTGTTCTTGAGGCTTAGGGAGTGGGAGAGGATGTGTTGAGACTCCATGTAATCAACCTTGTTCTAATGTCCATGCGTATGGGGACTCATCTGTAATCCTCGTTTGATTTGGAATGAAAATCTGAAATTTTATTTCTGTCTCCTGTTCGTTCTTCGTTCCTCCTCTGGATGATTTTTGAGTTTTTGCATTCTCTTGTGGTTTCTCACGGAGAAGGCCCAAAATGGGTTGCTCTATGTTGGGATGATGCCTCAAGATCATTTGATCGTTTTTCCCAAGAGCAAATCGCATTTAATCTCAGATTTTGGTTTTTTGCCTTCCCTGTTCTTCAGTTTGTTTCTAGGGTTTTGGTGCAATTCTTGTTTCCCTTCATGAGATGGCATGAAACTCGATATCTTAGGTCCAGTGGCTATTAATTAGCTACCCTTAAAGTTTCATGGCCAAAGGATCAAAGTTTAGACGGGAATTTGATTTTGGGGCAGCCCTCTGTATCTTTTCAGGTTCTTGGCTTTTCTAGGGTTTGGGTCCCGCGGTCCAACCGGACTTGTGCCAGTGGTCAGACCGGCGTTGCATAAGCGGTCTGACCGGCCCTGGCACTGCGGTCAGACTGGCCGACTACAGCTCTGCTATGATTTCTTGTTTTTTGTGCTGGGTTCTTGGTGTTTTCTCGGTAGTCTCTTTTTCCGCTGTCACCTCTGGCTTTTGCATTTCCAGTGAAGCTCATGAGTCGAATTCATAGCTCATTATAGCTATCGAAGGAGATTTCATCGTACTTGCAGGGAAACGAATTTTTTTAAATCGACATTCACCCCCCTCTGTCGCCTTTTCGGTCCAACAGATTACAGTGGTGCTAAGGCAGATGATGGAGATGTTAGATTGGATGGACAAGTAGTGCTTAAGAAGGACACGTTTTGTTATTTGGGATCGATGCTACAGTGAGACGGTGAGATTGATGAAAACGTGAGCCACAGGATAAGAGCGGGGTGGGTGAAATGGTGCTAAGCATCTAGTGTCTTGTGTGACAAAAAAGTCCCTCAAAAGTCAAAAAGTAAGTTCTATAGGACGGCGATCAGACCCGTGATATTATATGGAGCAGAATGTTGGACGACTAAAAGACAATATATACAGAAAATGAGTGTAGCGGAGATGAGGATGCTGCGGTGGATCTGTGGTCACACAAGGCGGGATCGCATCTGCATATGATGATATACGTGATAGGGTGGAGGTAGCACCAATGGAAAAGAAGTTTGTCCAACATCGCTTGAGATGGTTTGAACATCTCCAACGAAGGCCTCTGAGGCACCGGTATGTAGTGGAATTTTAAGACATACTGAAAATGTAAAAAGAGGCAGAGGTTGATCAAGACTGACATGGGAGGAAACAGTAAAAAGAAACTTGAGGGATTGGAATATATCTAAAGAATTAGTTTTGAATAGGAGCGTGTGGAAGTTAGCGATCCACGTACCGAAACCATAAAAAAGTTAGGAGCAGTGTTTTTGGCTCTCGGCTTAGATAGCAGGATGTACGGCTTAGGGTTTTAACATTGTAGGTTTTATTTCAAGATTCTTATCTCTTTAATCATGAGAATGTTTCATTCCTAACGTATCTTAACTTGTTTGGAACACAAGACTTTGTTGTTATTGAGGCATTCTTCGAGTCCATGATATCAAATCGGATGTGAGATATAGTATTGAACTATTGATGATACAGATAATTGTGAAGTTTATTCCTGTGAGTCCATGATATCGAACGTCCTTGATGAGCTTGGAGATGAGCTTGTCGCGGAGGTGCGGGCCGAAGTGTCGCGGGTGCAGCTGCATATTCCGCTCCTCTTCGTCGGTCGGCGGCGGCGAGAGAGTGCTTATCGATTCGGGAGCGGCTAATGCTGATTAATAGGGGAATTTCATCATTTGTCTCACCTTCTGTTATATTTAATAAAATGTTGAACATCTAGTCAATTTTCGGCATGTTTTAATCCAGAAATTCAGCATATAAAACATGACATAAACATGCATGAGTGATCTATGAACGATGTATTCATATTCGCTAACGAACAAGCTAACAAAAGCACCTATTAACATGTTCAAAGCGCACAAAATCAAATACATCAGAAAAGTTTTCAGTATATACCCTCGGGCGGGGCCGGTATTGGAGACACCGGAGGCGCCGTTACCATCAGTCGACATGATGGCCTATTCGATGTAGTCGATCGAGGTGTGATGCAGGACGAAGCTTGATGCAGGAAGATGTTCGCAGTGCAGACCAACGAACGATCCACAACCAGGAAGTAGACGTCGCAGAATGAGTAGTCGCGCCGATGCGCTCCCCAAAAACTTGATCGCCCGCCTACCCGTGCAGGTACACAAACGGACGGAGCTTCGGAGGCCTACTCGTCCAGAAACTTGTGCGCGCAAGGTTCTGGACTGGAGATGACAGAGAGCAGCAACAAAAAACAGAACCACCAGAAATACTGTTCTCCCTTCCTTTCCCGTATGGAGTAGAGAGTCTTTTGTAACAGCAAAAACGAAGAGGCCAGAGTAACTGCAGCCATTACCTCGGAAGTAATCGCAGTCATAATCCACTGGTAACTGCACCGTTACTGCCAGCCACTCGTTAATGCTAGTTACTGCGAGTCGTTTCGATTTTCGAATAGATAAAGAAAAACGCGCCCGCACCCGACACGCCTGCGCGCGTACGCACACGCACACGCACCGCACCGCACCGCACCGCACCGCACGGCGCGGCGCGGCGTGGCGTGGCGAGGCGAGCGAGCGAGCGAGCGCGCGCGTGTATTGGCTCTCTCCAATTCCACAAGGGGGTTACCACGTTCCACCTTTTAAAGTGGTGTAACTCCCATTCAATTCTCCATATGGGACTAAACAATTTTCTACCTAGCATTAGTTGTGGGCCTAGGAATTTCATTTGATTAATTGCTAAATTAAAATGGGCCAATCCCAATTAATCCAACAATCCCCACCAAATTTCAAGGCACACGAGAAATGCTCTCAGTTCTGCTGTTGTTTGATATACCAGTGTTTCGATGGAGACTGTTAAGTTGAACATCCACCTAGGAAAGGAGTTACACTCATCCACAACTGAACAATGGACTATGCCTTGAATTGACAGTTTTGTGTGAACAAGCTTTACCCAATTCCTTTACTAGTACTAGGCTGCCTAAAGCATCCCCTCTGGTTGGAGCGTATAAGTCATACTCCAAGCCTATTCATGAGTATCTAGAGATCACCCAAATCTCATAGACTGTGACCAGCAGTCGAACTCATATAGGTGTGTTCTTTCTAAGATGTCCTGTAGGCCGACATCTCTGCTTTAAAAAGCCACTTGGATCACATTAAGGTAAAAACCAACCTGCCATACAGAATAGGAGAGAAGCGCATCACTGAAGAAATGAGCCCTGTAAAGGTCTCTTCTCCCAGTCAACCAACAGCTTGTTTCACCATCCTACTTCACGGGATCTCCGATCACATAGAACAGGTTACCACTGTGGTATGACTCATGTGGGTCTCAGGCCCATCTCACTCGATGCACTATCTATCACATTACGTGATAAACCCTTTGTAAATTGGTCTGCCAGATTCTTAGCTGTCTGGACATAGTCCAGTGCTATAACTCCGGAGTTTTTCAGCTTTCTGACAGACTTCAACCGCCTCTTAACATGCCTAGATGACTTCATGTTGTCCTTAGAACTGTTCACCTTGATAATTACAGTCTGATTATCACAGTTCATCAGGATAGCCGGTATCGGTTTTTCAACCACCGGCAGATCCATAAGGAGTTCACGAAGCCACTCAGCCTCAATAGTGGCGGTATCTAACGCTGTGAGTTCTGCTTCCATTGTTGACCTCGTTAAGATGGTCTGCTTGCAAGACTTCCAGGAAACAGCACCACCTCCAAGTGTGAACACATATCCACTCGTGGCTTTTATCTCATCAGCATCAGAGATCCAGTTTGAATCACTATATCCCTCCAGTACCTTTGGGTACCCAGCATAGTGAATGCCATAGCTCACAGTTGCCTTTAGATAGCGCATCACTCTCTCAAGAGCACGCCAATGATCATCTCCCGGATTTGAAACAAACCGGCTTAGCTTGCTCACAGCAAACGAGATGTCAGGCCTCGTAGCACTAGCTAAATACATCAATGATCCAATGATCTGGGAGTATCTCAATTGATCCCTTGTTATTCTTCGGTTTTTCCTCAATAACACACTAGGATCATAAGGAGTAGAAGCAGGTTTGCAGTCACTATAACCAAAGCGACTCAAGACCTTATCCACATAGTGGGATTGCACGAGTGTAACCCCACCATCACCTTCTCTCAGTAGCTTAATGTTAAGAATCACATCAGCCACTCCCAAATCTTTCATCTCAAAATTCTTGGACAGAAAGTCCTTGACCTCCTCAATCACATTGAGGTTGGTCCCAAAAATCAGTATGTCATCAACATACAAGCACAAGATCACTCCTTCTCCCCCACCATAGCGATAGTACACACATTTGTCAGCTTCATTCACAACAAAGTCAGCAGATGTCAAAGTTTTGTCGAACTTCTCATGCCATTGCTTAGGTGCTTGCTTTAGGCCATACAAAGACTTTAACAACTTGCACACTTTTCCTTCTTGACCTTGTACCACAAACCCGTCTGGCTGATCCATATAGATCTCCTCCTCCAACTCTCCATTTAGGAAAGCTGTCTTAACGTCCATTTGATGAACGAGAAGACCATGAGAGGCAGCCAGGGCAAGTAGTACTCGAATTGTGGTTAGTCGGGCAACAGGTGAATAAGTATCAAAGAAGTCCTCGCCTTCTTTCTGGGTATAACCCTTGGCCACAAGTCTTGCCTTGTACTTTTCAATTGTACCATCAGGCCTAAGCTTTTTCTTGAAAATCCATTTACATCCTACAGGTTTACACCCATAAGGACGGTCAACGACCTCCCAAGTTCCATTAGACATAATAGAGTCCATCTCACTCCGTACTGTTTCCTTCCAATAGTCAGCGTCAGGAGAAGAATATGCCTCTTCCATGGTTCTTGGAGTGTCATCCACGAGATATACAATGAAATCATCACCAAAAGACTTTGCAATCCTCTGTCTCTTACTCTTTCGAGTAACTTCATTGTTATCCTCTTCAGGATTTTCCATAGGCGTTTCCTCAACATGTTCTATCGGCACAAAGGAATCAAGGGAAATTATAGGTTCTTGACTAGATGAGCTAGGTACATCATATTTCATAGGAAATTCATTCTCAAAAAATGTAGCGTCTCTGGACTCTATGATTGTACCAACACGCATGTCAGGTACTCCAGTTTTTATAATTAAGAACCTATAACCCACGCTGTGCATAGCATAACCAAGAAATACACAATCTACGGTTTTTGGTCCAAGTTTGCGCTTCTTGACAATTGGCACGTTAACTTTGACCAAACATCCCCAGGTGCGCAAGTATGAGAGAGTCAACTTCTTCTTTTCCCATTCCTCGAATGGTGTTACTTCTTTATTCTTTGTAGGAACTCTATTCAGGACATGACACGCGGTCAATATAGCCTCACCCCACCATTCCTTAGAAAGTCCCGCAGTGTCTAACATGGCGTTAACCAAATCAGTTAGAGTGCGATTCTTTCTTTCGGCAACCCCGTTTGACTCGGGAGAATAGGGAGGCGTTCTCTCATGAATAATTCCATGTTCCTCGCAGAATAAAATAAACTCATTTGAAAAATACTCTCCCCCACGATCAGACCTTACCCGCTTGATTTTCCTCTCAAGTTGGTTTTCTACCTCAGCTTTATAGATCTTAAAGTAATCCAACGCTTCATCTTTTGTTTTTAATAAGTACACGTAGCAAAATCTAGTGCAATCATCTATAAGCGTCATGAAGTATTTCTTTCCACCTTTAGTCAACACGCCATTCATCTCGCATAAATCAGAATGAATGAGTTCTAACGGTGCCAAATTCCTCGCCTCTTTTGCTGCCTTGTGAGGCTTGCGAGGTTGTTTCGATTGAACACACGCATGGCACTTAGAACCTTTGACCAAAGTGAATTTCGGGATTAAACTCATATTAGCTAAGCGCGTCATACACCCAAAATTAACATGACAAAGTCGTGAATGCCAAACATTAGACTCATCATCATCATTACACACATGGTTCACAATTTTATTACAGGAATCCATCAAAGAAAAACGGAACAAACCTCCGCTCTCATAGCCTTTACCAACAAATGTTCCATACTTAGACACGACACATTTATTGGACTCAAAAGCAACCCTAAAACCATCTCTACATAGTAGAGATCCGCTAACGAGATTCTTCTTTATGGAGGGGACATGCTGCACGTTCTTCAACTGCACGGTCTTTCCCGAAGTAAACTTCAGATCGACCGTACCAACACCATGAACAGCTGCATGCGAACCGTTCCCCATCAACAAGGAGCAACCTCGACCGACCTGATAAGATGAAAACAAGGAAATATCAGCACAAACATGAATATTAGCACCAGTATCAACCCACCACTCAGGTGATTGACAAACAGAAAGAACTGTAGGTAAATAATTACCGTACCCCGATGTTCCTCCAGCGTCACTAATAACCATGTTGGCAGACTTCTTCTGCTTATCCTTGCGATCTGGACAATCCTTAGCCCAATGGCCAGAATCACCGCACACAAAGCAGCTGCCCTTTCCTTTGCCTTTCTTCTTAAACTCAGTAGTAGCCTTGGGCTTGACAAAAGGCTTATTTTTCTTTTTGTTGTGGAAAGCCTGAGGATTCTTCTTCTGCACCAAATTGGCGCTAGAACCTCCCTCAGCAGCAACTTTCTTGCCATGAGTATCTTTTGCCCTCGCCTTCTCTTCAACACCAAGAGTGCCAATGAGATCAGTAACACTGAACTCCTGCCTCTTGTGCTTTAGAGAAGTAGCAAAATCCGACCAAGAGGGTGGTAACTTGGTGATAATACCGCCAGCCACAAACTTGTCCGGTAACTCGCACTTATTGTTCTCAAGCTCCTTTGCCAGCGCCTGAATCTCATGAGCTTGCTCTACTACAGAACGGTCATCGACCATCTTGTAGTCATAGAACTGCTCCATGACATACAGCTCACTGCCAGCATCGGAAACTCCGAACTTGACCTCAAGTGCATTCCACATATCTTTGCCCGTAGGCAAATGCATGTACACATCCACAATGTTATCCGCCAGTATGTTGACAAGTGCACCTCGAAAAAAGTTATCCGCTACATTGAACTTGCGTTCATCCTCATCAGACAGAGGCTCAGCGGGCTTTCCTTGTGCAACATGAAAACATTCCATGGCAGTAAACCACAGGATCGCGCGTGCACGCCATCTCTTAAAATTTGAACCATCAAACGGAGGGTGTGGCTTAAGCGACGCGGCAAAGCCAACTACCGAAAAAGACCTATCAAGTTTTTGGATTGTTGAACATCTAGTCAATTTTCGGCATGTTTTAATCCAGAAATTCAGCATATAAAACATGACATAAACATGCATGAGTGATCTATGAACGATGTATTCATATTCGCTAACGAACAAGCTAACAAAAGCACCTATTAACATGTTCAAAGCGCACAAAATCAAATACATCAGAAAAGTTTTCAGTATATACCCTCGGGCGGGGCCGGTATTGGAGACACCGGAGGCGCCGTTACCATCAGTCGACATGATGGCCTATTCGATGTAGTCGATCGAGGTGTGATGCAGGACGAAGCTTGATGCAGGAAGATGTTCGCAGTGCAGACCAACGAACGATCCACAACCAGGAAGTAGACGTCGCAGAATGAGTAGTCGCGCCGATGCGCTCCCCAAAAACTTGATCGCCCGCCTACCCGTGCAGGTACACAAACGGACGGAGCTTCGGAGGCCTACTCGTCCAGAAACTTGTGCGCGCAAGGTTCTGGACTGGAGATGACAGAGAGCAGCAACAAAAAACAGAACCACCAGAAATACTGTTCTCCCTTCCTTTCCCGTATGGAGTAGAGAGTCTTTTGTAACAGCAAAAACGAAGAGGCCAGAGTAACTGCAGCCATTACCTCGGAAGTAACCGCAGTCATAATCCACTGGTAACTGCGAGTCGTTTCGATTTTCGAATAGATAAAGAAAAACGCGCCCGCACCCGACACGCCTGCGCGCGTACGCACACGCACACGGCACGGCGCCGTGGCGAGGCGAGCGAGCGAGCGAGCGAGCGCGCGCGTGTATTGGCTCTCTCCAATTCCACAAGGGGGTTACCACGTTCCACCTTTTAAAGTGGTGTAACTCCCATTCAATTCTCCATATGGGACTAAACAATTTTCTACCTAGCATTAGTTGTGGGCCTAGGAATTTCATTTGATTAATTGCTAAATTAAAATGGGCCAATCCCAATTAATCCAACATAAAATACCTTATGATGTATCATTTATATACGGATCTTAAATCCACATATAAGTAAGATATTACAAGATATTTTATCAAATACATATAAAAGATAAGACAAATGATAAAATATTTCTTAATATAATAGTGTGAAAATGGTTCAAATACTTATATTTTAATCCATATTTTTACTCTAGATCTAGAGTCAAATACAAATACACCGGATATAAATATAGTTTTTTTTTATATCGGCAGGAGATGGATGCGGATCAAATTCAAATCGTTCGTGGATAACTTGATGAATAGCACACTCGCAAAGAAAAGGTGACTTCACCGACAAAAGTGCCAAATTATACTAAGAATTATTTATCCTACTTAACAACATAAATACAATCAAATGCTAATTTATATTATATGTTACTCAATGACTAGAAAAACTATAAAGGATATTGGTGTTTATCGGATATCCATTTTATCGATTTATCCGATATCTTTCGGATATCATATCAAATATATGAAATATTTGTGCTTTGATATGAATAAAAAAAATCATATATCTAACACATGTTGAGTAGATATTGTTGAGATCGCTTTGCCTGATCTGTGTGCTTGGCTGTGTTGTGCGTCCGCGTTCTAGTAGAGTTTTGTTGTTTTTCTTATTAGAGATATTTTAGGATGGTAGAATTTGTTTTTAGTAGATTTCTGTTTCTGTTTTGTTAGAGATTTTTTTATGACGTGCAAAGATTAGTAAGAATGGGCAGATAAACCACCATCAATTTTTTTTAAGTAGTGAAGATATAAAAATGAATTAGATATTTTTCTTCCTGTGCCCTAACTTATATTCTATGAGATTTTTCAGATCCGGAGACGGATATATCGAATGCGAATGGAGACTGAAAAATGGTATCCCTTTGGATTTTTCCGGGCACGGCATCGTATCACGGTATCAGGCGTGAATTATCCACCCCGGTTTCACCCAAGTGATTAGTGCCTCGCCCCGTATGATACGGGAGTAATTGCCATCCGTCAGATCTGACCCCAGTGCATCTTGACCGTCTAACGCGACAGCGTCACCCCTACATAGTACTCACCAGGTTTGGCCCTCTTCCCCGCACCTCACCTGTCACCACTCGAACAAAACCCGCCGCCGCCGCCGTTCCCGCCGCATCCCGCGGCGCCCTTTCGTTGCCGGTCGCCCGCGGCTGCTCCTGGTACGCGCCCACTTATTCCCGCCCCTCCTCCTCTCTCCGTATCGGTGGCTTTTCATTTGCTCGCTTTTCTGATTCGCTTCGTTGGAATTGTTCCTTAATCCTTACTTACCACAGTGCCGGATGGCGTCGAGATGCGCTGCGAGGCTGCCGCCTCCACCGTGCGCGTCGCGGTGCGGTTGGGCGAGCTTGCGGGTTTCGATCCGCCCGGCGAGATACGGCGCATCAAGTATGTTCTCTCCTTTGGAATCCCTCTCTGGCTTGAGATGTAATGCTGTTTCAAGTCGGGGATCTGAGATTGCCCGTGCGTTTTGGCAGGAGGACGTGCCGTCGTGTGCGCCGTTAGCTTCAGGCCATGCATCGACATTCACCAGGTGCGTAGGAATGGAACCCTTGCTCCGTTGTACTGGTGTCTATATGCGGGAATGTGGAAAGTATCGTGGTCAGTGGGTGCTCTGAACTTTAACATGATTGCAAATTGGTGCCCTTACTGTAAACGCGCTACGACTAGTTTTCGAACCTGTATGTTCCTTATTTTCCTGTGATATGATTCTCCAGTGGACATATGGTTCTTAAATTAGGGAACTGTGGCACCGATCTGTTGATTCGTATAGCTAGGTTAGCGCTTTGCAATAATGAAAGTTCAGGTGCCTCTGGCATTAACAGCATCGTTTTTCTGATGGGCTCTTTTTCCCCCGAAATTCCCAGGGGAAAGTTAAACAGATTGTTGGCTCTACTCTTCGGGATTCATCAAACGATGGCACAGCACTTGTGACGAACTTTGAAACAGACAAGTCTGCCGCAGAATATGCAAATCTGTATAAAGAGGACAAACTTGTTGGTGGACATGTAATAATGCTTGGTGCAGATCCTGCAAGCCAGGCTGCTGCCCTGGAAGCTCTACGTGCATATCCTGGTGAGAATATGTTACCTAGTTTTTACCAGAATTATGATTATTCATTGGATTGGTTTCTTGTGTACAACTGCCCATAAATCATAAATGTTTGTTGTTTACTATTTTTTGTAATATTTTGGGATCTGGATGTTATATGAATGCTTACATTTTATAGAAGAATAGGTATGTTTTATTTAAAAAAATAAGAGGTATAGATATCAGGTAGCGTTTTGAGACTGATAATTTTTTTTTGTTGGAATTAACCTGCTTTAGGCAAGTTGTGCAACTTCATGATATTTCTCATAAGTTGGCTATTATCTTTCTGGCCAATAAATTTAAAGTTAGTGTGTTGAGGATCGACTCATCAACATATGAGCCTGCCACCCCACAGTTGGCTTTAGTCAATGCAGGTCGAAGGATGTCTAGTAGCCAATAGTTTATTAAGGGTATGTTTGGTTCTCTCGCCCTCCCTTGCCTAGCAAAATTAGTGAGCAAGAAGGCATGTTTGGTTTTCTTGCCTAGTCTTGCATTTGGGCAAGGTGAGCAAGGATTTCCTTGCTTTTGAGGGTGAGCCAAATTGGCTGTCCTCCATTATCAAGAATTTCCTTGCCCACTAAAACAAGGCAAGGGAACCTAACAAGCCCTAAGTATTTAACTTAAGTTCAATTTGCCATCAAGTCAAACACTTTACTTCTGTGTGATTAAACAGTAAATTATGGCCTTATTGCTAGAGCCTTTAGTGCTATTGTTTACGTCATTTAAGGCTGTTCTCATCTACTGTTGCCTTTGGAGGGTTTTGTACATCTGCTAGTGGTGTTGTTCTAGTTGGTTTGTTTCTGCTCTAAGCTATGAGGTACCATCAATTTGAAATACTATAATAAACATGGGCTATCATAACCCTAGGTGGTTTGCAACTTGGAGGTGGAATAAATTTGGAGAATGCAATATCTTACCTTAATGAAGGGGCCAGTCATGTGATTGTAACTTCTGTACGTGTTCATTCTCTAATTTGTGTAAATCTTGCTGCTCTTTTTTTCTTCATTCTATGAAACCTTCTATAGCTGTGTTTGTTAATGTGTGCAATTTCTGGCATCATCTTGAGGCTATGCTGTCATGCAAAAGCATTGCTGTTACTGTTAGAACACTAGTTCCAACACATTCCTCTTTTGACACTCTTGAGCCAGTTTGTTCTACCCCCATGCGGCTCAAGTAGCTGCTTTTGCAGTTGTGCCTATGTCTTCCATTGGTTATATCACCACACTACTCTTTGCCGTGTTATGTATATATTAGGCCCATTAGTATGCATATGGCAAATGAGGCCCATTAGTTATGGAACCCAGAGTTGTATTGTACTATATATACCAATTGGTATCCATCTAATACAATGGTGAGGTTCAGTTGTAACATGGTATCAAAGCCTTACCAAATCGATGACGACGATTACGTCCCTGATGCTTGCTTCCCATCTCTTGTGCCTCCGACGATGTTGCTTGCATCGCCGTTATTGGATCTCTTGCGCCGATTGGCTTTCCCTCTCCGTCGCGTCGGCTTTCCCTTACGCCAACCTTTCCCGTCACTTGGAGGAGACCAACACACGCCGCCTTCTCCGACTCTGGCTCTCCTCTATCACCATATTCGGTTTCTCCGACCTTCTTCTCCATCACATCGGCGCTGCCTTCTCCGACACCAGCTCTCCTCTGTCACCAGATCCGGTTTCTCCAGCCTTCTTCTTCACCGCGCCGACTGATGCCGACTTGCACCTCTCTTTTGCCGCGCTGACTTGGTCTTCTCTGGCTCCGCCTTCTCCGACGCTGGCTCTCCACGAGATTTGGCTTCTCGGTGTTGTCTCCCTTGGCCAATTTGAACCACGAGACTCGGTGTCGCTAGCCATGGTGTCTGCAAGTAGAAGCCGCAGGGTCACTGGATCAGTAAGACGAGAACGAAAGCCAGAGAAGATACTTAACGAGTAGCGCTAGTACTACTTAACGGGCGGCACTAGTACTTAACGGGCGGATGCCATCTTCACTGCAATGGCTTCCATCTCCAGTACATCGGCTTCCAATTCTCTCAGTATATCGAGAATAATCATCGATAAAAATTACATGATAGATATGACTACCTTTGGTCTTTTTGTGATTTAGTCCTCGCAGTTCCTGAAAATTATGAATAAACCCTCTCAATAGATTTCTTCTGATTTGGACCTCCTAAGATGTGGTTATTTAAATAATTTATGTTGTTATATCGTCTAACTACTATCGTCTAGTCGACTAGGCGTCTGGGTGCCCTGGTGAAAACTTTTATTTCTAATTGCACCTAGTAATGTTTTCATTGTTTGATGCTATTCTTGGTGCAATTTGCTTTTACTGGAGTTGGGCTTATCAATCGGTTGAACATTTGTAATCATGCATTTGTGTCTTTTATGCAGTATGTGTTTAGTGAAGGGAAAATGAACATTGAAAGGCTGAGGCAACTTGTTGACCTGGTTGGGAAACAGAGGCTTGTTTTGGACCTTAGCTGTCGAAAAAGGGTACCAATTATATAGCACATCTTTTGTTCAAGTATATCTAATCCTTTACACATTAATGTTAATTGGAGATAGTATTTTTCTTCTTCTTTCCAACTACGGGATTTAAGTTGCATTAAAAAAGTGGACACTGGACAGTGTGAACTCAGTACCAAGCAGCTTCATGGTAGTTGCACAATACAGAACACATGATGAAAGCAAGCTAGCACGTGAAACAAATTAGAGTGTACACACGAGGAGCTAGTAGAGAAGCTCACTGCATAAATTGTAAGCCTGAGAAAGAAAACAAGCATTACCGGATTACCCTAATATGGCCACTGTTATCTTCTTATTGACAGCCATTTTGATCTTTGGTTATCGTCTTACCATAATGTTTCTGGTTAGGATGGCAGATATGCCATTGTAACTGATAGATGGCAGAAATTCAGTGACGTCTTTGTGGATGAGCCAACAATACAATATCTTGCTGCCTATGCAGATGAGTTTTTGGTCCATGGTGTTGATCTGGAGGGCAAAAGGTGAACTGTTTTCCCTTTTTTTACCTCAATCCATCTTTTGTTGATAGAAATTAGTACTGCTAATGGTGACTTGAGATATAATTTTGTCTTGTAAGCTGTAACATTCCATTAGTCTATAATTTATATATGATGGTATGTTTGCCAAACTTATGTATGCCAAAGTTCATTCTGAGGTTCACAATTAATCTACTCTAGTCTGCACAGATCCCTTGTATGTAGCTTTTGCTAAGGTATGTAAATTGAAAGAAACAAGTTACTGTGGTCCTCCCAAAAGGAATACCACCAGTTGGAGGCAGAAATTTTTTTACACTTTATGTGTTTATTTACGGTTTCCTCTTTGTTTTGAGTGTAATGAGTTCTTAAGTTCAAAAGCTTATTGGCAATTCTTGGATTGCTTGTTACATTGTCTTATCTAGCCCACTTGTGTATTCATCCATGTTAAATATTTGATCTTAACAAAACTAGATATCTTATGAGCTGAAATCACTTGTTGATCTTCCTGCTCTAGCAGTGTAAAACTTTCTTAACGCACAGTTACCTTTTCTAATTTAAGCTAGTATGGGAATCACAGGTTAGGAATTGATGAGGAGCTTGTGGCACTTTTGGGACGTCATTCACCTGTATGTACAGTCCTATTCTTGATCCATTAGTTTAAATCCAAACTTTCAGTTCTCTTTGTGATTGTGTCATGTCGTTTTTAAATTGTACCATTTATAATGCTGTCAGCAAATCAAGCACTTAAATAGGTTAAAGCAAAGAATCCATCTCCATTCTTTTGGAGAAAAGAAATACCATGTTGTGGTGATGGTCATATGAGAAGCAATATAACAAGTCATATTAGAAGCAATATAACAAGTCATATTAGAAGCAATATAACAAGTTGACTATAGCTATATAATTGCAAAACTCAAGCAAGGTGAATTAAACAGTAAACAATTGCCATCTTTCCATGCTTGTTTATTTTGAAAAGAACAATTGTATGCGATCAAAACTCTTGAAGGCCATTTACAAATGAAATTTTAATACATCAAGTTCCAGTCCAGATGTCCGAATTTATGTTTTAGTCACTGGAAGTTTATACCTACTCAACATGCACTTCTACGGTTTATGAACTCGCAGTAATCATTTGCTCTGTAGATCCCTGTAACTTACGCTGGGGGTGTGTCAACAATGGACGACCTAGAGAGGATAAAGAAAGCTGGCAAAAGTCGTGTTGATGTTACGGTTGGGAGCGCTCTAGATATATTTGGAGGAGATTTGCCCTACAAGGACGTCGTCCTTTGGCACAAGGAGCAAAATATGGTTGGCCAACCGTGAAGAAATGAGATCACAAGGATGTTGTCCTTCAGGTTCTAGCCGTGATTGCCGTGATTGCAAACATGCTATGCGAAATAATTTAGTGGTGATAATTCAACGGGTCTTCAGTGATCTCTTACTGAAACTGAGGGACATGATTTTGTTTGGATGTGGCACTAGGGTAGCATTGAGTGTGAAGGACTAGCAAAACTGTTCAAGTTATGGCATTGAAAAGCCAACATGTTTAACATAGTTTTCAGTTTGTGAAAGCTAGAAAGCCGTTTTGAACTGCCCGTAGTTGTACTGGTGACAGTATTATTATTGTCAACTCACAACGTTTGGCTGCAGAACAGCAGAAGTGGACTAATTCATTTACAACGTCTGGTTGTTGTACTAGAAGATTAAATAGCTGGGTAGGTGAAACTATGGTTGTTGTACTAGAAGATTAAATAGCTGGGTAGGTGAAACTATCAAAATTCATGTTGATCTAGTTGCACTATTGTAAGAGAGAATCCAGTTGCGCTTACAGGCAAGTCCAAGATTCCCGGCGCAATGACCGGCTGGTAATGGTGATCGTAGGTGTAACATCCATTTCTGAGAGCAACTCCAAGAGAAGAGCTAAATTATTTTCTAAAGGTAAATTTGGCTATTATTGGAGAAAAAACGTCTCCAATAGACTCTGTAAATGACTCTCCAAATTTAGTAGCTCTCCATCCCTCCTCCTTCGCTCTCTATTTTTGGATAGCTTACCTCGCTCACCATCCAGCCTCTTGGCGCGGTCGGCGTTTCCTTCCCGCACGCTGCGCCCCATTCCCGCGCGTACGTGACCCACCGCGCGCCCTCTAGTTTAGATAGCATGTTGGAGTAGTCTTGTTTTTTTTGGGTGAGATTCATTTTAGAGAATAGCTAAATCACTAAATTTAGATATTTTTTTGGCTAATCTCTTGGAGTTGCTCTGAGGCCGGTTTTTCCCATAATTGCTGAGGTCGTCAGTTTTTCTCGTAATTGATTAGGATGATCAATTGTAGTGTTAAAGATGAGTATGCATCGAACCTACTCATATTTTATACTCAAAAGCCAAACTTTAGTTACAGGATAATGTGATATATCAGACAAGTTTACAACATTGAAGGCATTCAAACCCAAAGTTTATATTAAAATACTAAAGTTCTTCTAACCGAACCACATACGTTCTTCAGCGCTGGAGAGACCTACAACCAATAATTGTTTCCTTCTAAAGGATGATCAAAGTCTCTCTCGTAGGTTTCTTCATTGTCTCCCTTGAAGTGTTCTTCATTGTCTTCTCGAATTTTTTCTGTTGACGATTTATCAAGTAAGTCATATGGAAATGTCTAAATATCTACTTGCCAGTATGTCAGTAGGGTAGGGTGTGAAGGTTTTGTCATTATGCTCTTAGATGCAAGTTTATTTGTAAACGGTTTAGATAAGAAAAGTAAAACATCATCGTCTTATAAGAAAAAAGGGTTTTAAATAATTTATTTATCAACTTAAAATTATTCCAATCCTATTTATGCTTTGTTATGGAATTCACTCATTAAATATAGCTTTATTTACCAGAAGCACGGTGTATTCGAATACTATATATCTTGCTCGCAGAGTTGTCCAGCTTTACCCATAAGATTTCTCAAACTCACAATGCCATGCAATAGACACATAATATGATAGCGTACGACTGAGTTGAGATAACAAGATAGCTCACTGCTCTATTCGTTCTATCTTCTACCTGGTAGGCTTGGGAGCATTCAATCTTTATCGGGAATCCACAGGCTAATGAGGAAATCATGACCCGATGTTGAGTGGACCTACCATTGTGAAGAATGGCAAGTAGCTTTACTAGCCCCACTTCCAACCCATCCTTTTTTTGCGGGCTATCTTGAAACTCTAGAATAGCGGTCTTTTCTATAGATATTTGATTGAATCGAGCAGTATATTGGACCATGCTTGATAAGCCAAATTTATGGTTGAGTGAGACATATGTCCTTCATTTGACATAAGGATCTGGTCCTTGATTGTCACAAATGATGCTATCATCTACATACGTTGTGCATTATAGCATTGTACGACTAAATCATACCAAAGCTTCCACCATAGGGTGAGATCCTAGTCTCCAACTATCCAGTGGTTTCTCATCAAGTAGCCTCAACCCTAGTACTATTTTAAAAATCTATCGGCGTGAAGTCGAAATATATCTATTGGCGTGAAGTCGAAATATTCTAAGTAGTTCATGTAAAGCTTTTTAGTTATCCAATCTATTAATAGCTATCTATACAGTGATTAATTTATCAAAGTTACCAAGGTTCATATGGCTTTCACAAATTTGACAGGGCTTTTTGGTGGTAGGATCTAACTATTTATCATGTCATTTTAAACTATCATTTTATCTAAATAATAGTGCTCAAATATTAATAATGAAAGTAATGATAATTTAATGACATGGGATCAACATGATCAAAGACATGGGACTTGCCTTCTTGTTCGTATTCTTCAAATGGACATATGTCTCCTGCGTCTTGATATGCTCCTATGGTGGACTGCTCTGCGAAACCGGGTGCTATCGCAAATAAATGAATAAATAAATAAGTTCGAGATCAAAAGAAAACGAGCGGGGAATAAAATAAAATAAAATAAAATAAAAGAGAAATAAAATCTAAAAAAATGTTAAACATAGGTGGGTTTAAGTGGTTAGAGCTTGAAGTAAGCTTGGTTAGATTGAACGAGATTGAAAATGCATTAGACGGGCTCGAAATGAGTATAAATAAACTTAACGGGTTTCAGGTGAATAGTAATAGGTCGGATAAATAGTACCAGGTTGGCATTATTCCTAATGAGTCGGGTTTGGTGAATAGTAATGGGTTGGGCTGATTCTAATGAGCTGAACAATAATGTGTTGTGCTGTGAACAATAATGGACTGGTTATGAATAGTTTTGGACTTGAACAGTAAGGTCGGACCCATTCGCTCAACTGGGCCAAGAAGCATTTTGGGCTGACTCAGCTTACCCAACTAATCGATCCACAAAGCGCGAGGTCCACTTCTCTTGAGCTCACGCTCATGGCTACCTGAGCAGAGAGGGCAACAATGGCACGGAATTGGGCGACGATGAAGGTGATTGGCACCGGGCAGTGGTGCGGTGAGTGTATTCGGGACATGGGCATTCCATTTTGGGCATGCATGCATTTGGGTGGAGGTGGTCTGAAGATGGCTGGTAGCGGTGATGCTTTGGGTTCCTGAAATGTCATGCTCTTCAAATATGCCTCCAAACATTGGTTTACTCTCTCCGTTTGACCGTCAGTTTGCAAGTGATGCACGGTGCTGAACTAGAGTGATACCTTGAGATTGTTAAAAATCTCTTGAAACAGGTTACTAGTAAAGATTATGTCATTGTCAATGACAATAGCAGTAGGCATTCCATGAAGCTTGAAAACGTTGTCCATGAAAATTTGTACCACTTGTTGGACGGTATAGGGTTGAGACAATGCGAAAAAATGTGCATACTTTGTAAATCTATCCACTACTACCAAAATAACTTCCTTCCCTCTTGATTTAGGTAACCACTCTATGAAGTCTATAGTTATATGTGTCCAAGTCATGTCGAGAGTTTCTAAAGGATTCAGAAGTCCAGGGATATGTACATGCTCAGATTTTGTAATCGGACGGATTAGGCATTCAGCCACTAGCACTTCAACATCATTCTTAAGCTTGGGCCAATAGAACAATTTCTTTACCCTTTGGTAGGTAGCCCTCATACCGGAATGTCCTCCCATAGCAGAAGAGTGAAATGCTTCAAAGATCTTATGTCTGAGATCATTACCAATTCCCACATGAATTCTACCCTTGTACTTGAGAAGTCCTACCTCACTCGTGTAGACATTGTTCACATCAGCATTACCCTGCAGGTCACTAAACAGTTTCTTGCATTGTGGGTCATGGATATAGCTTCCCTTCACATCCTCTATCCATTCAGGTATAATAGTGACACCACTTCATGACATTCCTCCACTTTCTCTCAGGGAGTAACATTCATTCTGGATAATGCATCTGCAGCTAAGTTTTCTTTCCCCCTTTTGTACTCCACACAATAATCAAACTCCAAGAGTTTGAGTAGCAATTTGTGTTGAATACCTTCTACTAATCTTTGAGTAGTGATATATTTAAGGCTCCTCTAATTTGTCCTAATAATTAATTTGCTCCCAATCAGATAATGCCTCCACCTCTTCAAAGCCTCAAGTATGGCCATAGCCTCTTTATCATACATAGATTGAGCTGCTGCCCTTACTCCAAGAGTTTTGCTATAATAAGCAAGAGGTCGGCCTTCTTGCATCAAAACTGCACCCAAACCAGTACCACAAGCGTCTATCTCCTGGATGAAGGGTTTTGATAAATTAGGTAGAGCTAGTACTGGACAAGTTGTCATCACTTTTTTTAGTCATTCAAATGCCTCGGCCTGTGCTGGTCCCCATGTGAAAGCATCCTTCTTCAAGTTGTCAATAATGGTTTGCAGATTTGGCCATATCCCTTAACAAATCTTCGGTAATAGCCTGTGAGACCAAGGAATCCCCTAAATTTAGTTGTATTCGTTGGGACAGGCCAATTCACTATATCCTGAATTTTCTTGGGATCTGTTCATACCCTTAAGACCTTGATAATATGCCCCAAATATTCTACCTCAGGCATAGCAAAACAACACTTACTCTTCTTTGCTGTGAGCTGATTTTGTTTCAAAAGTGACAACACAATCTTCAAATGTTTGACATGTTCCTCGATAGTCTTGCTATAGACTAAGATATCATCAAAGAACACAAGTATGAACTTCCTCAAATAAGGGCCAAATATCTCATTCATCAAGGCTTGAAATGTAGCAGGGGAGTTTGTGAGCCCAAAAGGCATGACTAAATATTCACAGTGACCCAAATGAGCTCTAAATGCAATTTTATGAATATCTTCCTTTGCCATTCGGATTTGGTGATATCCAGACTGCAAATCAAGCTTTGAAAATAATTTTGCTACATGTAGTTCATCTAATAGATCTTCTATTACTGGCATTTGAAATTTATTCTTGATTGTCATGGAGTTTATCTGCCGATAATCCACACACATTCTCCAAGACCCATCCTTCTTCCTAACCATAATAGCAGGAGATGAGCATGGGCTAACACTTGTTCTAATCTCCTCTTATTCCAACAATTGCTAAATAATATCCTCCATGGCATCCTTCTGGTGATGGGGAGTTCTATAGGGTCTGATATTAGGAGGTACTACATCACTCTTAAGTGGGATAGTATGATCACACCTTTTTGGTGGTAGTCCTGATGATTCTCCAAAGACCTCTGCATATTGCTGCAGAACTTCATCTATTTCTATAGGCTCTGGTTTTACTTCACAGTCAGACCCTTGGATCAAATTTACCTTAATAATACATCCTCACTCCTTTGTGTATCATCTTTTCCAACTTAGCCGCACTAACCCTCCAGCGTTTACTCGGTATAGTATAATCCCTAAATATTACAGTTTTTTCATCCTTCTTAATAGATAGAATCCTCTTCTTCAGATCTAAGCCAATGGGGCTATGCTTATATATCCAATCCGCTCCCAAGATGAGATCATAACTCCTTAGTTTCAGAAGCTGGAAAGAATTGCTTAATTCATACCCTTGTACTTTATATGATAGTTCCTCTGTCAAAGCTTCGGTCTGCAGTTCACCACCTCCGACTACTGCCACCTTCTTGCAAGGTATATACTTCAGTTTGCAATCACTCTTGATAACAAATCCATAGTCCATGAATGAGTTAGTGCTACCACTATCGACCAAAGCTACTGCCTTCTTCCCTCAAATAACGGTAATAAGTGAGAATGTGGTAGGCCCAGTTGTCCCTTTGACTACATGACTAGAGATCTGCATCAGATGTTCACCCTTCTCAACATTATCAATACCATTGGGGCTTCCGGGAGTAGTTACATAACCTCGTTCCCCAGTTATTTCAGGTTCTTCTATTAGCTCAATTTCCTCTTCTCCTTGCATGAGAATAGTATGGAGGGCTTTTCTCACTTTACAGGTCAAGTTATGACCAGGAACCCAGGGTTCTTTACAATGCCAACAAGTTTTGTTGTTGCTGTCAGCTTGGTTTTTCTGAGCAGGTTGTCTGTTCTCAGTAGCTGAACCCTTCTGTAATGCATTTCTATTATTATTAAGAATTAGTTTAGCTTTACTAGTACCTCCTGATTGGCCACCTCTTCTTGCCCAAGTTGACTTCTCTTTCAATTTAGCATACCAATAAGCTTCTAACAGTCCCTTCAGTTGATGGTTGCACATAGCATGTTTAATCTCCTCTTTGAGCCCCCCAATGAAACAACTCAGCAAATAAGACTCATGAAGATATGAATGATCCCTTCTCACCAACTCCACGCACTTCTCAAAATAATCGATGTACTTACTAACTGTGCCAATGTGTTTGATAGTCTACAACTTTTCAATAGCTTCATGCGCATTAGCTTTTGAGAATCTATCATTAATGAGACCGCACAGCTGTTGCCAATTAAGTACTTGCCAAGGAATACCAATGCCTTTAAACCATGTGCTTGCTCTGCCATAGAAATGGCTAGTAGCAATGTTCACCCATTGCTCCTTTGGAGTGCCAGCCATCTCAAAGAATTTTTGACACTGCTCCATCCATACTAAAGGTTCCTCTGCAGTGAATAAGGGTAACTACTTAGGACCTCTAATGGCTGCTTCGGCATAATAATGAGTTCCACTGCTAGAATTCCTATGATGAGCTCTCAATGAATCATTCCATTGTACTCCTGAAAAATGAGGTGCTTGGGCAGATCCCCCAATATTTGTGTAAATACCTTGGTTCAGGCTGGAATTCAGAGTTGTATGCATATACATGGATGTAGAAGGTACTTATCCACCACCATTCCACCCATACTGGTTAAATGGAGGTACTACATAACCTTGGCCCAATGTGCTCACTCCTATCGGATTCTGGTTAGGAACATGCAATTGATGACCATAATACTACGGTTTGATTCAATACCAATCTGTGAGTTAACTCTAGTCGCAGACGTGCACACAGGGCCAAAACTAGGCATGATAGTGTTGGGTTCAATGAATAGTTGGGCAGGTGCTCCAGTTCTACCCATCTGATCTGGGCCAAAAACCCTATTCTGAGCAACACTAGCAAAATGGATACCCGGAATTACCTGAGAAGTAGTAGCGGGCGGCTGATCGAGTATAAGAAAAGGAGGATGTACCATTTTCGTCTCCGATTGAACTCCGAACGTTCTGCCAATCTCTGAAGTTTTCATCACCGGGCTAGGCATGACCTACAACATGAGATTCGCCTTGAGCAGAGCTTTAATTTCCGCCACGTCTGACCTCAGGAACTCAAACTCTTCCTGGATTTTGATGATGTCCGCCCGATTCTCCAACTCCATCTCTGCTTCTTCAAATGATCCTTGAGATCGAGTTTTCCACTATACCCCAATGCACAAGATTGGTTTGAGGGATTTTACCAGCAACAAGTTGCCAACCTCTCCCCCCTTCCTCTTGCACAAATAGGACCGCCAAACCTTCGGATCTGGCCTAGCTAAGGGATTTTATGGTGGCAAATCCTTCTATCGCCACCAACCTTCACTGGATAGACCGCCGCTTCGAGAACCGTGAGAGCTCTGATACCTTTGTCAGATCTCGGCTTTGAGATCCAACCGAAATGAATATGGGTTTGTAGATTTGAGCTTGAAATCGATTTTGATCGGAATTTGGGCACGAACAGAAGAGAAATAACTAGGGTTCTACCTACTAAGAGAGATTAATATGCTTCCATTCTGTTTTTCTCATTTTTCTTGTCCCGGGTTATATCCCTGAATGTTTACAATGGAAGACAGAATTACAGACCGGTAACTCAGCTGTAACTGAGGTAAATAAGCAGCGTTTAAACTGAAAAAGCAATGCCGAACTGACTACAGGACAAAACAGTAATTACTAGAACGAAATGTGACCGTCCGATGCTCTTTGGTAGAGTTCGCTTGACATCCACGCCATTGATTCCGATTGAGAGAAGTCGCTGAAACGTTATCTTCTCTGCCGGTTTCACTGGTTTCAGAATCTTCAGACAACAACAGAGCTCCAGTTCTTTACGGTGGCCTGACACGACGGCTGGTGCGCACTGAGGTGCCATGATGCGGGCACCTCAGTGTGTGAAGAATTAAGGGTGCATGAGAACTAAGGGTGCCATTAGTATAGGTTCCTCAGTTAGTCATCAATAGCTTTTAGTTAGAGTAGGATTCTATCTCTTTGCCTTGTAGATCAAGAAAGAGGGGCGTGCATGAGACCGATCCAGGAGAGGAAACAGAGAGGGATGAGTTCAAGCCAGATAAGGAAATTTAAGTTGGTTGCCTTTAGCCAGGAAGAAAAAGGGAAGCTAGGGAGTGGAAGCCAAGCCAGGCATGAGTGTGTACGTGGGATCTATCCAAATAAAGATATGAAACATATTCTAATCCAAAATTTACTTTATTTTCTGTTGTTTTCCTTTTAAAAGTGTTTGAATTGTAATCCATACGTTTGGGAGTCCAAGTCGATTATGTTTCTTTGAGTTGAGTTCAAGTTGGCTTTAGCCATGAAGCGTGCCACTACTACACAAAAGACCATCACAGACGGTTTAAAAACGTCATCATAGACGGTTTCATGAACCGTCTGAGTTTATGTGTCAGTAATAATACGAGGTCATCACAGACGGCTTTCGAACCGTCTGTGATGAAGACTAACTATCACAGACGGTTTTTATTAGAAACCATCTGTGATATATTGATTACATAGACGGTTTCAACTACAAACCATCCACGATATATTGATTATCACAGACGATTTAAATTAAAAACCGTCTGTGATACTTCATAATATCACAGACGGTTTTCTGTTAATAACTGTCTATGATACTTTACATACGGTTTTAACTATGAATCGTCTATGATAATTTTTAAGGAACCGTCTATGATATGATGTCTAATATTAAGCTTTCTGTGGTAGTGTGCGTGCGTGGAGCATATAGCCTAGGCTGAACCCCTTACATATTAAGTTAGGTTATGATTATGCATTGAGAAATAAATAGAAAACGCCGAGATGGTTTTGACGGCCATGGTGCGTGTGAGTGCATAAGATTTTCTCAATTTGGGTTTGTATTGATCATGTAGATTGAAGGTTGTATTGCTGCGGTGCTCAAGTTGACGATTGAACCTACAAGGTTCCCCTCTTTGATTCATAACCAATCTATTGGTTGTGGTTTGGAGAGTCAACGGTTGATTGCTTCTATCTCAGCATTCTTGTTGTTTTAGTACAACTAACCATACTAACCGTCTACAATTGGCGCCAAGAGAAGAGAGGAGTTGCTAATCGGTCAGAATTCACTACCATAGTCGAAACCCTAACTCTTCAATTAATGGTACGCTGCTAAATTGTATCGTGAAGATCGGATCATCCCTACGTATAAACTCCTAGTAGATCGGTATCAGGAGCTATGATGGCCCCGGTGTTTATCGACCTCGTGTGCAACCTGTCAGCGATTTGCTGGTGTTAGCTATTCTTATGAATCGCGCGACTGGCCAGACTTCCACAACGCACGGCTTGTGACTGCAAACACAAACGAGCAGCAGCAGCAAAGCAGAATGTTGCGATGCGCCTTAAAAGCCAAACCGTTTAAAATGACGGTGGGAATCATAACCAAAACAAAGCTCGGGGGATTCCCGGCCAGAGAGCCCCTCCACGTCACGCCCCAGCGCTCCCTCGGCCGGCGCGTGTCGCCCAAATTCGCGTACGGCCGGGGGAGCCGATTTCCCTGAACTTTTTGAAAATTACGTAAAGGTCCTTTTTCCTCGCGAACAGGTCCCTGCCAATTTTTTTACCCCTCCACTTTGCAGGATAGCGCCCCGCGTTTTCCTAAATTACGTACGGGTCCTCGTTTACTTACGTACAGGCCCGTTTATTTACATACAGGTCCTCAATTTTTTACGGAAAGCACCTTTAGCTTTTTCGAAAATATACATTTGCCTCGATTTTTTTTTATAAAACTCCTCACGAATTATCGCCTCTTTTACTTCGGTACACACGGTGGCTGACGCGGCGTGCCGCCGCGCCTACGAGGCTAGTATATATACAAGAAACGAAATGCTATCTGATCATCTGATCTTAATAAGAACACCACTGCCCAAACTCCTGTCTTACATCTTCGTGACACGTACGGTGTCTTTGATTTCCTTTCCATGGTGGCAAAGATCTCAACGAGTGGTAGTCCCGATCGACCTCCCTCGACCTCAGGCAATGCACTCTTTATCTCCTGTAAGCGCGGCAGCGAGCAATGAAGAACGTCTCATGCTGCGCTGCCCGCGGCATGTGGGGTGGCGAGCTAGAGTGTTGCGCGACATTAGGAAAAGCGGCAGCGCAGCACGGCAATAAACAAACCGGGGCCTGGCTGGCCAGACGCCGAAAGCAAATCGCTCGCGCACGGCGCACCGCTGCCACCCACCGCTGTTTCCTGCCACCTATGTCTCCATCTGCCGCCACGCCAACGACCGTGTTCCTGCTGCCAGGTGAGGATCCGTTTGGAACGCCGGAAATTATGCGGCCTCTGCGAAAAATAAATTGATCCTTGCGGAATCTATTCGAAATTTATGTGAAATTCCTGAGATCCAAACAGGCTTCGAATTTCTTTCCGACACCCATGATGTTCGTTAGCTCCTGGTGATGTTTTCACCTCAGCAAATTGCTCGCTCTGTCCAAACAACGCAAGTTCATTCTCACAGGATGCGTAGTTTCACGATACAAGTCAGTTAAGATAAGAAAATAAGAGCATAGTTATTATAACATTTCTACCTTATGCCCCCTCTGAAAAGTGTATAGCTAGCTGTAGTATGCATTTCAATAAAGATATATGTGGGGCCAATGATAATAATATTTTCTGCCTTTTAATAAAGATATATGTCGGTCTACTTATAATAATTGTTTCTTAGATTTAGTGTCTTGTTTATGTGGTTGCGAAATACTTAGGCTCCGATCCAAACAACGATGGTTTTTTATTTTCAGAAGTCAAAAACCGTTAGAAATGTATTGGTTTCTTAACACGTTTTTTTGTTTTTCTTTTGCATTATCCCTAGAGATAAAACAGTTTTTTTCTTTTTTTCCTTCATGTTCTTTTAATTGAATAACTTAAAAAACTAATCGCTGTTACAATACCATTTTAGCCAAAAATCAAAATACATAGTACTTTGAAACATGGCCTTAGACTTACATTGCACGACAGCGGGAGTAGCTCCTGGTTGAGATGCAGAATTCTTCGAAATTTCACATGAAGCTCTACAAAGAGCAAGAGTGGATATCTTTCTTCCCTCTAAATTTTATGCAAAATCCCATCGTTTCAAGATGAACAACAGTTTCTTTTCAAAATGCTGCAACATTTTATCCGCCTAATTCTCAGGAACACAACAAAGGAGAAGACAAACTTTCTGTGCAATGCATCAAGTAGAACACGTTACACAACATGGAATTTGGAGTAGCCTCCAGCTCACTTCTCTTCCCTTCCAATTTCAGAAAGCAATTTGCTACACACCCCCTGAGAGTCCCATAATTACCACCTCACCCTCCACTCAGCTACCCCTGAAATTCACTCATAATATCCCAATAACTCAGGGACTAAACCACAAAAAGTAGGCACCCCCATTTAATCATTAATGGTCTTCCCTTCCCATCCCAAAAAAACTCAAATCAAATCTGCCTCCAAAGCTTCGAGCATCAGCAGCCTCCTCCTCTGTCTCTCCTCCTTACTTGGAGTAACAAGAGAGCAGAGCAGAGTGGAGTAGGGAGCTGGGCAAGGAAGCCCCAACCACCGCCGCCACCATGCGTCCTCCGCCTGCGGCCGTGGCGCTCCTCCTCCTGGCCGTCCTCTGCCTCGGCGGCGGGCGCGCGGCGGCGTCGTCGGACTTCGACTACCCGGCGGTGTTCAACTTCGGCGACTCCAACTCCGACACCGGCGGCCGCATCGCCGCCGGCTTCGAGTCCATCTCCCCTCCCTACGGCTCGACCTTCTTCGGCAGCCCCTCCGGCCGATTCTGCGACGGCCGCCTCATCATCGACTTCCTCAGTAAGCACACCTCTCTCTCCCTCCCTCCATCTCTACGTTCTCAGATTCTTGAAGTGGCTCGTTAATACTACCTTTTACCATCTGAATCGCGCCTCAAGAGTCGGTGTACGGACGGTGTGGGTTCGTCCTTAACTGCACGAAAGGAATCGTCGTCTCATTGATTCTTGAAATGGCTCGTTGCTGTTTGGACCCTCTGAGTGTTGCAGGAAGCAAAGGAGTCGGTGTACGGTCGATATGGCTTGTCGTCGATTCTTGAAGGCAGTGTGCCCATTTGGTCCGGGCGGTGGTTGGGAAAAAGGGCGATTTAGTTAGGATGGTCCTTTGCCGGATAGGCCAAACACGCCCCGGCAGTGGTTAGAAAGTGGAGATTGAGGCATCATTGCAGGTGGTCCTTGGTAGTTGCATACACTGTTTCTAACACTAACTACTAGAGGAATTGTGCTGGATGATGTGGGTGGTCCAGTTCGTGAAATTTGTCTCCTCTGTTCGGTGCACCGATCTGTTGGGATTTGGTAGATCTGGGGGAAAGCAAGCGCTGTTTCTTGATGCAATTAGTCGCGATCGGGGGAGTTACTGTTAGTTATGCTGTGGTGAGCTTTACTCTGTCGCAATCTGGCTGCCTACCTTGCTGGGTGTAGCAATTGCGTCATCCCATGTGCTTGCATTAAAGCAGTTCGACAAGGCCAATGCTTTACAGCTGATTTAGATCGATGCTGATATCGTTAAGAAGCCGTGTGAGTTTTGAGTAGTTAAGAGCATCTCCAAGAGACTCTTTATATCCTTCCTAAATGCTAGGAATAGAGATTTTGGTGAAAAACTACCCTCCAATAGCTTCTCTAAATGGTTATCCAAACATAGCCATCTTCTATTGCGGGTTTTTCGCTAGCCAAATATAGAAGACGAGAATGGCTCTCTAGACTGCGCACAAGATTTAGAAAAACTGTTGGATTGTGAAAAGATATACAAAACGATTTTTGTGCAAATGACTCTCTAAATGATGATTTAGATAGTGAGATTTAGAAAGGCTCTTGGAGTTGCTCTAAGAAGCAATGAAATGGCTAGCAGCCTAGCACCGATTTATTTGTAGAAAACAACTTATAAACTGATTCTTGTACAGACTGCATCCAGAGTTTAAGCTGTTGATCACTTAGCTTACAAGCATGATTTTGATCGTTTGACAACAATAAGCAGAATGACATACAGTTGTGTTGTTGTGCAATGTCAGTCATTGGCACAAATCAGATTTATGAAAAGGTTTATAGCAGATAAGCCGAACACTTTGGCTTACTCATATTAGGAAGTGCTTGATGGGCTAATGCGTTATATTTTCTTACGAATGCTAACCCTACTGAGAGCATGCCCATTATCTGCATTTATTTGCTTAATCTGATAACAAAATTTTGTGGTCTGTAATCTGATATACGTTTCTTGAACTTTTTTTCCTGCAGTGGATGCAATGGATATGCCGTTCGTCAATGCATATTTGGATTCTGTTGGTGCACCCAACTTTCGGGCAGGTGTTAATTTTGCTCAAGCTGGCTGTTCGATTACTCCAGCAACTGCAACATCTGTCAGCCCGTTTTCCTTTGGTCTTCAGATTAAGCAATTCTTTGCATTCAAGGACAAAGTTAGTAAGCTGCTATCCAAAGGTATGACCAGTTGTCTTGTATGTCACACTTTTGGATGTTGTGGATTGCAAAACAAAATAGAAATGCCTGGTGTAGTGTCCCATAAGCATTTAACCTTTAATATTTGAACCCATTGAATTTAAACTAGGAGGTTCCTTGCCAGTTGTTGTAAGACTTAATGCAAAAAGTTCTGCACTTATCCAAGATCCCCAACAAAACAATTGGCGCCATTGAAATAAATAAGAAGGCATAAAGTTGAAGCTTAATATCATGTTTGTGAGAGACCAAAGAAGTTTCTATTATTTCATCAGAGGAGTAAATTAGAAAGCACAAGAAAACTAGCAATGGTAAAAACATTTGGAATTCTTGTTCTGAATACAATGGTAAATTTTAACACTTGATATTGTAATAATATTTAGTGTATTCCTCTAAAAAATAATAGCTGGTGTAGTTGGTCCAGGAATAATCTGTCTGAATGGTCGGACAAGCTTCCATTGTGTTTAATTAGTTTTGAATGAATATATATCAACCGAAAAGAACAATAAGCTCATCAATACAATAATCAATAACCAAACATTGCTTTTGATTTCACCAAGCCAGACTATGGAACTTTATTAGTGATGAAACTTTTTTTTTTTTTTGCAGGAGATAGGTACAGGCGGTATATTCCTCAGTTAGATTACTTTTCACAGGGCCTCTACATGTTTGATATTGGTCAAAATGATATTGCCGGTGAATTCTACTCAAAAACAGAGGACCAAGTCATTGCATCCATCCCGACTATTTTGTTGGAATTTGAAACTGGGCTCAAGGTTTGTAAAATATACAGAGTATTTTCGTCCTTGCAGTTTTTGCAGTGCATGGACTTGCTATTTTTGCTTCAATGCTTTTTAGTAATTCCATTATTTATAGAGGTAAAAAAAATACTGATGTAGTTCATATTGGTTTCAAATTCTGTATTATCAATATTTCCGTACTATTTTAACTATATACTGTTTGAGTAAGGAAGTGCTTCACACCTATATTTTTTCGTTCATCTATGACTTGACCTTACTGTAGTATGTTCCTTCTTATTTCAGAAACTATATGAGCAAGGTGCCAGGAAATTCTGGATTCACAACACTGGTCCTCTCGGCTGCTTACCTCAAAACATAGCTTTATTTGGCAAAGACACATCCCAGCTGGACGAACTTCATTGTGTAGCAAAGCACAATCGTGCTGCAAAGCTTTTCAACTTACAGCTGCATGCACTTTGCACAAAGTTGAGAGGTGAATTCACTGGGGCTAATATCACTTACGTTGACATCTACTCCATCAAATACAGCCTGATCGCCAATTACTCTCGATATGGTATGCAAACCAGACTTTCCACATTCTGTGGTTATTACAAAGTCTAGTACATAAAAATCATTTAAATTTGTCGGTATATTATAGTACTGGAAAAGATGTTTCAAGAATGTTGAGCATGCTTCAAGTAGAAGACTTATGATGAAATGTTACTATCATTCCTGAACAAGTGCTTGCACTAGTAAACCCCACTAAAAGAGAGAGGAATAAAGATGGCTTAGTTTTTTTGGATCTTTGCTCACTCCACCTACACGGCTACACTTAAACAACATTTCCGTTCTTTGACCTTCTTGCACTATGGATTTTTGACATTTTGCTGGACTATTAGTGTGGTAGCTAGCTCATCAATCAGTAGGCTTTTTTAAAACAATAATTCAGGTAACAATTTTAATTTCTGCTTTTGCATTTCTACAGGGTTCGAGAATCCCACCCAAGCATGCTGTGGATATGGAGGGCCACCCCTGAACTACGATAGTAGAGTACCGTGTGGACAGACCAAGTCTCTGAATGGTAATATTGTAACTGCAAAAGGGTGCAGTGACAGTACTGAATATGTCAATTGGGATGGAATACATTACACCGAAGCTGCAAATTTTCACGTCACATCACATATTCTGACTGGGAGATACTCTGATCCTCCATTTGTTGACAAGATGCCCTTCCTCATAAAACCGAGATTCTGATGAGAGGATATTTATTTCCCCTAAATCAACCACTGTAATGTTGTATTAATTGCAAATGATGTATTTATTACTTGTCAATAGACAATAATCATATATAGTTTATTTTCAATTGCCCATAGCCTGTTATGCCTGATGTGTTCTATGCTTCTATTCATTTTGCAAACCCATGGTTGAAGCCTTAAAGGTTACACATTGCAGTATGCAAGTTTTTGTTAGTGATATGTCCTAAAGGCAATCACGGATATGATCGTATCATTTCTATGTTTATGATATTTTCAATAATATGTTATTTTATTTCTTGAATAAATGATCATGTTCTTTTTGACTTTCAACAGCTTTTGGCTTTATCAACAATCGTTCATTAGACTAATAAGCCGCAGCACAAAAGAACAGTTTGAATATTTCTCGTATTGATCAACAAATATGTGACTTATTTGTGGAACCTTTTATTCATTTTTTAATGTTATTTTAAATTATTCCTGATCTTATATCATTATGTGGGACAATAATAATTTATAGATCAATATATGTATTGATTGATGATCATATTTCACGGATCATAGATATAGAGATATTAAATCAATAATGTAGATTATGTTAGAGAATATGACGTTGAATCGATCCACCTTGAGACACTTGAGATTATTATGTTTTATGTGTCATCAATTGGTCTCAAGCAATGATGATGCATAATTCTTGAACCTGAGATCAACATAATTTTCTACATGTGTAATAGCGTACTTAAGAGTTGCCAAACACTATTTCATAACTAGATAGTTATAAAGGTAGCTTTTGGGTATGCTATGAAATATGTGAAAAAATGTGATTGGTTAGATATAGGATTGCTCCTCCTATATAACAGATGAGATATCTATATACCCCTCAATGTGGTCGGATAAAGGAAATGCATGGAATGCCATAGTGCTTGAAGAGTCGACTATATGAAGTTATCCATCATTATATCAGAAAAAGATTAAACAGTTCATGGAAGACATGTTTCTCATATGGAGTTCTATTAGGTATCGTGAAGCAAAAGGAGAATACGTAAACACGTCATTTAGTCCAACCAAATACGAACTGGTCAGACATATCATAAACTAGTCCATGAATTGTTCGTATGGGGATACGGATTAGTCGTAATCAGATACGAACTGGTCGTAAAGAGTTATGAACTAATCGTCAGTGACTAAAATATGGTTGCAGATCATATTGTATAAGGTTCGTCCATTTTAATCTTTGTGTATATTTGAGAGTCGATATGTCTTGCTAGGGATCAGTACGAACCAGTGATTGGGAATATGTTTTTAAGTTACAACCAAGTATACGTGAACCTATAGGATCACATGCTTAATGGGTTAGAACAGTAAGGGTCCAGATGATAAACACCAAGTTGAATACAATCTCTACTCATATTGGATAAGGATCAGATCGACGGCTCTCTGAATGAGATACGATCTTTACTCATGTTGAAAAAGTATCCGGCCGGAGGCTCTATATAAAAGGGTGCATAAGGTTACAGAATTAAGAGAGATATTACACCACCCACTGTAACCTTAACCGCCACCTCTCACAAGCCCTGCTGTGCGTGCTGCTAGCACACCGGCGCACGACGTTCTATCTCTAAACATGTGGACTTCAGTAAAAGCGCTGCTGCGACTACGACACTAATCATGACAATCCAAGGAGAAGACAATTGACTCGTAGAGATCGACTACCGCTAGAGAATGATCGGCTTTGTAGGACCTGCAAAAAAAACTACCCCTAACTGATCCCTCTCTCTCTCTCCTACCCCTAATATAACCAACTCTCCCTCTCTCCCGTTATCTCTCTCTCTCTCTCTCTTTTATCCTGCCAACCTTCTAATCTCTCTCCATCTTTTCTGTGTGGCGGTGAGTTAGGCGACCGCTGGCGGCGGGTTAGGCGACCGCTCAGCGCGGGGCGTGTGTGTGGCGCTGGAAGTGGGCGGTAGTAGGCAATGCGTGACACACAGCGGTGGCACGGCAGCGCGAAGGCCAGGTGCAGCAGCTGGTGCGGCGCAGGCCGAGATGGCGGTCGGCCGGATGCAAGCAGTAGGCTTGCGTGTGGCGGCGTGGCCAGAAGGCGATGCGTCACGAGGCGCACGGGCATGGTATGTTTGCACTGACTGATGTGACGTGGGTCGGCTTGAGAAGCAGTGGCTAGCGGCGGTAGCACCGGCGACGGCCGGTGGAGGCATCTATGTCGGCCATCAAGCCCGTGGCGGTGGTGGCTTGGAGTGGTAGTGCTTGGGTAGCGGCGGCCATGGCGGCGCCAGCCAGGACATCAGCGGCTGGCTGTAGCGGCGCCGGTTCGGGCGTTAGCGACTGGCGGTGGCAGCACGGCCGGCGATGGCGGCCAGCCAGCGGCGACGAGGGGAGCCGTGGCACAGTGGCCACATGGCCGGTTCGGTTGGAGCACGATCGAATACAGTTTCGCGCGGGGGTTTTGCTGATTCACACAGCGGGATGCCGTTGGTTTTGCCGAACGTCCGTTCGTGCAGTCGAACGTGATTTCACACCGCCGAACGGCTGTTCGCTCAGCCGAACAATGGTTCGCTCGGCCGAACGACCGTTCGCGTGGCCAAACAGAGTTTCGCACGGCCGTGGGGGCTAGCGAACCTATTTCCGCTATAGTCAAATTCATCTCCTGATGTTCCTTTATCAAATTCATTTGTACCTGATCGGTTGCCTTCACTCCATCCTGTAGGTTCGCACGCAGCTGTTGAGGGAGCAGTTGGGTAGTTGCGTATTTCAGACCCGTCATGCAGCATGTTTGTCGAGCGTGCTCAAGACAAGTACCTCGCGGGCGTGACCTTTCCGTTTCGCATATCATATGTTCCAGGTTAGTTGTGACCTTATCATTGAGTATAATTATCATATCACTCACGCTTACCTGACTAATATCATATCATTAAAATTACTTGTCTGATATCATATCATTATGGTTACCTGACTACTATCGTACCATTAAAGTTACCTGGCTGATACCATATCACCGAAGTTACCTAGCTAATATTATATCGCTAAAGTTACCTGGCTACTAGCATATCACTAAAGCTTATCTGGTAAATATCATATCACTAATGATGTCTGGTTATTCTCATATCGTTCATGTTTGCCTGGTTATAGACTTTTAATATTGTATTCATACCATGATGTTCTAGGTTATTTTATTTTACCTACCTTGATGTTTATTAGGATGCTCAGTTAAAATGTTCTCGAGTTCAGGCTTTTAATTAGTGTTTTAGAATCTATGCTTAAACCGTTAATGGGGGGTAGCATATGAACATGTTTTAACTTATGTTTAAATTATTGATACCCTTTTGATATTAGGGCTGCTATGTTTTAGTTTTCTAATATTATGTTCCAATAATTGTTTGATGTTGTATTTGAGCCATGAATGATGTATGGATTAAACCTGTTAATCTAACTAATAATCACTTATCACATAATAAAACTTGATTGGTTCATAACCATGTGTGGGCTATATTATAATACCTCTTTAGATTAATTCCTATATCACTATCACTTTATCATTATTCCACATCGCCCTCATATCAGAAACTATGTCTTTCCATTTTCAACCCTAGCACATCTTTTGACTTCTCATAACTTTATTATAGCTTTATCCTCGCCATCTCTTAGTTTCCTTAAGTTCATACTATATAATTTGTCCATGATGTATCGGTTACTTTATCACCATAGTATCATCCCCTATCATCCTCATATCGGGAATTGTGTGTCTTCATTTTCAACCTTAGCAAATCCCCCCACCTTTCCTAATTTTTATCTTATCTTTCTCTTAGTTCCTTAAATTCACACCATATAACATGTTAATAATATAACGGTTACCTGGCCTGGGGTTATCCACATATAGGAGAGATTTTCACCCACCTGGTAACATACAGGGGGCCGTATACTTTCGTTACACAGGATATTACACCCTGTCGGTGGTTATACAGTCGAGGACGATGGGTGCCTGACTATTCTTGTATAACCGGGTATGTGGGGAGTAATCGCCAGTGCCTTCGCCACAACTTGCTAAATAACGAGTATCCAAGTTGACCAAATGACGGTTACCTGGCCTGGGGTCATCCACATATAGAGGAGATTACCACCCACCTGGTAACGTACGGGGGCCGTACACTTTCGTTACACAGGATATTACACCCCGTCGGCGGTTATACAGTCGAGGACGATGGCATGACTGACTATTCTCGTATAACCGGGTATATGGGAAGTGATCGCCGATGCCATTGTCATAACGTGCTAGATAACATTTATCTTTGTGTTACTGTTCCTGTGATCTCTATCTCCAACTTGTACCAGTGTTTTCGATAACCTAGCTTCATTGCACTTAATCTGTATCAATTGCTTGTTTGCTTACATTGCTTATCCTTTACATATCTTGTTTGTATTACCTGTCCTTTACTCACTGTGTTGCGATCGTTGTTGGGTACTTGCTGAGATTCCCAAATCTTACGCTTGCTCTTTCCATTCTCAAGTAAAAGGCCAGTGGAGTGATAGCATCATGCATGGGTGGGAGCACTCGAGTTTTCAGCACCGTGGCTTGTCACTATTTGTTGTTTAATTTGTTCTTTATTTGGTTAGAAATGGACCGGTCCCATGTTCAACATTTATTCCAGCCTCTGTTGATTCTTTAGTAATTTACCTTTAAAAGTTATTTACTCGTGATTTCTATTATTGCTTTTATTATTCATTCTTCACTTTGGCGATGACGTTCCATAGTAGTATCTCACATCGGTATGTAGGGTGCTATAGGCTTCTGATGATCGCTTTCTAGAGACGTTAGACGATCGACTACTTTCACTATATCGACGCATGTTACGTAAAACTAGGCTGTTTCAACTCTTCGTCCACTGCACTGCGCATCTATTGGTAATTATCTATGATCTTTTACTCGCATGACTTTCTGGTTTACGCGATAAAATTTTAGTTTGCGCTAATGTAGTCTACCCATGTCACAACAATTTTGTAGAAGACTTTCACATTTTTGCAAGCAATACTGGAAAGAGGAAACAAAGTAATTTAAGTGCTTTAAGCTTGTCAAGTATAAAAATTCCTTGGTTATAGAGGAATTGAGGTAAGGAAGAGTTGATTTGCACCTATTTAATTTTAACCATCACTAAACACAGATATGTATCTAGTTATGCTACTGCAAGAAGAATTTGTTAGCAAAGCGCTCGGCCAATCTCTCACACACACGAAAACGAATGAGAGGACACAGTAGTATACTTGTTGCACTTGTGCTGCTACGGAACCGCTACTAAACTGCTAAAACAGAGAACATGAATGAGCACAGGAGGCTTTCTATTGCTACTGAAACTGATACCTGCTTTGCATTGGATTGCTGAGTATATATAGGAAGTACATGCAGTAACGCTACATGCATAATCAAGAAAAAAAATGCCAAAACGCTTCAACGCCCCCACCACAATCAAAACAACTAAATGCAGTAAGTAACAGCTAAAACAAGTAAATGAAAGTAACGCCATGCACTGAAGATATATTTTGTCAATTCGCTCCCTAAATCTTGGGCGGCGTCTTGACGTCGACCATTCCAATCCTTGCTCGCAGCTCCTGGAATCTCACTCGCCCTAATGCTTTCGTTAATATGTCGGCAAGCTGGTCTCTTGTGCTGATGAAATCAGCAACAATGCTCCCGTTCTCCATGCATTCCCAGATGAAATGATAACGCATATGTATGTGTTTGCTCCTCTCATGAAAAACAGGATTCTTACTGAGTGCAAGGGCAGACTTGCTATCCACCTAGAGCTTGAATGCATCGGCGCCCTTTCCCTCGAGATCACCAAGTAATCGGGCCAGCCAGATGCCCTGCGTTGCAGTGGTAGTCGCAGCGACATATTCTGCTTCACAGGAGGACAAAACTATCACTCTTTGCTTGAGAGATTGCCAGGTGACCAGGTTGTCACCTAGGAAGAACAGAACACCAGTCATGCTCTTGCGTGTGTCAATGTCGCCGGCGTGGTCACTTCACTGTAACCCACTAGCCGACGTCCTTGTCCTCCTTTGGTGTAGCTGCAGCTGAGATGTATCATCCCCGCCAAATAGCGGAGGATGCGCTTCATAGCCACCAAGTGATCCTCGGTTGGGCACTCCATGAACCAACTGACGAATCTGACAGAGAAAGCCAGATCAGGTCTAGTGTTCACGAGGTACCTGAGGCTCCCAACGATCCTGCGATACTCGGTGGCATTGACGAGCGGTGTTTCACTGTCTCGGCTCAGCTTCAATCTCTCCTCCATGGGCGTGTGGCACGGGTTGCAGTCTCGCATTCTTGCCGCTTCAAGAATCCTTTCGGCGTAATGTCCTTGTCCCAGTGTGATCCCCAAACTCCCCTAATGTACTTCAATGTCGAGGTAGAAGGAAAGGAGCCCGAGATCACTCATCTTGAAGTGCAGGCACATCTGCCTCTTGAAGGCAATGAGCTCGGCTTGATTTGCACCGGTGATCACCTAGTCATCCACATAAACTCCAACAAGCAGTCACATGCCCCCGTGTCCACGGCCGTAGACAGCCGGTTCGTGCGGACATTGCTCGAACCCGAGCTTCTTCAGCGTGGAATCCAGCTTGGCGTACCACGCGCGCGGTGCTTGACGAAGGCCATAGAGCGCCTTCCTCAGGCGTAGGACTTTATCCTCATGCCCGGTGGCGACAAACCCAGGTGGCTGCACAACATAGACTTCCTCAGTAAAGACACCATTGAGAAATGCCGACTTCACATCCATATGATGGACTAGCCACCCTTCTTGTGCCGCCAATGCCAGCAACAGCCGGACCGACTCGAATCTGGCCACCGGAGCGAAAACTTCTTCAAAGTCAACACCATGTCGTTGCACATACCCTTTGGCCACCAGATGAGCTTTGTGCTTGATCACTTTGCCAGCCTCGTCTTTCTTCAGTTTGAAAACCCATTTCAGGCCAATTGGGCGGTGTCCAGCGGGTAGTGCAGTCAGCTCCCAGGTGCCATTCTCCTCAACGGCCACCATCTCATCTCGCATGGCCGCACGCCATGTGGGATCTTCTTCTGCCTCGACAAATGTCTGTGGTTCACCGCTATTGACGAGGTTCAACTCTCCGCCATCCAGCTCCCGTACTGCAAATCCCAGGGCTAGGCCATCATCGCCCAGGATATTCGCAATGGAGCGAAAACGGAGCGGTGCGTCGTCGTGGTCGGCGTCGAGGTTGCTGGAGTTGTGTGAGGATGGCATTGCCCTCTCGACTCCACCTGGTGCCGTGGCGTCGTGTGGTGTGCCTGGTCCTTCTGCTTCATTAGCTTTAGCGCCCGGCAACTCCACATCCTCGACATGATCGGAGGGCACCGGTGTACCCTGGATTGGAGTAGGTAGGACTTGCTCTTGCGTCAAAATGTGCTCGACGATGAAATCGCTTGATGGTGCGACTCTGGTGTCCTCGGCTTGCTCCCAACTCCAGGCAGCATCTTCATTGAAGACCACATCCCTGGTGACATGGACTCGCTTGAACCTTGGGTCGTACACACGGTAAGCCTTTGCGTTCTCCTCATAGCGATGAAGATCATCGGGGAGCTCCTGTCCTCCAACTTTTTCAGGTGTGGTCGTAGGTACTTCACGTACACGACGCACCCGAACGTGCACAGAAAGTGCACGGCTGGCTTCCGTCCATGCTAGGCCTCGAACGACGTCATCCCGGCAAGGCTCTTGGTCGGTGCACGGTTCAGCAGGTACACTGCAGTGCACACAGCCTCGCCCCAGAACATCGCTAGCACACCGCGCTGCTTCAGCAAGCTGCACGCTGTCGCGACCATCGTCTGATTACGTCGCTCGATGATGCCATTTTGTTGCGGTGAGTATGGTGCAGACAGATGGCGACGTACTCCTTTATCGGCGCAGTAGGCTGCGAATTCGACGGTGGTGAACTCGCCACCATTGTCAGTCCGAAGAACACGCAGCTGCCTGCCGCTCTCAAGCTCGACGCTGGCCTGGAACCTCTTGATCCCCGTAGCTGCGTCTACCTTGGATGCAAGCAGCACGATCCACATGTATCGACTGCAATCATCTACGAGCAACAAAAAATACCTCTTCCCGCCAGGAGTCGTCGGAGCAATTGGTCCGCACAGGTCACCATGAACAAGTTCAATGAGATCAGATGCGCGATATTTCGCCTGAGCTGGGAAGCTTGCTAGTTGTTGCTTGGTGATGACGCAGGTGTCGCACAACTGGTCGATGTGATCCAGCTAGGGAAGCCCTCTCACCATGTCAGTCCGCGCCAATTGCCGGAGCGCCTCGAAGCTGACATGACCATAACGCTCATGCCAGCGCCAGGCTGCGTCCTCACGTCGGGCGGCAAGGCAGACTGGCTGCGTCACATTGATGTGCAACACGTACAGTCGATTCTTGCCTCGCGCCACCTTCGCGAGGAGCCGTTGCTGTCAATCCCAAATGCGCAGCACACTATCTTCAATCAACACCCGTGAGCCATTTTCATCGAGTTGCCCAATGCTCACGATGTTGTTCTTCAGCCTCGGGATGAAGTAGACACCGGTGAGCGCTCGATGTTCACCACTACGCTCTGCAAAAATAACGGTGCCAAGGCCACGGATCTCCACGACGGAGTCGTCACCAAACTTGACGGTGCCAACAACTCCGGTGTGAAGCTCGGCAAAGAATTCCCTTTGCCCCGTCATGTGGTTCGACGCCCCCGTGTCGAGGTACCAACCTTCTTGGTGCACGCCGTCGTCTTCAGCGCCCAGACAGACTTGGGCTCGCGGCTCCTCCAGGTGAAGTAGGGAGGCACTGCTTTGCCTCGTCGTCATGAGTGTGCACACATGCGCCATCATTAGTACCGGCTCATCATCGTTGTCATCATCCTGAGCAAGGTGCAACTGTTGTTTCTTGGGTTGCCTGCAGTCCCTAGCCCAATGGCCAAAGCGACCACAATTCTTGCACTTGTCACCCGAGAGATCACGGGCGCCTCCTTTGCCTTCTGGCGTGCTCGATCCACCTCCTGGTCTCCTGCGCGCTCCATGCCCACGACGTCGTCCTCCACCACCGCTACGTTGCGGTTTCGAGGATGACTCGCCATGGTGCCGCAGCTTGAGGTGCTCTAACGCCTCTCCAAGCATGTCCTCGGTGAGGTAGAGGCTGCCGCTCGCCGACGTATCCAGATCCCGATCGTCCACCGCCTTCAACCTCCTAGTGACCTCCTCGACGGTGATGGTGGAGAGGTCGAGCAAGGTCTCGATAGATAGAGCTATCTGCGAGTATTTAGTTGGAACAACCCGTAGATACTTCTCTACTACCTTGACCTCTTCGATGTCGTCCCTGAGATCCCGAAGATTAGTCACCAAATTGGTGAGTCGAAGCGCGAAGTCGTCGATCGTCTCGCCGTCGCGGAACGCAATTGCCTCATACTCCTTGCGCAGAGATTGCGCCTTGGCCTTCTATGCGTGGTCGCTGCCGATTCTCATCGCCCTGACCGCGTCCCACATGTGTTTGGTGCTTGGCTTGACCGCCAGCGTCTGGATCATCTCGTGCGAGACGGCCTTCAGTATGGCCTCCATCGCCATTTGATCCTCTTGCTCGTCGTCAACACCGTGCTGAACAGCGTTCCAAAGGCCATGTGCACGTAGCATCACCTTCATCATTAGGCTCCATTCTGCGTAGTTCGTGCGTGTCAGGGTCGGGAATGACGCCGATCCTCCGACCTCCCTCACCGTGCGTTGCACAACGACCTCCCGTTGTCGTTGGCGCCGATGCCCCACCGGCGACGGTGAACGCCCTTGATAGCGGCATTGCGGGGTCCTGCTCCGATCACCTGCCGGTAGCGACATCGCCGGAATCACGTCAACAACTTGGCTCCGATACCAAATTGTTAGCAAAGCGCTCGGCCAATCTCTCACACACACGAAAACGAATGAGAGGACACAGTAGTATACTTGTGGCACTTGTGCTGCTACGGAACTGCTAAAACAGAGAACACGAATGAGCACAGGAGGCTTTCTATTGCTGCTGAAACTGATACCTACTTTGCATTGGATTGCTGAGTATATATAGGAAGTACATGCAGTAACGCTACACTCATAATCAAGAAAAAAATGCCAAAACGCTTCAACGCCTCCACCACAATCAAAACAACTAAATACAGTAAGTAACAGCTAAAACAAGTAAATTGCACTGAAGATATATTCTGTCAGAATTAACCGGTACGGCTGTGCACTTATATTGATCATTAATTCTCTGTTCGCTTCTAAAATTCCAACAGAAAACCCGGGATTAATCTTCTTCTCATCAGAATGTACTGTACATAGCTCGCTACTCACTTCTTGGAGACGTAGGCGTAGTATTGCGCCATGGGCACGACGAAGGCGATGACGAGCAGGCCGCCGACGACGAGCGTGAACTGGCCGCGCTTCTCCTCCGTCTCCTCCTTGGTCTTGAAGTTGGACTCCCGCTTGTTCTCCTTGAACGACGGCCCACCCGGGTCCGGCAGCCCGTCGATCGCCGCCACCAGACGATTCGCCGTGCTGTAGATCGCCTCGTTGTACTTCTCGTCCGTCGCGAGCACTGCAAGAACACATATGCATGCATGCTCATGGCGGTAAGCTTTTGTGCGCTACTAGCAGTGAAACATGCACAATGGTCAACCAAGGGTGCCTGCCACGCCGGCGTGGTTGGGGAAATTAACCTGGGAGGTTCTCGGAGACGGTGGCATCGAGGATCTCGTCGCCGACGGCCTGCACGAAGGCCGGGCCGCCGGTGATGGCGCCCTCCTTCTGGCTGGTGACGAGCACGACGATGCCCTTGTTGCTGCCCTCCTGCACCGTCGGGTACCACTTCTCGAGCACTTGGTCCGCGTACTCGAACGCGTCAGCTTTGCTCTGCATATATCGCAAGTCATGGCCAATGCAAGCGTGAATGAGCCGCCGGCGACAAGCTGAACAGATCAGAACACGGTGCCGTGCTACTGTGCAATGCGCGGCGGCGTAGGTGGACGTACCGTCAGCTTGCGGACAGTTATGAAGTTGATCCGGATGTTCTTGCGGGCCTCGAGGTCGCGGATGAGCCGCTTGACGTCGGACTTCGTCACACGGCTCAGCACGCCGGCGTCGTCCACCACGTAGGAGTCGCCCGGGGGCCCGTCGTTCAGCACGTCGAACTCCGACGCCGCCGCCGGCGCGGGTGCCGGAGCCAGGCTGATGGCCAGCGACAGCGCCGCCGCGGCCAGGCCGTGGTGCAAGAACGACACCCAGCTCCCGATGCCGCCGCCGTTTCCATGCCAAGCAACGCCCGCCGCCTGCGGCTGCTGCTGCTTCTTGAGCAAGCAGGAGACGGTGGGCTTGGAGGAGACACCAAGAGTTGGCTTCTTGGACGGGCGGAGAGTGGTTAACAATGTGGAGGGGGAGAGGAGGGTCTCCATTGCCGCGAAGCTCAGTGGAGGAGGAGAGAGAGATTGTGATGGCTGCAGATCACTGGAGTTTCCGCTGTTTCCAGTTGTTTTGGATTTTTGTTTGGAAGGGTATAAGTTGGTTGTGATTGGGTGGCTGGGATTCTCGGGCAGGATAAGGTGCGGTGCCAGCGTGGACAGCCATGTCTGGTTGTCAGACCACCGGGCATGTCCACGTGTCACTCTGCAATGCACCACTAGTGCTGTGATAGAACAGGGGAGGAAGGTTTGGAGTGTGTTTCTATAAGTTTGCACACATGTGTTATTAATGTTTGTTTTTGAAATAGGGTATTGATAAACATTATCCGGATGTTTTCTTTCTAACTATCATCCAGATTTGTGACCGTTGGATTAGAGATCCAAGGGCCACAAATTCTCCCCACCCCCTCCAAAAAAAGAGACCGTTGGATCTCTAATCCAATGGTCCGAAATTTGGATGATTGTTGGGAAGAAAACATCCGGGTGATACCTATACACACTCTTTGAAATATGATATTTTACATCATAACTTTGAAAAAGTTCATTTAACACCCTCATCCGTGAAATAGAGTATTTAACGTACCCTTCACCCACAAATTTACAAAACCTAAGTCATTCTAGAGGGTGGCTTTTATGACGCGAATCCCACTCAAGGTGGGTTTTCCTTTATTTGGCAACTATGTTACCAAGTTTTGCTGACAAGTATCTAACTCAAGAATGTTAACACACGCATCATTGATCTATTTCTTACTCCTTATCTCTTTCTTCTTCGCGTTGTCCTCCTTCCTCTCATTTGAATCCCGTTAATAGAAACCAATGACATGGCTGCCAACATGGCAAAATCACCCTAAGTTGGATTTTCATCAGCAAAACTACCATACGGTGTAAGTTGACCTAGTTTTATAAGTTTGGGGTGTTAAATAATACTCGATTTTGTAGTTTAGTGGGTTAAGTAGACTTTTTTTTTGCAAAGTTTGTAGTTGTAAAATGGACTCATTACTTTGTTTTTAGAATTGCTTATTGCCATTGTACTCTAATCTGTTAAAACATTGTACTTTCTATGGTCCAAATCAGGAATGGCTTTCTGAAAATATTATGCCTACTGATATATCTGTCAGAGGGATATACTGATATCTGTAAGAGGGATATATTGAAAGCTTATTATAATATGTTATTCTTTAAATATTTACAAAATAAAGTTATGCCAAATATATGGAAACACTAATGGAGCAGCTATATATAATGTGAGTTTTTTTAAAGTAAAAGGTATATTTTGAATCATTAGATCAAATTGACACACATCTAATGTCCAAGAAAAATGGCCTATACTTAAAAAGTAATAAGACCATTTTTACAACCTTGGACTTTCCAAAATGTCCATTTAATATCATCAACTATAAAATCAAGTATTTAGCTCTCTAAACTTACAAAACTGAGACAATTTGTACCCTAATTGGAGAGCGATTTTGCTGATGGGATCCAACTTTGGGTGGTTATTACCATGTTGATAGCTATGCCATCGATTTTTGCTGATGCAGATCCAAATGAGAGAATCGATGATAACAAAAAGAAGAAAGAGAATATATATATATAGAGAGAGAGAGAGAGAAAAAGTGAGAAAGAGATCAACGACGTGGATATCAACACTCTTGAAATGAGAGAATCAATGATGACGAGAAGAAGAGAGTGAATATATAGAGAGAGAGAAAAAGAGAAAGAGATTAAAGACGTAGATGTCAACACTCTTGAATTGGATTCTGTTTTACCAAAATTCGATGATGTGGCTGCCAATATGGCGAAATCACCTTGAGTAGGATCTGCATCATCAAAACCCCTCGAAAACTATCTTAGGTTGTAAATTGATCCATTTTTTTTGTAAGTTTGGGAGGGTTAAATAACCGGTTTTGTAGCTGAGGATGTTAAGTAGACTTTTTTTTGTATACAAATAGCAAAACCAAACAATAATATGGATGATAATATGTGATATTTTTTCCCTAATTATCATCCAAATTTGTGACATTTGGATTAGAGATCAAAGGGCCCTTTATTTTTAAAGGGGGGATTTTTTTAAGGGGGAGGGGGTAGAAAGGAGAGGGGGGAGAATTCATGGCCATTAGATCTCTAATCCAATGATTCTAAATCTGGATGATAGTTAGAAAGAAAACATCCGGATGACGTTTAACAAAACTCCAATAATGTATACTCTTGTCTCAGTACCAAAAATACAACATTTTAACACGTGGCGTATCGCTTGAGAAATCAAACGAGCAGTAAACTACCCATAAAAAAAACCTGTCCTCCAGTGGCCTCGTCACACAATGGGCATGTTTGGCAACGGCTGCGACTTATGGTTTTTGGCTGAAATTTTTAAATTTTAACTGTTTACGGTACAGATTACGGAGAGACAGATACTCACTTATAATTTTGGCTGGTACAGGTGTTAAGCTTTTAACGTTTAGACCCCGTTTTAAGAAAATACTTTTTGTTTAAAAGTTAAATACTATAGTAAAAATTAAAAATCGTTGGGCTTCAGAGGAAAAGAACAGGCCCAATATCGCGCCATGGGCACTGCTTATCCATCGAAACCACCCTCCCGTGTTTTCTCTTGCCACGGCTAGGCTGCCCCGGCTCCCGTCCCTTGTCCGCTCGACGCGGCGCCATGGCCCCCGCCCTCCTCCCGCTCACCACCCCATCGCCTCCTTATCCGAAGCCACCGCGGCAACGAAACCCCGGCCCCGCGCGCCCGCTCTGCCGCTGCGGCGCCTCGCGCCGTGACCTCACCATCCACACCACCATCGCCTCCGCCGCGGCCGCACTGAACCCTGCCGCTGCCGAGGAGGCGCTTCCCCCTCGGAAGGGCGCCCCGGTGCTAGGCGGCATCGCCAACACGAGGTCGTGGTCGCAGTACTACGGCAGCGGCTTCTCCATCCGCGTGCCGCCCTCCTTCGACGACATCTTGGAGCCCGAGGTATTAGTAGCCTGTCTCGTTCTTCTCATTTCCTTCCACAGTTGGGGTTTCGTTAGCCATTGCTGGGTGTGGGCGAGCTTAAGATTTGGTTTTGGCTTGGAATTCTTCCTACATTTCAGGACTACAGCGCCGGGACGACCTACTACGGCGACAAGGCCAAGCCCAGGGCGTACGCAGCCCGCTTCGCGTCACCAGACAGGTAGGTAGGTAAGGTCCCCGTTCGACTTGACGAGCATTCCAAGTTGTGCACAAAGATTAATCATTGTTAGCATAGTCTTAATTTCACAGAGGATGTAGCTCTACTGTTCTGTGAAATTAGGATTTTTGAAGTAGCTCTACTGCTCTTGGAGGAAAATATAATTTTTAGTGCTGACAGCGTTTGACGTGCTAAATGCAGAGTGCCCTGTTCCTTTGTCTAATGTAGGTCAGAACTTGTAAGCGTGGTCATTAAGCCATCCAATCAGCTCAAGATCACATTCTTAGAGGTTTGTAGAGGAACTTGCCATTTTCTTCTAGTCTACTTTTATTGCTCATATTTACTCCTGAATTTATCTGTTTGTGCAACATTTATCTTGTGTAACAGTAAAATAGTGGCATAGCATAAATCAGTATATATATTTTGAACGGGACATAGCATAAAACAATATATGCGATGGAGATATAGTGATGTGTGATCTCACCTCTGTGAACAGCATGTGCCTGCACCTATATTTATTCATTATGGATATAATTTTGTTAGAACTTAGAAACACCAAGCATTACTTCCCAGGTCTCCCAACTCACTAGACTATGGTATGCACTAGCTAGAGTGAATCGAGTCAATTGACAATAGATGGAAGCATTTAACAAGAAGAAAGGCATAGTTATAGTCATACCATTCTTGCATGCGTATATCAAACAAATAGTGGGTTAAAAAGGCTTCTATTAGCAGTTGCAGTAGTGTTGCTGTTGATTACGTTGCTCTGTATCACTATTTATATATGTAAAACTAGGCTCGTGGACACGATTTTATATGATATTACACAAAATGGAGATAATCCTTATTGTTCTTAGTTCTTACACAAATTTTGGTTTACAGGCCAAAGATATAACCGACTTGGGCACTCTAAAGGAGGCATCAAAGATATTTGTACCTGGTGACTTCTGTCATCTTAGACTTCAAAGTGCAGCATTTTATTGAAAATATGCTTTTTTTTCTAAGATGAAAATGGACACGAAGTATTCACAGCTTGCACTTATCAGATGAGGAAATTACTTAATGTTAACCTTGTGGGGATGCCACTCTAAATGTGGCGATTCATTATATGGTCAACACGTCATGTTTACTGATTGAAGTGACACGTCTAATGATTTAAAAGTTTTGGTTAATTTGCATCAAAGTTTTTAACAAATAGCTAGCAGGATTGGACAGTTATGAGTTGGGCAATGTGGTTACATGCTTCTATTGTGTTTTTAAACATACTGGTTAACATTCTATATTTTTTTTTCATTTTCTAATGATGTTATTTTCCTAAAACTTTGTATGGTTAAATTGTTTTGTTCCTTGCTGAAAATATGAATTGAAATATGAACTCCGGTTTATAATTTGTTTCCAACATTTGCAAAATTTTGTATAGACAAATATGAACTGAAAACATTCTGTTAGCATATAGTGTTAACGTGGTGTACTCATTTGGAATGATCTGCTTTAGATTGTCCTAATTTATTAGTAAATTATTTTTTGTTTCATTTCATAGGCGGTGCAAAATTATACTCAGCTCGAACAATTAAAGTTAAGGATGAGGAGGATATTAGGTACTATCTTGATCTTTCTGTTAACTTTCGAGACAAAACATATATAAAAAGTCAATATTCCTCATCAATAACATTGTCCAAATTCGGACATAATTGTTCTTGTTATTTTCATTTTTGTCACGAGAGAATGGTTCCGCAGGACATATTACTTCTATGAGTTTGGTGTTGACAAAGAACATGTTGCTCTAATGGCTACTGTGAATAGTGGGAAGGTATTCAGTTCGTACTTTTTATTTACATTCTCCAAAAAAGATTAATGCTCGAAATTTCTCACTTTACGACGTGTGGTTTTGTTCTAAGATAACTGTTTTCTTTTCTTTGTCTTTTGTGTTGCTTTGTTGACCCTTTACCATGGCCCTCTAGATTTTGACACTACAATTTATCCAAGTAGTCAAAGCCCCTGTTGGGACCAGATTTTTGAATCTGAAACCTCTATGTACCTCTGCACCAGTCCTAGATTAAACTAGTACACATGGTTGGAAATAGTGGTGAATCATAACCAAAAAGCGGTAGATAACATAAATAAAGTAACTGAGTATCGGCCTTATGGTCAATTATTACATCAAAGGTCACACGACATTAAGTCTTACAAGCAGCGGAAAATGGGAAACAAGATAAAACTCTGAATGAAGACCCATCAATTTGCCCATTGGCAACTGATTGGGGGAACGTGCCTAGTACTTTGGGTGTCCTTCATCGAAGCCACATGCGTAGAAGTCATAATCCTCCTCAGCATCTTCAAAGACTTCTGAGAATTATTTGCGTAGCATGTGAGTATATAGAGTACTCCACAAGTCTTGGGAATTATGCAATTACATAGGTGCAAAACTTAAATATGAAGGCCTAATATGGTTGTTTTGTGTAAAGCCACATTTTCAATTTCAAACAGACCATAGTTTTCTGAAGCAAATATTTGGCAAACTAGTTACAATAATTGAAACTAAATATTTTTCTAGTAAAGGTTCTAGCTATCAACACTAGTATTAAGTCTCTATCTACCAAGCTTCAATGAATTAAGTTCTATCTACCTGATTGGTTATAGCTACCAGAACAATCACCTGTGAGCTCAAATCACTTTCGGATCCCCAAAAGATCATTTTAAAACAAAATCATAAATCTATATTGTGAAAACACACGTTGTCCACCCTTGACCATGGACACAGTTGTTCAAACAGTTTTGCACTCTATAGAGGTTGTACCTTTACCCACAGGACATGATCATCTCACATTATCACCAAATAAGCACATTTCCTTGGGTGTGTAGCGGGGAGATCGTGACAAGGATTTTACAATGCACCAACCTGACTCCGCCCACTAAGGTTTCACCATTGAAGGATCCTAGTTGCCTAGTCAAGAAGGCTCCTCTTGAGCGTGTGGGAATAAATTGTCTGAATCTGACACCCACATTCCTCCAACTGGAAAAATCAAAACCAGGCCATTGCAAATTAGTCGTCCATGTCTACCTATCCTGGACATGTGGTTCTGTATCAAGGTTCAAGAAATCGGAGCTAGGCGCTAGTCGCAGCACTGCCACTGCGATTTCCACCTAGGCGGTGAGCTAGGCGGGATGGCCGCCTTGGACCAGCTGGGCGGTCAAAGCCGGTCTTCGGTGGCGTGAGGTGGGTGCCGAGGCAGGAGATAAGGAGGACTGGAGGCACGGGCGCAACGGCCGGAGGGACGGGAGCTGAAGCCGGGTTGGAGAAGCGGCGGTCTAAGGCCCAGCCGAAGGGGTGGCACCAGGAGGCCGTGGCCAAGCTGCAGAGGGGTGGGCTGAGCGGTGGTCGGTTGGGCTGTAGGCGTGGGTGCAACAGTCGGAGGGACGGGAGCCGTAGCCAGGCTAGAGGAGCGGCGGCCTAGGGCTGAGACGAAGGGGCGGCACCGGGAGGCCATGGCTGGGCTGTAGAGGGGTGGGCCAGCCATGGATCCAGCCGGATCCTGGTAGAGGAAGCTGGTGGGGAGGTCGAGCCATGGTGGTGAGGGCCGGGAGAGGGAGAGCTGAGTCGGGCCGAGCTGGGGGAGGAGGCGGCTGGAGGTGGAGAAGGCGATCGGAGGCGCAGGAGACCGGAGGCGGCTAGAGACGCAGGAGGCCGGGTTGAGCACAGAGAGTTGAGGCGGCGCAGGGAGCGGCTGACGGCGCCGAGTGAAGGGGAGCCAAAGAGAGGGCTGGCTGGAGCAAGGAGCCAAGAGAAACGGGAAAAGCATGAAAGAAAGGAGGAAGAGATAAGGTAGGAAGAAGGGGGAGAAAAATGAGTGGTTGGGGGCATTCGGCTGAATAGTAGGAGAGGAAGAATGAGGCTAGAGAGAAAAAGAAGAGAGAATGAGTGGCTGGGGGCATTTGGGTGAATAGGTTTACATGATTATTTGATTACATACATGTTTACATCAAGCTTTTAGTGAGGAGTTAATATACATAACTACATCAAATTGCCCATATCTTACTTCTTCAAGAGCCGAATAGGAGATTGATTTAGAATTTTGGAATTTGAATTCTAATATAATGCATGAACTCCAAATAAAAATACAAGTACTTTGGAATAATTAATTAAAATAATTTTTACAATAAGAAGAAAACTGGGATGTTACACCCCCAAACATTCATCTTTACAAGTTACACGCACCAATAAACATAGAAATAAATCCTTGAATTGCTGACTGTAGATAATAAGTTATTTTGTTATAATTGATCAGTTGAATAGCGTCCTTTTGGATGCATGTGGAGAAGTAAAGGTGACAATGAGATGTTCTATGCCAGATGTCTCAGGAAATACTCATGATGTGTCCCTAGGATACTATAGCATATGATTCGCCAACTTTATTTTTGTGGAAATATTGCCTACTTACCTTGATTCGGGGTTCTTTGCTTGGTCGTTAGTATGGATTAAAAAAAACCCTACTTGTTATTGCTTATGTAACAAACAACCTTCCTTGGTTGCATTCCATTCTTCCCATTTTGCTTGATGGACAGTGCTGGAGGCAACCTAAAGCAAAATAATTGTTGCATTGCCAGTATGAGATATTCTCGCTTGCTAGGTAAGAGCAACAAATGCCCATTTGTTTTTAGAACTAACAGATGCCCAAATTTATGGATATGTTGTGCCGAAAGTTCGCAATCTGTAGCTAGATCTTATAGAACTAATCTTATTACCTTATTAAGACAGACGCATTTTCTTACTGATTAATTACTGGACTTTTGCCTCCTATTTCTGTCGCAGTATTTAATTTGCATTGTCATGTGGTGACAGACATACATTGCTGGTGCTACTGCTCCAGAGACGAAGTGGGACGATGATGGCGTAAAGTTGCGTTCAGCTGCTGTATCTCTCTCTGTTTCATGATTGTGCAAAACAAAATATCAAGCATTTATATTAGAGCTTCGGCGTCAGCAGTATGCATAGATGAATCGTTGCTTTCTTTTACTGTAGTCACAGAAAGAAGATGGGTATTTCTATCAGTCGGCAACGGTTAGAAAAGAACTAGTTGAGATTCTGGGCAACAGTGCAGTCCAGTCTGTAAGCAAATTTTCTAATTGAAAATATGTCATGAAAAAGGGCATCATAGTTAGTTAAATCTTGCGCATCTTAAAGAAGTTGCGACATGAATTCCTTCTCAAGGTATGATGTGGCTTTTTAACTTCAGACTTCATATTCCAACACGGACAGCTCTTTCATCGTACGAGCTGGCCATTAAAAACCGGCAATTGCAGCGGTCTTGTTGGTGTGGACTGAGCTTTTGCTCCGAATCTTTAAAAAGAAATGGTCCATCGTTCGTTCGTTACGAGGTGGAAGCAAGATGGTTCCAAAATCGCATTGTTTTCCACTAAAACACGCCCAGAAGATTTATTGGGGTATCCGTAGTAGTACTAAGAGAACTAATGCCCATCTATTCTTTTCAACCGTGGATGGGCATGTTTGCACTCGATCCATACGTCTGTAGTTAAATATAGCCGAGAGGTTGGTAAGTACAATACATCTGTGGATACAAAACAAGGCAAGTGAGCAACACAAGATGCATCATCTACCTCTATATAGCACTGCAAACTCAGCAGGACATGCATGCATGGCTACATCCATCCAGTTCTTTCTCGCAACCAAAGGTGGAGAACAAAAAAAAAACCCTGTTCTGAATTGTGATTGACCCTGAGTCCCTGACCTCGGCTATCCCGACCCATCTCTCTACCGCTTCGATCTCTGCTACTTGCAAGGCCACAAACCCCAACTAAATTACAGTAGGCAGACCAAACCCCACGAGGGAAAAAAAATCACCACTTCGCAAGACGACGACGACGACGACGACAGTCACCAACAAAACACACAGGGAAGACAGGCACACCGATCAAACTGAACTGCCCGCGCGTTTCGACCCTTTTTTTTCCTGCGTTTTGCCTCGGAAGAGAAGAAGAAAAACAAAAAGCCCCACGAACCGGAGATGTACGGCCTACGAACGGCTACGGCGCCGGCGAGGTGAGGGTGAGGCCAGGTGTTCAACCCCGCGCCTCTATCGGCGACATCATCGCCGAGAACCGGCGCTTCTGGATGCGCGGCGGGAGGTGCTTGTTGTACCTCTTGGGCCCGACCGTCCACGGCAGGAAGACGCCGGTGCCGCTGCGTCCCACCGTCCTCTTGTTGCCATTGCCGTTGTTGCTGGAGGCCATCACCATGGGCCTCGCGGGCGCGACCATCATGACGGGCGCCGCGCGCACGGCCATGCCCCACGCGGGGGCGAGCACGGCCTGCGGCGCCGGGCCGTAGCCGATGATGGCGTTGCCGGGCGGCGGATTCTGCATGCCGGACGTCGGGGTCGGCGGCAGCGGCTGCTGCTGCTGCCAGAGCGTCATCGCCTTGGTGGGCGACGGGAGGGGACTGAGGTCCACCGGCGTGGACGGCCTCACCCTCACGAACGCGATGCTCACGCGGCGGTTCGACGACGGGCACACCACGTGGCGGGCCATGTCCGCGCTGTTCCCGCGCATCACCAGTAGAGATCTGCAGAATTCGATGCATACGTGTCATGAGCTGATACCAACTCTAATAGTAACAAACAGAACAGTGCGAGGAGATGTCAGTGCGGTGTTGAAGCGTACCCTTGCTTCAGTGAGAGCGTGAGGGGTCCCTTGTAGTTGCCATCGCTGTCGGTGACAAGTGACCTTCCGAATGCCATTGTAGTCTCAGACAGCAGGAGAGTGGAGATGGGGTTGTCCAGGTGGGGAGGCTTGAAGTAGGGCTGCGAGTGTTCATCCTGCGAAACAAATTCGCTAACGTGTCAGTGCCAACACTTGACTAGACTTGAGCAAGAACAAATGGGCAAGAAAGTTTATTGTTTAAACAATTCAGCTCGTGATCCGTGCCCTGTAGAAAGGACAGGCTTTTTCCCACGTTGTTTTCACTCTCCCCACTCCCTCACTTGCGGCATGAGTTTGCAAAGTGTATAATTTTTTTTCACTCCTACATACTTACTCCATTATAATTTATAACAATGATTTAAATTTTTTCCTTAAAATTACTTATTGAAAGTAGGCCCTTCTAGAATCCGCCAATTCTTATGATCAAAATTAATTTGCTATCTGTATACATGTAGCTGGTTTTTAAGGGGAAGAAAAGTGTGTACAGGCTCCCAGTTCTGGTACAAAGATTTGATCACAAATTTTATGATATTACAGGAAGAAAAAGCGCATTTGGTTTCATTGAGTGTTTAGTCATGCTTACTTTATAAGTAAAACACCAACACGGCAACACCTACCTCATCGAAGAAGTTGATGATGACACTGGTTGGTTTCCTGCTTTGTGGTATTAAACGCCAAAGAACAAGGTGGTCAATCACATCCTGCAGGACAAGTGGGATCTCTTCTATATGACCTGTACACAAGGCGAAAAGAACAGTTGTGACATCCTTCACTAAGGCATTTCATTGTCTGGAGATGCGATATTCATGCAAATATGTCACACGCAAAAGAATTTTCTTGCAACTGTAAGTAAGCTGAAGGAGCTGTCAGTTTCTGGAACATACAATTGGCTTCATCTGTGGTGGGTTGAAATAACGGAACACCGAGCTGAATGATCTCCCTCTTGTTCCCTTTCATCTGCTTGTTGAAAAATATGAAGGTTTCACCTAAATTTCAAACTAGAGAATTAGTATCAAATTGATCGAGGTAATGGCACAAAGGCAAACATGTCAACAGAAAGTCACATTTCAATAAGCAAACAGAAAGGTACAGTTAACAAAGCTAACCGGAAAATTCTGTCATTTAGTCAAGTCCAGGCAGCTTACTTGCATGTATATGAAGATTTTGGCCAAAACCCAATAGAACCATACCAAGGTTGTGGGCTCTATATCAAGTCTTAAGATTGAATCATACTCAGAAACTAAAGAAGGCTCGGAAGTTGAGATCTTACTTGCATCAACGTTTTGTGGTGCACAACTTTGGGACTGATGTTAGCATGACTTGGCACAACCTATTCCAATAAAACAGAAGCGATCTAACATGTTACCACAATTAAATTATACACTCACTTCAAAGTTTTCTTGTCATTCAGAGAGGTAACCGTTAAAGTTAGCCACGTTAAGAAAAAACAACACGTCCAAATCTGTGAGTTACCATAGTCGCTAGGTTTGATGACTTAACCTTCTCAACTGCAAGTTCTACTTTTCCTAGATTAGGATGACCGGCAGCTATCTATGCAAATAGACAAGTACTAATCTACTAATAGTCTAGTACATAACTTTCAATGTTTTAGCCTCCTTTTTCTGTTGCTTCTATGGTGATATTATGGAGTACATATATGGACGGCAACTTCTAGGATCCCTAACCTCTAGATATCTGAGTCATTTAACACAAACTTTTGTATCAGACAAGACATCACCACCGACAGAAAAGTAGTAATGCCCAGAACTAGGACCACAATTAGATGGTATGCACTCATAAGAACATTTTTGGATCCCCAAAGCATCAATCGGATGATATCAGAGGTTAGTTGTGGACACAACAGGACCAGAAAGGAAGAGTGCACCCCCCCCCCCCCCACCCCCACAAAAAAAAGAAGAGTTAAGAAAATAAATAATGGCTAACGAAACAACGAGCAAATATTCCATTTTTGGGGAGCTTAAAAGGACATTTCAAGAACGAAAAAGTTCCACAGCAACAAAAGCACAACTTACCTGAAAGTTCTCCGTTTCTGCCAGCCTGACGAATTTCATTGATGAAATCAGCAACCTTCATGAGCTCGGATGTTGTGAACACATCTTCATATATCTTCAATCCTTTCACAACGTTAACCTGATAACACAAGGTCACAAACATCGGTCAAGGTCAAAAAAAAACAGTGCTTTTAGAAGATATAAACTGGTAGATCAATGGAAGTGCTACTTCCTACAGCATCTCCTAGTTCTTCAATACAGAAAGTTTGCCGAGTGGTGTAAAGATGGAACTCGCCATGTGCCCCTTCACGGACTCCTTCGCCACAAAACCTTTCTGGATCTTGATCCTTTCTGGGCGGGCAATGCACTCCTCGTGGTCAGAGCAGATGGGGTAGCGCTCTGGTAGGCTGTGTTCCCCTTGAGATCCTTGGTCAGTATGATCTGCTAAGTAATATAGATCTCAGAGGTTTCCAAATATTGGATATGTTCTTGAAACTTAGCATTTGACTACTGATTGAAAAAAAATAAAACTTTTTTGAACAGTGCTATCTTGTTTCAGACAAAACGTCTACTACTTCACCGATAATCAACTGTGGAGAGCATTAGAAAATGCAGCCAATAAATATGGACGAAGTGTTTCATCAGTGCGCATTCTGAAAAATCAGGTGGGTTGGTTCATCCTTTAGCTCGCAGGAAAGAAAAAGTGCACGCCTAAAAGCTGATGGTTCCATGATAGTGTTCGCAAAGAGAAATGAAGTTAGCGTGCTAGATTATCACCGACAGGTTTTGGACTGAGAGTTCTCTAAACAATCCAAGAAAACGTAACTCTCAACAAAATAAAATATAAACTGCACTTTATATGAGCTTTTCTCGCATGGCATATTTAGATCTTCCCCGAGGATTCGTTAGTGGGCACAGTCACGCACCACCAAAGTCCAGCGTACCGCCCATTTGCACTCATGCGAACCGTTCTGCCACCTCCTCCTTAGTCGTGCAGCATTGAAGCATATGCTGTAGTTCCATTGGATCTTCCAAAATCCCCATCATAACACAGGAAGAAATGACCTAGTGTCGAGGACTCCCAAGGTGCAGTCCTTTCGTGTCATTTTCCATGGACTACCGTGGAGAAAAAAAGAGGTGTATTTCGTGATAACGCAATAAAGAGAAGCTAGTGTAAACGGGAGATTCTTCCCTCAAGTTGAATGGAGTGTACATGGACATTAGTACTACATGGGCATAAGTGTGGGGCCATGGCAAGCACCAAGCGGGACCAATACGTGTGCAATTATTGGGAGAAGACAAGGTACAAATATGATGATGATGATATTAGCTCACTTCTATGCATAAACCTTTTCCTTGTTTCTTGCAATTGCCCATCCTACGCACATGAAACACAAGATTTTTTGGAAGAGAATAGCAGAAAATCTTTAAAAATCCAGACTAGTTTTCCCTCTCTTTAAAAAAGGTAGTAGTCCTTCAGTTGTCAATTTGGAAGAGATCGCAGACAATCTTTAAAAATCCAGACTAGTTGCAAAGGTTGCACATGATCACATCAGCAGCCATACAACGCACACACATACATACAGTCATAAATTATCAATTCCAAACCGCTCAGCTAATCAGATCATGTGCAAGGAGCTCCAAGAAGCTCCGAAATTTCAACTCCCCCGGACTGGAACCGATTTTCTCCTCGCAAGATGGCGCCACACGAAGACACGGCGTTCTTTTGAGAAGAAGCATCGCATGATTGGCCCAGGACCCACCAGCCAGTGTGCCGACGACCAACCACGTGTACAGCTCAGACTGGGAGCGGGAGCAGGAGCAGCGACCGATCCGATCGGCACGGCACCAGATCCAGCCTCGTCCGGAAAAAAAAATTGGATTGTCGAACGCGGTCTGGGTTCAGTGTCCAGTCGGTCTTGGACACGTGCAGGCTGTGGGAAACGGAGACGTGCACGAATTAATTTTTCCACGGTGGGGGGCATGCGGGTCCATTAACTCGCGCCTCTGGCTCCGTTTGATTGAGATCAGACGGGACGTCGCGGACTCGCGGTGGGCGGCGGACGCCACCAACGCCGCCTGACCTGACCTGGCCTGGCGCCCTCACGAGATGCACGCTAGCACGGATGGGTTTTACTCCGTGCGCCACGCTCCCTGCTGCACGGCATGCCCCCCAAACGTCCTGGAGGGTCGCGAGCTTTTACAGAAATGAGATTTCAACATCGGACTTTTTTAAGAAAAAAAATCTTTTCTCGGTCTTGAAGGATCATGCTACGGCTCTTCTGTGACATTTGTAGTTTTTATTTGAAAATTCAAATTATAAAATTTTAGAATGGCTTAAGATACAAATTTTATTTTTAATATGTTTTATCAGCAGTTTTTTCATTCTTACTAGTGGCTAGTAAGAGTGAGGAGAGGTCGAAAATGATAGAACTAGATAAGGATTGGAGAACTGTCCCATTTTTTTAATATATATAGTGTGTCCCTTCTATGTTTTTCAAACGTATTTAGCTTTCTTGGTTATTTTTTCTTTGTTTAGAAGAGCTTTCTTGGTATTTCAACTTTAATCCGTCATGCTTTCTTGCACTACGACAAAAATCATCTGTCGTCATTCAAGACCAAGGACGAAGATGACAAATCATACGCTTTGGCACTGAATATCCATATATTTTTAAATACATATACTATCTTTCTTGACTTTCGATCTTTTACGATTTCTCAACTTTTATTACACTATACTTTATTACCCCGTGACAAAACAAAAATCACATGTCATCACTCAAGTCAAGCCCGAAGCCAAGGATTACCAAGCATTCCCAATAGCACTACAAGACTACACACAATGTTGCATCACTACATACAAACACCAAAAATGCACTAAAAAAATACAAACCGCAAGTCAAACATAACTTCAGAGCGGAGATGTTCAACAAATTGGTGTCACCGCTCCTCACCGCTCAAGTTTTGTCCAGACCACCGTCAACAAGTCCGGCGATCGAATATTGAGTATGCTTTTTTTACTACGGTTTATAATTTTTAGTTACGATTTATTAGTTTAATATAATAAATAATAATTACTAAAAAATTAAAACTAAAACCGAAAAAAAACCGGACGATTGTACGCCGCCCACGCTCTACAACCACGAGGCTACACAGCCAATCTGGGCTGGTAGTACGCACAAAACGGAACCCCCCAGTCTGGTGCGCTCACCAGACTACAACACGGAAACGATGCCCTCGAGGCCGCTGGGCCGTGAACAACAACAGCCGCGCCGCGGAGCCGTCAAATTCCCCGGCGCGGCGCGGCACGTTTTGCACCCGCGCGAGTACATTAATTGGCCACGCACCTTCACTAAACACATCACCAAATTACTAGCAGCGGCCGTACTGTTAGTACGTTCCATGGGACCAGGGCAAAAAGCGTGCCCGAGGTGGGCGCGTGGAGGAGGCGCAGCTAACTGCAGTGGAGAGGAGGGCAATCCGGCAATCACGACTCGGCCAAGTGGACGGCGTGAAGAAAGCGGTAGGGTTTTAGCTTCAGCCACCCCGTGATCCCGTTTCACGGGCGCCGCCGCCGGCACGGGCGGCCAGGATTGACCGGGCAAAGCTCTGGGCGCCGTCCGATCCTACCCGGCGAGGAATAATAGCCCTGCTCCCCATTTGGTGGGGCACGGAATTATTGGCCATCGCGCTAAAGTTTTTCCCCTATAACCAGCAGGCGTGATGGACCCCGTACGCCAGTTCCATGAACCGACGTTACTAACCATGCTGCTTTACTAGCACCATGCTAATAAAGCGTCATTTCAAAGTTTAATCACTTTTTGGTTGCCCCAAAAAATTAGGAGATTGGGAGGGGGAAAATTAACTTGCGGAGAAAACCACAGCGAACGACCAGATCCAAATTTTGCGAGGCGGGCCAAAATTGGAGGTCGATTGGAACGACGAACTAGTAACGGGGAAAAAAAGACGGATTCGGTAAAATTCGAATGGCGGAGGCTAAAAAACAGGAAGCACTCGTAGCACGGTAATTAATATTGGCACGCGAGGATTAATTAGTGGAGATGGTGATTGTACTTACGTCCGTCAGCGACGGCGTCGTCTTCCGTGGAGGCCTTGCGCTCCGACGAATCTCCGGAGGAATCTTCCCCGTCCAGCTCGTGGTCGGGGCTGACGGCGCCGTTAGGCTCCACCTCCGCTACTGCCGGATCCTGCGGTATCGGATCGTGCTCCGGCTCCGGCTCCGGCTCCGGCTCGGCGGCGAGGGCGACGAGCTCGTCCATGGGCTCGTGGATCACCGTGGACGCGGCCTCCTCCTCGGAGTAGGCCGCGGCGGCGGCGGCGCGGGCTTCGGCAACGCGGCGGAGCTCGGCAGTGACGTCGGCGACGGAGTAGAACTTCTGCATGTGGAGGACGGGGAACCAGTTGAGGCGGCGGCGGTGGAGTGCGGCGAACACGGCGTCGTACTCGGCTCCGCCGATCTGAGCCAGGTGCCCACACAGCCCGTCGATCACCGCGTTCGCCGCCGCGAACTCGCCGCGGAACCACCCGATCACGGCGTCCCTCGCCGCCAACTCCGGCGCCGCAACCGGCGCCACCGGCGACCCCGGGTTCCCCGCCGCCCCTGTCGTCATCGCTCCGGCAATCGCCAGGCTACCACGCCCCACTACCCACTAGCCTCTCTCTCACTCACTCCACAACCCTTCCGAATTGGCTAGCGCTTCCTCTCCGCCTCTCGAAGCTTTCGTAATGGCGTTAAGGTGTTCGACGCTTTGTTCTAACTCGGCCTGAGTTCGCTTGGGAATTAGAGGAGGGCGGTGTGGGGAGCGCTTCTCTCTCGGTGAGCTCCTATAAATACCCCGGGGAGGAAGCGGCCGTGGGTACCCGTAGCCAGCAGCGCCCTAGGGCGGGCTGACGTGGTTGGGGCGGAGCTTAGCGGGCGCGGGTTTGGATCCGACAAGGAGGTGGCAGTTAGTTTAGGTCAGCCTCGTTTTTGGGTATTCTTTCGTACGACCAAAATTTTTAACTGTGGTTAATGATTTTTATTTGTGATTAATGATTTTTATTTGTATTTTTTGATATGATAACAGATATAAGAGATATTGATGTAAATAACGTATATGATTTTGAATTTAAGAAGCTGTTTAGAGAATTTATTTTAAAAGATCGTTTTATTTTAACGTTTGTCTTTTTATTTTTTAAAAAGCGAAAACCAAGAGGAAAAACTGTACCTTTGTAGGGTGGCTGGCTGCGCAGCCCGCATCCACTCGGCCTACGGGGGCGCGTGGACCGCGCGCTCCGCTGAGCGAGCTGCGCGATGCGGCTGCGGACCGCGGAGGGGCGTCACCACGGCCTTGCGATGCACGGTTGGCGACGGCGTGCGCCTGGTCTTGGGGTCCATGGGCGGGGTGGCCGTGCGTGTGGCCGCTGGGTTGGACCCCGCATCATGCCAGCCGTCCGTTTCAGAACCCCACATCTTGCTCGGTTTCTTTTGTTCTTGCTTGTTTAAGGCATAATTGGAGACAGGAAAATACAGGGCACTTTTGTCTATGGGATGGTATTGAGATGGATCCGCTGTAACCTTCCGAGCATGCTTTTGGATCTGTTCTTTTTTGCTGTGACTTGTGGCTCTTGGCTGTGACTTATAGTTTTTTGGCTGTTTGTACAAGATATTACAGAGTAACAGAAACTCACGTGCGATTTTTACCGATATAAATGAAGTCAGTAAAATATGTACTACAAGCAACTAGTAGACCCTATCTTGAAAAAAATACTCCGTTTAAAAACTAGTTACTGTAGAAAAGCTGAAAAACAGTTTTTAGAAGCTAAAAAGGGCCTTTAACTTCTACGGAAATCGAACTATCTTCTAAACATGCTTTAACTTTATGGAAATCGAACCGTCTTTTGTGAAATTTCTATAAAAATCATACATTCCAAACATCTCCAACTTTTTAACGATGGGATATAGTGCACTACAAACGGTCGATAGTTCAAATCATGGTCTGATTAAAAGGGAAAATGGACGCATACTTTTCAACAGTGATCAGCCCAATGGGTTGGTATTGATGATGCGCATTGTATGACTTTGCTGTTCACAGTGACCACATAAATTCATTTAGCTCATTTTCTGGTGTGGATTAATTAGACTAGTAGAAAGTAAAGAATAACTACTTACCTTGCCTATACGCATGGAAATGCATGTACTACTAGTCCAAGTACTTTCCTCCGTTGAGAAATATATAGCGTATTTTGATTTTGCACAAGGATAAAGGTGTTGTGAAAATTGAGAGATATAAGAGAAAATCACTTAGATAGCCCTGTAGTTGTCTTGAAAAGATAAGAGAATACTTTGTGTGGCTGGTAATGAATAAATGCATATGGTTAAGGGAGAATAAATATGGGTATAGTAGAAAACATCTTTTTAAATATATATACAAGCCTTATATTTCTCAATAAGATCATTCAAACTATAGGTCTTATATTTTTCTAGTATCTTTTTAGAGGACCCATCTGATAGGGACTTGAAAGAATAATTCAACAACATGACTTCACCTGTCATTAAATTCGTCCCTCTAGATTGGCAAAATTTTCTCTTCCTAGTCTTGCAAAATCTTCCCCTAGAGCCTTGGGATCTCAATTCTAAGGTGGCACACGCCCCAAATCAAGGTTGTAACACACATGCCTCTTGTTTGATCCCCACGTTCATTCCTCTTTTCTTAATGTAACAAGTCCACTTTATAATTCTCAACTATTGTCTCGTCTGATTTTCAACCTTCAACTTCAAAAATATTTACTTTTCACTCCTGAGCTATTAAAACCATTTATTTTTCAACCCTAAGTTGGTTTCATAAGGGAACAAGTCCACTTTACGACCATTAACTTTGGCTTTGATCCGATTTTTAATATTTAACTTCAAAATGATTTGCTTTTCACCCTTAAACTATTAAAAATGTTCATTTTTCAACCATATATTGGTTTTATAAGTGGTTTTCAATAGAGAAAGACATGGATAGAGAGCTTTAGGAGGTGGTGGGCTAGGCATGGTTCCAGTGAAGGGGTGGTAGTCTGGTACAGGCACAGGTTAGGGCAAAACAGTATGCTCGTGACATAAGGAACATTACATTGATGGTGGTTTGGGTAGATGTGCGATGTGTTGGGTAGGCAACGGTGGTGAGCATGGTGGCAGTTAGGTCATGAAGGTAACAACGCTACAACGGAAGAGAAACAAAAATAAACACATCAAAAGATAGGTAAGGAATAGATGATGCTCGTGTACGAAGGAATCGGACGGATTCTCACTGGTTGCGACGAACCACGGTGGAGAAGCTTGATAGCGCTGGAGAAGAATTTCGATTATGAGCAGTTGTCAACATAAAACTCAAATTAATTCGGAGATGTGAGGGAGGAGGTTTTGGAACACGATGTGACACGGATGGTTTTGATAAGAGGAAATAGGAGAAAGAGGTTGACTAGCGAGCCCTGTCTTTTTATTTTATTTTTTCTTGATATGATAAAAGTATTGCTGAGAGGCGATGCCACATCAGCTTACGTTATGTATTAGGATGCTACGTTAGCGTGCATTGTCTATTTAGGATGCCATTGAAGCTAAAACCACCGCCAAGTCAAGATCAAACTAGAGCAGTTTCGTGTGAAGGTTGTGTTTTACATCGGTTTTAATAGTTATGGGGGTGAAAAGTTAACGGTTTTAAAGTTAAAAGTTAAAAATCGGACCAAATTCATAGTTGAGGATTGTAAAGTAGACTATTGAAGCTAAACCAGCAACATGAACGGTTTTAATAGTTCAAGAGTGAAAAGCAAACAGTTTTGAAGTTAAAGGTTGAAAATCGGACTGAAACTATAGTTCAGAGTTATAAAGTGGACTTGTTCCTTTCTTAATTGACACGCCTTGGGATTTGGGACTTCTGAACATGAAAACTGTAAGATGGTAAAACGGTTCTAAGATCCCTTTTGATGACTGAATTAGCTAGCATCCTGCCAGAGACCATGGCCTATATATTTTAACCTAGAGGCAATATAGTATCGCAATCAAGTTATGTTGCTTCATTAGTTTAATGCGCTTTTATATTGGCTCTGATTTGGTTCTGTTTAAATAAGCACATGTACATCTGGTGGTAGGTGGATGGGCTGCGCCTGTTCTGGAGTACCCTTTTAGGAAGCTTGTGCTGGAAACACACCGGATGCACCCACCCAATTATAAGGCATGTGATCAACGATTTATATCATGTAATTAACCAGTTTATATATATGTCCCTTAACTTTTGGTAGAGACAGTATGATGAGTTGATGACACATTTTAGAGTTGTTTGATCGGAATTTAATTATCAGGTACAAGGTGGATGGCCGAATCGCCCAAATTTCTTGCGAAATATTTATGATTTACCTTGTTCTTTTATTTTGACAGCACCATATACTTGATCGGTTTTGCGACAAAGAGAGAACGGGATTCCATATTTCCATAAGGTTTCCCTTGCGTATGTAGTACTGAGAGGGAAGAAGGTTTGGTGTACATTGTGCATCGAAAGTGAAAGATTTGCAGAGATGTTTGTAAATACAGGGATAGTGCTTAATCAAGCTTTAGCTCTGCAGCTCTTTTTTTTCTCTTCTTTTCCTTTTATTTTTCTGTTTCTATTGTACAGCCGTCTTACTTAAAGGAATGAAAGCAGCTCTCTGCCTTTCGTCAATATGTTGAAAGATTTACTTTTCTGGAATGGAGGTCCAACCAGGGCATACGCTTGCGGCCTCATGAGGTCATCGAGCACGGGCACACATTTTTCTGAACCCTGTGCTGGAAGAGTTGACCATTTATGGCATGGCCCTCCCCTAATGGAACGGTTAGTGTTATAGTGGCAGTATGAAAAATGCCATGCTATTAACTGATTAAAAGAAGAGAGTGTCTAAACATCACTCGGATGTTTTTTTAACTATCATTTAAATTTGTGACCCTTGGATTAGAAATCAAGGGGCCCTTTGTTTTTGAAAGGAGGAGATTTTTTCAAGAAGGGATAGAATTCAAGGGAGAGAGGGAGAACTCATGGCCATTTGATCTCTAATCCAATAGTCATAAATTTAGATGATAGTTAGGAAGAAAATATCTGGAACAAAATCCATCCTTGTGATGTTACCACTGATGCATTCACCATTAATAGGGGTAAATCGTACCTAAGGAATCACGTAACTCATCTGGTTTGAGTCTGAATATGATAGACGAAGAAATTAACCAAACCATGCAACTGTGAAAGCGCAAATGCCTGAACGACTTAAGGCAAGCCACTGATTGGTCATGTGTTTATCCTACCGTTTTGTTGGCCGTGACAACAAGCCCCTCCATGACGTGATTGAAAAACCCCAAAATTTCAAAATCCAAAAATTTGTGAATTTTTGCCGGTTTTTGGGTGATTTTTGGAAACTTTCCTTTTCGGGAAAGTCTCCCCGTTTCCGCCTTCTCTTTTCGGCCGGACGCCTTCCCCGTTGCTCTGGCGCCCCGCCGTTTTCCGCCTTCCCCGCTCCCCGGCCTCCTCTCGCGCGCGGACGCCTTCTCCTCCCTCCGCTGGCGCCCGCTCCCTCCCCGTTTCTCCCGCGCCTCAGCGCCTTCCCCGCCCTCCCTCGCCTGCTGGCGCCTCCCGTGCTCCCCGCCTTCTCTTCGCGCGTGCGCTGCGCCTGCATCCGCCCCCTCACCGCCTCCGCGCGCGCGCGCGGACAGCGCCGCCCTCGGGTCCTCCCTCCGCGCCCACGGTTTCAGACCGCCCCGCCGCGCTGGCCCGACCGCCGCAGAACCCCGCGCCACGCGGCGCCATTCCTCTGCGCCCGACCCCACCTGGCAGCCCCGCTTGTCCACTCCACCGCGCGCGGACGCACTCCCCTCCCATGCCGCAACTCCGCCCCCGCCCGTACTGTCACCTCGCCATTACGGCCGCTCAGCACCCGGTCACCGCCCCGTCTCGCGGAGGAGACGCTCCCCAACTGCTCCCGTCACTTCGGTTGACCCCGCGCCCCGGCCGTTGCCTTCTCCCCGAAGGACTCCCTCTCCCTGCCCGGGGTACAAATACCCCCTTCTGGCTCCCTCCCTCTCCTTTGCTTCCCGTGCCTCCCCGACGCCCTCAACTCCTTCCCACTACTCCCAGCCACCTCCCAGAGCCGTCGATTGGAGCCTAGCCGCTCCGAGCGCCGCCATTGCCGTCTTGTGAGCCGGCGGCCCCTCGGAGCTGATCTCCCTCATCCCTCCCCATTCTCCCTTTTGCTTCTCACCAGAGCATCCCCTCCGTGTACTAATCCTGTTGGTGGGTCCCCTTGGCCAGGTGAAGCCCCGTGGAACGCCGCCGACGAAGCTCCTCCCCGGCCGTCGCACCTCTCCCGTGGCCAGACCTCCTCGCCGCCTCCCAGCTCCTGCCGCCACTACCAATGTGAGCCCCATGATCCCCTCTCTGTGTAACCGCAGCCGATCGAGCTCGTTCGCCGCCGGTGACCTCCCTCACCTCCGAGCTCCCGAACCACCCCCTTCTGTCCCCCGCTCTCTCTGTTGCTTCCCTCGCCTCCCCAGTGCCTAAAATGGACTCCCCAAGTCGAACTCTAGCCGGTGAAACCCTCCCCGGTCTTCAGGAGCCATCGCCGTCGCCGGAACGCCGCAGCTCCGCCGTCCCCACTCCTCTGTCGCTCGTGCGCGGCTGGAGGAAGACGACGACGACGTGGTCGCCCCTCCGCCGACCGATCCCTCCTCCACCTTCTAACATCGGCCGTCCGATCCTCCACTTACCGCTTCGCCCCTCCGTTTTATCGTCGCCGTCGGATCATCTTAAACACCGCCCCTCCCCTCCGTTGGATCTCCTTCCCGTACCCCTTCACCCCGCCGCATCTCCGCCACCCGCTTGAGCCACGCGTCGCTCATCCGAGCCGCGTGAGCGCGCGCGGGCGTGGGCCGAGCCGGCCTGCCCCGTCGCCGAGCGCGCGCGCGCGCCTGCGGGCTGCGCGTCGACGCGCGTTGGGCCGCGCTGGCCTTCGGCCGCGCGGGCCGCACAGTGTCGGGCCGCACTGTAGCAAAGTGGCCGGGCCGCACTGTTCATCCAATTTCCAGAGAATTTACCAATTTCCAAAATGCCAGAAAATCCAAATAAATCCTAGAAAATCACAGAAAATCCCAAAAATTCCCAAATTTCACCACATTGCTCCAAATATTATTCCAGACCCTCTGGTGAAATCCATTTCCACAATTTCATCCCAGATAAATTCCTAAAATTCCATTTGGAGTGTTTATGAATTTTATTCCTTTTTAATTAGATTATTTTGCCTCGCTTGATTAGTCTCAAGCTGGATTTAATTTATTTTAATTGTTTGCGTTAGTGTCGGAGATCCCGGAGATTCAAGAGCAGGCTCAGGATCCAGGTGCTTCGACGTTCGAGCTCGCAGAGATCATCCGGATAGACGGCAAGTCCCAAATCCTTTGATCATATTGTATCCCATAATGTTTAAATATGTTAATACATTATTTGCATTGAGCTAGTTCTGAAATGTTAGTTTGAAAATAAAAATAAAATGTTTAGAATGACTTGTGTATTAGTTAGTCCTACCACCGCTAAATGCCATGTTTAATTTGTAGCCATGCCATTGAAACCCTAGATTTAATTATCTGTTAATCTAGATAATTGTAGGATATTATTACCATGCAAAGTGTTACACTAATAAGGCTGTGGCTGTGGAGCCAATAGAATCTGGAAAACCCGACTCTAAGGTAGGGTGGTATGGGACACCGTATCTTAGAGCGGAGAGTGCCGGCGTGCACAAGGTAGGGTAAGGGTTGGGGGAGAGCCGCGAGACGGTCTTTGCCCACCTCTTATCCTAGGGCTGGAGTAGGGTAAGGGTGAGTGGGAAACCGCGGGACGGTCTACGCCCACCGCTTACCTTAGTTTGGGTCGCGGACCTGGCGAGGTTGCGGGCCATGTGAAAATATAAGGACTGAAACCCTTACGCTGAGCAAATGTCACAGTGATCGCTCAACCACAGGAGTTGACTTGTCAACACTTGTCTTTTAGCTGCTCAACTCGTTTGAAACTCTACAGGAGGGTAGCAGTGAGGTTAGGTAGGCCGTGCTACGGATGCCTAACAACGGTAGAGTTCACTCGAAGCGGATACTGTTTTCGCTTGTGTGTGTGTGTGTGTGTGTGTGTGGAATCCAGACCCGAGTGAATTCTACCGGGTAGAGCCTATATAAAGAGTCGAGCAGTGAAAAGACCTGGTTTTCTTAACTCTTTAGCGGGAGTTGAGAGATCGTGTGGGTAAAGCTGAGCAAACTCTGCAGAGTCAAATAAATGGTATTCGAATACGCCGTGCTCCCGGTTATTGGAGCTGTGTCACTTGGGTGATTCCAGCAGCAAAGCTTAAGTAGATTTGTACATACTTTAACTTGGTTAGTTGGTTAATGAATTCTTGTTGAAAAACCCTGAGTTCTTAAGAAGTAAGTTTTGTGTCCGTCTTATGAAAATGTTTGCAAATAAAATTGCATCCACCAAATGTAATAAACCAAGTATACTCCCTTCCTTTGACTTTCCGTGCATATAGTAAATTAAGATCCCTTTGGGATTTGCTGAGCCGGTTGTTTGGCTCACGGCTTGCTTAATCCACCCTTTAGAGGATCAAGACGAAGGAGAAGGTCTTCCCGTTGAAGAAGTCCCCGAGGATCTTTTCTTCGACGAGGACCCTTGGCTGTAGGTCTCCGCCGCGCTTGAAGCAGTTCTGGAGCCTTTTGTAATGTATTATACTTTGGGCTTGCACGCCCCGCTGTAAAAACTGGATGTTATTCCGTATGTCAAATATATGCTGGACTTTTGTTGTTAGCATGCAATGGTATACTCTTGCGCGACAGTCCATAACTGTTCATGCGTGAATAGTTACGGGGTGCCGTGTCCGTACGCGCCCCTGGAAACGGGGGCGTTACAAGAAGTGGTATCAGAGCAGGCTCTTTGACCGTAGGTTGAGACCTAAGGCAGCCTAGGAAGCGATTTTATCGCAAAACTTAATTTAAGCCATAAAAATGGTTTATGAAAAATATAAGGTTTATTGCTGTCTTGTTCCTCTCTTATTGCTACTTTCCTGTCTTAATTTATTTCTGCTTAAGTTTTAATTTTCGCAAATGTTTACTGTCTCGCTTGTCTAACTTCAAAATTTCGTTTCCGGCAGATGGTGCGTCTCGTCTTCTCCCGCCCCGACCGTAGTGATGGATGGCGCTACAAGCTGTGGGAAATGCGACGTTTCCTCGGAGCAAGAGGAAACCACGGCCCAGTGATCTACGCTGAGGGACAGTTTCGCCAGGACCAGTTCTATGAGTACAAGGCTTGGGTGGTCCTCGATCCCTTGCCTGTCCGCCCAGACAGGAAGAGGAGGTTCACAGCCCGACGGGTGGACGACGAGGATGCTGTTCAGGACGTGGCTCTGAAAGCCGCGCTCTATCTCAGGGACTACTACCACCAGGAGCTAGCAGGGACGCCTTTCGACCTGGTGCCGCGCCCGCACTTTGGGGACTTTATAGTCCCTAGGTTCGGTGAGGATGACGACCCCCGCCTAGCGGGTATCGCCACCCTTATGGCGCAGCAGGTCGCCAGCTACGACAGAGCCGTCGAGGAGGCCAGAGTCTGGCAGAGGCAGTTGTGGGACACTCGTGAGGAGGTTCAGCGCCTCCGGGAGTCCCTCGCCCGCTTTGAGGCCCAGGAGGCAGCAGAGGGTTCAGACAGTGCGGAGTCGCCCAGCGTTCACTCCTCTTGTGCTTCGGTGCAGTCTAGGCCCAAGCGCCGGATGACTGCGGCGCAGTACCGTGCCCGGTTCCGCCCAGCAGCCCCGCTTGCCCTTCCAGCACCAGGGGACGACGAGGAGTAGACGCCGTCCGTTAGTGGTAGCCTGACCTTTTGGTGATAGATGTACTTTTGTATGTAATGCAAGTGTAACATGAACCTTTATGTGGTCTGTGCACCACTTGCTTAATGTAAATTATGTTGCTACCTCTTTTAATTTGTTTGCTTAATTATCAGTATGTTCTTCCTGTGTTCAAAGCTTTCTCCTGTCCCCTTCGCTCTCGTTCTTATCTTTTCGTCCTATACTTGCCTTGAAAATTCAAAGTCTTACTTATCTGTTCTTGATTGCCAAAGCCGCTGCAAGGCTAACCTCAAGTTCCCAATCAACAGATGGAGCCGGCAGAGCAGACAGGTCAGACCAACAGGCAGGGTGCACCTGCCACCGACCAGAACACACTTGCCGATGTTATTGCAATGTTAGAACGGAATCGATATCAAGGAGAGCAGAACATACTGCGAATGTTGGATCAACAGTCCAGATTGATTGAACAGCTCGCCACCAGATCTCCAGGAGTACAGGGTGGAGGCAATATTCCACGGGATGGTGCTCCAATTACCACCCGGTGGAATGACTTTCTAAAGACACGTCCACCCACTTTCTCCACAACCGCTGATCCTATGGTTGCTGAAGATTGGCTGGCAGATGTAGAGAGGAAGCTTCAGACTGCGCAGTGTGACGATAAAGAGAAGGTGCTATATGCATCCCACCAGTTACAGGGTGCAGCAGCGACTTGGTGGATCAATTATCAGCGCACACTGCAGAATAGAGAGATTAGCTGGGAAGATTTCTCCAAGGCCTTCCGTAAGGCCCACATCCCTGACGGCATTATGGAAGCAAAGCGCCGGGAATTTTTGGCGCTTAAACAAGGTGGCCGTACTGTAATGGAGTATTTACACCAGTTCAACCACCTCTCCAGATTTGCCCCTGAGGATGTTGACAACGAAGATAAGAAAATGAACAAGTTTCGTGCAGGTTTGCAGCAGTCTTTGAGATTCCACATTTCAGCTTTGAAGTTCAAAGATCTGAATGATATGGTTGATGGCTTGATTAACTCTGAAGAAGCCAGAACTGAGATGGAAGACTATAGAAAACGCAAGGCAGCACACAGATCGCAGTCATCTTCCCATACTGCACAACGAGCCAAGACAGCAGGATCTTCTTCATATCGATCCCCATCCTCCCGGCAGTATGTGATGATGCCGAAGAACCAGTCCAGTCAGACTCAGCATTATACTTCCCCTCTACCATTGGCTCTCAAGTGCCCCACTTGTGGTGGGAATCACCTGGCTAGTAGCTGCCCGCGAAGGTCAAACGCATGTTTCCACTGCGGTGAGGTAGGGCACTACAGAGACCAGTGTCCTAGGAAGAATTTGCCATCAGATGCAGCCAAGCTACAAGTTCAAAACCAACAGCAGCAAGAGGCCAAGTCACAAGCAACCCCCGGTACCCCCAAAGGAGGATTCTTGCAGATTAAAGCAGCCAGCTCTCAGTCACCTGCAGGCACTGCAAATTTCTCAGCTACAGGCAGAGGCAGAGGCAGAAGCAATGTCAGACCCACTTTTTATGCCAGAGTGAACCATGTATCTGCAGAGGATGCCGCTGGTGCAAGTGACATCATTGCCGGTATGTTCCCAATCAATTCCATACCTGCATTGATTTTATTTGACCCTGGTGCAACGCATTCTTTTATTTCAAAGAGTTTTGCTGCAAGAAATCAATTACCTTCTGTTGCTTTGCCAAGACCATATGTGGTGGAAACCCCTGGGGTTAGAATGGAGTCCCACCGTGGGTGTGCGGGACTTAACATAAAAATCCAAGGGGTAGACTTTAGAGCAGACTTGTTGCAGTTAGACATGTCTGGTTTAGATGCCATTTTGGGCATGAACTGGTTGGCCAGAAATAAAGGCAAGGTAGATTGCGAGATTAAAACAGTGTCATTGGTCAACCCTGAAGGTCAGAAAATAGTAGTAGAGACAGATCGACAAGTGCTGAAAGATGCTAAGAAACGTATGATCAATATGATAGCAGCTACACCTGACCAAGTGCCAATAGTACAAGAGTACCCTGATGTATTCCCAGAAGAATTACCAGGTAGACCCCCTGACAGGCAAGTAGAACTTGCAATAGAGTTGGTACCTGGTACCAAGCCAATTGCCAAGCACCAATACAGAATGTCAGCTAGTGAATTGAAAGAGCTGAAGAAGCAGTTAGATGAGTTACAAGAGAAGGAATTCATCCGACCCAGTACTTCACCATGGTCAGCCCCAGCACTGTTTGTGAAAAAGAAGAATGGCGAATTGAGAATGTGTGTGGATTACAGAGGTTTGAATGCTGTTACCATCAAGAACAAGTATCCCCTCCCAAGAATTGATGATCTGTTCGATCAACTTAGAGGAGCCAAAGTGTTCTCCAAGATCGACTTGCGCTCGGGTTATCACCAACTCAAGATCCGAGAGCAAGACAGAGAGAAGACGGCCTTCATTACCCGATATGGATTGTTTGAGTTCACGGTCGTACCTTTTGGTTTGACTAATGCACCAGCGTATTTCATGAATCTTATGAACCTGGTGCATATGGACCAATTGGATCGATTTGTGATTGTTTTCATTGATGACATTCTGATATACTCCAAGAGCGAAGAAGAGCACAGGCAGCATTTGCATATGGTTTTAACCAGATTGAGAGAGCATAAGTTATATGCAAAATTTGATAAATGCAGTTTTTGGTTGAGAGAAGTTGCTTTCTTGGGTCATGTTATATCTGAAGATGGAGTGAAGGTCGATCCAGAAAAGATTTCAGCAGTGATGGAATGGAAACAGCCTAAGACAGTAACTGAAGTGAGAAGCTTCCTAGGATTGGCGGGTTATTATCGCCGATTCATAGAAGGTTTCTCAAGAATATCTCGCCCACTCACTCAACTGTTGAAGAAAGATAGACCGTTCACATGGACTGATGCATGCGAAGAGAGTTTTCAGATGTTGAAGACCAAGTTGACAACAACACCAGTGCTGATTTTACCCAATCCAGAGAAGGAGTTTCAAATTTATTGTGATGCCTCAAAGCAAGGTTTGGGTTGTGTGCTTACGCAAGACGGAAAGGTTGTTGCCTATGCATCAAGACAGTTGAAGCCACATGAGGAGAATTATCCCACACATGACTTGGAACTAGCAGCTGTGGTGCATGCCCTCAAAATTTGGCGGCACTACCTGCTAGGAAATCGTTGTGAAATATTCTCAGATCACAAGAGTTTGAAGTATCTATTCACCCAGCCAGAGTTGAACATGAGACAACGCAGATGGTTAGAACTGATTAAAGATTATGATATTGATCTCCAGTATCACCCAGGCAAGGCAAACGTAGTTGCTGATGCACTTAGCCGCAAGGCTCGTCCAAACAAAGGCAGTCAATCAGAGTACCCACCAGAGCTGCAGAGAGACATATTACGGCTGAACTTGGTAATCACAGAACAAGGTGAAGAAACAGCCTTAGAGATTCAACCACTGTTACCAGATCAGATTAAAGCAGCCCAGGATGAAGATGAAGAAATTCAAAAACTGAAAAAGGATATCCAAGGAGAAAATTCATCAGAGTATGCTATAGACGAACATGGAATCCTTACTTTCCGTGGTCGCTATTGCATACCCAACAAGAAAGAGTTGAGAGAGTTGATCTTAGCTGAAGCCCACTCCTCTCAATTCTCAATTCATCCAGGAGGCACAAAGATGTATCAAGATTTGAAGAAAAGATATTGGTGGAACCAAATGAAGAAGGAAGTGGCAGAATATGTAGCTAAATGTGATGTCTGCCAGCAGATCAAGATAGACCACCAAAAACCATCGGGATTGTTGCAACCTTTACCAATTCCCGAATGGAAATGGGATAGCATTGGCATGGACTTCATCACTGGACTTCCCAAGACTCGTGAAGGATTTGATGCTATCTGGGTCATTGTTGATAGATTGACCAAGGTGGCTCATTTCCTCCCGATCAAGCAAACTTATGGGAAGGATAAACTTGCCGAGTTGTATCTGACCAGAATTGTGACGTTGCATGGAGTTCCGAAGAAGATCGTGTCAGATAGAGGAGCACAATTTACATCCAAGTTTTGGGAAAAATTGCATGAAGCTATGGGCACCGATCTGAATTTCAGCTCAGCATATCATCCGCAGACGGATGGACAGACAGAGAGAACCAATCAAATTTTAGAAGACATGTTGAGAGCTTGTGCGATAGTGTATGGAGCAACATGGAACACCTGTCTACCATTTGCTCAGTTCTCATATAACAACAGTTATCAAGCCAGCATCCAAATGGCACCGTTTGAGGCACTTTATGGCAGAAAATGCAGGACTCCACTGAACTGGACAGAAACAGGAGAGCGACAACTTATTGGACCCCAAATTGTTCAGGATGCAGAAGCACATGTCAGAATTGTCAGAGACAGACTCAGAATGGCACAAGATCGACAGAAGAACTATGCAGATAACCGCCGGAAAGATTTGAGTTTCGAAGTTGGAGATTATGTTTACATCAAAGTCACCCCATTCAAAATAGTCAAGAGATTTCAAGTCAAAGGCAAATTAGCCCCAAGATATGTGGGACCATTTCAGATAATTGGAAGAGTTGGGGAAATAGCTTATCAAGTGCAGCTTCCGCCCAACTTATCCAGAATTCACAACGTATTCCACGTATCCCAGCTTCGGAAGTGTCTACGCCAACCAACAGATGAAGTGCCTTTGTCAGATATTGAATTGCAAGATGACTGCACATATGCTGAAGAACCACTACAAGTACTTGAAACATCAGAAAGGCAACTCAGAAACAAGAACATCAGATTTTGCAGAGTGCAGTGGAAAAATCACACAGCAGATGAGTCCACCTGGGAACGAGAATCAGATTTGCAGCGGGATTTCCCCAACTTACTCCCTGGACCAAGTTAATCTCGGGGTCGAGATTCTTTTAAGGGGGGTAGGTTGAAAAACCCCAAAATTTCAAAATCCAAAAATTTGTGAATTTTTGCCGGTTTTTGGGTGATTTTTGGAAACTTTCCTTTTCGGGAAAGTCTCCCCGTTTCCGCCTTCTCTTTTCGGCCGGACGCCTTCCCCGTTGCTCTGGCGCCCCGCCGTTTTCCGCCTTCCCCGCTCCCCGGCCTCCTCTCGCGCGCGGACGCCTTCTCCTCCCTCCGCTGGCGCCCGCTCCCTCCCCGTTTCTCCCGCGCCTCAGCGCCTTCCCCGCCCTCCCTCGCCTGCTGGCGCCTCCCGTGCTCCCCGCCTTCTCTTCGCGCGTGCGCTGCGCCTGCATCCGCCCCCTCACCGCCTCCGCGCGCGCGCGCGGACAGCGCCGCCCTCGGGTCCTCCCTCCGCGCCCACGGTTTCAGACCGCCCCGCCGCGCTGGCCCGACCGCCGCAGAACCCCGCGCCACGCGGCGCCATTCCTCTGCGCCCGACCCCACCTGGCAGCCCCGCCTGTCCACTCCACCGCGCGCGGACGCACTCCCCTCCCATGCCGCAACTCCGCCCCCGCCCGTACTGTCACCTCGCCATTACGGCCGCTCAGCACCCGGTCACCGCCCCGTCTCGCGGAGGAGACGCTCCCCAACTGCTCCCGTCACTTCGGTTGACCCCGCGCCCCGGCCGTTGCCTTCTCCCCGAAGGACTCCCTCTCCCTGCCCGGGGTACAAATACCCCCTTCTGGCTCCCTCCCTCTCCTTTGCTTCCCGTGCCTCCCCGACGCCCTCAACTCCTTCCCACTACTCCCAGCCACCTCCCAGAGCCGTCGATTGGAGCCTAGCCGCTCCGAGCGCCGCCATTGCCGTCTTGTGAGCCGGCGGCCCCTCGGAGCTGATCTCCCTCATCCCTCCCCATTCTCCCTTTTGCTTCTCACCAGAGCATCCCCTCCGTGTACTAATCCTGTTGGTGGGTCCCCTTGGCCAGGTGAAGCCCCGTGGAACGCCGCCGACGAAGCTCCTCCCCGGCCGTCGCACCTCTCCCGTGGCCAGACCTCCTCGCCGCCTCCCAGCTCCTGCCGCCACTACCAATGTGAGCCCCATGATCCCCTCTCTGTGTAACCGCAGCCGATCGAGCTCGTTCGCCGCCGGTGACCTCCCTCACCTCCGAGCTCCCGAACCACCCCCTTCTGTCCCCCGCTCTCTCTGTTGCTTCCCTCGCCTCCCCAGTGCCTAAAATGGACTCCCCAAGTCGAACTCTAGCCGGTGAAACCCTCCCCGGTCTTCAGGAGCCATCGCCGTCGCCGGAACGCCGCAGCTCCGCCGTCCCCACTCCTCTGTCGCTCGTGCGCGGCTGGAGGAAGACGACGACGACGTGGTCGCCCCTCCGCCGACCGATCCCTCCTCCACCTTCTAACATCGGCCGTCCGATCCTCCACTTACCGCTTCGCCCCTCCGTTTTATCGTCGCCGTCGGATCATCTTAAACACCGCCCCTCCCCTCCGTTGGATCTCCTTCCCGTACCCCTTCACCCCGCCGCATCTCCGCCACCCGCTTGAGCCACGCGTCGCTCATCCGAGCCGCGTGAGCGCGCGCGGGCGTGGGCCGAGCCGGCCTGCCCCGTCGCCGAGCGCGCGCGCGCGCGCCTGCGGGCTGCGCGTCGACGCGCGTTGGGCCGCGCTGGCCTTCGGCCGCGCGGGCCGCACAGTGTCGGGCCGCACTGTAGCAAAGTGGCCGGGCCGCACTGTTCATCCAATTTCCAGAGAATTTACCAATTTCCAAAATGCCAGAAAATCCAAATAAATCCTAGAAAATCACAGAAAATCCCAAAAATTCCCAAATTTCACCACATTGCTCCAAATATTATTCCAGACCCTCTGGTGAAATCCATTTCCACAATTTCATCCCAGATAAATTCCTAAAATTCCATTTGGAGTGTTTATGAATTTTATTCCTTTTTAATTAGATTATTTTGCCTCGCTTGATTAGTCTCAAGCTGGATTTAATTTATTTTAATTGTTTGCGTTAGTGTCGGAGATCCCGGAGATTCAAGAGCAGGCTCAGGATCCAGGTGCTTCGACGTTCGAGCTCGCAGAGATCATCCGGATAGACGGCAAGTCCCAAATCCTTTGATCATATTGTATCCCATAATGTTTAAATATGTTAATACATTATTTGCATTGAGCTAGTTCTGAAATGTTAGTTTGAAAATAAAAATAAAATGTTTAGAATGACTTGTGTATTAGTTAGTCCTACCACCGCTAAATGCCATGTTTAATTTGTAGCCATGCCATTGAAACCCTAGATTTAATTATCTGTTAATCTAGATAATTGTAGGATATTATTACCATGCAAAGTGTTACACTAATAAGGCTGTGGCTGTGGAGCCAATAGAATCTGGAAAACCCGACTCTAAGGTAGGGTGGTATGGGACACCGTATCTTAGAGCGGAGAGTGCCGGCGTGCACAAGGTAGGGTAAGGGTTGGGGGAGAGCCGCGAGACGGTCTTTGCCCACCTCTTATCCTAGGGCTGGAGTAGGGTAAGGGTGAGTGGGAAACCGCGGGACGGTCTACGCCCACCGCTTACCTTAGTTTGGGTCGCGGACCTGGCGAGGTTGCGGGCCATGTGAAAATATAAGGACTGAAACCCTTACGCTGAGCAAATGTCACAGTGATCGCTCAACCACAGGAGTTGACTTGTCAACACTTGTCTTTTAGCTGCTCAACTCGTTTGAAACTCTACAGGAGGGTAGCAGTGAGGTTAGGTAGGCCGTGCTACGGATGCCTAACAACGGTAGAGTTCACTCGAAGCGGATACTGTTTTCGCTTGTGTGTGTGTGTGTGTGTGTGTGTGGAATCCAGACCCGAGTGAATTCTACCGGGTAGAGCCTATATAAAGAGTCGAGCAGTGAAAAGACCTGGTTTTCTTAACTCTTTAGCGGGAGTTGAGAGATCGTGTGGGTAAAGCTGAGCAAACTCTGCAGAGTCAAATAAATGGTATTCGAATACGCCGTGCTCCCGGTTATTGGAGCTGTGTCACTTGGGTGATTCCAGCAGCAAAGCTTAAGTAGATTTGTACATACTTTAACTTGGTTAGTTGGTTAATGAATTCTTGTTGAAAAACCCTGAGTTCTTAAGAAGTAAGTTTTGTGTCCGTCTTATGAAAATGTTTGCAAATAAAATTGCATCCACCAAATGTAATAAACCAAGTATACTCCCTTCCTTTGACTTTCCGTGCATATAGTAAATTAAGATCCCTTTGGGATTTGCTGAGCCGGTTGTTTGGCTCACGGCTTGCTTAATCCACCCTTTAGAGGATCAAGACGAAGGAGAAGGTCTTCCCGTTGAAGAAGTCCCCGAGGATCTTTTCTTCGACGAGGACCCTTGGCTGTAGGTCTCCGCCGCGCTTGAAGCAGTTCTGGAGCCTTTTGTAATGTATTATACTTTGGGCTTGCACGCCCCGCTGTAAAAACTGGATGTTATTCCGTATGTCAAATATATGCTGGACTTTTGTTGTTAGCATGCAATGGTATACTCTTGCGCGACAGTCCATAACTGTTCATGCGTGAATAGTTACGGGGTGCCGTGTCCGTACGCGCCCCTGGAAACGGGGGCGTTACAGTGATCTCGTCAGCTATCGCCCAGCCCATTCTGAATTATTTTAGTCATCGTCTAACGACGGCTAGGGCTGCATAATTGGCTAAACTAATGGATCTAAACGCACAAGCTTGTCTTTTCATTCGAAACTCAACGACGGCCAGGGCTGCATAATTGGCTAAACCATACTGCTCGTTATCACACTGTTGACGAGATTTTTTAGAAGATTTAAAATGGTCCACGCGTTGAGCCGACGGCCCTTCTCGTCATATTCTTTTTCTACCCTTGCATTACTTTATACACTTTGATGATCTGTAGTTTACTCTTTTTTTTTTTATCTTTGATGGAGTATATATATTTTTTTACACAGGCAGTGCGGTCAACTATTCTATATATGAAGAAGATTAAATTTATATTCGAATTATAGTTGACATGTGGGGTCCTGCGCAACGAGTTTAGGCTTAGACAAACCAGCTGTTGTTAATTTGCTAGTACATTGTATACAATGTGCATACGACTTCGATCTCTTACTCATCATTCTATGAAAACAGTACTAGTACATGATATGCTCCCTTTCTCAGTTTTTTTTAGAATTACTGAAAATTTTTAGACTTATTTTCACACCATTTGCAACATTTAGAGTATTTTCATAGGACATGGCGCCCCTCAGTTGTGTGAACTGATGAGTTTTATTTTTCAATAGTTCGTTGATATACTAACTAATTTGAACCAAAAAAGGTGTTTTTTTGGGGAAATTTTTAAGAGCACATTTGGATACTTTACGAGAAAGGTTTCGTTAGGAGTTGACCCTCAGCTGTCGAAACATACCGGCTACACTTCGAGGTTGCGATTGCTTTTACAGATTGAGGATGTCTTTGGCTCTCTTCTTTTTAATTTATGATTTATATTTTATACTATAATAATTATCTTTTAAACAGTGTATTTTTTAAGATATGATCAACAAAAATATTATAGTAAAAAAATATACTGAATTCAGTTATATCGGTCAAAATCATGTACGACTATATTTTTATATACTACTTTTCATAAATAGTTAGAATTAATTTAAATCATAATCTACAGTCTAAGAATCAGTCATTATGGCCTATCTCGCCTCGAAAGGCTAAACTGGCTCGCAGCCAATAATAATAACAGGCGACTAATTGCCTCCAGGATGCAGATCTGTGGTGGAATGGATCAATGGAATGAAATGGTTCAACATCAGTGCTTTTGAAAAAAGCGAAGACTTTGGTTAGTGCTGAATCGAAGAGACGCGTCTTATAAATTATGTCTATGATTTTTAGCTGTTTGTAAGAGAAAATACGAAGTAAGAAAAAATCATATGTAGTTTTAGCTGTTTATAGTACGAAGACATAGACAAGCTAAAATATACTAAAATAGACAAGCTAAAGTCGTTATAGTATACACAACAACTAATTTATAGACTTCACTTTAAAAAGACATTTCGTTTGAAAACTAATTACTGTATAGAAGTACTTTACTATAGAAAAACTAAAAGCAGATGCCAAATAGAAAGGACCGCTATTTTGTTTAAAATTTCACCTCCCCATCCTTGTAGAATATTTCTAGTATATTTTAGCTTGTCTATGTCTTTGTACTGATTGATCTAGGATATGTTATTTTAGGTGGTGTCTTATGATTTTTTTTGCTACGATTTATTAGTCTAATTAGTGATTGATGAAAAAAAAATAAAAGTCAAAAATCACCGAAGCTGAAAAAAACAAGGCCTAGTTGTTTGCTTAGTGGCCGTTTGGATCACATGGACTAGAAACCACTCTTTACGGAACATGTTTTTTTCAATGGATAAAAATGTCAGACAGGTTTGAGGAAGGGGATGTTCATATTGATTGTGGTTGATGGTTTTATATTGGAATAAATAGTTGTGGCTGAAAGAAGTGGTTTATAAGGAGGGAGTGAGAGGTAGGGAAAGTGAGAGAGATACGTGCGCGGGAAGGGAGCGAGAGGAGTGGACTATGTTGGAACTAATCTTGTTGTTGTGTTTAGTTTGGTGTTGAGTACTTGTGTGTTCGAATACTGTGTAGCCTGTGTCGAGTACTCGTGTGTTCGAGTACTGTGTAGTCGGTGTGTCCAAATTGTGTGTAGAGTATTCGGTCTGTTCGAGTACGGCTTACTATGTGTAGAGTACTTGTATGTTCGAGTGCTGAGAAGTCATGTGTTAAGTACTTAGTGTGTTCGAGTACTGTGTAGTCATATCGAGTGCTCGATGTGTTGGAGTACTCTATAGTTGTTGTCGAGTACTCGTGTGTCTGAGTACAAGTTGAAGACCCAGAGTCGGAGAGCAGTCGGAGACTCCGAAGTCAGAGACCGATCGTAGCAATCGTAGTCGTAAGTCGAATTGCGTAGTCGAAGCTACAATTAACCGGTCGTAGCAGTCGTAGTTGTAAGTTGAGTTGCGCAGTGGTCGTAGCTACAGTAGTCGAAGCTACAGTATACCGGTCGTGGCTACACGGATCCGATCGTATGACACAGTGAACTGGTCGTAGTTATAGTAAACCGGTCGTAGTAGTAGTCGAAGCCACAGTGGACCGGTCGATGCTCGAAAGATTTGTGTGGTCAGAAGACCGATAGTACCAAATCAGTGTGAGCGGTACTACCGGAGAAGTGGTTGAAGTGCTATGGTCAACAAACCGTGGTTGGTGAAGTGGTCAAAGGGAAGATGTGGTCAGAGATGCAGTCAAAGTACCGTAGTTGACAAGCCGTGGTCGGTGAAGCGGTGGAAGTGCTGTGCTTGACAAGACATGGTCGAGAAGCCGTGGTCGAAGTGGCGTGGTCAAGATACCGTGGTCGAAAAAACTCAAAGTTGTAAGAAGCCGACTTGTCAGATCTGTGTCTGGTCGTAGATTTGGTCACGAGTGTGTGCGGTCATAAACATCTGAGTTGGTCTCATCAGGACCAAGTCTTGCGGGTAATGCGCGGTGTGCGCCAAGTCGTAAGGAATCGTGAGCGGCAAAGCCAGATCACATGTAGTCTAACAGTAGAGTTAGTGGGTGCATGTACAGATCAAGTGACCATGCGTGCGTGAGACTTATTTAAGCCATGTAATCTGTTAAATATTTTGAGGTGTTGCGAGTGAATAACAGATAGAAGAAAAAGGTATGTGTTGCCACAAAAGAAGGTTCTCCTGTGTTTATTCGCTCTCCCTACTCGTGTGCGTGTGTCGTTCCAAGGAAGAAATCATGTGTGTGTTTCTCCCATGAGTAGCAATCGGAGCTGATGGGTTCAGTTCCAACAGGGTGCATGATTCTCCCGTGAGTCTCTGTCTTATTCCTAGAGACGAGAGCAAGAGTGATAAAAAAACTGCTTTTAAAAAGCTATATATTTATATTAATTTTTAACTTTTCAAATAAAAACTAGAACCAGAAATAAATATGAACATACCCTATGTTCAGGGGGTTTTGCGCGTGCTACGGTAAAGTCGAACAGCACAGACCTAAAGGCGCATGTAGTAGTCGTTCACTAAACAAAATCATGCTCTGCCGCCTTATATTTTTTCTTCAACATTTCTGAATCCAACAAAAGTGTAGGCCTCGAGAGCAGAACCTTGTTCCATCTGAACAAATTTATGCATCACCTTAGAGCAAGTTTAATAGTACAGATAGCTGCTACCTCCAATATATTTCCATATCATCAAAAGATAATGATGCAGTCAACTCATACAATAAGCTGGCTATAAGTTGTCTCCACAAGAGCTCTCAATCATTTAATACATACATGGGTATTGATAATTTAATACATGCATGGATATAACAATTAGTTCTATAGGTACATGCATGAATAATGCCTCTTTTCCTGTGCTATAGCCTGACTCTTGCATGGGAGTCAGCTTGATTCTCTCTCCTTTTCTCTCCCCTCCACATAGGACTATGCTGACATGGATTCCCTTATAGCTAGCACAGTCAGCCTTATTAAACTTGCTCTTATACGAGTAAAAACGTCGCTTTGAACATGGGACACGGGGACACCTAGATCTCCGGCCACCCTAGACCATTTTTTTTATGCTACTTTGATTAGACGCAAGTTTCTGTCGCCATTCCACATCCCATCCTGGTGAAGACCCCCGCTGTCGTACAACGACTGTACGGGCCCCAGCATCGAGTGCGTGAAGTCTGGAGTGGTTCAATACATGATCACTGCACCTGAGACGGCGATGACTATCAAACGCTCCTGGCACTAGTTAATTCGCCAATCCTCGTCGATCCGGAGCATTCGAGCGACAAATCTACACGCTTGATTTGGCCGCATTACCGGCGCCCCGGCGTCCAACGCATGAACGTGACGCGAGAGGTTTCGCAGCCGTGCGGTGGTTTGCAGGCAAGAGGCGTCGATCGGCATCCAACCGGCCGGACGCTCGAGCGCTCGTGCCGACGAAGATTCCGAGATAGATGCCGACGGGGGGCGCGCCGTGCGCTGGCGTACTGGCGTGCGTGTTCGTCTTTGCTCTCGTCGCTTTTGCTTGTAGCTCCGTCCTGTTTGCTCGTGCATCTATGCTCGTTCCTCTGAGATGAGCCAGTTGATTGCATGGGAGGAGAAGGAGCACGTCGCGATCGCAGCCTATGAACTTGTGGTCGAAGGACGATGCCATTGATGGTCATCTAAGCTTTTGGCCCAGTGGCCGGTGAGCGGTGACCAGGGGAGGAAGCATGGCCTCTCGAGCCGGGCAAAATCTAGAATGGCATAATTACATGGCACTATGGCAGGAATATTCCATGGTGACAACTGATGTGCAAGCCAAACCCTAGTCCAACTGACGTGGCACTAGTGTTGTTAATATATCCAAATGCCAGTTTGATTTCTACTAAGCGGTTTACTATGGCTTTTCCGGGATCTTTTTAATCATATAACCTCTTCTAAGAAAGCATTGTATAAGTTGTGCTAATTAGTTATCCGCTTTCGGAAAAAATGACAAAAACTAACAAGAATTGACAAAATTGTCCCATAGAAGTATAGAATGTTCAATTGGATCGTAGGAGGTTGTCAAGCACACCGTGCATGTTGGCCCTATGCATTAACAATTACGGGCCTATATAGGAGTCAACCGTGTGGACAGGATGGACACCAGTCCGGGCTTGCCAGCGTCAAGCTGTAGACCTCTGGTGATATCCCACCATCGTCAGGTCAGGTGCGATGAAATTGCATCTTCCTGGGTAGGTGGGTAGTGGGCTGAGTAGCTCATTGTTTTTGAACTAAAAATGAAAATTAAAAACGATATCTTTTATGCAAAAAAATTGAACTCACTAATTCTTTCCTATAAGACGGCTTGCCATTGCTCTAGTGATTTTCTTATGATTCATGCCATGTCAAATAGGCTAAGTTGAGTCTTGTATGTGATGGCTGTAGTAAGGTTTAAGATCTAGAACATGTTTAAGAAAGTGAAAATATGAGAAATAGTTGAAGCTTAGTTGACAGTTACAGATGACTCTTAGTCCAAGACTTGCTTTATTAAGATAAGATTAAAATGTGTTTGAAAGATTACCGAATGTGCTAATTATGCTCAATTCCAAGTGCTTGAACCAAACGATTCAACATTGAACTTGAACTTGTATTACTCTAAATTGACTCAATTTCAACTTCTTGGTTCCATTTAATTTATTGATATAGCTTGGCTCATTTTTGGATGCATCTGGCTAAACTATGATCTCGAGCAACTTGATATACTAAAAATATATTTAATTTTAGGTTATTGCTTATTTGGTTTAGCTTTGTTATATATGATTTACCATGATCTAAATAGTTTCTTCGCTTAGTATGGCTTGGTGTAATATTTGTAGAGTTATTTTGGATAATTTCCTTGACTTCTTATGCTAAAAATAAATAAATATAACCACCTCATTTTAGTCATACTCTATCTTATTTCATGCATCTTGATGACTCCATTGCCAAAGTAGGAGAAAGATTAGTAAAAATACATATGTACAGTATGATTTTGAGTTTTTTTGCGCAAAATCATGCTAAGTTGGAGCTTTAATATTTTTCCGTGATTCTCTTGATCTTTTGATATCTTCTCACCATAACCAAGGTCAAATAAAATAATTATTTTTTCATATGGACATAGAGTGAGATTTCCCTATTCATTTGGTGGGTTTGAAGTTTTTTTTTGGAAAACTTGCCATTTTCAGTAACTTCACTCTATTTCTGGTTCATATGGTCAGTTTTAGTTTTTATAATGCCTGTGTGACCATTTTGAGTCTTTATTATCAAAATTCCCTCTTTAATTCTAAAAATACCTTCAATTTGTATTTGTGAGAAATTGCCAATGAGTTCATCAAGCGGAAGATTGAAGGTCCATGTGAGAGGATCAAAGTTTTTGTTATGATGAACCATATCATATTAGTGATTTTGGGATTTGAATTTTGCAAAAAAAAAAAACAGTTTTTAGTTTTGATACAACCCCAGTGGTCTAACTGGCAGAAGTTTTGGCTAAATTGTGGTTTTTGGAAATTTGAATCATGTGATGATCTAGTTTGACCTAAGTTAGTGCATATATGTTGCATAATGTATGTTACAGCTAACGCAGGTGAAGTTGTGAAGAACTTATGCCCGAAAATAATTTCTTAGTTTTTCGATGTGCAGGGTCGCTTAGAGTTAACCATGGTCATCGGTGAGATTCGAGACTACATTCATGGATAGAGACTTGCTAGTTAACTATCCAACCATTCTAGCTCTACTTATTGAAGCCAAGTATTCTTGGGTTAGGGTTTGAGAAGTGTGAGTGTTGTGGTATGCTCTATATCTTCTAGTGAAATGGCTATAAAATATTCAATATTCATCATCAAATAACAATATATAAACTTTGTTCATCTCTCATGTATCCTTCTTATTTTTATTGATTTGCTCTTGTTTTGATTGGTTTTGATTTTGCATCTCCCCCTTTTTATCTTGCTGAATGTCAAGGATGAGTAAGTGATGGAGATATTCCTTGGAAATCAAGCCCCATCCACCTCGGCATCAGGTTTGACAAATTTTTGAAGTTGCCCTATTTTTGCTCGATGTGGGAACTCCGAGTGATTTCTTAATCCATTTATTTTTGCCTTAATGTCTTTGGTGTTCTAACTTGTTGTGACATGTGGGAATGCATCTGGAGCCATTTTAGCCATCATTCACGCACAAGCAAGTCATATTCATCATTTTTTATTTTTGCCTGATTTTAGAGCAACCTTAATTCAAATAAAAATAGGTCAGAACTTTAGCAATAATTTTCTTGATTGTTGATTGAAATATGTTCTTAACATTGTAAAAAAGGTGCATACCAAATTTCAAATGATTTAGAATCTTGGTTTGAGAGTTTGTTCAATTTATGGTTTTAACTTGATTTTGGTGTAGCAGAGCTTCATAAACCAACAAATCCCACTTCTCTTAAGTTCTTTCAAGATTTTTGGTAGAGATAGGTTCTTAAGGTTATGATCTATCCTTGGTTCATGTTTAAAGCCTTTTGGATATAGGGATCAAAAGTTATATGAATTTTTGAATTTGATATAGTGATGTTTTTTACTGTTTTACTGAACTGAAATTACTGTAGCACATGAAGTTTCATATTTTTGGCTTCGTAATCTTCGTAGTTTCCTATAGCTATTTAAGTGAAGAATCAATGAATATTTGGAGGAAAATTTGAAGGCAACATTCACCCCACTCTGTTGCTATATTGGTCCTAAATTGGGTGAGTGGCAGACACATAGAGCCTGCAGCGGTGTAGCCCGGTAAGCGAACATGGCTTGTAATGTCTATTATCTTGGTCACTCGATCCATCCCCAATTCCCCATAGGCCATAGCCACTCTGTGTATCCATCCATCCCTTGATCCCAAAGTTCGTACGAATGATTCACACGGTGGCCTGAGGCAAGCGGCCAAGCCCAGGAGGCAACGTGGGCTACAATAGAGTTGTAGGCCACAACGACGTAGCCTAGCAGCTAGCAGGGGTTGCCAGCACAACAGGCAGGGGTGTAGTAAGGGAAAATTGGCTGGCAGGGGAGCCAGGCAGCTGGACACTAGGGACAGGGTGAAAGGTGCACTAACGCAGGGCCATGGCAAAGCCGTGAAGGTGATTAGTGATTCCCCATTCTCCCCTCCCTCCCACAATGCTCAAATCTCAATTTTAATTTTGCTATTTTCGCTTAGGATAGAGATCAGGCTATTTTGGTATTGAATTGAAATTTGAATCGGTAATTTTAGAAATCATAAAGTTTTTAGTTCAAAAGAGAAGCACTGAAACTAGTGGAAATCAACAATCAATGTACAAGTTTAGCCCAAGTACCAACTCAACCAGAAGGTGCATCGCCAAATAGGGCTAATGTGGTGAATGAGTTTGATCTAGATGAGATCATTTGTGATCTTGTTATTAGGAAACAAATAGATGAGTATGCTGCAAATATTCAAGACCAAGTGAGGAGAGCATACATAGCAAAGGGTCCAACCCAACCAATTGTGAAGTTACCTTGTAAACAATGTGGAGATGGTAAAAGAGCCTTATCACAATCATGGTATAACAATTTTGATTGGATAGAATGAAGTGAATCTTAAGATATTGTGTTTTGTTTCTACTGCTTCCTCTTTAAGCAACCAAGAAGGGCAAAAAAAATGGTTTTGATGTCTTCACCAAAACAACGTTTAGTGATTGGAAGCATGCATATAAAGCATTCTCTGATCATATGGGTGGTGTAAATACAACAAGGCAGGATTACATTGTGATGATTTTAAAAATCAAATGCAAAGTATGTCAACTGTGTTCTCTAATGCAACTCAGAAGGTCAAAGAATTATATCAAATCTATTTGACTTCTTTGCTAGTAGTAGTTATTGCCAATCTATTCATAATTTTTTTGAATATATCTCATTGATCGTGAATATTACAAGTTCATCCTGCAAGAGGAGATATGCATTGATTGAAAATCATCACTAAGGTATTTTGGATAGGTTGGAGATTGGTGAGATTTTTACAGAGAGAGGCTTGCATCAAAAAATCAATCTTACTAGACCTGGGGATATTAGATGGGCTTATATCATACAACCTTGGTTCATTTGGAGACAATGTGGGACTCGGTGCTACATTTGCTCAATATGATCCATGAAGATGGGTGTATACAAACTCAAGCAACAAGTTTGATAGAAAAAATGGGGTGCTCTAAGTTTGTGTTTTTTTTAAGGATGATGCTAAAGTTGTTTTCTATGACAAATAAACTTTCACTTGTGTTACAAAGGAAGGATTTGAATATTGTTTATGCCATGAAATTAATTGTTGATGTGAAAGAATATTTAGCCAACATGAGGACAGATAGTGCATGGGAGGCCTTAGTTGGTAATGTAGCAAACTTTTGTTCATGTACCAAGTCAAGCAGAAATTTGATGGGAAAAATGGAGTGATTTAAGTTTGTGTTAATTTTAAAGCTGATGCTAAAGTTGTTTGCTATTACAAATGAACTTTGACTTGTGTTGCAAAGGAAGTATTTGAATATTGTTCATGCCATGAAATTAATTGACAATGTGAAAGGATGTTTAGCCAACACAAGGACAAATAGTACTTGGGAAGTCTTATTTGGTGCAAACTTTTGTGCAGACAAAGCTATTCCAATGCTAGATATGGATGAAGAAATACCGATTAGGGGTTGCTTGAGGTGTGATGAGTTCACTGTCACTAACCTTCATTATTATCGCGTCGAGATTTATTTTGTTGTTGTTGACAGTACTAAAGTAGAGATGGAGCATTGGTTCAATGAAGTTTCTTCAATTACTTACATGCTTCTCTTGTCTTGATCCATAGAACTCATTTTCCAAGTTTGATGTCAACAAACTTAGTTGACTTGCTGAAATTTATAATGACTATTGGCGATCATGCAATTATAAAGGATCAACTTGAGATTTACATTCTTCATGTGATAAGGCTGCAACTTGCTTGAAAGAGGGGTTTCCATGGTATGCTGGCCTCTAGGGGTAACTTCCTTGCGGCCTCTGAGCTGCTATCTTGCACTTGCGGTTTGCCTCCATCATCCTTCTATCATATTTTAGAATGAGAGTTTTGTTGACTAAGTGGTGAAAATTAAGTGAGCCAGGGGAGAGGAGGAGATGGGTTGGGCCGAGTCCAAGGAAGTTTTTAATTTTGAAAATTTTAAAATTAAGGTGAATTTTAGGTGAACTTTTGAATTGCAAACCGAGTTTTGATTTTTTTTTCTCAAGCAACTCTACATTCCCGAAAATGGGATGTTACGACCGACCTGCCTCGCGCGCTATGACCGGCTCGGCACGCGCGCCTGTGCAAGGTGAGGTTAGGCGCGCACCGGTGACGGTGAAATGGCTGGGCGCGCACGGCCGGAAGCCAGGGACAGCTAGTACTGTTGAGAGCGACGGCGGCCGTGCTTTCGGCTGGGGACGGCAAGTTGCCAGCGGTCGCTTTGGTTTTTGTACCCCACACGCACTGTGTTCTACATACGTTGGTACGCTCGTTGCTTTCGTCGTCTGATTTGCTTTTGAAGAGCCTGTCTGTAACCAATGCGTCCTACAAGTTTATTGAGTTCAACCTCGAGATGTGCGGCAAAAACATAGCGTCTACCGTAAAGGCATACTGCTATGTTTCGAGGAAAAATTGGGGCGCGGAATGTGCCTCTCTTTACAATTGCACGTGAGCAAGCAGTGATTGCAAGGTGAGCCGTACTAACGTTTGCTTAGGTGGTGAAGTATACAGCAATGATGCAAACAACCCCTTCACCAATGCGATGGACTCATCTCGACTTAACCGTAGTCTTGACATTTTCGTATTTAACTGTGGAAGAAAATATGACCGCTCGTGGTCTCAGATATGTGGTTAAACCAGGGCCAGGTTCCAACTTCCAACTTGGTATTTGCTTCTGAAGCCAATTCCGGGTCCGGGCTAAAAGCCTACGTACCGGCCGACCAACCATTCAGCGAATCGGCGGTGAGGGACCGGCTTGGCATTTTTAGCAGGCAGGGATAAAAGCTACTGCTACTGTAAAGGTTGACGACGAGAGATCAGTTACGTCAACTATACATGAGCACGAAGAGAACAGCAGCAGCAGAAAGACACAGCCGTCGAGTCGTTTTGTCTGATTTTATTATCCACGCTTCGAGAAACCGTTTTCCGAGTGGAATTTAGTCTTGTTAACTTCAATCCAACCGGACTATGTTGGCATGGCATGCGTTACTGAATAATAGGATTTCAGTTGTCAGTGGACGGAGCGGTGCTCTCGCTTTCACGTGGTATCGTTGTGTCGTGTCGTATCCGTATGGTGAGCGTTCGTTTTCAGTACAAAAGGGGCGCTTTCTATTTGGCATTTTTATGGTTTTCAAAAGGTTTCTGACTTTTGATTTTTTTAAAAAACCGATTTTAAATAGAGTGATTTTCACAATAGGAGTGATCTCTCAACGTGAGTATTCTTTACTCCTTTAATCTCTCTCGTAACCAACCACGAGCCAAAAAGTCACAGCCAAAAGTCACAATATCTTTACTATCATAAAAGTGTGAGTTGGTGGTTGGTCCATTCTTCCTCCTCTCTTCTTAGCCATCCGATTTGATCTGGATCATTCGTCTCTCTTCTCCTCTCTCTCTCAGGATACAACCACCCACCCCCTCCATTTTTCTCATCTCCTCGCGTATTTTGGCCACCCTTCTCTCTCTGTCGCTTGCTCTGTAATGTTTGATGTGTGAAGTTGGACAGGCAGTAAGTTCTGTCTCATTATTTTTATGATTCTGTTGCAACGCACGAGTTTCTAACTAGTTTTTTTAACATGGCGAGTAGTAGATAGTACTAAACTGTGGCAGAGGTCCAAACTGATGAAACCAATGGTTAGCTAACTCATTTATATATTTTATGTAATGTGTCTTGTGAATTGTGATTTCATCACCATCTTATGCTTATTGGCGCACCCACTGAAGCCACTTTCACTAACAATTAAGAGTTCTCTTACTCTAGTTGGGAAAACACATTCTACTACTACTCTTTGATATTGGGCGTCTCAAGACCGGTGCGACCTAACAATATAAACAAGACCTAATCACTCACTAATCGATCATGTTGTGCTCTTGTTTACTGCATACATGTCTCAGTGCACACCGGAATGAAAATGTTATCGCCATAAGTTAAACACCGACGCTACCAAATCTGGGCCTTCCCTTTCTAGCAAACGCATGTGGATGAGCTTTTATGATATCACATGTATGTGTGTGAACTTTGGATGCCCTCGATTGATCGAGAGCTTGCACTGGAACACCTCATTCGAGCAGGCTGGACTGCCCTGTTCAATGCATAGAGACCATGCATACTAACTCTTTTGAGTATTCTAGCTCTAAAGGGAATCCGTTATCGTTTCCTATTGTAGGGATAAGTTTTACATGCTTTGATTAGCTGCCAAGTAGGCAACTTGCTGGTTGCGAAACACAAAATGGACTTGTCAAGTTAAACAGCCAGTTGGTGCGGAGACCTAACAAAACTTGATAGAGGCCCGCTATAAACGGTTTAGGTTTATGTTTTTTTTTGGGTTTTCAGTTTATTTAAATCAAAAGTCACTTAAAATACGTCAGTTTTTAATTTCAGTTTATTTTAGTTTTTTTATCTTTTTATTTTTTCCTTTATTTCTTTGCATTGTTCATGACGATATAATGGTTTTTTCAAAAAATTTCAATTTTTTTTTCAATTTTATCTTTTTCAGAAAAATTAATAGTTGCTACAGTATAATTTTAGTGAAAAATTACGGTCAGAAGGTTAAACTAAAAACTAGTTGGAGGACCCACCACAGCTGTGCCTTACATAGGTTAGATCTAGCCTTTTGACGCTGGGGTGTGTATCTACCGTAGAAGTACGAGTAGATTCTCTTTTCTTTCTTCGAACAACTTATTAAACTCGATTGGCTGGTACGTGAAACTCAACAGCAAAAAAAAAAAGTAGTCAATGTAATTAACCTGACCACGGTGTCACCATCCAGCCTTACTCCAGCGCTTACCTAAGCCGGCCTTCCTTCAAGCACGAAGCTTCTGCACTTTACACATCCCAGGCCGCGAGGGCTCGATCACGATCAGACCGATGCCGTAACACGAGGCGCGTCCAGTGTTTGAGCTGACGATGCCACCGGGCATGAGCATCGACCAGCAGCCGGTGCCTTCGCTTTAGCCGCCGTCGGCGTCACGGCCGGAGAGTTCAAGTACGAACCAAAGAGGTCAGGAAACTGACACGCCTTCAGAGATGTCGCCATCCTGGAGCCCCCAGGCAAGGTTGCCCGGCGAGCAGCCTTTCGCGCCACGAACGCAAGTGCCGCGAGAAAGCAGCATGTAGCAGTTGCTTAACGGTAACGAAGGACAGGGACAAGAACTCGGATCGTGCCTGCCTGAATTACGTAGGAGAACGGTCAAGAGAAGACACCACTACTTCGTAGCTAGATATATAGATAGATGGGGACGTATAGTATGTATTTATTTTTATAATATGTTTATCGTGTATTTAAACTAAAAAAGTTTCATAAAAACATGTATTCCTATGAAGTTTAGGAGAACCAGTTTTAGGTTGGTATTCTGTTGGGATGGCTCTATAAAATTCTTTGTTTGGATGACGCAAACTGGAAACGAGTTTTACTAACACAACGTTTGGCTAACGTAACAAGGAAATGCATTTACACCCACACCATCCTCCCTCTCCTATTTTCTTAGTTAGGTTGAAATAAACTGGTTTATAGTCGAAATTATACTGTAGCTGGCTGAAATTATATTGTAGTTGATAGTGGCTTATTTGACATAACTAAATTTAAAAAATTTAAAATAGAAAAAACATGTTAACCCATTATAAACAATGCAAACGAATACGGAAAAAAGATCCGGCAAAAAAAAAACTCAAAAAAGCTAAAAAGTTAGAAAAAATAAAATTTAGAAATAGTGAAAAATAAGTGATAAGCTCAAGCCGAAGTGAGGGGACCTCTCCGCTGTGGCCGTTGAGTACATGGATCAATCATTTCCTCTTCTCCGTTCCCACCTCCCTTTCTCTCCACGCCGATTTGTTTGTTTTAGAGCTCGGAACGGTCTTCTGAGTTTGATTTGTTCCTGTGGTTGTTGCTCGTTCCAGGTGTATTCTATCAGCTACTTGATTCCACATTCAGTATCTTGCTTGCTGCACATACTGGCAATTACTTCGTCTGTCATTATATTTTCTCGCTTAATTTAGCTCCATTCATTTTGTGTTAATTGAGTTTTGTGCTGACGTGAGTCTTTTCGATTCCATGATAAAGCACGGGAGGCAACAAGAATGCAGAAATTTTTGTACGGATAACCCATTGTTTATTCGAAAATACAGAAATATACCCGCGACAAAATTTTTTACACAAATAGGGTCGAGTCGCCAAACCATTGGGCGATTTACGCTTGTCGCCCCACCAAAACGCGACTTATAAAGAATCTGGTAACCGTTGGGCGATTAAATGCAATCGCCTCCCCGTTAAGCGATTCAATTGAATCGCCCCCCCGTTCGGCGACATAAAGAAGAGTCGCCCAAGGGGGGGGGGCGACTGCATGTGAATACAGCCCGACGGCCAAGCCCTCTTTTCTTCCCCACGCCTGCTCGCCATTCAGTCTCCGCCGCGCGAGGAAGCAGCAGAAGAGAGGAAGGAAGAGGAGGAGAGGGGAAGAAGAGAAGGAGAGGGAGAGGAGAGGGAAGAAGAGAAGGAGAGGGGGAGGAGAGGGAAGAAGAGAAGGAGAGGGAGAGGGAGAGGAGGAGAAGCCGCGGGATTTGCAGGTATTTTCCTAATTTTAGAAAATTTGTTTAGATAAATTTAGTTTAGAAAATCTAGTGTAGATATTTAGTTTACAAATTTAGTTTAGATATTTAGTTTAGATAATTTAGTTTAGAAAATTAGCTTAGATATTTAGTTTAGCTATTTAGTTTAGAAAATCTAGTTTAGAAAATTTAGTTTAGAAAATCTAGTTTAGAAAATGTAGTGTAGAGTGTAGATATTTAGTTTACAAATTTAGTTTAGATATTTAGTAGAGATATTTAGTTTAGAAAATTAGCTTAGATATTTAGTTTAGATATTTAGTTTAGAAAATCTAGTTTAGAACATTAAATTTAGAAATGTAGATGCAGTTTACAAATTTAGATGTACAAATTTAAATGGAGAAAAATATAGTTTTTTTGTATAATATTTGTAATGTATTATTGTGGAAAATTTACTTTAGAAATTTATTGTAGATCATTCAATGTACAAATGTAGATGCAGTTTACAAAATTGAAATGAAGAAAATTTAAATGTAGAAAATTGTTGTGTCGAAATTTTGTATACTATTTTTCATGTATTATTGTAGAAAATGTAGTGTACAAATTTACATTTAGATAATTTTACAGTTATGGCGGGTGACTGGCGGTACACGCTGTTGGACGAGCACTTGGACCGCGTGCACCGCGCTTCCCGTCGTGCGCCGCCACCGGGGAGCACGGACGAGTCGACTGAGCTAGGAGTGGTCCGGACACGCACACCTCGTGTGGCCTGGGGACTCGACCCCCGTTGGACTGCCAGGTTTGCACTACGCCAACGTTTTAGTATTACCATAAAAATATTTAATGCTGACCTTCACTTTATTTGCAGGCTGCGGGATGCCGGACTTCTCCCTCTTGCCCGGATGGTGCAGGCCACGGATGAGGACGGAGGTGCCTTGGCCGGGGAGGGGGACGAGGCGGGCGTGGAGCGATCACGACACTTCCCGTTCGACCGTTCACTGCTGACGGCTTTGGTGGACCGTTAGCGGCCCGAGACGCACACTTTCCATCTACCAGATGGGGAGATGGCGCCGACCCTGCAGGACGTGTCCGTACTCCTTGGCCTTCCGGTCGCGGGAGACGCTGCCTTCCTACCGGAGGCTCCCGCCGAGTGGCGCGAGGACCTGCTCGGCAGATTCCAGGGGGTCCTTCCACCGGCCGATCAGCACCACATCTTCGACGAGAGGCAGAAGCATGGACCGACGCTGAGGTGGCTGGCATAGTACCGGGTACGTGGTGTTTCAAGTCGATCGCGTCTTTGAAACTCTTATTTGTGCAATTACATACTAATAAAAACTTGTTCGCATTCAGGTTGAGCGCATGGTTGCAGATGCTGACGATTACGCCGTCGCGCGCCACCTGGAGGCTTACTTGCTGTGGCTGTTTGGTTGGGTGCTCTTCACCACCAGCCACGGCAACACCGTTGACGCGCGCCTTATCGCTTATGCGAGGGCGATTGCGGACGGCGAGGCCGTCCAGATCAGCTGGGGATCGGCCGCACTTGCTGCGACGTACCGCGGCCTGTGCGATGCGTGCACGAGGATTAAGGCGAACTCGATCCTCACGGGATGTCCCCTGCTGCTGCAGTTGTGGTCGTTCGAGCGCTTCAGTCTCGGACGACCTGTACTAGACGACATGGGTCCCTACGGGGCCGAGATGTACCCGGGGGGAGACATCGACCGGCCGACGATGGGTTCTATTTGGTGTCGTCGACGAGTGAGTTTTATTTTATCGTAGTCAACTTATTAACGATCGTCGTACTAAAATAATTTGCCTTTCTTGCAGGTACAGTTCGCGCACGTGCAGGTCACGCGGGCGTACCACCCCTTTGTGGAGCAGTTGGACCGCCTCGTAGACTCCGACGTGCGCTGGGAGCCTTACGCAGCGGAGGCAGTGCAGGCCCGTGCTCCTGACGGGCTGTCTGCACTGTGCTGGCGCGACCAGACTTTCTGGCTGACCCGCCGGAAGCTCGTGTACGGCATCTACGTCGAGGACTACGCACCGCAGCGCGTTATGCGGCAGTTTGGGCTGCGGCAGACACTTCCTGTACCAGTCGGGCCGCCGATTCCGCCCCGCGTGCACGCGTGAGTGATCGCTTCTGATGTTTTTGTACGTACTTACTATTGTGATCGCAAGTACTTACATTACGTAATGGTTCCATAAACAGGTACACCACGAAGGGCGTCAAGAAAGGCACGGACTGGTCCAGGAGGATGCAGCCCTGGATTGCGCAGTGGGAGGGTGCGCTGGATGACCGCGTGGAGGAGGACCGGCCATACGACATAGCCGACTACGCGGAGTACCTCATCTGGTACCAGGCGCGGACTCGTACCAGGCTGGTACATGTCGTTGACCCACCTGCCCCACACGTCGCCGCACCGACAGACGCGTACCCTGCGCACTTCGCACGCGACGCTCACATCGCGGTACGTAACTTGTAATTTCAAAAATTCTCAAATGGCAATATCGTTTCGATGATGGAGCATTCTATGTCTTTTTGTCCAGGCTGACGTCGGTGCCGCGATGTGGTCGGAGTCCTCCGCACTAGTGCAGAGGTGGGGCACAGGTGGGGAGTTGACCCGCGAGGAGGCCGTCAGCTTTGCGCGACGGATGGAGGCAGGGTGTAGACGTATCGTCAGTCTACTGTCCTGCACGAGGCTACCGGCGGTCTCCACACCTACGGCCAGTGCACCCCGACCACCAGTGCCACCCCGACCAGTGTGGCACTACTCCGGAGGTAGTACGTGGACACGTCCACCTTCCCCGGAGCAGCCAGGGAGTTCTACGTGGACACGTCCACCTCCCCCGGACCAGCCAGGGAGTTCTCCTTGGTCACGGCCTCCTACGTACATCCCCGGCTTCCACACGGATGATTTCATGGCGCCATGTACGGGTACGCATCGTCCGAGCTTGTTTTTAACCTAAGACGACATGCAACGAACTAACGATATTACTATTGCAGGTCCTTACCAGCAGCAGGGATGCTTCTCCCCGGGCCACATCGAGGTGGATCAGTTTTTTGCGGACTGGTCTGGGCCGTCCTCCGACGCAGCACCGGAGGTTCTCTCCAGCGGTGGCCTCCCCGGTGCACCGGAGGCCACACAGCCAGAGGTGCAGGTGACTCCACCGGCGCAGCCGCTGGTGCGAAACCCACCTGATCGTTTTACTTTTTCGGACCCTCGTCCCCCGCCGCCTCGTAATCCGTTGCACCGGAGGACGGCCAAGCGGGGCCGTATGGTAGGACGCGGGCGCGGTGATGGAGCACCTTAGGGTGGGGAGTGAGGGGTGTATGTCATGCATGTAATGGATAAATACGCGGCATGTTACTGCGTTATATTATAAAGTTCATTTAAATTCAAACAATGCTATTATCTCTTCTTTTCGTATAGAAAATTATTTCTATATCAAGTAATGTGACAAATATTAAATACCAGTTCTTGTGTGACTTAATTACGAAATTACAAAATAATGTGACATATACCAGTATATGTCACTATACCACATTTTTTACGAGTTTCAAATTACAAAATTCACAAAACCCTTAACAGGATCCATGCAGTCGCCTAGAGGTAGATTGGCGAGCAGGCGTGGGGAAGAAAGGGGCTTGGCCGTCGGGCTGTATGCACATGCAGTCGCCCCCCCGTTGGGCGACTCTTCTTTATGTCGCCGAACGGGGGGGGCGATTCAATTGAATCGCTTAACGGGGAGGCGATTGCATTTAATCGCCCAACGGTTACCAGATTCTTTATAATTCGCGTTTTGGTGGGGCGACAAGCGTAATTCGCCCAATGGTTTGGCGACTCGAGCCTATTTGTGTAAAAAATTTTGTCGCGGGTATATTTCTGTATTTTCAAATAAAAAATGGGTTATCCGTACAAAAATTTCCAAGAATGCAAATTGATGCTGCAAAGTACGATCCTGACTTGTTTTCCATTACTACTGTCTCATGAGCCGAAGGAGCACCGGGTGAGCACAACAACTGTTGGAAATGTGGACAATTTTTTAATTTCAAATTTTACTAGGAGACAAACACAATAAACTAGTGATACAAAGCTTACTACTAACAGCATACTACTCATCATATTTCAGAATATACTCAAGAAAATACAGTAACAAAGTCGAACGTATACGCGAACGACTTACTTGTTAGCCTGAAGAAGAACAGGAAGCCGCGCAGGCTTGACACAGTGCAGAACATAGATGACGCAGTGTAGGTGCCCAGAAACCTTATTGCCGACCCGTGCAGGTACTCTCTGCGGCAATGGTTCGGAGATAGCCGCCTCCCTCCTTCTAGGTGCACGCAGGGAAGAAAGGTCGACGAGGTTCAGACCGCACAGCACAACAGCACAAAAGCAGAAAGTAGAGTAAGAATGGAGGTGCAAAATTCTCTCTTTTTCCTGGATGTCTCCGGTCCCTTTTAAGGGCGCTGCAGTTACTCACTAGTAACTGCTGCGATTTAAACAGAATTATGCACTGGTAACTGCCTTATCAAATCACAAATTAAGCAGTGTAGATTTACTTGTAATTGCCTCATTCAAACAAAGAGAGTGAGGTGCATGCTTCAGCAAAATAAAGATGGACTTGGTCTGCCAAGTGGCGCGCCACGGTCGTAAGTCGCAAGTCACGCGATTTTCACGCGAAAATATGCGAATACGAGCGGGCGCGCGCGCGTATGTGACTAGACAGAACCGTCCTCATACCATCTCTATCCATATTCAAGGAGTGGTGAGGACTCCACCTTATAAATCGGTCTTCCTTACCTTGTCTTAGCAATATGGTACTAACCCATGCATACTTTGGAATTAAGGAAATGGGCCATAATTAAATGAGCCAATTTCTAACAGCAACGTCAGTGACTACAGCGCCGTTTCTAGAGGTGGCGGGAGGTGCCGCGCATACTGGTGGCTGTGGGGGCGGAGGCGGAGGTGACGGGTCAGTGGAGATGCCAGCCTGTGGCTGACGCGCTGTGCCTCAAAAATATAATTAAGCTTAATTTTATTCTAATCAAATTCATTCTATATTGTGAAACTCCTCATTTTCTTTTATGACTTTATAGATTAAGAAGTACACATATTGTCCTTGAATTTGTTTAAGGTTGGCTTGTTCCAATGGTGTTGTATCAATAGACGCAACCTGTCGGTTGGAAAATCAATGCCGTACATACATATATAAATTGATAAGTATGAAACAATTACTGCAAGATTGACAAACCTAAGGATCATTAGTCTTCGCGGAATCGAGAAGTAGTTGCATGTTGTGGCAAACATAGAACCCACAGGTGTTACCCGGTGGCACTGCAAAATTATAATTTGTTGGTTCGAGAGGCATTACTACGAAGTGTTATATATGATTAATGTGTACTAATTAGTATTGTAGTGACATTTTTCAATTTTGACCTCTGAATACCTATTTTTACAAAAATGATCTCTCCCTGAGATTGAAAGACACGTCCCCTGCCGCACTTGGGTAGCTCGGCAAGGATCAGGGCGTGAGGCAGGCGGAGCGAGCACGGAAGGAAATGATGGCAGGCGTGGAAGGTGGCAGGCCCGAGTGCTGTCGAGCCGCCCCTGCTCGATAAGCTGATGTAGCTTAGCAGCTGGCTGGGGTAGACGGGCAAGTAAGCATGGGCAAGCGCATAGGCAGGGGCCAGTTTTGCTAGCTGGTTGGAGGGAATCGTGTGGGTGAGGACGCGGTGATGCGATGCGACGCTAGATTCCCGTTTTATTTGCCCGGTGATTGCGCTGTCGTCCGCTCCTTCGTGTGCTCGCATGGGAATATCATCGCAGACATATTCACATGTGTATAAAATGAGAGGCCTCGGCCTGCCCTCTCAACCAAACCATGCTTGATTTGTTTCCTGCTGAATGAGAGTGCAACGAGGGAGGGGAATGAAAAAGAGATTGAAAGATGAATTTGTAATAAAATTCGATGTGGTTTAGCTGTGATTTACGATCTTTCACAGTTGGAAGCATTGTAGAGTGGATGAACGCCTTTAGAAAAAGGTATACTTCATTTGCATGAGAGCAATGCACTTAATATATCATTAGCATAACTGTGAATATATCATTAGCATAACTGTGGTTTTGTAATGTGTAATGCGCTAGGTGGCCATGTTTAGTTGACGAAAGTGTTTATGTAATTAGCCATGTTTATTTATTGTAAATAGCTACAAAAATATGGGCAAAAAATAGTAACTATTGTAGGGGTGGCCCCCACCTAAGCCCAGTAGGCCTGTTAGAAGGATGTAAGACCCAAAATGGGACATGTATAATGACATGTGTACCCCTGGGGGGAATACTCACGTGTAAGGGTATAATTGTAAAAGCGCCCCTCATGTGAATGTATATATGTAACACAAGCCATGGGGGAGAACCCCTAAGCCATTCATTTACTCAACTCCCCACTACCATACTCTCTCTCTGTTTGGTTTGTAACCACAACAGTTGGCGCCGTTCGTGAGACGACAAGAGCAAGCCTCCAGATCTGAAGGGGGATGGCACCAAGGAAAGCTTCAACGTCGGTGGCAAGGAAAAAGAAGGTGGAGGCGGCGAAATCTTGCGTCAATACCAAGGCTTCGGTTCTGGTGACTGCGGGTGTGGATGGCGGCGCGGATGTGACGACCGTGAGCACCGGCATCCACGACGCGACGCCCGACTCCGCCACCACCACCCCGACCACCAACCCCAGCGGTGATAACGCAGGCGCGTTCACGTCTTTACTCAGCGCGGGAGCGGTCGGCGGTCCCGGCGGCGACGCGCGCGACCCCGACGCCACCACCCCGACCACCAACCCCAGCGGTGACAACGCAGGCGCGTTCACGTCTTTACTCGGCGCGGGAGCGGTTGGCGGTCACAACGGCGACGCGCGCGACCCCGACACCACCACCCCGACCACCAACCCCAGCGGGTACAACGCAGGCGCGTCCACCTCTTTACTCGGCGCGGGAGCGGTCGGCGGTCCCGGCGACGACGCGCGCTTCGTCTCCAACTCCGGGGTCCTCCGCGCCAGCGCCGCGGGCAGATCCGGCGCGTAGACCATGCTCGCCGCCGTCCCGGTCGCATCGCCGAGCGTGTCAGCGGCCCCAACCACACCCACAGCGGAAACAGCCCTGCTGGCGGCCCTCAGCGCATGCCAACGGGAGCTGTCGGACCTCCGCGGAGCTGTGCGGGACATACAAGAGACTCGGAGCCGACGCGTAACACCGGGGGCGCCGTCTCAGCCCACCTCGGAGAGGGCGAATAGCCGTGACGCCAATACGCCCAGTCGCGTTCCCCTACGGCGCATAGACCTGGAGTCCCCGCTCTCCGTGGACCTGCAGCAAGCGACATGGCCCGAAGACTTCAAGTTCCCGAGCGTCGTCGAAGCCTATAAGGGTGACTCCGACCCACGCGAGTTCATATGCGTGTACGAGACCGCCATCGAAGCCGCTGGCGGAGACGACTCTACGAAGGCAAAAGGACTCCCCCTCGCGTTGCAAGGAGCGGCGCTGTCCTGGTTCTTCACCATCGAACCGCAGTCCATCTACGCGTGGGAACAGATCCGTGATCGGCTCTACAACAACTTCCAGGGAAGCTACGTCGAGCGTATCGATGCGGACCAGCTCTTCGCAGTTAAACAGAAGCCCGAGGAGGGGCTCCGGACCTACTTTAAACGCGCCAAGGTACGTTGCCAAGTTAGGGACGTTAGCGAGACAACCGTTATCAACGCAGGGATACAAGGTCTCCGCCCGGGACCGCTCGTTGAGCATAGCGCACGGAAGCCGCTCAAGTCGGAGGCAGAGCTCTTCGATAAAATGGACGCGTACGCCCGAGCCGAGGAGGACGCGCGGGGGCGCAGCGGCACCGACTCCGACGCCGGGCAAGCAGAGGACGGGTCGCAAAGGAGCAGCGCAAGGGAACCTGAGGACGAAGCACAGGAAAGTGTTTGTGGGCGACACTCGTGAGCCCGTCGACGACGGGGTACACCAAACTTCACCAGGCGATAGCCGTCGGCCCCGGCGTAACTGGCGAAGACCCCGCAAGGCCCGCCACGTCCACGCTGCGCAAGGCGTCCCCCAGGAAGCCGCGCTAATCTCGCGCGTCGGAGGGGGGTGCGAAGGAGGCCGCGATGAGAAGCCGCGTGCGGAGCAGGAACTCCTAGAATACGGCAGATGGTGCGAGGTGCACGATTATGGGGGCCACTTCATGCGGACATGCACCAAGGTTGCGGCGTTACGGCAAGCGGTGGCCCCTGTACGGGCCTCGGAGGCACGGACCCCTGCAATAGCCCACGTACAGCATACGCAAGGCAGTTCCTTGCGTGCTGGGTCCCCCGGAGAGGCCCAGTGCCGGGGTATTAACGTCATCGTTGGAGGCTCTTCGTCGAGCACCTCCCCGACGCAACTTCCTCTGCGGGCGTCCCATCGCAGCATCACCTTCACGTTAGCCGATGCCCAGGGCGTGGAATTCCCCCACCAAGATCCTTTGGTCATCCAGGCTGACATTGCAGGTTGCGACGTCAGGCGTATCCTCATTGACGGAGGGAGCTCCACAAACATTTTGTTCGCGGAGGCTCTTGATCGTATGGGAATACCTCAGAGCCTGTTAGAAGCTTCGAAAGCCCCCCTCCAGGGCCTCGGAGGGCATCCTTTGAAGGATCTGGGTCAAATTTGCCTCCAAGTCTCCTTATGCCAGGCCGACAACGCCAGGACTGAAGATGTCGTCTTCGATGTCGTGGACGTCTCGTACCCGTACAACGCTATCCTGGGCCGGCCTGCCATCAACTCCTTCGAAGCGGTCCCACACTACGCATTCTTATGCATGAAGCTCCCAGGACGGCGGGGCGTTATCACCCTCTTCGGCGATCAGGACATGGCTCGGAGCATCGAAACCGAAGCTGGACGCTTGCACCACAAGGTGCACGCCCTCACCGACAAATACCAGGTGGACACGCCATCCGCTCCGAGATGGACACCCAAGCTCCACCCGGAGGGAGGCGTGAAGAAGGTGCCGCTCCAGGCGGAGGGACACTTTGTATCCATAGGCGAGGGCCTCCCTCCGGACGTGGAGCAGGACTTGCTCCGAGTCCTCCAGGCCAACATAGACGTCTTCGCGTGGTCCCCGGAAGATATCAAAGGAGTGGACCGCGCCCTCATCGAACATAACCTTGCGATCCGCCCTGACGCCAAGCCCGTCAAGCAGAAACTTCGCCGTATGTCCATCGACAGGCAGCAAGCGGCCAAGGTGGAGGTGGCAAAGCTCCTTCGAGCGGAGGTCATCCGTGAGGTTCAACATCCGGACTGGCTCGCCAATCCGGTGTTGGTCAAAAAGGCCAGCGGCGCTTGGCGCATGTGCATCGACTTTACCGCCCTCAATAAGGCATGCCCGAAGGACGATTACCCTCTGCCGCGCATCGATCAACTGGTCGATGCTACCGCCGGATGCGAGCTCATGAGCTTCTTGGACGCCTACTCCGGCTACCACAGGTCTACATGGCCAAGGAGGACGAAAATAAAACCAGCTTCATTACGCCGGTGGGGACCTTTTGCTTCGTAAGGATGCCCTTCGGCTTGAAGAACGCGGGCGCAACCTTCACCCGCCTCGTCGCGCTGGCCCTGGCCGTCCAGCTAGGAAGGAATGTGGAGGCCTACGTGGACGACGTGGTAGTAAAAACCAGGCAGCTCGCCTCCCACGGCCAGGATCTTCAGGAGACTTTCGATAACCTCAGGAAGGCGGGCATTAAGCTCAATCCGGACAAGTGTGTCTTCGGTATACAGGCGGGCAAGCTCTTGGGCTTCCTCGTATCTTGGCGGGGCATTCAAGCGAACCCCGACAAGGTTGACGCTATCCTGGGCATGGAACCTCCCAAGACAACGCGGGAGGTCCAGAGGCTGGCAGGCCGCATGGCGGCCTAGAGCCGTTTCCTCTCCAGAGCGGCGGAGCGGGGCTTACCATTTTTCAAGACTCTCCGCGGTTGCGATGGGTTTCATTGGGACGACGACTGCGTAACAGCCTTCGACGACCTCAAGAAACACCTCGCAACCCTTCCCACTCTGGTGGCCCCAGCACCAGAGGCTCCCCTCCTGCTCTACCTCGCTGCCTCGGCAACGGCGGTCAGCGCCGTCCTCGTCCTCGAAGAGGGCGCGCTCCAGCGGCCAGTGTACTTTGTCTCCAAGCCCTCCAGGGCGCCAAGACGTGATATACTGAGCTCGAGAAGCTTGCTTACGCGCTGGTCATGGCTTCAAGAAAGCTCCGGCATTACTTCCTGGTGCACCCGATAACGGTGCCATCCTCGTTCCCTCTGGAGGAGATGCCGCACAACAAGGAGTCCACGGGGCGAATTGGTAAATGGATGGCCGAGCTGGCCCCATTCTCCCTAACATACGCCTCTCGAACGGCGATCAAGTCTCAAGTTCTGGCGGACTTCCTCGCGGAATGGACCCATCCAGCTCAGCCCGCCCTCCAAGTCGAAGACCCGGTGTGGACGCTTAACACCGATGGAGCGTACGGGGTCGCGGGCGCAGGGGTGAGCGCCGTTATCACCACACCTGAGGGGCAGCGCCTAGCGTTCCCGGCCACGAACAACACGGCCGAATACGAGGCGTTACTCTTCGGCCTCGGGAAGCTCGAAGCAATGGGTGCAAGGCGAGTCCTCGTACGCACTGATTCCCGGTTAGTGGCGGGCCATGTGGACAAGTCCTACCAAGCCAAGGACCCGGAGCTAGCCAAGTACGAGCGAAGTAACGACACTTTTTGGGTGTCACGGTGAAGGCCATCCCTCGAGCAGACAACGAGCAAGCTGACGTCCTGGCCTAGGCTGCTAGTCAGCAGCTCCCAATTCCCGAAGGGTCATTTTACAAAATCCTACCAGCGGCGGCCATAGCGCAGTATAATCGGGATGCGGCCCTCGTCCACCAGATCACCCAGCAGGGTGACTGGCGGGAACCCCTTTTCGCTTTTCTGCAAGGCATCGCGGAACCGGATGATCCCTCCGAGCTCCGGCGTTTGCAACACCGCGCTAGGTCCTTCCAGGTGCTCGACGGGGTGCTTTACAAGATGGGGGTCTGCGCACCGCTCCTGCGGTGCCTCCCGCGCGAAGAAGGAAAGCGCCTCCTTGCAGAGATTCATGCGGGTCTCTGCGGCTCGCACCTCCAACCAAGGTCTCTGGTGGGCAAGGCATTCAGGCAGGGTTTTTATTGGCCAACAGCTGTCGCGGATGCCCAGGATCTCGTGCGTCGTTGTCAAGGTTGCCAATGGATGGGAAGGGCTATCCACAGACCCCCGACAAGCCTCCATCCCATACCCCCGGTATGGCCGCTGGCGCGGTGGGGCATCGACGTCGTGGGACCGCTTCCCAGGGCCCCAGGAGACCTGCGATTCATCGCGGTTGCTCTGGAGTACTTCTCCAGGTGGCCGGAGGCGGTAGCTCTGGCCAAGATTACCTCGGCGGCTCTGCAGCGCTTCCTCTGGCAGAACATCATATGTCGATTTGGCGTGCCCAGGGACTGCAATTCGATGCATCCCCATTCAAAGAATTCTGCGGCAACATGGGCATCACCCTCTGGTTCGCTTCGGTTGGACACCCACAGTCCAACGGGGTGGTGGAGCGGGCAAATGGCGCCATCTCCGCCGCAATCAAGAAGCGCCTCGTCGGGCTACCAAAGGGGAAGTGGCCGGGCGAGCTCCACAGCGTCCTCTGGTCCCTCCGCACAACGGTCGCACGCCCAACGGGGTTCACGCCTTTCAAGCTCCTCTTCGGTGACGAGGCGGTCACACCTGAAGAAATAAAGGCTGGCTCGCGGCAGGTCCCCGTCCAAGCACCAGACGGGGAACACCAATTGTCCATGGATCTCCTTGACAGAGACCGAGCAAGCGCAACACAGCACGTCATAAAGTACGCGTGACAGATGGTGCGCGGTCGCAATCGTTCGCTGTACCCGCGCGGATTCAGACCGGGAGACCTCGTCCTTAAGATGGCACTCCACGCGGAGACGGTAGGCAAGCTAGAGTCCAAATGGGAAGGCCCGTACATCGTCGCGTAGGCCTTGCTGAAGGGAGTGTATCGCTTGGCCACCTTGGATGGGCACACGCTCCGCCACACGTGGAATGCGGACAGGCTGCGGCGGTATTACGCCTAATTTAAGCACATGAGGGCAAGGGCCTCCCACAGCTTCGGCGGACGCAAGCGACTAGCGGTTAGTGCCCTAACCCTTGTAACCGCTCACCCGCGCAAACGAGAATTTAATAAAGTGCATCGTTCATGCAAATTCTCCCGTTTTCATACCAAAAGCGCGCGAAGGATCACCTTCATGTGCAATGTGCATGAGCATGAATAAATACGCGCGGGGGGACGCCTCCGCGCGCAGTCTGCGGACTTTAAATAAGACGTAGTGTCGAGGTCCGCCTCCGCACGCACTCTACGGAGTATAAATAAGACGTAGCATTGAGGTTAGCCTCCGCACGCAATTTCACCGCCCGCAACGCGCGGAGGCTCGCCTCCGTGCGTAGTCTACGGACTCTAAATAAGACATAGCGTCGAGGTCCGCCTCCGCACGCAATGTCACCGCTCGCAACGCGCGGAGGCTCGCCTTCGCGCGCAGTCTACGGACTCTAAATAAGACGTAGCGTCGAGGTCCGCCTCCGCACGCACTCTACGGAGTATAAATAAGACGTAGCGTTGAGGTTCGCCTCCGCACGCAATTGCACCGCCCGCAACGCGCGGAGGCTCGCCTCCGCGCGCAGTCTACGGACTCTAAATAAGACGTAGCGTCAAGGTCCGCCTCCGCACGCACTCTACGGAGTATAAAAAAAAGACGCAGATGCTATCCCTGCGCACTCTACGGAGTATAAACAAGACGCGAACACCGCGCACGCATGGGCGTTGCCCCAGTGCGTACTCTTCGGAGTATAAATAAGACGTAGATGTCGATCCCACGCACTCTACGGAGTATAAAAAGAAGAAGACGCGGATGCTATCCCTGCGCACTCTACGGAGTATAAACAAGACGCGAACACCGCGCACGCATGGGCGGTGCCCTAGTGTGTACTCTTCGGAGTATAAATAAGACGTGGATGTCGATCCCACGCACTCTACGGAGTATAAAAAAACGCGGATGCTATCCCTGCGCGCTCTACGGAGTATAAATAAGACGCGAACACCGCGCGTGCATGGGCGTTGCCCCAGTACGTACTCTTCGGAGTACAAATAAGACGTGGTCGTTGCACCAGCTCCGCTGCCACCACTTCGAAGGGTAGGGGACGGAGCGCTCGCGCGTCTACTTCGACTAGGCGCCAGCTCCGCTGCCACCACTTCGAAGGGTAGGGGACGGAGCGCTCGCGCGTCTACTTTGACTAGGCGCCAGCTCCGCTGCCACCACCTCAAAGGGTAGGGGACGGAGCGCTCGCGCGTCTACTTCGACTAGGCGCCAGCTCCGCTGCCACCACTTCGAAGGGTAGGGGACGGAGCGCTCGCGCGTCTACTTCGATTAGGCGCCAGCTCCGCTGCAACCTCTTCGAAGCGTAGGGGACGGAGCGCACGCGCGTCTACTTTGACTAGGCGCGTGACCCCCCCAGCTCACGACATATTACATAACAAAAAGGGCACGGAAGAGTTGTTGCTTAGCCCAAGTAAGACAGTTGCATTACAGAGGCAGTCAGGTGCACGGCGCGGAGCGCGCCAAAACCTCAACTTATTCCTATGAGTCCGCGCCATCTTCGTCGCGACGAATGCCCGCACCGCCCTCGCTGCGCCGAGGGACCTCTTCGAGCCAGCGAAGCACGTCCCCCTCGTTCCGCAGCGTCCGCCGTAACGCAACCGTGGCGGCGCCCTCCCCGATGTATTTCCAAATCCGGTCATGGAAGTTTCGGGTGGCGGGCTGGGCGGCGCGAACGGCATTAGATATCACCCTGGGCTGGGCGGGCAAGTCAAGCTGAGGGTTCGCCAGCTCATTGACATGCTCGCACCCACCGGCGTGCAGCAAGGCGAGGGCGAGGCCAGCACTCATATAGCCGCAGTGGGTGCCGAAAGCCTTCGCGCCGGGAAGGGCGACGCTCGAGCCCTTCTCGATTCGCCCAAGCGTATCCATCAGGTCCTGGCGGCTATGGCTGGCGTCCTCCATGTGCACAGAAGGCTCCCGGAGGGCCCGCTCCAAAGACTCCATCGCACTCCACGCAGAAGCACACGCGTTGTCCCAGGATAACGCCTTCTCAGCAACGGAGGCAGTAAGTTGTTCCTTCTCCGCCTCTAGCGCGGAGATTCGCTGAAGAAGGGCGGTCTGCTCCTCCATCGCAGCGCGTCGATCCTCCTCCATCGCGTGTTGTGCGGCCAGTGCCGTATTCTTCGCGTTCGCGCCCACCAACTACGCGTCGTCAATAGCCTCGTCCCGCTCCGCCATCAGCACCCGAATGTACTCGTCCTTGGCGGCGTTGGCGTCGTCCGCAGCGCGCATCTGGTCCTCCAATGCCCTCTGCTCGCGCGCGCGGTTCTCCTCGAGGGCTTTGCTAATTGCAAGCGTCTACACGAGCGTAACAACAAAGGTTATCCATCAGATAAGCAAGGGATATGCAGCAAGGACAGAGACCATTACCCTCATTTCTGAGGCACCCAGCGCGAGCGCCAAAAGGTCGCCCCCGCAGGACTGCAGCGCCTGCCGATCCAGGTGGCTGCCAGCATACTCAGCCACCTCGCTCCAGGCGCGAAGCGTCTCCCACCGAGGGACGAAGTCGGAGACGCCAAGCCCTATAGCCTCCGCCTCGGTGCCTTCGGCACCAGTTGGGGCGCGCGTAGTCCCCTGTTCAACCGGACCGGTGACATCGCGGGCACCCCCATTGCTCGATTCTTGTCCTCGTCTGGGAGACCTTGTCTCGCCTGATGTTGACGGAATAAGCGAGCAAATTGGGGAGAGTTTCGCGAAGTCACGGGAGGAAAACGAACTACACCTACCTCCAGTACCCTCTACCGCGGCCTCCACCTGGGTCATGATCACATCGCTGGCCTGAGGAGCGACAACCCCCCGGCTTCAGGAGCATCCCCGCTAGATGTCAGGACCTCAATCACTGGGCCTGCCACGCTGAACCGGCCCCTCGAAGGTGGCGGCGACTGCACCCGAGGCCGCTTCGCCTTCGGAGTCGTAGGCGAAGCCGCTGTGGTTACCTTGGCGGCCGCAAAAGCCGTCGTCAGAGACAACGCTACGGTTGCCGCAGGAGGTGACAAGGCATCGTCTTCAAGAACAACGAGGCGTGCGCCCGTCACCTCGCCACCAGATAAGGCCTCGTCGGGAGTGCCGTGCCTCCCCGAACCGGTCGATCCGAGCTCAGCGCCCGCCTCACCCCCCATCCTCACGCTCTCGATCGGCGGCACGACCGACGAGCTGAAGGCGATGGTCTCCGATCGAACCTCGCATCGAGGGGAGGGCGCCACCACCGTCGCGCCGCTCGGCGATTCCGTAGGCACCGGGCGCTCCGGAACGGGAATCTCCAAAACCTCGCATACCCGATTAATCCGCCCTTGCTTTGCCAAGGAAGTTGCGGACTCACAGGCCTTGTGCTCCTTCGCCGTGTACGGTCCAAGAAGCGCAACCACGGCGCGTTCCGCATCTTCTAGCCGGTGTACTACACGCGCGATCGGAGTACCATACGTAAGGGTTTGCAACCAACCAAGGGGTATTCGGCCTACGGCGAGGATACTTACAGGGTGCGGAGGGCCTATGGAGCGAAGATACCCCCGGGTGGATGCCGTCCTTCCGGTCGGGCCCCCGCCGCTCGTACTTCCAGTTACAAGAAAGCGGGGATACCCCGTACATGGTGAACTCCTCGGCGAGGTCACGCATGTTGAACCGGAGTGCGACCCCATCAAGTCTCCGCGCCTGTTGCTCGTCACTGGGCCGAAGCGTCACGTCCGGACAGCGGTCAAATGATATCGGCCCTCCCCGGCTTCAGAGGCCGCTCGTGCTCGTCACGAGGTAGTAAAACCACCACCGTGTCCAACCGGACTCCCACTTTTTCCGCGAAGCCAACGCAGGAAACAAGTGCGAGCACTCCGGCCTCAGCACGAAGTCCACACTGCCGAAGTTCGAGTACGCCCCCCTTCCACTTTCTTCGGATGGCACCGAGCGTCATGCAGGGTGGCGAACAACTCGGCGCTGGGACGGGTACCCTCCGTCCGCATCGCCCAAGTAAAGATGGCCAACCGAACGATCACGGCTGGAGTCAGCTGTGCCAGCTCCAACCCATACGTTCGCAACACTTCGCGAATGAAGTATGTCGCCGGGATTCAGAGCCCGGCATCGAGGAACGCCACAAAGATGATCGCCTTCGACTCTCCCGGGGTCGGCTCTGTTTCGTCAGGCCTGGGCAAACGAGCCCCGGCTGGCTCCTCCAGCTTCTTCTCCCGAAGAAGGGTTTGGAGGGTCTCCTCCGTGACGCGGCTCCGCCCCAGCACACGGGAGCAGCGACCCTTGGACCTTTTCACGGCATCCCAGCGATGGTTGGTTTGCTTCGTGTCGCGCGGCACCAGGCGGTACTCCGCCGGTGGGGGCGTCAGGCAGCGCTGGCTCGACGAGGCGCTCTCGCTAAGGCGACGCGCAGGATCGTCCAGGGCGGCACCCTTGTTAGTTGGGAGGTCGTCGCGCGCATCCATTTTTACTGCGGCAACGGGCAAGCACGGATGCGAGAGTAGCAGCATGATGCGCAGGGAAAATGGGAAGGAACGCACAAACAAGCAAGCGGCCAAGGGGAACAGTTGCATGCACACAGTAGCGGCTTATAAAGCCCCCCGTCTCCCCCGCAGGCAGAAGATCGAGCGACAGAGTTACAGCGGTTCGGCTACCCACGATCGGGCAGTGCAACCGCTGGCAACCACGGCAGGCGGCGGTAGACGGCATTCCCGCCGCGTGGCCACTTTCCCTAGGGAAGAGGCGAACGGCCGTGGTCGTGGGAACGTTGACATCCCACGATGCTCCAATTACAACCGGACGCGTGCCCCATCCAGTGCAGGGCAGATGGAGCAGCCGCGACAGCCTGCCCCTGACAGGGGCCAGCGCGATTCCAGGCGTCATTAAAGCGCACTCCAAGGCCACGTAACCGTCTTCCCGCGCTGGTACTGCATCATGCGGAGCATTCCCCGAGACTCGGCTGCCCGGGGCAGTCGGCCAAGTTTGCCTCACCCCCACAAATATCCGGAGCGCGAAGTAGGGCACGCCTGGACCTCGGCCTCGAGGCTGCGCTAGCTTCGAGACCCGAAGACAGCCCTCGCGCAAGCACGAGCGGACGTGCGAACTATCCAAGTCATCAAGGATCACAGGCCGATGGGACGGAGGGGGCCAAAGGGCTCGGCGGCATGGTTTCGGCCCGTGAAGCCCTTCACCATGAGAGGCTCCTATTGTAGGGGTGGCTCCCACCTAAGCCCAGTAGGCCTGTTAGAAGGATGTAAGACCCAAAATGGGACATGTATAATGACATGTGTACCCCTGGGGGGGAATACTCACGTGTAAGGGTATAATTGTAAAAGCGCCCCTCATGTGGATGTATATATGTAACACAAGCCATGGGGGAGAACCCCTAAGCCATTCATTTACTCAACTCCCCACTACCATACTCTTTCTCTGTTTGGTCTGTAACCACAACAGTAACATATTTTTATGTATATCCACACGTACATATTTATTGCTCTCGTGCAATTACAGAATGGTCAAAACAGCTGACTTTGGCTTATGAGACTACTTCACCCATGGAGAGGACGACAGAGTTTGATGGCATACTGCGCAAACTAATGCAGTACTTGGATTATTGCCACCATCCCATCTCCAGGGGATGAAAGATCTAGGAAGGAGATAAGGAGGTCCGGATGATGGAAGTCTTTCTCTATGCAAGGAATGCGAGTACACCTCTCACACCTTTCACATCGAGTACTTGAGGAGCACTTCCACCGAAGCTCTTTAGGATGCCGTTCACTTGGCTTCTGCTCGCCTGTGTGAGATCCACGAGGCCGCCATGCTGACATCTCATTTCGGCGAGACATTTGTCATTGCCTTAGAGGACGACCTGCACTTGACCCACCAGGTCCAGCTCGCTCGAGCTATGGGAGCCACCTACACTGAAACTCTGGAGGAGATCTTGGAAGCAAGCTCCTAACCATCAACTATAGCCACACCAAGACTCTCCATGTTTAGCTCATCAAGTGTGAGAAGGCCCTAGCTACAGTGGAGCGTGAGAGGGTTGCCACAATTGCCAAGCTTGAGTGGACTGCAGTAGCAGTAGCGGTCTATGCTCCAGTACCCGTTGAACTTGCTATCATCCACACCAACCCCGCTCTGACTTGGTCACTCACTGGAGGATTACAGTTGAGTATCACCATGTGTAAGAACGTGCGATGCCCCAGCCCGTCGATCGTCATCAACATTAGAGATACTAGCCAGGGCCACAGTCGCTCCCGCTCTAGCTCCAGCTCACCCAGCTACAGCGCTCCCACTCTCACTCCAATTCCCCTCGGTGACTGTATCACCTGCTATGGCCATAACCTAATGGAGGAGTAGCTTGACCTGGGAATTAGGCAAGCTTGTAGTGCTTGCTAGGAGTAGATTTTTGTTTACAAGCACCAAGTGTTGTGCTAAGCAATAGACGTGTAATGTATAATAATTGTATCCATATGACTGAGTACAGCCTAAGTGCCATGTACTAGCTGTTATGTGCAACTTGATCAAAATATTATAAATGTTATGTGGCTATCTTATGCCTTGTGGTTTATTTTTCATTTTTCTTATTTGCCTGGCTCTTGAAATATTTTCGTGACATATCAGCAAGTTGACAGTACGCACCAGTTTTCCTCAGTAATTTGACAACATGTACTAGTTTTTCACAATGAGTGATAATACGTAACCGCTTTTTGTAGTGAGTTGACAGCATGTACCAGCTTTTCGCAGCAAGTCCACATCACGCACCATCTTCTCCAGTGATTTGACAACACGTACCAGTTTTTTTTGCAGTGAGTAGATAGCACACACCATCTTTCCCTAGTGATTTGACAACACCTACTAGTTTTTTTATAGTGAGTGTACAAAACGTACTAGTTTTTTACAACAAGTGGACAGCACATGATTTGACAACACGTACCAGCCTTTCGCAGTAAGTGGATAGTACGTACTAGCTTTTTCCAGTGAGTTGACAGCACAAACCATCTTTTCACAGCGAGTTAACAACATGTACTAGCTTTTCCATTGAAATGACGACACATACAAGCTTTACTTTCAAATAGTGCACATCGACCGCCTATAAAATCTAGACAACCCTCACGACCGGACCAAGACTCTAATCAAACTAATATAATAACTAGGGGAAGAGAGGGAGAAGATATGAGAGGTACAAGACGTCACTGCGTCGTTGGTTGGGATGTCGAACTAGGAAGATATGCTTCGTAAGAAAAAGTGGGTGGCTAAGAAGAAGGGTTCATATCCTGAATTCTTGCAAGGATGCAGCTGTGCCACCGGAGTTTCCGCGATCGCTTTGCAATTGCATCAATCCAGCACATATTTCAGTCCACACATGTAGCGTCCATCATCGGGGCGCACTATACGTGCGGCGATGTTTTTTGTAAGCACATATTGCTATTTCACATTGCATATTTTGTTTTGCACATCTCTAACCCACTCTCTCTATGCCAATAAACTAGGGAGCATTGCTACTTCTAATAGATTGATGGCTCGGATATGTGAGATAGGGCATTCATCGAGCAAAAATACATTCTCAACTACCCGATGGGGCCGGAGGGATTCACACACTTGAAACCTTACACCTCGGATGACAATGAAAAGGACAAGGGTAAAACGTCGGTGGTCCCTGAAGCCCCCACTAAATACCAGGTTATTTTCGTTGGGACAATTCTACACAAGTAGTGGAAGCTGAGTACTGAGCCTAGGTCATGAGGGCTAAAGCCCACAAATGAGAGAAGGGAAATGCACTAATAGACCCAAATGTGTACAATGACTAACTGCAACCATGACTTCCAAAAGGTATAGATGTTTAGTAGCTGTAGTTGGGGCTGATGGTTCACGTATGTTGCCACTTGTGTCATATGAGTAGTGAGGCAAACATACACACATAATCAAACCCTATGTACCATGTAATTTGCACATTCATTGTGAAGTGCTTTGTTGGTCTACACATGGTCTATTATGATATGTTTGCAATAATATATCTCTACTACTTAACACAGAAAGTTTGTGATGGTGATTCATCTGCCCTCTGAACCCCCTTGCACCTTCCTAAAAAAGTTCTACACACACACATGAAAAAAATAGTGTCTGCATAATAGGATTTTTTTAATGTGTATAAAACCATGTGTTTTTAATGAGTTTACACTGGTCCTCACCTCGATACAACAAAACTAAATTTACTGTGTGGCACTACCGAGCTGATGCTGCAATCGAGCGCCTCGGTCCCCAAGCCTCCTCCTGGCCCCTGCCGCACTTGCCTGCCTGGCCAGTTGCTGAAATGCGGCTACTCGATAGCGCCTTACCGAGCAATGGCAGCTTGGCAGGTGCTACTGAAAAGCCGTAGCTCGGCAGGTGCTACCGAGCAGCTGTAGCTCAACAGTGCTGTGGGCTTGCCCGCCTATCGTGCTTCGCCATTTCCTGCCATGCTCACTCCACCTGTCGCGTGCCTCGGTCCCTGCCGAGATCCCTAGGTACAGCAGGTGACACTTCTGAGCTCGCAAAGAAGACTATTTTTGCAAAAATAAATGTTTAAAGACTAAAATTAGAAAACCGTGACTACAACAGTGCCAAGGACATAAACACTTCCCAACCTCCCTTCCTTGTAAGTGACAACGTACCAAGCTTCTCCTTGAGGAAATCCGAGCTGTGGTCACCTCCATGATTGCCAGCTTTTCACTTACTTCTCTCCCCAGCTCTCTCCTACCATTTCCTTTTGCCGTCCATGATCGTGTTGCTCTAGCGATTGCAAAGAGCTAAACCATTTTTCCAGGATGGTCCACCTTGATTTGATACAACTAGTACTTCTATAATGCACAGCCTAATGTAAAACATCCAATACTACTACATATTAAGCAAGCATGCAGTGCACGGCCATGAGAGTTCTTTTCCTCAAAATGTACTCAGAGGAAGGCTCTTGCTTTCCTTTTCCTATAATTGATGGACACCAATTGCAAGTCTAGAAAAAAACTAGCCAGATGCTTCTCTTCTTTTTTTTTTTATCGCAATGTACATGACTATTCCATTGCCTACAACACGAGCTAACCCATACAGTAAAATTGCATTCTTTTGAGGGATTGTTCACGCGGCAGTGTGGCATTCGTATTGAAAGGAGCGTGCAAGTGGAAAGGAGCTTGCAACCTTTGGCTTTGTAAAGGACCATTTGAGAATGTCTAGAATTATGTTGTGATAAACTATTGCTATTTGAAATGAGTGGAAATTTGAAATTGCAAATTTGTTGGATTTATCAGATTGTTCATAGACTAGCCGGTCTGATCGGCCAGGGGACCGTCCGACCGGCCCTCCCCAGCGGTCAGACCACCAGCCAAAATCTGTCTGATCGGCCCTGGCTTTTGGTTAGACCGGTAGGGGCATTTTCTCTCTGCTGATTTTTGGGGAATTTTGGAATTTGAGTCTTGGGTTATATTTGGTTGGCCTAGGATAGTGCATACAGGTTGCATGACACATGTTATAGCTAACGTGGGTCAAGTTGTGAAGAATTTATGCTTAAAAATGGTTTCTTTGCCTTTGGATGTGCAGAGTCTCTTGAAGTCACTAATGATCAATGGTAAGGATCAGAGCTATGCTCATAGAGGAGTTGATGCCCATAATGATCAAGGATACCAGGTGAGATGGCTGAGTTCAAGCATGAGGCAAAAAATATTGAAGGAAAGTTCAAATAGCGGGTTGCACCATGTAGCTTAGTCAGTCCAAGTGAGGCGTGGTCAGATGGAACCAAAACGGGAGATATTTGCTGATGTATGGCAAGCCAGTGGTGCACATACATGTGGCAAGCATGGCAATTGTTTGCAATAGAAGATGAAAACCGGGTCTAGAAAGAGTATTTTGATAAGTTGATAAAAATACCGAAAACTATCTTTGATCAAAACCGTGGTGCTTGAGCGGTGCTTAGGAGAATGATTTAGCTCAAGGAGATGCTGAGAACATCAAGTTAGATCAAAGTTAAGAACTTAGTGGATTCAAATTTATATGCTTTGAAAAACATGCATAAGTGTAGTTTGTGAGTAAAACATGTGTTGTGTGGGGTTAACGAGTTCTCCCATATGTGCTAAATGGACAGTATCCAGTAGGGTTATATAAGTATTAGTTGCACATCTATTTAACATGTTGGGATGGAGACTTGCTAGTTAACCATCCAACCTTTGCTATTTGAAGCCAAGTATTCTAGAGTTAGAGTTAGAGAAGTTGAGTGATGTGGTATATTCTCTTGTCTTTTAGGTGGAGTGGTCGTAAAATTTTCATCCTCGAGTGGCAATATATCAACTTCATTCATTTCCTATGGATCCCTCTTGTTTTAGTTAATTTGCACTTGATTTGGTTGGTTTTGATCTTCTATCTCCCGTGCTTGATCTTGCTAGATGCCAAAGATGAGTTAGTAATGGAGATGTTCCATGAAAATCAATTCTTATCCATCTAGTTATTAGGTTTGGCAATTTCTTCAAATTACTCGTGTTTGGTTGATTCTGACCCTCTCGAGTGATTTCTTTATTCAGTCTTTTTGCCTCGATTTCTTTGGTGTTTGTTATGATATGTGAAAACATATCTAGAGCTATTTTGGTAATCATCCACCCACAAGCAAATTATATTCACCTTTTTTGTTTGTTGCCTGGTTTTGGTGTAATCTTCCTTCAAATTAAAAAATGTCATAACTTTGACAACAATTTTCTCGATCGTTGGTTGAAATAGGTTAATGACATCCTAGAAAAGGTGTATGCCAAATTTCATATCATTTGGATCTACGAATCTAAAGTTTTGTGGATTTTTAGTTTTGAAATAGTGTTGTCTTTTCTGTTCCCGTGCTGAAATTACTGTAGCAGTTTGACCGGCTACCATTCATCTGTTCTGTCCTGTTACTGTTCATCCGATCTGACCTCCGGGAGCATCGAGGGTTGTTTTGCTCCATTTTGCTTGGATTTTTCGTATGGTGATTGGTCTCTCATCTTCATAACTTATTATATATATATATATATTGGAGTAATGATTGCCAAATATTTTAGGGAAAATTTTGAAGATATCATTCACCCTCCTCTATTGTCGTACCAGTCCTACACTTCGGCTTAGCATCGTTCTGCGGCTAGGTAAGCTCATCTTTAATTGGAGTAGTTTTTATTCAAGATGTATCTGATTCGCTAGTTAATTTAGGGCACATTATTTAGTATCTACTACAAGCTAATTTTCTCTGCAGGTGTTGGCGTGTTGCGTGTTTCTATCGAATTAACAGTTAAATCTTCTGCACACGTTTATATATATGTCTGGTAAGCATCGAACATATTATCTCCCCGTGCAATGATTAATCTCTTAACCGAAATTTTTTGTCGTAATGATCGAACCTACTCTAGTTACACATATAGCCCACCAGCAGGCCCCCCCTCCCCCACACGCACACACCCCAAAAAAAATCATTTCCGTGCAACATGGAGAATCCACTCTGCGTTTGTATATATCTAGGTGTGCCCTCATCTTTATTTTTGTGCAAGATGTATCTGATTCCTATATAGTGACAAGATAAACTACTTTCATGTAGCAATTACATGCATGTTTCCATCAGAGCTGCAGTGAACTCATTTGCCCAATCCAGCCTCGACAAATGTGGCTACATATGCATAAATTCTCTCTTGCGTACGTCTATAGCGGGAATCAGTAGCCACGTGATCTGCCTTGCAATGATAATATACTCCCTCTGTTTTTTTTATACGACTTATCTTACCAGCATTACCGGGGGTTCCCGGCCGCCGAGCCCCTCCACGTCGCCCCCAGCGCTCCCTCGGCCGGCCGAATTTTTTCTATTTTAGCCTTTTTTTGAAAAATTTTCACATTTAGACCCCTGGACGTCTTAATTCCGTATTTGGACCTAGAGGGTCGGCGCCGTGGTCCATGGCGCCGAGGTCCCAGGCCCGCACCAGCGTGGCGGCCTGCGTGGCGCCGAGCATGCGGCCTTTTCCTGGGACACGGCGGGTTGCCTTCTTTCGTTCTTTTCCTCTCTCCCTCTCTCTTGCCCGCATCCCCGCCGCCTCCCCTCCCCTCCCCGCCGCCGCCCCGTGGTGCCTCCGCCTCCCCTCCCCTCCCCGCCGCCGCCCCGTGGTGCCGCCGCCTCCCCGCCGCGACCGCCCGTGTCCCCGCCCGCCGCCGCCTCCCCGCCGCGACCGCCCGTGTCCCCGCCCGCCGCCGCCCCCGGTGCCGCCGCCTCCCGTCCCCGCCGGCGTCCCCGGCCTCCCGCCTCGCCGCCGCCGCCCCCTGGTGCCACCGCCTCCTGTCCGCCTCCCCGCCGCAGCCGCCCGCGTCCCCGCCCGCCGCCGCCCCCCGGTGCCGCCGCCTCCCGTCCACGCCTGCGTCCCCGGCCTCCAGCCTCCCCGCCGCCTCCCCCTAGTGCCGCCGCCCCCTGGTGCCGCCGCCTCCCGTCCGCCTCCCCGCCGCTGCTTGACATTGTGTTTGTAAGTTGTAACCTTGCGCTTACATATGATGCAAATTGCCAAGAACCCTGTTGTATGAGCTAGTTCCCAAAGTTTCAATCTCTTAGTTTGTGCATGTGCATACATGTGTAATGTGTTTACGTGCTTGCAATCTATATGGGTTTATATATTTGATCGATAAGTTTGTGCGGACATGTGTATGTGCGTGAGTTGCTCAGTGCCTCATATAGGTGGTTCCACACATTAGGAGAAAACTTGGTTTTCTACTGTGTTTCGTGTGGAAATTGACAATATGTCCTTAACAATTGTGCACTCCTCTTATGGTGCAACTCTTTTATGGGTATGCACACATATGTGTGTTGGGTGCTATCTATGAGAGAGTCTGGATTTTTAGGCTAAAGTAGACTTTGGAGGAGAATGATGCAAAATGTAGTATACTATGTGCTTGCTGTGTTGCACTGAAAGCCAATCGTGTAAACTTTTGAAGTAATAAGTATGATGTTCTTCATGGTAGAATATGGTTTACGCTGTTGTGGTAGCTATACTTAGTTCTTTGTGGACATTTTTATTGGGTTGGATTTGCTCTTATAGATTGTTAAGTGATGCTTCCATGATTCTAGTTAGTTAGGTAGCATTTAGTTAGTGAGTAGGTACTTATTAGTTACTATCTAGTATCCAATTTCGATTAAAGGTATTAAGTTTGGTTTTCTGTATGAACTAGATGGACAACCTAGTCACCCTATATCATGGAGGCAGTGTGACAAGTGATGATTATGGAAATGTTCGATTTGTTGAAATGCAAAGGGTGCCTCTGATATTCAGTGATCGGTCGTCGTTTAGTGAGTTGGTTGCTAGGGCCCGGGAGGAGCTACATTGTCATGCAAACGAGGAGAGCATCACAGTTGAGGGGTTACTTCACTTCGGTTCGAAAGACACAATTCTAAGGCGGTTGATCTTAATTGGTTGTGAGGATCAGTGGGACAAATATGTCAAATTGGTTATGAGTAATGAGTTCCAATGTTTGGACCTTGTTGTGCGGAAGGTGTCCATTGATCCCACCCCTCATGGTTATTCACCAGAACTAGGTGATCAGGCACCTTTGACCCTCCGTTACCGGACCTTGCGGTGGATGTGGAAGAAGTGCCTGAGGTGCCCGATGCTCTATCTGCCCCGAACGAGGTTCAGATTTCTCAACCAGTTCGAGTTGAATGTCGGACTGATGATGTCGTGGCGGCCCCTCAGGATCATCCCAGTAAGTGTCGAGCAACACTTTAGCCTTTTCCCGTCATTCCATTCTTTTGTCTCAATCCCATCGTTTTTGTGCTTATGATGCAGGAGACATTCCTGATAATGTGGGTGTTCCTCCCGTTGCTCCATCTGGTAACGTTGAAGAAGTCTGTAGGGATTCCTTCCAATAAAACAACATAACATGATCGACAAATGTTATTGCCAGTTCAACATATCTTTCACGGTCAGCATTGTACAAAAATCACAAATACACTAATCGTTACTTCACACAAAACTCATTCGTACTCTACCAAGCAAATTTCTTAATTTTCAAAATTGCAAAAATAATTTGCGTAGCACCAAAATGTACTCCACATCAAAATTTTATTTTTCAAAAACCATTAACAACGTACCATAATCTTTTAAAAAACTACAATAAATTTTCTACATGTATCACCTGTAATACATAACTAATTTTCAAAACATACGTCGTATTTTTTTGCTCTCTTTAAATAAATAAATATGTTACATAATATTACTATAATTAAATAATCCAAATAAAAAATACAACAAGTAATTCATTTTTGCCCGGTGGCAGCCAACTCGGCGCCACGAGCCACGGCGTCGAGGTCGGCGCCACGAACCACGGCGCCGAGGTACTTGCCACGTCGGCGCCGCGCAGGCCGCCACGTTGGAGCGGGCCTGGCACCTCGGCACCATGGACCACGGCGCCGAGACGTGTTACCTCGGCGCCGTGACCCATGGCGCCGACCTCTGGGTCCAAAAACGGAATTAAAACTACCAGGGGTCTAAATGTGAAAAAATTTCAAAAAAATGGATAAAATAGAAAAAATTCGGCTCGGCCGGCGCGTGGCGGCAAAATTCGCGTACGGTCGGGGGAGTAGTTTTGCGAAAAAAGTCCCTGTATTTTCTAGAAATTACGTAAAGGTCCTTTTTCTCGCGAAAAGGTTCCTGCCAGTTTTTTTAAAACACTTTTTGTGAAAACACCCCTCATACTTTGCAGGATAGCGCCCTGCGGTTTTCTAAATTACGTACGGGTTCTCGTTTAGTTACGTACAGGTCCTCGATTTTTTACGAAAAAGTCCTTTGACTTTTTTGAAAATACACATGTGCCCTCGAATTTTTTAAAAAAACTCCTCACGAATTATCGCCTCTTTTACTTCGGTACACACGGTGGTTGACGCGGCGTAGCGCCGCGCCTATAAGGCTAGTTTTACTTAGATACGGGGATTAAGGACCGCATGAAACCAAGGGAATGGTAAATGAAAATGACCACGATGTCCATTGTGTTAATGCCTTGAGAATAAGAGAGGATAGTTGTGTGGGTGTTGAAGAGGGAGGGAAGATTAAAGAGGGAAAAAGAGAGAAAAGATCATTGTGTTAAAACTGCATGCACACTTTATATTTTAACATAAGATAGCAGAAATTATAAGCCTTAGTTATAAAACGGAGGGAGTAGCTTGCAATGCACGTCTAGCTGAAAGATACATTGTGTGCTATTTCTCTTTCAGAGTGGTATTAAGTTATTTTCTCTTGTACATCTCTCAATTTTACCGTCACCTTAATTCTTGTGCAAAAGTCAGAATACGCCTTATATTTCAAAACTAAGAGAGTAACTCACTTAAATATACAGCAATGCAAGTACATGAAAACCCATTTTCATTACTATTGCAGAAACTAACCAAACAGACACCTACGCAAAAGCATACTTGTACAGCATATATCTCGACGACTAGCTAGCTTTGCTAGGCCGGCTACAAAACTAACCATAGAAAGATCCAATTTTCCCATTCCAGTTATATGTATATATCATCCTCGTAGCTGCAGGTAGCGTGGAGCATCAGGCCACTACTGACTGATCTCACACATCATTCGGTCGACCGGAGATGACAGCCACTCGACGGATGGATGCCGAAATATCTGTCCGCTCTCTACACCACCCAGCACAGCAGCACGTACTGCTACCCGGCGCTTTTGCAGCGTGCGACTTTGCAATTGCGACCGATCGAGGGCATCGGAATCTGGTACCTTTTCCATATCGACCAGCCATACAAAGGGAGAGAGATCTATACGGGTGATGAGTGCGCGCACACGGAGCAGGCTATGCAACGCCATGCCACATTGCCGTCTAGTAGTGGGATCTATCCCGTTCTGATCGATCGATCGCCCTGCCTGCGGCGACGTACAGAGAAGAGGAGGCCCAGCGGCAGGAGCGGGTAATCGAAGAGTGTCGCGACGACCTCGACACATGAACGTACGTTCCCAAAAGAAATCTGGACCGATTGAAGCCTTGAAGGCGGTGCGAAAGCTGCTTCAATTTTTGCTAGTAGAAACCGAATGCGATCGCAGTTGCTTTCCACGCCTAAGAGCGTTAGCCAGAGTATGTGCTTGTATGTGCTTGGCTCCGCTCATTTCAACTTCGGTTTCTGGTTTATTTTTTACTATTTATAAATTTTGTCTTTTTTTGAACTTTTGGTTTTTTTGAGATTTTTTGCCGGTTCCTTTTTCCCTTATTCGTTCGTGTTGTCCGTAATGAGCTAACATATTTTTCTATTTTTAAAATTTTTTAAATTTAATTACGCTAAATAAGCTACCTTTAATTACAGTAAAATTTCAGCCGTTATAGTGCAATTTTAGCCATAAACCACAGCTGTTCAGCCCAAATGCCAAATCAAGGACCAGTTCTGGAACACAGGAATTTCTCCAGATTGTTGCGGGAGTGGACCCCACGTTCTAAACGGAGCCCAAAATATTGCAATAACTTGGTTTGAACCATAACGTTCTTCGAGGGCGAGACAGGTTCATCAACAGTTAGACTACCAATTATCAGCATCCAATTGTGAATTTAACAAATATAAGGCGCTAAAGGTAGCCAAGAAGGAAAATAAAGGATGGACAGAATGTTACAATCCATGCTGCATCCAAGGAAAAGGCCACGGAACAGTTGGAAATGACTTCACCTGATTAAGTAATCATCCCTATGTTTCAAGGTATCATCAGTGACTAAGGCTACTTCAAATTCTTCACTGTTTTCCCATGAGAAAAAACCAACAGTATATAGATTCTCCTCTGTTGTATTACTGTAGACTACGTATGATTAGATTGGAATATATAAGATGGTGGAAAATTTCGCAAAAAAGTTGGACCAACCAGGGGAGAGCATGTCTGCATACTTTATTATATTCTTGCTAAGGTATGCATTGGATAAATAATGCTATATTCCTGCCCTCTTTAATTTGTACTGCACAGCCTACAAACTCGACTTTATACCGCTAGCACGTCGCTGTACTATCATATTGTGCTTGTCTGATTCTCGTCAGCTCATTTCTGCCCATTTTGCACAAAATTAAAGGCACTTTTAAGATCACTATGCCATTCACCCATCTTTGTGCTTGCTTTGCATCATGAACAGCAATGACCTTTCTAAACCGGTCTTAAGGGAAGCGACAAGCATCTGCCACAAGCTTCACAAGTACACATGACCTGACTTTTGCTTTCAAAGGTGACTGTAAAGCATGTCTGTTTGGGCAAGGGCGCGGCATGAATGATTGGGCAAATGCACATTTGTAATTAAGCACCAATTCCATGACCTTTTAGAATTTTTAACATAAAGTTTTCACTTTTTTCTGGTATCTTTCTTTCTTTTTTGGCAAATACTTTTTCTGAACTTGGTATTGATTGAGTAAATCGAACAAATAGTGATATATAACATAGTGATGGATTTGTTGGGTCCATACAAAATAGATGACAAACTGGCCAACATTTGTTTACAAAATAGCTAAAGCTTATGAATTGGTGAGCTTCTCTACTATCCAAATTTGGTATGGGAAGCCCACATTACTTGCTAAAACTAATGTTCTGAGTTTCTCTACTATCCATAAGTCATAACTCCAGAAAATCGAAAGTATTTTCAGGCAATGATTGTTCTATAGATTATTGAGGCTTTACACCTTATGAAATGAATGAAATCTAGCTAAAAGGACAAATGAACAGTAAGCGAGACCATAAGTTGATGCGCTTGACCCACATTCCCTTTTCATTCCCTTTCAGTCTCCAGTCTCTTGCCGCTCCATTCCTCACTGCAAGCGCCCCCACATTTTCTCTTCATGGTTCAACACATCCCTGAGCAAAATCTCAGCTCTCTGCGACCTCAAGATATATCTGTCCCCCCCTGCTGCGCTCACAGCCAACCAGAAAAAGTCTACACTGGTGTCCGGTGCTCTGTAACCATTACATGCAGTGGCGGAATCAGCCATTGGAAAGATCCAAGGCAAAATTGCGAGATCGACCTCCATGAGAGCATCCATGGCAACCGCCGTCCGGAGCAAGCACCGAGGTACCTAGGGGTAGGTTCATGTCAATATCCGAGCGACCTGGGGCAATTCCCCCGGCTCGCCCTTATGGTGGTTCCGCCACTAATTTACATCTGCTCCGATTAGTACTTCCTGACAAAGCAAGAAAATTCCTTACAATGTTCACCTGTAAGAATCAGGCAACCATATTCCTTTTTCAAGAGGAACACGAACACAGCGTCAACGTTCTGGTCCTAGATCTTATACTCTATTACCGTATAAAATCAATTCCCTCATCTATCTCGCAAATTGTACTGGATGTCATCGAACCGTATTGGTCCATAAACCTAAAATTCTAGCACGGCAGGTCACAAAAACTCGATTAATTTGAAACATTACGTGGCGCGAAATTAAACACGTCGAACAACGAAGCAAGTCCGGTAGCGCATAAGGACTTGTTTGGAACGTAAGAAATTTGAAGCTAGGAACTACAATTCAGTCATTCCGAACGGGACCGAAGCAAGTCATCTCTACTTGTCAACCAGGCACTCGATCGGACGCACACAATAACGGGTAGAATTTCAGAACTTGCTGGTAGAATCTGCCTGCCTGCCAGCGCAAATGCTCATCTTGCAGTTCATGTGGGGTGGAACAAAGCGCACAGTACGCGAGCATGATCCAGAGCAGTAGGTGCTGTCTGGAGAGGAGTCGTGGGGGGAAAAGAGAGGAGGTAAAGGGCGTTTCTGCGCGGGCGCGTTCGTGCGTGCGCTTTGCGCGGGTGGCTGGGAGTCGCCGGCACGAGGCGACGGCCGGCCGCCTTTCCTTTCCGCTCCTTTAGCTTAGGTAGAGCCGCACAGGCGCGCACGGGCCCAGCCGTCGAAAAGTTCGGCGCGGGATTGCTCACGGGATAAAGGACAAAAGAGGCCCGTCCGTCTTGGGTGGTAACGGTGTATGTTTTCGTTCCTGCATGTTTTTGGTTTTAGTGTATGAATATTAATAGTCTATAAAAAATTTATAGGGATAGAAACTTATGTATGATTTTAACTGATATAAATAAAATTACTGTAATATGTACTATAATCGACTAGTAGATGTTGTCTTAAAAAATATTTTATTTAAAAATCAGATACTATATAAAAATTATTTATAAGTAGAAAAACAGCTTTTTTTTTTCAGCCCGCGCTGCTACGCGCCCAATTTATGGGATGGGTGGGATGGCCGACGGCGAGTGGTGGGTTTGGGCGTTTCGCTTCTCGAGGAAACGGCCGCGGGCTGACCGTGCGAGCCGCAGAATATGAACGGAAACATGCAGTGCGTGCGTGCGGTGCGGCTTCGCTTGTGTGGTCGTCGGTTAATCCGTCGCATGCGTATCATTCGGAACACCGGAGTAACGAGACCGTAGGGTCCGTTTGGAGTTTGGACAGGAGTGGCCAAGATTGGCTCTACTTCTACGTACATGGCGCTCCAGTTCTAGTCCAGGGAGATGATGCAATACGGCAAACGGGAAAAGCGGATTGCCACGGTGGCCTACGGGGAAGCCAGCAGCACAACTCTTCTTGTGGAGAACACGTTTCCAACGTTGCCTCAAAAAAAAGAGAAGGCATTCTGGGGACTGAAGATTCCAGATTACCACTTTACAAGGCCAGCCCAAAGCACTAACGTGACAAGACCAAGAGGGCCACGACCCAACGGGGACGTCCTCATATGGGCCACACGCGAACGCCGCTCACTGGCCCACCACAAAAACACCCCAAAGATCGGAGGAGGCAGCCCATGCGTGGCCGAGCGTGGCGGTGTGGCAGCACATGGCGCGCGTTCGGTTTAGGACGTCCCGCGCGGAGGCACCACCGCACGCGCGGTCCTGGCAGCCCAAACAAGCCTGTCGGGGAATGCGCGCACACCGAAAGCGGTCACCGGTAGTAGGGGTGGGCAATTTCACACCGAAGTCAAAAAATCGAATCAAACTAAAAAATCAAAATAATATGGTTTATTTAGTATTCGGTGTGGTTTTATTTTTTAGTGCTATTCGGTTTTTCAGTGTACGATGTGGTTTCTAAGGCTAACTCCAATCGAAAGCAATACGGCAATACCTAAGCGCAAACCGCAAAGGGCCCAAGGCCCATTGGCCATAGCACTTAGGCGGCTCAACCTTCTCTCATGATTCAGCAACACCAGAGACCAGACCGACCCAACAAGTGGAAGCAACATCTAGTTTTAATTCGGTTTAAATGAAAACCGAATTAACTGACCAAAATATTTCGGTTAATTTGGGCTGGTTTGATTCTTTTTCTTTGGTTATTTCGGTGGACACTTATTAAAAAACCAAAAAAAATTTAAACAAAAAAAAAACCGAACCGTTTTAACGGAACTAATCAAATGCGACCCCTAACCGGTAGTATCTAGCTTGGTGACCTAGTTAACGTGCCGGGCAAAAGGACATGTCTGATAAAGTTTTGATGGTTTTCACCGGTCAAATTAAAAATTTGATGATTTGACCTAGAAAAATTAAGGAGGAAAAATTCATATGAATTCTCCTAGCAATGTCCAATTCATGTATTTATGCAACGCAATATGCAATTCGTGTGCGATAAGCGTTCACTCTACCTCTTGCCTGCCTTCAAACGAGCCCTCGCACTTCGCTAAGATGTGCCGGTCCCGAGTACACCTCTTCCTATTTCTCCAAGTACAGGATACAGCACTTTTGATCAATAGATCAGAACATCCTCTCAAAAAGAAGAAAAAGGAACATACAGAGGGCATACTTGCAGGGGTGTGTGGCGTGTCTGCATCTATCTTGTAGTCTAAAAGAAAGCGCGAAACACATGAAGGAAACGGTGATGATTTTCCCAAACTACAGAAGATGGGGGATAAATAACACGCATAAACGACACGATGTAACAATTATTGGCACCATGGCACAATCTTGGGATCACATACACCAAATACAGAAACTCACGCTAGAACACCTATACATTCGTTGTACTTTGGTCTAATTCTCTGGAAGATAGCAAAACACATTACAAGGTCTTCCGAGTTATATATAGATCGCAGTTCAAAAGACTTCGATAAAGGATGACACCCTGACCAAAGTGACACAAGGTCCGGCCGGTGCAGATGGCCCCAAACTAGTTATCAGATTGCATGCTCCTGAGCATATTTAGGATAGAAAGGAACAGGTTGAGGATGTCAAGGTAAAGCCCGACAGATGCCCAAATGTACTCGTCGTAAGTGTGGCGCCTTATCAAGTTCTCGGTGTCGTAGAGAATGAAACCTGAGAAGACTAAAGCTCCAAGTCCACCAAACAAAGCAACCGATGCAGGTCCCAATGGGAAGAAAATCTGCAACAAAGCATTTTAGAGCACAACGGATATTACATGTAGAGGAATGCTCAATGGGAACATTTTCATGTGAATGAGTAACTTCTTTTCAAACTTTATCATACACATTACCTGGATAAAGCTTGTCAAGACAAGGAGAATGAGACCAGAAAACAGAAATGGTCCAAGATAACCGAATTCCTTGCCCTTCTTTGAAGCCCAGAAAGTATATCCAGTCAACGAGGCAACCACAGCTGAGGTCAATATTAACGCTTCAAGCACAATCTTTCCTGCAATATGCAAATGAATGTTTAATAAATAACTACAGCCAACAATTTAAGAAAAAAAACAAAATCATTCAAAGAAAATTAACAGACCTTGAGTGTTTGCACAAGCCACACCAATGCTGAAGCTCAAGCACAAAGTGAACAAACCCAGGAAAACGAAATTGTGCGGGTGTTTGTGCTGATAATGATACAATGGGATCATCACTGCAACAAATATCACAAAATAGTTGTTATTGAACCAAAGTCATTCTGGTAATGGAAATAACAATTATTACAGTGAGGAGGAATTTTAGTGTGCTTCCAAGATACGCTGATGCTGGCAAACCTAACTTAGAATTAAACATAATCAAAATTGCGCTCTCTTACCCCTAGGTTTGAGACTCTTACTGGGTTATTTTCTTCATATCCTATGTGAAGATAACTTGTACTGAACAATCCAACTAGAATAATTAGAACCCTCAATTCGGCGACTCACTAATTGCTAATGAAAGCAGAATTTTGCCAGAAATCAAATTGCTTAGAAAAGAAAAATTATGTATATAAAAATGTTTGTAAATTATAAACGCCTATTGAGAACCTCCCTCCCTGCCTCTCTACATACTCAACTCTACCTTTGTCTTTTGTATGAAGAAACTAGCATCATTTTGCAATTTGCATGGAGGCAAGCTCCAGTTATATATAACCTCTTCATAAAGTGACAAGATTTAAGAGAAACAAGTACACTCAAACCAAAATAGATAAAAAATCGTATTATACAGGGCCTGGTAACAGGTTTGGAGATCCCACCATATTCCAAAGCCTAGCTAGCATGTTATATTAACAAGATCCACAGCCGCAAAGTCTAAACATGCATCTCCCAATATAAATCTCTCGCAAGATGATGTATATTGACAAGAGTAACAATCATATCTTTTCCCGGAGTAAGAATATGGACTCTCCGTTACATTACACAATTCGATTTGATAGTTAACCAATGTCACAAGATAAGAAATCAAAATCCACTAAACCAAACATATATATTCCAACTTGAATTAACTAGATCATAGATCTAGAGGCCAAAGTCAAGATTCAAACATTTAGGCGTCCTATTTAAAAACAGAACATCAGATCATCTCACCAACCTGTCTAGATTCAATCAACGGAACAAGCTATCTAGATTCAATCAACGGAACAAGCTAACTGCTAATTTGAGTGAGGTGAACGAATTACTGGGTATCATAACAGAATTATATATTTCCACACCCACGACACACCAAAATACGGTCAAGCATAGCATCAGAGGGAGATGAGGGCACTAACGGACGAAGGGGAGGACGGCGAGCGCGAGCGCGAGGCCCGGGGAGGTGGAGAGGGTGGCGTTGAGGGTGGGATGGAGAACGGTGACGGCGGACACGGCGGTGGTGAGGAGCAGCTGCGCGGCGAGGATACCGTAGACCTTGCGGACGAAGCCCCAGCGGAGGGCGCTCTCCCCTCGCGAGATCCCCGGGTAGAGCGTCTCCCCGGTCCCCGCCTCCAGGTCCACCGCCGACGCCTCCACCTTCTCCTTCATTTCCGGTGCCCGCCGGTACCCCGCCGGCGCCAGCGGCTGCATCTCCGACGCCGACGACATCTCTTCGACGGCTTGGGTGGGGAATTGGGGATTTGCGGTTGGGACGCGGATTGTGCGGTGTGCCGCGCGATGTGGGACGTATTGGGGGAGTTGGGCATATATAGGCCCCGTTTGGCACGACTCCACTTCACAAGTAGAGCTGTTTTTTTTTACTCCAGCTCCACGAACAGCTCCACCGGTAGAGCTGGAGCTGTTTTAGTAGACTGTTTGGCAAAACAGCTCCACCTGTTTTATCATGCATGGTTGAGAGATGTCAATTGTTCAATATACCCCTGTCTATTTGCATAGGAATGACCCGTTAAAACCGGTGGTAAATCGCGTAAATTCACGAAAGTACAAGGGCAGTGGCATGCGGGCCTGCGGATGGAGCCGGGTGGAGCTACTTTTTTCAGCTCCATTTCGTACATATCTTTTGTCTCAGCACGTTTTAAGGGACTCCTTGGGTGGAGCTATTTTGTTTTACCCCGTTTGGCACAAAACAGCTCCAAACAGCTTTAGGAGCCGGTGGTGGAGCTGTGCCAAACGGGGCTATAGACGGGAAAATTGATATCATAACCCACTCATTTCAGCTTCAAACTTCCGGCATATTTTTTACTATTTATATATTTCGTCTTTTTTTGAACTTTTAGCGTTTTTTTAGCTTTTTCCCGGTTCTTTTTTTCCCGTATTCGTTTGCATTGTCCGTGATGAGTTAGCATATTTTTTTCTATTTTTAAATTTTTTAAATTTAATTACACCAAATAAGCACCTTCAACTACAGTGAAATTTTAGCCGCTACAGTGCACTTTCAGCCATATGCCACAACTTTTCAGCTCAACCGAGCGGGGCCAAAGTTAGAGAAATGACGATCTAACTCTTTTTCATTTAAAATTAATTTTTACATTATTTTCTTCACGAAATAACCGAAATGTCTCTTCACTTCCCTTCCTCTTCTCTCATCTCCCTAAGGGCCATCCTGGAGGCACTGGCAAAACTGGTGGCTTCGGTGGTGGCGGTTGAGCCCTGTAGTGGCGGCGCTAGGGTGAGGGGCGATATGGTTATAGGTGGCCGGATTTGAAGAAGAAAGAGTTGGTTGACCGGATTTGGAGAAGAAAGAGGAGGGAGAGAAGTAGAAAGAAGTTAGGGGTATTTTGGGCATTTCACGTGAGGTTAAATAGTAAAAGAAATGAAAAGGCAATAAAAAAAAATGAAAAATGGCAAATGATCAATTAGTCTATCACCTTTAGGCATTATGTTACTCCATCCGTTCTTTTTTATATGATGTTTTAGGAATTCGCTTTTGTTCTCCAATAGATGACGTTTTGGATTTTCTAGATGATATTTTTCCAATATACCCCTACTTAAAGTCGCAAGGTGTAATTATCATTTCTCTTATTAACTCAACTGTTTCCAATGCATTTGTTGGCTTCCAAGATCATTTATCACATATTTCCCACCAAGTAAATATCAGATTTCCTACCATTTTAAGAAACTGATTTGAGTGGTACTACTAGTAATCCGTACTTACATATGCCTTTGAATTTGACTTTTGTTGCCACGGGGAGAATGAATGAAGCAAAGAACACCAAATAAGATAGCATGATGCCTTGTCTGAATGTCAAGCTAGAAGAGACGGAGAAAAAGATCCGAAGAGTAGAAGCAAGATGACGCCGACGCCTAGCTCGGTCGTCGGAGCCGCTTAGCTCGGCCGTGCCGTAGTGTGCCGCTCGGCTGCACGTGACCACGCTTCAGCCTGATTGCCAGACGACGCTGTATACCGCCTTGCTCGGCCACGCCGCGGTGCGCTGCTCAGCCGTCGATGCACACCACTTCTCTCCGTCGTCGGTTGTAAGCGCGTGGGATTGGCATTGAATGACTGGGTGGGCTAGTGGAGTAATTTCGGTGCCTTTTAATTAGAGGCGAGAGTTATTAAGGGAGGTAAATATGGAACAAAATAGAGAATTAAATACACCTTGTTCTGTGTGTGATGGCCTAGAAGGACAACTAAATATGAACAGATGGAGTACCATGTAATAGAGGGTATTTTGATAATGATATCTCAACTTTAGCGTATATAATCAATTATCCTTATAGATACCTGCTAATGTTATGTGCACTTATGGCTTTGGCTGAACTTTTCACTGGCCACTAGAAAGTGGGGCCAAGTGAGCAGTGTAGCATGTAAAAAAATGTAACCTACTAGACCCACATGCATAGAGCATTTGTACCTTTCTTGCATAGTTTTTTCTTTAAAAAATATATTTGACCCTTCGGCGTCTACTTGGCCATAGACTATAAAATCGTTACTTATCTCTCTAATTTACAAAACCGAAGAAAATAGCAATCAAACTAGGTTTGAAGGTGATTTCACCACCATGACAGATGATGTAGCCGACAATGTGGCCATGAGTCAGCAAATCAAATATTTTTCAGAAATTATCTTACTCCACTCTCCCTCTCTTTCTTCTCTCTCTCTCTCCGTGCCATCAGTAGCAACCACCCATACCTATCTCACACGTTGCTCATGCCACTTCACCTTCTCCTGTGCTAAGGAGGTCACCACCATGCTACCAAGTCTACAATGAAAGCTGGCCACCAAATACGAAAGAAACAAAAAAGATCAGTGTTCCCTTAGGGTTGCCTAGGCGCTAGACACAGGGGTGCCACTGTGATTTGGCTATAATCGGCGGCCTAGGTGTCCAGCCGATCTAGGCGGTCGCAGGTGGTCAAACTCATCAATCTATGTGGCACCTAGACAGCGACTTGGGGTAGACCAGATGGTGGAGGAAGGGGAGGCGAAGGTGGAACTGTGGAGGAGAAGGAAGTGGCGGCGACGCTGGCCATTTGGGCCAACCTTGTTTGGGCCCATCCAGCCATATACTCTCACATGTAAGTAACAGGACCCACTGAGGCACCGCAAGAAAGCCCCAGTGCCCACTGAGGCACCGCAAGAAAGCCCCAGTCCCCACTGAGCAAGACCTCACCGGCGATGGCAACGGCAAGCAAGTGGCTTGCGAGGAGGAAGACAATCACAAGGACCTCACCGACAAGCAAGGGGCTAGCCTAGTGGAGTCCCTACCGTGCCAAGGAGTGGAAATGGCACATAGGTTGTGTGTCAAGGGGACAGCGAGGCTACCCCACCTCCTGGTTACCCTCCCTCTCCTTCTGGTCCTCTTAATTTCCTTCCTCTCTGTAGATGTGCTCTGGATCCAAGCCATGTTCTTCTTCACTTCTTTGCTAGGACCAGGAGGAACATGCCTGTTTTGCACTAATACAATTTGGCGGCCTAGATGATTCTAGGTGGCCTAGGAGCTAGGCAAAGGTCTACCACCCGATTAGTGCCTAAGGGAACAATGTAAAAGATAGACAAAGTGAAGGGATGAAGGTCGCTAGCAACCCTACATTGTTGCCCCATATATGGTGATGTGAGGCTCCAAATCGACCGAGGATGAGGCAAATAAAGGTTGAGTGAACCCAAATCTATCGCCTTCTCCTCAAGTGGCGGGTTCTTGCGCAAACTCCTCCACCGCCCTCACCATCTCCTACCTTGTGTCATTGCCCTTATTGTCTATTAATCTAGTCGTGCATTTGTATGACTACAATGATAGCAAACATAAAGGCACATGGTAGCTACGATGATGGTGGTGGCTTGCTTAGCGTCTAGTGAGGTTGCTATGGCGGAGGGGGTGGTAAGGATAGAGTTGACAGGGGGATAGAGATAGGTAGAGTTGAGAGAGAGAGATAGAGATGAAGAGATAGTTTAGGTTAGTGCTAAATGATGTTGGTCCAGTGAACTTTTTTCTTAAAAAAAAGAAGTCATTTGTTGAGTTGTCGAGTTGTTGGGCTAAATTACATATGAAACCACCTTGATGGGTTACTTGCTCCGCTAATGTAGGTCTAGTGGGTGTGTACTTTTTTGTGCTTATTTTCCTTAAAATGCATGTGCCCCAATATATGAGTCTCTTGCATGGTCAAATTACCCCCTATATATCTTAATTTGGTTCATTAACACCTACAAGTGGATTTTTTCATCTATAAGATTGTAACCCATGTCCCATCATCTTGCTCTCTCTTCTTTTGTCTTCTTCCTTCGGTAGTGCACCTCATGACCTCCCGATAGTTCCTAGTTGTGTTTTTCCTCTCTCACAGCTGTATGGATGACCACATGTTCACTTTTTACTAGTAAGGTACCTGTGCGTTGCAATAGAGTACCGAATGAGAGTGATACATATTATTAAACGTGATCCCAAATTAAACACTGAACATCAATTTTATCTTTCAAAAACATGTATCAAGCAAAGCACACATGTACAAACACATAAATAAATCAAATCAAAAATATATATTCATTTTTAGTAGCTGACGTTGTTTCTTATGCAACGTGAGCAAAAATAAAATACATAAGATATCTAGGACATAAGGACATCCTTGTAGATGACATTCTTGGTAAATGTGCCAGCAGAATTGAAGCTACCATCCTTTCTTGGCATAGCAAGTATTCTGTAATTGCTCCTAGCAGTTGCTGGCAAGAGGGCAATATATAGTTGTCTTTGTGAGAAAACCAAATCGGGAAGGTAGACACCAACATTTGGGATTGTTTGCCCCTATGCTTTATTGATGGCCATTACAAAGCTTAGCCTGATAGGAAATTACTTCCTCTTGAACCTAAATGGGAATATTTCGTCATCAGACTAGCACAAAGGTATGCGAGGCAGAAAAACCCTCCTTCTAGCATGTTGTCCTAAAACAATTTCAGCATCTATTGTATTCCTTTGGAAGGCATGGACTACTAACCCTTTAGCTGGATCTAGGTTCCTCAGCAAAATCACAGGGCAATTGACCTTCAGCTTGTGGACATGCGAAGGAAATCTATTAGGTGTGAGAGAATTCAGGAATTCAAAGGGGTAATAGTTGTAAGGGTCGTCTTCCACACGATCAAAGCTATGATAAACCATCTCTTCCCCTGGAAAGCATCCTGATATGGGGTCGCTCGATCTTCTTAATGTAAGATCAAGATACTCACGTGTAGCCTCTTGAATCGTAGTGATCCTCCGTTGTCAATGTAAGAATGATCACTCTTTAATTGACGAGAACACACGCATTGGACTTCACAACCACCAAGTGAAGCCCTATCGTGCTCTCAATTTCCAGCGAAAAAGTTGAACAATCTCGATTAGAAAGAGCTCTCAATTTTCTCCATCGATGACATCAATCATTAAGAAGAACAAAGCAATCTCAATTCAATCTATTATTTTGCATAAAGGTGGTCTAACCGTTTACAAGAGGGGACGCAAGGTATTATGGTGTCCTCCTCCACATGAGGCGCACGACCTAGGGCTGGCTGGAATGATGCACTCGGCCAAAACAGCTAAAGCAAAATCCAACTCAACCTTGAGACCGACTTATCTCCTATTCGTCAAAACAAACGAAATAGAGTTGACCTATTATCAAACTTCCTAATCAGCCGGACTCACTTAATTAACAATGCTAATGACCGCACCAAATGGGTAGCCTTTGGTTTGGCCTGACGTGTTGGGTCCTGTTCGACCAATCGGTCAGCAATGGAATTGGCTCACATCATATGAAGACATGGTATTGCTACTGTGTCCATCACGTGAAATCCAGGGAGGACCTGAGAAGCCTTCTTTTGGTGCGTAAGCAGCACACACACATGTACATGTATGCAGTCCTTATGCATACGTATATGAAGCTTGCATACATGCACACCTCTTCTTGTCTGTGCTCCTTCCTCCCATGCCTCCCGTTGGACGCCACCTTTAATCCTATCGTCATGAATCAAACTTTTAGGTAGTAAGCAATTCTCATGTAAATAAAAATTAAATTCACTTAGGAAAGAGTTCACCTGACAATATTTAATGCGGCTCAATAATTATTTCCAATCAAACAATATTTTTAACTGAAAAGTGTAAGACATGAGTGTATACGCATCATCCAATCAGCTTCATATTTATAATATCAACATACTCATTTAGTGTCGATAGAATAGCTCGAGAAGTAATGTAGCTTAGACTCTTGTCCCTCATACTCCTGTTGAGTGCCTCGATCGCCTACCTCTTCGTCATGGACGCTTCATCCCATATTATAGGAGACACCCTTTGAAGAAGCTTGGCTGTCGCATTTTGCTTGGTAAAGGGACAAACCCCACCTTCTCGAATACTCAGCGGTAATTTGAATCTTGAGTATGTAGCCCTGCCTCCAGGCATGATGGAGGTAGCAATACCTAATGTTGTGGTTGCCACAGCTATCTTCCCCTTACCACAAACTTTTGCTGGCAATGCATTGTATAAGAATGTCTTTCTAGTGCCTCCCGGTCCATCAATGAAGAATACAGGTCCATCACTACTATGAATTGAGTCCAATATGTTGTCATAAGCACTCCTTTGCTCAGTATTAAGAGACAATGAGAGTGAGACATGCTCAGTATTAAGAGGCCATGAGAGTGAGACATGCTCAGTATTAAGAGACAATGAGAGTGAGACATGCTCTTGATCTACCTGAATTGATGTCTCCTCAACAATGTCTCTAGCCTCACCACAAAAGGTGTCATATGACTCATCGATATCAGGGAGAGGAAGCGATGTTATGTTCTTCCCCATCGATTGAAGCATATTCCTAATATCTAATAACACCATTTGCTCGACTGCATGAGGGCATCTTTGGGATCATCGGAAGTCATCAGACATTGCTTCTAGGTGTGTGTTCCAAAGCCCACGGACATTGTTGGGCTCACAGAAAACCAGTATAGTAGCACATAGCCTCTGAAGCAATGATGGGCATTTGGAATACCTAGCCTCAGCTAGGCACTCATCGATGGTATAATTGACCTCAATAAGACCTCTTTTTTGGGAAGCTTCATGGAAGGTCGAGTAGACAACACTATCCACTGTCCTTAGGTCTTGAAAGGAGGTAGCACCAGCCACATGGTTTAGAAGCACCCTTAGAAAGTACCTTTATCCATCAGATGGATGTGCAGAGATGATTCTCCCAACCTATGTGCATTGTTATCTCATTTTCCATTCCTTTTTGCCAGGCTGCCAAACCGTAAATTTTGAAAAATTTCTATATAGTTTGTCTCAAGCCCAAGGGAAATCATGGTTTGCCTTAAAATAGATGGTCAACATGGTCTAGGAGGCACCTTGCCGAGCAAGAACTCGATGTAGGTCCTCATTCTCTCTAAATGACACGAGATGCATGTGTTGGGAGATGTAGTTGTAGCACGAATGGAGATATCCAACTTAGATCGAAGCTGAAGATTCTCCAAAGTGTTTTTGGTGGGGTAACCCATCTAGCTTCCGTATACTCCCTTATCTCATTAATTCCACCACTGCTACTTGCACCGTTGATAGAAATAGATGCTCGATCATGCTCCCTGTATATGCATTTGAAGAAGTATTTGACAGCCTTAATACTTACCTCCGCATGAGATAAGGATTATACGACACCACCCACCTATTGTCCCTCCAACATCTGATCTCGAACATTTGCATTGCAGTCATCATCCCTTCGATCTCCTGTAGATAGGGTATGAGTCTTTTCCCTAGAGAGTTGTCCTGGAAAACTGATGTGGGTAGTGATTCTTGCAGTTACCATCCTACATGCATACATTCTGGGGGTTCAAAGCTCCACACGGATCGTGCATCATGTGCTTCACAACAATCTCATGAAATTCTGGGTACTTCTCTTTGTCTAGGAGCTCTGCTGAGATGACATAATCATACTGCTCTGGACACATTAACTTATACCCTACTTCCATGATAAGTAGGAAATGTGCATACGACAGACCCTTTTCTGGAACTCAATAACATGTACATGTATGGCTACAACACCAATAATGTGGTTCTTGAATAGTTGTCTTGAGGCCCTCAAGCTTGGCTCAATATGCGCACAATAAGATCAGGATGATCCCGTGGGGTCTGGCAAGGCTCAAGCTCCTTAGTTAACTCCTCCTACCAAGGGTTGCTAGTCATGGTTTGGAAGATGTCTGGTTTACCATACTGCTGCACTAAGGTCATGGCATCCAAGTATCTTTGACTCATATCTCTATCACCTCCGATAAATACCATTGGAAGTACAGTTTATTTCCCCACTACGCTTGCACAGTTTTCACTAGCAGAAAGTCTATCCACCATGCCTTGGTATAGATCAGTGCGTAGATTATCTTGGTTACGCATGATGCAATTAAGCCGTGTAGTTTCCAACTTGATGTAGGTATTGCAAGATCAAAGAGGCCAACTAGAGGAGGTGAATATGCGGTTTTAAAAATCTTTCTTTTATCAACAATTTGGCTAACACCAAGTTTATAATGCGGAAGCATAAATCAACAGTTTAGCACAAATAAAACCTAAACCAACTAGTTTCACCTAAGTGCACCAACACCCTAAGTCTATATCAAGGTTTGCAATCTTACGATAACAAGCAATCAATTTAATTCTATAAATATAAATTGCTTGAATGTAAATTAAGCACAAGAAAATAAACCACAATCGACACGGTTCCTTTTTATCGTGGTGTTCGGAGACTTGCTAGTCTTCCTTAGTCCACGTTGAGGTAAGTCCAAACGTATTGAACTGGCTCCACGAATTAAGCCAAACACCTCAATCCATTAGTAGTAGCTCTTTCTCAGTCCGAGTAGGTGAGCTCCTACCTTTACAACTTGTCGGGTCTTCTTACAAGGTTCTCTGAGAAGATCACCACGCACGACTCTTCAACGCCGTCTAGGAGTCGGCAACATCCCAGAGTAATAAGTCAAGCCTCTCGCTTATCTCTCACCATGTGCAACGAATGCACAAGCTCAAGTGAATACTAAATCCACCTCTAAATACAATACATGCAATCTAGAGCCCTTCTCCTTACTCACAAGATGTAACACATGCATGATTGAGAGGAGAACCTCACACTCCTTAGGAGAGTGAAATGGAGTGCCAAAAGTCTTACCCCAACCAGCCATAAGGGATTATTAATACCCCACACACAAAAACTAGCCATTGGAAGCAAAACCCCTGAGAAAGTAGGATTTTCGGAAGTACAGCCAGCAAAACTCCGATACTTCCGCTCCCCTCACAACGGTCAGAAAACTAGTTGTTATAGACAATTTCAAAAGTATCGCCACACAAAGTCTAGTACTTCTGCTCTTCGTTAGTTCTGATTATTGACGCGGTACTTCTGTTTGTCTCGAGGGCCAAAACTTGGTGCTCTCTGGAAAAAATGTACCGCCCATAATTCTGAAAATTTCAGGATCTGGTAGTACCGCTCACAGAGCCGGTAGTTTTGATGTTCGGTAGTAGCGCGCAACCCATGACGGTAGTTTCAACGTTTGGTAGTACCGTGCAACATATGTTGGTAGTTCTGATTTTTTTGACAAATGCAGATACTTCAATAAATCTTGCAAAACACATTTGCAAATTATAGTATCATGCACACAAGGATCAACCATGTTTCCAACAAGTTGCAAAACACATTTGCACACTTTTGAAATTATGACACATTTCCATTAATTATGAAAACTTCACCATTTACTCATAATGGATGGACTAGATTCTACAGTTTTTCTTTTTGATAATTAATGACAATCTCAACAAATAATGAGATAAAGATTGATTTGTGAGTTTACAACATGTACACAATATTTGTATACTCTAGGATAAGCTTCTTAAGTAATTAACTCATTTGAATGGAAGTGTTTGTCTTTGAGATTAATTGCTAGTAAAGCTTACACATCCAGTTGTCGTTTATCCTCCAACCATTAACACATAATAGATGAACTAGATGACAACCCGATTATGAGTATATATGAACTACACAAACTATATATATTCAAGAGATATGTTTTAAAGTAAAGATCCTTAATATGTGGAAGAAGGAACATGGACCAATACTAATGAAACTACAAAACATATAATAAACTCCCCCTAAATATATGCATACTATATTTTGGATCCGAGGAATGTAATAAGATATAAGAATATGATGTAGAATACAGATCTCCATGATTTTCACCTCTTCATCCAAATGAGACTTAAGCAATATCATAATCAATAAACATGTTAGTCTCACAATTGCATTTGTGATTTTATCCAAAACCATTTATCATTATTACCCAAACCATTTATCATTAATTACATCCGAATAAGACTAGGCAATATTATAGTTGAAAAGCAAGTTAGTTATTGTGTTTGTCATTATTACCAAAACTAGGACCTGTTCAGCTACTGGCTTTTGCAGCTTATGGCTTTTCTACAGTAACTAGCTTTTAAACGGAGTGTCGTTTCAAGATGGGGTTTAATAATTTATTGTAGTACACATTGTACTGACTTCATTTATATCAGCCAAAACCGCACACGACTGTCTCTCTCTCTCTCTCTCTCTCCGTATTCTCTCACACGAATAGACAAAATTCAAAAATTTCGGCCAGTTTCAGCCATAAACCATAAGCCTCAGCCCCAAAAGAACATGCCCCTAATTTAATGGAGCTTAAACGTACAATCTCCCCTTTTTTGATGATGAACAAAAAATATATTAACAATAATAGCATTTGGATGAACATGAACATATTATAGGAAATTAAGCTAAGGTGAAAGCATAAGCATAAAGAATTTCTCCTTTTTGGTAATTTTAACAATGTTATTCTCCCGCTTTTAGCATTATATCATTTTGTCAATGCTATTATACACAATGATCATTTTATTAATGCTATTATATATAATTCTCCCCTTTCGGCATTGATCACCAAAAAATAAGGAAAAAATTAAGCCAAAAATGGAGTCTTGAATCTTATTTGACAATTAATCCATCTTAATTTTGGTCATAAAGTGTATGAAAATAAGTACATATGACCAAGAGCAAATTTGAGGTAACTAAAGGAAAAGGTATTTAAAACACATTCAAATAATCTTATGCTTATGAGCTCCTTGAAGGATTTTTAAGTTTCACATTGAAGTTGTAGTTTGAAATTTTCCCCCTTTTGGCTTTTGAACCACACTCCAATTGAGGTTTCAGATTTTCTGATTTTGACATTCTAATTGAGCTTCAAAAGCTGGCTGAAAAACTGACTTACAAAAGTATAATAAATCTGATAAAAATGATCAGTGTAGATCAATAATAGAGGATCAAAAGTCACTATTGTGCCTTCCTCAGATTATGAGCACACTTAAGAATACAAAAATTAGGAAACTACTCAAAATAATGCAAAACTTTGAATTATTTTTTAAAATTGCTTTGGAACACTCTTCACTTTTTTCTTGGTGGTGAAACTGATACCTCTCTTGTTATTTGATTTTCTTTGTAGCTTTTTTCCCTCTCTTGTCAACTTTTTTTGGCTTTTTAAAATTGCTTTGGAACACTCTTCACTTTTTTCCCTTTGTAGCTTTTCTCTAAGTCATTTCTCAATCTTGCGACTTGGGCTTTGAACTCATTATTTTTCACTACAATGTTAGTATTGCAATGCATAGAGTAAGTAGAAGTATCTAATTAAGAGCAACAATGCATATCAATTAAATCATTACAAGAGGTGGATACGCTAAATTTAGATGAAATGCAAGGACTAGGAGCACTACATATCATATCATCTAGTAAGTCACATGTAATGCCTATATCCACCTTAGGCTTAGAATATTCCTTGAAAAGGATAATCTCATGCTCATCTTTTAGCACATTATAATCATTTTGAAGAGTCATGCTTTTTCTTCAAAATCTTATATTTGGCATTCTCCTTCCCAAGATATTCATTAAGCTCTTCTATCATATCCATCAACTCATCATATGTAGGCTCATCATCATTAATTACCTTTTTGTTACCTTTAGCCATAAAGCAATGAGTTGATGTGGAGGGGCTTGTGGAGTCATTATTGTCGGAGCTAGAGGTTGAGCATTCTTCTCCTAACATCCACTTTTGTGTGAAATTCTCATCTGATGAGGTGGACATTTCATAATCATCTTAAATTTTAGTTCACATCATGTAAACGCTCTCAAGATTGCATATTGTGTTGAACACCTCTACACTCAAGCACTAAATAATGCGTTAGTTTTTAGAGCATGTAGATGTAAACATTTCTCTTCCTCGTTGGAACAAGAGGATCCAATAGATAAGAAAAGCCCACATCTATAATTCACCAAATTTTCAGGCTCATAGCCTTAAAATAACATATCATGTGGATTTTTCAATTATCATAATTTAAGCTATCAAATAGATATGTATCATCTAGGTGCACTATATTAGTAGTCACCATCCTTTAACTCTCTAGTCGGTGAAGCCTAATAAATGAGAGACCAATATCTGATACCACATGTAAGATGGAGGAGGCTGACTAGAGGGGGTGAATAGGCGGTTTTAAAAATCTTTCTTTTATCAATAATTAGGCTAACACCAAGTTTATAATGCGAAAGCATAAATCAATAGTTTAGCATAAATAAGGCCTAAATCAACTAGATTCACCTAAGTGCACAAACATCCTAAGTCTATGTCTAGGTTTCTAATCCAAGGATGACAAGTAATCAATTTAATTCTATGAATATAAATTACTTGAATGTAAATTGAGCACAAGAAAATAAACTATAATTGACATGGTTCCTTTTTACCGTGGTGTTCGGAGACTTGCCGGTTTCCCCTAGTCCATGTTAAGGTAGCCTAAATGAATTGGACCGCCTCTACGAATTAAGTCAATCACCTCAATTCACTAGTGGTAGCTCTTTCCCGCTCCGGGTAGGTGAGCTCCAACCTTTACAACTTATCGGGTCTTCTCACAAGGTTCTTTGAGAAGATCATCACGCACAACCCTCCAACACCCTCTAGGAGTCAGCAACCTTCAAGAGTAATAAGTCAAGCCCCTTGCTTGACTCTCACCATGTGCAACGAATGCACAAGCTCAAGTGGATACTAAATCCACCTGTAGATGCAACACATGCAATCTAGAACCCTTCTTCTTCCTCACAAGATGCAACACATGCACAATTGAGAGGAGAACCTCACACTAGCTCAAGAGAGTGAAGTGGAATGCCAAAAGTCTTACCCTAACTGACCACAAGGGAGTATTTATACCCCACACATAAAAACTAGTCGTTGGAAGCAAAACCCCTGAGAAATCAGGATTTTCGGAAGTATCGTCGGCAAAACTCCGGTACTTCTGCTTCCCTTGCAATGGTTAGAAAACTAGCCATTCAGACAATTTTGAAAGTACCGCTACACAAAGTCCGGTAACTAGCCATTCAGACAATTTCGAAAGTACTGCTAAACAAAGTCCGGTACTTCAGCTCTCTGGTAGTTCTGATTATTGACGCGCACTTCTGTTTGTCTCGATGGACAAAACTTGGCACTCTCTAGAAAAACGTACCACCCATAATTCTGGAACTACTGGGATCTGGTAGTACCGCTCACACAGAGCCGGTAGTTCCGACGTTCGGTAGTACCACGCAACACATGTCGGTAGTTTTGATGTCTGGTAGTACCACGCAACACATACCGGTAGTTCCGACGTCTAGTAGTACCGCACAACACATGCTGGTAGTTTTGATTTTTCTGACAAGTGTAGATACTTCAACAAATTTTGCAAAATACATTTGCAAATTATAGTATCATGAACACAAGGATCAACCACGTTTCCCAACAAGTTGTAAAATATATTTGCACACTTTTGGAATCATGAGACAATATATTAGTATATGGACTTAACACGTTTGGAAAACACATTCGCAAACCTAGGTCACATGCTATAAGGATTGTGTATGAGTTTCAACCATTTGCAAAACACATTTGCAAATATAAACCTCATACTACAAGGAGTAGGAAATATGGACTTCAAACACTTGCAAAACACATTCACAATGTATAATCTTATATTACAAGGATTCAACACATAAGCTTTAACTATTTGCAAAACACATTCAAATACAAGCATCATGCTACAGAGAGCTAAAGTAAGTGAGGTTGAGCTATCAAGACATGGTGAGACTTAAGCTACTAGACATGACCCCACTTAAAATTACGACAACTTATACTAGTAATCCGATCTTTCAATCAAACACCAAGACCAGTAAAAAGACTAGTAACACATCCTTAGCCTAACTAGTCATACATTTTACTTGAGTCATTGTCTTGATATGCATCAACCCATGATACATCCTTTACTTGAACTCCATCAACACATAATACGTCTTCACTTGACTTTGATAATCAACTCATGAACATCTCCTCTTGGACATGCATAAACTTATGATGCATCTTTCTCTTGATGGTCTTCAACACATGAAGACATCTTCCATCCCGTATATTGACTTGATGATCTTAAACACATGAAGTCATCTTTATTTGTAGAACCTAACCTATTCATCCACCTCATGAGAAATGTTAGTCCATAAATCAATTGTCACCAATTATCAAAACTTCACCATTAACTCATAATAGAGGGACAAGATTCTATAATCTTTCCTTTTTGGTAATTGATAATAATCTCAACAAATAATGAGATAGTATACAACATGTAGACAACACTCGTATACTCTAGGATAAGCTTCTTAATCAAGTATCTCATTTGAATGAAAGTGTTTGTCTTTGAGATTAGTTGCTAACAAAGCTTACACATCCAGTTGTCATTTATCCTCTAACCTTTAACACATAATAAAGGAACTACACATGCTATATATACTTAAGAGATATATTTCAAAGTAAAGATCTTTAATATGTGGAAGAAGAAACATAGATTAATACTATTGAAACCACAAAATATAGAATGAACTCTCCCTAAATGTGTGCATACTAGAATGTGTAATTAAAACATATGCACATATTCATTTTAGACTTTAGGTGAAGTTCAATCTATAGTTTGGATCCGAGGAATGCACTAAGATATAATTAGTATATGATGTAGAATACATACCTCCATAATTTTCACCTCTTCATCAAAATAGGACTTAAGCAATATCATAATCAATAAGCACATTAGTCTCATAATTGCATTTGTCATTATATTCAAAACCATTTGTCATTATCACCAAAACCATTTGTCATTAATTACATCCAAATGAGACTAGGCAATATTATAGTTGATAAGCAAGTTAGTATCACAATTGTATTTGTCATTATCACCAAAACTAATTTAATGGAGCTTGAACTTACAGGAATCAATGACATATTGTTGGAATAGGCGTTTGTCATACAAGATAGGGTTGAATATCCCACGACGCATCTGCAACTTGTAGCAATAGTACTCTTGCACGAAGACGCACAACTGGATATTTGTATCTATTGAAAACAGGGGAGCATGGACAATCTATAAGTTGAAGTAACAATAACAAGAACATAGAGACATAGCTAGAGCTGACCGATCACGTTTGATGGTATGTATCACCATCTTTTGGGACTCCGTCGTCGCTCCTACTAGTTCTAGCAACAACTTTATGTTCTTGATCCCCCAACCCCGTTACCCGCCGAGTCGCCCCCGTGCCGCTCGCCTCCACATTAGTGGCACAATGCACTACCAAGAAATCCAAGTTATATTAGAAGAATGTTCATCAAAAGATGGAAAGAGAGAGGAGTGGGAAGTATTTACCATGTATATTTTCGTGGAGGAGTTGCAGTGTTTGAAGAAGTGAAAGAGGAGCTGATGCTTTTGTAGTCTCTCCTGAGGCATCTGCCCATCGCGCACATCCCTTTATTTCTTCCAAGCGTCGAGCACATTTGATTCCGTATTTCACGGCATTGGCGGGTAAGGGGATGGATGGATAGGATTCGGCTACGGTGGATGGAGAGGGATGTGGCAGATTGTGTTGCGTGCGAGCCATCGATGAGGAACAACGAGGGAGCTATGGCTGCAGCTGTCGCCGATGAGGCGACGGGAGAGGGGGCTGAGAGCAAAGCAGGGAGTCTGGCTTGCACCAGATCTGGGGGAGGGGAGTGCTGCTGATACGGGTGGGGGAGTGAGCTGCGGAGGGGCCAGGTGAGGCGGTGGTGTCACAGGTCTTGAAGATCATCTGGGTGCTAGACCTGGGGGAACCTGAATATCTCATAGAGTGCAAGGCATCCAATGAGTTGGACCCGTGCGGGCCCAAGAGGATATGGCGCAAGAGACGCAGGCAGCGCAATCGGAGCAAAGAGGTCGCCATGGCACTGGAAGAGCCCGAAGACGGAGGTAGAGGAGCAAGACGAGGCCAACGAGGAGGAAAATCCCCTGTGGTGGCAGTGCGGTGGTGCTATGCTAGTGTTTACTTGCTTCTTGTTCTCTCTGCACACTTCTAGTGAGGAGTGAAGGGACATGTAGCAGTCATAGGTGGTCAACGCGGTGTCGGTGGAGGTGGGACTGTGCCATCTAAGGGAGGAGGGGGCTAAGTGTGTGGGAAGGAGGTGAACAAACAAAACCCATGTTATATTAGTAGAGAATATCATAGGGCTATTCTCATTTTTGATGTATTAGATGAGATTTCCGCCCAATACATGCCACCCTAATAGGTTTGTAATCCATGTCTAAATTTGCTATTATGCTGTGAAGCCCACTTACTTGTGTGATCCTTTAATGATCAGAGTAAAATGCTTAGTTTTTTTTTGAATCAAGGGCATAACTAGCCCCCTCACCCATAGGAATGCCTCTTTGTGGGAGGAATGCCAAATTTGGCCCCCTAGCGCGCTCCCGCTCTGCGTAAAGCCACCTGGTGTGCCTCCCTACCGCGCTAGCTAGCTGGCATGCTCCCCCACCGCGCCATCTTGGCCTGGCACGCCGCCCGCCCACACGTAGGCTTCCCCCCCGGCGCACGAGGTGCCCCCTCCCGCCAACTGGCCGGGTGGCCCCCCTCCCTCTCCCATACGCGTCGCACATGGAACCTCTTGCCTACCTGGCCCCCTATCCTCACTGGTTGCATGATAAAAAAGGAGGATTCGTTCTCTATAATACACAGCAATGACATTTCATTCTACTCCAGCCAAGAGCAAAGAACTGAGAGATAAAGAAAGCTATGAAAGTATCTGATTTTTGAGCGGTTTTGAATTTGAGTTTGAAGTTTGCGCAGTTGGAAAAGATTTATATTGGCTTTGGGGCATCCGAAAGAGGTAATTTTCATCGACATGTTGCAAGTTTTTAGCAATGTGATTAGCATGTAATTAGTAAAATGGTAGTTTGTTAGTATGAAAAAGCGGCAGTTGGCCTTTTGTAATCAGTTAGTGGCCTTAGTTGACACCGAAGAAGCAACGTTTTTACTGTCGTTAAATGCTTATTAATCACAGTAATTATATGAATAGCGTAGTTGATGCATAGGTTATTTTGTTTGCATGGGAACAATATTGTATTTTTTCTAATTTGGAAAAGTTGGTACGCATTTTGTATAATGATATGCAGAAACTATTAAACATGCATTTGTTTGGTTAAATTGTTGTGCTTTGTGTAGATTTGTATACATCACTGTTCTGTTAAAAATTGAATATCATTGTAGTTGTCCGCTTAGAAATATAATGCACTACTATCAATAGTAATTTATGAATTATAGGGTGGTACATGCATGATATGCTTAGTCTAGCAGTGCTAAAAATATTGAGAAGAGTTGTAACTTAACGTTACACACTCCGGAAAATTTTGTAGGTACGCCATGGCGGGCATTCAAAATATGTTCATGTTCCATGGGAATGGTATCGTACGTAATGGACCTATCCAACTGTGACCGGACCATAATCCGAGCGCCCGGTGTGAAGCACATAGGCCACTTGGAGCTCAAGAAGTGTGTCCGTTTTGCGTGCTATTCAATAATCAGAGCAATCGACCAGGTCACCGTGTGTATGTTGAAATGGTTGATAGATATATCTTTTGGATGAAATAGATATCTTGTTATTCTATAATTCTTGCATTTTTAGTCTTAAAGATGCTACTGCATATCTTCTAGATTATTTTGCTAAGTCACTGAGTATTTTTTGAATAACATGGTACTGGTGCCCCCACCCACGCGTGAAGAGTCCACATGAACCCGACCTCATGAAGCGGGAATCCCACTTCCCCGACCACACGCATGAAATGACGACCGCATGCATGAAATGATATGACGATACCTCCTTGGGCCCGCTGCCTCGCAGATGCGAAAATGCATCAACACAATTGCACCTCATCCTTGCACATGCAGTCATCCATTCACGGACAAAAAATAAGTTACTACGATGCGAATACATTGAATCGGTAACAACATACATGACACATACATATATCATACAATGCACTGTATGTACTAACACGAATGAAAATAACACTTTGAGCACTACACCTTCACGATAACAGTGAACATAAGAAAGAAAATAGCACACAACATTAAATTAATCTTCTACTCTAGTCTATCGAAGCAATGCCGCATCTCCACGGTGTCGCTACCCCCATGACAACTCTCTCATGTGGAATTATGCTGGGCCTAGTGCCCATTTTATGCTGGGCCATCCTGCAATTCCATGAGAAGAAGGTTTTGTAACATATGCTAAACTATTTGAACCAACCCGAAACAAGCTGATTCACCGAGTGAAAGGGGCACTTGTAGTAGTGTCGTCCAGGATTCGTGGCCGTCTGTGAGGTCTTACGTCTCACAAGTGTGTTGCACTTCAGGCAGATCATCGCAGATACTAATGAAGAGGCGCTGAGTTCACTCATCTCGACGTCCGGGGTAGGGAGAACCAAAGCAAGGTAGAGAGATTGCGAACAAATACTTCAGGAGGTGAAGGAGAACAATGCAGGGGACTGGCTAAAGAATGGCTCCCTTATATAGCCTGAGTACGAGGGCAAAATAGTATTTTTCCATCCGTAATGGAAGACAGATAATGAACAGTACGAGTGACTGTAGATAGTTGAAGTTCATGGCAGCCTTACGCACTGACAAGCCTAAATGAGATGGCCTTGAACACAAGAAAGCAAATAACACACAACATTACGTTAATCATTCTCTCCAATCTATCAGAACGATGCGTGCCTACTGGTAGAAGGTACCTCGCGGTACCCACATGGAGTGTTGCAGAGGGGGCCACTTTGGACATGGCTGACCGTTGTTGTAGTGGCATGCATATATGCGGCTAGGGTTCGCGCCCACGACAAACAAGTACGGGCTGCTGCGGCCCGGGCTGAACAAGTAGAGCATGCCACAAGGTCACACCCCCGCAATGATACCCCCTGTAGAAGCATGTCAATCCTGAAAGTTCCAACCGAACGTTCGCCATAACACCCGCCCGAGGGGAAGACACCGTCCCTCTGTTGGTGCAGAGACCCATACAAATTCTTCAAATTTAAGCAGCAGATCAGTCTGTGCATGCATTACTGGGGTTGTGCGAACTACTCCTGTGACTATCCCAACCGCCGTCGGGACATGAGCAGTTATCGACAGCTGGTAAGTGTGTTCTCCTACTATTTCTCTTTCAAAGTATGCACTAACAACCTCTCCCGTCCACCTGTAGTCCTTGGAACCACTATGTGGCTATCGCAAGTGGATCGATGACATGCGTCATTTTTATATACATTTACCCATCATCTTACCCTCATATTTTTCACATTTTGGGACTATTTATCATCATTTACACGTTTTCTATATTTAATTGCTCGAAATGGACTATTTTACATTTTTATGTATTTTTCTGCAGGCCGGCGCGATCGAGGCGCATAAACGACAAATTTGGCATTTTGGGAGTGCTCCGTATAGATGTACGTGTCGTCACGGATGCGTAGGATCAAACTGCGATGAAATCGGAGTTTCTGAGGGCCAAAACAGAAGAAATCTAATAGGGAAGGACCTCCTTGTTAACCCTAGAAATGTTCGAGGGCTAAATCGCAAAAATTACAAATCCCCAACCGGCCTAAAAGGTTTTATTCATCATATACCCTCCCCTTAGATGGAAATTCAGGATTTACCCTCCTGACCCACATGTCAGTGACTTATGATGACCCCACATGTCATTGAGGTGGGAGGGTAAATCCTGAATTCTCAAAATGAAGGGAGGGTATATGATCAACTTTCCCGGCCTAAAATCCCTAGCTGCCGCCGCAAAATCCCTTGAGCCCGGTTCTACTCTTCCCTAACCTCCCGTTGCTTCCTTCCCCCTTCTCCACTCTCGGCGCCGGCGAGGTCGGGCCAAACTCGCCGGCGAGCTACCTCTTCTCCATCCACCGCCGCTCTTCCACCTCTTCTCCATCCACCGCCGCTTTGCGCCGCCATCCACCGCGTCGCTGCCTTGCACACCTCCCTTATCTCAACCATCTACCGACCGCCCCACCGCTCCTCTTCCACAACCTCGGCGCCGCCGCTCTGCTCACTTCCGGTCGCCACCTTCCATCTCTCCTTGGCCCCCCTATTGCTTCTTCTCCCTCATCTCTTCCACCACCGGCCAATTTCCTCCACTGGCCGCCAATTGCTCTACTGCCGTGCCTCCCTTCTCCACCTTCTTCCACCGCCGCTCCTCTTCCCGCCCCCTCACCCGCGCCGCCTTCTTCCCGTGCACCGCCGCCTCTCCTTCATCCCTCGGCCGCCCGCTCCAGATTCGCCAGCCGCCTCCCTTCTCCACTCCCTCCGGTCGGCACCCTGCTCCACCGCGCCACCTCTCCCCGTCATCCTCTACCGCGCCGCCATCTTCTCCACTCCGCCTCCTCTCTCGGCTGCCCTTCTCTGCCTCCCTTCACCTGCTCTCGCCACCACGCGCCTCCTCCCGTACACCGCCACACCTCACAGCACGGCCGACATCACCACCATCCTCTGCAGCGCCGACACCGACGGCATCTTCATCTTCCCCGTCTCCGGCTCCTTCTCTACGTCGAGCGCCGCTCCACTGCTTCCCCTTCACCTCTGCGTCGGCCACCACTTCATCGACTCACCGGCGACATCTCCGCTTCACTGACAACTCACCTCTGCTGCCCTCGGCTTCTCCTTCTTCGGTCCATCTCCAGATCCACCCTCTCTCCTTTATTTTTCTTGTTTAGTTTTCTTGATTACTATTACTGCACTGTGACTGTGAATGTTAAACTGTTGATTTGTGCTTTGTGATCTGTGATGTATGAGATCAGTGAGTATGTTATTGTGCTCTGTTTTGTTAGTGTGATATATGCTTTGTGATAACTGTGCAAGTTGTGTCTGTTAGTAGTATTTTAGTTGTGTTAATTGTGATCCGTTAGTCTGTGCTTATAGTCAGTTTGTGACCAGTGTTGTCCGTGGTAGTGTATGCGTTTGTTTGAGTTGCGCGATTTAGTTAGCCGGCGATCGTTCCCTTCCCTTTGCTGTCTCGACCCCCTCCTTGCTTCTAGATCCTCGCCTGTGCTTCTTGATCTTCCTCTTTTCTTCTATTGCGCGGTCGTTAGTTAGTTAAGTCGTGCGTGCGTTCGTCGCAGTCATTGGTTTGCCCTACCGTCGTCGTCGAGTTAGCCATTGTCCGTTTTCTCCCTCGTTCCCTCTCAACCCACCTAGTGCTTCTAAACCCTCCCTAAGTGCTTCTCGACTACCTCTTTCTTTCTTGCGGTCGATAGTTATTCAGGTCGTCGGTCGGTAGTTGTTTTCGTCGTGTAGTCGTCGTTGTTCGTTCGTTCAGTAGTAGTGTTCGTTCGTGTTGTCGTTAGTGTCGTTTGTGCGTCGTTCGTTTAGTCTCTCGTTGTGTCGTTCGTTCGGTCGTACGACTTCCATTCGTACGGTCGTTCGTTTCGTCGTCATTTGATAGTTCGTTCGGTTGTTTTAGTCGTTGTAGGTTTAGTTTTCTCCCCCGTTTCGTTTGACCTAGCTTTAGCCGAGCACCCTAGCCTCAGTCTAGTCCCTGTGGAGAACACGACACTCACCGCTATTTCAGTGGCAACCCGTGCACTTGCGCGTGTGCTATTTTTGCACGATCAAGCAATCGACCTAGAGATCTACCCATATGACTAGTGGACTCTCGACTATGAGGAGTGGAATGTAAAAAGAGCCTGCGAGATCTGGGAGGAAGAGAGCCGTAATGACGAGCAAACTAAGCATATACGTCAAGAGACAAAAACTCATCTCGAGACGTGCACGTGCAGGGAGCACGAAAAAAAAGAGAAATAGCAGCCAAGGGCAAAGAGGCCATCGAGAAGTTCAACGCCGAGCTCGCAAGGAAGAGAAAATGGCCTCGGTCCACGCAGTATGTCGAACCGTCCCGCACTTGCCCCCTGAAGGTCGAGTTTATTTCCATTTCAGAAAGGCACCAATGTATCGTAGTACATCAGTTTGTTGCATCGTGCATGATGTTGTTTTTTATGCAGGTAACCAAACCCTGTATGTCGTGTTATTCCTAGTTTTATTATAAAGTTTATTTTAATTTACAACATCAAATCTCATCGTCTTTCCGCATTCAATTCTTTGCGTGGTCAATATCACTTTACTTTGTACTTATCAATCGTTGCTATCTCAATCGTCTTCACAAAATTTCTCAGAAAATTTCTTGCACTACAACATACGATGATTACAAAATGTTATTGTGAATCTAACATATTTTATACCATTCATAATCTACGAAAATCACAAATTTTGTACCGTTGAGAATCTCCCACAAAATTCTTCCAAAAATTTCTCCCACTACAACAACATACGATGATCACAAAATATTATTACCAGTCTAACAGATTTCGTACCATTGAGAATCTACAAAAATCACAAACGGACTAACCAACCGACATTATTTGCCTTTTTATTTCGAAATAATTATAATTTACAAATAAGATTTACTATATGTATTATCTACAAAAATTGCTCTTTATTTTTCCATAATTACTTCCATCATATCGATAAAAAATATTACTATTATTTTTCTTAATTAAATTTTTGATTGAAATTGCTACTAAAAATGAAAAAAACCTTAAATTGCAATACCAATTTGCATTTTAAAAAAAGCCAGAATACTGGCATGGCACGGTGGCGCGCCATGTCACCTAGCATGGTGGGGGTCGTGCCACCTCCCTTGGACGGTGGGCAGGCGGGCCAAGCGGCCTGGCACGGTTGGGTGGCGCGCCACCTCCCTTGCGCGCTACAACTCCGCGCCAGGGGACTATTTTAGAAATTATGTGCGGGAGAGAGCCAAGTCTGGAATTACTCCACCAGAGGAGGCCAGTTATGCCCAGTAAGCTAGCGTAATAGCCCGTGCGAGGCTAGAGGTGAGCATAGCCTTTAGGGAGGGTGCTGAGGGATGGTTGCTAGTAGGGGGTGAGGATGGATGCAAATTATCTGTATTATTTGGTTATCATATTCGATACAAAATGAATACGGTATATATTTTTCCATTTGATTAACAATTTCTCTCATATTCGTATTCATATTCGAATTCGTATGAAAATATTGATACAAATATTGTATATATGTATATATGTGTATGTATGTGTGTGTGTGTGTGTGTGTGTGTATATATATATATATATATATATATATATATATATTATTGCGATACAACTAATTAGTTAGACAAGTTTTTTAATTCAATGTGAATTTTTATTTCTTTAGGTGAAATAAATGAATTAAAATAATTAAGTGTGACTGTATGAAGATAAAAATATCATTAAATTCTTCGTACTACATAAGTTATAATGATATCCAGATTCGACCAAATTAAGTAGATATTCAATTCAAATTTGTTTTCGTTACAATATTCAATCTATATTCATATTTCAAAATATTTGAATTTATATCCATTTATAAAATATTTAATTCATATTCGACCCGTTTTCACCCGTAGTTACTGGCCAGCTCTCTCTCTCTGTTCTTTTTTTTTTTAGAGCACCAGCTGCAGAATTGGTGTAGGTGGTGCGGCTTTGCGCGTGCCTATTTGGCCGCGCGCCACCGATCCGGTAGAAACCAATTTGTTGCCTATGTTGACGATTCAGCGAGGCAACACGCGCAGCAAGTTCACACCCCACCAAAAGCACGGAGCTCCACTAGGTTCATATAGCCATTAGCAGCAATTTGCCATAGTAGTAGATTCATTGTTCCTCTTCCTGAGTAGTGACCACTGACAGGTGACAGTGAGCCCCCCAAATTAAACCCGCTAGGTTTGACAGGAAGAACAGAAATCAATAGCACCTCCCACAACGCAGAAATCATGAAAATGCATATAAAACCATAACAGCAACAACGAATTAGATATCATCGGCCTTATCAAAGGAACTATATTCCTGCCTCATGGTAAAACAGCACCTCATATAAATCAGGACACCTTAATGCACAAGTAACTCCAGACGCCAAACTTAGCTGACAGAATTGTTGCATAGCAAGTCAGAATAATTTTAAGATCTGTAATGTACCTCGGAAGGCTAGCAATATCAAATGTTCCTAGCAGAAAAAGCCTCATAAATTGTGTGTATGTTCCATTCTACATCCATCCATATTCATGCCATCATTAGCAGAAAATATGGGAACTAAAAATTCTGAAAATCCATACCGTCATGTATGTAGAGTAGGTATATTGACCCTGCATCCTCCTAGCAATAGGGCCTATAGTCTGACAAAATTCTCCTAAACTACATATTAGGTTGCAACAATGCAAATCAGGATCAGTTTAGTGACAAGATTGCTGCCAAATGAGAAATGGCCAGCGATGAAGCGTAAAGAATGAACTGAGTGAAGAATACAAGATTCTATGTGCGCTTTTTCTCCAGGTTTGCAACTGCCTGTTTCTGGCGCTTCTCCCATGCAGGCATCTTGCCTGGGAATGCCCATCGCAAAAAACGCTCCCATCCATAGCAACCACAAAACATAAGGATAGCCCAAAGCATCAGTTTGCCCCTCATTCCTTCAGGCAAGGGTTCAAGCTTCATATAGTCATTCAGATCCCTGAGCATATCCGATGTGATCACTGTGAAGAAAGCAACAGCTGCATAGAGAGCATACTTGAAGGGCTTGTTCTCTGAGATACTCTGGTTAAACGGGTGGCCCATGTAGTTTACAGCAAAGGTAGCCACCTGGATCATCATGTTCACCATGTATGAAACTGTGTTGACAAGGTTTGGATGGAAGTTTGAATCAGGCTCAATGCATTCCTCTGGCATATACTTGGATGCTTCATTGACGGCTGTGATCAAAAAGAACAAGTGCATGGCAAACTGGCCAAGAATAGAAAGGAAGACATATGCACAGAATATGTTAGGATGAGGCCGCTCTGCAGAGAGTGTTTGAAGTGGACGAGCATGAGAAATGAAGAGGAAGAAAGCTGCAGTGAAGACACCACTAATTGTAGCCTGAACATCCCCCAGTTTGACACCATCCAAGTACATGACACTGAGAACGTATGCTGTTGCAAGGCAGTTGAGTCCAAGAATCTTGAACATTTGAAGTGTAGTGACTAAAGTGCTTCTCCCCTGGCGGATGATATCAAGCGTGGGGGCAACAGAGGCATGCTTTGCTGTGAAAGGTGAGGCCATGGAAGCATCCCCAAGCCTCACAATAGGTGCTGAACGGCCATCACTTTCCTCATTCATTTCATCTAACATCTTCTGCAGCTTTTCTCGCTGCCTTTCAGCAGAGGTCAAGGGGCGGCTGCTGGATGCTCTAGCGGAACTGTTAGCTGGTGGGGCCAATTGTGATGATGATGATGATTCATTAGCAGGTTTCAGTTTTTTCAACTTCCCTGATTTATTTTCAGGTTTGGAAGACTGGGATTTCAAGTCTGCTTTCTGCACCGGTTCAGCATTCAACAGAGCTATGCCAATATGTGCCTGAAAATTTGGGGATCATAAAATGAATAACAAAATAATCTAGAGTTTTCCTTCAAATATTGTCATAAGCTGGTTAACGTGTCCTATCTTTCAATAGAGATTTAAAGCATCTATAGAAAAACAATGCCTAACAAAAAAGTAACAGGAATGTCTCACGTCCAAACATTTAAAAAAGTAACCTTTGAATGGTTTAATATTAAGATTGCAGAACAGTATATATGTCAGAACACTGACAAAAAGGAACCAAAAGTCAATCTAATATAAATACTGACAAAAAGGAACCAAATGTCAATCTAATATAAGGCAACCTACCTAACATCAATATCATGGACAAATGTTTCCCAAGACATCATCTGGCATATGCTATGCTTCCGGAATAAACTAGGTTAAAGTCACCTATTGAACAAGTGCACAAGCTGTTTGGTTGAGTTCTACGAGCTAATCAGGTGATAAAAGTATGACCATGACACCCTCTCTTTTTCATGTTTTTTATCATCCAAATCCATTCCAAAAAAAAACATTCAAACATGAACACGACAGACACAGAGGGCAAATGACACGAGCCAGATTGATGAATAGAACAGAACAAGAATATGGAGTAGGATGATGATAGTCTAAATGACCAACTCATCCCATTTTTTTAACCAAACAAGGCTAGGTTTTGAGTTAAAATCAGATGATCCTGGACGATCCCATTCCTCAAACCAATGACCCCCTAAAAGAACAGTAACTTCTCCATTTACCCTCAGCTTACATTTCTTTTTTCCCCTTCTTTTCAAGGTTACTTTTTTACAAAAAATTTGCCACTGTAATCCATAACAATCCCTACAACACATTTGTTTTGGACGGGCATTTCAGAACAAAGTTTGTTCTGTTTGCACAAGTTTGCACATCAAAGCTATTTCGCACCTAAAACTTGCTCCCAGCACTGGACACCTTACATATTTTTTTTCCAACCAACTTGGTAGGCATGCTGTACCCTTAAGCTGCTCCAAAAGGAGCTTACTTCCCCGGGTCTAAGTTTTTCTACTACAGTCATGGCAGGCAAACTGATAAAGTGGCTGGTATAGCAGGCATTTATGTAAGGATAGTAGGATACTAATCCAGTCATCCATTATTATGACTTTATGAGTACCAGAGATGGCCACACCAACAATCAGGCCTCAGCTAAGGTCAATACAGGGTCAAGAGTAACAGATGTTCAAGATCTTTACAAGATCAAAGTTGCTAGACAAGTTCAAGATCAAGTCAACTATCGGCATAAGTAACAGATTCTTCTGTGTGGAATCAAGGTTCTTCTGTGTGGAATCAGCAGTGTCGTACACATAAAGTAATTCTATAGTAAATTGAGCAAAATTAAATGATGATTCATTCAAGGTACTGACCTGTTTTAGTGCACCAACATCATTGGTTCCGTCTCCACACATCAGTGTCATCCTCCCAACGGTTTTGAATGTAGTCAGTACAAGTTCTTTCTGTTCTGGAGCAACACGTGCAAAGACCTGAAACAATGACACGGAGTCACCAAGCATGCAAATGAGGGCCTTCATATTTTTAAAGGGCATGTAATCTGTTCTCACGTACCTTCACATAAGGAATGACTTGGAGAACAGCCTCAGTCCTTTGTAGCATTTCAAAGCAGTCCCCACTAATGCAAAGATCATGTGATTCTGATAATGCTGCAACCTCCTCAGCACTACAAAACAATAAAACAAGGCATTAGACATGGCATTAAATAAGATAGATGCTGTATGTAGCTCTCACAATAGCACAGATGTTAAACAACAGAATCGAGTATATGCACCATATGTCTGGAAAAGCAACAAGGCATAAAAGACTTAGTAACGTAGCACCCATTTATTTGTGTAATGGGAGGAAGTGAAGTTTGGAACGATCATCGATTTTGTTGGACATACTACCAGGAAACCCATCATAAAATTTAGGAATTTGTCTCCTAACCACAATGCAACCATAGATCGCAGGAGAAAACAAGCAAAATAAAATTCTTCTGCACAGATAGGTGACTACTTTTTCCCCATGGAAAGACATGATAATTGTGAATACCAAGAATCTTTGCCAATGTATAATTTACAAATTATAATAATCTTGGTAAAAATACTAAGGATTCTATCACAAGGCAAACCATTGCATATAGATAGTTACCTGTATGGAGCTCTGTCAGTTTCATCGGGGGAAACCCACTCAAAACCACCAGTTTTCATCTGAGTCAAAATTAGAACAGGTTTGGAAGAAATATGCACTTGGCTAGCGACATGGCAAGCAGTCAAAGCTTGATCCCCAGTGATCATAACCTAATACATCAGGGAGGTGGTAAGCAATTTAATTAAATAAAACAAAATTTCCATTGTAATTCTCCACAGTTTGTTGCTACTGATAAACCAATCAGTATGAGCCTTGAGCAACCAATGGTCAGTATAGAGGTACTTGTGTGCAATGGTCATATTACTGGTGTAAAAATCCTTCAATCAGGAAATGTTGCACGGAGAATGAAGATGTTTTGCTTAAAATCAACACACAGCTAGTTGCCACTACAGCACAATTTGTAACTTGATGGATAGGGAGATATACCAAGTCATGGGAAGATTGCTCCAGTTCAAGTAAGACAGCACCAGAGTCATTCCTTATAGGACAGTTGAAGACCTGAGTCCATAAAACCCCAAAACCATAAAAGAAACATGTGAAGAAACTTCAAAAATTAAAAGAATTGGAAATGAAAGCATTGGATGCACAAGATGCAGGGTTAATTACCGCAAAACCAGCAAAAGTTAAGTCACTCTCTACTTGATCCCTTTCCAGACTTCTAGCTTCACTGACCTGTTATTCACAAGAGGCCAAACAACTCAAACCAGATAGAACTTTTTTTGTCGAAATACAAACGAAAAAAAAAACTCAAAATAAAATGCAACTACCCATAAAGGCCCAACGTTAATTAGCTATATCTATGCAAGTATGCAGATTACTTGCACTTGAAAAGATATTTCGGGCAATTTACTAAAATAATTTGCAATTATGTTCTTCTAATAGTGTTAGAAAAAATTCTAATATCTCCTGAATTCCAAGTAAAGATGTATATAGTGTATCATAACTATCTATTCTAAGCAATGAATGAATTATAACATCTCATGGATTCCCAGGTGGTGGACCAAATAGCACTATCAATGTCTACATTGTGAACCTAGGATCATGCAAATCAGTGCTCACCTCTATCCCACAATGCATTGACAGTCTATACTTTACAATTCTAAAAAAATGTTACTAGTAGCTCAATTTCGCAAACATGTCTTGTACATGAACTAGAACATAGCTAGCACAAATAGATTAATTTGAAAATGGGAGACTGATTTATTTCCCATTAATGTATTTCACATTTTAGAGCAGCCACAACTCTATTCACTGCTATAATTTAAACACGATTATCAGTACCATTTCAACTTGAAAAAAACATATGATTGAAGATAATAATATTAATTCCATAGGATCTTACCATGAGCTGCATGCATGTGGAATATCACTGGGTTGTTAAATCAGAATTCTGGAATAGATGGAATTTAATAGTCCCTTTACATCAGGTAAAACATTGTTTGCACCTTACTAAAAATGTTTTTAAAAATGTAATGGCTCAGGAACTCCATGGAAGTACACTAATAAAAGAATAATAAGATAAGAGGGAATGATTATAGACTAATGACGAGAACTATCAAATGCGAACTTACAGGCATCTCCGGAAGCAATTTGTATGCAAGAGCCAAGACCCGAGAGCCCTGCCGCGTGTATTTTTTGTACGTTTCCACATATGCTGCAGGTAAATCAACTAACCTCTCTTGGATGGTCTCTGGTGCACCCTGAACATCACAAAAATAAAAGAGGACGTTTTGTTAACAGTTTATTGGAAAAGGACAAATAAAACAAAAGATGGAAAGAGTAAACAATAAATGGAAAATTGGGGGATCCCAAAACACAGAAACAGTTTAAACTGACCTGTTCTGATGAACCATGCTAATAAAAAGATCACAGTAATTCTTGTCATGCTTATTCTCCAAATTAGGAAATCCACCATAGTTTTGAAAGATAGATTGGATCATTTGTTTATACAGGTCCATCATGTTTTCAATATTTTTGGTTTGGATGGGAAAAGAGTAATGATTTAAGAAACGGTGGCTTGTTCCTTTGGGAGCATCCAACTGGGTATTTTTCGTTTTATGAAGTTAAACAAACAAAGAGAAAACAATGAAACATGAATAGGTTTATTCTATGGATTAGAACTGCTGAAAATTTCTAATATATCCTACCTCGTTTCCATCCAAAATATATGGATTAAGGACGATTACATGGTAAATCCTTTCCACTATTCATTTCCAAAACCACTAATGGTAAATATTCATAAGGAATCCAAACCCTATGAAGATCATTTTTATTTTCTTTGATCCAAACAAGCCTAAAGATGTCTAAGAATGGGAGAAAATGTTTTTTTATGTCAAATCATGAACCAAGGCCAAAAGACACAGCTTCTGAACTATCGGAAGTACTCCCTCCAGTTCACAAAAACAAGTCATTTTGGACATCGACACAGTCTCCAAAATACAACTTTAACCACTAATTACTATTGTAATATATTTATAAAACCCAACAAAATTATAGTACTATAAAAGTATTTTCCGAGACGAATCTACATATATGATTTTTATGTATCTAATCTAAATATTTAAAAAGATATGATAGCCAAAGTTTCTAAAGTTTGACTACACGCGTTCCAAAACGACTTGTTTTTGTGAACCGGAGGGAGTAGCAACCATATTAACAACTGGTGCAAAAATCATAAGAATAAAATAATTTTATTTAGTCTCTAAGACTAAGTCTTACCTTTATGAAAGCATAAAATTTCTCCTGGATACGGACAATAACAGACATTCTCTTCAAGTGAGAAGCAAAATGATATCTGTGCACAATCTGTACAGGTTGACCGCCAGGCCTGCAATGAAGCAAGTGTAACATAGAATAGAATATATATTAGGTAGAGTGAACATAACTAAACTGATACTAACATGCAAAACTTATTTAGACAACATTCATTTAAGTGAACAAAACATGGAAATCCTCAGCTAATGGCAAAATATCTAGTCCTATAACTGCTTACAGAGCTCCAATGTTATAAACACATGCGTATACAACAAAAATTATTAATGTGAAATCCTCCAAAAAAAAGTGGTAAAGACTAGTCAGTTACAATCTTTGATATCTAACTAAAAAGGATATAATTATTCCTGATGAGACTAACTTGACTAACTTCAGAAAAGGGAAAGGGGGGAAATAGTCATTATTGGCAGCATGTCACAGTAATTAACAAGGTAAAATGGCAATCAAGATATGGGGAACCACACGTTTACCACATACAAGAGGAGATTACTATCTGGTGTGAAATAACCCAATATGATCTATCATCTATGTTTGCTTTTCATTGGGCTCATAACACAATGCTAATGTTCAGTTGCACAAATCCTTCTTAAAAAACCAAAAGTACATCATAGTGATAACCATGACATGCATTTTATGATTCTTTCAAGTTTACTCAAATTACAAGCACAGTTGCTCACATATTAACATTTGTTACTACAGATGATAGCTTACCTTTTAGGCATGGCCTTCTCATCAGATGTGTAGATCCAGTCAATACCCTTTATTGCAGCTTTTTCAAGGGGATCACCAACCTTCAATAAAATAGAACATATCATCAACAAAAAAAGGCATCTAAACTTTCCTTGGTAATTCTTCAGTCTTCACATAGACAGTTATTACTGGCTTATTGCACACCACGTACCAGTTTGTTATCTACAAATACCAATGCATGGCAACTGGACAGCACTTCTTGAGTGCGGAGAGGTAACATATTTGCATCAGATATTAATTCTTCATCACCTTCCAAATTAACAACACCTTGGAATTCCTGAAATACAGGGTTCCTCAGTACATACCTCCAATTGAATTAAAAGAAACAAACAAGAACATAGCTTACCATATCATCCGATGTCAATGTCCCAGTCTTATCGAAGCAGCATATGTCAACCTGATAAAAGAAAACTTGTCAAAGCTGTAAAGAGGGAAAAAAAAAAACAGGAGCACAACAAGGTTTTCTTACTAACCTTCCCAGCAAATGGTATTCTGAATGGTTCCGTGCAGAAAATACCACGCCGAGCTAACGCAATTAAAGATGTATTAACTGCTATGGAGAGCTCCATTGGCAGCTCAGGAGGTATCACAGAAGTAAGAATCAATGAACAACTTAAGAAAAGTTTGTATCTGCTCCTTGTTGGGTCCTCCAGTCCCTATACATGGATAGACCAACACTTCAACAATAAAAAAAAGGTACAGAATAGCATGCAGTTGAAACATCAATGAATTCTCTCGATAGCAGTGTTGTCTGAAATTACCTTCATAAGCACATAACCGGATGCAATTACCGCAAAGAAAAGCAAAAATAGTATAAACAAGCCACTTTCCTTGCTATTTGCAGTAACCTGTTATGGCACTAAAATGTGAGCGTTGCGTTTACCTTAGAACCTTTTTTTACTCAAGAAAACAAAGTTACCCTCTCAGTTGAAAATAAGATAGTTCTCATCAATTTCCCCTGGCTAGTCTCAAACCCAGTCCTCAATACAAAAGCTACACAACCACCATCAGGTGCTCGAAGATTTACAGACTGTATAGAAGTAAACAAGTCAGAAATGTTAGAAAGCTTTAAAGAATAATTAGCATAGTAGAATGCTAGAAAGCTTTAAAGAATAATTAGCAGAGTAGATGCATCCACCTTATCCGGAGTGTGTTGCAGTATCTTAGTGCCACCAAATAGGATATGATTCTTATCTCGCTTTATAGATAACATTTCCTCAGGGCCACGACCAGCAACTGAGACCTATAGGAATAGATGATCGGTCAGAGCCAGAATCGAAAGATGAACAAAATGTTAGGGGTGGTAATAACACATGCCTAGGAGCTGCAAAAAACATGAGTTGGATGCTACAGTTGGCTTAACACAATATTCAATGTGTCCTTGAAGCATATTGTTAATTTCATTCGTTTGTGGTTGGACTAACTAGGGTGTTCCATTTCGGTGGGAAAATGGAATAAAAGAAACATTGTTCTGTTCAACCACAAATACAAGCTCATTCCAGTCAGTGGCGAACCCCACCATTCCAGTAATTATGGTACAAACCATATTGTCTCCTCCAATGGTGGGCTGCAAACCTAACTAAAATACTGCTTAAATCATCAATACCTGGCTCACATGTGTACTGTATTTGTTAAGTAACTCTTTCCTGAAACTTTGATTTCCCAATCCAGCATCCCTATATCTGTGAAATCAATTAACTCTTTGGTAACTTGTGTTCCAAATTTTAATATTACATGGTTTTTTTATTTAATGTGTGCATGTTTGATGTACAAACATATAACAGATTTCAAAGGATTTTGCAATACATTTATTATAGTTTCTTTACCCAAACCAAGTGAGATCGTAGGATGAACGCAATAGGAAGGGGGGTTGGGGCCTTGGGGGTGGGGGTTGACCTTCCACTGTGGAGTAGATTCTCCTGTAAGAATAGCTTCATTTACTATCGCGGATCCAGCCAACAATAGCATATCTGCTGGTACAGATCTATCTTCACCACTAAGTGAGCGGCCTATTGACACAATATCTCCAGGTAATAGTTCTGTCCCTGAGATTTTAACCCATCTGAATAAAACAAAGTCATAATTAGGATGAGATATATGCTGAAACAGTATACAGTATAAACATTAAATTAAATGGAGGCATACTTTCCACAGCGATAAGTCAACACAGTCTGATTGTCAACTTTCACACGCCTTAGCTCAGTCAATGTCTTCAATCTATTCTTTGCCATAGTAGACTCAAACAAGAAGAGCATGAAAAGCGTAAACAAACTGTAGTACCAATACTCATCCAGACACCAAAGACCAACACAAAAAACCTGTAAAGTAAGAGCTCACTGTCAGCAAAGACATGTAAGCTGGTAAAATAACAAGTCAAAGATGAAAGAAACTAACCTGGAAAACAAAAAACGGTTCCATACATTGCTCCTTCATTAATTTCTGAAATGTGGGCTGTGGATACTCAAATCTAGAGAAGAAACAATTTAGAGAGTTAGCCATAATTGCTAAACAGATGCATGTATGATGAAAGCTTCAGCATTTCAAAGCTAGAGGTTCAATTCAATACAAGCTTTTGCAGAGTTTTGCATATTCAAAAACTACAAATAAACAGAAACTTTGCAGAGTGTTGTGTATTTAAAACTACAACAGATATACAGAAACTTCTCTTCATTCTGCATGAGAATAAGTTAAGCATCCATCTTCAATGTCCGTAATTCAACTTCCGCAGACACCTAGCACGTGTTTATTTGCAGCGAGTTTTACCTTGAAAAACTCCACTGCAGCCACTTGTTCTTTTGCATCCCATTCAGTACTCATAAATTGTTTCGAAAACAGTAATAGATTGCCCTTATAAAGTGATTTAAGACATTTCCATGTATGAAGAGAATTGCATTTCACAACAAGTTGTGTTAACATAATAATGTATGCACTAAATGCCTTCAGCTACTCTTTAGACTCTACTTCGCAATTAATATATGCACTGTAATGTACAAAAGTCTACTCTCATGCCGAGTTGGGAATTCCCTTCGGGATGTGGCACTGAAATGGAGCAAAGTTTAATCACCAATTGCACATTTTCAATACATTGTTTGGCTACACTGTAGTTCATTCCTAGCCTTAAAGAGCATAAAAAGAAAACTAGACTTAAAGAAGGCTATGGTTGTGTTTCTCAAGTTGATTCACGATGACGTCACCCACAAATTATACAAGTGATCAATTTAAAGTCCTCTAACTCAACTACTGAAAGACAGGTACAAACAGGGAGCAAAACTGCAGCTTACATGTTTCTCCCCCACTTATCCACAGCGGTGTTAATCTTGGCCTCTGTTCCATAACCGGTGCCCTTGATATAATACCCAAAGGACTCCTTTGTTGGGTACCGGAGCTTGAAAAAGTTATCCTTCTCTGCCGAGTAGATGAACCTCTGCTTCCGGAAATCAAAGTAGATCTCCTCCGTCTCACCTGCAGCCGATGATGAGGCCACCTGAACAGCCACCCAAACCACACTGAGTGACCAAAGCATCAAAACCACCACCAGTTCACAGCGGGAAAATTGCACATATACCCCATAGTTAGTAGGCCCTTGTAAATTTGCCTCATATTTGAGTGGTCTTGTAATTTTGCCCCATACTTGACATGTCTCCTTATTATTTTGCCCCATTGCTCATTTAGCTGCTATTTTAATTTCGTTTTCATTTTTCGAGGCAGGAAATGACATTAAAACCCTTTAATTGGTGAATCTCCTCTCTTAGCTGTGTGTACAGATGCACAAAAAGGTTTAGAAAATGCAGTAAAAATATTTTTTTAATGTCATTTCCTGCCAAAAAAATGAAAAACGAAATTAAAATAGCAACTAAATGGGCAATAGAGCAAAATAATAAGGGGGCATGTTAAGTATAGGGCAAAATTACAAGGTCACTCAAGTGTAGGGCAAATTTACAAGTGCCTACTAACTATAGGGTATATGTGCAATTTCCCCGTTCACAGCAAAACCACGACATACTCACAGTTTTCTCTATATGCAGGGGCACAATCTCCTTCGATCCCGAGAACTTCGCAGGGGTTACCTTGCACGCGTTCGCCGCACGGATATCCTTCACCTGCGCCATCACCAAGTGCAAACTGTTTGGCCCTAGATACTATAACACACCAAACAGAAACAGATACGTGTAATGTTGAATAGAGGGGGGAGGGGGGTCTCACCTTGGAGTACCCGACGAACGCCCGGAAATCGACGGACCAGGCGGTGAAGAGGAAGGCGAGGATATGGGAGGCGGAGAGCGCGCCGAGGACGACAAGGGCGTCGGTGAAGTCGAGCGCCGGGACGGCGAGCAGCAGCCAGAGCGCGTAGAGCGCAAGGAAGGGCCAGAAGTCGAAGCGCGACGCCCAGTGCCGCCGCCGCAACAGGTCCACGCCCTGCACCGACTTGCCGTTCACCTCGAACCGCGCCATGCCAACGCCGCGACCGCTCGGATCGGGGAAGAGCTGCGTAGTTGCCCGGGCTCAGAGGGTCGGATCGGGTTCTGATGTAAATCGGAGAGGGGGATGCGTGGGGGTTGGGGGAGGCGGGGGGGGGGGGGTGTTTACCAGTTTGGTTTCGATGGGATCGGATCGGCGGCGAGCGGTGGGGTGGGGTGGGGGCAGCGTCGGTGGCCGAGCGGCGGCCGCGGCGCGAGGGTTTTATCGCCGCTGCTGCTGCGCTGCGCTGCTCTGCGGCTCGTCCTCTTCCTTGGGAGGCCGTTATTATGTGCGGTTTAACAGTGCGGAATCTCACGGCGTCGGCGATCTGAATTCTCTCGACTTTTCCTTTCGTCTTCTTTGTTACTCCGTATTGTGAAGGGACGCAAAGCTAAAGATAAAGGCAAGATTTGCCGGTGGTAAGCAAAGCTCATGTCCGATAAGGTGGTAATTGGACGGATCGTGAATGAAACGAAAGGATGCGCTTGTTCCAGGGATGAGGGCGGATGGATCCCGGATAAAATGTTAGGATAGAGATGCGATTATTTAAGTTTTTTGTTTAGTTGGAGTGATGAGCTTAAATAGGATGGTCCAAGTTTTTATTTAGTTAGAGAAATTATGATGGATTGGATGTATGTGATAATCTCTTTTGCATGAAGTTCTGAGATTACCCTAAGCTTTTTGTGTTCCAAATACATAAGCACTATCGGCTGACAAGTTAGTACTCCAAATCTTAGTTCGCTTCTTTTACATTTCTTTTTTTTTTTTGTTTTACGAGCAGTGCTTTTATGCTTTTCGCGTCAATAAGAATAACACCAATATCAAAGTAAATGAAGAGATAAGTAGCATCTATCCACTATTTATTATATTTTAAAAATTATGCAAATTACTTTTAAGAAAAACACAGAAGCAACTCTCTTGTTTCATAAGCGCAAAACTGAAACCAACACAAAAGTTCAGGTTGCATTCGGCAATGAAATATCACGCACGTGTGCACTACTGGGGGCTTGATTATTGCGGAATGCAAATGCTCGATTACAATAACATAGCTTTCTCTATGTATGAGAGCAGCAGTATATTAGCATAACTAGTTGCATATGCACGGCGACACGCCGTGCAAGGTAATTTGTATAAAGAACTGATTAACGTATAAGGGTAGCTTAAATGGTAATGTCTTATTGTTAATTGACATAATCAGTGTGTTTACTTGCTTTGACGTATTAATTTGTTGGTTTGGTATAGCTATCTATTTAGGTAGCAAGAATCAATGTTTTTTGTTGGATAATTTTTTTTGTATGGTGTATGTGAATGATGTTGTTTGGGAATTTGTACGAATTAGAAGTTTCTATATATTTTGTATTAAGGACATGGCTATTTTCTTAAGCAGGTGTGGAATGGTAGATGTATGTAAAACTGTTTGAGTGTATTGCGCTTTGGTTGAAGGTAGATAGCATACGCTTTTTGTGATGTGCGTGTTTTGCCCAGTAACTACAAATTGTATAGGGTGTAATTGTTTTTTTGTAAATTTTGTGCGTAATTGGATTAGCTTAATTTCATGCGAGAGTGAGAATCCGAGAGGACAACTCCTGCTGTATTTGTAGCACAAACTACAATAATTATCTATATAATTTGGTGAAGGTGTTGTATATATTGGATGAACCTAATGGGGGCGCATATGTATTTTTTGGTTGTAGGCCGTAGTTTGTGTTGTTACGGAAAGAGCACAATATTGGGATTGGTTTATGTATGATGGTAAGGGAAATAGTATGAATAGTAAGAAGCACTGATAACTGCAGAGTGAAACAGAATATGTAGGTAAAATAAGAAGGGTAAATTAATACGTAGATTTATGCAGAAATTGGCAGGGTTTGAACAACGCGATGTTATGGAATAGATTTGCATTAGTTAATACAGGGTAAATCATAACAGAGTGCTATTTAGTGATGGTAAGTTCGCTGGGAGGTACAGCATAGTTGGTGACATCATGTACAACAAAATAATTATGATCGGCAGGAATAAGTTTCAGTAGCAGCGAAGATCTTAGTGATATTGATACGCTGTATAGGAAGACTATGGTAAGTAGTGTAAGCTCTGAGGTGGAAGGAAGACATGTTGTTCGATGTGAGCAGAGCATTTACTCTTCCTGTATGGAAATTATGGAAACAACAGTGTTAGAGTATGTGGTAATTTATTATCTCCTTTGTGGTAATAAACAGTGCGCCATTTTTTGCATCGGGGAATAGCTCTCTTGCAACTTTACCTTTTTTGGCAGCTTGGATTGTTCTCTAAAGAAGTATATCGAGTAAGGGTAGAAAGCGTATATTTGGAGTATATATATTTTGCATCTTCGAATAGCAGTATTGATTGCAATAAGCTACAATAAAAGAAAACACCTTTTGTTTGGTCCTGTAGATGAGGCAGGCAGCTTAGTTTCGGCAGGTGTAATAGACTCATGTGTTCTTTTTTAAGAGCGTAGTAGTGATGCAGCCTTGTAAAAGATATGTGAATAATTAGATATAAGGGAATATGTGTAAAAAATATAATGCATATGAACTGTGTTGTATGTGACGCTATGGGAAAAGGCATGATGGTGGTAATATTTTTCTCACCTCTAAAGTATCAACAACTGTTGTTGGAATAACTACTTGTCCACATATGGTAGTAGCAGGTGGGGGTATCAATGGAATAGAAAGAAGTTGTTTTTTTGTGATCTTCAGTGTTTTGTTTTTCACTGTGCGTTGATGATGAAGCTTCTTCTTTGCTTGGTAATAGGAGCTTGTTGTGATTTGGTTGAGCTGCCATTGATCGCACATGGAATGTTGGATTGTCAGTTTGCAGCGATCCTTCTGACATTTGAACAATGACTCCGTATTTTCGGCCAACAACCACTTTGATTTCAGGTGGAACATGTTTTGTTTGCCCTTTAGTTGTCGCAACCAAAAGCATGGGAGGTCTCTCAACGAGTTCTTGACCTATGTCACCAAAGAACATAAATTCCGCATGGACAGGTTTGTCTTGCTCGCTGTTTTTAGGATCAGTACCATACACATTTATTTTGTATCTGTTTCAAGATTTGAAAGACACATTACATATTAGATTTATTTTCAGCTAGCTAATCACAGATTATAAAAAAGATATGAGCTGTACGAATCCACAAGTAGTATTATACCTTGGTTCTGCTGTTTTAATACCACATCTTTGACATTCATATCCATCTCCATGTGGGAAAGTTTTTTCCAGCATGAAGAGCATGATATGTACCACCATGATTGCGCTGGCACTAAATCTGCGATAAGGATAGTAAGTTTGTAGCGCTGGCCCTGCGTGCACCATATTTAGAAATAGTTAATGTTCAGTCTATGTAAAAGGTAGGCTGTAAATATATGTATAGGGTTTAGATTTATTTTACTAAAGCTTCGTTAGGTATGAGCTCCATTAATTCATGGACCGTTGTGGTTATTGGGTTGTTATGACCAGGGTTATTTCCTTGCCATTCAATTTGGTGTGGACGGTTGCTAATCCTGCATATCATACTATGAGTGAACGTGAAAGGAATGTAAAAAATGATGAAAAAATGGTATCATATGCATGGTAACAATTTAATTGTGTAGAGCATAAACTATGGACAATACATGTTTCGTAGAGTGTGTATCTCAGGTATTGGTATATTGATATACCATTTTGATGCAGAGTTGCTCTGTAATGCAAGTTGGCCTACATGTCTAGACAAAAGAATTTGGAATGAGGAAAAGATGAAATAAGTTAGAACTATTCTACGTGTGTCTGGTTGGATGTGTATTTTTGAATAAAAGATAGCGTAATAAACCTGAGTATTTACCAACCAGCATGCTAACAAATAAAGCAATAACTGGTGTATCTTGAGAAATGGTGAGGAGGACCTCAGCGTTGAATGATTCAGCATAATGGCCCCATAATGTTATAATTCCTGTTTGACTGCAAATAGGTAGAAAGATATTTTTTGTTTAAGTTAGTATAATAATGATGTAAGCATAGACCGTAAAAATTAGGAGAACATAGAGAAATAAGTACTGCAAAAAATGCATGTACCTTCCATCAGTCATCTTGATAGTACGTTTAACAGTTGGGCCTAATTTTGTTGTTGTTTCGATAAGTGGTGAAGCAGCTGTTATGAGGACAACAGTATTTAATAAATAACAAAGGTTAAACAAAAGGAAGCTAAAAATGAAGTAATGTGAATGCAAGGAGGCTAAGCTAATTATGTTGAGCTAGTAGGCACTGCACCTGGTAACAGAGCATTTTTTCCAATACGATCATTTAAGACAAAAAAAGGGGACCGCGTTGTATGCGTAAACAGGAAAGCCTTCTGGTTCTGGCAACATTTCCTTAACTCTAGTGTATTTCAAAAATCGAGCTAGGTTGCCGACATCAACTGACTTGTATGTTTCTTTTGCTTGAAGAACTTCAAAGTATTCAATTTCATAAATAGATCCTTCTTTTAACAAGGACGTAAATTTATGAAGCCATCTCTAGGGAACTAATCCTTCCATAACATTTCCCTAAAAAAAGGTAAACTATAATTTAGGTGTAAAAAAGTAAGCATACTACATGTAGAGAAGGATGAAGGCAACAATACTAATGTGCTAATAGTTTGTGTATACTAAAGACAAAGATTATGTAAAAGAGTAGAGTACTGTTTGTGTGGATTGAATGGAAGAACTGGATATTATGGACCTGTTCGTTAAGCATGATGAAGTCTAAGTGGTATACATCTACTGGATTGTGCGGGTTTTTAAATTCCCAAACACGCGCTAAACGCACAAGGATCTTCCATCTATGTGAACTTTGGTTTATGTGATTTAACAGCGCATACGCCATATGGAACCTGCATAGCATAAAGAGGTCAAATCATAAACGATGTAGCTATAGAGAGAGTATCATATTAACAAGGCTGGTATACTGTGAATTGTAAGACCACTTTTGTAAAAACACAATGAAAACAGCATGAGGTATATCACTGGAAAACACAAGCTGATATGAGGGGAAAGGAAGTGTAAAAAGAATCGAACAACATAAATGATGTACACAAGTAAGGAATAAAACAGTAACATCTGTGATATGTATAAATGAACAGATGGATATGTATGATGTTTTTTGCTATAGAAAAAAAATATTAGTTCACTAAAGCCCATGTGTGTGACTGTTATTTTTAAGATATACTAAAGTAGCTGGCAAATGTATATAAAACTAAGAAAGCATCTATTTCATATTCATGGAAAAGCATACACACATACATTACAATTTGGGTTACAAAAGCAGAAGTCTATCTACTAAAGGCAGTTTCTGTAGCTGTTGTCCTTAGTGGATATAAAGAGATGTGAAGAAAATTTTTCAAGTGACAAGAGCGAATTAGGGGAGATAATAACAACGATGACAGAAGGTACTAAATAGAAGCAAGCACTTCTTTGTATACTATATTTTTTGTCCAATCTAATTCCATTCTTGATAATGAAATGACCATTATCTTGACAACGATATATTGGGAAGCCAAATTCATCAATGACTGTTTCTGGGTTAAATTCTTTGGGATACAGTTTTGAACACACTCCATCTTTCATACATGAACAGTTTTTATTAAGATTTCCGCATTGTAACATCCTGATTTTCAGAGCCTTTTTGAAGCTTTTGAAATAAAATTCACCATTTGCATTTTTTCTGAAATTAATTAAAGCTTAAATGAGAATTTATGAATTAAAAGGATTTAATATGATTAAGTTAAACATTAACATTTGCCAAAGTTATTTTATTTGAGTTCCTTGGGTCTCAAGGAATTTATTGGTATTTTTCTGGATTTTTCTGGATCTATTTGCTATTTTCTAGAGCTCAAAATGATTTAATTGAATTTCTGGAAAAAGAAAAAGAAAAAGAAAAACCAGTCGGTCGAGCCGCAACCGCTTCCGCCCCCGCCGCGTGTCAGCCATCCAGAACCCCGCCCCGCATCGCAGCCGCCCGCTTTTGGCAAGTCGTACTCGTATGCGAGTGGGACTCTCAGGTCGTATCCCACCCGGACTCGTACTCGTGGCCGACCAGGACACCTCTACGACCGGGTATAAAAGGGCCGAACCCCTGGTGTCTCCCTCGTCCCAAGTCAAGCCTCGCCTCCGAGTTGAGCCGCTGGGGTCGTGCGCCTCGCCAAAGCCGTGGTCGTGCGCGTAGCCGCTGCCGTGGTCGTGCCGGAGCCCGAGATCGTGTCGTCCTCGCCGTCGTTTCGCCTTTGCCGATCTGCCGTCGCCGGTGAGTCCCGCCACCGTCCCTAGTCACCGCCGACCAGATCCCGCCGCCATCCATGCTCGTAGATCCGTGTGGTCGTAAACAACTTCATGGTCGTAAGTCTGCCTGAGTAGTCGTAGCCGCTGTGCAGTCGTAGCCGCCCGTGTGGTCGTAGTCGTAGATTGCTCTGTGTGGTCGAAGTAGTAGGTTCGACTACGTAGTCGTAATCTCGACTGAGTGATCATAGTCATGTGCTCGACTACGTGGTCGTAAGACCTGTAGCAACTCTCGGTTTCAGTCGCTCAATTCAACGTGGTCGTTAGCTTCTGCGTAGTCGAAAGTCTTCTGCGTAGTCGTAAGTCTTCTGCGTAGTCGTAAGTCTTCTGTGTAGTCGTAAGCCATTCTCCGTGGTCGTAAACCCTATTGATCGTGTTTGCCGTGGTCGTAACCCTCCCGACCGCGATAGCCGTGGTCGTAACTCCCTCTCCGACCACGTTGGTTTCCGAAGACAATCTTTTTCTCCGATTTAAAACTTCCCAGAGCCCGTTCTTATTCGTCCTAGCTCCGATTGACCCGATTCTTTTTCCTAAATTCATCTAAAATTGAGCTCTATCTTTTGGTTCAGGTTTGGAAGTTTTTGGAGTTCATTTGAATTTTATTTGATTTTATTTTGTGTTTCGATTTGCGTTCTCTCTCGTTAGATCACGCGTTCGAAGGAGCGGAAGTTGGATTTGAAGATCAAGAGCAGTCAACTGAGCAAGGCCAAGGCAAGTCGTGTCCTTTGATCATGTTGAACCCAGTTTTCAAATCTATTATGTATTATGTTGTTTTAAATTATCTTGCATCGCTACTTTTATTCAAACCCTTGTATTGGTAGTTATCGTCCCAATTGGTTATTTCCCTCCTTGATAATTTGAATGCCCTGATTTCATTGTCACCATAGAATGGGAAATTACTTAGTGATGCAATATTAGTTGTCACATGGGTTGTGCGTTTAATTGCTTAGCCATGCTTATCACTAGTACGTTGGGTTCATCATCACATGTGGTTAATTAATCTTGACTTAATGATATACTTGAATGTGGTGGTTAACCACGATTATAAAACTTGTTCCCATGGCATGGGTAGTGTCATTGGTGTTGGTTATACCAAATTGGTTTTCACTTGGGCGATTGATCGTGCAGTAAAGGGGGTGCTGAATGCACATGGGATGTGGATGCTTCGCCTGGGTAATTCTTAAGGACTTAACTTTGTGCGCCATTGATCTGAGCTAAGTCGTGCAAACCACATGTCTAGTATGGGATAGACCTGGCATAACAATTTGTGAAGTCTCCATTTTTGTTTTTGCTACCGATGTCGTTGTGGCGCAAGAGGGGGCAATTATCGACTAGGGGGTTACCCTACTCGACGGCGAAACCTTAGCGAGTGGGATCAGGTGGAGATGGATCATTGTAAAGGCCTTGTTGTGATTATCTTTATCGTGAGGATTATCACATCGTGTGGGTACAGTTGTGCAACCTCTGCAGAGTGTAAAACTATTCGAATAGCCGTGTCCTCGGTCATGGACAATGCTCGGTGATTTCACACGAGGGGTAGAGTTTTTATGAAATCTGGTTGGGTTGAGCTGGGAAGTGAACGGTCAGTTCACTTGTGATTATATTCAATTCCTTGGATTATTTATTTAACGTCCTTTGTTAAAGTTGCTTTTCAATCTATGTATGATATTTACTTCAATTGTCGCTTTCTGCAAAACTAACCTTTCAGCCATCCATTGTTAAGCCTTGCATATTATATTGCATTCATTTGTTACAAACGGCTTGCTGAGTACCAATGTACTCACGGCTTTATGCCCCTGTTGCTCAGTTGAGGAGGAGGAGTATCACCAGCAGGAGGTTCCAGAAGGAGAGTACTTCAACGTCTTCGCGGATTAGGCTTCGTTCTCCACTCGATAACCTGTGGGCGTGTCGATTGGCTGCTGCGCTTTCTTTTGGATTTCCGCTGCTAGTTTTTGTTAAGCCCTTCAGGCTAATAATTGTAAGCTTGGCCATAAGGTCGTACTCTGATGGTTATTAATATAATTTGGATTTCCTTTAGAATATCGTGATGTGGATGATATTTGTCTTTGTTTGCGCTGTGTGCACTGGCGTGATCCTGGACTAGTGCAGAATACACAGGAGAGTCCGGATTTGTATATTCGGGTCTCGACAGAGATGGTATCAGAGCTATTTCGACTGTAGGACGGAGCCCTAGTTAGAATGGCCGAATTAGTCAAGATTTAAAAATTTATTTTCTAAATCAAATCAACCAAATGATTGTATAGTAATTCTTTATTCTTACCTCATTCTTAGGATTCTTTCTCCTTGCCTCCTTTGAAATAGTGTTTTCGAATTTCAATTTGACTTCTTATCCCCATAATGTCCATAGATGTCTCGAGTGTCCCTCGATCAAAGTGAAAGTTGGCATGGAATTCTTCAAGCTGTGCTGTGAAGTTTGGATCAAGGAAGCATCCAATATGTCAAGAAAAGATTGGGAATTTTCGGGAAGATTAAGAGCCATTAGCTTTGAACCTTGTTATAGTTTTAGTATCGTGTAGATCGTCTTGCTTCTTATTTGCCGTTGGGTGTGATGTGAGCTGCAGTTTTGCTTCTAGCATTATGATGTAGTCATGTCAAACGTCTTTTTGTGGAGTTTATTGCTTCTTTTGTTAGCCTTTTCGGCTAAGTGTTTGCTTAGTTTTAGGATTGCCATTAGTTACCCCCTTAGACGAGTTTACCACTTACCTTTGCTTTTCCCTCTTACCTATTGAGCCTTGAAGAGTCAGTTCTCAACAAATGGTCTTTTCCTTCAGAACAGAGCAGAAATGGTTGACACCCGGAGCTCCGCAGGACGCGGTCAAATGAACCAAGATCCGGAAGGCAGTAATGGAAACCAAGAAACTCCAGAGCAGCATGCGAATCCGGCTGGTTTAGATCCGACCTTGAGTCAGTTCATGGCTGCCCAGACCCAATTAATGAATACCATGATGCAGAATATGAACACAATGATGAATCGGCAGAATCAAGAAATGGCAATGCCCCAACCAGTTCGTCAACAGTCTAAATTTGCAGAATTCATGAGGACAAGGCCACCCACTTATTCACGATCTACGGAGCCTTTGGAAGCCGATGACTGGATGCGCTCAACAGAAAAGAAGCTTAATCTGGCCCAGTGTACGGACCGCGAGAAGGTTTTGTATGCCGCCCACCAGCTAGAAGGCGCTGCAGCTGAATGGTGGGAAAACTACTGTGCTGCTCATGAAGATCAAGATAGCATCACTTGGGCGGAGTTCGCCGCAGCTTTTCGTCATACCCATGTTTTGGACGGAGTGATTGAGATGAAGAAGGAGGAATTCCGGGAGTTACAGCAGAAGAACATGTCAGTGAGTGAGTATCTCAATAAATTCACCCAGCTAGCCCGTTATGCCCCGGAGGATGTCGCTACAGATGATGCCCGTCAAAAGAGGTTCAAGAAAGGACTAAACCCCGGTCTGAAAGTTCAAGTGGTGGGAAATGACTACGCCAGCTTTCAAAACATGGTGGACAAAGCGATGCTCATTGAGGAGAGTCGTCGTGAGTTAGAGGAATCTCGCAAGCGGAGGATGATGCAGCAAGGATCACAGATGCACCAGGCTCAGAGGACCCGCTTCAGTACGTTTCAGCCCACTCGTGTTCCACAGCAGTCAGGATTCAAAACACCTGCACCAGCTCCTCGCCAGTTCTCATCAGGACCAAGGCCAATTCCAGTTGGAAGCCAACAGCAGAGGATCACCAAGCCCATGACAGCAGTTACCTGTTTCAAATGCCATGAAACGGGACATTATGCCAACAAATGCCCGCAGAATCAAGCCTTGACACCAGTTCATTTCAACTTGGGCTCTACACCAGATCAGACTCCCGCAGCAGTTTTTTCCAGCATGAAGAGCATGATATGTACCACCATGATTGCGCTGGCACTAAATCTGCGATAAGGATAGTAAGTTTGTAGCGCTGGCCCTGCGTGCACCATATTTAGAAATAGTTAATGTTCAGTCTATGTAAAAGGTAGGCTGTAAATATATGTATAGGGTTTAGATTTATTTTACTAAAGCTTCGTTAGGTATGAGCTCCATTAATTCATGGACCGTTGTGGTTATTGGGTTGTTATGACCAGGGTTATTTCCTTGCCATTCAATTTGGTGTGGACGGTTGCTAATCCTGCATATCATACTATGAGTGAACGTGAAAGGAATGTAAAAAATGATGAAAAAATGGTATCATATGCATGGTAACAATTTAATTGTGTAGAGCATAAACTATGGACAATACATGTTTCGTAGAGTGTGTATCTCAGGTATTGGTATATTGATATACCATTTGGATGCAGAGTTGCTCTGTAATGCAAGTTGGCCTACATGTCTAGACAAAAGAATTTGGAATGAGGAAAAGATGAAATAAGTTAGAACTATTCTACGTGTGTCTGGTTGGATGTGTATTTTTGAATAAAAGATAGCGTAATAAACCTGAGTATTTACCAACCAGCATGCTAACAAATAAAGCAATAACTGGTGTATCTTGAGAAATGGTGAGGAGGACCTCAGCGTTGAATGATTCAGCATAATGGCCCCATAATGTTATAATTCCTGTTTGACTGCAAATAGGTAGAAAGATATTTTTTGTTTAAGTTAGTATAATAATGATGTAAGCATAGACCGTAAAAATTAGGAGAACATAGAGAAATAAGTACTGCAAAAAATGCATGTACCTTCCATCAGTCATCTTGATAGTACGTTTAACAGTTGGGCCTAATTTTGTTGTTGTTTCGATAAGTGGTGAAGCAGCTGTTATGAGGACAACAGTATTTAATAAATAACAAAGGTTAAACAAAAGGAAGCTAAAAATGAAGTAATGTGAATGCAAGGAGGCTAAGCTAATTATGTTGAGCTAGTAGGCACTGCACCTGGTAACAGAGCATTTTTTCCAATACGATCATTTAAGACAAAAAAAAAGGGGACCGCGTTGTATGCGTAAACAGGAAAGCCTTCTGGTTCTGGCAACATTTCCTTAACTCTAGTGTATTTCAAAAATCGAGCTAGGTTGCCGACATCAACTGACTTGTATGTTTCTTTTGCTTGAAGAACTTCAAAGTATTCAATTTCATAAATAGATCCTTTTTTTAACAAGGACGTAAATTTATGAAGCCATCTCTAGGGAACTAATCCTTCCATAACATTTCCCTAAAAAAAGGTAAACTATAATTTAGGTGTAAAAAAGTAAGCATACTACATGTAGAGAAGGATGAAGGCAACAATACTAATGTGCTAATAGTTTGTGTATACTAAAGACAAAGATTATGTAAAAGAGTAGAGTACTGTTTGTGTGGATTGAATGGAAGAACTGGATATTATGGACCTGTTCGTTAAGCATGATGAAGTCTAAGTGGTATACATCTACTGGATTGTGCGGGTTTTTAAATTCCCAAACACGCGCTAAACGCACAAGGATCTTCCATCTATGTGAACTTTGGTTTATGTGATTTAACAGCGCATACGCCATATGGAACCTGCATAGCATAAAGAGGTCAAATCATAAACGATGTAGCTATAGAGAGAGTATCATATTAACAAGGCTGGTATACTGTGAATTGTAAGACCACTTTTGTAAAAACACAATGAAAACAGCATGAGGTATATCACTGGAAAACACAAGCTGATATGAGGGGAAAGGAAGTGTAAAAAGAATCGAACAACATAAATGATGTACACAAGTAAGGAATAAAACAGTAACATCTGTGATATGTATAAATGAACAGATGGATATGTATGATGTTTTTTGCTATAGAAAAAAAATATTAGTTCACTAAAGCCCATGTGTGTGACTGTTATTTTTAAGATATACTAAAGTAGCTGGCAAATGTATATAAAACTAAGAAAGCATCTATTTCATATTCATGGAAAAGCATACACACATACATTACAATTTGGGTTACAAAAGCAGAAGTCTATCTACTAAAGGCAGTTTCTGTAGCTGTTGTCCTTAGTGGATATAAAGAGATGTGAAGAAAATTTTTCAAGTGACAAGAGCGAATTAGGGGAGATAATAACAACGATGACAGAAGGTACTAAATAGAAGCAAGCACTTCTTTGTATACTATATTTTTTGTCCAATCTAATTCCATTCTTGATAATGAAATGACCATTATCTTGACAACGATATATTGGGAAGCCAAATTCATCAATGACTGTTTCTGGGTTAAATTCTTTGGGATACAGTTTTGAACACACTCCATCTTTCATACATGAACAGTTTTTATTAAGATTTCCGCATTGTAACATCCTGATTTTCAGAGCCTTTTTGAAGCTTTTGAAATAAAATTCACCATTTGCATTTTTTCTGAAATTAATTAAAGCTTAAATGAGAATTTATGAATTAAAAGGATTTAATATGATTAAGTTAAACATTAACATTTGCCAAAGTTATTTTATTTGAGTTCCTTGGGTCTCAAGGAATTTATTGGTATTTTTCTGGATTTTTCTGGATCTATTTGCTATTTTCTAGAGCTCAAAATGATTTAATTGAATTTCTGGAAAAAGAAAAAGAAAAAGAAAAACCAGTCGGTCGAGCCGCAACCGCTTCCGCCCCCGCCGCGTGTCAGCCATCCAGAACCCCGCCCCGCATCGCAGCCGCCCGCTTTTGGCAAGTCGTACTCGTATGCGAGTGGGACTCTCAGGTCGTATCCCACCCGGACTCGTACTCGTGGCCGACCAGGACACCTCTACGACCGGGTATAAAAGGGCCGAACCCCTGGTGTCTCCCTCGTCCCAAGTCAAGCCTCGCCTCCGAGTTGAGCCGCTGGGGTCGTGCGCCTCGCCAAAGCCGTGGTCGTGCGCGTAGCCGCTGCCGTGGTCGTGCCGGAGCCCGAGATCGTGTCGTCCTCGCCGTCGTTTCGCCTTTGCCGATCTGCCGTCGCCGGTGAGTCCCGCCACCGTCCCTAGTCACCGCCGACCAGATCCCGCCGCCATCCATGCTCGTAGATCCGTGTGGTCGTAAACAACTTCATGGTCGTAAGTCTGCCTGAGTAGTCGTAGCCGCTGTGCAGTCGTAGCCGCCCGTGTGGTCGTAGTCGTAGATTGCTCTGTGTGGTCGAAGTAGTAGGTTCGACTACGTAGTCGTAATCTCGACTGAGTGATCATAGTCATGTGCTCGACTACGTGGTCGTAAGACCTGTAGCAACTCTCGGTTTCAGTCGCTCAATTCAACGTGGTCGTTAGCTTCTGCGTAGTCGAAAGTCTTCTGCGTAGTCGTAAGTCTTCTGCGTAGTCGTAAGTCTTCTGTGTAGTCGTAAGCCATTCTCCGTGGTCGTAAACCCTATTGATCGTGTTTGCCGTGGTCGTAACCCTCCCGACCGCGATAGCCGTGGTCGTAACTCCCTCTCCGACCACGTTGGTTTCCGAAGACAATCTTTTTCTCCGATTTAAAACTTCCCAGAGCCCGTTCTTATTCGTCCTAGCTCCGATTGACCCGATTCTTTTTCCTAAATTCATCTAAAATTGAGCTCTATCTTTTGGTTCAGGTTTGGAAGTTTTTGGAGTTCATTTGAATTTTATTTGATTTTATTTTGTGTTTCGATTTGCGTTCTCTCTCGTTAGATCACGCGTTCGAAGGAGCGGAAGTTGGATTTGAAGATCAAGAGTAGTCAACTGAGCAAGGCCAAGGCAAGTCGTGTCCTTTGATCATGTTGAACCCAGTTTTCAAATCTATTATGTATTATGTTGTTTTAAATTATCTTGCATCGCTACTTTTATTCAAACCCTTGTATTGGTAGTTATCGTCCCAATTGGTTATTTCCCTCCTTGATAATTTGAATGCCCTGATTTCATTGTCACCATAGAATGGGAAATTACTTAGTGATGCAATATTAGTTGTCACATGGGTTGTGCGTTTAATTGCTTAGCCATGCTTATCACTAGTACGTTGGGTTCATCATCACATGTGGTTAATTAATCTTGACTTAATGATATACTTGAATGTGGTGGTTAACCACGATTATAAAACTTGTTCCCATGGCATGGGTAGTGTCATTGGTGTTGGTTATACCAAATTGGTTTTCACTTGGGCGATTGATCGTGCAGTAAAGGGGGTGCTGAATGCACATGGGATGTGGATGCTTCGCCTGGGTAATTCTTAAGGACTTAACTTTGTGCGCCATTGATCTGAGCTAAGTCGTGCAAACCACATGTCTAGTATGGGATAGACCTGGCATAACAATTTGTGAAGTCTCCATTTTTGTTTTTGCTACCGATGTCGTTGTGGCGCAAGAGGGGGCAATTATCGACTAGGGGGTTACCCTACTCGACGGCGAAACCTTAGCGAGTGGGATCAGGTGGAGATGGATCATTGTAAAGGCCTTGTTGTGATTATCTTTATCGTGAGGATTATCACATCGTGTGGGTACAGTTGTGCAACCTCTGCAGAGTGTAAAACTATTCGAATAGCCGTGTCCTCGGTCATGGACAATGCTCGGTGATTTCACACGAGGGGTAGAGTTTTTATGAAATCTGGTTGGGTTGAGCTGGGAAGTGAACGGTCAGTTCACTTGTGATTATATTCAATTCCTTGGATTATTTATTTAACGTCCTTTGTTAAAGTTGCTTTTCAATCTATGTATGATATTTACTTCAATTGTCGCTTTCTGCAAAACTAACCTTTCAGCCATCCATTGTTAAGCCTTGCATATTATATTGCATTCATTTGTTACAAACGGCTTGCTGAGTACCAATGTACTCACGGCTTTATGCCCCTGTTGCTCAGTTGAGGAGGAGGAGTATCACCAGCAGGAGGTTCCAGAAGGAGAGTACTTCAACGTCTTCGCGGATTAGGCTTCGTTCTCCACTCGATAGCCTGTGGGCGTGTCGATTGGCTGCTGCGCTTTCTTTTGGATTTCCGCTGCTAGTTTTTGTTAAGCCCTTCAGGCTAATAATTGTAAGCTTGGCCATAAGGTCATACTCTGATGGTTATTAATATAATTTGGATTTCCTTTAGAATATCGTGATGTGGATGATATTTGTCTTTGTTTGCGCTGTGTGCACTGGCGTGATCCTGGACTAGTGCAGAATACACAGGAGAGTCCGGATTTGTATATTCGGGTCTCGACACGCATGGACCATGCATCATGAATTCTTCAACAAGAGCATAACCAAGTGGGTCAGTAGCTGGATTAGAAATTTTGGCACATATAAGGGTATCTATGAATTGAGTAGTTAGATCCATCGCACGGTTAGCAAGCCATATAAGGGTATGAACATGAGGTGGTCCTCTCTTTTGAAACTCAATAGTGTATAGAACTGTTAGAAACAAAGGAGATAATTTAGAGGAAATGGCAGTGTATTGATATTAAAAAGAAAGCAACATGCTCATGATGGAGGCAGTAAACTGACCTGCTCGCACAATACCAAAAGTGCGACCACTTTTTATGTCACAAATATATTCGGTAAGCTTCATATGGAATACTCGAGTTACAATATCAAAGCGATCCACATATTTTTGACCAGGTTCGTGTTTGAGCGCATCCATAATTTCTGGCCATCTTGAATTGCATGTGAAAGTAGAGAACAAATCAAGAGCATTGTATTCACGGTAGATAGCCATAGCATCTTGGTAATTGAGTGCATTATATCGAGGGTTACCAGTAAAGTTTGCAGGAAGCAAAATCGTGACACCAATATTTTTGCATTATGATGTGTCCTCACCAAGTGCATCCAAAATGCCTTGATATGTCTCTGAACGTAGCACATCTTGATTGAAGAAATGAAATGAAAGACGGTTTGCTTCAAGACATGAATAGCAATCAACTTCTATCTGACTTGAAAGACGGCCACAACATGTATAAGGATTTGGTTCATTTTTCGATAATGACATTCATAACAGTAGTACTCAATCATGGACACCTCATCTCTAGCAGAAGGCAAGCTGTCATCAATAGCTCTATATTTAATACCAAGATGGAAGCATTTCTCACCATATGGAAATAGCAATGGGTACTGAAGAGACATCAGAGCGGGATTTAGAGGTGAGACTTGCTTTAGCTCACCAGGGTGACTTTCAACAACTATATCAAATTTGTTGTTCTCCAAAGATAAATCACCCACAACTAAAACAGCTACCTCAGGCACAGTTGGTAGAGAATACTGATCACCATGATTATCAGACGAACCAATAAGATGAATATGAACCTCTAGATTTTCTTGAGAAAATAATCGGTCACGTGCCATTCTAAATTCTTTTACCAATGGATTGGAACAGTTAAGCATAACAATTAAGGTAGCAACTATATTACCATCCGCTTCGTCATGTGTATCATCTTCTTTATTAAACACAGATAATTTGTTGTGAACTTCCTTTATGTGTCATAGATATATAGCTGGGCATATTGTGGCTTTTGGCCTGGTTTAGGAATTAATGAACCAATACGGTGATGGACAACACCATTTATACGGAAAACGTAAGGGCCTCCACCAATGTTAATGGTTCTATCAACATCTAAGCCCAAGGAAGTGAATGCAAATACGGAATTGTAATGACGAATCAAGCGCATAAATTCATTTGAGTGAGGGCCTTTACTAAAACCAATAAGTTTTCGAAGTGGATATGGGAATTCTCTATGTGGTGGAAGGGACACTTTACCACCCCGACAACATTTATTATAAATAATCCGTCAATGTCTAGAAGAGCTTCTATGTTGAGACCTTTCTTGGAACCAAAAAACAGCACCACATTTATTACACTCATAATCTGGACCACAATAATACGATCGATCATCATAAGTGGCTGAAACGACATAGAGAAAGGAGTATAAAAGAAGAAAGAACAAGCAGACTTAGTAATCGTATAAGACACATGGAGAGGTAATGATAAAAAAGAAGGATAAATAATGGTATAAGCTAGATCATATGGCTGAACCTTTCAAGCAAGAAATATATTCCTTAGAAAGAGAAATGATTGGTTCTCTAAGTGGGTTTGAACTAAAAGGCCATGTGCTACATGAAACGTGAAGCAAACGTAGTGGCAGACATAGAGCAAGGCATGATAAAGCATGTATGGTTGGACGCAAGAAAAAGTAGAAAACAAAAGAAGAGCTACAAAACAAAACAATAAAAGAAAGAGACCTATTCTAGCAGCAGCTTGGTACAAGTTGGATAACCTCCTATTTTTCCTATTGTTGACCGCCTCGAGGGAACTAACCAATGGGCAAAAATGATCTCCTATCATGTAGGCAAGCAGAATAAACAAAGGATAAAGGAAAAGCTTATACCAGAGCTAATAGGAAAGAAAGAAAAGAAATGGTTATAAAGAGTGTGGATAACCATGTTGACGCTTCCATGGAGGAACCATATTAACATCTGTGACAAACGTTGTAGGACAACAAACAAAACCGAAACAAAAAAATCAATAGGAAAGCAGAAGTTTCCAAGAAGAATGGAAAAGGGTGTTGTGTATGAAGTATGCAACACCAACAATGATCATACATGGCTGTGGTCGTAGCTGTGAAAGCACTGGTGCGAAGGCATTAGGTAAAACATGTGGAGACAACAGCGGGGACGCCCTTTAGTTGATCAGTTGTTTTCTGCGTAGAATTTCCTCACGGTGCGCTCTAGTAGAGCGTGATGGATCCATAAAAGCAAAAAACAACAAGCGACCGATCAATAATCCAGGTAAAACGACAATACTGCAAGGGAGAAAATGAAAAGGCTAAAAAAAAGCAGGAAAAAGAAGTACACGAACAACATAGCCAGAAGGTTACCAGTGCAAGAATGAAATGGGAAAGGCAAAAAAGGAAAAGCTAAATTTACCAACACGAAAACACGAAAGCATGCTTGAACTACACAAGGAAGAAGCATGAAAGAAGCATCGATGCTAATGAAGATTAGTGTAAGTAGCGCACAAACGGTCATATAAGCAAGCATGCAAAACATGAAAGTACATAAGCGTTAACTGTAAAAATAAACCAGTACAAAACCACATGGAAGAAACAATGATGAAATTGGTATAGATGCTGTAAAAATGGGTATATTCGAAGAGGCAAAAGTGTAATACGTACCATAATAGTAAGGACAATGTAATAATTAATTAAGATTTGCAATAACTAAATAGCCAATTAGGAGAGCAGGAAAGCCTGTAAACAGAAACATGAGGGTAAAGAGTGAAGTTTACACAGCATATATTAAATGGGTGAGGAAAAATGGATAAATAAAATATCCAGCGCAACACAGTGAAGAGGCTGTTGGTAAACATAGGAACAGAAGTCATGAACAACATTTAGGGGGATGAAATGGGCAGCAAAGATAGTAACACACATAAAATAAGTAACCATGGTAGCAAATGTTTTTTGAGAATTAGATCAAGAAAATAGATAGCAGTACAACAAAGTAAGTAGATATAGCATAGTAACTAATTGGGAACATAGAGAAGCATGGCAAAAGAGTATGTAATTCAATACAATATAGTAATTAGGTGGTAAAGAGTCTGTAGTTCAATACAATATAATAATTAGGTGATGATCTACACAAACGGTTAGCTTATATGAACAGCATAGCTAACAAGGCATCAAGAAATGTAAGCAACAAAATAAAGATTATTGTAGGCAATGTACAAACTGGCACATGCATAAATCATAAAATAATAAGCACAACGAAATAACCATTCACAAAATCCCAACAAAGCGAGAACGCACAAAGGTATCTACAAGGGACCTATCTTAAGGATAAGCATAGAAAAAATAAAACTTAAGAAGATAATAACAACAAGAACAACGCAGTAACAACGAAATACAAATGGTACATCAGGTACCTAAGAGCGCAGAAAGGGTAATTATTACCACAACGAAGATTAGCGAGAACGACGCAGGGCTGAAGATTAAGCAGAACGAAATAAAACCGACGATCCTTAAATGGCACGTAAGATGACCAAAATAACTAATATAATAATTAGGTGGTAAAGAGTCTGTAGTTCAATACAATATAATAATTAGGTGATAATCTACACAAACGATTAGCTCATATGAACAGCATAGCTAATAAGGCATCAAGAAATGTAAGCAACAAAATAAAAACTGTTGTAGACGATGTACAAACTAGCACATGCATAAATCATAAAATAATAAGCACAATGAAATAACTATCCACAAAATCCCAACAAAGCGAGAACGCACAAAGGTATCTACAAGGGACCTATCTTAAGGATAAGCATAGAAAAAATAAAATCTAGGAAAGTAATAACAACAAGAACAACGCAGTAACAACGAAATACAAATGGTACATCAAGTACCTAAGAACGCAGAAAGGGTAATTATTACCACAACGAAGATTAGCGAGGATGACGCAGGGCTAAAGTTTAAGCAGAACGAAATAAAACCGGCGATCCTTAAATGGCATGTAAGATGACCAAAATAACTGGTGGAGAACGATGATCTAACCCAAAATGATCCTGCATTGTGAAAGGAGTGGCACTAAGTATGAAGACAAAATAGTAATTGAAATGAGTGAACTAAATAGCCACACAACTATAATAGAGAAACAAGACAGGCATAAAAAGAATGAAATGTGCGAAGCTAATAACAATAGGTATAATGAAATACAAATAGTATTAAATAGGTGAGGAAAAATGGATAAATAAAATATCCAACGCAACACAGTGAAGAGGCCGTTGGTAAACATAGGAACAAAAGTCATGAACAACATTTAGGGGGATGAAATGGGCAGCAAAGATAGTAACACACATAAAATAAGTAACCATGGTAGCAAATGTTTTTTGAGAATTAGATCAAGCAAATAGATAGTAGTACAACAAAGTAAGTAGATATAGCATAGTAACTAATTGGGAACGTAGAGAAGCGTGGCAAAAGAGTCTGTAATTCAATACAATATAATAATTAGGTGGTAAAGAGTCTGTAGTTCAGTACAATATAATAATTAGGTGATAATATACACAAACGGTTAGCTCACATGAACAACATAGCTAACAAGGCATCAAGAAATGTAAGCAACAAAATAAAAACTATTGTAGGCAATGTACAAACTGGCACATGTGTAAATCATAAAATAATAAGCACAACGAAATAACCATTCACAAAATCCCAACAAAGCGAGAACGCACAAAGGTATCTACAAGGAACCTATCCTAAGGATAAGCATAGAAAAAATAAAATCTAAGAAGGTAATAACAACAAGAACAATGCAGTAACAACGAAATACAAATGGTACATCAGGTACCTAAGAGCGCACAAAGGGTAATTATTACCACAACGACGATTAGCGAGGACGACACAGGGCTGAAGTTTAAGCAGAACGAAATAAAATCGGTGATCCTTAAATAGCACGTAAGATGACCAAAATAATTGGTGGAAAACGATGATCCAACCCAAAATGATCCTGCATTGCGAAAGGAGTGGCACTAAGCATGAAGACAAAATAGTAATTGAAGCGAGTGAACTAAACAGCCACACAACTATAACAGAGAAACAAGATAGGCATAGAAAGAATAAAATTTGCTAAGCTAATAACAACAAGTATAATGTAATAATGAAATACAAATAATAAGACCACGAAAGGGCTATAAGAAGAATTGGCTCTAAGTATGAATGGAGGAACAATTTATGAATGCAGTATAACATAAAAGAGGCAATTACCACCAGAAAAAGATTAATTAAGATGACGCAGAGAAGCAGAATGAATTAAAGCAACGATTCTTAAACGGTACGTAAGACAATCAGCATCAACAGCGCAGAACGATGATTCAATCCAAAATTGTTCCTGCATTTATAAGGGAGTAATAGTAAACATGTAAACAAAGCAGTAGTCGAAGTGAATGTAGGAAACAACCACCTCCAATCACAAGAAGCAGATTAAAAGAGATAAGCTAATAATAAACAAAAGGGAGAAGAAATATAAGGCAGTCACAATAAACATGTAAATAAAGCAGTAATCAAAGCGGATGTAGTAAGCAACTACTCAATCACAATAAAGAAACGAAAAGAGAGAAGCTAATAATAAACAGAAGGGAGAAGAAATAAGAAAGAAAGCAACAAGGATAGTAATCAAGAAAAGCGAACCACCCATTCGTAAGCGACAGCAAGAAAGAATGGAAATCAGGAACTACCTAGTACTGAGCACCTGCTGTATGACACTAAGCCTCCTCTTTACAAAAATCTAAGCTTAAAACAAACAAAGAGGGAGCGATCAGCAAAACCGTAGCAGGCAACAGCGAAGCAGCAAACCGTAAGTGTAAAACAAAAGGAGAAGAAATCAGTGAGTATGGAACCATAAACAGGAAGGCACACATTACGGCCCCCATTAACATAGACTGAAAGGCCTAGAAAGAAAGGGGGCACTGCAAACCAAGGCGAGCACAACAGAAAGGGAAACGCGTTGCGCCATAGAGCGGCGGTGAGCAGCAGAATGATCCCCCATCGCTACAAAACGAAACACATATGAAGGAAGCAAATGGGGAGAACCTAACCAAGGCGAAGCAGAAGAAACGTGCATCAAAGTGTAGCCCGAGAAGCGCAGGAGCCGAGGTGGAAGCAGGAACCCAAAAGGCAGAACACACGGACGCATCGCGGAGCCTGAAAGGCGAAACAAACTCCCTGGCAAAGTCCGCGGTGGCCAGAACCATCCCGAAGCGTTCACCGAACACACGCGTCGAGGCAAGAGGAACTGGAAACAAGAGGGCACGAGGAAACTGTGGCTCGCTACCTATGCAGGAGCGCTCATGTGGACTGGTTAACAGCGGACAGCGTCGCTCGTACTATACACGTATTGCACACACGTGTCGAGGCAAGAGTGTAAAAGCTCTACGTGGCACGGGCGAGCGGGCAGAGAGTCCCCCAGCTTTGATTTACGAATGATACTTATATTACCAAAATATGTCACAAATTGCATACATACCAACCTAAAAATCTACTACTGTCATGACATTTTTGAGTAACAAATGGCTTCCTACCACAAAAGGCTGCCTCCATAGATTACTAATAGAAGCCCTTAGTGTATATCATTAATAGCTCCAATATAATCCTATTTGGTCAAAAAATAGGAAAAAAATTAATAAGCACAAAATTTTGGCCAGCAATCTCTAAGGTATTGTTGTTAGGTATCATACCTTAAAGTATGGATCCCATCTTGGGTTCCTTGCAATTTTGCTTGGAGTCTCCAATGAAGGTAAGAGACCATATAGAAGGTCTAATATATGTTTGTGATAAACAATTGGTACTTTAGTTGAGTTGAATTTGAATTTTGCTATAATTTCAGAAAATTCAGATTTTTAGATTGTGCTGTCAAAGCTCAGGCGGTCTAACCGGCCAGTGGGTGGCGGTCAGACCGAACATAGGTCTTTGGAAAACTGAACACCAAATACTTGTGTAGATTTATAAGGAAATGAGTTTGCACTTGGTGCCACTGGAATTAAAATTTTGAGCTGAAACTAGATAGAGTTTAACCAAAATTTCAGATAAGGTGTTTTCTGGTACAATTAAGCAATTAGGCCAGCTAGTGGCCGATGGTTTGACCGAGGTGGTCTGACAGACATGGTGTCAGTGGTCAAATCGGCCCCAATGATCTGACTGGCCTTGGCAATTTGGTTTGGTTAAGTTAGAATCAGTGGTGATTGAGTATGTGCATGGCATGGGTGTCATGGGTTAATTGTATTATATTGCATCATGCATGGTTTTGACTAACGTGAGTCAAGTGCATGGAACTTATACTCAATATAGTTATTTGATCTTTGAATGTGCAAGTGGCTTTGAGGATGTAGCGCTTGACGGCAAGGAACAGAGACTAAGCGATAGAGCTAAGGTTCGAGCAGTCATGTAAGTTGAGTGAGGCTACGTGGCTCAAGTGCGAAGCACAGAGAGGACAAAGATCACAAAGAGATGAGTTGGTGCATGTGTGCACCAAGTGACTAGACCGATACACGTAGAGATGGTTCAGGAGTGTCCGAATGCGTGAAGATGTGATGGCTAGTCACTAGGCACGGGCAACATGTTGAAATATGGAGTGATGTTTTGAGGTGAAAGTGAAGACGAAATCAAAGGAAAATACTCGGAAACTTCATCAAAGATATTTGGTAGTTGACCAAATTTTGGGTTAGTGCCTTGATCGAAACTGCGATGCGGAGAGGCCCAAATGAGAAGTAGTTTAGGTCAAGGAGAGCTGAAGTTGACAAGTAGATCAATCGCTAAAGAGTTAGCAGGTTTAGGCTTGTAAATGCTTTGAGAAGTGTGTGTAAATGTGTAAAATCCATATTAGTGGGGTTGATACGGGGTCGCCCGATCTTCTCGACGTAGGATTAAGATATTCACGTGGATTTGATGAACCGTAGTGATCCCCCATTGCCAATGCAAGAGTTAGCACTCTATAATTCGCCCAACCACACGTGCTGAACTTCACGACCACCGATGAAGTTCCATCGCGCTCCCAATTCCCAGCAGAAAGGTTGAACGATTTTGATTTCAGCGAACTCCCAATTCCCTCATATTGGTTCGTCCAACAGAAAGAACAAGAGTATTCTATTATCAAAAGTGGTCTGAGTTTTATAGGGGTGGCGGCTGTCTTTTAAAAATATACAAGGGGTGGAGAGTCGGCCAAACACTTGGAAACTAAATAGGACTCGATTACAAAACCCTAGGCCCTGCTTTGACTAGGACTGAAAAAGTGACATGACTTGTTTTGCAGTTTCTGATTGACTCGTAAGAAATTTGGAGGTGAGATCAAATTTATTTGAAATTAGACTTCAAGAGCTTTCCATAGAGTACAAGAACTCCTCAATCGGATTCTGTTTGTAAAAGTTATGGCCGTTTTAGTAGGTGTTTGTTGGGCTGTCCCGAACCGAATCCGAATTGAGTTCTGAGTTGAATCCGAGTTTGAATTCGGTTGTACATGTGGGAGGTCCGAATTAGGCTTCAGAATCTTATCAAAAACTTGGGCTTTAAGTTTTTGGGCTTCTCCCCTTTTGCTCTCCCACTACATGGGCATCTTTCCTCCTTGATCAACTGCATAGGCTGCTTGGCTTTCTCCTTTCCATCCCCATGGGCTTTGAGCTTTTTGTTCTTGGTAGCAAATATGATTACACTCCTTGTGCTTCTCCATTGCTTTGGCTCCGGAATCTTCATAATATTCAAACCTAATAATAAACAAGAATTTGGCATAAGGTAGTATATCGTTCCCAGGAATAGAAGAAAATTCATTAAGAAACAAATTCATCTGACAATATTTAATGCGGCTCAATACTTCCTTCCAGTGAAATAATGTATTTGACTAAAAAATACTAAGCATGTGCGTATCTGTATCATCCTCCCCTTCTTCAAGAAAAGCCGTCCTCGGCTTTTGATAGCCTGAAATTGTACTAAACAAAGAATACAATGTGTATGCATGGTATATGTATTTGTCAGTTACACCCCTTCCGTCTTTCACATTATTATTACCTGGAGGTGTAGTAAGCAAAAAGAACAACACATATGCATGGTATATGTATAAATCAATTATTGTGTCATCGGTGTTAAAAGATCATCAAGTCAACATGTGGGATGAAAGATAGCTTCATAAGTTGAAGGCCATCAAGAAGAGGATGCATCATGAGTTGATGTATGTCAAGACAATGACTCAGACTTGAGGTAAAGATGTATGTCATCAAGTTTTAAGAGAATTCTTAAGGCAAATGGTTGACTAGCTAGAGCTAAGGATATGTTCCTAATATTTTACCGGTCTTAGTGTTTGGTTGAAGACCGGATTGCTAGCATAGATTGTCGTACTATTAAGAAAGGCCATGTCTAGTAACTTGATTCTCATCATGTGTTGATAACTCAATCTCACTTGCTCTAGCTCTCCGTAGTATGATACTTATGTTTGCAAATGTGTTTTGCAAATGGTTAAAACTAATATGTTGAATCCTTGTAGCACGGGACTATACATTGCAAATACGTTTTGCAAGTGTTTGAAGTCCATGTTTCCTACTCCTTATGACATGAGGCTTATGTTTGTAAATAGTTTAAGCTCACACATAATCCTTGTGTCATGATTTCAAAAGTGTGCAAATGTGTTTTGCAACTTGTTAGGAATTATGTTTGACCCTTATGTGCATAATACTATAATTTACAAATGTATTTTGCAAAATCTATTGAAATATATGCATTTCTCAGGAAAATCAGAACTACTGCAGTGTTTCGTGAAGTACTACCGTTGGGCGGAAGTACCGATGTTGTGATCACGGTACTACCACATTCGTTGGTGGTCAAAAACCAATGTGGTTGAACATCTATATAGTTGAAGACTAGAGTGGTAAAACTAACGTGGTCGGTGACCAGCATGGTCAAACCAATGTGGTCGAAGATCAGAATGGTCAAACCAACGTAATTGAAACTAGCATAGTCAGCGACCTGTGTGGTCAAACCAGACAACGTGGTCAAAACCAGCGTGGTCGAAGATCTATGTAGTCAAACCAAACAATGTGATCAAAGACTAGTATGTTCAACGAGCGGTAGTACCAGTTCTGTGTGAGCGGTTCGACCGGCTTGCGGTACTACCAGCTCTATATGAGCGGTGCTACCGGAGTTGTGGAATGACCACTTGTGTAGCAGTACATTTTTTACGAGAGACACAAGTTGGAAGGTTTTATCCTCCCTAGTAAATCGGTAGTTCCGTATGTGTGGAATGGTACTACCGTTCAGCGGCAGTACTGGCTTTGTGTGGCGGTACTACCGATTTTGCCTATAACGGCTAGTTTTCTGACTGTTGCTGAAGGGAGCGGTAGTACCAGGCTTTTGACTGTGGTACTACCGAAAATCCTGATTTCTGTACCAATGGCTAGTTTCGAGGTGTGAGGTATAAATGCTCCTTTGTGACTGGTTGGGATAAGACCTTTGGTACTCTATTTCACTCTCTTGAGCTAGTGTAAAGTTCTCCTTTCAATTGTTCATGTGTTGCACCTTGTGATCAAGGAGAAGAAATCTAAATTGAATGTGTTGCATCTAGAGGTGAATTTGAAAGTCTAAGCAAGGGGTTTGATTTATTACTCTTGGAGTTTGCCAACTCCTAGACGGCGTTGAAGACGTCGTGTGCAGTGATCCTATCAAAGAAGGTTGTGATAAGACCCGGTAAGTTGTAAAGGTTGTGAGAAGACCCGACAAGTTGTGAATGTTAGAGCTCACCTCCCTGGACCGGGAAAGATCTACCACTAATAGATTGATGTGTTTGGCTTAATTCTTGGAGCTAGTCTAATTCGTTTGGGTTTATCTCAACATGAACTAGGAGAGACCGATAAGTCTCCAAACACCATAGTAAAAAGAAACCATGTCAATTGTAATTTGTTCTCTTATGCTCAATTTACATTCAAGCAATTTACATTTATAGAATTAAATTGATTGCTTATCATCCTAGATTGCAAGCCTTTGATATACACTTAGATTGTTGGTGCATTTAGGTGAACCTAGTTGATTTAGACCTTGTTTATGCTAAACCAAATTGAGTTACGCTTCTGCATTATATACTTAGTTTTAGCCAAATAGAAATAAAAAAAGATTTTTAAACTGCTTATTCACCCCCCCTCTAGTCGACCTCCACGATCTTATAGATTTTTGTTAACACAATAATGGAGTCTAGAGATACTTCATTCTTTGAGGATATTTTTCTATGAGAACTGCAAGTAGTACTTCACAAACTGAGAATGTTCAAATTAAAAATATTGAAAGTAAGAATAATCAAACTTCTGAACTTCCCACTATTTCTGAACCAATATATGATATCCCTGAAGAGGATAATAATCTAGTCATAAAGACAAAGGGTTGAGAAAACATTTGGTGATGACTTTATTTTAAATCTCATGGACGATGCACCAAATACTCTTTTATAGGCTTATGCATTTTTTGATGCTGAGTATTGAAAAGAGGCAATCTGTAGTGAGATGGACTCTATTATGGCTAATGGGACTTGGAAGATCACTGGTCGTCCTATCGAGTGCAAACTTGTAGGATGTAAGTAGGTCTTTAAAAAGAAACTAAGGACTAATAATACTATTGAGAACTACATGGTAAGACTTGTGGCCAAGGGTTACATCCAGAAAGAGTGAGAAATTTTCTTTGATATATATTCTCTTGTCATCAGACTAACCACTATCAGAGTGCTTCTTATGTTAGGATCTTTCTATGGTCTACATGTCTGTCAAATGAACGTGAAGACAACTTTCTTTAATGAATAGCTGGACGCCTCAATGGCTTAGCCTCGGCATGGTTCGACTCGGCCTCGATAGCTTTGCCTCGGCCGAACTTCCCTTCGCCTCGATGTAGCTTGACCGATTCACCTCAGTGAGCCCTAACACGCCTCGATGGCTTGGCCACATCATGGTCCGATTCGGCCTAGACGGCTTTGCCTCAGCAAAACTTTGCTTCACCTCAATGGTGTCTCCTCGACCAGGGGCTACCCCTAGCTCGACAAATTAGTCTCGGCGCACTCCAACACGACAAGATGGCTTGGCCTCGGCGTGATTCGATTCGGCCTCGATAGCTTTGCCTTGGCCAAACTTCGCTTCATCTCAATGGAATCTCCTTGACTAGGGGCTCCTCCTAGCACGACGGATTCGCCTCGACGAGCTCCAACACGCCTCGATGGCTTGGCCTCGACGTGGTTTGACTCAGCCTTGAAGCTTTGCCTTGGCTAAACTTTGTTTTGTCCTGATGGCATCTCCTCGATCAGGGGGTCCCACTAGCTCGACATATTTGCCTCAGCAAGCTCCAACATGTCTCAATGTCTTGGTTTTGGCATGGTTCGACGGCTTTTCCTTGGTCGAACTTCGCTTCGACTCGATGGTGTCTTCTTGACCAGGGTGTCCCCTTGGCTTGACGGATTCACTTCAACAAGCTCCAATATGCCTTGATGGCTTAGCCTTGGCGTGGTTTGACTCGACCTTGATGACTTTGCCTAGGCCAAACTTTGCTTCGTCTCAATGGTGTCTCCTCGATCAAGGGCTCCACCTAGCTCGATGGATTCATTTCGGCAAGCCCCAACACACCTCGATGGCTTGACATCGATGTGGTTCAACTTCGCCCAGGTCTACCTTGTCTTGCTCCGATCATCGCCATCATGTCGATTTATCTTTCTCGTCACTTAGATAGATTTCTTTCCCGATCTGCTTACTTCACTTGTTGATGAAGATGGGTTTTGGTGATGGTTATATCATGCTCAGCGGTTGATTTGGTTGCTGTTGTGATGGGTTTGGTTGCATATGATTGTTCAGTTTGGGAGGTCTCGGTGGATTGTGTATGGTAAGATGGTAATGGCTACATGTTGGAAGCCTTGAACAAAAATATTGGTTGCCATATTGGTTTGGATAGCTTTAGAATAGGGTTTGGTCATTCTGCACATAGGTTCTTCCACAGGATAACAAATTTGATCAAAATCCTATTTTTACTTCCAAGCACAGTTTTTGTTAGGTGAATGGATAAAGATGAGAACTCATAGTTTAGGGCCTTAGTGTATCTCTCAAGCCAAATTTATGTTTGTTAGTATAGAAATTAAAGTCATGTTTCTTTGGACTGTTTTTTCTCAAAAACGCAGAAGAATTGCTTTGTAGCCAGCGCATGGTCGTAATCAACATCTTGTATCAAACAATGTGACAGCTGTAAATTTTAATTTTCTTTTTATGTGAGTTCGAGTCTAATACAATATAAGGTTGAGTTGTACTTGATTAGGGGTCTTGTGGACTTTCTCAAGGGTTATATAAGCCTTGTAATACAAAACCTTTGAGTAGACCACGATAAACTAATCTATTATTTTCGGAGAGAGTCATAAGCTTGTTCTTACTAGGGTTTGGTATATGATTGCAACCGAGAGAGGAATTGGACATTCTCAACTCCGTTGTTCTTATGATTCCTTGTAATTTGCAGGAGTGGCAACACGTCTACTTGTGTGATCGGGTAGACGGGATCACGAGCATGTGGTTGGGCAAATTCTTTTGTTGCAGATTACTGTTCTAACAATGACTGGCGCCATCGGTTCAACAGGTTGTATGGATCCAAGTTATCATCATCAATCCTACGTCGTAAAGATCGAACATCTCCCGTATCAGTTAGCCTTTTCCTTTGCATCCATTTTCATAAATTGGCATGCACTTTTGTTTAGATTGTAGGAGTGACTATGGTACATGTATATGTATTGTATGCACTAACAGTTTACAAACACTTTTTCTACCATCCCATACTCATCCTACAAGTGCGAGTAGGGAAAGTTTTTTGTAGTTAAAGTTGTATGGTGTTTGTGCAGTTATTTTAGTTTTCTTCCAAGCAGACTCTGAACAAAATGCTGGACAAAACCGGGGATTTCTTGCCTTTTTTTAATTGAATTCAATATCTTTTTCTGCAATCATTTCTGTGCATGCAAATATGGGTGTGCCTAGCTACTTTCTTGTATGTGAACTGCACGTCTTCTATAGTAGCAAAAGTTGCTGTAGATTATAGACACTATGCGAAATAGAACTACCCAGAACAAAACTGGAGATTTTCCGCCCTTTTTAAAAAGTTGAATTCAGTAACTTTTTCTGCAGTTATTTCTGTGCATGCAAACATAAGATGTGCCTAGCTACTTTCTTCTATGTGAACTATGCATGTTTTCTATAGTTAGCAAAAGTTGCTATAGATTATAGACACTATGCGAAATAAAACTACCCAGAACAGTATTGTATTGAAAAACACCAGTGGTAGCAGCTTTCATTTTTGCTATTTGCTTGTCGAAAAGTTGTTCCGTTATTATACTCAACATAAGTATGTATGCCTGTCACTAACACCCCTCTTCCACTTGTGTTTTCCTGATATACTTAAATTTCATGTTTTAAATGCTTACTTCAGATAGATTTTTTTACCTTGCCTGATATAACAAAAAGTTAACAAGTAACATGATTTCGACAGAGAAAACGAGGTTCCACAGAATCCATTGGTTTGTATGCGGTCCAATGTTGTAAATGTCATAAATGGCGTGTGGCTCCAACAAAAGATGAATTTCAGACAATCCGTGAGAATTTCACTGAGGAGCCATGGTTCTGCAGCAGAAGACTTGATTGCTTGTGTGACCACCCTGCAGATATTATGATAGTTGCCGCATCTGGGTCATCGACAAGCCCAACATACCAAAGCCTCCGCCCGGGACTGAGAGACTACTGATTATGAGAGGTGATTTGTCTAAAATGGATACCTACAATGCCATGACTCATGCCAAATGGGAATTGTGCAAGGTGCACTGGGGATGTGGATAAGTTTCTTGAGGCAAATCCAGAGTACAAAGATCGCTTGTCAGTTGAAAGCTTCAGTTTTGCAACACCCAAGATTGTTGAGGAGACTGGTTCTCACAGCTCTGTGTGGAAAGCTAAGGCTAAGAAGCAGGGCAAGACAAATGCTTCAAGCAGCAACAACTAATTACTTAGAAACTATAAACTATGCCTGTGCTATGCTCAGGTGATGCTCAACTCTGGTTCGTGATGCTCCATCATCTACCATAAGGGTAGTTAAGCCAGTTTTATCTCTGAGCATTCTAATGCACTGAACATTTCCTTTTTTTTTTATGTATCAACTTCTGGGAAAATTCTGAGATGATTGAGAAGGGCTGTAGCTATTTTCATAATAAACTAACTTTAGTTATAGACATATCTAGGGTGGAGCAGGGGTTCGGGGGCAGTGTTTTCAAGTCGTCCGACTAATCGCGATTAATCGCGATTAGTCGTCCAGATCGGTCACTGGGGTTCGATTTGGAGCAGCGACCCGATTACCTCGATCAGAAGTCCGGTCGTCCGATTAGTCGACGACTAATCATGATTAGTCGTCCGACTAGGCCAGGGACGACTAATTTCCGGCGGATTTTTGGCGTGAGCAGAGGAGCGAGCGCAGCGGGCGCGGGAAAGAAAAGGGGAAAGCATCGCCCGGGGGAAAAGCATCGCCCGCGCGGGAGGGAAAAGAGGGAGACTGGGAGAGGGAAAGAAAAGGGGAAAGCATCGCCCGCTCTCCGCCGAAAAGCTCTCCGCCGACACCCGCACCTTCCGCTCTCCGCCGGGTCCGCCGGGAAGCTGCTCTGCCCCGGCCGCTGTCCTCCCCGCCGGGCGGCTGCTCCCGCCGGCCACTGGATCCGCCGGCGGTCAGCTCCTTCCGCCAGGCGCTGGTCCCGCCGGTCCTCTGCTCCCGCCGTCCTCTGCTCCACAGGCAAGTTTCCCCGCCGGCCACTCTCCTCCCCGCCGTCCTCCCCTGCTCCTCTGTCCTCTCTCCTCTGTTTGCTTTGAAGTGAATCTGAGATTTGAATGCTTGAGCTTGAGCCTTGAGGTGCTCTGTCCTCTCTCCTTGTTTGCTTGAAGTGCTCCCGCCGGCCACTCTCCTCTGATTTGAATGCTTGAAGTTCTCTCAGGGCTGCAATCCTCTGCTTTGAAGGCTTGAAGCCGTCGGTCATTCCTCTCTGGTGATGAGCTGCTCCGACGACAGTTCCAGTTTGTGCCTTTTCCCTCTCCATCTTCTGTCCTCACCTGCATCCTCTCTGCTAGGAAGCCTGCTAAGTTGTGCTTCTGCTTCTACAGATGTGGACCGACGATGTGCAAACGTGGAAGTGATAATGCCGACGCCTGACCTTGAAGGAGGTGTTCCACATTCATCATCTGGGTCAGATGCTGCTGCCACGGCTTCCTCAGCTACTCCAGATGTTGCAACACTAGTTGAGAGGGCTATAGCAAAACTACCTCCAGATCTTGCTGCCCAAGCTGTTGACATCAAGAGGAAGGCAAAATCACAAGATCCAGGATGGAAGTATGGGTGGTGGCCAGATGCTTCCAAGAAGGACTTTGTGCAGTGCATATTTTGCAAAAAGGTTGTCCCTTCTGGAATAAAAAGATTCAAGCAGCACCTTGCTGGGGGGTATGGAGATGCAGTTGGATGTCCTAGTGCTCCAGAAGTAGCTAAGAAGGAGATGGCTGTTTACCTGAAAAAGAACTCAAGGACTGTTCTACCTGTGAATCCTACACTAGGTGAAGATGAAGAGGAACAAGATGATGCTACTGCTACAGAAGAACCTGCAGCTGTAGCAGTACCAAGCTCTGGAACAATAGTCAAGCATGCCAAGAAGAGGATTGCTCAGGCTGCCATCACTGTCTCTGCTGCAGCAAAACCAGGAACTCAAAAAATGTCCAGATCAGTGAGTTCCATGCTTTGCAAGTCACCAGAAGAAGTAGTTGAAGAGAGGCACAGATCCAAGCAAAGTCAACCTACACTTGAGCATTGCACAAAGAAAAGTAAGGAGGCCACAGTAATTGTTGATGATCATGTTGCAGATTTCTTTTATGAGAATCGCATTCCATTGAATGTCATTAATTCAAGAAGCTGGGAAGTTTTGGTTGAGTCAATTGGACAATACGGCCCTGGGTACCGCTCACCATCATATCATGATATTAGGGTTCCGCTGCTTGAAAAGGCTGTGAACAGGACATCAGAGTTGAGGAAGAAGCATGAGGAGGCTTGGAAGGAATATGGCTGCTCCATAATGTCCGATGGGTGGACTGACACAAGCCACCGCCATCTCATCAATTTCCTTGCTAACAGTCCAGCAGGGACTTTCTTTCTAGGGTCTGTTGATGCTTCAAGTGAGATAGCAAATGCACATATGTTGGCTGATTTGTTGGAGAAGCAAATAGATAAGGTTGGGAAGGAACATGTGGTACAGATTGTCACTGACAATGGAGCCAACTTCAAGGCTGCAGGGAGGCTTTTAATGGAGAGGATCCCACATCTATTTTGGACACCATGTGCAGCCCATTGCTTGGATTTGTTATTGGAGGACATTGGGAAGATCAAGGAATTCAACACTTGCATCAACATGGCAAAGAAGGTGTGTAGGTTCATGTACAAGCATGGGAGGATTCTAGATCTAATGCGAGATAAGATTGGAGGAGATCTTGTGAGGCCAGCTATAACTCGCTTTGCCACTTCATTTCTCACATTGGCAAGCATGCATAAGAACAAGACTGGATTGAGGAATTTAGTGGTTAGTGAGGAATGGCAAGCTACCAACTTCTCTACCACTACAGAAGGCCGGCAAGTTGAGAACATTATCCTTTCAATGCCATTTTGGAATAAAGTGGAATTATGCATAAGAGCTACACAACCACTTCTTGTTGCTCTAAGGATAGCAGATGGAGATGAGACACCAGCAGCTCCAGAGATTATGGCAGCCATGGATCATGCAAAGGCCGCAATCAAGGATTCTTTGAAAGACAAACCAAATTTACTCAAAGAGGTACTAGAATACTATGACAAGAGATGGGAAAACCAAATGGAGCAGCAGTTGTATGGAGCAGCCCTATACTTGAATCCAAGCAAGTTCTTTGCCATAAGGGAAAAAGATAGGAGACAAGCCACAAAGCTGAGAATTATGTTTAATCAAGTTATGTGGAAGATGGTGAGTGATGATGAGGAGCAGAACAAGATAAGCAAGCAGGCAGATGACTATGAGAGGTCTGAAGGCGAATCCTTCTCAAAGCCAGGAGCAATAAGAGACAGAGATAGAAAAAATCCTAGTAAGTTCTCCAATCTGAAATTTTGTATAATTATTTCCTTACCTTTTCTGAAAGCAATCAGCAATGAACTAATAATTGAATTCTATGTTTGGAATGGAAATTGCAGTTCTTTGGTGGGGTGCATATGGTGGCCTGACATATGAACTTCAATGTTTAGCAAAAAGGATCGTTAGCCTTTGTTGTTCTGCATCTGGATGCGAGCGTAATTGGAGTGAATTTTCTACTGTAAGTGCTACAGCTACTGTTGTGCTAAGTAATTGAGTTTGGTAGCAACTAGCAATATTGGTATGGTATCTAATTCTGCATTGTATTTTGTGTAGATCCATACAAAAAAGAGAAACCGGTTAGAGCACCAAAGGTTAAATAAGTTGGTATATGTCAGCTACAACCGCAAGATGGAAAACAGATTTAAAAAAATTAGAGAGCTGGGTTCCAAAGGAAAGCGATCCAATCCACTCTTGCTTGATGAATTTCATTGGGAAAATGAATGGGTCAATGACAATTCTGAACCAGTTCATGAAGGTGGTGGCAATGCTATTACTTGGGCTAATGTGGATGATGCTATTGGTGCAACTCAGGGTCTAGAGGGCCGTAACTTGCCTAGGGCTGCTGCTGCTCGTGCTGCTGCTGCTGCTGCTGCCCCTATGAGGCGTACTTATGCTAGGAAGCGTCCAAGGAACACGGTGACTCTGGATCTTGAGGAAGTTGATGATGAAGAACAAGATCAGCTTATAGAATCTGATCCAACAATTATGGATGAGGATGAAGAATCTGCACCAAGTGCAACTGGAGATGGACAGGGAGATGGAGGCTTCCAATTCAATGCTGATTTGCTTGATTAGATGGCTACTAGTTGCCTACTTTAGCTTATCTGTATCTGTACTCAGTGTACTGAACTGATTTGGTTATGTAATATGCTGGCTGTGTGGTCGCCATGGTCTTCTAAATGCTATTTATTTGCTACTGCAGCAGTGCTTGCTAATGTAGCATTGCTCTTGTTGAGCTGTGTAAGATCAAGACTACATTAGTATTGCTATTGCTAATTATGGTCTTCTTTGGTATTCCAGGCTTCCAGCAGCAAGTCAGCAAAGGAATGGAGTTTGGGACAGCTGGACAGTGCAGAAAAGACAAGAAAACAACCCCCACAAGTAAGTCACCAGCTAAACACTAATGTAGTCTTAATGCTTGCTTTATTGTGTACACTATATAGTACATATAGCCATATAGGTATATATATATATATATATAGTATATATATGTCCTGATGTATAGGACGATTATATGGACGACCAGGGTCGACTAGGCTCGACTAATCGGCCTGGTCGACGACTAATCGCGATTAGTCGCCTGGTCGGTCCCAAGGCGACTAGGTTCGACTAGACGACTTGAAAACATTGTTCGGGGGTTTTCTCGATCTACGTGAGAAGATCTTCTTCTTAAATATAACGCCCGGGGGTCGTCTTACCCCCCGCGGGTCGAGTTTTTAGTTATAGACATATCCTTCATTTATCTGCCTGCTTGATACAGGATCTCCCAGGTTTGTTTTTCGGTAGATAAGTATGCATGGACATCTCATGAGAGGTGTTTAGGTGTTTGTATACTTTCCTCAATAGTAATTTGTATAATTTTTAAAGCACGATGAATAATGAATAAATATTATTTACCTCTTCGTATGCTTTGAAATTAATACCACTCTTGTAGGAGAGGAAAGCGTAGAAGCACTACTCACATCTCATTAGAAAGCAGCATAGTAGATCAATGCTGTCCAAGCTAGGGTATTCCTACCAGAATAATCATGTGCCATTTGATTTGATGCAGTACGATTGGGTTTCCATTTAATATCACAAAACCTCTAGAAGACAGTACCCATCAAGCATCAGCAGATTCTAGCATGGCCATATAGTATTGCATGTAGAAGATAAGATAATGCCAGATCAGGAGCATTCAGTAACAAAATATGAAGACTAGTTGAGCGTGCTGGTCCTGATACTAACATGCCATAGAGTTGTCTCCACAACGTGGATAGTGCACAAGTCGCCTTCTGTCACCTTGTTGTCCCGGCAGAACAAAATATGAAGACTAGTTGAGCGTGCTGGGCCTGATACTAACATGCCATAGAGTTGTCTCCACAACGTGGATAGTGCACAAGTCGCCTTCTGTCACCTTGTTGTCCCGGCAGAACTCCCTCCAGCCTGACTTAAAGTAGTTATAGGTGTTGGCCGTCCTGAAAGCCACCTTCCATGATCTTTTGCTCTTCGCCGATGTTTTCAGTGTGACTGTACAGCTTGCAGGGATGCCATTGGAAGCGCATAGGTTGCGTCCTAGAGTCTGCTTTGTGAATTAGAATTGCATGAGGCTTTAGCAGCCAATCAGGAAGCATTTTGTAAGAAGAATCTCTTGGTGCAGTGAAAACAATAAATTGCTATGTATCCATGACGTTGGAAGGGAAATAGTAGTGCTCACAAAATAGTGGCTAAGTGCACGGTTAGTAATACTCTTCGTGATCAAATGCCGTGGCTCTGAATGTGCCTTCTTCTTGTTCACAGAAGTTGGGGAGCATTCTGGTTTCTTGTGTCCTGCATGACTTTCACTCACACACACGTGATTCCTCTTTCCACCGATCAATAATACTTCAGGGTGATGCTTTTCTGCAAAATCAAACAGAAGGCGCACAACAAGCACAATCTATGAATATGACTGTATCATTCCATGATCAATTTGATTCAAACTTTTGGTCAGAGAAATAGCTAACTTTCTTGAGGCGTGTCACTCAGGGCCTTCTCATCAACAACATGGACTGAAGGTGCAGCGTCGCAGTACTCTTTCTTGCACCCATTCAGCTCAAACACTTTGACAGTGAACACCATGTTACCTTCGTATCTGAACAGCAGGAGGTTGCCTCGAGAAAGACCATGAGCCGTCAGAAAGTCTGCCCAGCCACTCCCTAAGAAGACATGAGATTGATCTCGTTCCAGCTCGATGCGCCAAAACTTGCCGAGGGGGCTGAAAACAATGGCCGTTTGACTGCCATTGTCCTCAGTCATGAGATTTCGTGCAAACTTGGGGGGGATCCGCTGCAAGAACATTGAACCAAACAATGTAGTATGCAAGCATATTAGTCTTTAGGTAGATCGCTAGACCATATGAGAAGGTTCTTGGGAGAGAGAAGTGAGGTTTGAAGACCAGCTTTGTGGAGAACCCAGGGAGGACGATTCTGATGAACTGTGGCCTCCTAGCGGCTACGATGGTCTTGCTTGTCAAACCTGTGCATGAAGCGCACAGGTTACCGCAGGCACTGCAAACTTCTCAGATCAATAGTTATTGAGGAGTGTTATAGATGCAATAACACTAGCAAATTAGTCAAGGGTAGGAGAGCATCGAAGCACCACTACTCACTAGTCAAATACTAGGTTAATGACTTAATGCAAAAGATTAAGCGTCTGATTTTTTTCTGAGAATCAATTGAAATGTTACAGCAGTTCAATTGAAATGTTGCGGTAGTCTAACTCTAAGAGGGTATACCATGGCAGGGAGTGCAGAATTCCCTGAGGCACAAGCTGGTGTCGAACGCCTTGACGGAGAGCACGCCGCGCCCTTCGTGCCTGAACACGAGGAACCACCCGACACCGAGGCCGTGCGCGCGCGCGAATTCCGCCCACCCGCGCGCCAAGAACGCCTTCTCCTCCTGCCCCTCCTTGCCGCCGCCGTCCAGCTCCCGCCGCACCTCGACGCGCCACACCCTGCCGAACGCGCCCGCCACGAGCACCGTGCCGTCGCCTAGCACCCGGGCGACCTTGACCGGCACACGCTGCAGAAACGTAACGGGACGCGCGCGCGTTACGTGCGTTCCACAGCGATCGAGAGGATCAACTCATGCGTACCAGATTCTGCAGGCAGCGAGGGAGCAGCACCTTGAAGAACCTGAGCATGGGTTGGCTGTCGGCACGGCGCGCCATGGCCGCGAAATGCTACGGCCGGCCGACGGCGGAGCAAGGGCCAATGGGCGCTCGCCGAGTGGAGAGCTCGAGATTTTTGGGTGCCGGAAGGAGAAACGACGGTCGGACTTCTCGAGAATTGGACGATTCTTTTCTAAGGAAAAAAATCGAAGGATTTCAGAAACTGATCCGTACGGTTTTCCAGTCCCCCACGTGTAAGTGAGAATTGCGCGTGTTATTCGTCATTTGAGAAACGGATATTTCCTTTCCTTTCCCCTGCTCCTTTTTTCGTTCATGCCAAACATTAGTTAGGCCCAGATTCAATTTCGATTTTGATGAAAACTAAACGAAATATGGTCCCTTAGAGCATCTCCAAGAGATGCTCTTTCTCACCCCCTATCTTAAAATATTGGGTATGAAAACTAAAAATAAACTCCAACAGATACTCTAAAACACACCCAATAATTTTGGTACTCTAAAATTGAGGTGGATCACCATCAAATATACAGTGCCTAGATAGTAATTTTAGGGATCCAAGTTTAGAGGAGCTGCTGAAGGAGGGGAAAGATTTAGAGGACAATTTTTTCAGGAAGACTCCCAATATGAGATTTTAGAGGACAAAATATTGAGTCTCTCTTGGAGATGCTCTTAGGGCATCTCTAGCAGGAGCCCTCAAAACAGGCCCCCTACTTTTAATTTGAGGGCTCTCTCTACTTTTGAGGGCCCTGTTTTCTGGGCTGCACTCCAGCAGGAGCCCTCAAAACAGGGCCCCTACTTCTCAATTCCCTCTATTTCCTCACACACTATATGCAATGTATGAGACAAAAGCACAATACACAATAAAATATTTATGATTTCAAAATGAGGGACAATATTTAAATTTATGAATTCAAATACGAATATTCAAATTTAAATTCAAATTTGTTTTGAATTTTATTGTTCCAAATTTAAATTCAAATTTGTTCGGAATATTCAAATTTAAATTCAAATTTGTTCCGAATATTCAAATTTAAATTCAAATTTGTTCCGAATATTCAAATTTCAATTCAAATTTGTTTCGAATATCCAAATTTGAATTCAAATTTGTTCTGAATATTCAAATTTAAATTCAAATTTGTTTCGAATATTCGAATTTGTTCCGAATATTCAAATTTAAATTCAAATTTGTTTCGAATATTCAAATTTGTTCCGAATATCCAAATTTGAATTTAAATTTGTTCTGAATATTCAAATTTAAATTCAAATTTATTCCGAATATTCAAATTTGTTTCGAATATTCAAATTTAAATTCAAATTTGTTCCGAATTTAAATTTGTTTCACTCGTACGGGATAAAACGAGGAAAGCTGAAAAATGAGGGCCGGAGTAGGGGCCCCCTAGGAATGAGGGCTGAAGGGGGGATTTAAGGGACCCCTCAAATTTGAGGGCTCTAGTAGGGGCCCTGCTGAACCTCTATTTTTACCTTAAGCCCTCAAATTTGGTTTTGAGGGCTCAAGTAGGGGCCCTGCTGGAGATGCTCTTACCGATCCTTAGGGGGGAATGACGGAGGAGACACTGGCCTGTTTTTTTTGGCTAAAACATATGATTTTTTACTGCGGCTTGTGACTTTTGGACTGTTCTTGCGAGAGATTACAAAGTAACAGAAACTCATATATAGTTTTTGCTGATATAAATGAAGTTGGTACAGTATGTACTACAATTAACCAGTAGACATCATCTTAAAAAAATATTCCGTTTAAAAGCTAGTTACTATAGAAAAGCAAAAAAGCTAGAAAAGAACAGGGCCACTGTCCAATGAGCATGTATAGAGGAGACACACTTGTATTTGCGTGGAGTGCATGTCCACCTTGCACTCTTTTAAAAATATTTTTCTAAGTCTAAAGGCCTTGCTTAGAGGGAATTATTCACCTTTTTGTCCTATAACAACATTTTTTTCAATTTTGGTCTATAGTACCCGCTCTTAAAAAACAACTCCCTTCCTAAGGTTAGAAGGCGCGGCAGACGACATGTATCACCTGAGGCACGGCAATAGGTGGGCCTGGTGAACTGTTGATCTAGCAATGCTCGATAGCCGATCAAGATTCGCGTGGGTAGGGACCAGGGGAGCAGGTGCGTGTGGGTAGCAGGGGCCGAGGAATCACGGGGGGATAATTACACGTTGGAAACCCGTGGATAGTTACACGACATGACGCGACACGACGTTAGATTTTCGTTTTATTCGTGCGTTAATTACGTTGTGTTCTCGCATGTGTGTATAAAACATGAAGCGTGGCTGATTTGTTACCAAGCAATAGCGCAGCGAGGGAGGAAAAGGAAAAAAAAAAGAGATTTCTTGTCGAGCGAGAGTGCAGCTGTTATACTTCGTAGTTGGTGTTGTGGTTACAGACCAAACAGAGAGAGGGGTATGGTAGTGGAGAGTTAGGTGAGCAATGCTTAGGGTTTCCCCTGTGGCCTGGATGGTGTATATATATCCACATGGGGGAGTGTTTTACAATAATACCCTTACATTCAAGTATGCCTCTCGAGGGCATTTATGTCATTATACATGTCCCATTTTGGGCCTTACAACCTTCTAACAGGCCGGCTGGGCTTAGGTGGAGGCCACCCCTACAACAGTTGGAAATATTGTGGAGCTGGTGAATACCTTCAAACAAGGTATGCTTCATTTGTATACAAGCAACGTGCTTAATACATCGTTAGCGTTTCATTGGCATAATTGTGGTTTTGTAACGTGGAATGCACTAGGTACCCATGTTTAATTGACAGATGTGTTTCTATAAGTAGCCATATTTACTTATTGTAAATAGCTACAAAAATACGGGTCAGAGAAATAGCTAAAATAATTTTATGTATGACCACACGTGTATATTTATTGATCTCGTGCGATTACGGAAAGTTGTAGAAAATGATGGGTTTATACGCACTATGCATACCTAATTAACATTGTAATTAGCGTTAATCATATTTAATTAGCGCTAATCACAACTAATTCGTACTAATCACAATAAATTATAATATAGTAAACACGTGTGTATGAGGTGTGATTATTCTCGATTGTGATCAGCTGTATTTAGCACTGTTTGACACCAACAAATTATTTTATGTACCACAATGGACATTGGGCGGCTGTTTGCGTTGGACTCGCCGCTTCTGTCGTCACTCATTGACCAGTGGAGACCGGAGATCCACACGTTTCACTTCCCATGGGGGAGATAATCATCACCCTGCAGCATGTTGCATACCTCATCGGTCCACCAATACGGGGTCGTTCCATGGTTCCACCTGTTAGATCACCCAACTGGACTCTAATTGTATCTAATTGTATAATTTCTATATGAATTTGAAATTCTATAAGAGTAAAAGACTATATTTGTGTCAACTTAGTTTAGTCCAATAAATGATTCAGCCCACCCTCAATTTTATTCCTAGCTTCGCCACTGTCTCAAAGGTTTCCAGACCGTCCAAAGATGGTTGGTACCGTCTCGCGTTTGGATTCTTATCATCCGGCAGGAAATTCTATTATTAACTTTTTACCAACTTACTTGCCATAGCTAGAGATCCGACAAGGTCTTCAATCTTGCTGCAAGAGTTCATAGAGGAGGTCCGTGCGTTTCGTCGACAAGTGCCGGCAGCCATTGCTTTATGAATAAAGTAGAGTTTGCTTATAATGATTAGCAGTTATTCAAAAATGATATTATTATGCAATGATGGTAGCACTTTAGACTCAGAGGATAGACGAGGTGTTACAAGGCCTGTCAATCGCGTAAGCAATTGCAAATTTCCTCCCTTTTTTGGGTTCTTTGCCAGCCTGTATATAAAATTGGTTGCATGATTAACGGTGAACTGAATGAGGTGGTAAATGTCCCTGCTAATTTGTCACTACTGGAACCAAATTTGTTGTTCCTAAGGTTCTAACCGTTACTTAAAGGAACTAGTAGTATATCGTGAATAAAGATGATGCTTTAGGTTGTTTTCTTGTCCCAGAAAATACTTTACGCTGCTTGTCTGTCTAGGATTGCAAGTATGCTTCTAAGAATCAAAATCTTGCTTGCGCTGCTGCATCCATGGTGGGCCAAATTGGGTCTTGCTGCCTTGGTTTTGGAATTAAGGAAACCCGATCTTTTGGATTGTCAAGTATCATGTTGAATATTGAGTTTCAACTGCCTAGTGTTACAAAATACCTGTTTTGAAGCAGAAGAGTTTCTATTTTTAAAATGAGGGGTGTTGTGGTTACAGACCAAACAGAGAGAGAGAGAGTGGTAGTGGAGAGTTAGATGAGTGAATGGCTTCGCCCCTCCCTCATGGCTGGTATTGTACTATATACCCTCTTGGGGAGTGCTTTTACAATAGTGCCCTTACATTTGAGTATCCCCTTGGGGTATTTATGTCATTATACATGTCCCGTTTTGGGCCTTACAGCCTTCTAACAGGCCTATTGGGCTTAGGTGGGGGCCACCCCTACAACAGGAGCCTCTCATGGTGAAGGGCTTCACGGGCCGAAGCCATGCCGCTGAGCCCTTTGGCCCCCTCCGTCCCATCGGCCTGTGACCTTCGACGGGCTGGATACACTTTGCTTCGTGCTGATGATTGTGGGAGCCGGCTTGTCTTCGGTTCCCGGAGAGCCGTGGCTTCGAGGTCGAGGATATTCGGCAGGCCGAAGGCCCAGACGGGGTCGAAGGGCCTCGATGTGGCCGAAGTCAGGGTGTGGCATGCCTCGCGCCTTGGACGTTTGCGGGCGCGAAGTAAGCTTGGGTGGCTGCTCCGGGAGGTGGCTGCGTGGCCTGGTAGTGCGCTTTAATGACGCCCAGAATCACGTCGGCCCTTGTCAGGGGCAGGCTACCTGCTCCACGCTCGGTGGGTGGGGGCACGTGGCAGGCCGCGATTAGAGCGTCGTGGGATGTCAGCGGTCATACGACCACGACTGTTCGCCCCTTCCCCAGGGAAAGTGGCCACGCGGCAGGAATGCATTGGCGCGTTACGCGCTGATCGCCCGCGTACTGCCGCCTGCCGCGGCTGTCGGCGGTTGCGCTGCCCGATCGTGGGTAGCCGAACCGCTATAACTCTGCCGCTTGATCTTCTGCTTGCAGGAGATACAGGGGACTTTATAAGTCATCACCATGGGCATGCAAATGCTCCCCTTGACTGCCTGCTGCTTGTGCTTGCGCGTTCCTTTCCGTTTTCTTGCACACCCCGCTGCTGCTTCCGCATCCACTCCTGCTCGTCGCCGTAGTGGGGAGGGAAGAATGGCTGCGCGCGATGATCGCCCTACTGCCAGCGGCCCCGCCCTCGATGATCCTGCGCGCCGTCTTAGCGAGAGCGCGTCGTCGAGCCAGCGCTGCCTGACGCCACCACCGGCGGAGTATCGCCTGGTTCTGCGCGATAAAAAGCAAACTAACCATCGTTGGGATGCCATGAAGAAGTCAAGGGGCCGCTGCTCCCGTGTGCTGGGGCGGAGTCGCGTCACGGAGGAGACCCTCCAAACCCTTCTTCGGGAGAAGAAGCTGGAGGAGCGTGCCGGGGCTCGTTTGCCTGGGCCTGACGAGACGGAGCTGAACCCGGGAGAATCGGAGGCAATCGTCTTCGTGACGTTCTTTGATGCCGGGCTCCGCATCCCGTCGACATTCTTTGTACGCGAAGTGCTGCGGGCCTATGGGTTGGAGCTGGCGCAGCTGACTCCGACCGCGATCGTCCGGCTGGCTATCTTCACTTGGGCGATGCGGACGAAAGGTACCCGTCCCAGCGCCGATCTGTTCGCCATCCTGTACGACGCACGATGCCAACCGAAGAAAATGGAAGGGGAGGCATACTCGAACTTCGGCAGTGTGGACTTCGTGTTGAGGACGGATTGTGCGCACTTGTTCCCTGCGTTGGCTACGCGGGGAAGGTGGGAGTCTGGCTGGACACGGCGGTGGTTCTACCACCTCGTGACGAGCACGAGCGGTCTTTGAAGCCGAGGGAAGCCGATATCATTCAACCGCTGCCCTGATGTGAGGCCTCGACCCGGCGATGAACAACAGGCGCGAAGACTTGCCGGCATCGCCCTCCGGTTCAACATGCGTGACCTTGCCGAGGAGTTCACCATGTACGGGATATCTCCGCTTTCTTGTAACTGGAAGTACGAGCGGCGGGGAGCCGACCGGAAGGACGGCATCCATCCGGGGGTGTCTTCGCTCCATAAGCCCTCCGCGCCCTGTAAGGATCACTACCATAGGCCCCGGCCTGCCTGGGTGATTGCAAACTCTTACGTGTGGCATTCCGCTTTCGCGTGCAGTGTGCCGGTTAGAAGATGCGGAGCGCGCGGTGGTTGCGATTCTTGGGCCGTACACGGCGAAGGAGCACAAGGCCCGTGAGTCCGCAACTTCCTTGGCAAAGCAAGGGCGGATTAACCAGGTATGCGAGGTTCTGGGAATCCCCGTTCCAGAACGCCCGGTGCCTGTGGAACCGTCGAGCGGCGCGACGATGGTGGCGCCGCCCTCTCGAGGCGAGGTCCGATCAGAGACCATTGTCTTCAGCTCACCGGACATGCCACCGATCGAGACCGTGGAGAGGGGGGGCGAAACGGGCAGTGAGCTTGAACCGGTCGGTTCGGAGAGGCGCACTACCTATGGCGGGGCTTCACGCGGTGGCGAGGCAGCGGGTCCGAGCCTCGTTGCTCTTGAAGATGATGCTTCATCACCCCCAGCAGCAATCGCGGCCTTGCCGCTGACGACACCCACCGCGGCTACTGAGGCAACCACGGAAGCGTCGCCTGCATCTCCGAGGGCGAAACGCCCTCGGGTGCGGGCCGGTTCAGCGTGGCGGGCCCAGTGATCGAGGTCCTGACACCCAGCGGGGATGCTGTTGAAGCCGAGAGGGTTGTCGCTCAGGCCAGCGAGGTGGTCATGACCCAGGTGGAGGCCGGACGAAGTACCGCGGTAGAGGGTACTGGAGGTAGGTGTGATTCGTTTTCCTCCCGCGACTTCGCGAAACTCTCTCCGATTTGCTCGCTTATTCCGTCGACATCAGGCGAGACAAGGTCTTCCAGACGAGGACAAGAGTGCGCCCCAACTGTTGCCGAAGGCGCTGGGGCGGGGGCGCTAGGGCTTGGCGTCTCCGACTTCGTACCTCGGTGGGAGACGCTTCGTGCCTTGAGCGAGGCGGCGGAGTACGCTGGTGGCCACCTAGGTCGGCAGGCACTGCAGGCGCTGCAGTCCTGCGGGGATGACCTTTTGGCGCTCGCACTGGGTGCCTCGGAGATGAGGGTAATGGTCTCTGCTCTCGCTGCATATCCTTTGCTTATCTGATGGGTAACATTTGTTTCTGCGCTTGTGCAGACGTTTGCAATCAGCAAAGCCCTCGAGGAGACCCGCACGCGCGAGCGGAGGGCACTGGAGGACCAGCTGCGTGTCGCTGACGACGACCACACCGCCAAGGACGAGCACATTCGGGTGCTGGTGGCGGAACGGGACGAGGCTATCTCCGACGCGCAGTTGATAGGCGCAAACGCGAAGAGCGCGGCACTAGTCGCACAACACGCGATGGAGGAGGCTCAGCGTGTCGCGACGGAGGAGCGGACCGCCCTTCTTCAGCGAATCTCCGCACTAGAGGCGGAGAAGGAGCAGCTTGTTGTCTCCCTTGAAGAGAAGGCCTTATCTTGGGACAACGCGTCTGCCTCCGCGTGGGGGGTGATGGAGTCTTTGGAGCAGGCCCTCCGGGGGCTTTCCGTGCATGTGGAGGACGCCACTCATAGCCGTCAAGACCTGATGGAGACGCTTGGGCGAATCGAGGAGGGCTCGAGTGTCGCCCTTCGCGGCGCCAAGGCCTTCGGCACCCACTGCGGCTACATGAGTGCTGGCCTTGCCCTTGCCTTGCAGCACGCTGGTGGGTGCGAGCATGTCAATGAGCTGGCGAACCCCCAGCTTGACTTGCCCGTCCAACCTGGGATGATATCTGATGCGGTTCGCGCCGCCCAGCCCGCCACCCGAAACTTCCATAATCGGATTTGGAATTACATCGGGGAGGGCGCCGCCACAGTTGCTTTGCGGCGGACGCTGCACGACGAGGGGGACATGCTCCGCTGGCTGGAAGAGGTTTCCCGGCGCAGCGGAGGCGGTGCGGGCACCCGTCGCGGCAAAGATGGCGCGGACTCGTAGGAATAATTCCAGGTTTTGGTGTGCACCGCACCGTGTGTATGTCTGCTACTGTAATGCAACTACTGTCTTACATGGGCTAAGCGACGATTCTCCTGTGCTCTTTTTGTTGTGTAATATGCTGTGAGCTGGGGTGGCATGTAAGGTATGGGTCCTCAGGCTTGATGTCGCCCCTCGTTCTGATAGTAGCGAGCAGACTTGCGAACGCTTTGCGCCGCAGACCCTAGGCTCCGAAGTGGTGACAGCGGAGTTAGCGCCTAGTCGAAATAGACGCGCGAGCGCTCCGTCCCCTACCCTTCGAGGTGGTGGCGGCGGAGCTGGCGCCTAGTCGAGGTAGACGCGCGAGCGATCTGTCCCCTACCCTTCGAAGTGGTGGCAGCGGAGCTGGCGCCTAGTCGAGGTAGACGCGTGAGCGCTCCGTCCCCTACCCTTCAAAATGGTGACAGCGGAGCTGGCGCCTAGTCAAAATAGACGCACGAGCGCTCCGTCCCCTACCCCTCGAAGTGGTGGCAGCGGAGCTGGCGCCTAGTCGAAATAGACGCGCGAGCGCTCCGTCCCCTACCCATCGAGGTGGTGGCGGCGGAGCTGGCGCCTAGTCGAGGTAGACGTGCGAGTGCTCCGTCCCCTACCCCTCGAAGTGGTGGCAGTGCAGCTGGCGCCTAGTCGAAATAGATGCGCGAGCGCTCCGTTTCCTACCCTTCGAGGTGGTGGCGGCGGAGCTGGCGCCTAGTCGAGGTAGATGCGCGAGCGCTCCGTCCCCTACCCTTCGACGTGGTGGCCGCGGAGCTGGCGCCTAATCGAGGTAGACGCGCGAGCGCTCCGTCCCCTACCCCTCGAAGTGGTGGCAGCGGAGCTGGCGCCTAGTTGAAATAGACGCGCGAGCGCAACGTCCCCTACCCTTCGAAGTGGTGGCGGCGGAACTGGCGCCTAGTCGAGGTGAACGCGCGAGCGCTCCATCCCCTACCCTTCGAAGTGGTGGCAGCGGAGCTGGCGCCTAGTCGAGGTAGACGCGCGAGCGCTCCGTCCCCTACCCTTTGAAGTGGTGGCAGCGGAGCTGGCGCCTAGTCGAGGTAGACGCGCGAGCGCTCCGTCCCCTACCCTTGAAGTGGTGGTAGCGGAGCTGGCGCCTAGTCGAGGTACACGCGCGAGCGCTCCGTCTCCTACCCTTCGAGGTGGTGGCGGCGGAGCTGGCGCCAAGTCGAGGTAGACGCGCGAGCGCTCCGTCCCCTACCCTTCGAAGTGGGGCAGCGGAGCTGGCGCCTAGTCAAAATAGACGCGCGAGCGCGACCATGTCTTATTTATAGTCCGTAGAGTGCGTGGAGACAACATCTGCGTCTTATTTATACTCCGAGGAGTACGCGCAAGGACAGTGCCTGCACGTGCGTGGGGATATCCACGTCTTGTTTATACTCTGTAGAGTGCACAGGGACAGCATCCGCGTCTTATTTATACTCCGTGGAGTGCGTGCGGAGACGTCCCTCTGCTACGTCTTGTTTATACTCCGTGGAGTGCGTGCGGAGGCGGACCTCGACGCTATGTCTTATTTAGAGTCCGTAGACTGCGCGCGGAGGCGAGCCTCCGCGCGTTGCGGGCGGTGAAATTGCGTGCGGAGGCGGACCTCGACGCTACGTCTTATTTAGAGTCCGTAGACTGCGCGCGGAGGCGAGCCTCCGTGCGTTGCGGGCGGTGAAATTGCGTGCGGAGGCGAACCTCAACGCTACATCTTATTTATACTCCGTGGAGTGCGTGCGGAGGCGGACCTCGACGCTACGTCTTATTTAGAGTCTGTAGACTACGCGCGGAGGTGAGCCTCCGCGCGTTGCGGGCGGTGAAATTATGTGCGGAGGCGAACCTCAACGCTACGTCTTATTTATACTCCGTGGAGTGCGTGCGGAGGCGGACCTCGATGCTACGTCTTATTTAGAGTTCGTAGACTGCGCGCGGAGGCGAGCCTCCGCGCGTTGCGGGCGGTGAAATTGCGTGCGGAGGCGGACCTCGACGCTACGTCTTATTTAGAGTCCGTAGACTGCGCGCGGAGGCGAGCCTCTGCGCGTTGCGGGTGGTGAAATTGCGTGCGGAGGCGAACCTCAACGCTACATCTTATTTATACTCCGTGGAGTGCGTGCGGAGGCGGACCTCGACGCTACGTCTTATTTAGAGTCCGTAGACTGCGCGCGGAGGTGAGCCTCCGCGCGTTGCGGGCGGTGAAATTGCGTGCGGAGGCGAACCTCAACGGTACGTCTTATTTATACTCCGTGGAGTGCGTGCGGAGGCAGACCTCGACGCTACATCTTATTTAGAGTCCGTAGACTGCGCGCGGAGGTGAGCCTCCGCGCGTTACGGGCGGTGAAATTATGTGCGGAGGCGAACCTCAACGCTACGTCTTATTTATACTCCGTGAAGTGCGTGCGGAGGCGGACCACGACGCTACGTCTTATTTAGAGTCCGTAGACTTGCGCGGAGGCGTCCCCCCACGCGTCTTTATTTATGCTTATGCATAGTGCACGCAAAGGTAACCCTTTGCGCGATTTTGGTATGAAACGGGGAAATTTGCATGAATGGTGCGCTTTATTAAATTCCTGTTTGCGCGGGTGAGCGGTTACAAGAGGTAAGGCACTAACCGCTGGCTGCTCACGCCCGCCGAAGCCGCGGAAGGTCCTTGCCCTTGCATGCTTGACTTAGGCGTAATAACGCCGTAGTTTGTCTGCATTCCACGTGTGGCGGAGCGTCTGCCCCTCCAAGGTGGCTGAGCGGTATGCTTCCTTCTGTAGGGCTTCCGCGACGATGTACGAGCCTTCCCACCTGGATTTGAGCTTGCCTATCGTCTCCGCGTGGAGTGCCATCTTAAGGACGAGGTCTCCTGGTCTAAATTTGCGTGGGTACAGCGAGCGATCGCGACCGCGCACCATCTGTCGCGCGTACTTTATGACGTGCTGTGTTGCACTTGCCCGGTCCCCATCAAGGAGGTCCATGGACAATTGGCGCTCCTCGTCTAGTGCCTGGACAAGGACCCTTCGCGAGCCAGCCTTGATTTCTTCAGGTGTGACCACCTCGTCACCAAAAAGGAGCTTGAATGGCGTGAACCCTGTTGGGCGTGTGACCGTTGTACGAAGGGACCAGAGGACGCTGTGGAGCTCGCCCGGCCACTTCCCCATTGGTAGCCCGACAAGGCGCTTCTTGATCGCGGCGGAGATAGCGCCATTCGCCCGCTCCACCGCCCCGTTGGACTGTGGGTGTCCAACCGAGGCGAACCGGAGGGTGATGCCCACGCTGTCGTAGAATTCTTTGAATGAGGCTGCATCGAACTGCAGACCGTTGTCGACGGTGATCTCCCTGGGCACGCCGAATCGGCATATGATGTTCTGCTAGAGGAAGCGTTGCATAGCTGCCGAGGTAATCTTGGCCAGGGCTACCGCCTCCGGCCACCTGGAAAAGTATTCCAGAGCGACCGCCACGAACCGCAGGTCACCCGGGGCCTTGGGAAGCGGTCCCACGACGTCGATGCTCCACCGCGCCAGTGGCCATACCGGGGGTATGGGATGGAGGCTTGTCGGGGCCTGCGGATGACCCTTCCCATCCACTGGCAACCTTGACAACGGCGCACGAGATCCTGGACGTCCGCGACAGCTGTTGGCCAATAAAAACCCTGCCTGAATGCCTTGCCCACCAAAGACCTTGGTTGGAGGTGCGAGCCGTAGAGCCCCGCATGAATTTCTGCAAGGAGACGCTTTCCCTCTTCGCGCGGGAGGCATCGCAGGAGCGGTGCGCAGACCCCCTTTTTGTAGAGCACCCCGTCGAGCACCTGGAAGGACCTAGCGCATACGCCGGAGCTCGGAGGGGTCATCCGGTTCTGCAATGTCCTGCAGAAAAGTGAAAAGGGGTTCCCGCCAGTCACCCTGCTGGGTGATCCTGTGGACGAGGGCCGCATCACGGTTATCCTGCGCGATGGCCGCCGCTGGCAGGACTTCGTAAAATGCCCCTTCGGGAGTTGGGAGCTGCTGACTGGCAGCCTTGGCGAGGACATCGGCTTGCTCGTTGTCTGCTCGAGGGATGGCTTTCACCGTGACACCCAAAAAGTGTCGTTCCTTCGCTCGTATGGCTGCTAGGTATTTGGCTAGCTCCGGGTCCTTGGCCTGGTATGATTGTCCACATGACCCGCCACTAACCGTGAATTGGTGCGGACGAGGACTCGCCTCGCTCCCATCGCTTTGAGCTTCCCGAGACCGAAGAGTAACGCCTCGTACTCGGCCGTGTTGTTCGTAGCCGGAAACGCTAGGCACGCCGAGTACAACAGGCGCTGCCCCTCCGGTGTGGTAATAACTGCGCCCACTCATGCGCCCGCAACACTGTAAGCTCCGTTGGTGTTAAGCATCCATATCGGGTCTTCGACCTGGAGGACAGGCTGAGCTGGAGGGGTCCATTCCGTGAGGAAGTCCGCCAGAACTTGAGACTTGATCGCCGTTCGGGAGGCGTATGTTAGGGAGAATGGGGCAAGCTCGGTCGCCCATTTGCCGATTCGCCCCGTGGACTTCTTGTTGTGCAGCATCTCCGCCAGAGGGAACGAGGATGGCACCGTTATCGGGTGCGCCAGGAAGTAAAGCCGGAGCTTTCTTGAGGCCATGACCAGCGCGTAAGCAAGCTTCTCGAGCTCGGTATATCGCGTCTTGGCGCCCTGGAGGGCTTCGGAGACAAAGTACACTGGTCGCTGGAGCGCGCCCTCTTCGAGGACGAGGACAGCGCTGACCGCCGTTGCCGAGGCGACGAGGTAGAGTAGGAGGGGAGCCTCTGGTGCTGGGGCCACCAGCGTGGGAAGGGTTGTGAGGTGTTTCTTGAGGTCGTCGAAGGCCTTTGCGCAGTCGTCGTCTCAATGAAACCCGTCGCAACCGCGGAGAGTCTTGAAAAATGGCAGGCCCCGCTCCGCCGCCCTGGAGAGGAAGCGACTCAGGGCCGCCATGCGGCCTGCCAGCCTCTGGACCTCCCGCGTCGTCTTGGGCGGTTCCATGCCCAGGATAGCGTCGACCTTGTCGGGGTTCGCTTGAATGCCTCGCCCGAATACAAGGAAGCCCAGGAGCTTGCCCGCCTGCACGCCGAAAACACATTTGTCCGGATTGAGCTTGATGCCTGCCTTCCTGAGGTTGTCGAAGGTCTTCTGAAGATCCCGACCGTGAGAGGCGAGCTGCCTGGTTTTTACTACCACGTCATCCACGTAGGCCTCCACGTTCCTCCCTAGCTGAACGTCAAGGGCCAGCGCGACGAGGCGGGTGAAGGTTGCGCCCGCGTTCTTCAAGCCGAAGAGCATCCTGACAAAGCAAAAGGTCCCCGCCGGCGCAATAAAGCTGGTTTTGTCCTCGTCGTCTTTGGCCATGTAGACCTGATGGTAGCCGGAGTAGGCGTCCAAGAAGCTCATGAGCTCGCATTCGGCGGTGGCGTCGACCAGTTGGTCTATGCGCGGCAGAGGGTAATCGTCCTTCGGGCATGCCTTATTGAGGGCGGTAAAGTCGATGCACATGCGCCAGGCACCGCTGGCCTTTTTGACCAACACCGGATTGGCGAGCCAGTCCGGATGTTGGACCTCGCGGATAACCCCCGCCCGAAGGAGCTTCGCCACCTCCACCTTGGCCGCTTGCTGCCGGTCCATGGACATACGGCGAAGCTTCTGCTTGACTGGCTTGTCGTCAGGGTGGATCGCGAGGTTATGTTCGATGAGGGCGCGGTCCACACCTTTGATATCCTCCGGGGACCATGCGAAGACATCTATGTTGGCCCGAAGAACTCGGAGCAAGTCTTGCTCCACGTCCGGAGGGTGGCCCTCGCCTATGGATACGAGCTGCCCCTCCGCCTGGAGTGGCACCCTCTTCACTCCGCCCTCCGGGTGGGGCTTAGGTGTCCATCCTAGGGCAGATGGCGCGTCCGCCTGGTGCTTGTCGGCGACGACGTGCACCTTACGGTGCAGGCTTCCAGCTCCGGCTTCGATGCTCCTAGCCATATCCTGATCGGCGAAGACGGTGATGACGGCCTACCGGCCCGGGAGCTTCATGCATAGGAAAGCGTAGTGTGGGACCGCTTCGAAGGAGTTGACGGCAGGCTGGCCCAGTATGGCATTATACGGATACGAGACGTCCACGATGTCGAAGACGACATCTTCAGTCCTGGCGTTGTCGGCCTGGCACAAGGAGACTTGAAGGCGTACCTAACCCATAGCCTTCAGTGGCTGCCCTCCAAGGCCCTGGAGGGGGGCTTCAGAAGCTTTTAGTAGGCTCTGAGGTACTCCCATACGATCAAGGGCCTCCGCGAACAAGATGTTTGCGGAGCTGCCTCCGTCAATGAGAATACGCCTGACGTCACAACCTGCGATGTCGGCCTGGATAACCAAGGGATCTTGGTGGGGGAATTCCACGCCCTGGGCATCGGCTGCCGTGAAGGTGATGCTGCGATGGGACGCCCACCGAGGTGGTTGTGCTGGGGAAGTGCTCGACGAAGAGCCTCCAGTGATGACGTTAATGCCACGGCACTGGGTCTCTCCGGGGGATCCGTGGGCTATTGCGGGGGTCAGTGTCTCCGAGGCCCGTACGTGGGCCATCGCTTGCTGTAATGCCGCAATTTTGGTGCATGTCCGCGTGAAATGGCCCCCGTAGCCGTGCACTTCGCACCATCTGCCGTATTCTAGGATTTCCTGCTCCGCACGCGGCTTCTCATCGCGGCCTCCTTCGCATCCCCCTCCGGCGCGTGAGGTTAACGCGGCCTCCCGGGGAACGCCTTGCGCAGCGAGGATGTGGCGAGCCTTTTGGGGTCTTCGCCGGTTACGCCGGGGCTTACGCCTGTCGCCCGGCGAGTTTTGGTGCACCCCGTCGTCGACGGGCTCACGAGTGTCGCCTACGGACACTTGCTTGTGTTTCTTCCTCAGGTTGTCTCTTGCGCTTCTCCTTTGCGACAACTCCTCCATTTTCCCAGCATTGGAGCTGTCGCCGCTGCGCCTCCGCGCGTCCTCCTCGGCTCGGGCGTACGCTTCCATTTTGTCGAAGAGCTCTGCCTCCGACTTGAGTGGCTTCCGCGCGCTATACTCAACGAGTGGTCCCGGGCGGAGACCTTGTATCACTGCGTTGATAATGGTTGCCTCGCTAACTTCCCTGACGTGACATCGTACCTTGGCGAAGCGTTTGAAGTAAGTCCGGAGCCCCTCCTCGGGTTTCTGTTTGACTGCGAAGAGCTGGTCCGCGTCGACACGCTCGACGTAGCTTCCCTGGAAGTTGTTGTAGAGCCGATCGCGGATCTGTTCCCACGCGTAGATGGACTGTGGTTCGATGGTGAAGAACCAGGACAGCGCCACCCCTTGTAACGCGAGGGGGAGTCCCTTTGCCTTCGTGGTGTCGTCTCCACCAACGGCTTCGATAGCGGTCTCATACACGCGCACGAACTCTTGCGGATCAGAGTCACCCTTGTACGCCTCGATGACGCTCGGGAACTTGAAGTCCTCGGGCCACGCCGCTTGCTGCAGGTCCACGGAGAGCGGGGACTCCGGGTCTATGCGCCGTAGTGGGACGCGACTGGATGCAAGAGCGTCGCGGCTATTCGCCCTCTCCGAGGTGGGCTGAGACGCAGCCACCGGTGTGGCGCGTTGGCTCCGAGCCTCTTGTATGTCTCGCACGGCCCCGCGGAGATCTGACAGCTCCCGCTGGCACGTGTTGAGGGCCGCCAGCAGGGCGGTCTCCACCGTGGGCGTGGTTGGGGCCGCCGGCACGCTCGGCGGCGCGACCGGGATGGCGGCGACCACGGCCTGTGCTCCCAATCTACCCGCAGCGCTGGCGTGGAGGACCCTGGAGCTGGTGACGAAGCCCGCGTCGTCGCCGGGACCGCCCACCGCTCCCGCGCCGAGTAGGGAAGTGAACGCGCCTGCGTTGTCACCGCCGGGGTTGGTGGTGGCGGGGTCGGGCGTCGCGTCGTGAACGCCGATGCTCATGGTCGTCACATCCGCGCTGCCACCCGCACCTGCAGCTACTAAAGCCGAAGCCTTGGTATTGACACGAGATTTCGCCGCCTCTGCCTTCTTCTTCTTCTTCGCCACCGATGTTGAAGCTTTCCTTAGTGCCATCCTCCTTCAGATCTGGAGGCTTGTTCTTGTCCTCCCCACGGACGACGCCAACTGTTGTGGTTACAGACCAAACAGAGAGAGAGAGTGTGTGTGTGGTAGTGGAGAGTTAGATGAGTGAATGGCTTCGCCCCTCCCTCATGGCTGGTATTGTACTCATATACCCTCTTGGGGAGTGCTTTTACAATAGTGCCCTTACATTTGAGTATCCCCCTTGGGGGTACTTATGTCATTATATATGTCCTGTTTTGGGCCTTACAGCCTTTTAACAGGTCTATTGGGCTTAGGTGGGGGGCCACCCCTACAACAAGGGGCGTGTACAGTTTAGCAATGTAATATGGAGTAGAAGTGGTCTTGACAAGCTAACTTGCTTATCACACAATTACCTCTTAAATCTTAATGTCATATTATGGCCAGAACTAGCATAGAAAGTTCTGGAATGGGACTGGCAACCATATAAATCAGGATCTATGGACAGTAGATCTTCCGTCATTTGTGGTCATATCATGAAATGAGCTTAACTTCATCACATTTGGTGCTTCTTTACAATCATGTGAAGTATTACTAGGTTATTTTCTAAAGAAAGTTGTTGGTCCATGAGGCAGGTAGTACCCATTTGGCTTACCTCTCAGCAACATCGGGCATTCAGTTCAAATCAGCACTGATATCCTAGCATTGCATAATCATAATATTTGCTCACATTCGCACCTAGATTTTTTTTAAGAAAAACTTGCAGCTGCAGTTGCTTTTGTTTTTGGTAGAAGATTTGCTGTCATAAGGTAATGTTCACTTAAGGGGTTAGACCTGACTCCTGAGAGATGATGTTGCAATTTCTGTTACCTTGCATTGAGCTCCGAGTTATATGTAGCATTCTTTGAGGAAACAAGATTACCACTGCTATGATGGTTATGTTCATACTTGTATAAGCTAATGTTGTTTTGGTTTCTACATAAGATGTCTTTCATAAGCAGGATTGTTTTCTCAACTTTTTCATCACATGACATTCTCTCATTTTACAGTAACCAGCTTTTTTGTCACTTCCGTTTTATAACAGATGTTCAAACCTTGAAAGCCAGTGAATCAAGGAGAAACAAAAGTGAAAAGACATGATTTTTTTTCATGCGGCTAGTTGTGTGTTTAACTAGACATAACACAGATTAATAATGTTTAAAACCTCTCCAGTTGGTTACAAATGTTTAAAGCTTCTGAAATCTACTACTTTGTTTCTCTTAATTTGACCCCCCAAATATTATGATATTGCTCTGGCTCTTGGTATCAAACTGAAACTGTATATGTGCTTTCACCAGTCTGCGTATGGAAGGTACCTCATATTTTCGTTGGCGGCGACAAGAGCACAAGCAACGTGTTGGAGTACTTAGCTGTTGATGGAGAAGATCTGCAGCATCACAACTTATAGAGTCTGTTCTTTTTCAGCTTTTGACTTCAGCTTTTAGCTTTTCTATAATAACTAGCTCTTTAAATGGAGTGTCTTTTTAAATTGGGGTTTACTAGTTAATTGTAAAACATACTGTACCGACTTCATTTATATTGACAAAAATCGCACATGAGTTTGAGTTACTCTGTAATCTCTCACACGAATAGCTCAAAAACCACAAGTCACAGTCAAAAACCACAAGTCGCAGTAAAAAAGAACAGGCTCTACAGTATAGGAACTATAAAACTGTCTATATAGCCCTCCGTACTTACAACACTGAAGCAAATAGCCCCCGACTGGTTTTGGAGGTGGTTTCACCACCGTGGAAGGTGATATGGCTATGACTCAGAAAAGGAAATTAGAAGCCCACATGTCAGTGTCTTGTCCCCACCCTTTTTTTTCCTTTTCTTCTCTCTCCCCATCTCCTCCCACTGCTCCTATCTAAGCCAAGCAACCAGCTGCCATGCTTGCCCAACTGCTGCCTTCGACGTCCACACCAAGATTGTGTGCCACCGCGACGATCGTCGCCGTTCACTGCTAGCCCGCCGTCGCGCCAAGCCTCGACACTGCCTCACTCCTTGGTCTGTAGCGATTTCTGCCATGTTGCCTAACCACGCCCCCCGCACGCGCCCGCCTTCCGGTCCGTCAGTCGTCCCACCCGGCCGCGCACGAGCCTCGCCGCACCGACCGCAGCCTCCCGCAACGTCGCACCCGCGCGGACCTTGCTGCGCTCGCCGCACGGCCAGAGCAGCATGTGCGCGAGCCATGGCTGCCGTCCCGAGCATGCGCCACCACCTGTGCCACTCCAAAGCCGCAATGCTGGCCACCTCACTGCTGCAGACAGCCCTATCATAGACGGTTCGGAACCGTCATCACAGACGGTTTCTGAACCGTCAGTGTTTAGGTGTCAGTGATAGTTGGTGGTTATCACAGACGGTTCCCGAGCCGTCTGTGATAACTACATTACAGACGGTCTTGATTTCTAACCGTCTGTGATAGACGAGTATCACAGACGGATTTTTATAAACAACCGTCTGTGATACTCTCTATCACAGACGGTTAGTAATCAAGACCGTCTGTGATACGAGACTATCACAGACGGTTAGTAATCAAGACTGTCTGTGATACGAGACTATCACAGACGGTTGTTTATAACCAACCGTCTGTGATACTCGTCTATCACAGACGGTTAGTAATCAAGACCGTCTGTGATACGAGACTATCACAGACGGTTGTTTATAACCAACCGTCTGTGATACTCGTCTATCACAGACGGTTAGTAATCAAGACCGTCTGTGATATACAAATATCACAGACGGTTAGTAGTAAGGGCCGTCTGTGATATCATTCACACCACAGACGGCACTCTTTGAAACCGTCTGTGATATTGTATCACATACGGTTTTTAATAACGAACCGTCTGTGATACCAAGTGCATCATCCATTTTATTTGCTGTTTCTTGGCTAGTCTCAGGATATGCTAGCCATGCCCTCTGAAAGCAAGCAAGCAAGCAGATTACAGATAAATGACAGATATAAGTTAATTGCAACTCATAGTAAATTACAACAAAATTCGATACACAGATGAATGTAACAAACGGCCAGCAGATCACATACATATATAGAATGAAAATCGTTACACAAAATCTGACAAATGCATTTAGTTGATGGAATTGTTTGATTTGTACAGTTGAATCCAATGTTTCAACATCTAATTATCACCATTGCCGGCGTAGAACTCTCCACTCATACTTATGACCTCTGCTACCAAGAATTGGGAGATGATTGCACGAATTTCGACGAGATTGTCAAGATCATATGCACTTTGGTCGAACTTCACCCGCTGTCGCTACGAGCAATGTTAAGTCATTCATTAGCATATGTGTGTAATATAAATACATATATATAATCAGAAAATAATAATTATTGGAAGGACCTGACAAACCTCTGGATCATTGATCTTAGTACTCATGATTTCCTGCATATGGCGGCAAACGTAGAATCCACATACGTTGCCTTGTAGCTGCTGGTGGCACTGCAAAAATAGAATTACATACATCGGTATTGTCAATTCTAGAGGCATTATAACAAAGTATGATATAGGATTGTTGTGTTGTAGAGGGTACCGGAAATCGCGTCTGGTGTCGTAGCGTGTCACTGGATTTTATATCGTGTGATCCTCCTTGGGCAACATATTCGGCAAAAGCCCTACGTGATTCAAAAAACTTAGCCTCGGCCGTGGCAAACAAAAGAAATATTACAATAGAGTTATGTATGGAGGAAATGAGTTTACCTGTTAAGTACTTCTTGCACAGGACTGAAGTCGTGGTTGCTCCTAAGGAGGGAATCAAGGTATATTACCTTGCTCCACTTTGGTACAATCACAATCAAAATCCAGTGATGCCTAGTCATGTGTGTCGCCATAGTGATTAATCCTAAGTTCATGTTGCATGTAAAGTACAAATGAAACATATGTGTGGCAACTAGTGAAGCACTTACCCTTGGTTGAAGGGTACCATGACGTACTCCTTGTCGCTGTGAGCAATCAATCCCCTCGTTATGTAACCTTGCACGAAGGATGCATCTGCATTGATAGATTGCTCGGAGACCAAGTGAGGGTCGAGGAAACCCACTGGTCGTCGCGTTCGTTGGACTTCTTGGATCATGTATCTATACATAAAGAAAGAGTAATGACATTTATCTGTATAACGTGAATGTAGAACTTCATTGTACAGTACACTTACAGTGTCCAGCATCGTAGAAGTGAGGCGTCGAGTTCGTCGAGATTGAATAGTAAGAATAAATCATCGAATGTCACGACGATGTAGCCCGAGTCGTGGAGGAAATGTGTCTCGTTATATTTCAGAGTGAATGCACTCTGCCGGTTTGGCTTCAAGTTGGACTTCTCCATGTACCAGGCATGCAATCTATTGCAAATCATACCAAGATGGCGTAATTGTGAGTCGGGCACCAACGACACTCCTAGAGTAAACGTCCATGGCACGGGACGCGGCTTAATTTTCTTCGCATGAGCCTTGGAGGCCTTGGAGCCTCGCTTGTGAGATGTTCTCGGTGGCGTCTCGGCGGGAGCCGATGCAACAGACTTTACTGGATTTGGAGGTGGAGGTGGAGCCACCGGAGCCGATGTGCCAGGTCCAGGGCGACGTCCCTCTTGGGCCACTGGATGTGAAGATTGTGGCACGGACATGTCGAGGACGATGTCCCTCTTGGGCCACTGAACGAATATGTGGACGGCATCCCCTAATGTCTTAATCTCTTCGTTTGGGGGCTTCTCAAGAGGGACGGACTTAAAAATATCATTAATCATGTCCACCTGGACCTTTATGAAACCGGTGTCTACTTGTACACCGTGCACCAGCGTCCCTGGCAGCAATGGATACACCATGCCGCGCCCAGCGTCAACGGGAATAGAGCCAACAAGCCTGACTTTGAGGCTGCAAGGCATGGGCTCCTACATAACGATACAAGAGATGAGTTAAGGCGTCCACCAGAGAGATCTATGTACCATTCTAAAGAGGTACATTACCTGAATGTCATCAATACGTAAGTGGTCGTCGCTATGTTCAGAAATTGGTGTGGACGCGCAGCTACTGCGACGTTGAGGGGGACTGGGTACCGCAGTACTAGGAGTGGGTTGCGATTGGTTGCGAACTTGTCTCAGTTCTTCCCGCAACGAATCTATCTCTCCTCGAAGTGAGGCAGTCTGCTCTTGAAGTGAGGCAGATAGTTGTTCCTCAAGTTGAGCACGAAGCTCCTGTTTTATTTGTTCGCTGCGGTACGCCTTGGATCTCTTCCTACTCCTATATGTCTCGGAGTAATCTGGAAATCCGTGCCTCCAAGGTACATAAACCCCCATGCCTCGTGTGCGACCTGGGTACTCCTTGTTTCCCAAGGCCTGTGATAGTAAATCTATCTCCCTATATTCTTCAAAGGAGCCACGAGAAGATTCGGTAGTCAATGATTGCTGCAAGAGGCAATTAATCATGTTATTTTTGAACCCATGAAGTTCAAGAGGTGTTAACAACTATGTTGTTTAACATATTTTACCATGCGTTGGGACACTTCCTCATCTGCGGGGTTTTTGAAAGAGACACCCGAAGATGTGGTTGATGACCTCGCTCTTAACCAGTTTCGAGCGCGCTCGTTTGCGATCCCGGCAAATGGCGGAGAGGCCTCCGATCGGATTGTGACCTCATCCTGCATCCTCCATTGCGGGATTTTACCCGCGTACCCAGCAGTGCCGAGTCTGTGAGGGTGTGTGTTTTGTGACTGGAGATCCTTGTGCGCCGCACTTTGTTATACAAATTCGGGCGTCGTCTTCATCTGCACAAAGGCCTCCCATGTTTCCGGCGACACGAAAGGATACTTCGTGAAGGGCGTGACATCCTCGGCCACGTACTTCGTCACAAGAGTGCTCTTAAAATTCTTCCATGCTTTTCCCATCGCAAGGAGCGCTTGCCGTTGCACGAGTCCCTATGCTTCTGCTGGGAACTCGAACGAATTTGTAAGTTCCTCCCATAGCTGATTTTTGTGATCCTTTGTCAAACCGCCTGTGATAGTTCACTATAAATACTAGCAGCTAGCTAGGTTCCTATGTCATTTTACAATTACAATATGGAACATAGATACATTTATGAAAAACGCAAGCATAACCATAAATATAACTATTTCATAGTTCCTTAGTCATTTTACAATTACAATGCATGAGTTCCTTAGTCATTTTACAATTACAATGGAACATACATACATTTATGAAAAACACAAGCATAACCTATATCATTTATTACACTTTGGCTATATCATTTTAAATAAAGCCCTTCACGATGATCGATACGCATATAGCTTGCTTCATCGCCTTGTTCTTCATCGAGCCTGATGCCGTCTCCGAATGGAGGCAAATCATCAAATTGATTGTACTCTTCCTCATCCACAACATTCTCAACCCCGACAATCCTTCTTTTTCCCTGAAGAACTACATGGCGCTTCTTATTTGCCGGGTCGGTTACATAAAATACTTGAACAACTTGCCTCGCGAGTACGAATGGTTCGTCTTTGTATCCTACACATTCGAGGTCCACGGTACGGTAGTGACGCCGTACTTGTCAACCTTTACACCCCGTGGGAGTTGGACCCAACGGCACCGAAATAGAGGAATTTTGAAAATTACGTAGTCAAGCTCCCAAATCTCCTCTACAAGCCCGTAGTACGAGCTTGGGCCAGCGGTACGGCCATGCGAATCATAGGCATCTATGCGGACACCTGAGTTCTGCACTGTGCTCTTTCTATCTTGATCTGTTGTATAAAATGTGTAGCCATTAATGTCGTATCCTTGCCATGTCACAATTGTAAATTTTGGCCCTTTTGCCAACCATTGTAGTGTTTCATTTGACGACCTCCTAGTCAATTGCGCCTTCAACCATTCGTTGAACTGACGGTTGTGTTGTCTCGTGATCCAAACTTCTGACTGGCCTGCATTCTCCTGACGTAGCATGTCCTTGTGCTCTTCAATATATGGGGTCACTTCAGTCATGTGTTGTAAAACCATGAAATGGGCTTGAGCATACGTATTTTGATCCGGAGTTATTGCTTTCCTCCCGATAGTCCCTATACCCTCTAACCTCCCCTCGTGACGAGATAGAGGTACACCTATCGGCTCTACCTGAGCCATGTAGCCGATGCAGAATTCAATGACCTCTTCTGTTGTATAACCTTCGATGATGCTACCCGCCGGTCGAGATCGATTGCGTACATAGGACTTCAGAATTCCCATGTACCTCTCGAAAGGGTACATATGACGTAGAAATACGGGGCCACATATTTTTATCTCTTTCACAAGGTGGACAATGAGATGGACCATGATATCAAAAAATGATGGAGGGAAATACATCTCTAGATGACATAGAGTTGTCACCACCTCGGTTTGCAGAGCATCTAGTCCATCCGGATCAATGACCTTCTGAGCAATTGCGTTGAAGAAATAACATAGCCTTATGATTGTCACTCGAACCTTGTTCGGCAAAATACTTCTAATTGCAACAGGTAGCATTTGAGTCATTAGCACATGACAGTCGTGAGACTTCATGCCAATTAATTTCAAATGTTCCATGGAAACAAGTTTCTTCATGCTTGTCGAGTGACCGGATGGAACTTTCACACCATTTAAGGACTGGCACAATTCAGTTCTCTCGGACTTAGACAGAGTGTAACATGCTGGGGGAAGGTACGTCCGGCCTTTATCGGTCTCTATCGGTGCTAACTCGGTCCTGATGTTCATAGCGACCAAGTCACGCCTTGCGTTAACACCATCCTTTGTTTTGTCAGGAATGTTCAGTAAGAGACCAATCAAACTGTCACATACATTCTTCTCTACGTGCATGACATCGATGCAATTGCGAACTTCTAAGTGCTCCCAATAAGGCAAGTCCCAAAATATTGACCTCTTTTTCCACATGTTCTTCCTCAATTTACGTCCCTTTCCAAACACAACATTTATATCCTTGACCATATCATACACCTCTTTCCCGCTAAAAGGTCTTGGTACTGAGTCATCCTCTTTTTTTCCGTCAAATTGTTTCTTCATCTTGCGGTATGGGTGATACTTTGGAAGGAACCTACGGTGACGCATGTACACAGTTTTTCGGGAGTTGTTCAACCACACACTCTCCGTATAATCTAAGCAGTGCGGACACGCTTTGGCTCCTTTTATACTAAACCCTGACAGGTTACCAAGGGCAGGAAAATCATTAATGGTGCAGAACAACATGGCCCGTAGAGTGAAGTTCTCTCGTTTGTCCGCATCCCATACATGTACCCCTTCATTCCACAGTGTTGCAAGATCTTCCACCAATGGGGCTAGGAACACATCAATATCGTTGCCAGGTTGCTTCGGCCCTTGGATAAGTAGTGACATCAAAATATATTTCCGCTTCATACACAGCCAAGGAGGAAGGTTGTACATGCACAGAGTCACGGACCAGGTGCTATGTCGATTGCTCATGTTACCAAAAGGATTCATTCCATCTGTACTCAACCCAAACCTTATATTTCTCGGTTCCACACCGAAATCTACAAACATCCTATCGATGTTCCTCCACTGGGCAGAATCAGCAACATGTCTTATCATTCCGTCTTTCTTACGCTGCTCGCAGTGCCAACGCATCAATCTTGCATCCTTGCGGTTTGCAAATAAATGCTTCAAACGGGGGATTACAGGAAGATACCACATCACCTTAGCAGGAGGTCCTTGCTTCACCTCGATGCCCTTCCCATCATCAGAGTCATTTTTACGTTTGTATCGGGATGCTTTGCACACCGGACAAACATGTAAGCTAGCATACTCTTTACGGTACAGGATACAATCATTCCGACATGCATGTATTCTTTCTACTTCCATTCCTAATGGACAAAGAATCTTCTTGGCTTGGTAGGTGGTTCTCGGCAACACATTTCCCGTTGGAAGCATGTCCACTAGGAGACCTAATAATGCCGTGAAACTCTTGTCGGACCAACCATTGCTTGCCTTCAATTTTAGCAGTTCTAGAACTGATGACAACCTCGTGTATTGCGGCTTGCAGCCCGGGAACAAAGGTTTCTCCGAGTCCTCCATCAAGCCCTCGAATTTACCAAACTCTCTCTCACTATAGTTCCCTTCTGCATCACGTGACATCTGATCCAGATTATCATCATGCGACCTATCCTCATGATCCAGATTGTCATCCTGCGACCTATCCTCATGATCCAGATAGTCATCCTGCGACCTTTCCTCATGATCGAAAGAACAGTCCACAACTGGCATATCGTTGCCTCCCTCGACTATATCATAACTACCTTCTTGTGTACTCTTCTCTTCACCGTGACTGGTCCAACATTTGTACCCTTTTCTGAAACCCCTTCGAATCAAGTGAGCTTCAATCTGCGCTGAGTTGCTAAACATCTTGAGATTATCACAATCAATACATGGGCAATACATATATTTCATCCCCTTCTTCAACATATCCAGCTCGGCCACCCTTCTAAAGGCAGACACGCCAGTAATGTACTCTTCACTCACACGGTTCTCAATATACATCCAGCTTCGGTCCATCTACGCTACACAAGTGAAAAATGGGTGTCAAAATGATTATTACCTCTACTACTAACCTCTGATCAGATCACTAAGAATGTTAAGTAATTGAATACTAATCTCTGATCAGATCACTAAGAATGTTAAGTAATTGAGTATGCTAACCTCTGATCAGATCAATAAGAAGACGGTGATATTTTTTCACCCCCAACTCCCTAAAGCCGGCCGCCTTGCTCCACCGATGCAGCGCAATGAAGACAGATCGGTGTCGACATCCTTCAAGCAAGTACGCCAAGTAATTAATACTACGCAGAATATCACAGACGGTTCCAACTACAAACGGTCTGTGAAAATTATATATCACAGACGGTTCGTATTAATACCCGTCTGCGAATTATCACCGACGGTTATTAATATTAACCGTCTGTGATTTCTGCCTATCATAGACGGTTCGCATAAATAACCGTTTGTGATAGTCTCATTATCACAGACGGTTCGTAACACGAACCGTCTGTGATGTACATAATATCACAGACGGTTCGAAATATCAACCGTCTGTGATTTATGCGTATCACAGACGGTTCGTGTATATAACCGTTTGTGATAGTCCTTCACAGACGGTTTACACTACAAACCGTCTGTGATAGTTACACGGGGATGAACTGTTTCGTCAGGCGCATGACTGCCAACTCGAAGCATATATAGCATAGCATTCGAGGCACATCCGAGGCCTGCTGCTGTGTCTTGAGGAATGCCAAGAGCTGGTCTTCAGATGTGGCTGCCACATCTGAAGACCAGCTCTTGGCATTCCTCAAGACACAGCTGCAGGCCTCGGATGTGCCTCGAATGCTATGCTATATATGCTTCGAGTTGGCAGTCATGCCCTGACGAAACAGTTCATCTTTCCCGACAAAATTCAAGGCAATTTTACTACAATAGTGCAAAGAAAAGACATTCCCAGATTCTTGGTTGAGCTGGTCGAGGAACATGCAAATACAGAGGCAAGCACAAAAACTCAACAACACATTCAGATCGATCTATTACAGGATAACAAGCTAACAAACCCTTCGTGGCACGACGGTCACACTAAACAAGACACACTTACGACACTTACGGCAAGAGTGTGTTGTTTAGTATGAACCGTTCGTGCCGCGATGGAGGTGCTAGCTCACAGCGGAGGGGAGATGCATACAGGAAGCTAGCTAGTGGATGAACTCACGCGTGACTAGTACCGGTGGAAAGGTTGATGGGGAGTTATTAATAAGGGCCTGGCCGTGGGAGGAACTGGTGCCAGCCATTCGATGTGGAGAGAATAGACGGGTGAGATCGAAATCCTGTGTATACGCCAATTATTGGTGACATGTGATTATTACACACCAATTATCAGTGACATGGGATTATTACAGACGGTTCTTAACAGGAACCGTCTGTGTTATCTGGCTTTTCACAGACGGTTTGTGTTAATAACCGTCTGTGAACTTTCACAGACGGTTCTTAACAGGACCCGTCTGTGTTATCTCGATTGGTATAGACGGTTCGTATTAAGAACCGTCTGTGAAAGTTCACAGACGGTTATTAACAAAAACCGTCTGTGATGTCTCAATTATCACAGACGGTTCATGTTAATAACCGTCTATGAAAATATCACAGACGGTTGCCAGTAAAACCGTCTGTCATAACGCTTCGCGCGTGTTTCTATAGCCAGAACGCTTCGCGCGTGTTTCGATTGCCAGAACGCTTCGTGTCTCGATTGCCAGAACGCTTCGTGTTTCGATCGTCTAATTAACGTCTCTCGATCGTTATACGAAGCATCTATATCATTAATGTTTGGGTATACGAACCGTCTGTGCTAAAGGTTAAATATGCGCGCCTAATCCAGGTCTCTTCTACGTACGTACAATATGGCGCCTTCTACTATTCTTGTGATCATCTCCTTCCTCTCATCTGTTCATCAAGAATTGTTCGGCCGGAACCTTACACAGGCGGCCAGCAATTTGCATCTGGAGCAGCTTCTCCGCACACGCCCTGCTCTCCTTCCCCGACTTTCTTGCATCCGTCAGCTCGACCTGATCATCCGCCGTCGACGGAGGCGTCTCGCTGCCGCTCAAGAAAGGGAAACAGCCCTTACCCTGGTTCTTCTCCACAATGTGCGCAAAGCGGAAGAAGCTCTACGTGCATTGGAGAGACTGATGGATAGCTTTGCCGATCAAGCAGAAACGACATATTCTGAGGAATCTTATAATGCTATCCTCTACGAGATTATGGGCTATGCTACTGATTATTTGCCCAGGCTGAAGGAGGAAGTGCTGAGGACAAGGACAATCTTAACGGCGTTCGAGCAGTCAGTGGCTGATCCTCCAAGTCCCAAAGTCGAAGAAAAAGCGTACGAAGCCCAAAAGATTACAATCTGGGAAACTCTTTACCTGTGCGACTTTTGTAGTAAATTTGCCTCTAATTGAAACTAATAAATTTGCCTTTAATTTGCGATTTCTTGTCTCAGTAGTTCTGTAGTAAAGTTATTAGAAGCAATGTGTACTTATATATTAACCTCTGATCATGAACAGATCAGAATATGACAGACAAAGGACATCACAGACGGTTCTTGTCAAAAACCGTCTGTGAACATTCACAGACGGTTTCTTAAGAAGAAACGTCTGTGATAGTCTAGACAACACTGACGGTTTTTAATTAAAACCCGTCTGTGATAATTCCATATTATCACAGACGGTTTTTAATAAAAAACCGTCTGTGATACTAAAGTATCACAGACGGTTCAACCTTAAGGACCGTCTGGGATACTCGACCACTAACATAGACGGTGTCCAAATTAAAACCGTCTGTGTTAGTGTCAATCACAGACGGTTTTGTCTAACCGTCTGTGATGTAGCCGTCCAGTATAGCCTCTTCTGTAGTAGTGCCTACGGCCAGACCCGGGAGACGATGCCACCGGCGTCATCAAAGCCACCACCGACGCTGGTTCGGAAGTGCAGCATGGCGATAGGATTGGAACGGGGCCAAAGATTGGGGGAGGCGGGCAATAAATCATGCAGTGGCTGCAGCCACCATCAGCAAGAAATTTGGTGCCAGGCCATCCGATTGGACAGAAGAGGAAGAAATGAGAGGGAGAGAGAGGGGGGGTGGTGGGGTGGCGTGGTTGACAGCGGCTGGCTGCCGGCAATGGCAACAACGATGCGGTGGCCGGTGGGGGCTTGGATGTGAAGAGACGAGGTGGGAAGAAGAAATAGTTTGCACTGACATATGGGGCCCAATAGTTAAGGGAATATTTTTAATTTCGGCTGCTGAGTCAATTACCACGTTGCCCGCCACGTAATCCTCCACGGTGGCAAATCACCTTTAAAACCGTTTTAAGGGGTTATTTGCTTTGGTTTTATAAGTACGAAAAGCCATTTAGATAATTTTGTGGTTAGGAGGGTAAAGTAACGTTCTCATAGAGTCATAGTTGAGCGGTATAATATACTTTTTCCTGTAGTTTACTTTCGGCTGAAAAGACATGGGATCAGTTTGCTTTTATTGGCACCACTAATTGAACTTGATTGAATGTTTCTGCTAGCAACTTGCTATTTCTTCAAACATTGCTAAAATGGTGCAGTGCAGTATCAACATTTTCGTTTTTAGTACTAATGTGATTTGAGATACGACTGTTGCACAAGGGTTGGCTTTAGGCTTTTTGCCCCTGTGGCGTACTTGGTTTGTCGAGGACGACATATCAATCAAAACAATATTATGGGCCTGTTTGTTTCAGTTTCTGGCAGCTGCAGCTACTCCTAAAATTTGCAGCTCCCCCAAACAGTTCAGATTTTTATCCAGATTCTAAGTAGCCAAAAGCTACAGAATCCAGAAAATGAACTAGTAGCCAGAAGCTGGGGTTATCCAGCTTCTCCAGATTCTGACTAGCTGGATACTCACCAGCTACTTCTCAGAATCTACAGCTGAAACAAACATGCCCTATATTTCGGCCCAATGCGAAAATCGCCCGCAAGCCCCTCTATCTCGAATCAAGCTTTCGTGTCCTCTTTTCTGTGTGTTCTCACACATATCAACAGTCTAAAAGAGATAGATGCTATTGTAAATTTTATAAAAAATAAAGTAAAACGAATAAACTGCTAACATACATGAGAGAAAAGGATAGAAATAAAGAAGGGAATAGAGAAGCTGCATTCCTCTACCTCAGATAGTGCAAACGCCATTTCCTGTAATTCCTCGTATCTCTTTATGATCGAATCATACAGGCTTCTCGACTTCTCGTTCTATTCATCACCACAGGGGAAACTAGAGAACTGGAAACACGTAATGGTTTACTGCCAAAAGTTACCGACAATCATCGGTACTTGGGATTTTGCATTATTGACAAAACTTCGGCCCCGTCCATTGCCTTTAATTTCTTATTTTTGCCTTTTTTTCAGCTATCTAACTTTTTAAGGGCTTTTTTGTCTTTCTTTTTTCCTTGTATTCCTTTGTATTATTTGTAATGGGCTAATTTGTTTTTTGTTTTTAATTTTTTAATTTAATTACACAAAAAAGCCATCAGTAGTTACAGCACAAAATATACCAGCTATAGTGCCAAACAGTGAAAATAAACTATAAATCACCAAATAAAAATGCAAATATGTTCATATTTTTTTCCGAAAAGAACCGTCCGAACGATTACCACTCTCACTAGACACTACGTGCACTGCACAAAGGTCTCATTTTGATGCTCATACGCTCAGTTAACTAGCTGCTGCTTCTGAGGCTGGAATGAACTTGAGTGAGATGCTGTTAACGCAGTGTCGCTCATCAGTAGGCGTGTTGAACCCCTCCCCTTTGAACACATGACCCAGATGCCCTCCACAAGCAGCACATGTGATCTCGGTTCGCCTCCCATCAGGATCAGGCTGAAGTTGTAAAACAATGCTGCCGTCAGTATCAGAGCGTGGAATGAATAGAAGGGAAGAAAGTAAAAGAACTATATCCGTTCCTAGCCAAATTATTGGAAGTGGATAAGAGAACCGTACTGTCCGTCTTATGGCTCCAGGAAATCCTTCATAGAATGCTGGCCAACCACACCCTGAGTTGAACTTTGTAGATGATTTGTACAAGGGGGTTCCGCACCCAGCACATTCATAAATACCCTCACCGAAGAACTTGTCATATTCACCTGTTCCAGGATACCTGGAAAAACAGATGAAACGAAAATTCGTCACAAGTTACACTGTAATTAGTTCAACAGACTACCAGATTTTACCATGCCATAGGCCAGTAAATATGACAACACAAATACTTAATGGACATAGGACAGGAAATAGATAGAGTCAGCTCACAGGTCATCCTATGATCAAACAACTATGCCAATGTATTGGATTGAATTGCAGAAAGGTTTATAATAATAAACTTTTATGACTTTAAAATAAACCAACTGTGGGGTAATATTTAGTTTGCCATAAAGTACATATCCACTTTTCTTAAGATTCACATGCTAGATAAGTAAACATTCTGATAGTTCAACCAAGGAAGTTGTTTGTGGTTCAAGGGCAAGTAAAATGTTGGCTTGCTATACAGATCATATTAATAATACAAATAACGGGCCCATTAAAAAAGTACAATCCATACTAAAAATCTGATAGTCTGTAGCTATTATGGACAAAAGTTTGATGAGTAAAATACAATCCATAATTTCTAGTTTCTATTGAGATATTGCAAGTAAACTAAAAAAATCCAAGTATTTCTTAATGGAAAGGAGTTTCTTCCTCCTGATATATTTTTGCCAAAAGACAACTTTTTTTCTCTCTTGCTATTATAGACTCATACACCTGTTTGTGCGATAGGCACCCCAACTTTGTGCAAAATTTTCTAGTTTGTCCCCTTACTCAAATTGTCTGTAATATGGTTGTGATTTTGGAATAAAACGAGCTTTACAAGATGGTAACAGCTAACACTCTCTTGCAATCAACTTCACTATAGCTCCTGTGGCTCAGCTATTGGCCCGCGCCTTTTACACTTTACGTTATGTGTCTGTGCCCAAATAACATGTTGGTTGAAGTGCATGATTTAGTAATTAGCTAACGAAACCATGCACTATAGCAAGACACATACTCATGGTGAAGACTGAAGAGGGTGTAAGACAACATACTACAAGAATTGAAGCCAAAAGCAACTGATCAGATACTGTTAAACAAGAATTCACAACTATAGTTCTCCCAATTGATAACTATAGGACAGCTGCTCCTTGATTTATGAACAAATATCAGTATGTGTTACTATACTATGCAAAGCAAAAACAAGAGCAAGCCTTTAATAAACTTCTAGTACGACGGAGAGGGGTGATCATACAAGCTTAAGTTGGCCCTTGTTTTGGTAAAATCATAACCTCTTTAAAAGTATTTGCAAATCAATAAATGTTTGTAACATGTCGAATTGTTGAAGCATTGCAACAAGGATTAGTAGTTGTCTGAGCAGGTTAGTAAAGCGATGGATAGTTGGCTGTCCATTCAGGAACCATTGGCAAGTCAGTTCCGAATCAGGTCTTGCGATGAAATGAACACCATGTTCATGTATCGTTGATTATATATAGATTTGCACTTGCTGAACACACTAAGGAATTGACCTGCAAATCTATAAAAATAGGGCCTTCTTTGTTGATCAGAAACTGATAGCCATGATTCCATCCTATTCTTTATGCGGCCAAAGTGCAAGGCTACATTGCCGATCAGCAAAGAAGGCTCTCTTTATCAAAGTGCAAGAACATATATTGCATAATTCCAGGGGGGGGGGGGGGGGGGGGGGGGGCGGAACAGATAACAGGGCCAAGAAAAAGGGCAGTCTTGTATTCTTCTTACTCGGTGCCCTTGAGGCGGAGGATACGGAACTGCTCCGGCGTGAGGATGGCCTCCCACTCCTCCTCCGGCTTCTGCACGGACCCCGGTGGAGGCGTTGGGGCCGATGAAGACATCGCCACGACGCCCGGTAACCCGGCGCACCGTCCTGCAGCACCGGCCGGCGGCTGGTTTGGCGGCCGGGTAGTAGTACGTCCGCGAGCACGACAGGGAGACGGGCCGAGGGGGCGTGGGGCTTGGTGCGGCGGCGGTGGAGGAGGGGGCGAAGAGGAAGGACGAGAGCGCGGAGAGGGGGCGCGTGGTGGGCGGCGCGGCGGGGTGCGAGTGGGACGCCATCCTCAGCTTCAGCAGATGCTGGACGCCCATTTTCCTGGCTTATTTCGCCTCCTTTTTCAGGCAGCCTGCACTGCTACCAAGTGTCCAGCTCGTTTTCTGGTGGTGCCGTGGTGGTATTTGATAAGGTTCAGGGACTTGTGTGCTCTGAATTCCTATGGGTGCTAGTGGCTCTGGGACTCAGATATCGGGTCTCTCTTTTTTTTTCAGTTTTGGAAAGGTATTCTTAAATTTTTTCTACAGTAATTTTAAATAAAATATCTTTTCAAGATGGAGTCTATATATTAATTGTAGTACACACACTATAGCAAATTTATTTATATTGACCAAAACCACACACAAATTTTTGTTACTTTGTACTCTCTTTCACGAATAACATGAAATTCATAAGCCGTAGTCATAAAATTCACTATAGCGAATAGCATAAAATTCACTATAAAATTCATGAATAGCATAAAATTCACTATAGCGAATTTATTTATATTGACCAAAACCACACGTAGGGGTGAAAACGGATCGGATTCGGACGGATATTGCTGTTACCATATCCTAACCCATATTTTTTCTCCGGATTCGGTACCAATCGGATTCGGTGTCGGATCGGTCGGAATTAACCCAATTCGTTTGCACCCCTACTTGTTTGTAAGGAATGCATACAGTGCAGTAAATGGAGTGGGACGCACTGACTTGATGTTACTATTTAATAGCTGATGTGGAAGATTTTATTTTACCATTACAAAAGAAAATGAAACGTCAAATAGTAACACTAACCTGAAATCATACTTGAAGACGTATCGGATTCGGACGGATATTCGGATTCGGACGGATATTGCTGTTACCATATCCTAACCCATATTTTTTTCTCCGGATTCGGTACTAGTCGGATTCGGAACCAATCGGATTCGGTGCCGGATCGGTCGGGATTAACCCGACCCGTTTTCACCCCTAACCACATGCAAGTTTCTGTTACTCTTCACTCTCTCTTTCACGAATAGTATAACATTTATAAGCCGAAACAAAAAAGAACAGACCCATCACATGTTCGGGTTTCTCGTAAAACCACTCAATTCCCACATGAATCTAAAAAAAAATCATATTTTCCAAGCAGGATTGACTAGGTTCAGTTCATTTCAGCTTTAGCTTTTAGAACACGTTGCTTTTTTTAATTTCGGTTTTTTAGCTTTTACGGCTTTTTTGCTTTTGTTTTTTTTCCTTTGTACTGTCTCTGAAGATATAGCGGTGTTTTTAATTTTTTTTAATATTTTTCTTTATTTTTAATTGGATGACTTAGAAAAAAATTAATAGCTGCTATAATGTAATTTCAGCCAAAAGCCAACATACATAAGCTAAAAGACTTTAGAAAAAAAACAAAATGAACGCCGACCTTCTAACTGAATTTCTCTACCAGAAATACCGAAAGGATGCCATTTTGTTGTTCTCTTATCCTCGAGATAAGCTTTTAAATCACAACACCTGTAAATTATAGATTTAAGTCATCTCTTCATGATCTGTATCAATTCTCACAAAACATAGTCATAATCGTGATGCCAAGATCTCTCTCCAATACATAGTCGTAATCCACTAAAAGAAACTCAATCATGAAGAAAGGAAATATTCTACGAAAAATGACAAGAGGTGACAAAAATGAATTTCCAGATTGTAAGGCCAACAAATGGCATTAAGAAGAGCAGCATATCAGTTGCCGTCCTGAAGAAAAAACACCAGGCTCGTATTGTGCGATTTAACATTGCGTGCTCAGGTTTTTGCAAATGCACTGGACCAAGAATATGCTCAGATTACAATGTAGTTTCATATTCAGGAATATGTGAACTGTCTGCATGATATTTATTACGAAAGGGCTATACTGTAGTCGACTGCTTATCTTTGCCAAAACAGTCGATTTTTCAGCCATTCGATTTGCTTTGAGATTCATTTCTCGGATGATGTGATGATTTCGGGGTTGCAAAGCGTCTGTCGGTTAAAAATTCCCACCTATTTATTCAGACTCGGTATCTTGTCCTGCACTTGTTTTTTTTCAAATTTTTATTTCCTCGATTCACGCGCCTCTTGGAGGTAGTCCTTATCCCATTCCTTGGAGAGAGGGGAGAGGCATTGGAGCACACGAGGTTCGCTTAGTTGGAGCGGAGATCTCGTCATCGGCGTCTTCTTCGTCGAGTTCTCCGACACACGAGGTCGTCGCCCAGTTGGAGCGGAGATCTCATAGCCAACGTCTTCCCCGTCTAGTTCTCTGACACACGAGGTCATCGTCCAGTTGGAGTGGAGATCTCGTTGCCGATGTCTTCTCTGTTGAGTTCTGCCTCTCTCTCTCTCTCTCTGTACTTTACTGTCTCTATACTCAGTTATCCCAAATCGATTTCTCCCGGTAGGGGGTTGAGGAGGCGGACTATTCTAGGTCAATGGGAAGGCCATGGTTCCACAAAGTTGTAACTTGATTTTTAACTGAGAGATTTGTTGTATCCGTGTGTCCAAGGTGGAGTAAATTTTTTGTTGTTATCTCGATATGTAGGTCAAATTCATTGTCGGCCCTTCTCTCTAGTGGTTGTTTTTTTTTGCGGTTTTATTGGTGGGTGATTCTTCCTAGAAGGTGGGGAGAGGGTGGTATAGAGAGCAACGCCAAATCCATGCTGTATAGAATGTTGAGCTCGATATGTACATCACATTTTGTGTCCCGATCTGTAGTTTAGATGAAGGCTAGGGGATGTGGAAGGGGAAGGGGGGGGGGAGGGAGTTAGGAGTGATGTTATCGCTGCTACTGTTCTAATTTTTTTCTACTGATGCTATTGCTGCTGCTATTCTAATTTTTTTCTTTTGGCTACTGATGCTGCTGTAATGCCAAGATCAATTTTGTAGGTTAGTTTGTTTTGTAAGGGCAATCATAAGCACAAGCAATTCACAGAGGTCCAACTTGTATGTAATTATGGCTAATTGTGTTTTTTTACTCTTCTGCTAACTGAACTAGTTTATCACAACATTTTAGAATATTGCTAAAAGGGAACTTTCAGCCCCCTTTAGTTTGGCTACGAGTATTCAACTCTTCACAGACAGAAGTGCAAGTAATATGGTTATTACTGCAAGCACGAAACTCTGTGTAGTACTCTGAATAATGAATTTTTTTGTGTATAACTAAAATCCTGCACACTACTTTCTGCACATTTTGCTGAAACTAAAACGTGTACAATACTTCTCCTGCACGTAGCTGAAAACTGAAACCTCTGCATACTTTTTTTGTTAACCTGGTAACTCTGCATAGAAATCAAAAACCTTAAACTCTGCATATTACCTGAGAGGAAGGCTTCTTTTTTTGTATGCATATGTACTATGAACCTGAAACTAGGGACATTTAGGGATACTATTGTGTTTGTTTCAAATGGCTATCCACGAAAAGGCTTGAATTGGTTCATAATTATTATTAGCATACAAAATATTGATTTGTCTCCTCTGATCAACAACGTTTGTAATCACATATCACAAACAAGTATGCAATCCTAGAATACAGTGTTTATGAAATCCCTTTTTCAAGTCATTTTTGTTATGCTTTTTTGTAGGTGTTTTTTGAACCCTCATAAAATGGCTGCTCAAATGAAGTCAAAGTTCAAATCAATTCTTGATCACCATGTTCAAAACCCGTTGTTTGATGAGGTAATTATTTAATAGGTTTTTTTGTCGCTTGAAGTGCAATAATCACTAGTTTTGCAATAAGAACAAGTGGATACATAAAAAAACTAGCATTTTCTAGCGATAGTTTTCTTTTTTTGTAGTTAATAATTCTATCTCAGATAGATTTTTTGTAGACACCGCTATCAGATTTCTTTTTGTTTTAACTTATTTGCATTTGATATTCATTGTTTTGTAGGTTAAGGAAGCATTATCGTCAATGCTTGATCAATTTGAGCATGAACAAGCCATAAGTTTACATCATGGGTTAGAATGTTTGGCTGTGGGTATAGCCCCACTTCTGCCTAGCAACACCAGGAACTATTGCGGAAGAGTTAATGATACAAAGAATGAGGGCAACAAGACTACACCTAATATGGGACATGTGGCTATTCGTATGGAAGGGGTAGATGCCCAAGGAGCTAGCGGCAAGCAAATCCTTTTTGAAGGACTCAATCTGAAAGGGTGCTGTGTTGAGCAATGTTCAAGACAGAACTGTACTGCTGGTCCACCAGGACCTAATCCAACAGGTGTGTGTGTGTGATGAGGAAGTAACTCAAAAGTTATCTTCTAATACAGAGTCAATTCAAGAGGGTGCTTGCGATCAAGAGGAAACTCAGAAGCTACACAACTCTGGGTCAGAAACAACACCAGGACCATGTGATGATCCACCGACACAGAAGTTATCTAGCTCGACAGGTCAGCAATGTCTTTTTATTCCTCTTAAGCTTTTTTTGCTCGCATCCCAGCCCTTTTCTATCTGTTTTTTTCATTTGTTCATACTCCTTTTTTATTTGTTTTTAGATCTTTCATCTAACAATAAGAGAAAGAGGACATCTAGCAGCCAAGATTATGCTAGGACTAGGCATGCAGGTTTGTTTCATCATCGCCGTGTTGTTGAAGCCCAAGCTCAAGTTCAAGCACAAGCCCATATTGCTGAAGCTCACTCACTTGTTGTTGATGGTGGGTCAAAAGATTTTTGTGAAGGAATTTGTCCTGCCAATCAAGTTTCTCTTCCACATGGCAAGGTTTATACATGCTCGAACTTTTTTGTTTTTGACTTTATAATTAGTGCAAAAAGGATATTTAAATTTCTGTACATGAAGTTTTTTGGTTGTCCAACACAAGTTTATGTTGATTGGTTTTTGTATGCAAAGGGAAGCATGCCTGATGCACTAGATGAGGACTTTGGGAATGTATATGTTAACGTTTCAATTGATAGAATCATTCCCTCTATCCAAGGTAGCACAATCATTTGCTTATTATTTATTCCCTTTTAATTTTATTGTTTTAGGGGGATGGGGGGGGGTAGTATAATCATGTTTTTTTGTGTGCACATAGATGGCTGTAATTCTAAAGGCTGTGAACAATCACACAATCTAAAGCGAGATAATAATGGAAAGAAGGATGACTACCTATTTTCACTCAATGTATGCTGGCTTAAATCTAGGGTTTTCGCTAAGAAGCTTGACTGGATATGTTCATATCATATTTTTTTCTCAACTTCAGTTTTTTTTGTCAGAGTTCCGACATTAATAAAGGGCGTGCCAATCAGAGTCACGCAGGCGATGATCATGGTAACCCCACCCCTCCGTTTTTTCGATAACCACTGTCTAACCTTTTTTTAAAAAAGAGTTTAACATGCATGCACCCTATAAAGAAGTCTTGAGTTGTTGAATTCTGTTAGAAAGATTGTCATGTGTAGTTCTTAACTATTCAGTTAATAATAGGATCATAACTAATTGTTTTCTATTTTCATTTTTTGCATCTTTTTTCCATCTATTACTAAATCATTTTTTCACCTTTTTTCTATCTTTAATCTGATATAATTTCCAGGAAGCCAGAACCAAGCTATAATAGGGGCAAGTGATAGGATAAGCAAATACTTTAAGTTCCCATACAGTCCAAAGGTGATGGATTTGTTTACCTGGGTGCCCTCATTTGATCTCGACATTGACGATGATGATGCACCTATTCTACGGTGTCAACCAGAGACAAGCTTTCTACCCAAAGGACCAAGCAAATCAAATCTAGATAATGTTATGGCAACTGTAGAGAGTGATCATCTAGAGACAAGCACCAAACCCAAAGTACCAAGTGAAGTAGAATTGGGGAATGTTGCCGAATCTATACCGTCTTTACACGATCATCCTCAATGTTTTGTTAGTTCACATTCTGGTCATGGTGTCACAGGGGCACTTATGTAAAAGAGGTAAACATCCCTCTTCTTCGAAATAATGCATTTTCCCATGCTAAACACTTTTATGTTTTTTAAAATATCTTACTTTTTTGAAGGATATCCGCACTTTTAACATTGATAGCAACAATGATGTCCAAGTCATGAATAATCCACAGAAACATAATCAGGTGTACAAAAGAATAGACCCCTTTCTAAAATTTTGAGTTATGAATTCTGTTATTTGTTTATTCTTTTATCTATCATCATTTTTAATGTGATCATTTGTTTTTTAACCTAGGGAGGTGTCGTTGTTATCAATAATATTAAGTCTCAAGATCCTATAGAGACTACCCCACTTGCCAAAGGTGTCTCTTCTATGAATATCATCAACCTGGTAAACAAATTTTCTTCTTATGATTATGCATGTCTTTTTTCCCCTGTATAACATGGTTTTTATCTTTTCTGTATCCCTTTCCCCTTGTTTTATAAAAAACAAATAAGTATGATATCCTTTTTGGTGTACTGGACTCCCCAGGCGTTGTGATCTCTTCAAGAGAACGACTCAATCACAGATGCATTGTTATGTGCAAACAAACTGATGAAATTTAAAACAAGAATAATTCCTTTGTTAATGATGGTATAGGGTGCAGCTGTGTGTCACATAACAAAAACCATGCCCAGAATACTGTTGTTAATGTCCTTCAACCACTCGATGTCAATGTTATGAACACCAGGGGCAGCGAAGGTGATGGGTCATCCACTTGCAAGATGCCTGCTCATGGAAAGAGAAGGCAGGTGAGGGTGGCAGGTGAGGGGTAGTAGATACACTGGTCACCCATACACTAGTGGTAGTAACAGATTCATTGTGTCTACAGAAGACATGGCATACTATCAAGCAGTGATTAGCTTGTCAAAAGGAAAACATGGCAGGTTAGTGTTTTATGCACCCACATTTTTTATGCATGCATTGTTTTGCCTATTATTTCTGCACATATAATTTGGTCTATTGTTTTTTTAGTTCCAAGGAAATCTCAATGAAGCCCAATGGCAAAACATATGTCACATATAGTTGCTTAGGGTACCCTCTCAGGCCCGAAGGCAAGATTGACAATTTTTTGGTGAATTGCTTCTGTCAACTTCTTTTTCAGGAGAATCATCCCACCAAGTCAAAGAAGCACTTTTTTCAACTCAGTTGGAGTATGTCACCATCTAAATAAAACATTGTAGAGTTTTTTCAGTTCATATATATATTGAGCTTTAGTACTTTTTGCTATTTTGTGGTAAACTTTATTCTTTTTTGTAGCAACAACTTTTGAAGCCAGAATCAGAATTCAGGTTTGCAGATGTCAAGCATGAATTCGAAATTGCCCATAAAGTAAAGTCCCAACAATCTTGTGATCTGGTTAGTATTCATCCAAATTATATCCTTTTTTGTATGTATTTTTAATTTGTTTAACTTTTTTTCAAACTATGTATATTTTTGCTAACCAATCTCCTATGCTTTATATCTACTGTACTAGATTCTATTCCCTATTTTGAATGAGGATCATTGGTTCCTTTTTGTTGTCGACATCAAAGACCAGAAGTTTGTATTCCTTGATTCAATAGTTGGTGGGAGGTCGTATGATGACACCACCATGATGAATCTAGTACGTGTGCTATATCTCTCCTTTTCTTATTGTCCTCCTTTTTTAACTCTCTCTTTTTCCTGTGATAATTTTTCTTTTGTTTTGCTATGAACATCGACCAATCTGTAATCTTATTGTATATTTAATAATTTTATTTACAATTTATTGGTCTTTGTAGATAGGGAATTTCACCACAGCATTTTTTTGCAGCCGCTAAAAGAACATCAGTCAACCCTCTTGATTTGACATTGATCAAGTATCACCTCATCGGTAGAAGTGGAAGTAAGTTCCCCTTTTTTCTTATGTGTATTTTCTTTACCGGCCATGTGTTTTACCTAGTTGATGTAGCTGCCTCCTCAATCCCCTCTTCTCACTTATGATGGTTGATAATTCATATTTTCCCTTTTTTTCCCAGGAAAGACTCTGGTGTGTTTGTTATGAAATATATGGATATTTGGGACCCCTAGAGTTGCATTGGAAGCTTGGTTTACTGTTGACGATATGCCCAAGATAAGGATTCATCTTCTTAACCGTATGTTGCGCAGTGTATCCCCCTGTGATTTTTTTGTTATTGTAGGGTGACTTCTGACAGGTTGGACATCAAATTTAGTTGCACGAACATCTCCAATGGTTTTTTATGCATTTGCTATGTGTTCAGTCTTCTATGACAACAAGTTTATTGTAACCAGGCATATTCATTTGTGATATACTATACAGACCACATATTTTTTGCTTTCAGATATATTACACAAAACTACGTACTGCTCTTAAAATCTTTCTACTAACAATATATGTGTTTGTCAGCCTCATTAGGTTGCATTCTTTATGGTTAAAAAGCCTTATATAAACTTATAGTATCATTTAACCTGCATGTTTTGTTAGCTCTTAAAATCTTAAGGTAAAGGCTCAAACTATAGTAGTTTTGCAAAATCTGAAATTTATCATAACCATACAATTATAGTTTTTTAATGTCTGCTGACACCCAACTGATTGTTTTGTTTGTATCATTAATCTTTTTCTTAACGACCTTTTAGCCATTTTTGTAAGTATGTCTAATTTTGAATGTTTTGTGTGCTAAATTATTTTTAATCATGTTTATTTTTTAATTAATGTCTGTTGACACCCAACTTATGTTTTTGTTTGTATCACTAATCCTTTTCTTAACGAGCTTTAGCCATATTTTTTTTGTAAGTATGACTAATTCTGAATGTTTTGTGTGCTAAATTATTTTTTAATCAGGTTTATTTGTTAATTAATGTCTGCTGACATCCAACTTATTGTTTTATTTGTATCACTAATCCTTTTCTTAATGAGCTTTAGCCATATTTTTTTTGTAAGTATGACTAATTCTAAATGTTTTGTGTGCTAAATTATTTGTAAATCATGTTTATTTGTTAATTAAGGAGGCAGCATATATTAATGCCTGTAGCAATTAGTTATCTGAACCAATTGCCTCCTAGTAGCATAATTTATCCCTTCTTGTTTTGTTAGCTCTTAAAATCTTAAGGTAACAATGCATATTTTTTTAGCCTCATTGGGTTGCATACCTTTATTTGTTAAAAAGTTTTATAAAATCCTATAGTATCATTTAACCTGCATGTTTTATTAGCTTTTAAAATCTTAATGTAAAGCCTCAAACTATAGGAGTTTTGCAAATTCTGAAATTTATTATAGTTCTATGACCTTTTAGTTTTAGCCGATAGGAGTTGTTCATTGGTTGGTTTGATTCGGTCTCTGAAATTGTCTGGGTAGGGCTGTTATTATGTGTGATTACTACTATGGTGCAAATTTAGTGTCGTAGTACTCAATCATTTGGCCTCTATATGTAGCATTGTCACTCCTACAAATTTCACCCATACCCAACTCTTGTCTATCTTCTTAATATCATATCAACATCCCCCGTTTGTCTTGATTTTTTTTGGCTTCCTCTTGGTATAGGTGCCAGCACCTTTTCTGTCTGACACACACACACACAGGGGATTAGTTTAACGTGCCTTCACTGATGATATTTATCTAGCTAGACTGATACTATGATTTTTAACTTTTTTGTTGTGCTTTGGTGTAGGAGCAGAGCAGAGGGGGTATGATTAGAACTGTGTTTTCAACTTTGGTTCATCTGTAGTTTACCTTTTTTTCCCTTCCCTATGTACTTTGTGTATTTTATATAGAGTTTCCATGATCATGATGATTATGTGTATTTTTTAGCAGTGAACTTTTAGGGTCCAGTCAATTTTATTTAAGTTAACACTTTATGTTTTTAGTATACACATCTTTTTCAAGTCAATGGTTTTGTAATGCTTTCTCCCTTTCGAATTGTGTGTGTGTGAGAGAGAGGTGGCTGGAAGGGGAGGCGATTGCAACCATTCTAATTGAGTGTCAAATGGTAAAGCACAGAGAGCAGAGGGGGCTGGACATAGAACATGGATCCTCATCAGCAATAGATACTTCTCTTTCAGTTGATGGTTTTGTTAATTTTTAGTTTCAGTAGAATGGAGGATTTTTGCGAGTCCTATAATGAGTTTAATATTTTTTAGCATCTATTTAACTAATTTGTTAGGTTAAGTATCCCTACTGGTTTTATAATCTTAGAAGGATAGTCGTGTTTTGTTTGATTAAATTTCCCAAGCTGTTTTGTTAGCTTTTTTGAACTTTTTCTTAGTACCATAGCTTTAATACAAAGTACTACCACAGCTCAATGCAGAGTATATATACAGTATAGTGATTGATACACATTTTGTGTTAGATACCCATGTGTGTTTCTTCTTGACCTCACACTATTTTCCCCTAGGGCTTATGTAATGGCGAGGTCCAAGTTGTTTTGTTTGCGAGCACCATAAGAATTCAAGCATATTCATTTGTGATCTACTACATGAACTATATATATATATATATATATATATATATATATATATATATATATATATATATATATATATATATATATATATATATATGTGTGTGTGTGTGTGTGTGTGTGTGTGTGTGTTTATATGTATATATATTTTCATATATAGTATATGAAACTATATACTCCTTGTATATGTAACCACTTGCATGTAATATTAAATTTCCCTACTGGTTTCAGTAGAATGGAGGTTTTTTGCAAGTCCTACAATGAGTTTTAATATTTTTTAGCATCTATTTAACTAATTTGTTAGGTTAAGTATCCCTACTAGTTTTGTAATCTTATAAGGATAGTCGTGTTTTGTTTGATTAAATTTCCCAAGCTGTTTTGTTAGCTTTTCTGAACTTTTTCTTAGTACCATAGCTTTAATACAGAGTACTACCACAGCTCAATGCAGAGTATATATACAATATAGTGATTGATACACATTTTGTGTTAGATACCCATGTGTGTTTCTTCTTGACCTCACGCTATTTTCCCCCTAGGGCTTATGTAATGGCGAGGTCCAAGTTGTTTTGTTTGCTAGCACCATAAGAATTCAAGCATATCTATCTATCTATATATATATATATATATATATATATATATATATATATATATATATATATATATATATATATATATATATATATATATATATATATATATATATATATATATATATATATATATGAAATGGGACACCCTTGGTGCCCGGGCATCAAGCCTCCCTGCCTTTGGATTGCTTTTAGATGCGTGCAGGTACAATGATATATAATATTAGGATGGAAAGTCTTAATCATGGAGTCTGGGCACCATGATGCCCCTGTTATTTGTAATATATATATATATATATATATATATATATATATATATATATATATATATATATATATATATATATATATATATAGGACGCTGAAATGGGACACCTAGGTGTCCAGACACCTAGGCTCCCTGCCGTTAGTGTCCAGACACCTAGGTGCCCCTGTTATTTATACTATATATATATATATCTTATCTTTCATATATATATAGTATATGAAACTATATACTCCTTGTATATATGACCACATGCATGTGATTAAAACATCAAAATTACTATTAAGAAAAGCACATTTTGCAATTGTCCATACTACAATAGTCTTTCTTACAAATGACCTTCCAATAGCATCCTTCTATAACATACAACTATTATGTTTACAACTGGACCTTTTTTTTGCCATCATATTTTTCTGATATGTTAGTCGAATATTTTTATCTTCTTCTCCTGGGCGCATTGTAGCCTTCTGTACTTCAATATTCTCTACATTTCCTTGAGTGTTGCATGTTCTCTAGCCTTCTTTTTTGATTGTCCTCCTAAAGGAACTTCAAAATACCAACATTAGTTTTGAACCTTTGCATATGTTATGTATTTTATTGGAAAATAATCTCTTTTTGCAAATATACCTTGTTTGTTTGCTTTATCTTTTGCCTCTTCTTGGGTAGTTCAATTTCAACGTGCTTTAGTTTGCATGTTGCAAAGTTGTGATCAGTTGCTCCACAGTGACTACAGTGGTATATTTCCTTCTCCTTAATCTTGTCAATTAAACTTTTAAATCTTGTTGATGGTCTTCCTTTAGTTTGAGCAACATATGGATCTACAAGATTGATATGTCCAACTGCTGAACTTTCATCTCCTGCAACATCATTTGCATTTTTGTCATTGTTGCTTTGTTCCTGTGACTATTCATGCACTTCTTTGTCGGCTGCAAATACGTTTAGACGGGTTTCAATCCTTGATATTTCTTCCATCAGGTAATGATATGTTGCACCTGACTTTGAATATTTTGATGCCAAATCAGCAAACCTTCTAGAAAAGGATATTAAACCTTAAGGTTGAATTTTCTGCGTCTGTATTCATTGCATTAATTCTAACAATTTTCTTGACTTTCTTCCTCCATCTATCAATAATGTATCTATTTGGGATTATTGTAATATCTAGGTAAAGAATTACTCTCAGTATATGCGAACACAATATACCATCCTTCTGAAATTTGGCACATATGCAGCTAAGATCCTCCCTAGGTAAGCCTACTAGTACAATGTATTTCCTGTGTCTCCATTCCTTTTTTCTGTAATTTAATGCTTGGAAAACCTCATAAACCTTGGATGGTTCTAGTTCTGTCAACTAAAGTTTTGTTGTATCTTTGAGTTGCTTTTGGAACTTTTTGAATATATTCCTGTTGTATAGCTGCATAGCTTGCTCCTCAATGTAGTATTCAGACCATAGTTGTTTTGGTTCTCTGGTTCTGCATTCATGGTTGTCTTTTTCCTTGGTGGTGAAAATCGTATCTATCAATCTATCATACTCCTTGAGGAAGCTTGTAGCACTGTACTGCGGACCAATATTCCATTTGAATCTTGCATTTGTGCCTTTGCTTAGTGCAGTGCTTTCTATAAATGGACATATGTTTTGTTTAAAGTACACTGGAACAAACCTCTCTCTAGTTAGCCACATATGTTGGAAATACTTGATGTTTTGAATATGATATTTTTCAATCATTTCTTGCCAAAACTTTTCAAATTCCTCAATTGTAAGCCAGTTGTGGATAATGTCTTGAAAATCAAACAATTCATGGTTCCTAGCAAAGCATTTTCCACCTTTCTAAATTGCTTTCTTCAGTATGTGGAAGAGACAATTTCTGTGTGGTGTTAGAAAATATTTGAGATATTGCAAATCTCATCGCTCCATCCTGATCAGTTATTATTGTCAATGGTTTTTCCCCTCCCATGGCTGATAGGAATGTGGTGAACAACCACTTGAATGTTTCTGTAGTTTCATCTAGTATGAATGCGCAACCAAATATACATGTGTTCCCTTGCCTTGTGATCCCAACAAATGGCGTGAATGGCAGATTATATCTATTAGTTCGATAGGTTGTGTCAAAGCTAACACAATCTCCATATTGAGCATAATATTATCTTGATCTTCCATTTGTCCAGAACATACTTCTGACCTTCTTATTCTCATCCAAATCAAAAGCATAATAAAACCTTGGATCATCTTTCTGCTTCTTTCTAAAATATTCAAGAACTTGCACCATATCATTAGTTGTTGTCTCTCTGTTAATGGATGTTCAAAAATTGCTAACATCTTTTTTGTGTAAGGTAATGCTGTCAAGCCACCACGCAGAATGATAGAATCGAGATCATGCTTCTTGTCGGTATGTTACACTCTTTTAATGTTCTTATCAACCTTTTCTCCTCCGGTGTCATGTACTTATGTGATCTCAAGAATCTTGTCTCTGAATTTGGACTTAAGTCATGGTTGTGGTCCAAATCTTGTTATGTACCATAGTCCATTTGTTTCTGTCACAACCATTACACACTCATAATTGGTCCTTATTAGAACATTTGTGCCTCTTTCTGACGTTACTTCCTCCCATCCCTGCTTCTTTGTCATCCCATTCCTATTGCACTTGAATGTAACTCTTTTGACCTCATTATGCCTCTTCTTGCTTGTGGTATGATAGTTATGTGTAATGACCACTGAGAATCCTGATAGGAAAGCATAAAAATTGAAAAAGTGGTGTGCTTCTTCTGCATTTTCGAATTGCATCCCCATTTCAGGAGTGTACTTGCTATCTATCTATACATTATTGCCCTGTTTTGCTGCCTGTTCTTCTAGAATCAAGAAATTTTCAATGTCATCTTCACTTAGCAGGCCATTATATTCTGTTTCATTTATGTCTTCTCCTAGGTCTTCCTACTGGTGTGCTTCATCGCTCATATGAAATGCTGGTTCATTTGAAATGTCATCATTTTTATCTGGCCCCTGAAAAGCAATGTTTCATCCAAGACTTAGAATTTTGTTGCCTATGTTAGTATGTACTCAAGATAGTTTTTTCTATATGATAACATACCTTCCCATTTTCCATTAACATATCCAAAGACCAATAATGGGGAGTTTCATCTTCACTTTCTACATGTATGTCTTGACAATAATCTGGCTGCCCTATTGTGCATCTGTGTAGTCATCATTTATCCTGCTGCTTGTCATTATCATTGAATTCTAGGATACATATGTGATCTAGTTAGTACTTCCATAAAAAACATAAATGTTTTTTGTTGTGACAATTTTTTCTATAAGAATTCATGTTAGTACCTGAAAACTGACAGGGCATTCAAAAGATCCACGCAAGCCCCTAATCCCTCCTACAAAAGCACCATAGAAATGCAGGTCAGTTTTTATGTCATTTTCACTGGTTACTCAAAGTACATTATTTTTTTTGTTTTAGCATGTCTTTTTCACCTGGGAATTTGAGTAAATTGAATCAGTGCTATTAATCATTTGCTGCATTAGAGTTGTAAATGGTAGATGCACTCCCTTCAAAAAACACATAACAGTTAAATGTATAGCCAGAAAAATATATTTCTCAGTGAATTGTGTCTCCATATACTCACTATTCCTGAAGTATAATTCAAGAGTTGCAATTCAACAAACATTAGATATGTCTCTTCAGTTTTGTCCTGTGTCGTCAGATCTTTATTCGACGTGTTGTAAGTTTGAATCCCTGAGCTCAGCTGAAAAAAAAATTGGGTTTACATAGTTGCAATCTGAAAGCACTAACATGTATATCTATCAGCACTCTGATTAGTTTGAAACTTACCTTCATTCTATTAGCATTGACTGGTATTGATCTAGCAAGATCTGCATAGGTTCCTGGTTTTTGCAATAAGGAACACTTTTTTGTTAGGTGTTCATGATAAATCTAGATTGACATATCCGAGAAACCCTTGATAACCATGTTTTGTTTTCTTTTTTTGTGCATAATTCACATCCAATTGTAATGATGTACCCCCATATGTTAACTTCACCAATGTGGAGCACATATTTTCAGTAGACTAACATCTCGCTCAGAGTTTTATTGCCTAGCATGTCGTGAACTTATTAGGATGGATGCAAGTACCCACCCTACCATAACCCAAACTCTCCTATGAAAAACCAATACCCTAGTAGAGGAAATCTGATTAGAGGATATGCTTGAAAGGTACATTACTTACTCAATTAATTAAGAGATTTATTTGATAGATCCTAGTAATATTGCCAAAGAATAACACACAAGAATATAGGCTACAAAGAATTAAGATATTACTGAAGCACCATTTGTTTTGTATTGGTCTCAGCTAATAGTGTAATATTGAATATAAGCTATAAATTGAAGCATTAATATATGTTGTTATCATAATTTAAGAGTTACACTTTTTGTGAATATATTTTTGCATGGCAAATTTTTAGTGCATGTGGAATTTAGATGACTAATAACTTTGCTGGTTTTTTTTACTGCAGGTGTTACGATAACCCAGAGCATATAAAGGAGCTAGTATGGATTGCCATTGAAAAATTTGTTGCAAGCAGTATAGTAGTTTTTAACCTTGACACAAGACAAGTCAAATGGACTGCTGACCTTTGATTTGGATACTGATACTTGGAAACTTCTGTACCCAGCACCTTGTATTTTATTTTCTACCGGTCAGATTGAAGCAAAACAAGGTTGGTATACGCCGTACCTTGCATTTGTTCTGGAACCCCCCTTTTTACTTCTATTTTCTCTCGATTTCCTGAATCCCATTGCTGTTGCTTGTTTTCTACTTGATCGCTGCTACCATCTGATCCATAGTGCTCTCTTCTTACTTCTTGAGCTAGCGACTCCACATTTTCTTGCTCCATACCGCGTCTTCCTCCTCTGTGTTGCTTTCTTCAATCCCCTGGTCTCTTCTCTTTCACTTTTTTCTTACGGCTGCATTGGAGATCCTCTGTTATTTTCTTTCTCCTTTTTTCTAGATTGCTTTTTTCCCCTTTCACTCGATCACATCGTCGACAAGTCTCTCTTTTCCTTGGGTGTCAAGTTGATTGTTTATTATCGTGGGCTTTTGTATAAAGTTTCAATCTGTTTTAACTGAAACAAAATGGCTATCCACAAAGCCCATGATGAAAAGAAAAAACAACGAACGAAACCCACAATTGACACTAACAGGGGTTAGGGGATGCTGATCCGGAATGGTATTTTCAAACGAAGCCTAATAAGAGTTGAGGGCCCGTTAAGCAGTTTGATACTGGTTTTGTATTGGGCAATCTTGTATGTTCATTTTCTAATCGTGTGGCCTAAAACATGACTGTTTTTGTCGATGAAAACAGTCAAATTTCATATCTTTACTATTATAAAAGTGTGAGTTGGTGGTTGATACATTCTCCATCCTCACTTCTCAGCCATTCAATTTGATCTAGACCATTCATCTCTCTCCTCCTCTCTCTCTCTCAGGATACAACTGCCCACCCCTCCACTTTTCCCATCTCCTCGCGCATTCTGACCACCCTTCTATCTCTGTCGCTTTCTCTCTAATGTTTGATGTGTGAAGTTGGCCAGACAATAAGTTTTGTCTCACTATTTTTATGACTTCATTGTAACGCACGGGTGTCTAACTAGTAGACAGAAAAAAACCCTCTCCACTCTCTGTCTCCGCCCGGTCCCGTCCCACACTACAGTTCAACATCCATCCGTCCGAGCGGGATTCTCTGATGTAGAGGAGCTAAGTCACAGCGTGACTTAGATCCTCTAAGCCATCCATTCTCAGATGAGTGGTCCAGATTTTTTTTAGTTTTGATTTTTTATTTCTAGTTTTAAGTTTTTTATTTTTTTCTATTTTTCTATTTTTATATTATCTGTGTTAAAATAACCTATTTTTATAAATAAAAAATAGGTCATTTTAACACAGATAATATAAACAAATTAAAAAAGAAAAAAAATAGAAAAAGATAAAAATAAAAAACTAAAAACTAGAAGTAAAAAAATCAAAACAAAAAAATCTGGACCACTCATCTGAGAATGGATGCTTAGTAAGAGAATACGCGCCGCCATCCGTCATGTTCGCCTCCGTCAGCCGGCGGCGGCTCTTCCTCCGCCTCCGCCAAATACCCGCCGTAGGCGGCGGCACAAGCCCCTTCCAGTCCAACCCCGGCACCATCCCTCTCTCCTGTAGCTACTCTTCAACCGCCGTCGCCAGCGGCCCCAACTCCGAACCCTGCCCCGCGACCATCTCCTACCTGATCATCTGCGGCCTCTCCCCCGCCGCCGCCGCCGCCACAGCCCGCGATATCCGCATCTGGTCCACCGCCAAGGCCGATGCAGTCTGCGCCCTCCTCCGCCGCGCCGCCCGCATCGACGTGATGGCGGCCAGCGTGAACTCGTTGTCCAGCGGGTCGTGAAGGAGAGTAGTGGCTCCATCTCCTACCCCACGCTCACACGCTCAAATTACTCCGATTGGGCGGTGTTGATGCGAGTCAACCTACAGGCTCAAGGCCTGTGGGACGCCGTCGACACCGGTGATGTGCCATACCAGGAAGATCGCCAGGCCCTTTCGGCGATCCTACGCGCGGTGCCTCCGGAAATGCTCCGGCCGCTCGCCGAGAAGGACAACGCCAAAGAAGCCTGGGACGCCCTCAAGGCAACGAGGGTTGGGGCGGATCGTGTGCGTGAATCCAAGGCGCAGAAGCTACGCCAGACATTTGAGTCCATGCGATTCAAAAATGGCGAGCACGTGGAGGACTTCAGTCTCCGGCTCCAGGGTGTCGTCAGCGACCTTCGCCTCCTTGGGGAGGAGTTGTCGGAGGAGAAGGTGGTCCGCAAGCTACTGCGTATTGTTCCCCGCAGGTATCGCCAAATCGCCTTGTCAATTGAAACCTTGGTTGACCTCAGCACTCTGTCCATCGAGGACCTCACCGGCCGGCTCCACGCTGTCGAGGACCGTGGAGAGTCGGACGATGAGGAAGGAGACCAAGTTCTACTCACGGAGAAGGAATGGTCGTCGTATAACACCAAGGCGAACAGCGGGAGCACGTCACGCTCACGCCAGCGCGGCCGGCGCAGCCGCGGGCGTGACGAGGGAGACGGGGAACCAAAGTCTGGGCCATCCCAGGCCGCATGCCACGACATCTCCAAGGACAAATGCCGTTATTGCGGCAAACTTGGTCACTGGGCCAAGGACTGCCGAAAGGCGAAGCGGGATCGTGAGAGGTTGGCTCAGGCGAATCTTCTCCAAGCCGAACCAGAGCAGGCTGAGGGCGAAGATGAGCCCACGTTGTTAATGGCTCAGGTCTGTGACCTCTCTCCCGCCATCAACATCGAACCAGCAGGCGCCGAACTTGTTATAAACGAGGAGCGCGCCCTTGTCACTCTTCGCGACGTGGGAGAACTAGTCGATCCAGAATGGATCCTGGACACCGGCGCATCAAATCATATGACGGGCGCACGGAACGCATTCTCCGAACTCGACACCAGCGTGCGCGGTTCCGTCAAGTTCGGCGACGCCTTGTGAGTCCGCATCGAGGGGTGCGGCACTGTGCTCTTCGCCTGCAAGAACGGCGATCACTGCGCGCTCACCGGCGTCTACTACATCCCGCGCCTTCGTAGCAACATCATTAGCCTCGGCCAGCTGGACGAATCTCGCTGCAAGACGGAGATCGACAATGGCATCCTCACACCGCGCGACCCTCAACATCGGCTGTTATGCCGGGTTCAGCGGAGCGCCGGACGTCTCTATGTGCTCAACATCAACATTGCACGGCCCATTTGCCTCGCGCCGAGGGGCAAGGAGGAGGCCTGGACATGGCATGCGCGTTTCGGCCACCTCAACTTCGACTCGCTTCGCATGCTCGCTCGGCGCGGGATGGCGCGAGGCTTGCCAGAGCTTGAGCGCATAAATCAGGTTTGCGACAGCTGCCTGATCGGCAAGCAGAAGCGAACGCCATTCCCCGCCACGGCGACGTACCGTGCGTCAGAACGCCTCGATCTCGTCCACGGCGATATATGCGGTCCCATCACGCCGGCAACCCATGGCGGCAAGAGTTACTTCCTGTTGTTGATCGATGATCTAACCCGCTACATGTGGCTCTTTCTGCTGGCGGCGAAAAGTGATGCTCCTGCAACTATCAAGCGCTTCAAGGCCGGCGTCGAGGTCGAGACTGGCCGCAAGCTGCGTGTTCTTCACACTGACCGCGGCGGTGAATTCACCTCCGTGGAGTTCGGTCTCTACTGCGCCGAGCAGGGGATTGGGCGCCACCTCACCGCGCCCTACTCACCGCAACAGAACGGCGTCGTGGAACGCCGTAACCAGACAGTGGTGGCCATGGCGCGGTGCATGATGAAAGCGAAGGACATGCCCGGCGAGTTCTGGGGGGAAGCAGTAACGACAGCGGTCTACATCCTCAACCGATCGCCCACGAAGAGTGTCCCCGACAAGACTCCATACGAGGCGTGGCATGGTCGAACACCTGCCGTGCATCATCTCCGCACATTCGGGAGCGTGGCGCACGTGAAGGTGGTGAGGCCGCACATGAAGAAGTTAGAGGATCGTAGCAAGACCATGGTGTTCCTTGGCTACGAGCCCGGTAGCAAGGCCTACTGCGTCTACGACCCCGCCGCCAAGCGCGTGTGGGTCACACGCGACGTGGTGTTCGATGAAATGAAGAAGTGGAACTGGGGGGAGCATGAGTCAGGTACGGGCGCATTGATTGATTCATTCACGGTCCATTATGAGGTGCAGCCTGTCGACGCCAACACTGCTTCACCAAGCCCACCGCCTTCTGGTGCGTTGCCGTCGGAATCAGCGGTATCTCCCTCCGAGCCGCCGAGTTCACAGGTGGAATTCGTGTCGCCCCCCACAGCGCACCCGAACCTCGATGACGATTTCGGTGCTCCACGGCGCTACAGAAGCATGACCAACATCTTCGCCACTTCAAAGCCTGTGGAGCTCGACTCCGACGAGCTTCATTTAATTGCAACTCGAGCGCATCAAGTTTTATGAACTTCGCAAGAAGGCGGGCATCGTCGAGATCGTCACACGGCAGCAGGATTAGTTGCTAACATTCCTTTACACGGCAGCAGAGGGAGACATGCCTGCGGAAGTTGGCAGTGTACCGGAGCTTCGGTCTGTCCGAGGGTGAGGTGCTCAAGGCCTTCAAGAAGCTGCCCACTATACTGCTTTTAGCCGATGAGAGCATAAAAATGAAGCTCCGGTTCTTCCTGGACGAGTTGAAGCTTGAATCAAGCGATGTAATGGGGCATCCTGTGGTTCTGGGGTATAGCTTGGATAAGACCATCCTGCCAAGGTGTGCCGTGCTGAGTGTGTTGATGAGGGAGGGGAAGATTGATCGAGATATCAAGTTGCTTCCGGCATTGCTCAGCTGTTCCAAAATTTTCTAGGATGTTGTGCTGTTCCAAAATTTTCTAGGATGTTGTGCTGTTCTTGAAGTTGCTTGATCTAGTTTGAACCGGTTCATTCAACTGTTTATGCTTGTTAGGCTGATTATTCGAATATGTGATTTGCGAACATACCACAGGAATGCACGTTTGTATTTTTTAACTGTGTTCTTTCTACTACCCAGCTGAAGTCTCTGTGGTTCTTTCAAATAAATAAAATCGTCCTTTTATTGAGAGTAGAGAACTTCCATGTCTAAATTGGTCTCTCCCTTGATTTAACGTAGTCCGTGAGGCCATTTATAAGTGAAAGCTGGTAGCTCCATGTACAAAATGTCTCATGTGGGTATGATGAACTTACTATTTTGTTTAAAAAGTTGGTCTGTAAGTCTGTTCATGTACTGATGTACAGTGATATTATACATGAAAATGCCTATTCTGGAGTGAGGTCCCTCTTCCTAGGGCGTTTTCCACTTTTTCTGCAATGCCACCGCTCTTGAAGCTGGATGGATGGTCATAGTGGAGATAAGGTGATTGATTTCCTTCAGGTTGCATGGCATCAACTGCATCAGAAAACAAGTTCTGTAAAAATATAGAAGGGTATTAGGAATCGGCATGAGGCCCAGCAAACCCTAAGAGACAGAGCACTAAACTTTGCCTTGCTCCGAATCACCAAATGAGCGGAGTAGCTTTCAAATCCTCTATATTAATTTGTCAGTAGAAGACTACGGAATAGCATCTTGGTCTGTGAATCAATGTTAAGACCTGATTGAGGGCAGGATGGGACGAGCACTTTGCCACCGTCCATAGAGAAACAGAGAGTTATGATTTGGCATATGCTAATCTCCAAGCTCAGCCTCACGCCGTGCATCCACCAGAACCCAGATATAACGTGTAGGTTATGATTTGGCATATGCTAATCTGTATTATGTGATCTCTAATAATGTTCAGAACCTTTGATGTTCTTGAAATTACTTGCAGGGTTGCAATCAGTTCTTTTAACTGGTTTGATCACTTCTTATGAGATGTTGTAAACTTTGTAAGGAACTTGCTCAGAGTTTGAAAATATACTTCTTAATATTGCTTAGTTGAAGTTTTATTCAGTCTTTTAGGAAGAGGTGAGATACCCATTTTTGGTTGAGAGCTGAGTAATTAACAAATTGTAGTTGGTTTATTAATAGTCTGAACTGTTGCACACCATTTGAATACTTGAAAGCCATGTAGACCTCGAGACCAGATGTTGTTTTAGGTCCAGGACTGCAGGGTGATTCCTGGAGATGCTATGAACTTATTAATAATGCTTCTGTAAGCTTGGAGGAAGGTGTACCCTTATTTATTTACACTTGTAATATTCTTGTTTTGATGGCTGTTTAGGTTTTCTAACATCATCCTTGAATGGTGAATCTTATCTTTTGAAATGCAGCAGTAACACATGTTTTGCATGCGTTTTCACTGAATCTTTCTTGAAAGGTGGCATTTTTAAAAAAATTGGTGGTTTGGATTTCACAATGACTAGCATAGCAAATGGTTATGCATCAATTTTATAGTTGGTCTAAGGTACTATGGAATTGGATTTGTTAGTCGTTACTTGTCCATGTTGCTACAGTCGCTTCTCAGTTGATTTCGAGAAAATTCCTATTTTACGGTCGCTACGGTTGTTCTTGGACGATGCTATCTTCCTTATGATCAAGTCAATTACATCAAACTTGCGTTCTTGTATGATATAATTGATGATATTTCAAGCATGTCCATGAATAGCATCAAAGTTTTTGCTCTTTGGGAAGGTGTGATTGATGACACGGTTGATCAAGCTAGGCAAAGGAAGGAGATCCACAAGCTTCCTGGGTGTATTAATCATAAAAGTTACACCATGCTGAGGACTGAAGTGCTCTACAACAATAAACCTTTTCATATGAGCTTAAGTAGGTCCTTAGAGCTTGCTTAAAGTTTCCTTTTGAGTTCCCATCATCCACACCAGATAGTGAAAATCTAAGGAGACATAAACCGTGGCATAAAACTGTCTAATCATGCCCTCTTGGTAGTCGCATTTTAGAGCCACAATGTCTTGCAATCTCACTGCATGAAAGAGATGGTATGCACCGGCAAATCGATCAAAATATTCAAGTGCGCCCAATCCACATACTTGTGGTACGCAAACTGCTTGTGATGATTGTAGAGTTGGGCGTATGCCTCTTGTTGAAATTTTGCATGAAATCTTAGATCCGTAGAACTTGTTGGTTTCTCAAATTGATTCGGATGTTGGAGAAGGGCATAGTTGTCACTTGTGATTTGCATGAGATTAATTCTTGGCTCTTCGGCCTCCGTCATATCCTCATCATTATCATCATCATTCCCTCATCCTCTTCATCAATGTCACTTTCTTCTTCCTCTTCTTGTTCTTCAGCTTGCCTCGAAACTTGACCTTGATCACGTGCTCTCATAGCTTGCAAGAACAAGTCTGTCTCTGAGTCACTGTCTTCTCTAGTAACTGGAGCTACCCTTGAAGCTAATATCTGAGAGGCAGGCTTTTAGCGAGAAGATGGAGCCATTGGAGTCGCTTGAGATTCATAGTGGTCCACTGGTTCTACCTCGGACATGGCATTCTTGCGTACAGAGCTTTTAGTCCTTACCATGGTTGTTGGATTAAAGAGAAGCAAATTAGGACATGGTAGGACTGGACTGGAGTTAGAGTGCATAGGAGTTCAATTTTTCTCTGCTACCGCGGTAGTACCGTAGTTGGCGCATCGGTACTACCGAAGGGCGGTAGTACTGCACTGCCTCGGGCGGTAGTACCACACCCATAGAGAGTTCTTAGGGTAATGATCAATCTCACTTTTAACAGGTATTTGGCATGAATAAATTCATGGAATAGACATGACAAGTCACCAAATACCTGTTTCAATGATTTTGCCCAAAAGAAATTAATTTAATCATGCACATTTTGCTTTTAGCCTAGAAATGAAATAGATAGCAACCAAGAGGAAAGAAGGGGTCCAATAGGGATTACCTAGAGGGATGGATAAGAAAAGGTGCCAATCACCGAGGAATGACAAGACTTTGAAGAATCCCATGGTCCCTTGAGGATTTGAAGATGGAATTTTGAGGAAGTTGAGAGCGAAGAGAGAGGGCATGAGGACTTAGTGGTTTCTGAGGAAATGCCGAGTTGGACCACAATGCAAGACAAAGATTAAGGGCAAGGAGTCAATCACAACCATTTCTGGGACCACCAGTTAGGAGCGATAGTACCGCACTTGAGGCGCGGTAGTACCGGAAAGTGGTAGTTCTTGTGGTATAACCGCGGTAGTTTAACATCATGTTTTTAAAAGTTTTATTGAAGTTTTTAAAATAAAATTCACCATTTGGATTTTTCTAGAATTAATTAAAGCATAAATAAATTTTTGCAAATTAAAAAGATTTAATGTGACTAACTTGAAGCTTTTGGTTATTTCTTTGCCTCTATTTTCTGCATTTATATTTCTAGCATATTGTGATAATTAAGATTGTCATATTTAGTTTTGCTAAATATATTTTTGTAGAGACTTGTGCTTGTGGTGCCTTAGCTATACTAGAATTATGTAGGTTTGAATTGCTTTGAAATCTTGTCTAGCTATAAATTGTGGTAATTACTTTTAGAAGACAAGAATTTTTAAAACCTCCTATTCATTCCCCTCTAGTCGGTTATCCTTGATCCTACAAGTGGTATCAGAGCTTAGTCTTTCGTTGATTTAGACTTAACTGTCTAGAGAGAAAATGATGGCTATTGAGGGGATTGCTATAGAGAATGCACCTTTTTATGGCTCTAACTATTCTTATTGGAAGATTAGAATGTCTATATATATATTAAGGTCATGAGTCTGAGCATATGGAAAATTATAAATGAGGGTTATGACATGCCTCTTGATCCACTACATCCCACGGAACAAGAGGGGTGTAATTCTTATTTAGATGCTCAAGCTATGAATGCTCTTTTTAGCGCTTTGAATGCGGATGAGTTCAATAGAGTTGAGTAATTTGAAAACTGCTCATGATATTTGGACCACACTCTCAGAAATCCATGAGGGAACATCCACGGTCAAAGAAGCCAAATTGCATAGGCTTCGGATCAAATATAAGATATTTACAATGTTACGCCATGAGGATATTAATAAAATGTATTGTCACCTAAACAATATTGTAAATGAGCTCAAGGGCCTTGCCACGTCACTAACAGATGTTAATATTGTAAGGAAAATGCTTAGGGCATTGCTAGAGAAGTATGAGATGCTGGTGACACACTTTCTCAACTCTCCCGAATTGACAAGAATGAGACTAACACAACTATTGGGAAACCTCATCACCAATGAGCTGTACAAGAAGGATAAGGAGGAGCTCTTGGAGCAATCCTGCTCTAAGGGCAAGAAGATCCTTGCTTTCAATGCCAACACGATATCAAGTGATGAGTCCGAGGATAATGAGGAGGACTCCGAGGAGGAGTTGGCCTTCCTTGTGAGAAAGATGAAGAAGTTCATGAAGAAGCGTTCATACCAAAGCACTAGTCATGAGAAGGGCAAGAAAGGGCGCTCCTACGACAAGAAGTGATATAGCAATATTCGTTGCTATGAGTGCAATAAGAAGGGACATTGCCTCTCATTGCCCCATGAAGAAGGATGACAAGGGCAAGTCATCTAAGAAGAAGGACTTTGACGGCAAGAAGAAACTTTTGAAGAAGCTTCACAAAGAGGTCAAGAATGAAGCCTACATCAAAGAGTGAAACTCCGATGAGGAGTACACGAACTCCGACTCCAATGAAGACGAGTCCCCCAAGAAGAAGGGACTTGTCAGCATCACTATCAAGAAGGCTCCATCCCTCTTCGCATCTCCTACATGCCTCATGTCAAAAGGAGAGAAAGTAAAATCATTTGATGATGATGAACCTACTTATGATGAGCTTATGGACATGCTAGTAGAATTAAATAAATATCTTTAAAAAGAAAAGTCAAATTCAAGATTTTAAAGAGAGAGCATCTCTTTCGTAAATAATCTTATGAGGAGCTAAAGAAAGCTCATGACTTGCTTGTCCAAGAAACTTCTAGCAAAACTTGCATTAGCATTGGATTACTTGTGATATTCTTGATGACATGCCTAGTGTAGAAACTGCTAGAACAAGTATTTCTACTTCATGTGATAGCTTGCTTGCCTTGCCATGTTGTTCTAATATTGACTCTAACAATGATAATGTTAAGTCTTGTGATGCTAAATTTATTGTTGAAAACAATGAATTTAAGGAGCAAGTGTCAAAGCTTAATAAAAGCTTCGAAAGGTTCTTCAAGGGTATGGCTACCCTTGATATATTATTGAATGAGTGAAGATGCTCATTCAACAAGAAGGGACTTAGATATGTTCCCAAGAAAGGTAAGAAACCAGCAAACAATCCTACACGGTTTGTGAGGAAAAATGGCAAATATTGCCATAAACGCCGGGACATAGGACATATGCAACAAAATTGTCCTATTGGTAAGACTCCATCTATTGGATTGTATTATTCTTGTTATATGCTTAATGAATCTAATGATGGTAGGATTTTTGTTAGATTTGTTGGCACTTCAATTTTAGGAGGTAAAAAGAATATCATTTGGGTACCAAAAGCCTTGGTTACTAACCTCCAAGGACCCAATAAATTTGGGTATATAAAAGAACCTAATTTTCTTTTGTAGGTGAACTACAAGATTGGTGGAAGGCATTGGATACTTGATAGCGGGTGCACTCAACACATGACCGAAGACCGAAAAATGTTCACCACAATTGAAAATGGGAGCAACGGAAGATCACATTTGGGGACAATAGCAAAGAAAATGTATTTTGATAGGGTAAAATCGCTATCTCTAATGACTTTTTTAATTTCAAATGTATCTCTAGTAGAACATTAAGTTTCAATTTGCTTTTGTTGCTCAATTGTATGATCTAGTTTTAATTTACTCTTTTTCTAAAGAAGAAGTAACATTTCAAAAGAAAAGGAAAATGAACTTGTTTTTAAAGATTTTACATATGGAAATTTTTATTTGGTGGATTTCTCTTCTAGCGATTCGTGTTTAAAAACTTATTTAATGGTAAACATTTCTTTGTGTTGGTTATGATATAGAAAGCTAGGTCATGTGGGCATGATCCAACTCGAAAAACTTTTCAAACATGACTTAGTGGTTGACTTGAAAGAGGCGCAGTTTGAGAAAAATAGATTATGTAGTGCTTGCCAAGCCTAAAAGCAAGTTGCAAGCACTTATCCTTCCAAAAGTATCATGTGAACTTCCAGGCCATTGGAGCTCTTATGTATGGATTTGTTTGGTCTTGTAAGAGCATCAGAGGCAATAGTTATTATTTAATCATTGTAGATGATCACTCTAAATATACATAGGTATTGTTCTTATGTGACAAGGTCAAGCCTCTAGTATTTTCAAAAGATTTGCAAAAAGGTTCCGAAATAATTTTGATTTCAAAAGAAAGAAAATATGTAGTGACAATGGTTCCGAGTTTAAGAACACTAGAATTGAAGGTTTTTATGATGAACTTAGAATAAAGTATGAGCTTTCCACTACTTACACTCCGAAGCAAAATGGAGTTGTAGAGAGGAAAAATCGAATATTAATTGAAATGGCTAGAACAATGCTTGATGAATATAATACTTTCGATAACGTTTGGGCAGAAGCCATTAACACCGCTTGTCATGCCATAAATCATCTTTACTTGCATTGTCTTTTGAAAAAGAATTCCTATGATCTTCTCATTGTAAGAATACCGAATATTTTCTACTTTAGAGTATTTAGTTGCAAATGCAATATCTTAAGAAATGGTGTTCGACTCTCTAAATTTCAAAGTCTATGTGATGAAGGTTTTTTGCTTGTTATTCTTCTAATAGTAAAGCTTATCGTGTCTTCAACAAAAACTTCAGTTTAGTTGAAGAAACTTGTGGTATTCAATTTGATGAAACTAATGGTTCTTAAGAAGAGGAAGAAAATTTGGATATAGGTGATGAACGATTCAGGCGAGCAATGAAAACATACAAATTGGTGACATCAAGCCAAAGGAGGCCACAAGTGAATCACCTTCATTAAAGTAAGTTGAAGCTCTAACCAGTTCCACAACAAGTAACAGTGAAGCAATAGATGTGGAAGACAAAGAAGAACAACCTTCAACGCTACCACAAAAGATCCACAATACTATCACCAAGGATCATCTAATATATTAAATATTGGATGACATGGGTAAGAATGTTTAAACTAGATTACGTATAGCTTCATTTTGTGAACATTACTCTTTTGTATCTTCTCTTGAGCCAAAAATTATAGATGATGCTATAGATGATCTGGATTGGGTAAATACAATGCATGAAGAAGTAAACAATTTTGCCCGAAATGACTTTTGGATATTGGTGGAAAGACCCAAGGAGCACAACATAATTAGCGCAAAATGGGTCTTCTGTAATAAACAAGACAAAAATGGAGTTGTGATAAGAAATAAGGCAAGGTTAGTCACTTAAAATTATACTCAAGTTTAGGGTTTGGATTATGATGAAACATTTGCACCCATAGTTAGACTTGAGTTTATTCATATATTACTTGTCTTTGCTTCAAGTTTTCATATTAAGCTATTTCAAATTGATATTAAAAGTGATTTCTTAAATAGAGAAATATCGAAACTTGTATATGTTGAACAACCTCCGGGTTTTGAAGATCCTAAAAATCCTAATCATGTGTATAAACTCTCAACGGCGTTATATGACTTAAAACAAACTCCTAAAGCATGGTATGAGTGACTTTGAGATTTTCTACTCTCTAAAGGATTAAAAATTGGGAAGATTGATACAACATCGATTACTAAAATTATTGATGATGATTTCTTTATATGCCAAATTTATGTTGATAATATTATATTTGGTTCTACTAATCATGATTTTTACAAAGAATCTGGTGATATGATTTCTAAGGGATTTGAGATATCCATGATAGGAGAGCTAAGCTATTTTTTTGGACTTCAAATCAAGCAACTCAAGGATGAGACCTTTATAAGCCAAATGAAGTACGTGAAATTTATTCAAAAAGTTTGGTATGGAAGATGCAAAACCCATCAAGACCCCCATGGCGACAAATGGACAGCTTGATCTCAATGAGGGATGTAAACTGATAGATTTAAAGCTTTATAGATCTATGATTAATAATTTGCTTTATCTTACCACATCTAGACCTGATATTATGTTTAGTGTTTGCATGTATGCATGTGTGCATGGTTTCAAGCATCTCCAAAAGAGTGCCGTTTGACAGTCGTAAAGAGAATTTTAAGATATTTTAAACATTCCTCAAGTATAGGCTTATGGTATCCTAAAGGTGCTAAATTTGATTTAATTAGATATTCAGATTCCAATTATGCAGGTTGCAAAGTGGATAGAAAACGCACCTCATATAGTTGTCAAATATTAGGAAGGTTTTTAGTGGTATGGTCCTCCAAGAATTAAAATTTTGTAGCCCTATCCACCGCTGAAGCCGAATATGTTTTCTTGGATAGTTGTTGTGCTCAATTGCTTTGGATGAGGCAAACTTTGATAGATTATAGAATTAAATTTGCCAAAATGCCTCTTTTATATGATAATGATAGTACGGTGAGAATAGCCAATAACCCAGTCCAATACTCAAGAACCAAGCATATAAATATATGCCACCATTTCTTGAGAGATCATGTGAGCAAGGGAGATATTATAATTAGCCACATCCCTACCGAAGACCAATTAGCAGATATTTTTACAAACCATTAGATGAAAGCTGTTTTTTCAAATTGAGGAAAGAATTAAATGTTATAAATAGCTCAAATATTGCTTGAACTCATACCTCATGCTTTCATAATCATTTGGAGTTGTTTGAGGTATTTTTAAAGGTATTTTCAATTATTTTTGCTAAAAGCTCTATATTCAAAAAAACTATGTTCCAAGGTTTCTTTAGTCTTCCTAATGCATAATGATCCTGAATGGTCTTTATTTGAGTGCAAAACTAAGGATTATTTGCATAATTCTCATATCCAAGTTCAATTTCTGAAAAGTTCTAGAAAAATTAGAACTACTGCTATGTATTCTACAGTATTTCACTTTTCGATACTACCGATAGTCAAACTGCGGTACTACCACTCTAGTTGGTTGAGGGCATTAACTGCCGACCCCACGGGTTCTTAACCCTCTCCCTCTCTTCTCAAACGGAACTTTCGTTCCCTTCTTTTGCTCGCACCCATACGCCTCTCTCTCCCAAGAAACCACAAAACCCCATTGCTCGATCTCCAAATCCTTTGGAGATTTCTTCGTTCCCTGGTGATTTCTTGGCATCTAAGGGCTCAACTCCTCCAATCCACAAGGTAAATGGGATCAAAATCCTCTCTTTTTCCTTGTTTTTAGAAACCTAGGTCACGTCTATGTTTTGATCGAAAGTGCAAATGATTTAGAGCTGTTTTCTTGAGCAAATCAATATATTTGGTGTCTAATGATGTTTGCGCATCGATTCCATGCATTCGATCCAAGAAAAACACCAAACAATTCATATATTGATTTGCCCTAGAAAAGGTTCAGAGAAAGCAGTACTACCACTCGACATGCGCGAAACTACCGTGGCGCGGTCATACCAAACATTGAATGTTGATACTACCGCCAAGGTTCCAAATCATGCTACCGGTTACCGGCTAGTAACTGGGAAAAATCGGTCGAATTTCGCGCGTTAAAAATCGGTAATCGGGAAAACCGGCTGGTAACCGTCTAAAAAACCAGAGAAAAACCGCTAAAAATTGGAAAAACTACTAAAACTCGGTTTTTAAATTTGAAATTCCTAACACATTCGTGGAAAAAAGTATGAAGTCAAGCACGAGAGATGCATGGATCTTTCTAATATATTCTATTAGTGTTAAACAATGTAAACATCATTAAGTAAACTAACTTTTACATTCAAAATTTAGAAATTCCAAATACATTCATGGCAAAAAGCATGACGTCAAGCATGGGAGGTACATGCATCTTCCTAATACATTTCATTAGTGTTAAACAATGTAAATATCATTAGGAAAACTAACTTTTATATTCAAAATTTGAAAATTCCTAATATATTCATGGCAAAAAGTATGAAGTCAAGCACGGAAAGTGCATGCATCTTTCTAATATATTGTATTAGTGTTAAACAATGTAAATATCATTAAACAAACTAATTTTTACATTCAAAAGTTTAAATTTGAATTAAATAAAAAACAACGGTTTTTTTCTCCCGGTTGGCACCGGTAAAAACGGTTACTGCCGGTTTTGGAACGTTGACTACCGCAGCCTGGTACTACTGCTGTGTGTATGTCGGTACTACCGATTTATTTGATAAAACAACAACTTTATTTCATTCTCTTTCAAACCTATTGTGGTTGGTTGTATCCTAGCTTATCCTTGGTATCTTTTCTTCTGTTTGAATATGCCTAGGATAAGGAACCCTACACGCAAGGTGTATGCCCGGAACACCTCGTCTTCTATACCCTCCGGACAATCAACTTCTCAAGCAGCCCCAGTTCCTTCCAGTCTACTCAATGCACATCAGAATCTACTCAGAAGAGAAGAGAGGACAGAGGTAAGACAGTAGCCTCTAAAACTGAAACTGAGACTGAGCATTGGAGACCTCCTCTCATGAGGTTTCTAATGAGGAAATGGAGGAACCACAGGAACAACCAATCAATCTGAGGACCATCACAGCTGAAGAGTATGCTATATTGCGTCATAGAAGTCAAGTTGTTCTCCCAAGAAACTCCTCAAATCCAAAGTTCCATACGAAATTTCAGGAATTAATCTATGAGCAAATGTATGGTCTAAATAGACAGTTCGCAAATCACAAGTATGTTGATTGGGATCATCTTGACTCAATTGATAAATACGATGGTAGCTATCGAAAATTTCAACAGGCTGGAATTCATTAGTTAGTGTCATTAAAATGCGACTATAATGAGGAGATCATCAGACAGTTATATGCTATGTTGTACATTTCTCAAAATTTTGAGCATATGTCTTGGATGACTAGATCTACCTACTTAGACAGCAACAAACATGAATTTGAGCTGGCTCTCTGGACAGAGTCAAGTGCTTATGAGAAAGTATATGATATGCCTGCTCTTCAGACCCCCGCTTGGTCTGAGTGTTATGATCAGAATATCAAATATGTTCCAGGCAAGCTAGTTGGACTCCTCCCATCCCTAGTTAGGTAAACAAGATTACCAACTACACCAATCTTTCTAAGAGTGGAAATTATAATGCTATTAGAGGCCATGCACGGAACTTAACTGAATATATTATGCAAGGTAAAAAAATTTGATGTGGTTGATCTCATAATAAGGGAGATTTCTTCCACCAAGAATGATAGGGTAAAAAAGATTTACTATGCTCCCTACATTATGGTCCTGATCTTTAGAAATATTGAATACCGTGGAGGCTTAGACTCATTCCACAAGCCCTATAAGCCACGAGAGGGCCCTCATATCCCCGCAGCCCCTCGTCCTTGAGCTTAACAAGAAGAGGCTGCAGCTGAACAACAAGGAGAAGAAGAAGTCTCCATTTCTTAGATTTATTTTGCAGTTCTAAGAATAGAAGGACAAGTCACTACTTTGACTGCCGCTGTGTCTTCTCTCGGAGACTGAATGTCCTCTCTTGAGCATGCAATCACTCGCTCGCCTTCTCCTGTCCTCTACGACCGCCGTCACCGTCGTGGCCCCTCTCCTCAAGGACCACAAGAGTGACCTTTTTGGTACAATGGGAGAATATGCAATGAGAAGGTGGAGAAGATGAAGGGGGAGCAAATAGACAAAGATCAAAGAAGCTAGCTTATCTATCTTATATAATATTATGTAATGAACTTTGATGTAATGAACCTTATCATGATATTATGCTTTATATTATGTGGACATGTTTATGTTAATGTTATGATGACTTGATGTTATGGTCAATTTCAATGTTATTGTAGTTTCTATCTTGTGCTTAATTGTATCATTGCAGTCCTTATCATGTGTTTGATATTATCAATTCCCTCAAATTTAACAAAGGAAACTCCGCCAAAATTTATTAAAATCTTGACATGTGTGTGCAAAATCTTCTATCATTTATATGCACATGTTTAGGAGGAGCTTTTCTTGAATTAACTTTAAAAGCAATTAATTCTCTAAACTCATTTAAGCTCATTGCAATAATTACTTGTTTTTCAATCACAAAAGAATATACAACTCATTTTCAAACAAGTGGTATATTAAAAACCTTATTCTTCTCACATATTATTTGGGTTGTCATCAATTACCAAAAAGGGGAGATTGAAAGCATCTGGACCCCTAAAAATATTTTTGGTAATTAATGATAATATGTGAATATGGGACTAATTTGTTTGATGAGTGTTTGAAAGGTTTGGTCCCTGTGAGGAACATGACAACCTGGAAATGAATGCTAAAGGTCAACATGAGGATCAAGATGGTTCAAGACAAAGGTATAAATAGTTTAGGATCTCTTTTCCATTTTATCGGTCTTAGGAGAAAAGACGGAAGATCAGATTATAAGATAGATATCATACTATTAAGAGAGATCATGGCTAGTAATGTGACAGCATATTCTTGTGCCATTTGGATCAATTTAGGATCATGCATGCACTTAAAATTAAAATTGATAGCAAACTGTGAATTCCTAGAAATATCGGTAATACCAGAGTTTACATAGCAGAACTACCGCAGAGCGATATGACCGTAACTTTTGAGAAGTACTACCGGAACCCAGAAGTACCAAAAAGTTAGCGGTACACTTTTTCCAAAGAGCACCCTTGGAAGCATATCTGTTTCTCTGGAACACGGAAATACTGGAGTTTTAATGGCAAAACTACCACAGAGCGGTAAGACTGCAGCTCCTGAAGGGTACTACCGGAACCTGGAAGTTCCAAAAATCTAGGCAGTACAACTTTTCTAGAGAGGGCCAAGTTTTTGATCTCTAAAACAAACGGAAGTACCACGCTAGAAATCAAAACTACCGAAGATAGGAACTACCATGATTTCAATTTCGGTAGTACTGTGCTGACTTTCAACGGGTAGTTGCTCTAATATAGATGTTACTGTTGCATCAGAGCAGGTGTAGTAGAACCAGAGTGTGAACTGCGGTACTACCGCTCATCTTCCGAATTTCAGAAAACTTCTTACAGCGACTATATTTTGTTGGTCGGGTATAAATACTACCCCACCAGCTCAAGGACAGGGCTAGACACTTCATTTTAACATCCTTGAGCAATAGAGCACTTTCCCACACCTCATTTACTTATTGTGCATTTATTTGAGGTAGTTGAGCCAAAAATCAAGTGCATCCATTCTAGATTAATCCTTGGCACTTGATCACCGTCAAGCAAAGTTTTGGTTTGTTTCTCTTGATGCTTGCCGGCACCTAGACGGTTTGGCGGAAGATTGTGATGTGACCTCTTCAAGGAGATTGTGAAAAGGCCCGGTGCCAACTTGTGAGTGGTTCGGTGCTCACCATCTCCACAGTGGAGGAAGATCAACCACTAGTGGATTGAGGAGTTGAGGCTTAATTCGTGGAGCTGATCCAAGTCACTTAGGCTTTTCTCAACGTGGACTAGTGAAAATCGGCAAGCCTTCAACACCACAGGGAAAACATCCTTTGTCTTTTGGTTATTTTTGCCTCTACTTTTCGCATTTATATTTCTAACATATTGTGATTATTAATATTATCATATTTAGTTATGCTAGATATATTTTTATAGAGACTTGTGCTTGTGGTGCCTTAGCTATACTAGAATTGTGTAGGTTTGAATTGCTTTGAAAACTTGTCTAGTTATAAATTGTGGTAATTAATTTTAGAAGGCAAGAATTTTTAGAACATCATATTCACCCTCTCTAGATGATTATCCTTGATCCTGCACTGCGCTGAATCCATTCCGCTCTTGAACTGTCGTCGTCCTCACCTGAGCCGCAATCGCCATGTGCCGTCGACGTTGTCTTCGTCTCCGTCCCTGTTCAACATCGAATCATCTTTCTTCGCCATTCATCTTTGCTTCTTCGCCTTCATCTGCCACTATCGGTGAGTTCTCCGCTGACCACCCATCTTTGTTGTCCATCTGCTCTGCCGCTGGCAGCCTCGTCTGTCGTGTTGCCGATAGCATCACTCATCGTGTCACTGCTTGCCTCAACCATCAGATGCACCGCGCCTATTGAGCCCCCGAAGATATGCCTCGCCCCGCGCATCAGCCAACGTCAGCTGTGACGTCACCCGCACCCACGTCCGACCGACACTTCAACTTCTCTGTAGACCTGGTCCATGTGCGCCAAGTTTCTGACAGTCTGGTCCCACATGTTAGCACGCAATGTGCTGTAGACCCAAAGACCGAGCCATGCAAGCAAGCCACGTCGGATGACATGTTAGCCCTAATCTGACATTTCAGTCCACATCACTGACATGTCAGCACAACCATGACACCACCCCTTGCCATGTTACCACCACCTTAGCAGTCACATCAACCCTAGTGCACACATGTCATGCCATGTGTCGTGCCACGTCTGCCCTAGGTGCTACGCCAGCAAGCCTCGCCGCATGTGCACTATTTAGTAAGGCGAGTTCATCATAGACTCACTCTATTCCATGCATCCGATCTACAGCACAGTAACCTTTTTTAATTTCCAGTATTTTCTAGCCAATTAATTTTCGAAGAGCCCGTTCTTCTTCGTCCTAGCTCTATTTGACCCGATTCTTTTTCCTAAATTCATCTAAAATTGAGCTCTATCTTTTGGTTCTATTTTTGAAGTTTTTGGAGTTCATTTGAATTTTATTTGTGTTTCGTTCGCTTTCTCTCTCGTTAGATAACGTCTTCGAAAGAGCTGAAGCAGGATCTGAAGACTAAGAGTTGGTAAATGAGCAAGGCCAAGGCAAGTCGTGTCCTTTGATCATGTTGAACCTAATTTTCAAATCTATTTATTTATTATTTTATTTTAAATTATCATGCATTGCTAGTTTAATACAAACTTTTGTACCTGGTAGTTATTATCCAACTTGATTAATTCCACCTTGATAATTTGAATGACATGATTCCATTGTCATGATATGATGTGTATTTATCTAGTGATGCAATATTAGTATTCACATGAGTTGTACATTTAATATGTTTAGCCATGCTTGTAGTACGTTAGACTCATTATCACATGTAAATTAATTAATTAATTTTGACTTAATAAGATATTGAATCGTACTGTTCAGTTATAGTTATAAAATTTGAGTGCCATGGCATGGGTAGTGTCATTGGTATTGGTTATATAAAATGGTTTTCACTTGAGTAAGTGATCGTGCAGTAAAGGGGGAAGTGTGGTTAGCATTTTTGGGATGTGATGTCTCGCCTAGGCAGTGTCTAAGGACTTAGTTTTGTGCACCATTGATCTGAGCCTATCATACAACCACATGTCCAGTATGGGATGGATCTGACTAATTAATTTGTGTTGTTTTAATTTTGGTTTTGCCATTGGTACATCAGTGGGTGTCGGTTAGACATTTTCATGGGGAGTGAGAGGGGTCTGTTCGACTAGGTAATTAGCCTACTCGATCGTGAAATCTTAGTGGGCAAAACTAAGTTGAGATGGAGAATTGTAACGATCTTCTTGGTCAGCTTCCCCAAGGAAACGTGTTCCTCTAGTGTCACTATGAGATGATCATATCATGTGGGTAAGTTGTGCAAACTCTACAGAGTGTAAAACTATTTGAATAGCCGTGTCTCCAGTTATAGATAACGCTCAGTGATTTCACACGAGTGATAGATATTTCATAAATTTTAGATGGGTTAAGTTTGGGAAAGTGAATAGTTGGTTCACTGGTCGTTCATTATATAAATGGTTAGTTCACGGGTGGTTCATTGGGTGAATGGTCAGTTCACTTGTGGTCTAATCAATTTCTTTAATTATTTACTTATTAATCATTTTCAATGTTTGCTTTCAATCAATTTATTGTATTTTTAAATTGTTGCTTTATACAAAGTAACCACTCAACTATCATTTGATAAGCCTTGCATAATTATATTGCATTCTTGTTACAAATGATTTGTTAAGTACTCTATGTACTCACGGCTATATCCACATTTGCTTAGTTAAAGAAAAAAAATCATATCAATCGGAGGTACCTAAAGGTTTTTTTTGTACTTCAATGACTTCTCGAATTAGGGTCTCATTTCCCAGTCGATTGCTTATGGACATGTCAAATGGTCACTTCGTTTTCATTGTGTTTCCACTACTAGTTATTTTAAGCCCTTCTGACTGTTAAAGTGTAAACTTGGCTACGAAGTCGAAACTCTGATAATTATTAATATTTGAGTCTTTTCTTGGTTAATCGTGAATACGGTCAATTTCCATCTATGATTCCACTGTGTACACTATCGTGATCCTGTACTAGTGCAGTATATATAGAGAGTCCGAATTTGCATATTCGGGTCTCGACAGGTAGTACCATTTTTCCTGAAGAATCAGGGGCTAGACAGGGATGCAAATGATCATTAATACAACACTCAAAATAAACACTTTTCAGGATCATTATACATGAGATAGACAATGAAGGCCCTAAGTAACATAGTTTTTATCAAATTAAAGGTTTTTTAGAAGGATTTTAAATTAAGTTTTCACAAGAATTTTAAGAACTCCAAATGAGAGCAAATAACATGATGCATGAGTTCAAGCAATATTAGAATAATCTATGATATTTAACTTAATCCTCAACTTGCAAAACTGGCTCTCATCTAATGGTTTGGTGAAGATATCGAATAATTGATCATCGGTCTGTATGTGGCTAATGACTATGTCATCTTTGCTCACATGATCTCTCAAGAAAAGGTGGCAAATATCTATATGCTTGGTTCTCAAATGTTTGACCGGGTTATTGGCTATCTTCACGACACTATCATTATCACACAAAAGAAGCATACATTTTAAATTCAATTCCATAATCCATCAATGTTTGCCTCATCCATAGTAATTGAGCATAACAAATATCCGCGGAAATATATTCGACTCCAATAGTGCATAAGGCAATGGAATTTTATTTCTTAGATAACCATGAAATTAAAGATCTCCTTGATAGTTGACAAATACCCGAGATGTTTTTTCTATGCATTTTGTAACCCATATAATTGGAATCCGAATATCCAATTAAGTCAAATTTCGCACTTTTAGGATACCACAATTCGGTGCTAGAGAAATATTTTAAATATCTAAGAATTCTTTTTACAACCACTAAATGGCACTCTTTTGGTAATGCTTGAAATTTTGCACACATGCAAACACTAAACATAATATTGGGCCTACATACGATAAGATAAAATAAACAACCAATCATAGATCTATAAAACTTTAAATCTACTGGTCAAGATGATCTTTGGTAGCCATAGGAGTCTTGATGGGCTTTGATACCACTTGTAGGATCAAGGATAATCGACTAGAGGGGGTGAATAGGAGATTTTCAAATTGTTTCTAAATCACAATTTTATCAAGAATGAGTTTAATAAAAAAAACCTTTTGCACAATTAAGGCCTAAATGTTCTAGGTTTCACTAAGGAATCATAAACAATGTTAATACTAGATACACTTCTAGCTACACAATTCGATTCAATATAAGTGCTAGAAATATAAATGTAGAAAGTAACGACAAAGTAATAAACCATAATGGAGACGTGATATTTTTCCCGTGGTATTGAAAACTTGTCGATCTTCACTAGTCCATGTTGGGGGAAACCCAGACGGATTGGATCGGCTCGACAAATTAAACCTAAAGATCGCAAGTCCAATAAGGTTGGTTTTCCTCCAATCTGGAGATGGCGAGCACCACACCACTCATAAACAGTGCTGGGTCTCTTCACAAGTTTATTTGAAGATATCACCACACAACTTCCTCCAAGCTGTCTAGGTGTCGGTAGCTACAAAGAGTAATGAATCATAGCGCTTGTTTGAAGGTTTTTAAGCGCCACAAAGATAAACTAATAATGCAATGCACTTGAATGGTCTCAACTACCTTAAAATGTGAAATTGGAGCAAATGAGTAGCAGAGAGTGCACAAAGGGCTCAAGTGTATTCAATGAGGTCAAGAAGAAAGCCCTTGTTGCTGATGGGGAGGTATTTATAGCGTCCACCCACCAGGATGACTGTTGAAAGCTGGTGGAGAGATATTTATAACCTTCACCCACCGGGATGACCGTTGGAGTTGAAATCCCCAAAAATCAGGAATTGCGATACTACCGCCATGTAGTGGCCGGTACTACCGCACATACTATTCAATAGCTTTTGAGATTCATTAGGCATCTTCTTTTTAACTTCTAAAAGCTACTTTTTGGCTTTTCTATATTAACTAGCTTTCAAATATAGTGTCTTTTTCAAGGTGAGGTCTACAAGTTGGTTGTAATACATTCTATAGTGACTTTATTTCTATCGGCCAAAACCGCACGTGAGTTTATGTTACTCTGTACTCTCTCTCATGAATAGTCCAAAAGCTATAAGGTACAGCCATAAGCTGAAGCCAAAAAGAAAATGTCCATTAAATGCACAGAAACTAGCCCTTACTTTAAATATCGGTAGTACCGCCCTCACAGGGTTCGGTAGTACCGATCATGCGGTAGTTTTGGTTTCCAAAAGAAAGAAAATATTGTAAAATATACCTCTCTGGAAATTATCTTCTACCAGCTAGATTTCGGTCCTACCAAATTTCGGTAGTACTGCCAACATCATGTGGTCACAGCGCTCTACGGTACTACCGCGCAACACATGCGATAGTACCGTTTCAAGGAATGCCAAAGAGTACCTCTCTAGAAATTAGATACTGGCATGTATCAGTTGATAGTACCGATCAGCGGTAGTACCATTCAAATACCTATGGTCATACTGGTTTTTACATAGAAAATCGGTGAGAGTTCCAAATGAAATGCAAATGCATGCATGAACACTTAATTGATCAAAGTGGCACAAGTTAAGCTTCAAGCTACTAGCCATGACCCTTATTTATAGTATAGCACTATTCTACAAAACTAGTCTTTTCATTCAAACACTGAGATCGGTAAAAAGCATAAAGAGGTCCTTAGAGTATGGCCGACCTTTGTCTTGAGCTAAATCTTGATCAATGTCAATTTTTGATCACCTTTACATGCCTTTTCTATGACATCGTCAAAATCCAGAACAAAACCTTTCAATCATCGTCATTATTAATTAACAAAATTATTTTTAGGGGTCTAGATGCTTTCAATGGGCGTACTAGGCGATGCGGAAGGGAGTGGCTACAACAAGGGTGACTACTGGCAGGCGAGCTAGCGCAACGATGACAGAATCAACCAAGCCAATGCAACAGTGAGCAAATGGCGACATTTTGAAGCAACGGTGGTCGAAGGCATGGCCGGGGTGGCTTGCAACAGTGTGGGGCTGGTGACACAGCGGGCGGATGGCACAACAAGCCAATAGGAGTTAGGATGTTCTCCCATGCTACCGGATTGATGCGTGTCGCCGTGAATCCCAAGCCAACTTCGGGTGACACCGCTATTTCCTAGCCCCAATCTATAGCATCTCTCTAAAACTTTGGATTTTTTTTTTTTGAAATTTGTGGAAATTTTGGACTGTCTCTTATAATTTTATTCTGATTTTTATTCTGCATTGAAATGGCATATTCTTTTGTTTTCTCCTGAAACTCACGAAACATGTTGAAACTTTAACATTTTGGAATATGAAACCTCATGAAAATCACATGAACTTGCATTTTGGAACATAAAACCTCATGAAATTCGCAATTTGGAACATGAAACCACCTAAGACTTTGTGTTTTGTAACATGTAGCCTCATGAAGCTCACATGAAACTTGCATTTTGGAACATAAAACCTTATGAAACTTGCAACTTGGAACATGAAACCATCTGAAACTTTGCATTTTGGAACATGGAACCTCATGAAATTTGCATTTTGGAATATGAAACTTCCATTTTAGAAAGCAATGAGTGGCCACAAGCTCACCCACCCTGCAGTGAGTGATGAACGGTGGTGGGCTCACTCGACGTCCACAGACGAGTGAGGTTATGGGCTCGCCCGAGCACTATGGTGAGCGATGGTGGGCCATACAACGGCCATAGGTGAGAACGGTGATGGGAGTCGAGTGGCCGAAGGTGAGCACGACGGCTTGTAGCATGCTCAAAATTCACTATCTCCTTACGTTTGATGTGCTCTAGTGAAGATGCTTATTTGAAACTACAATGAAAACATGAAGTTTTTGACTTTTGTGTTTGAATTCTACTTGAATCTTGTAGTTTCAATATGGAACTCACCTAAAATTTGTGAAATTTGCTTGGATTTTTGTCGACATTTGAAATTTGAAGTTTGTTTTTGAATCTTTTTGAAACTATTATGAAACTCATTTTTAATCAAGTTTCATATTTAAAACTCATTGAAACACTCTAATAATGCTCTGAAACTCTCTGAAACCTATTTGAAACTCTTTGAAATCTAACGAAACTTGGTGAAACAAGGATGAAACTTTTGTCTGAATTTTTGGGACTTCCTCAAAACCTTTTTGAACCTTGTTCAAATTTGTGAAAGATATTGAAATCTACTTGAAACTTTTGCTAAAATCTTATTGAAACTTCTACCTTTTAAACCTGAAAGTTCTACAAGACTTGTGTATCGTTGAAACTTACATGAAACTTGTTGCAATGTGTTGAAACTCCATGAAGCCTTGCTATATTGTTGGAAGTGCTTCCAACGGTATAGTGTTGGCTAGTTGCTGCCATGAAATTGATAAGAGTGCGACTAGCGCAGGTACACAGTAGAAACAAATCTCAATGGGATAGGTATCAACTGTGCATTTTGTTTTGATCGAATGACCCAGGTATTTCACATATGCCTTCCTTACCAAAATCCATCGCCCTTCGACATCCTATAGTGTGAGATCAGTCACTGTCTACAAGCACAATACACATCGACCGTTGACGTTCTGTTCTGCGAGCAAGGGTATTGGTTGCCGTCCTCCGTGTTCATATCAAGTACTTCCTGTCGCAAGTTTCAGCATATCAAAGATTAAGATTTAAGAAGGTCAGTAACATGTAAGTTCTAAGGTTCATAAGTTGAAACCTATCGAAATCTCAAGTTTTTATGCAAAGTTTCGAATCAAAGTTCAATGAGGGTTTTGAATTACAAAGCTTCAAGTTCGAAGTCTCAAAAGAAAGTTCGTGTTCCAACAAAGTTTCAAGTTTTAGAAAGTGAATTTCAAGCAAAATTTGAAAAGAAGTTTCAAAAGTTTTAAGTTTCCATAGAAAAAGTCATGCAAGTTTCAAAACTTGAAGTTTCACCAAGTTTCATGTTTCAAAACAAAAAAATCAAGTAGCCCCGCTAAGTTTTAGAAAGTTTCAAGTTTCAAAAGAAAAATTCAAGTTTCAGAAAGTAAATTTCAAGCAAGTTTTGAAAAGAAGTTTTTGCAAGTTTCGAGTTTCAAAAGAAAAATCAAACAGGTTTTACCAAATTTCATGTTTCAAGTTCTACTAAGTTTCATGAAGTTTTATGTTTCAAAAGCAAAAATTAAGCAGTTCTACCAAGTTTTAGCAAGTTTAAAGTTTTAAAAAGATAAATTCAAGCTGTTTCACCATTTTCATGAAGTTTTGTGTTTCAAAAGCAAAAATCTAATATGTGTTCACCATATTTTGGCAAGTTTCATGTTTCCAAACTAAAATCTTAGCAGGTTCCACCAGCTTACATGTTTCAAAGGAAAAAAACATGTGTTCCAACAACAATGAAGATAAGGAGCTCACAATTGACAACATGATCTCCATAGGTGTTCAGAGCCATCACCCCACCCTGCTAGAGCATGCATGCTGCCACCGTACCCACACCTTGCTCACACATCCGCATCTGCCACATCCGCATCGTGCACTACTTATGCTTATCTAGGGCTGGGAGTTAGATGGACTACGCACCACTGAGGTCGACCACATCGCTTGCCTGCACCATCATGGAACATGAGTTGAGGATAGAAGAAGGTGGCGCAGCTCAATGGTACGGGGATGGATTGGTTTGAGAGAGAGCTTAATTTGGGAGCGAGGAAGACACTCCAATTTAGTCTGGGAGCATAGCGATTTGGATAAGGTGAGGGTTGGATCGTATGGCTGTAGAAAGAAGAATCAGACTGCTAAAGCTATCCCATCTTTTTTGGCTATAACGATATACCGTCCTATAGTATTTTCAAATTGATAAGCAGCGAAAACAAATAGCATGAACAGTGAAAATTACTATTCACGTAAAATTTATCCATCTCACATCTTCCTAATGATATCCAACTTGATCTTAAAATTTTACGTGTCTTTAGAATATATCCTCCCTAACCTAAATCTCCAATTTTTTGGAATTTTTTTAAGAACTTCTAAACACGAGAAGTACAGACGTAGCACCGTTCAAAGATACAGAAGCACCGGAAATGTTCTTGTGCATCAAACCCTCTCCATTCCGGCCTTCTGTCCTTCCCGTCCCACACTACAGTCCAACAGCCGTCCGTCATGTTCGCCTCCATGTGCCGGCGGCGGCTCGTCTTCCACCTCCGCCAAATCCCCGGCGGCACGAACCCCCTCCAATCCAAGCCCGGCGCCATCCCTCTTTCCCTCAGCTACTCTGCAGCCGCCGTCGCCGGCAACCCCAACTTCGAGTCCTGCCCCGCCACCATCTCCTACCTGATCTCCTGCGGCCTCTCCCCCGCCGCCGCCGCCGCCGCCGCTACAGCACGCGGCCTACGCATCCGGTCCACCGCCAAGGCCGACGCCGTCTGCGCCCTCCTCCGCCGCTACGGCTTCTCCGACGCAGATATCACCCGGGTGGCCCGCAGCGCCCCGCTACTCCTCGTCGTGGATCCCGACCGGATCATCCGCCCCAAGCTTGATTTTTTCGCCTCCCTGGGCTTCGAGCCCCGCAAGCTCGCCTCGGCGCCCCTCCTCCTCGCGCGCAGCCTCGACAAGCACCTCGTTCCCTGCATCCAGTTCCTCCGCGGCATCATCGGCACCGACAACGACGTCCGCCTCGCCATCACCCGTATCCCCCGCGCCCTCTTGGTCGACCTCGAAAAAAACATTCGCCCCGCCGTGGAAGCCCTCCGCCGCCACGGCCTCACGGAGAAGGCCATTTCGAAACTCCTGGTCATCCAGATAGGCGTGCTCATGTTGTCGCCGAGTCGCATCAGCAAAATCTTCGAGGACCTCAAGGCGTTCGGTATGTGCGTCACGGACACGCGCTTCCTCTACTGCTTCCGTGTGATGTGCAGCGTTAAGACGGAGACATGGTCGCGGAAGTTGGCGGTGTACCAGAGCTTCGGGCTGTACGAGGCTGAGGTGCTCAAAGCCTTCAAGACGCAGCCCACGATACTGCTTTTCGCCGATGAGAGTATAAAAAAGAAGCTCCGGTTCTTCCTGGACGAGTTGAAGCTTGAATCAAGTGATGTAATGAGGCACCCGGTAGTTATAGGGTACAGCTTGGAGAAGACCATCCTGCCAAGGTGCGCCGTGCTGAGTTTGTTGATGAGGGAGGGGAAGATTGAGCGAGATATCAAGTTGCTTCCTGCATTGCTCGGTAGTTCCAGGATTTTCTCGAAAAGGTATGTATTGAGGTATGTTAATGATGTGCCAGATGTTGTTAAGGCATATGAGGGTAAGATTAAATTTGAAGGATTCATGGGTAGAGATATTTCAGTCCCACTGAAGCCAAGAGGCCAGTCTCCTAGAATGAAATCACTCTAGGTTAGGCTTTATGTTTCCATTGCCAATGTTGAGATCAAGGCATATTATGAACGTATGATTCTAACACTGTTTCGTAGAGCAATCTTGCCCCATTGTTGGCTCATGTTTACTCAGTATCATCAAACATTTGTAGTTTTGCAGTTGCCATTCTGCATCCTGTGGCCTATATATATCTAGAAAACTGAAACATATATGTTCTGCTGTTCTTGAAGTTACTTGATGTAGTACATTGAACTGGTTCATTTAATTGTTTATGTTGTGATTTGCAAACATACCACAGGAATGAACTTTTGTGATTTGCAAACATACCACAGGAATGAACTTAGTGTTGATTTTCAAACTGGGCTCATTCTACTACTCTGCAGAAGTCTCTGTGATTCTTTAAATACATGAAATCATCGTTTTATCGAGAGTTGAGAGTTTCCGCAGTTCCATGTCTGGAGTTGGTCTCTCCCTAGATGTATTGTGTGCACCATCTGACTTTGGCATGTAAGTATGTTTAGTCCATTTTTATAAGTGCAAGATGGTAGTTCCTTGTACATAATAGTTCATGTATGAAGAAATTGCTATTTGGTTTAAAATGTTGGTCTGTTCATGTACATTAATATATTACACATGAAAACGCCTATTCTAGAGTGTGGTCCCTCTTCCTGGGGCTTTTTTCTAGAATGCCAGGGCTCTTGAAGCTGGATGGGTGGTCATAGTGGAGATAAGGTGATTAATTTCCTTCAGGTTGCATCGCATCAGCTGCATCAAAAAACAAGTTTTGTGGAAAGTATATAAGGGTATAAGGAATCAGCATGAGGCCCTGCAAACCGTGATAGACAAAGAACTTGGCTTCTTTCCCTTGCTCCGAATCACCGAATGAGTGAAGTAGCTTTGAGACCCTTTATTAATTCATCCGTAGAATACTAAGGAATATCATCCTGGTCTGTGAATCAATGTTAGACCTGATTGAGGGCAGGATGGAACGAGCACTTTGCCACCGTCCATGGGAAGAGAAACAGAGAGTTCGACAATCACCGTCACACGACTTGTGCTTTACACTCTCCAAGGTCAGCCTCTGGCCGTGTGCACACCAGAACCCAGATATAACGTGTAGGTTATGATTTGGCATGTGCTAATCTGCATCATGTGATCTCTAAGAATGTTCAGAACCTTTGATGTTCTTGAAATTTACTTGCAGGGTTGCAATCAGCTGTTTAACTGGTTTGATCGGTTCTTATGAGATGTTGACTTTTGTAAGAAATTTGCTCGGAGTTGGTAGATGCCCTTCTTAATACTGCTTAGTTGAAGTTTTATGGTGTAGAAGCTACGCATGATAAGAAAGGGTTACTGTTGACTAGGAAGAAGTATATGCATGATTTGTTACGGAGAACAAACATGCATAGCTGCAAGCCCATTGCAACTCTGATGGTTTTGTCTGAAATATTGCCAAAGGAGTACCGTTGAGAGATATTTTCCTGTATCGGAGTACAGTAGGCGCCTTGCAGTGGTTCACTCTCACATGGCTTGATATTTGTTATGCAGTCAATAAGGTGTGCCATTTTATTCAAACACCTACTAATTTGCATTGGGCTGCCCTCAACTCAAGAGGATCCTTCCATTTGTGAAAGGAACAGTTGACATAGGTTTATATATACAGAAATCATCATCGCAATTGTTGAGTACATTTTCAGAATCAAATTGGGCAGGATGCTCAGATGACAGGCGCTCTAGTAGTGGCTTTGCGATTTATTTTGGACCAAATCTTGTGTCTTGGAGCTCTAGGGAACTGGCAACAGTTTTGAGATCAAGTACAGAGACGGAGTATAAAGCTTTAGCTAATGCTACAGCCGAGTTGATTTGGTTACAGCCACTTTTGCAGGAGTTGGAAGTGTTTCAATCTAGAGTGCCAGTTTTTTGGTGTGATAATCTTGATGCGACATACGTGACGGCAAATCTAGATTTTTCATACACGCACAAAACACATAAAAGTGGATTTTTATTTTATCAGAAAACGTGTGGCATGCAAAGCTTTGGAGGTTCGGTTTGTTTCATCGAGAGATCAAGTTGTTGATGTTTTTACTAAAGCACTTTCTAAGCCTGTATTCAGATAACTTCAACGCAATCTCAACCTTGTTAGTTGTGATAGAGAGGGTGTGTTAAAAGAAACAGAAGTCCAGTGCATGTCCTAGCTATGCCGTGATCGAGTTGTACACAAGCTCTGTTTGCCGTCCGGCACGGCAACGCTTGGTTCTTTCCTTCTGTTGTAAACCAATTTGTGCACAAGTTGTAAACTCCCTTTAAATTCTGAGTATAAATATACATCAAACCCTATGGGGTTTCTTGCTGTAAATACCTAGATCTTTCACACGTACTAGTTAGCTGCTGCTGCTGCTAGCTGAAGAATCTGCCATTCTCAGCTCCATAAACTTTCCCCTCGCAGCCTTCTCAGCCATCCACTTTGAACTGCCAGAAACAGTCTCTCTGACAATCTTGGGTGTCACAAAGCTGAAGCTTGAAGCTGACAAGGTAGCCTTGTACTCTGGATTTTCCTGGAGAAACTTATCCACGTCGCCGCTGCACCTTGCACGCTTCCCATTTGGCATTACATAGTAGGTATCCATTTTAGACATATCGTTCCTCATGATCACTAGCCTCTCTGTCTCTGGTGGAGGCTTTGGAATGTTGGGCTTGTCCATGACCCAAATGCGACTGGTGTCATATTGAATATCTCCAGCATCTTCGCACGACCGGTCAGGGTTTCTACCGCAGAACCACGGCTCCTCGGTGAAGTTCTCACGAATTGTCTCAAATTCTTCCTTTCCTGGAATCTTACGCCATTTATCACATTTGCAGCATCGGACGACATACAAGTCAACAGAATCTCTGGAATGTCGTTTCCTCTGTCAAACCAGAATGATAACACAATAATTTGTTAACTGTACCATGAAAGATAAAAAAATTTATCTGAAGTAAGAATTTGAAAAATGAAATCAAGCAACGCAAACATGACAGGGATTTTAGTGACAGGGATGCATGCTTCTATCGAATCGGACTTAGTTTTCTTTTCAGCAAGCAAATATCAAAACTGAGAGCTGCTAATGAAATACTATTTTTTTTTCCCTTCAATGAAGAAGGCTATTGTCACCGGATCACAGGAACTTTTGCTTACAGTAGTACAGGAGGGATTTACATTTATGCTTCCTTGCAAAGAAGTTTATTATAGCAAAAGAATCTTGAATTCAACTTCAAAGGAAGAGTAAAAACCCCTAGTTTCATGATCCAGCACTCTGAAGAAAATTACAATAGCTTCCAAAACATACATAAAAGTAGATCTAGACAATAAATAAATAAAATTAATGCCCAATTTATGAAAATGAAATCAAGGGAAGGCCCAACAAAGATGGATTCGTTGCAAAAGTGTATATCTGTCTTCCATGGCAACAATTGTCTTGAACTGAGCCACAAGTGATAGGGTAGCCAAAATTCTACACTATTGTCCTAAGCAGAAGCTAAAACAACCATTTGTTGATCTTATCAATTCTTTTGGTGGACAAGGTTCACCTACCAATTTATTGGAAGAATGAAGACAATTTCTGCACCTTTTATTTGGATTTGAACCCATTACTTTTGATTACATTATGATGGCCCAGAGTGCATGTATATGGTTATAAAATCTGAAGGATTGCAAAAGAAAAAAAAGAAACTAAATGCCGCAATGGGAAGGATGTATGGACGTTCATAACAAAATTGGCATGAATTAAGATGGTTTTATTAGATTATTGGAAAATATGAAGTACCATTTGCACTCTATTTACTCCTTTTTTCTTCTTTGAGGAAACCAGTTGCAAAATATTAAAAATGCACTTGCTATTGTAATCAAAAGAGAATGATAAACACAAACATCATGTGCACAATGATTAATGCATGACAAGTTATTTGCCGCATACAACAAAGAGGAAGTGAAACGTTGAGTAAACATGTTGCCTAAACTATAAAAGACTTCTGTTTTGCATCATCCACACTTTGGCAAGTGACTGCAAGTTCATTAAACAAGATGTCACCTCTTTCCCAGATTAACTAGGCGAAGAAATAGTACATTGGCTAGTACATGTGTCCGATGCAATGAAGTCATCTTCATATAGGAAGAATCTATCTTTTCTACAAGTGCAAATGGTAAGCATCTGTACCATCACTGTAAACGTGGCATCCTCAATATTCACGAAACTAGAGACATAAAGATAGCCATGTCACATTTACAAGAAATGGTTTCCTCTCCTCTTATGTAGCTCATACTATGGAATTGTACATTTTAGAGCTAAGAGCCCAAGATTTTAGCTGACCAATCTGTGACTGGTGGGTATGAACACCATTTCCTCAAGACATTCCATAACACTTACTTGCTGAGAGGCCTCCTGAACTCCACCCACGCTTCCGGACCCACCATTTAGTTCCGGACCCATCAGTAAATATATATAGCAGTGCTTGAAATAGTTTTTTTAGTTGTTTACCCAATTTCATCTTATGCTAAATGGTGGATGCTACCGATGATGAACTTTTGCATGCATAGCATAGGGGTCTATAGGACAGATACGTACAAGAACTTGATAAAGAAATCTCCTATGAAAGTTTATTACCTCCACCTCTTACAGGTTCCAAAAGAGATGGACATGGTAAGTAGGGTATGATTAATCGACATGGAATGACTAGAATGGGATAGAACTCAACCAAGATCACTATTATTTAACAATGAAAGCAAAACTTAAAACAAGCAAAAACAAAGATAAGAAACTAAATCTGATCGTGGAATTACCTCGAGAACCATGATTCCTGGGTGAGCTTCCCAGATGGACTTATCTGGGTCAGTAGTTGAGGCTAATCGGTAGGGAAAGGTTATGATAGTTCAGACTTCAGAGTACTTTGTTGAGCTAGGTCAGGACCATGTGCTTGGTATTTATAGGGAGCTATGGAGAGTTATAATTGCAAATAGTGGGTGAAATGTGTGTTTATATTTTTTCCATAAAAAGAAATTAGTTTACATATATGACGTGTACAGGGTGGTATTGATTTTTTTTGAGAGGATATACTAGTTTTAATTTTTATTGAGAGGATTTGCTGGTATCATTAATTGTATTGAGAGGATTTGCTGTTAGTATTATTTTTTATTGAGAGGATTTGTTGTTATCATTAATTTTTTTAGAGGATTTGCTGTTAACATTAACTGTTTTGAGAGGATTTGCTGGCATTAGTTGTGTATTTATGTGGTTTCCTAGAGTGGAGTCATATTTGAAAAACAGTGGGCAAAAGATACATTTAGTTTTTCGTTTCTTGCATTGCATAGGAATTGATTTTCCTATATGATATATGCTAGTATTAATTGTACATTTATATTGTCTCCGTAGCAAAGTCATGTTTTTAAAACAATAGGCACAGGGTCCAGTTAGTTTCCTCTTTTGCATTAGGTGAGAATTGCTTTATTTATGTGATATAAGCTAGTATATTATTCTCTTTATATGGTTGAAAGGGTTGAGATTTGAAAATATAAGCAATAGCTTACTCATATAATTGACTTATAAGATTGATGATGATATTTGGTATTTGCGTGGTTTTATCTATAGGAGTCAAACTTGAAAACAGTTGCTAAAGATTATTATGTTTAGTTTTCCCCTATGAACATGATAGAATTAGTTTATTTATATAAAAATGGAGATGGTATTTTCCAAAAAAAAAAAGAGAGAGAAAGGATCGAATTTTGGAATCATATTGATAAATTTTCGGTTTTCTTCGTTTGCTTGGGATGAAGACACGAACTAGATTTCTAATTGCATGATACGGTGAAGGTATTGAATACCTTTGCTATTTTTGAATGAAAGAAAGGACCAATCTTTTTCGTAGATGGACCATATATGGTTTTGATCTTTAGGACTAGATGTAATTAATTCGCATGAATATCTCTATTTTCAGTGCAATTAAATATTGAATTAGGCTTTTCTCTTAATGGGCTCTTTAATTGCTACAAATGTAAACATATATATATGCAAAAAAATATAATTAGAACCCTACCTAACTGTAGAGTGAAAGGCCTTATTATTTGTGTGGATGAGATGACCTCATCACCACAAAATGAGTACAAGAAAAAAAAGGGAAAATCCTAGAAAAGATTACACCTTCGTTTGGTAAATAGAACGAGCAGTGGTGATGGTGGTTCGACGACGCCGAGAAATCACAAAGGGCAACACAAAAACCCCGGATGGATTGATCCTTTCCACTTACCTTACAATTTGGGCATCAATATCACGGACCTTGGATGTCGAGAAGTGGTGAGTGAACTCTGGCACTTGCGAGGGGAAGTGGGAGTATCATGACTATCGAGTGGCAAGGCGATAGGGCGGCGAGATGGTTGCGGTAGCACCGGATGATTGTGGTTACCATTGGCGAGAGGAATTTGAAGAGGATTAAGTGGCGTGGAAGGCTGTGGTTGCATTGAGGCGCCGGGAGCAAGCGCGGCTGCGGCAAGGAGACCGTCAAGTAGGCTCATCACTAACAGCCGCGGTCGAGATTGCGGCTCTGAGCATGAAGCAGGGCTAACTGAAATCCAATTTTTTTTTCGAGAAAATACTATGTATTTAATAGTATATTAGTCTGCTGATAAATTGATCCAAATAACTTATATTTATATCTTAATAGATTATAGTCCACTCCCACATTTCTCTTCTCAATTTATCTTAAAAACTACAGCCGAGCTAAACGATCAAGAAAGTTGGACTAAGGATCAAGAACGTCAGATTGACTATCGAGATTGACTATCGAGCTTAACAAGTTGTTATCGAGTTTCGTTCAAAATTAATATAGTTCGATTTCAAATAATTTTATTTGTATTTTAAGTGGTTATTTTAAATTTGAGCTAATAAGTCACTATCGAGTTGAGTCCCATTATCTTTTTTCACTTGAAATTGACTCATTTCAATTTTGAACTCATTAATTATTGTTATCGCAACAATTTTAATTCAAGCCCAAATAAACATTTTTGCCAGCCAACTAGATGTGGTGAATAGATGGTTTAAAAAATTTTTTTGACAAAAACTGAGTTTCATACAAAATTTAAATATAGCGAGTGGTGACAAACACCAAGTAGGTACGTAACATCCCAAATTTCAGCTTTTATTATTTTAAGTTTTTCTGGATTTTTCTTTTTAGATTAGCTTAGAGTAAAGAAAAAGCTTTAATTTCTTGTCTTAGAGCTTAAATTTTAGATGAGAGGAATTCCAAAATTATTTGAGATGTCCTTGTCTTGGAAGAAACTTCGGGAAACAGGGTAACAGTGTTGGTTGGCGCCAGGCTCTTTGTCTGCCACGCGCCCCCTCTTCCCGATCAAACCAAAGGGTACCGAGTTTGGCTCTGCCCGGCGCCAACTAGGCTTTGGCCAATTCCACGTTGGGTAGGCCGAAGCAAGCCTCACTTACCACGATAGTATCACTACAGTGCTGGTAGTACCGTTACAATGAATTAAGCCTAATAAATAGTAAAATCATCACTATTTCAAAACTAAGAATTCATGTAACATTTGATCTGTAAATCCAATGACTTGAAATTTGGTATGCACATTCTCTATGATATCAGGAACCTGTTTCAATCAACAATCAAGAGAATCGTTGCCAATGTTCTAATCTTTTCTGTTTGAAGGAAAGGTGCACCAAAATTAGGCAAAAACTAAAAACGATGAATATAGCTTGCTTGTGAGTAAATGATGGCCAAGATGACTCTAAATGTATTCCCATATGTTAGAAGAAGCTAGAACGCCCAAGGAATTAAGCCCAAAGTAGCTGGATCAAGAAATCAATCAGAGATGCCAAATCAAGCAAAAATCGGGCAATTTCAAGAACTTACCAAATCTGATGCCTAGATGGATGGGGATTGATTTTCATAGGATATCTCCATCACTTACATGTCCTTGATATCCAGCAAGATCAATAAGTGAATAGAGAATATCAAAACCAACCAAATCAAGAGTAAATCAACCAAAACAATAGGGATCCATGAGATAAACAAAGTTAATATATTGCTACTTAAGGATGAAGATTTTACAGCCATTCCACCTGGAGGACAAGAGAACATGCCACATCACTCACACTTCTCTAAGCCTAACCCTAGAACAATTGGCTTCAATGAGTAAATTTAGGATGGTTGGATGGTTAACTAGCAAGACTCTATCCCAACCCGTTAAATAGACAAGGCAACTAGTACCATCTAATTCTAACAGATATTATCCACTTAGCATATATGGGGAAACCCATTAACCCTATACAATACAGGTTTTACTCACACGCTGCACTTATATACGCTTTTTAAAGCACATAAGCTCGAGCCTATTAAGTCCTTGACTTTTGATCCAACTTAATCTTCTCAGTTTCTCTTTAACCTAAACCTCTTTCCCAAGCACCATGGTTTTGATCTAAGATAGTTATCGGTATTTTGGTAAACTTACCAAAATATCATTTCTTAACTCAGTCTTTATCTTCTCTTGCAAGCAATCGCTATACTTGTTACGTGTAGGTTTACCACTGGCTTGCCATACATTAGCAAGTTTCTTCCATTCTAGTTCTACCGGACCACGCCTCACTTTGGACCGACCAAGTCACATGGTGTAACTCGTCGCTCGAATTTTTCTTCAACATTTCCCACTTTCCTCGTGTTATGCTTGAGCTCAGCCATCTCACACGACATCCTTGATCATTTTGGGTCTCACCTCCTCTAGTCCCAATCCTCGCCATTGACTAATATTGACTCTAAGCGTCCATGCACGTCCAAAGATTAAGAAATCGTTTGTGTGCATAAGTTCTTCACAACTCAACCCACATTAGTCAAAACATACTTTATGTAAAACATATGCACTGACCTAGGTCAACCCAAATTAATCCATGACTCAATATCCCAAAATCCAAGAATTTCCATCTAGGCCGGTACTATCGCCCCCGCAACTGGACCTCTCTGGAAATAAACTACCGGCAAGTAAACTACGTACTACTGCTTTGTGGTCTGGCCACTGCAATCATACCAGTTTGCCTGAAAATTCTGAAGCCGATCCAGATAAAATGCAATCTTTGCAAAATTAAATATCCACTCCATAAAACTTGCAATAGTTTATCTCAACATTATCTTGAATCCTCTAAAATGATCCTTCCAAAACAAGCGGTTATTGGAGTTTCAACTTGCAAGCACTTCACTGCATTTCTTCCCCAGGAGTTTCATTCATGTGGGAATGATACTATTTTATGTAAAATTTAAAATTTGTTCAAATGCATTTTAGTTTTAGAGTAAAAATGTCTCCTTACTTTTTCTTTGTGTATTGTACGTGCGGAAACCTATTTTTACTTACTAACATAAAAAGATTCGGTTGGTGTTGGTGGTTGTACTAGTATAAGCAACTTCTAACAAAAAGATCTGTTCAATAAAACTTCTAACAAACGTGGTAGCGACTAGCATATTCTATTCTGATTTAGTTTCCTTCTCTATTTAGGACTTTGATCTCTACTCTATATATGTATCTCTATAGTCACACAGTTAGATGAGCCAAAGTTCTCCGTGCTTGTAATCTCTTCTCATATAGTGATTCCTGCTTTCATGCATGAATGTTTTTTTAGGGGTTTTTCACGTTAAATCCATATCTCCTGTTATTTTGATTGTCAATTTTTGCCATACGTTTTATAACAAAAACTAATTAACTTCTAACAGTATCCTCTCACAAATTACTCTCCGTAATTCCCCAACATCCCTTCCTCGTCATCATAGGCTCTTTCTTTTCAGTTTATGGTTTATAACTTCTCTCGTATAAACAAGCGAGACGGTTTCTTCATCGCTTTTTCGAAACGGCTTATCGAGATAATTTTTTTTAAAAATAACTTATCGGTATTCGATTCGATCGCATAAACACTCACACTAGAGTTTAAACCATCAACCGCATCTTAAAAAAAACACACCTTTAGTTTTCCCGGTTGCCACCATTGAATGTTTAAATTGCGGTAGATCCACCACCGTTGAGCACATCCTTTTTTGTTTCCTAGTCCTGACGTGGCCCAATTTGGTCATGAGCGGCGGCACGAGCATAACGACCTAGGCCGAGAGCGACGCGGTGGCCTAGGACGGAGCTCGGGCAAACGCCCTGATGGAGTCGAGGACATGGCGCAGGCCAGCTCTGGTGACGACGGCTCAACGTGCTAGCATAATTGATTCTGCTTTAATGCGTATCTTTCAGTTAGCAATGTAAAAAACTTTCGTACTCGCCAGTCGCGACAAGAGCAGTGAAATCAGTAGGAGCCACATCCGTTGGAGGGAGGCTACCGGAAGCTAGCAAGCCGTGTCCCGCGATCAAGTCGACGAAAATCGATCCTCCCCTGCACTTACCAAACAATCCCGTTGCAACTTCGCGAGTTTTCGCCAAGAGATAGAGCCTGTTCTTTTTGGCTAAATTTTATGGTTTTTAGTTGTAGCTTGTGGTTTTTAGACTGTTCGTAAGAGAGATTACAGAGTAACAGAAACTCACTTGTAATTTTTTTCGATATAAATAAAGTCGATATAGTATATACTACAATTAACTAGTAAACTCTATCTTAAAAAGATACTTCATTAGAGCTAGTTACTGTAGAAAAGTTAAAAAATACCTTTTAAAAACTTAAAAAAACAAACCTATAGTTCTCACCGACAAACCCAAGGCATGCATGGAGTAACCATACGCATCCTTCCCTTTCATGATGTCAACGCGAAGCATTGCCCTTTCTTTGTCCAGCTCCAGATCCACTAACACTTCACGCGGTGTTGAATGGCACTCGAGCATGCTCAGAAAAAGCGTCGATCGAACGACCTTTTCACTGTTAGTGCGTTGGTGCTTGCCAACCAACGACCTTGGGTTACAAATTCCGATCAACCAAATACTTCACTTTCACTTGCAACTCAAAAAAAAAGCGTCGATCAGAAGAAGAAATGCACGCACTTCAACTGATAGCTCAGGTAATCGCCACATTTTATTCGATTTCTCTTCGTCTTTCATCGCTGTTTGGTACATTACCATGGCAGTTCAAGGGAAATGCAGGAAACTACCCATCTAGGCGTACATGCGCACAGGCAGACTACATACAACGGCCTTTGTCAGGCAGCAGAGTTTCCACAGGTCCATGGCTATGTATTATTACTCTTCACCAGATGCACCAACAGCAGGCGATCCGACTGCTGATAAGGAGGCGCCCTCAGAGCAACACATGAGCTGCAGCTAGCCTAGCAATTGGGACCCTGCAAAAGAGGTTTCACATCAAACCATTAACGTTTATTCCATGTTTGGCACGACCGAGTAGTCAGGTAAACCATTAACGGATTTCAATCATCACTGAACCAACCTGAAAGGGGAGCAAGAAACATAATCCAACCCGGCCTTTGCAAAGAAAGCGACTGAGGAAGGCTCCCCACCATGTTCACCACAGATGCCGACCTGTTCACAAACAAGAAGCCAATCTATCGAATAAACTATGAATTCTATACAGCAGAAAAAGTGTCCTCCAGTGCAAGACTAACCTTCAAGTTAGGCCTGGCTTTACGGCCCCTCTCTGTAGCAATCTTAACCAGCTCACCCACTCCTCTCTGATCAAGTACCTGATATATTCATCAACAGGCTCATAATTCAATCAGATTATGCATATACATCAAAAGTCAAGAGAATAACATGCAAAATGCCGAGAAAATGTGAGGTGCACACATATGTAAATGATGGAAATATGGGTGTCAATTAAACTTGAAGAGGGCTACAGTTTCATTTGCAACAAATTTACCTCAAAGGGGTCATGCTGGAGGATACCCTGAGCTAGATAGATGGGGAGGAACTTCCCCACATCATCCCTGCTGTAACCAAATGTCATCTGAGTGAGGTCGTTCGTTCCAAAAGAGAAGAACTCAGCCTGCTCTGCTATCTGAAAATGGACGTGCAACCAACACAACAATGTCAGATTACAAATTTAAAGTAGAGGGGACACGTGTAGCTTCCCTCGAGAATACGGATAAACATATTGTTTGCACTTGGAATACTCTTATCATCATTCATGATTTCAAAGTCAAGGCGTGTTTTAGGGTAAGTTGAGGGTTTTATTACTAAACAATGCATGTACTGTTTGGTGAGTTTGGTCTACATGTTGAATGGCAATCACCGTATTTTAAGATATTAAGGAAAGAAGGGAGCTACCAGTTGTTTCTTACCTCATCTGCCACTAGAGCTGCCCTGGGAATTTCAATCATAGTCCCAACTTTGTAGCCAATGGTTTTCCCCATATCGGTGAAAACTTTGTTAGCAAGTTGACGGATAAGAGTCACTTGATGGCCCAATTCCTGGCACAGTCAAATGTCAGTTGTCTCAAGGAAAAATCAAGTGACTGTACTAAATTTAGAATATTAAAACCAAGTAAATTTGAAGAAAATGGAATGCCCCAATTCATAGGTCAAGTTGATGTTTCCATAAATATGTGTTGTATGCCTGTATGATTACGGAAAATTTGATATTACACATGCATGGAAATTATTATGCAATTTTCACATCAAATGGATTTTGTCATGTTTTTTTCTTTTTTTTTCTCGAACGCGCAGGAGAGCTGCGCATCATTATATTAAGAAGAAGAAAAAAGGTCCAAAATGGACCAGTACAGCAGAAAAAAAACAAAAAAAAAACAACAACAGCACTCTTGAAACACACACTTGACCACTCGACCACGAGGCGCCTCAGGGCCAAAAACTAGTCAGCCCCCTAGCGCCAGCTAAACACCAAAGACCTGCCTCATCCTTAATCTCTTGGAGAATTTTAGGAATGCTTGGAGAGGCCCCCTCGAAAACACACGCATTGCGGTGCTTCCAAAGCCACCAAGCCACAAGAATTACCAGGGAATTAAAACCTTTATGGTGCTGTTTAGACAGCCCCAGCAAGGATCGACACCACCAATCTTGAAACACCAGATCACTAGGCCCCGGTGTGAGATCACTAGGATTTTGTCATTTTGAACTGCATCAACTGCACATATACCCATTTACCCCAGCGAGATAACATGCATGTAAAGAGGAGAACAAAGATGCATGCCTGAGGTGTTCCAATAAGAGGAACCATTATCTCTGGAAAAACTTGAATACCCTGGTTGGTCATGGCAATAGCAGCTTCAAAGATGGCACGGGCTTGCATTTCTGTTAATTCAGGATATGATATACCAAGCCTGAAATATTTAGCATTCCCAACATTAGTAAAGGTACAAAATGCAGATATTACAAATTTTTTAATATTTAAGTAACAAGACAGGTTTCTATAGAAGAACAGAGAGGATAATAGCCAAGCAACTGATCAGGAAAAGAAGAAACTGATTCAACAGTGAATAGAAAAGCACAAAAACCAACCTGCACCCACGGAAACCAAGCATAGGATTTACTTCTGAAAGTTTTTCTATTCTTGCAAGGGCATCCTCCTGAGCGGCTCCAGTTTCAGAACATAGCTCACGCACAATATCCTCGACATGGCCTTCTGGAAGGAACTCATGAAGTGGAGGGTCCAAGAGTCGAATAGTCACTGGAAGCCCTGAAATGCAAATATTGATGGTCAAACCAGTTTTGAGTGACAAAATGTGTAGTATGGAATGATTATACTTTATGTTGGATGGGTCACCCATCCATTCTAATTGTTTATTTTGGTATCCATTTCCATGGAAAATGCCGTTGCATATATAACACTTTCTACAAAAGAACGGACAAATCATAGCAGAATAGTATGCAGTTAACTTACATGATTCATTTCAATAATATACCAAGGTTTTAGGCACATTATCCCAAAAGTATTTTGCATCCTAGTCTTGCAAATTTATCTACCTTTTATATCCACACTTAACAGTCAATGTTCGCTTATTTAAGAAAGTAAGCCTGCTCCTGTCATTTGAACTCTCTATTGTACCCAATTCATTGAAACAAACCATATATATGAATATATAGTGATTTTCACATACCATCCATAGCACGGAAAATGCCTTCAAAGTCAGACCTCTGATAAGGCAGAAGACGATCTAGTGCTTTCTGTCTCTGCTCAACAGTTGCAGCCATTATCATCTGCCTCACAGCCTTAATCCTCTCATCTGAAGCAAAGAACTGTGAAAGTATACAAAAAAACAGAACATGAAACTCTTTCATTGTCTAGGAGAGGATACATGCGTCTATAAAGTTCACTTCTAGCTGTTGAACTAAACAAAAGAATTAAAATAAGACTTCAAGTATCCTGGCAAAAAAACATGGAACAGTAACTAAGAAGTTAATACCGACCATGTGTTCTGTCCGACATAGTCCGATTCCTTCTGCCCCATTTGTTCTTGCTGTCAATGCATCCTCAGGGGTATCTGCATTAGCCATAACCTAGGACACAAAACAAAAGCATAATAAGAATTTTTACAGAAGCTTGTGTTATGGGACTGACTAGTTTTGACCTTACTGAATAAATAAAACTGTTGCCTTTTTTTAGTTGATTTCAACTTACACATTTTTTTGTTCCTGTTGTGACTAACAGTACATATTCGTTGTGTCTAGGAATTTTACCTTGAGCTGCCTAACTTCATCCACCCAGGACATGAAAGTTCCCAAATCACCACTAAGGGCTGGTGGGATTAGTGGCTGCTTGCCAAGGATCACTTCACCAGTTGATCCATTCAGCGATAGCCAGTCACCTTCATGGAGCACCTTGTCTCCAATCGCTACCACCTGTACATATAGACGTAGCAAAGTAAGCAACTGTCTACAATACAAAAATGATAAACACAGAATTTCTCACAATTTCATTATGAATTTCAAGGCAGATTTGTTGCCGTCATGTCTAACAAAGCATTTGTTAATATGTGCATTGACAAGTTCAATCACCTTCTCAGCATCGTTTACATGGACGCTTGAGCATCCTGACACGCAACATTTGCCCCACCCGCGTGCTACAACAGCAGCATGAGAGGTCATGCCACCTCTTGCTGTAAGAATTCCAGCGGCTGCGTGTATGCCACCAACATCCTCTGGGCTAGTCTCTGTCCTCACCTTTATACTCAGAAAGTATAAAAGAAAAATGTCAGGATACAATAATTCAAGCATTACAATATGGAGCTTTTCATGTGCAGTTCAAAGAGAGTTGTGAGTGATGGGAATTTTGCCTATAAGCAACTATTCTAACATGGACCGGGAAACAAATAAATCTACCCATTAACAAACCATTTTGGATGAAAGCACAAGTCTAACCCAAAATGACATAAACAAGACTTCTTGCCTTAAAATGGAGGATGAAAAGGACATTTACCAGAATAACATCTTTCCCTTGGGCGTGCCATGCTTCAGCATCCTCAGCTGTAAATACAATTTGGCCCACAGCAGCCCCAGGTGATGCAGGTAAGCCTGTGGCAATAACTTTGTCTTTGTATGCTGATGGGTTCTCAAACTGGTTTTCATAAGATAAGAGTGAAACAATTGTGTCAATACATTGCCATTGATTTAGTTGTGACCTGAATCTCAATTCTCAAGTAAGGTTTCTTATAAGCCTATTTGAGCAACCAGAAAGCAAAATAAGGTTGAAATAAAAGTTGCCAACACCAACATATATGTGATTAAGCTTGAAATTTGTCAGTTAAGAAAATGGTACAGAAGTCAATCATGTGTGAAAGAAATGAGATAATCTGAACGATGTTTTTGTCACAACCCAATTCAAATAATTTGCAATTCTCTGGACAAAAGTAACCAAGTAGCCATATACATCAAATCTTAGTTATAGGTCAGAAACACAGACTGTTAAATAATTCAAAATATATGCTAAAAGAGCAGATAACCATAGAGGTGTTAACAAATTATATACATGTATGTATATCCATGAGTTTATATGCCACTGGGGTGTCTTGGTTATCAGGTATTTATACCTGAGGATGAAGAAGCTGGTCCAGGTGTCCTGGTTCTACCATCTTAATCGCTGTACGGTGGTCAACAAGGTCCTCACTAACCATGTCTACAGCAATCTTTACAGCGCCTTTCCCTGTACGCTTTCCTTTTCTGCACTGTAGCATCCAGAGCCTATTTTCTTGAACAGTGAATTCAATATCCTGCATTATACATGAAAAGGCAAGTTAATGGCCAATGGAAACAGTGGGGATGCAAGTTAATCATGTTGTTGAAACATATTGGGAGCATGTGCGGGATCAAGGAGCGCTTATGTGTGCAAATTATTGAATACCTCACTGTAATTGTGCTTCAATTCAACCAAAAGATCGTGCTGGCATTGTCACATACCCTAATTAGGTAGCTAAGCTGTTCATAATCTTTTCAAAATAAGTTTTATCGCATTATGGGTCAAAAACTCTGTTGTGTTAAAATTTAAAAACAACAATAATAACAGGCCATTCGCTGCAACTTTTTGCAAATCTTTTGAGCGCATTAATTCTTTCATAAGTACACAAGGGCAACTGCAAATCCCACTGAACATAAGGAATGGAAAATGAAATTCAATTAGAATAATATACCATCATATCTTTATAGTGGCTCTCCAGTATTTTGCAGTTCTCAACAAGCTCCGCATAAGCCTCCGGCATGTGGTCCCTCATGGCATCAAGATCTTCTGGGGTTCTGATTCCAGCAACCACATCCTCACCCTGCATAAGAAAAACTCTTGAATTATGCACAATCATTGAGTATATATGCAATATCCAGCAGACCGTCTTGCAAAGCGTGGCTTGCCTCATCCCGCTGCGTGCCTTCTTTGTGATCAGGTCGGGGAGACCGTCCAGCATATTCTGACGTCCTGTGTCTTCTCTAGGCAAGTTTGGACAGTCATTTTTCTGAAGCTGGGGCTGGTTTCCTTGTCTCCCCAACCATCTGATACTCAGTTCTCTAGCTGGTGGTGTAAGTCCATAAAAGGCTTGCCTAAAGATCCTAAGAAGGGCCTAAATAGCCTGATAATTCTGGTGGCCTGGGAGCTTTGGAAGCACAGAAATTTTTGTGTTTTTGAGGGAGGCTCCCCAAGTATCCAGCTGGTTCTTCAAAATGTCAAAGAGGAATGTGGACTTTGGTGTTCGGCTGGTGCTCGAAGTCTTTCCAAGTTGGTCCCCTCAGGTTTTCTGTGCTAAGTCAGGGGGGGGGGGGGTTTGGCAGTACCTTGTTGTTCTTGTTTAGGTGTTTGTGGGTGCGGTGGGCTGGGGTTGATGGCTAGGTCTCTTGACCTCTGCTGTGTAGCCCTTTAGTTTTGTTGGTCCATTGTAACCCGTTTTATTTCTTCTTCTTCTTAATGAAATGACACGCAGCTCTCCTGCGTCGTTCGAGAAAAAAAATATGCAATATCCATAGATCGTATTTCATGCTTCCTGCTGTTTGCATAATGTAATTTGACCAAACTGGGCAGGAAACATACTGCTCATTTGGTGTGCATACATACATAGCGCAACAGCTAAGCAAATAGGAGAGACTAGAACTGAGTCATACCTGAGCGTTTACAAGGAACTCGCCATAAAGTTTCTTCTCTCCTGTGCTAGGGTTCCTAGTAAAGAGAACACCAGTGCCAGAGCTGTTCCCCATGTTGCCAAACACCATGCACTGCACGTTTACAGCGGTGCCCCTCAGTCCAGTGATCTGATTAATGCTTCTATACTTCTTTGCTCTTGGGCTGTCCCACGAGTCGAACACAGCCAACACCGCTAACTGCAGTTGACTCTTTGGATCTACGCCGAGACAAGAAGCAATATACATGCAAATCATTTGGATGCAAAAACACAGCCTTAGTTTCAAGATACTAATTTCAGATATAAATAAGGGTGAAACTTTATTAACATACCGGAAGGAAATTGTCCTCCTTTAGCTTCAATATAGACATTCTTGTACTGAACCACCAGTTCTTTGAGGTCACTAGCAGTCAGGTCGGTGTCATTGTGCATTCCCTTGTCTGCTTTCATGGCTTCAAGTTTCTCCTCGAAAAGTGCATGGGGAATGTCCATAACCTGGTAAAAAGAAAGAACTTCCTAAGAAACACTGATCTCGGTACGAAGTAATATAAACAAAATCTGAACCCCTTTTTTTTTGGCAAAAAGAGCCCATTTAGTGAGATATACAATACAAAGCCAATTTTCAGATAAACTTAGCTAAATTCAACTGAAACTCTTTCTGTGGAGTAAATGTCTGTACTGCCCAATCTGAAGGAGTAACAAACTAACAAAAGTTCTGGCACAGATGGAACGTATAACTAGTAGTAAAACGTTCACAGTCAATAGTCTCGTACTAAAATCTTTTGCGATCCTAAAGATTCATTCTTCCCTCTTTTACCAGGGCATCGCGGCCAAGACAATCGAAACGGATCTAGCCGTTGGGGTTGGGCCCCAGCCTCCATGACGGGCACAGGCGCAGGGTGGTCTCCTCCGCGCAGGCGTCGCCGCCGCCGTCCGGCCGCGCTCGGCGATGAAGTGGAGTCGTGGCCTGGGTAGCATCCAGAGAGAGAGCGAGGAGATGGTTCAGTTCAACTCCACGGACCGACCGGGCTGGTGCGAGGGGCGATGGCTAGTTGGCTAGGTGAGCGACGTATGTGACCGACCGGTGTGAGGTGTCTGTTTTTTTATTCAGCTTATAATTTTTTAGCTGTAATTTATGTTTTTAGATTATTTATAAAAAAGAGTATAAAGTAATATAAATCTTCATATCGTTTTCAATGATATAAATAAAAGAGTAAAGTCCATTACCGGTCCTTAAACTTTTTATGCTGTGTCATCCCAGTCCATAGACTTTCAAAGTGTGCTATTTCTGTGTCTAAACACTCTTTGGGTCTCAAATTAGCCCGTTACGGGTCTTTGTTGTGTCATCCCGGTCCTTAAACTTTTTATGCTGTGTCATCCCGGTCCATGGTTGTTACCACAGTAACGGGCTAATTTGAGACCGAAAGAGTGTTTAGGCACAGAAATGGCACACTTTGAAAGTCTATGGATCGGGATGACACAGCATAAAAAGTTTAAGGACCGGTAATGGACTTTACTCTAAATAAAATTACTATAATATGTGCTACAATCAATTTATATATTTTATCTTGAAAAGATAATTCATTTAAAAGCTATTTAATGTAGAAAAACCTAAAAACATCTATTAGAAACTAAAAAAAGAGTCCCGTAGACTTTGCAGACCGTTGGGATTTCACTTCAAAAATGAAAACAATCCCAACATGCTAGAAAGTTTTCTTTTTCAAATGCCTCCCTGCAAGTTTATTTTTCGCTTCTTATATGTTTCTGAAGAACTCTTTTAACTTGTGAGGGTATTTGTTTTGATGTTTTACCTACAAAAGTTATGAGGATTCAAGTGGAATATTTGAGGTACTTATTTTTATCCAATTCTCATCTTATAAAGTAAGCCCGTCTTTTCTTTTCTTTTTTTGCAAGGAGAAATTAAACCCATGTGAATTGATCCAGTTAAATAGTAGAGAATTTTTTTTATTAATAACAGTGCTCAATCAACGTTCCTAACAAAAAAAGGTGAAAACATATAGACCTTATTTTAGTGTTTTACGTCCTCAAGGAAGAAAATAAAGAACCCATAACTATGTTCTTAGAATTATGAATATATAATTAAATACGGATGCAAAAAAACCTTAAAATTAGGGACATATTTTTTTCTTTTTTGCGAGGAATGATGGTTGCATTTGTGTTGAAACAAACCACCAATGGATATCGTCATCTCGAATTACTCTTCCCGATGGGTGACAAAAACTACTAATTGGTAGTATCACTGAACTTTGTCTTGGTTCTAGGAGACAAAACCAACTTGGCAAAATTGTTGGTACTTATCCAGAGGAGACAAATATTGCAGATGTCACCGATTCTGTGGGGAACTGTACACTTGGCATAGTTTTTTGCCCTCGGCTACCCCCAACTAACTAATATAGGCTTAAGTCTCAGATCTCTGATTTACTTTTTACTATTTATAAATTTTATCTTTTTTATTTTTTAGCTTTTTAGAGCTTTTTTGCCGGTTTTTTTCCCGTATTTGTTTGCATTGTTTGTGATGAGCTAACATGTTTTTTATATTTTTAAATTTAGCTAGTTATAATATAATTTCATCTATAAACGTGATGGGCCAGAGGGAAAAGTTTCTCCCCTTTATTGGTCTTCGTTTATGAGTGAGTGAAGTGTCAAATTCTGCTGGTAAAGACAGACGCCGCCTTCATCGGTCACTCGTTCCAAGCGAAGAACTGTGGTCAAAATACGGCAATGATACCGTACAGGTCTCTAGATGATTAAAATACGTATTGTGCATATATGAGCATATAACTATTGGCAGGAATATACGTGTTGTTCTTATATGAGCATATATAAACATATATTCGCATTCATCTCACATTTTTATCTGGTGAGGCAAGTTTTCTTCCCCCCTTGAAGCGACAATTTTTTCCTTCAGATTCAGCACAATTAATCACGTTGTAGCAAAACACGAGTACCTAGCTCAATCATGTTACCATTGTATCTTGTTAACTCCAAGGCGTTAGAAATTTAGAACGATACCGTAGCATCGCGCACAATAGCTGGCTCGATGCCCCGAATAACCCCGACCCGTTGCGGGCAAACCAAGACCAATTAATTAATTACCTGGCAAGCAGACAACACCCCCACCTTGTGGGTGACCCCACCCGGCCGCAAGCGCAAGAGCGCGCATGTATTCGAACCAAAGTCACTTTTAACAATATTTTACATCGTATTTACAAAAATAGCAGTATGACAATAGTATTAAAAAAATATCGTTTTTGCCGTCCGATGGCGGGGCGGCAGCGGCCGCGAGGCGACGCGTGGCACCTATCGCCCGGTGGCTGGGCAGCAGGCAGCCTGTCGCCAAGAGAGGAGGTGGCAGGCTGCCTGCCGCCTGGCCGCTAGGCAGCAGGTAATTAGGCCGACTGATTAGCCGGCCTAATTACATGTCTTGATTGTTTGAATTTTTAAATATGTCAAATGAGCTCAAAAAATTATGTACAGTCTCCTGACACAACGTTCCTCATAGTGTAATTTTTGGAGAATTTTATCCATAACGAATATTGATAAAAACTTCATACAATTTTGATTTTTTATGAGTTTTTACATATAGCAAACGAGCTCTAAAAATTATGAAATTTTATGTGAAGCCTTCTGATGTAGTAATAGTTATTATGTACACCATGTATTTATTCTTTCCTGCTTTTGCGTTTGCAGATATCTTTTAGCTTTAGTTGATAAATAGTAATAGTTTGTAGAGTATCATATCAAGAGAGAGAAACCCACGTACGATTAGATTTTACTTTGAAAAGACACCATGTTCAAAAGATAGATACTATACAGAAGTCATTTACTGTAGAAAAGCAGATTTTAGACACCAATATAAATATAGCCTATGATTTATGATTTTATCTGAATAAATACCGGTATTTGATTTATTTACGAGAGCATCCGTTTTACAGATAAAAACTATCCGTCGCAGGGCCAAAAAGGCAGCTTCCACCGCCCCTCCGACGCAACCGGAGCCGAACGTGCGTAACCCACGACAACCGTACATCAATGCAGGCAAGTCAAGCAGTCCAGTAGGAGAGGTAAGCGAGTAGCCGGCAGAGCTGGCGCACGCGATGAGCAAGAGATGGCGTACGAGCCGACGAGCTGCTGATTCAGTAGCAACACTCGATCGATCGGCGTAAGAAGCAAGAGAGTAGCAGTACTCCGTACTCACCACGTTGCCGAACATGTCGAGGAACCGGCGGTAGGAGTCGTAGGCGAAGCGGTCGCCGCTCCTGGCCGCCAGCCCCGCCGCCACCTCGTCGTTCAGACCCAGGTTCAGCACCGTGTCCATCATCCCGGGCATCGACACCTGCATTCCGTTCACGCGCAGCACCGCCCGGTCGCGCGCGCGCACACACACAAGAAATTAGCGTGAGATCGATGCGCACCAGAGCCTCTAGCTCGCGCGCAGGGGAGTTCAGGAAGGAACGTACTGCGGCGCCGGAGCGGACGGAGAGGAGGAGCGGCCGCGCGGGGTCGCCGAGGCGCGCGCCCATGTACTCCTCAACCCACCGCAGGCCCTCGAGGATCTCCTCCCACAGCCCCGGCGGCAGCGCCCTCCCCGCCGCCTGGTACTGCCGGCACGCCTCCGTCGACACCGTGAACCCCGGCGGCACCGACAGCCCGATGCTCGCCATCTCCGCTAAGTTCGCCCCCTTCCCGCCCAGCTGCATCCATCCATGATCCATCCACACACACACGATCAGCAGTCTTATGCGTGTCAATAACTAGTATATCATCCATGCATATGTAATGGCAATAACCAGCTTGTAAGATCAATTACCAGGTCGTTCATGGCCTTGTTGCCCTCGCTCTTGCCCTTGCCGAAGTGGAACACCCTCTGCACGCGCTCACATTGAGCAGGAGCCATTAGTGCAACGCAAAACCAGAGACCAGTGACCGGTAGAACTAGCAGGGCCACGTGAGAGCTTGTAAAAAGCTTGGGTGAGTGGCGATCATGGAGGAGAGCTCAGGCGCCTATTTATATAGCAAACGCGGTGGGGGCCGGGCGCTGCGGATGACGTGGCACTCCGATGTGAACCACCGGGAGACGTCATCGCACGGGGGAAGGATCAGGGTAAAATTTTTGCTTTTTAGCCTAAAATTTGAAAGTTTTTTACATATAGACCCTTCGAGAAAAAAATTATAAAAATAGACCATTAACACGGCACCAAAGCATATGGCGCCCATGGTACATAGCACGGCGCCATATGCTTTGGCGCCGTGCGTGGCCACGTAGGAGCCACGGTGGCACAGCACGACGCCAAAGCACATGGCACCGTGCTATACAACAACGGCGCTAACGGCCGTGGCGCCGTGTTCTGGGATTTAGCCCCGAACTTGCAGTTTTATGCAAGTTCAGCTACTGCGGCGCCAAACACCCTGGCGCCGTATGTTGCTGTATGTGAACATACGGCGTCAGGGTGTTTGGCGGCACATACGGCGCTAAAGGGACTGGTGCTGTAGTTAAACAGCTCGGTGCTAAAGAGTCTGGCGCCGAGCTACCTAAACCTACAGAAAAACAACAAACTTTGCTGTTTTTCTGCCAAATATATGCACATACACACATATACATACATTCACATATAAAACAGCTGAAAACCTAAATAACAGCATCGCATAACTATCAATAAGTCTCAAAATATCACATAACTATCAAAATATCACATAACTATAAATAAATCTCAAAATATCACATAACTATAAATAAGTCTCAAAACATCACATAACAGGTCTCAGCGCATAAAATAGTCAGCCTCACTGCCTCTTGGCCCTTCCCTTGCCCTTGGCCAAAGCATCACTCCCTGGAGTATACGTGCTCGGGGGACGAGCCGAACGACGAGGCCGCTGCGAAGCCTGAGTAGACGGTGCGTCGGGCATCTGCGACATCCCAATCTCGTCGTGGGTAGATGCCTCCTCGTGCTCCTCCTCGTCGTCATCCTGCTCCGCCTCGTCGTCGTCGTCATCGCCCTGACTGAAAGTCGGAGTGCGTGATGAGCTCCTCGTGGACTAGCGCCTGCTGACGTGTGATGACGACGCTGCAGTGGCTGAGGCACCCGAGCGCTCGGAGACTGCCGGTATGATCACGTCTGAGCGTGCGCGGCAACCACAACGACCTGCCGCCCGACTGAGGCGACGTCGAAGTCTTTGCAAGTAATGATATGTCATAATTGTATACATGCTAAATGGATCTAACTTAACGAATTATCTTCGTACCTTCAGGAATTCCCTCAGGCGGCGGCTCTCGCTGTCCAGGTCGCCAACTGGGTGCCTGAGAGCCTCGTCGATCTCCTGCACCGAGGTTTGAAGAGAAGTCCCCTAAAGAAATAAGGAAACATAAGTAAGTGCGAGATAAACGTATTTAACCAAAGTAAGTGCAAATATCATGCTTTCCGTACCACTCGATCGAGAATCGGAGCGGCCTCGACCATTGTGCCCTCCCTCGCACGCCTGTTATACGCAATGTCCTCGTCCTCGGACGAAGCGAGGTCCGCGTAGTAGACATCGGTCCACTGCTGCCTCAGCCTGTAGCGGGTGGCAGTGTGGTACCAGGACAAGTAATCCCGGAAGCTGGCGTTGCTGTGGGGGGTATTGTCCCGCTCGCAGTTGTCCTCCATCCTCCTCCACCACTGGACATAGTCTCGGTGGTGATGAGCGAAGTCCATCACCTTTCGTTGGCGAACCCTGTCGAACCTGTACATATAGCAGATGTCAACAATAGGTGTTAGAGTACGAACCAACAGAATTTTAAATGAAACAAAAATTGTAACTTACTTGTGCAACTCAACAGAAGTCGACACCTCCTCCCGGGGGTAGAACTGCACGAGGCCAAACTGGCGTGCGACTCTATGGGGAAGGTGAATCTCCACGGCGTAGAAGCAAATCAATAGACACCTCATCCTCCAAATATGGAAGTCCCTGCGCCACATGGTGCTTAGCGGTAGAGCTAGAACATGTGGCTCGGAGTAAGGCTCCCACGAGACCTAGTAAGCAAACATATGGGGAACACACGATTAGCCATGTACAAAAACCAAGAACTGTAGGAAAAATAAATACATTACCAATTTTTTACCATCGTGGGAGCCAAGGTGTCCAACTCATTATTGTAATCCACGTACGCCCGCCGAGTGGTTACGAACGGGACTGAGACGCTATCCCACAAGTACGCCACAGTAGGGTCGAGGTCATCCACACCCTATGGATGCTAAGGCTGCGCCTGGAACACTTGAGGGCGCCTCACAGGAATACGTGTCCACATCCACACCTGCAGGAGGAAGACGCAGCCACCGAGCGTCGATGTGGGCGCCTTGCGTCTGCAGGCCTCGCAAAGCTGGCGGTAGAGGAACGCGAGGACCGCCGAGTCCCAGCTGAACTGTCCAGTGTCGACCCAGTCCTAGAGGCAGTGGATGTACATCCACGAAGCGGCGTCCCCCGTGGCGTCCGGAAAAAGCACGGCCCCAAACATGTGGAGGACCCAAGCGCGGTAGTGGTAGGTCACCGTGGCGTCGTCCGCGCCCTCAGGGCATACACCAAAGGTATCCCGCAACCATCTAATGTGGACCCCCGAGATGCGACCTCGCCTGGCATTCTCTAGGACAGGAGGCAATGGCGTGCCCAGGAAGGCCTCCACACGTGCCCTCCAGCCCTCAGACACCGCCGGGCCGACCACCGGCTGTCCCCTAATGAGAAGTCCAAGTATCATCGCCACGTCCTGCAGCGTGACGGTCATCTCCCCACAGGGAAGGTGGAACGTGTGAGTCTCTGGCCTCCACCTGTTAATAGTACACGTAGAAAAGATTTAGTTACGTACGTAAGAATATAGAAACGAAAACAAACGGACCCGATAGAGAAAATGCACCTGTCGACAAGTGCGGTCAAAGCTGCGGGGTTGAAGACCGGCATGCCCCGCCATAGTAGGTTAGCGACCGTGTGAAGGCCAGCACGGCGAAGCAGCGGGGTGTAGCGGTCGTCGTAGACCATCAAGTTGAACCCATCATGGGTTCGAGGACGAAGTATGTGAATCTCCTGAAAATTGCTCTATAAAAGTTAGCTGCGTGATGAAAACACATGTGCATTTCGACAACACACGTACCTGGCCATCCTCCGTGAGCCTGCCGCGGTGCTCCCTCTCATAGAACTCGTCTAGCAGCCGGTACCTCGCCATCCTGTGCATTCAAAAATACGTTAATGATAAGAATAACAAAATATGTTAATGCTAAGAATAACAAAATATCTAAAAAAATTATGCTCTCTAGACCTAACGGCGCTAACCTGACTGGAACGACACTATAACTATTAACAAAAACTGATATACCATATCGGATAAACTAAATTACTAATATCACTAATCGCTAATTTCTCTCCAACATTCATCACTTTTACCAATATTTCCTATTTCTAAACCTAAAAAAGAATATACACCTATACCTATTTCTAAACAGCAAACATACCTATTTCTAAACAAGCAAACAAACCCAAAAACATACATATTTCTAAACATTCATCAATCTCACTCAAATCAAACCCTAAAAACATACCTATTTCTAAACATTCATCAATCTCACTCAAATCAAACCCTAAAAACATGCCTATTTCTAAACATTCATCAATCTCACTCAAATCAAACCCTAAAAACATACCTATTTCTAAATATTCATCAATCTCACTCAAATCAAACCCTAAAAACGAATCTATACACATTACTACTCTTACATTACGCATATCAATTGCAAATCCAACCTAAAACCGAGCCAAATTGAACTAATTTCATCTAGAGTTTCAAATCTTACCCCACGAAATGTACCTCAAATAATCCATATCTATTGGGAAAAAAATCAAGGGAGGGGAGGGAGTTCACCTTGCTTATTCGGTTTGGAAGCAAAATCGCGAGAAAAATCAATGGATTGGAGTAGATTTGGAGGAGGAAGAGAGGGGCGGCGCGGCTGCTCTCTGTTTCGAATGGATGAGTGAGGGGGTGGGGGGGCCAGGGGCTGCGCTCGGGCTTAAGTCCCAGAGCACGGCGCCACGGCCGTTAGCGTCGTTGTTGCATAGCATGCTGCCATGTGCTTTGGCGCCGTGCTGTGCCACCGTGGCTCCTACGTGGCCACGCACGGCGCCAAAGCATATGACGCCGTGCTATGTACCCTGGGCGCCATATCCTTTGGTGCCGTGGTAGGGGTCCATTTTTGTAAATCTTTTCTCCAGAGATCCATTGTAAAAAACTTTCAAATTTTGGGCTAAAAAGCAAAAATTTTATAGGAAGGGGTAGCTAGAGGTGCACAAGTACAAGTGACATGGAAGGACATAGGCCTTTTCAAACCAAAAGGAGGAAAAAAAAGAAATACAAACACACGTTGTATGTTCTACTTCAATATCGGGATAAACACCTCTCTTTCTCAGTGACCGCTCCACTCGCTCTCAGCTTTCTCCGCTCGTCCAGAGTCCGTCCGACGAGCTCGTATTCAGCAGCGGCGACTCCAGCGAGCTCGTATCCAACAGCGGCGATTGGCTGCGAGCTCATCCCCTCAACTCTCCTCCACCGTTGGCCCCGCCGTGCACTGGATCTAGCATCTTGGAGAGGCGTCGCCATCGAATCTGGCGCCAGTGGAGGAAAATCCAGCTCCTCTGCTATGGATTCACCCTCCCCCAAGCATAGGAGGTCGGGGGGAGGCGACGGCCCGACAAGGGGCGGCGGCGGGGGCGATGGGAGGGGTAGGAGGGCGATGAGTGGAGCTGGAGGGTGGTGGCAGCGGCGACTGTGGCAGTTAGGTTGGGCGGGGGCGACACGGGGGGGAGGGGTCGAGGGGTTACGCGGTGATGGCGCCGCCGACCGCGGGTGGTAACGGAAGGGGCGAAGGAGGCGCATGGAGCTGTCCGGGGCGGTGCGGCGACGGCAGCCGGCGACGAGGTACACCCTATACCGTTGAAAGTGCTTTAATAGTATACTGTTCACTAGTTGCTCTAAAAAAGGCCTCCAAAATAATGTGAAGCACAACGTGGAGTTTAAAGTGAAAATTTGATGCGTTTCTTGATGTGTGCTTGCTAAAAGAGGAGCTTGTGAGCTTGGAGTGTGGGTAAAATTGGATGCATCCATTTCGAAACCAAGGGAAGGGCCCATTGTGTATATGAAAGCATCTAGGCCCCTAAAAATGATTTTGGTAATTAATGAAATCATATGAATATGGGACTAACGTGTTTTATGAGCATGTGAAGGGTTAGTCCACATATGAGTGATAAGATGCAAAGCCAAAGAACGCTTGTGAAGATCCAAGTTGTGGCCCAAGATAAAGGTACACTTAGCGTAGGATCTATTTTCATTTTACCGGTCTTGGAGAATGGTGGAAGACCGATTATAGGATAGATGATCGTACCATCAAGGGGGATCTTGGGTAGTAACTTGAAATCATACTTCTAGTGCCATTTGGATGATCTTTTGAATCTTGCATTCATGAAAATTCAATTTAAAAGTTAAGATTGTGCTCTGTCTGGACGAGCGGTAGTACCGCGCCCAAATGCGGTAGTACCGCAGAGCGGTAGCTCCGCTTCCGGAGCGAAACCGTTTTTCCAGAGAGCACCCCTCGAACTCGGTTGAATCTTCGCGGAACGGAAGTACCGGCCGTTTCAACGTCGGTACTACCGCTGAGAGCGGTAGTACCGCATACTCAAGCAGTACTTCCGGAGTCCGGAAGAACCGGAGGTTCGAGCGGTATGTTTTTTCCAGAGAGCATCTCTGGTTGGTCTCGGATTTTAACCAGACCGGAAGTACCGGCTTTTTCAACGTCGGTACTACCGCAGGAAGCAGTTGTACCGCTCTCAGAGCGGTACTTCCGGAGTCCGGTTGATCCGGAGCCCAAGCGGAATGTAATTTCCAGAGAGCGGCATTTCTGAGGACCCTTCGGAGTTTGGGCAGAGCGGTAGTACCGCGCCGACTTTGCGAAACTACAGGAGAGCGGTAGTACCGCAAATATCAACGGCGGTAGTACCGCGCTGCCAAATCCAACGGTCACTGCTCATGTCTGACAGAGCCGTTTTGACGCAAAGATTTGGGAGCGGTAGTACCGGCCCCAGAAGGGCGGTAGTACCGCTCATCCCGATTTTTGCGGGAAATTGAGCCAAACGGCTAGTTTGGTTGGTGGAGGCTATAAATACCCCCACCACTGCACAAGGGCAATAGTAAGAGACTCATTGCACATTTCTTAAGCCCTAGAGCATTCATTTCACCTCAATTCTTTCTTTGCACATCAAAGTGAGGTGGTTGAGCATTTAGTGCTAGATTTCAATTGCAAATTTGCATTCAAGCGAACACCGGGATCTATTACTCTTAGTGCTTGCCGGCACTTGGACGATCCGGTAGAAGTTGGTTCGGTGATCTTCTCAAGAAGATTGTGAGAAGACCCGGCAATTGTGAAGGTTGGAGCTCGCCTACTCGGAGTGGGGAAGAGCTACATTAGTGATCGAGGTGCTTGGCTCAATTCGTGGAGCCGGTCCGATTCGTCCGGGCTTACCTCAACGTGGACTAGGGGAAACCGGCAAGTTTCCGATCACCACGGTAAAAATATCGGTTGTGTCTCTTGTCTCTTTAGCTCTTGTTTATTTGCTTCGTTGTGATCATTTGATTGTTTAGAGCTAAGTTGTTACCTAGAACTGCATAGCATTAATTGCTTTACATCATTGTCACTTAAATTGTGAAGAATTAGTCAAGTGAACAAGAAAAAGTTAAAAACCTCCTATTCACCCCCCTCTAGTCGGTATCCTTGATCCTACAAGTGGTATCAGAGTTTGGTCTCTCATTTGTAGACTTAACCGTCTAGAGAGAAAAGGATGGCTAGTGAGGGGATTGCGGTAGGAAAGGCACCTCTATTTGATGGCTCAAATTATGCTTTTTGGAAGATTAGAATGTCAATTTATTTAAAGGCCATGAGTCCTAACATTTGGAAAATCGTAAATGATGGTTACGTCATGCCTCTTGATCCCGATAACCCAACGGAGCAAGATGGGCGTAACACTCATTTAGATGCCCAAGCCATGAATGCTCTCTTTGGAGCCTTAAACACGGATAAATTCAATAGAGTGAGTAATCTTGAGACGGCTCACGATATTTGGAATACCCTTTCGGAAATACACGAAGGGACATCCACGGTTAAGGAGGCAAAGTTGCATCGGCTTAGAATTAAATATGAGACATTCATAATGTTGCCCCATGAGGACATCAATGAGATGTACACACGGCTCAACAACATTGTGAATGAGCTCAAGGGCCTTGGTACTAACCTCTCGGATCTTGATATTGTGAGAAAGATGCTTAGGGCTCTACCGGAAAAGTACGAGATGTTGGTGACTCTCTTCCTCAACTCACCGGAGTTGGCAAGAATGACGCCAACACAACTATTGGGTAATCTAATTACCAATGAGTTGTACAAGAAGGACAAGGAGGAACTCTTGGAGCAATCTACCTCCAAAGGAAAGAAGATCACCGCCTTCAAGGCAAAGACGGTGGCAAGTGAGGAGTCCGAAGATGAAGAAGAGGATTCCGAAGAGGAGCTTGCCCTTCTTGTGAGAAGGATGAACAAGTTCATGAGAAGACGCTCAAACCGAGGAGGAAGTTATGACAAAGACAAGAAGTGGCAATCCTCCTCTAACAAGAAGTATAGCAACATCCGTTGCTAAGAATGTGATGAAAAGGGGCACATCGCATCACAATGTCCCACAAAGAAGGATGACAAGGAGAAGTCATCCAAGAAGAAGAACTTCAAGGTAAGAAGAAGCTTTTCAAGAAGCTTCACAAGGATGGCAAGAACGAAGCCCACATTGGTGAATGGGATTCCGACGAGGAGTATTCAAACTCCGACTCAAGCGAGGATGAGTCTCCAAAGAAGAAGGGACTTGTCGGCATCGCCATCAAGGAAGCTCCATCACTATTCTCCACTCCCACATGTCTTATGGCGAAAGGGGAGAAGGTAAAAACTCTAGATGACGATGAGCCTTCTTATGATGATTTGATGGACATGTTAATAGAATTAAATGAATTTCTTGGAAAAGAGAAGTCAAAATTTAAGGTTTTGAAGAGAGAGCATTTATCTCTTCAAAAATCCTATGAGGAGCTAAAGGATGCTCATGACTCGCCTTTCCAAGAAAATTAAAGGAAGTCTAGTACTAGCATTGGTATATCTTGCAATATTTTAAATAAGATGCCTAGTATAGAAAAATCAACATCTAGCATGTCAACCTCTTGTGATGATTTACTTTCTATGCCATGCTCATCTAATGTTGATACATACAACGTTTCATCGCATGCTCATAATAATATGCTAATAAATGAAAACAAGAATTTAAAGGAACAAGTGCTAAAATTGAACAAAAGCTTAGAGAGAGCTTACAAGGGAAAGGATACCCTTGATAAGTTACTAAGCGAGCAAAGATGTTCCTTTAACAAGGAAGAACTTGGGTACATTCCCAAGAAAGGTAAGAAGCCGGTATACAAACCTCCAAGGTTTGTGAAAGAGAATGGTAAGTATTGTACTAAATGCCGGAATGTAGGACATATGCAAAATGAATGTTCTAAAAATAATATACATTCCTTTGGATTATATGATTCTTGCTACATGCTTAAAAAGTCTAAGAATGGAAATGTAATTGCCCATTTTATTGGCACCTCGATTTTGGGTGCTAAAAAGAAATCCATTTGGGTGCCCAAAATCTTAGTTACTAACCTCCAAGGACCCAAACAAATTTGGGTACCTAAAAAGGCTTAAATTTCTTTTGTAGGTAAATTACAAAACCGATGGAAGGCATTGGGTGTTGGATAGTGGATGTACTCAACACATGACCGGAGACCGGAAAATGTTTACAACCTTTGAGAATGGAAGCAATGAAAGAATCACCTTTGGAGACAATAGCAAAGGGAAGGTACTTGGTTTGGGTAAAATTGTTATATCCAATGACCTTTCTATTTCTAACGTATCATTAGTTGAAACTTTAAATTTTAACTTGCTATCCGTTGCTCAGTTATGTGATTTAGGATTAATATGTTCATTCTCTAAAGAAAATGTAATCATCTCAAAAGAAAATAATAATGAACTTGTTTTCAAAGGTTTTAGATTTGGAAATCTTTATTTAGTAGATTTCACTTCAAATGATGCATGCTTAAAAACTTGTTTAATTGCAAAAACTTCTTTGGGTTGGTTATGGCATAGGAGACTAGGTCATGTGGGTATGGTACAACTTAAAAAGCTTTTCAAACATGATCTAGTAATTGGCTTGAAAGATGTGAAGTTTGAGAAAAATCGACTTTGTAGTGCTTGTCAAGCCGGAAAGCAAGTCGCTAGTTCTCACCCTTCCAAAAGTATCATGTCAACCTCTACGCCATTGGAGCTCTTACACATGGATTTGTTTGGGCCAACAACCTATAAGAGCATCGGGGGAAATAGCTATTGTTTAGTCATTGTGGATGATCACTCTAGATATACATGGGTCTTCTTCCTAAATGACAAGAGTGAAACGTCCGGGATTTTCAAAAGTTTTTCAAAAAGGGCACAAAATGAATTTGATTTTAAAATAAAGAAAATTAGGAGTGATAATGGTTCCGAGTTGAAGAACACAAAAGTTGAAGATTTTTGTGATGAACTTGGAATAAAGCACGAAGTTTTCACAACCTACACTCCGGAGCAAAATGGAGTTGTAGAAAGGAAAAATCGCACATTAATTGAAATGGCTAGGACAATGCTTGATGAATATAATACTTCCGACAAGTTTTGGGCGGAAGCAATCAACACCGCTTGTCATGCCATAAATCGCCTTTATTTACATCGACTTTTGAAAAAGACTTCCTATAAGCTTCTTGTTGGAAGAAAACCGAACATCTCTTATTTTAGAGTATTTGGTTGCAAATGCTATATTATAAGAAAGGGTGTTCAGCTCTCAAAATTTCAAAGTCGTTGTGATGAAGGTTTCCTATTAGGTTATTCTTCAAATAGTAAAGCATATAGAGTTTATAACAAAAACTCGGGTTTAGTTGAAAAATCATGTGATGTACAATTTGATGAAACTAATGGCTCTCAAGAAGAGCAAGAAAACTTGGATGATGTAGGTAATGAAGGTTTGCGCAAAGCTATGGAAAACATGCAAATTGGAGACATCAAGCCAAAGGAAGATCCATATTCACCAAGCTCATCAAGGCAAGTAGAGCCACCCACATCGTCTACTCCAAGTAATATTCAAGTTATTGAAGATGAACAAAAGGATCAACAACTAAACAACATCAAGATTCACAATGCAATAGCCAAGAATCATCGAATAGATCAAATATTGGGTGACGTGCGTAAGGGTGTTCAAACTCGCTCTAGAGTAGCTTCATTTTGTGAACATTACTCGTTTGTTTCTTCTCTTGAGCCCAAACTTGTAGATGAGACACTAGATGATCTGGACTGGGTAAATGCCATGCACGAAGAATTGAACAATTTCGCGCAAAATGAAGTATGGACCTTGGTGGAAAGACCCGAAGAGCATAATGTGACTGGCACTAAATGGGTCTTTCGAAACAAAAAAGATGAAAACGGCATTGTGGTAAGAAACAAAGTAAGGTTAGTGGCTCAAGATAATACTCAAGTCGAAGGGTTAGATTATGATGAGACATTCGCACCCGTTGTTAGACTTGAGTCAATTAGAATCCTTCTTGCTTTTGCATCTAGCTTTGATATTAAATTATTTCAAATGGATGTTAAAAGTGCATTCTTAAATGGAACAATCTCCGAACTTGTATTTGTTGAACAACCTCCGGGGTTCGAAGATTCTAAATACCCTAATCATGTTTATAAACTTTCAAAGGCATTGTATGGTTTAAAACAAGCTCCTAGAGCTTGGTATGAACGCCTTAGAAATTTCCTTGTTTCAAAGGGTTTTAAAATTGGTAAAGTAGATACAATCTTATTCACAAAAATCATTGGTGATGATTTCTTTGTGTGCCAAATTTATGTTGATGACATTATATTTGGTTCTACTAATCAAGAGTTTTGCGAAGAATTTGGTGATATGATGTCTGGGGAGTTTGAGATGTCCATGATAGGAGAATTAAGCTATTTTCTTGGACTCCAAATCAAGCAACACAAGGATGAGACATTTATAAGCCAAACGAAGTATACTAAAGACCTTTTCAAGAAGTTTGGCATGGATGATGCAAAATCCATCAAGACACCAATGGCAACCAACGGGCATCTAGACCTAGACGAAGGAGGTAAGTCGGTAGATTTAAAGCTTTATAGATCCATGATTGGTAGTTTGCTCTATCTTACCGCATCTAGGCCCGATATCATGTTTAGTGTATGCATGTGTGCTCGCTTTCAAACTTCACCAAAAGAATGTCATTTAAAAGCCGTAAAGAGAATCTTGAGATATTTGAAACACTCTCAAAATATAGGACTTTGGTTTCCCAAAGGTGCTAAATTTGATTTAATTGGATATTCGGATTCCGATTATGCGGGTTGCAAAGTGGATAGAAAAAACACTTCGGGAAGTTGTCAATCTCTAGGTAGATCCTTAGTGTCTTGGTCATCAAAGAAACAAAACTCCGTAGCACTCTCAACCGCCGAAGCCGAATATGTTTCCGCCGGGAGTTGTTGTGCTCAATTATTGTGGATGTGGCAAACATTGTTGGATTATGGAATAAACTTTAATAAAGTGCCTCTATTGTGTGATAATGAGAGCGCCATTAAAATTTCGAATAACCCGGTCCAACACTCAAGAACCAAGCATATAGATATTCGTCACCATTTCTTGAGGGATCATGTTAGCAAAGGAGATATTTGCATTAGTCACATCCGGACCGAAGATTAATTAGCGGATATATTCACCAAGCCATTAGATGAAAACCGCTTTTGCAAACTTAGGAGTGAATTGAATGTCTTGGATTACTCAAATGTTGCATAAAGTTATGGCAAAATTAAATGAATGCCCTTTTGAAGAAGCTTGGAAGGTTGAGTGAGATTATGCTTTTATGCAAAGGGTTTTTTTGATTTATAATAGGACAAATGCAAAAATTATTTGAAATATAATATTTTGTTCTATTTAATGCATAATGATCCTTAATGACTTTAGTTGAATGCAAAAACTAGGGATCATTTGCATCTATTCTCTTAAAAGTCCAATTCAGCAAAGCTCCAGAAAAATCAGAACTACCACTGTCCTTTGCGGTACTTCCGGCCGAGGAAGCGGTACTACCGCTTGGCGGTACTACCGGCCGCATCTGCGGTACTACCGGACCAGCAATTAAGGGGGAGTAACTGCCTTCGCCCGAGGGTTTCTCAGCCCGTTTTTTTTCTCTCCTCCGGTACTTCCTCTCTACTACCGCCCGAGCCCGTACTCTCTCTCTCTCCCACAAAAGAACCACCCAGACCACTCCTCCGATCTTCTAATCCAGCGACATTTTCTTCGATTCCTTGCAACAAATCATCTTCCCTGGGTTCAACTCCTCCGATCCATAAGGTATTTCAAATCAAAAATCTCTTTTTGATCTTCTTTTGAACCCTAGGTCTTGTTTAGGTTTGAATTTGAAATAAAGTCGATTTTGCTATTTAAATCTAGGAAAATTGAGTATAATTGGTGTTTGAGGGTGTATATGAACACATTCCATGAATTCAATCCAACAAAACACCAAAAATCTGCTCACATTTCCAAAACCCTAAAATCTGTCGTGAAGCGGAACTACCGCCCGACTGGCGCGGTACTACCGCGGAGCGGTACTACCGGCCCAGAACAGCGGTACTACCGTTTTTCCTGACAGTGCAGCAAATTCAACTTCATTCTTTTTCAACATAACTTGGCCTAATCTATGCCTTTCCTCCTAACTATTGCTTCTTGTTTCTAGATGCCTAGAACAAGAAATGCCGGGAGAAGAACCTATTCCGGGGATACTTCTGATACTCCCGCTCTTCCATCACCTGAGGTTATGGAGAAGGCTGCCCAAGACAAGGGCAAAGCCCCTCCTTCCGAGTCCGAGTCAGATTCTGAGACTGAGTCTGAGAGGTCCTTGCGTGAGAGCTCACCCATGGAACCTTTTGAGGAGGACATAGCCGACAGAGAGGATCTTGAGATTGATCTCAAGAAGATCTCGCCAGATGAGTATACTCGCCTTCGACACACCAACCAATACTTGATGCCCTCCAACTCCATCAATCCTAAATTTCACACCAAGTTCCAGGAGAAGGTGTTCGATGAGCTGTATAGGCCAGATCGCCAGTTTGCAGATCACAAATACATTGACTGGGATCATATAGACGGCATTGACAAGTATGACGGGACATACAGACTCTTTCGAGAGGCAGGCATTGATAAGCTCGTGGCTTTGAAGCGGGACTATAATGAGGAAATGATTCGTCAGTTCTACGCCACTGTGCATATTGCTCCTGATCTTCAGCACATGAGATGGATGACCGCATGCACGAGATTGGATGCCACCAAGCATGAGTTTGAGGTGGCCATAAGAGCAGAGCTAAGCGCTTATGAGAAGGTTCATGACAAGCCTGCTTTTGACATCCATGCCATGTATCCCTTCTACAACACAGCCGAGAAATATATGCTCGGTAAGAACGCTGGATTACTTCCTATCCCCAGTCTAATCAACCGCATCATCAACCATACCATTCTTCCTAAGGGTGGTAACTATAATGCCATTCGGGGCCATGTTTGGAACATCATTGACTGCATCTCAAAGGGGGCGACGTTTGACGTTATGGACGTGGTCATGCACGGCGCCAAAGCATATGACGCCGTGCTATGTACCCTAGGCGCCATATCCTTTGGTGCCGTGGTAGGGGTCCATTTTTGTAAATCTTTTCTCCAGGGATCCATTGTAAAAAACTTTCAAATTTTGGGCTAAAAAGCAAAAATTTTATAGGAAGGGGTAGCTAGAGGTGCACAAGTACAAGTGACATGGAAGGACATAGGCCTTTTCAAACCAAAAGGAGGAAAAAAAAGAAATACTAACACACGTTGTATGTTCTACTTCAATATCGGGATAAACACCTCTCTTTCTCAGTGACCGCTCCACTCGCTCTCAGCTTTCTCCGCTCGTCCAGAGTCCGTCCGACGAGCTCGTATTCAGCAGCGGCGACTCCAACGAGCTCGTATCCAACAGCGGCGATTGGCTGCGAGCTCATCCCCTCAACTCTCCTCCACCGTTGGCCCCGCCGTGCACTGGATCTAGAAGCTTGGAGAGGCGCCGCCGTCGAATCTGGCGCCGGTGGAGGAAAATCCAGCTCCTCTGCTATGGATTCACCCTCCCCCAAGCATAGGAGGTCGGGGGGAGGCGACGGCCCGACAATGGGCGGCGGCGGGGGCGATGGGAGGGGTAGGAGGGTGATGAGTGGAGCTGGAGGGTGGTGGCAGCGGCGACTGTGGCAGTTAGGTTGGGCGGGGGCGACACGGTGGGGAGCGGTCGAGGGGTTACGCGGTGACGGCGCCACCGACCGCGGGTGGTAACGGAAGGGGCGAAGGAGGCGCATGGAGCTATCCGGGGCGGTGCGGTGACGGCAGCCGGCGACAAGGTACACCCTATACCGTTGAAAGTGCTTTAATAGTATACTGTTCACTAGTTGCTCTAAAAAAAGGCCTCCAAAATAATGTGAAGCACAACGTGGAGTTTAAAGTGAAAATTTGATGTGTTTCTTGATGTGTGCTTGCTAAAAGAGGAGCTTGTGAGCTTGGAGTGTGGGTAAAATTGGATGCATCCATTTCGAAACCAAGCGAAGGGCCCATTGTGTATATGAAAGCATCTAGGCCCCTAAAAATGATTTTGGTAATTAATGAAATCATATGAATATGGGACTAACATGTTTTATGAGCATGTGAAGGGTTAGTCCACATATGAGTGATAAGATGCAAAGCCAAAGAACGCTTGTGAAGATCCAAGTTGTGGCCCAAGACAAAGGTACACTTAGCGTAGGATCTATTTTCATTTTACCGGTCTTGGAGAATGGTGGAAGACCGGATTATAGGATAGATGATCGTACCATCAAGGGGGATCTTGGGTAGTAACTTGAAATCATACTTCTAGTGCCATTTGGATGATCTTTTGAATCTTGCATTCATGAAAATTCAATTTAAAAGTTAAGATTGTGCTCTGTCTGGACGAGCGGTAGTACCGCGTATTTCAACGTCGGTACTACCGGCGAGCGGTAGTACCGCGCCCAAATGCGGTAGTACCGCAGAGCGGTAGCTCCGCTTCCGGAGCGGAACCGTTTTTCCAGAGAGTACCCCTCGAACTCGGTTGAATCTTCGCGGAACGGAAGTACCGGCCGTTTCAACGTCGGTACTACCGCTGAGAGCGGTAGTACCGCATACTCAAGCGGTACTTCCGGAGTCCGGAAGAACCGGAGGTTCGAGCGGTATGTTTTTTCCAGAGAGCATCTCCGGTTGGTCTCGGATTTTAACCAGACCGGAAGTACTGGCTTTTTCAACGTCGGTACTACCGCAGGAAGCAGTAGTACCGCTCTCGGAGCGGTACTTCCGGAGTCCGGTTGATCCGGAGCCCAAGCGGAATGTAATTTCCAGAGAGCGGCATTTCTGAGGACCCTTCGGAGTTTGGGCAGAGCGATAGTACCGCGCCGACTTTGTGGAACTACCGGAGAGCGGTAGTACCGCAAATATCAACGGCGGTAGTACCGCGCCGCCAAATCCAACGGCCACTGCTCATGTCTGACAGAGCCGTTCCGACGCAAAGATTTGGGAGCAGTAGTACCGGCCTCAGAAGGGCGGTAGTACCGCTCATCCCGATTTTTGTGGGAAATTGAGGCAAATGGCTAGTTTGGTTGGTGGAGGCTATAAATACCCCCACCATTGCACAAGGGCAATAGTTTAAGACTCATTGCACATTTCTTAAGCCCTAGAGCATTCATTCCACCTCAATTCTTTCTTTGCACATCAAAGTGAGGTGGTTGAGCATTTAGTGCTAGATTTCAATTGCAAATCCATTTGGCACTAGGTTTGCATTCAAGCGAACACCGGGATCTATTACTCTTAGTGCTTGCCGGCACTTGGACGATCCGGTAGAAGTTGGTTCGGTGATCTTCTCAAGAAGATTGTGAGAAGACCCGGCAATTGTGAAGGTTGGAGCTCGCCTACCCGGAGTGGGGAAGAGCTACATTAGTGATCGAGGTGCTTGGCTCAATTCGTGGAGCCGGTCCGATTCGTCCGGGCTTACCTCAACGTAGACTAGGGGAAACCGGCAAGTTTCCGATCACCACGGTAAAAATATCGGTTGTGTCTCTTGTCTCTTTAGCTCTTGTTTATTTGCTTCGTTGTGATCATTTGATTGTTTAGAGCTAAGTTGTTACCTAGAACTGTATAGGATTAATTGCTTTACATCATTGTCACTTAAATTGTGAAGAATTAGTCAAGTGAACAAGAAAAAGTTAAAAACCTCCTATTCACCCCCATCTAGTCGGTATCCTTGATCCTACAGTATAATATAAATCTAGACATATAGTGTCGAACATATAATGGTCATACTAGTGTTAACGAAATTGAGCGAAAGATAAAGTGTAGTATTGTACTCACGGCAGAAAATTCCAGTATAAATGAGTCCCACACGCATTGTAATATTGTTAAAAAATGGTCTCAAAGAAGTGAAAAAAAATATCTCAAGAAAGTGCCCAACAAACTCAGAACAAAGCCAAACATGTTACCAAGCTACTAAAGTTGATCTTGCTAGGGCCTCATCAGTTGTAGTTTTTCTGCTGCTCACATTTATTTCTCATGTATGGTAAACTAGCCTCATAGGCGCGGCGGCACGCCGCGTCAGCCACCGTGTGTACCGAAGTAAAAGAGGCGGTAATTCGTGAGGGGTTATTTAAAAAAAACCAAGGGCACATGTGTATGTTCGAAAAAGTCAAAGGTCTTTTTCGTAAAAAAAGGGAGGACCTGTACGTAAGTAAACGAGGACCCGTACGTAATTTAGAAAACCGCGGGGGGCTATCCTGCAAAGTGGAGAGGCTAAAAAAACTGGCAGGGACCTTTTCGCGAGAACTGAGGACCTTTACGTAATGTCGGGAAAACGCAGGGGTTTTTTTTCGAAAAAACGGCCGGCCAACCGTACAAAGATTCCCGCGCCACGCGCCGGCCGGAGCGCACGCGGGGGCGACGTGGCCTCTCCCTCGGCCGGGAATCCCCCCGGGAGTAATAGGGGTATGATGCATCCAAGAACACCACTGTCACATTTGTTTTTCCACGGAAAACTCTAAAATTGGTTTGATCGTATTGTCGTTCAACCAGTGCTTTATAGCTATGTCATCATGTAAAAACATATACCAATATAATAACGTACCTTTTCTGTTTCACTGATGAAGTAAAGGGCATGTTCTTTTTGGCTGTGGCTTGTGACTTTTGGCTGCGACTTGTGACTTTTGGGCTGTTTGTACGAGAGATTATAGAGTAACAGAAACTCACGTGCGGTTTTTACCGATATATGAATTCAGTAAAGTATGTACTATAGTAGTAAACCCTATCTTAAAAAAATATTCCGTTTAAAAGCTAATTACTGTAGAAAAGTCGAAAAACAATTTTTAGAAGCTGAAAAGAACTGGGCCAAAGCTGTTCGTTGCTTAAGTGGACTCTTTTAGCTTCTTGTGAGTAGCACCTCATCCATTTTTGTATTTTTCTGCCACTGACATTTATTTTCTATGCAATGGAAAATGCAACCAAAAAGCACTAGAGGCCAGGTTGTCTTACCACAGGAAACACTAGAAAATGGTTTGGCCAAATTGTCATTGAAGAACAAAAAACTTGCAACAGAATGACCAAATAAAACAACACTAGGTAGTTGGACACTGTTTGATAGTGGTGTAGGTTCGATTGAGTTTCCGTAACCGAGACGTCCAAGAAATAAAGTTGCATGTATAGCAATTGCCCTTTGTTTGTGGTCATGAATCATCCGTATATTATACACGGAGGACTTTTTGGCTATCCAGCCGTGCCACGTCGTGTTCTTCGTTGTGCCGACGCATGCGTGCACGTTAGGAGCGCTCTTGTCTGTCACTTCATGGGCCTCGGCCACCAGAGTCAGTTCACGCCTCTCTACCTGCTGCTTCCAGCTGAACGGTTAATGGGCCGCGTCCTGTCAATCCAGCCGCTGCGTGTTGCTTAGGGCTACTTCCTAGCTAGCACGGTGTGACATCGTGTTTCTACAATTAGTTTCATGAGACTAGGAGGAAAGACCAATAGTACAAAGCAAAGATTATAAAAGCTTTTCTTGGACGATTGTTTAAGTTGGTGAGGGAAGTGGATAATATACTTAGTTAGGTGTTGAACTCAAAACCTCTTAACTCTGATACCATATTAAATTATATACATCAATCAATTCATCTAAAAAATTGAACTAACAAGAAAATACAAGCAATATACTTACTATGAAACTGAATCTCTGTTTCCCTTCTCTATTCCCCTTCCTGTTCCCTTTCACATGGCAGCATGCTATTCATTGACCCGGTTACTATTGCCGTCGACAAGACCTACTATCGGTTGTTGTTCCCACGCGTTGGCCAGCTATTCGCGCTGCCTCAGACCAGAAGTTGTGCTGCATGTTTTGCATGGGACTCACAAAAAGTAAAACAACAAATAACATGCTGTCATGTGGAAGAGAACAGGAAGGAGAATAGAGAAGGAAAACAGGGAAGTTTCGTTCTAAAAACCCGGCTTCTTCGTAGTACAAAATAATTAAGATTTACATGTCAGGCTTGTCAGCTTGCATTCTACTGAAAAGTGGGCAACCTTGCTATCACCAATTGAGTTGTCAATTGACACTAGCTCAAGGTGTGAACGGGCAAAATTCTCCAAGCATGCGGATACTTTAGTTTACCTGTAAGACAAGGAGTCGAGCACACGCAGTACGCCCCTATTTCTAGGGGTCAGATTCTTCTTGCAACTTCACATGAGCGTTCAACTGTGAAGTTTTATAGTCGAATATACATCATTATCAATACAAGCTCATATATAAAGACCAAATTTTGTTACAGAGATAGAGTTTAACAGCCTAGTTTTACAGCGAAACGTATGGTCCAAACTTATGTTACAATACAAAAGAACTTTACAGACATGTTTGAGTACCAGACGTCACCTACATCATAGTAATCTTCAAAGCCTTCCTCGAGGATCCTTTCAGTTTTTTCGTAAGCATCTTCTGTGATAGTTTAGCAAGCATAAGTACACCAACCATATTCAACAAGTCATATGGAGAAGCCTATTATCTATATATTTGCTAGGATTTCCAAGGAGGGGATATATGTGTTTTATTATTTTATGTGGATGCAGTTTTATTTATAAACATTTTTAAACACCAAAGTACAATAACTTCTTAAAGAGTTTAGGGTTTCAATAACTTGTGGGCCTGTTCTTTTTGGCTGCGGCTTATGGCTTTTGGCAGAAATTTTTGAATTTTGGCTGTTTACGATACAGATTATGGAGAGACCGATACTTACTTGTGATTTTGGCTCGTATAGATATTGGGCTTTTAACGTGTACTACGTTTAACTTGTAGATCCCGTCTTGAGAAAATACTCCGTTTGAAAGTTAGGTACTGCAGCAAAAGCCAAAAGCCGTCCGGCTTCTTATGTGCCGAACAGGCCCTTGATTTTATAGTCACAATTTATGATTTACGATTTTAAAACAAATATTTATGTGAACAAACCGAATATGGGGTGCATTTTTGGTATTTAATTCAAATTCAATCTAAATCACAAGTATTTGAATTCAAAACCCTGTTGAAACTGAACCTAAGTGATAGTGCAAAAACGTAGAAAATCACTACATCAGACAGCAATTTCTAGGAGATGAAGACTGAAGAGTCCATGCCCCATCTTGTTCAAGTTGAATTGAACAAGTCACCATCTAAAAATTTTTACTTACATAATTTGAGATGGATATGCATTAACAGCTACACTTGTGTACACCTCTAATTTGTAAACATATGCCAAAATCAGTGACATTTATGGGGCTCATGATCTCGTCTCAAGCACATATTTAAAGTTAAAAAATGCAAGCCATGCGTGACAAACATTGGACAAAATTCAGACAAGACACTCGCGGAAATTTATGCATGCATCTCAGCACCTTTGTCTACCTGTAGCTAGCGTTGCTAATCAGGCCGCTACCCGACGGTATATTGTATTTGCCGCTAACTATTCTCTGTAGGATCTGTGGGGAATTGAAACTCTGGGTTTCTATGGAAGATGTCAGTTTTTGCAGGAAACAACAACACATGACGCGTCAGAGCTCAAATGCAAAATTAAACTGAAGCATAAATCGTTCCTGTTCTATTAGGAAGGGCATGGAACTGACAAATTCCAGCATATTTTGAACAGAACTGCCCTGACTCGTGAGTACGTACGGCAATATTTTGCACACGTATGTCTTATGTACGTGACCTGAGAGGCTGAGAGCATCGCCTTTACCTGGATGCATCATACACGTGTCAGTTATGGTCACCAGGTTACAAAATAGGGCCATTGGTACGTATAGGTATAGCAGCGTTCATTCATAGATCAATTATCTATATTTACTTACCATAGCTCTAATTGCGGATACATCCATTAAAAATCTAACAGAATTATAATATTAAAAAGTATTTTTTTCGATGCAAATACGCTTGTATATGATTTTTAAATGGTCTGAATATTCGTAAAGATGTTGTTGGTTAAATTAGCAGATTTACTTGCTTAGTTGTGCGGCAAGATATTATGATACCGTTGTCTTTGATATACAACTCTATTCCTTATTATAAAATACAATTGTATTTGTTATATAACTCTAATGTCTATATATGATTAAGTTACACCGCTATAATCTGGTCCTACTAAAATAAGTGTTAGAGATCATTCTCTTTTTATTTCGATTAATATGAGAATTTCTATGATTTTTAGGATTATTATGATATTTTCTTGCCCTCAAAATGGAGAAAATGTCTTAAATATCACCGGTTATTTTTATTTATATAGATTTAAAACATGCATCCTAGGACATCTCTTCTATTTTTTATTTTTTGACTGGAGACGGAGGGGGTATAAAGTATAAACCAAGGTTCAAGCGTCTAACTAGGCCTCACTTGATATGGTTTGAACTGAAGGCAATTTCAAATATTCAACCGAGGATTGTCACTCAGTGAAGCATTTGCATAGCACGGGATTACTGGCTAGCTAGTTCAAGTGCCATCAAACATGGCCTCCACAATCAAGCTAAACACCACAACATAAGAGAGATGTTTTACGGTACCTGGGAGGTACCACAACTCGCAACATGCTTGGATGAACATGGAGAGAATTCCGGCACATTTGTAATAATATATTCACACATATTTAAAATATTTTTATCAATATTATTATTTATTATCGTTATCACTCCGTAAAATAATTTGGTTTTATAATTAAATATGTTAAGTATCATATGAATATAGTAATTAAATGCATGGTTTAATTGATGCTACCATTCAATCAGCCGATAATCGCTGAACAACCGTCTTTTATATATACCATCTTTAGGCACTAATGGTGCACACCCAACATAAATTTTTAGATCCTCCATGCCACGGAATCCACCACGGTCGATCTATGAACACTAATTAAATCTAATAATGCTGCTCCCTTTGCATCTTAGCAGTAAAAGAAGGAATACAAGAGCAAAGAAAGAAAAATGCGCCCCGTGTCTCTCTCCATATATATACACACCCGTGAGGCCGTGATGATGGCAAGTGAAGTGAGCCTGTGCATCTGGGAGAAATGCCATTCATGCATGCACTGCTGCTTGGCCAGTGCTGATTGCTTGCACTTAGCCGCATCAAAAGTACTTTTGGTTCTTGTTTTACCTGCGTGATCACAACCTTGGCCACTTGCCTAATGGTCGAGCCTACTGGATTAATCAAATTGCTACATTGACAAGATGCAATTGGCCCCTGTCGCACCATGGATTCCAGGCTCGATTCCTTTCACATTCTTGATGTACTTAGACATGGAAAAAAACTCTTCGCCTGGAACTGTATCTGTTTTTTTCTGGTTTTGGTGAAACCATGGGCTTGACAATCCAGAAAGCAGAGCTGCCTAGAATCAGTCCAGATGCCTCTGGTTAGTACAAGAAAAAGTGTGCAATTATCTTATCTATGGTGCTTAGAATCCCTACCAAATTGATTGAGAGTCACTCTAGTTTGTCTTACCTTCAAAATGATGGAATGATTCAACAGTTTAGACCTATGAGCCTATTGAATTACTAGATTAATAAGATAACCACTATATAAGATACTTGCTTTTTATTTATATTTCCCCATCGATGATCCTTACTACTAATATGTTGTGAAATGTCAATGGCCATCGATACGCCATTTAAACTTGCACAAATAGCTATTATCAAGGGAAGATAAAGGGGTATCCTTTCTAATTGCCGGTAGGTTCGGTTCATGAATCATTTGTGAACAGAACATACTGAATTAACCATGTCTCATCGTCAAGTTTGATTGTGTGGAAATACAATAAAAAGGTGAATTAGGAGCAGGATTCATTTACATCTTGAACACCAAGAAGTTTGATCCGAGGTGGCTGGATTCGATCAAGAAAATAATTCGAAAAGGATCTAAGCGTTTATGGTCGGACTACTGTTGCAGTGAAATGGTAGAGACGAATAGTATCATGCATTTCTTCAGTTATACTGATTTGATCGAAACATACAAATATGCCAATCGGCAAACCATCAGATTGTCAAAGCTTTGGACCAACTACTCTGAAGTACAGCGTTGGTAAGTTTCCACCGTCCGTTCAAGATCCAAGCATTTAGATCAAGCGTATAGTACCGCTGATACAGTATATCACTACACGGCTCATCACAGTGCCAATAGAAAGCTACAGCTGCAGAACCGTGCAATAGCAAACTCAATTAATCGTAGCGCATACGATGCTTCTGGGTAGTTACTGCAGAGGATCCAAGTCCCCACACCCGGCTCATTTCTTTACTATTATAAAAGAATAAGTTAGTGGTTTTAGGTTATTCTCCTTCAACCACTCTATTCTCTTAACTTCTCACCATTCTTCACTTACCAACTGATTAAAATAACTCTCTTCTATAGCACAATTCTATATATATTCAATGAATTCTATTACAACGTACGGATACCTAACTAGTATATATACACACGCCAACACAAGACACAGGCATGCCAACATGCTAGTGCTCTGCTCACGACCTCAGGCTGTGTGAGTACACGGCCGTACTGGCCGAGGGCACACGCCAGTGCTCGTACTGGAAGCATACCGACATGCTATTTGCACTAAGCCACTGCTAATAACTACCATTGTTTTAGGATTTGTGGCTTTGGAGGACTGAGGCTTGCTCAGTTGGCAGGAGCGTGTGCCCGCTCCAGTGCTCCACCGCCTGCCCGTCATCAGGGGGGAATTTAACTTTTTGCCACCCTTATCGTTGCCACCTATCCAAATGCCATCCTTATCGTTGTATTCAACAATTTGCCACTCTTAACATGTGCTTGACTAAGTTTTTGCCACTTTCGAGCCCACGCAGCGCCATGTCAGCGCTCCCCGCCCCGCTGGCCCGCCATGTCAGCGCCTCCCCGCCCTGCTCGCCGGCGCCGGCGCCTGCGCCGCCGCGCGCGCCTCCCCGCTTGCCGGCGCCGCCGCCTCCGTCCCCGCGCCTCCCCGCCCCGCTCGCGGGCGCCGCCGCGCGCGCCTCCCCCCGCCGCCTCCGTCCCCGCGCCTCCCCGCGTGCCGGCCGGCGCCGCCGCGCGCGCCTCCCCCCGCCGCCGGCGCGCGGGGAGGCGCGGGGACGAAGGCGGAGGCGGCGCCAGCGCGCGGGGAGGCGCGGGGACGGAGGCGGCGGGGGGAGGCGCGCGCGGCGGCGCCGGCCGGCACGCGGGGAGGCGCGGGGACGGAGGCGGAGGCGGCGCCGGCGCGCGGGGAGGTGCGGGGACGGAGGCGGAGGCGGCGGCGGCGCGCGGGGAGGCGCGGGGACGGAGGCGGAGGCAGCGCCGGCGCGCGGGGAGGCGCGGGGACGGAGGCGGCGGGGGGAGGCGCGCGCGGCGGCGCCGGCCGGCACGCGGGGAAGCGCGGGGACGGAGGCGGAGCCGGCGAGCGGGGAAGCGCGGGGAGGCGCGGGGACGGAGGCGGCGGGGGGAGGCGCGCGCGGCGGCGCCCGCGAGCGGGGCGGGGAGGCGCGGGGATGGAGGCGGCGGCGCCGGCAAGCGGGGAGGCGCGCGCGGCGGCGCAGGCGCCGGCGCCGGCGAGCGGGGCGGGGAGGCGCTGACATGGCGGGCCAGCGGGGCGGGGAGCGCTGACATGGCGCTTCGTGGGCTCGAAAGTGGCAAAAAATTAGTCAAGCACATGTTAAGAGTGGCAAATTGTTGAATGCAACGATAAGGATGGCATTTGGATAGGTGGCAACGATAAGGATGGCAAAAAGTTAAATTCCCCGTCATCAGGCTTGCTCGATGCGCGCTCGTCTCGGTGGTACTGTTATAGCGTGTGTCTTTATCTCTGAGCCTCCGATTTAAATCCTAACATGTGTAGGAGAGACACACATGTATGTATGTGGTGTGAGTGGGTGACGGTTCTTCTATAATTCAAGAGTATTTGGTTGAACATCTAAACTTTTTTTTACAAAAAATCCATTATATATAAGGTATAATATACACACACTAGTAGTTGACCCAAATTCATCATGTTCGTACCTAGTCAATCTAAATTGGCGTCAGATCCTTTTGGCCTATTTTCCTCTCTTAGGCTCAAATGGGCACCGAACACTGGCCTAGGTCCATTGGCCCACTGTTGTGATTCACACGACATACGGTAGAAAATTTTAGGTCTCACTCAGTCTCTCCTCTCACTCAAGTCTCTCCTTTCTGGCTCTCTCTGTCTAGTGGCGCAAGAGGCTTCCAGTCTTCTGGACTTTTGCAGGCAGGAGTCAGGAGACTGTGCAAGAGCGCTGGAGTGGCTATCTCGCAAGTCATCTAGCCATCGTTGTTCACCGGTGCGGCACAGCCGCGTAGGTTCATCCTCCCTAACCCAGCGACCCCCATGCTAGCATGATCCTATATCCCTAATCCGGTAATCCCTCCATCTCCTTCTCATCCCCTGGCGATCTTCGATTTGAAGCAAAATTATGTGTCTAAATAAAGATGTGAATTGTATTTTGCTTAAAGAAGTGATGCATTTATAATGATTCTAAAGTTTTTGCATAGTAATTGATTATATTCTGATGATATATCAATTGTTTAGAAACTATGCAAGTATTGTCAAGTCTTTTTCTTGTAGCTTGATGTGTTGGACACTTGGATGATTTGATCCCCTTTGTTGTCTATCTGTCAGATCCATATTTTGTTTAGCAGGTTAAGTAGCACTGCTTAAGTTGTTTAGGTAGAAACTGTTCAACAAAGTATGTTCATGAAAAAGCACTTTTGAATTTCTGCTTGTTGAACACAAAAATCTAAAAAAGAGAATTATTTTTTTACTTGATTAAAACATCTCATTGTGATTGTACAACTTTATTGTAGAATTATTCAGATTTAAATTTTGACTCAGGTTAGTAGTTTTAGGAAAACAATTCATCTCTAATTCCAGCCATTATGATTAAAACCATTAGCCTTTAAGTTATGTTCTTCACTCATTGTTGAAATTGCTTTCTTTTGTGTGCTTATCTGCATGACAGTTCAGATCATATTCATGTAGTAGTTCTAAAGGTTTGGTTCCTATGTGAAATGGGTTATAATTCAATACATGTTGCTTAGTATCTTATTCTGCGTTAATTTTTATTTATTTTATAATTTCTTTATATTATTTGAGATGCTGTCTGTAATATGAATAATTGTACTTTAATTTGCACTATTGTGGATCTTTATGTTTTTTATTGAATAATATTTTTTAACTTTAAATTCCTATCCTGAAATTTCTGGGTCCGCCACTGGCGTGTGTTGTGTGTGTTTGCTTGTACCCTTAAAAAAAGATTTGCGGCTTTGTGCAACTGCTTGTGGTGTAAAAAACACAGTCCTGTATGGTGTATTGATTCTTTTCTTTTTGATTTTTTAGTATCTTTTGACTTTTAACTTCTCTCAGTAATCACTATTCAATAGACGATAAGCCGTAACCCAAAAAATCAATCTATTATTCTGTCGTACTGTCTCGACGTGGCTAGCTAATAGCTTATGGCGGTCTGTTCTGTGTTGCCTATACGGTCATACGGATCCCAGTCGAACGGGTGATGCTCGCACAACTCAACCGCAAAGCGATACTGCTCTGGTGGCACATAACTGGCTCCGCGTACGCACATAACGAACGTCGCGTACGCGCCTGGTCGGAGCCTGCGCCGGTGGTGGCTTCCAACGAAGCGGGAGGATCGCGGGTGGAGGAGGGCGTGTCGTGTATGTACGGGCGGGAGCGCGTGCGTGAGGTGAGATCGCGCAGAAAGGAGAGACGAACGGCTGAATCCGGCGGCTGGAGTATACCGTCCGCCCCCGGGGCCGAGCCATGTCGCGCGACGGCGTTCACATGTGCTCCAATCGCGGCGGCTACTCACCTTATCCCAGCTAGCCCCTCCCGCCCGCGTCTCACATGTGGTTCCAGACGCCAAGACTCCCCGCTCCAGGGAATTCCCGAACTTCGATTCCGGGGAGTGGTTCCAAGATGTTTCTCAACATGTCATCTCCACAATCCAGAAGAAGAAGAAGATGTTTCCCTTCTTTTCTCTCACCCGTAACGGAAAAAACGAGCGGTGCGCGCGCGCGCCCCGAACGCCAACCCCTCCTCTCCTTCCTCCCCGCGCCTTCGTCCGTGTTCCACGCTCCAACCAGGCCACCACCACCACCCCCGCAAGAAACCACATGCCTTTAAAGCAACCACCACCGCTGCCCGCCGAACAAACCAGACGAGAGCGGTGGAAGCGACCGATAAGCGGGACGCCGGGAGAGGGGGTGGAAGCCGCCACGCTTCGCCCAAGCCTCCCTCCTCCTCCTACGCTGTCCACGTAGTTTACACGTAACACGCGCGCGCGCGCGCCTCCTCGTCTTGCATGCCATGGGGACGGAGGTGCTCCGACCGCACGACTGCTTCGCCCGCGCCCGCGCCAACCCTGCCAAGCGGTCGCCGCGCCCGGCAGAGCGCCCTAGCGCAGCGGCGCAGCGCGGACAGGCGGCGCCTGTGCCGCGGGAGGTCAGGGTGAAGGCGGCGGGCGCGGACGCGTACGCCGGGCCGGCGTGCGGAGCCACGTCGCCGTCGCCGCGGGCACTGCCTCTGCCGCGCTTCTCCACCAGGGTGGCCACCGCCGGGGCGGCCAGCGTGGACGACTCGGCCACGCGGGAGCTCCGGCGGCTGCTGGGGCTCGAGTGACAATGAATTAACCGCGCGAGCAGTCTAGCTAACAAGCAAGCAAGCCACGGATTCAGCAACAAGGGTATCAAGATGTGTGGGTGTCTCTTCTGTTGATTCTTTCCGGTTTCCAGCACTCTCTCCAATGGCGGCGCGTTCCCGGGCATGGCGAGCATATGTAAGCCCGCTTAAATCTGCCTGCCTTTGCCCGGTGTTTTTTGTCAAGGACGAAGGGAGGGGGAAGCGACGGTGCGTTGCTGTTGTCCGGAACCGGTCGTCGGAGAGGGAGCTGGCTTACTAGAGAGATACTGGAGGGAAGATTTGATCAGATTTAATGTTGTTAATTGAATCTGATTTAATGACAAATCTTTATATGTGCTCATGTGCTGCTGGTTCATGCTTAACTAGATGAATGAATATAATCTTCCCCCTCCCATTCTAAAAACTGGATATTCGCTTTGAAAATCCTTCTGTTTGTTTATCTTACAAGCGATGATGCCGTGTGTAAAGTGGAAACCATTTCTTCAAGAATTTCGCCTGCCGCATCAGTGGAATTTCAGCCTTGATGCCCTCGTCTCTAGTCTCTACCAAGAGAACAGATGCCTTATTGACTGGAGGAACGAAAAGTACATATTGTCGTAGATACTAATCAAAGAAAATGAAGATTTACAGTCGCAAAACATTTTATTTTTCTACCCGTTCCTGCAGGTTCCGAGAGTTGTTTGCACGTGACATGCTCTCGTCAGCACAACAGTTTTAAGTGTTTAACACTGCCCCCATCAAATTCCTGCTCAGATAAGTTTCCCCTGTTGTGACAAATTTCAAACAAGTTGGAAACCTTTTTTAATTCGTCACAAGATACAGAGACATGACATCTATTTTGCTGCATTCAGCATATACCTTGCTGTCGCAACTCACAATTACATATACAGCTCCATGGAAGGCTTAGCCGCTCAGATCTTGTGAACAAGAATTTGAGCACCGTACTGCGGTTGGAGGGTGAGCACAAGCATTGGCGCATGAACATAGGATGGCGAGACAACAAACACGAATCTCTGAAGGATCATCGCAAGCACCACCTTTGCCTCTACAATCGCAAGATTCTGGCCAACACAGATGCTAGGATCAATCCCAAAGGGGAAGTATGCACCAAGATGATAGCTCTTGCCATCGGCAAACCTTGATGGATCAAACTCCTCTGCGTGGGTGCCCCATATGTCAACATCGTGGTGAATGTCAAGAGCAGGCAGCTGGAGCTGCGTGCCTGCCGGAATGTCGAGTTTGCCCAGCTTGAGGGCCTGTTTGGCTGCGGTTTACGGTTTTTGGTTGAAATTTTTGAATTTTGGCTGTTTACGGTACATATTATAGAGAGAGAAATACTCGCTTGCGATTTTGACTGGTACATATGTTGGGCTTTTAACGTATACATCGTTTAACTTGTAGACCCCGTCTTGAGAAAATACTCTGTTTGAAAGTTAGGTACTGTAGCAAAAGCTAAAAACCGCCAGTTTCGAAGGAAAAGAACAGGCCCCGACATCTCTAGTAACTATCCTACTGAGAAACACAGCTGGAGGATACAGCCTGAGGGTCTCCTTTAACACCATATTTGCCTGATCTCATGCCAACATGACCAAAGTGTTACTGTATTCAGGTAAGGAGATAGCATCAAAGGTATAAAAAAAGCTGTAGTATTCATCCAAATAAATGGACTCACAATTTTGAGACTGCTCAGGTTTTCCGCGTTACGGTGCTCGTACTTGCCACACACTTGAAGGACTTCATCTCGAGCCTTGTCTTGCCACTCTTGATGCAAAGCTAGAAGAAGTGTTGCCCATGTCAACAAGTTAGCAGTGGTTTCTTTCCCGGCAAAGACATTTTAGCAAGATGTATATATGATGTTTGAGGCTTGTTTCTAGTCCTTGTTTCTAATTGTTGAGAGCCCTAAGTTGCCATCATATAGTATTATCTATAAATAAAATCTCCAATCTTCATGTTTCAAGTCAGATTCAAGAAACTTTTCCTCATCTTGACCCTCTCCATGTTGAATGTCGGCGCGATAACATGGCGGTGGCGCGCCCACTTCTCCCCGGTGAGCCCCACCAGACCCTCACCGATGAGCTGCCGAGCTAGTGGGTTGCTGCCGCCGAGACCAGTCTTATCAAAGATCCCCGTGGAGTCGGTCAGTACGGCCTTCATGACTTCCTGGTCAGAGACCACCAGCCGCGGCCGGGGCCCGAACTAGAACACGAACGGCCGGCCACACGCGGTAGTGCGGCGCGACGCGGGCGACGACGGCGTGATGGAAGGAAGCGAGGGGCTCGGACTGGGCGGCCGGAGAGAAGGCGGCGCGGGGGCCCCCGGATGCCCTGCCGGCGGAGGCGGCGCTCCAGGCGGTGCGGGGCCCACAGAAAAGAGTGGAGCAGGCGAAGCACGTACGGACGGCGGCAAGGAGGAGGGCGACGAAGAGGGTGGCCATTGCTTACTACTTTGCGGTTCTTGGAATGCGGTTTGGCTCCGATGGAGAAGAGCCAAGCGTTGACTCTCACCGATATTGTTTTTCTTAGGGCATCTCCAATGGTCTGAGTCAGCTAGCTATATGCATGTACACATCAACATATATCCTATGTGGAGGAAAGAAAGTATGCAAAAAAACGAGCCAGCTCTTCCTTAAGCACTAGTCTATAACGCCAAACGAGGCAGCCTCTATAAATTCTGTGTGTGCATGTAAGCATCAAATAGCTATTCTTATAGATAGTTCTTTAGAATGCTAGCTTTAGTGTGTACTATATAGATGATGTGGAAGTCTTATAGTTAGTTGCTACCTATAACCATTGGAGATGCCCTTAGGAAACTTAAGACCTGTCTTGAAGTTTTGGCTTATGGTGGACACCTCACTATTATGCTATAAATAAGGAGTGCTATTGATTATTTTATATATATAGGAGAAAGAAAAAGCAATAAAGAAAGACCATGATTTCTCCCTATTTCTATGTTTCAATCTACTATTTACGTTTTCTGTGATTGATCTGTCTATTTGCATAGGAGAGAAATCGATCGAACTGGACTCACCAGCGACGGTTCCTCAACACGCTATCAGCACAAATCGCTCCGGTAAATCGAAAGGTAATCACTGAATCATTAGTAGATTGAATAGTCTATATCTAGATTGTTTTAAATTCCACAAATTACCCTTTCTAGATTATTTTCTACGGTGCAAATCTGCTCTAATCTACCGCGAGCAGACTTGAAGTCGCTGGCACAATGTCGATCAGTAGATTACACGAAAGAGTAGATGTTGATTGCATTGTAGATTAAAAAAAAGGAAAAAATCTTACATGGCCGACCCCGTACGCCCGCCGCGCGAGTTGTTGTGCTAGCTCGAAGCCACTAGTGGCCTCCCCACGTGCCGCCGTGCTGGCCTGAAGCCACCGCCGGCCTCCGCACGCGCCGTTGCCCCCGCACACGCCGCTGACCTCCTCACGAGCCGCACGGCCGCCCAACTGTCGCCTCGGCTCCTGTGCCGCGCCGCCGGCCCCGCACGGCCGCCTGACCATCGCCTCGGCTCCCGAGCCGCGCAGCGCCACCGGCGTGGTGCGGCCCCGCATGGCCGCCGCCTCGGCTCTCGCGCCGCATTGCCGGCGCCGCTACTCCCGTGTGAAAGCATCTAGGCCCATAAAAATGGTTTTGGTAATTAATGAATTTATGTGAATATGAGACTAATATGTTTGATAAGTGTTTAAAAGGTTAAATCTTTAAGTGAATGACAAGATGCAAGCTAAGGATCAATGTGAAGATCAAAATGGCTCAAGACAAAGGTATACTTAGATTATGATCCCTTTTTAATTTTACCGGTCTTAAGAGAAAAGGTGAAAAACCGAATTATAGACTAAATGTCGTACCATTTGGATCAAATTAGGATCATGCATTCATTAAAAATCTGGTTTAAAAGTCAAATCTGTGCTCAGTTTGGAAAACCGAAAGTACTGGAGTTTTAACGTTGGAACTACCGCAGTGCGGAAGTTCCGCAGTCATGAGCGGTACTTTCAACGCCCAGAAGCTTCGAAAATCCGAGCGGAACTTTTTTTCCAGAGAGCACCCCCCGGAGTGTTCGATGCTCTGTTCGAACAATTAGAAGTACCGGCGTGTAAATTGCGGTACTTCCGCTTGCCGGAAGGTCCAGCATCTGAGCGGAGCCTTTTTCCAGAGAGCACCCTCTGAGTGATTTTTAAGGTATGCAGAATCCGGAAGTACCGGTGGTTTAATGCCGCAACTACTGTGCGAAGTGGTAGTTCCACTGTTTGAAGCGGTAGTTCCGGAGCACGGAAGCTCCGGTGACAAGGGCGGAACTTTTTTTTCCAGAGAGCACCAACTTTTGGTTCCAGCCCAAGTGGTACTACCGCACTGACTTCCCAGAACTACCGTAGAGTGGAAGTACCGGATTTATAACGGCGGTAATTCCACGCCGACTTTCAAACGGCTAGTTCAGAGGCTCTGACATAACCGTTCTGCCGCACTATAGCCAGAGCGGAAGTACCGACCTTTGGCCTGCGGTACTTCCGCTCGCCCTGCTTTTTCTGAATATTTCTCCCAATGGCAAGAATTGGTAGGTAAGGGTATAAATACCCGTACCACTGCTCAAGGACAGATGTTAGAGACCTCATTGAACATCTTTGAGCATTCACTCCACACCTCTTTTTTTCCTTGTGCATTCAATTGAGGTGGTTGAGTCAAAAAGTGCATTGCATTCAATAGTTTGATCCTTTGGCACTTGTTTGCAATCAAGTGAAGCCGGTGATTTGTTACTCTTGGTGTTTGCCGGCTCCTGGACGACTTGGTGGAGGTTGACCGGTGATCTTCTCAAAGAAGCTTGTGAGAAGGCCTGGTGTGATTGTGAAGGTTGGAGCTCACCTACCCAGAGCGGGGAAGAGCTACCACTAGTGGATTAGAGGTGCTTCGGCTTAATTCGTGGAGCCGGTCCAATTCGTTAGGACTAACCTCAACGTGGATTAGGGAAACCGGTAAGTTTTCGAACACCACGGTAAAACATCGAGTGTACTTCTTCCTCCCTAAATTTCTTCTAGCTCTTGTTTATTATTCTTGTGGTGATCATTTACTTGAGTTAGAGCTAGTGTTGACACTCTACTTGGCTAGAATTGTGTAGGTATTAAGTGCTTTACACTCTTGTTATATTAAAATTGTAAAGAACTAATTAAAAGATAAGAAAATTTAAAAACCTCCTATTCACCCCCTCTAGTCGGTTATCCTTAATCCTACACCGCGCGAGCCGCTGGCCGGATGAGCCCTGAGCACTGGAGATGCACGCCGTCGAGGCGGGCCGCCCTCGCCACGCACCCCGCCCGAGCCGGTAGCCAGAAGCGACGGAGACGCTCGCTGTCGAGGCGGGCCGCCCTCACCACGCGCCCCACCCGAACCGCCGACCAGGTGCGCCCCGAGCGCCGGAGACGCTCACCGCTGAGGCCAGCGCCCTCACCACGTGCCCCGCCCGAGCCGCCACTTGGATTGCTGCCGCTAATGAGATGAACAGGGGTAGGTTTCCCCTACCCCTCCCGAATCCTGAAAATTACGGAAGGGTCTTCAGAACTTTTAGATGGGTCCTGAGTTTTGCAAAAGGCCCTATGAAAATCAGAAAATTACGCGAAAATTTTCTCTGAATTAAAAATTTGCGTATAGGCCCTCGAAAATCGCGGAATTCACTAAAAATTCATATTTCGACATAAAAGGGCCTCGGGAATTCAAAGTTTGAATTATTTTTAGCATTTGAAGCATGTTTAGTATTGTCATTATTATTTTCTATTTTTTCTGCATTTATTTACTATTTTGATTAATCGTAATTATTTAAATTGCCTTTAATCACCGAAATTAACAGTAAAATTTATAGAAAATGCATAGAGAATTCTGGAACATTGCGAGAATCTTCTGTACCATTATCCAATTTATTTACGTTTAGTAAATTTATTTCATGCATGTTTACTTGTAGTAAACTTATTTATTCCTTTAATGCACATGTCGATGATAGGCATCACGAACCAGGAGTTTGAGCAGCTAGCTCAGCTTGGCTAAAACTACTTGACTTGGGCTTCCGATGTCAAGATAGTACTTGGAGCCAGGAAGCTCTGCTCTGCCATTAGGATTGGTGCACCGTGGGATGCCAATCCTACCCCTAAGAAAATGAGTACATGGCAGAGAAGAGCGCGCTAGTATTATGGACCGCACTCAAGAAGCGGTTCAAGAGGCTAAATTACACCATCCTTCCTCAGGCAGAGCAAGAGTGGATCCGACCGACGTTTGCCGACTTCAAAGCGGTCGGGGAGTACAATTCTGCTCTGCACAGAACTTGTACCAATCTTCATCTTTGTGGCAAGCAGATCACAGATGAGCAGAAGATTGAGAAAACCCTATCCACCTTCCACCCCAATGCAGTATAGTCTGCACGCAACTATCGTCAAGACGGCTACAAGGAGTATGCTGAATTGATTGATACAATACAGATTACAGAAGCTCAGGAATACCATCTTAAGAGAGGAAGTGTGCTTAGCCGACAGCGGCACAATGAATACCATCTTAAGAGACAAAATTCTTTCAGTCGATTAGTAAAAATGCTAGCAGCCTTACAATAATCACCGGTAACGACGCTTGTATAATAGGTTTAGGAAGAGCCACAATTATACTCCTAATGGGCACAAATTTGCTCATTCAAGAAGCCTTTACCTAGAATCGACTAGAACTCTCCTAAGTTTCAAGGATATTTGCGCTAATGGTTCCGTGTTGAGACTAAAGAAGAGTATGGTAAGAAATACCTGCTCATTACAAAGCATGAATCAAATGGAAAAGGGTATTAGAAAAACTTCTTTCATTAGAAACTGGGCTATACTACACCAACATCAAAGCACCTGCAGCCTATACTGCCCTGAAAACAATATTTAGAAACTCTGAACTTTTCTGTCTCTAGCATGACAGATTAGGTCATCCAGGTCTTAGACTGATGAAAAATATAATTAACAATTCACAGGGACATAATATTAATGTAAAGAATTTTCTCGAATCACGAAGATTTTGTATGCCCCGCATGTGCCACCGGGAAATTATTTACTAGACCTTCTACTTTGAAACTGAAGGACGAAGTCGCTGCATTCCTAGAGCGTATTAAGGAGATATTTGCGGTCTCATACAGCCACTATCAGGGCCATTTAAATATTTCATGGTGCTCATTGATGTTTCCTCGAAATGGTCGCATGTATGTTTATTGTTTACAAGAAACCATACTTTCGTAAATCTGATTTCGCAGATAATTCGCATTAGAAATATTTTCCATGATCATCACATAAAGTCTATCAGAATGGACAATGCTAGAGAATTTACTTCAAAGGCATTTGATGATTATTGCATCGCAATGGAAATTATAGTTGAGCATTTTGTACCGCATATCCACACCCAGAATGGTCTAGAAGAGGCATTAATTAAGGTAATTAAATTTATTGTCCGACCACTTTTGCATAATTATATTTTACTAGATACATGTTGGGGACACACAATCCTGCATGCAGCAACTCTCATCAATTTTAGACCATCGGCATGCAACATCTATTCACCTATACAACTAGCGCAAGGGTCAGCACCGAAAATGTCTCATCTCCGGAGGTTTGGATGCAATGTTTATGTGCCTATACCCCCTCCACAACGTACTACAATGGGTCCTCTCCAAAAGATTGGGATATATGTTGGTTATGAGACAGTATCTATAATCAGGTATTTAGAATCCATGACAGGAGATTTACATACTGCCCGCTTCACTGATTGCATATTTGATGAGGATAATTTCCCAACATTAGGCGGAAAATCAACCCCTTGATGAAAAATATCGGAAAATTACGTGGCAAGCCACAAGAATCCATGCACATGACCTGCGCACTAGTGAAACAAATAGAGAAGTCTAAAAGATCATTGATTTGCAAGTATTAGCAAACCAACTGTCTGACCACTTTAGTGATTTAAAGAGTGTGACCAAGTTGCATGTGCCTGCACGCAATGCACCAGAGAGGGTTGAAATACCAAATAAAGTTGAAGGTATTCCTAATCCCGTCTAGAGGCCTCAGAATAAAAGGACAAGAACTCCGGCCCCACAAACCCTAAGTAACCGGGGACGTCTGGTGAAAAAGGATAAGAAGGACTTGACACAGCCAATCACTAAAGTTCCCCAGAACCAGAAAGGGAGCCAGTTGAGACCTGGCACCAGTATGATACCTTCAAAAAAGGGCATACCAGATTTGAACATTCCCATGGAGGGAGAAATCAACATGGATGGGTTCGCAGACATCGGAGCTGAAAAACTAAATGGATTTGTCGCCGCAACTAGAAGAAGCGGTGAGCAAGTGAAGCACAAGAAAAATCAATTCATGATAAAATAGCTATAAACTATGTGCATATGGGAGAATCCATGAATAGGACAACAGCCAATGTTGATATCTACTTTGCAAAAAAAAATTGCCACAATCATCGATCTTGATCCAGAGCCCGCATTGCTCGCTGAATGTAAGAAAATATCAGATTGGGAAGATTGGAAGAAGGCAATAGAAACTGAATTATTATCTTAGAACAAAAGAGAGGTGTTTGGGCCTATAAGCCGCACACCTCCCCATGTGCACCCTGTAGGGCATAAATGGGTATTTGTTCGAAAGAGAAATGAAAGAAATGAAGTTGTAAGATATAAAGTAAGGCTTGTTGCACAATATTTCACTCAACGTCCAGGAGTTGATTATGAAAAAACATTTTCCCCGGTCATAAGTGGAATCACCTTTGAATACTTAATCTTAATGGCAGTAAACCTGAACTTAGATGGTAGCTGCATACCTTTATAGAAACTTGGATTTGGAAATTTATATGAAGATACCTGAAGGTATCCCTATCCTGAATCTAGACAGAGCAACTAGAAATCTATACAGTGTGAAACTCAAGAAATCACTGTACAGACTTAAGCAATCAGACAGGATGTGATATAATCGTTTAATCGACTTTCTATGTAAGAAATGCTACACGAACAATGATTATTGTCACTGTGTATTTATACGACGATCCCAGAATAGATTTTGCATAATCTCAGTGTATGTAGATGATCTAAATATCATCAGGACCATGGAAGACATAAAGAAAGCAAGTTCTTACCTGGAGTCAGAATTTGAAATGAAAGATTAGGGTAAAACCAAATATTGCTTAGGCTTGCAGCTCGAGCATGTCCCTGAAGGAATATTAGTATATCAGTCAGCCTACGCCCAGAAGGTGTTAGAAAGGTTCAGTTTTGAAAAGGCATACCCATCGAAAGTACCAATGATCAGGAGATCTTTACAGCAAGATAAGGATCTGTACCGACCTAAGAAAGAGGGGAAGGAAGTCCTGGGACTGGAATTCCCATACTTAAGTGCATAGGAGCACTTATGTATTTAGCGAACTGCACTAGACCAGACATTGCATTTGTGGTAAACCTATTAGTAAGGCATAGTGCAGAACCTACCAAAAGGCATTGGCAGGGAATAAAGGACATCTTCCGATACGCCCAAGGAAGCAAGGATCTTGGGTTATTCTACAGAAAGAACCAAGACTTTAATATAACTGGCTATGCAGATGCCGGTTACCTGTCGGACCCGCATTCCGCAAGGTTAAAAACAGACTATGTATTTTTGTGTATTGGAACTGCAATTTCATGAAAATTGTCTAAGCAAAGTCTTGTAACAACTTCGACGAACTACTCAAAAATCATATCGCTGTATGAAGCCACACGAGAATATTTTTTTTAATTTTTAAAATTTAATTACGTCAAATAAGCTACCATCAGCTGCAATGAAAAATAAACTAGCTATAGTAAAAAAGGCATAAGTCATTGTCAAACTGAGCATCACCTTAACCCGAGCTCTAGAGAAGCTGCCCAAGAGCTAGAGCCGGATTTACACAATGTAAAATAGAAGAAATAAGCTGGGTTGAAGTGGTTTTAATCGCTTTGGGAGTTGTAGCAATGAAATCTTACCTTGCCGATTGTTGCCAAGAGCTGCAACCAATAGCCATAGTTGTCTTCATTGAGCTCCATCACTAGGTCTGTTCTTTTTAGCTGTGGCTTATGGCTATTCGTGAGAGAATATGGAGACACAAATAACTTGTGTGCGGTTTTAGCCAATATAAGTGAAGTCTCTATAGTGTGTATTACAATTAAGTTGTAGATCTCGTCTTGAAAAGACACTTCTTTTGAAAGTTAGTTATTGTAGAAAAGGCAAGAAGTGACTTTTAGAAGCTGAAAAGAAGAGGCTCATTGTCTGTTGCCACATCTAGGGCCTCACTATTGGCTGTGGTTACTTCATGCCATTAGTTTCGTTCTTTTCAGCTTATGGCTTTTTTCGAATAAACAAACATGACGGTTTCTTCGCCGCTGTTTCGAAGTGGTTTATCGGGACAGTTGTTTTGAAGCGGCTTATCAAAATTCAATTCATTCGTACAAATGCTCGTGTTGGAGTTAAAAAACCATCAGCTACAGCTATAACCTATAAACCGCAGCTGAAAAGAATGCAACCAATACCATTCCCCCTAGTCTGCTTTGCTTGATCCGCCGCCGCCCCAGGACCAATGGCCATTGTTAAGGCTTGATGAAAGTCAACTACCTATTAATCAGAGGTCTTCAGCTCATCTAACATAAAAAATATTGATTAAAAAAAGTTGATGGAGGTAAAGGAATTCATTTTGACCGGGAAAGGAAAGATAGGTTGGGAGGGCAAAGGCAGCGGTGATCACCTCACCCTTGTCCCACTTGGAGGGGGAAAATTGACAAAAACACCTACATCCCGTTCAAATGCAGCAATTTCTTATGCATTCTGACGGAAAGAAAACATTCAGTCATCCACTGGATTGAGCATTCTTACGAAATTACCATGAGAATCCCACGGTCCAATCGAGCCCTAACAGTCTTTGAAGCTAGAATATGGGCCAAATGCTCATTTGTTGGCTTCAGCTTCTTTGTAAGGCTCCAACTTCTAGGATGGAGAAGTCAGAGCCAAAGCTCGACAAAATAGGCAACAGTTGTAAAACAAATCTGACTTTTCCAAATATGAATATGGCACATGGGGTGCCACCATCCTATGCCAAAAAATTATGCATGCTCAATGCGTAATGCTTGCAAAATAGAGATCAAATGATCCTCTTTTGTCAAAATGCATGCACTAGAGCTTGCAATTCAAAAGATACACCGTAAATGTGTTGAACTTGAGACAAGCTCAATTGAGTTCAAACTAAGTTTTAGGAAAATATTAAAAACTACTAGGTCACTTATGGATTTTTGAATATCTATACAATCTATACGTATTTCGAGGATTATCGACTCGAGCTTTATAAATACTATACACTATACTCGGCTTGAGCTTTTTGAAGACTTCGAGCTTCGGTGCAGCCTAACTTTTACCGAGTCGAGTTTGAGTGGCCTACGCTCGGCTTGAGCTCTTTGAAGACATCGAGCTTCGGTGCAGGCTAAGGCGCTAAGCTTTTACCGAGTTGAGTTTGAGTGGCTTGTTGTGTAGAGCTATTTTGACAACCCGAAGTGTCAACGGAGATTATTCGCACGATTAGGAGCGATGCCAAGGTTTACAATTGCTTAACATCATATTTTCGTTACACACTCCGTAGAAGCATACCACTCTCGGAGCAATTGCCCTAGCCCAGTTTGTTGCATCTAAAGTAGGGATGGCAGTCCTCGTGGGGGCGGGTGTAAGATCAAGGAGGCCGACTAGAGGGGGGGGGGTGAATAAGCGGTCTAAAAATTTTCTCCAAAATTAAGGCTATCAATTAAAGTCTTACTTTATTTTCCTAAACCAAGTAAACAATGCGGAAACTAAATTCAAGTTGGTTTAATTCAAATAGTGACTAGAACAACTAAATTCGCCTAAGTGCAACGACAATTCTAGCCTAGGTCAACATTTGCAATTCTATGTATACAAGCAATCAAAATAATTCTAAGAATGTAAATTGCTTGAAAGTAAATAGAGTACAAGAAAGCAAACCACAAATGACATGATCACTTTTTACCGTGGTGTTCGGAGACTTGCCGGTCTCCCTAGTCCATGTTGAGGTAAGCCCGAACAAATCGGACCGGCTCCACAAATTAAGCCGAAACACCTCGATCACTAGTGGTAGCTCTTCTCCTCTCTGGGTAGGCGAGCTCCAGCCTTCGCAATCTTGCCGGGTTTTCTCACAACCTTCTTGAGAAGATCACTGGGCACTCTCCGCCAAGCCGTTTAGGTGTCAGCAAACACCAAGAGTAATGAATCATAGTGTTGCTTGACCACGTTCAAGTGCCGAGGATCAATCTATAGATGAATGCACTTGAATTCACTCAACTACCTCAAATGAATGCACAAGAGATGAAATGAGGTGTGAGAGGTTGTTCTATGCTCAATAATGCTCAATAATGGTCCAATAACATGTCCTTATGCTGGTGGTGTCGAATTTATACCCCCACCAACCAAAATTAGCTGTTGCAAAACTTAATTCAGAAAATTCAAGGAAATCGGAAGTTCCGCAGTGTTAAGTCCGGAACTTCCGTTTTTCTATAAAAGCTTCAGAACGGCTATGTCAGAGCGTCAGAAGTAACCGTTGACATTTAATGTGGTACTTCTGATTTTTCGGTAGTTTCGATAGAGGACCTGAACTTCTGATGTCCACGGTGTTAAGTTTTGAAAAGGTTGCTCTCTGGAGAAAACGTTCCGCTCTCATATACCGGAAATTCCGTTGTAGCGGAAGTTCCGCCATTGAACTTGCGGTACTTCCGATATCTGAGAGGCTAAGTTTACTCGCGGTCGTTCTCTGGAAAAAAACGTACCTTAATAGTATGGCATTTATCCTATAATCCGGTTTTCCAACCTTTCTCCTAAGACCGGTAAAATGAAAAGAATCCTAAACTATTTACCTTTTTGTCTTGAGATTCTTTGAATCCCATGAAATCTTTTTCATGTATCTCTTACTTTGCCTTAGGGACTAAACCCTCCAAACACTTAGCACACATGTTAGTTCCATGATCATATAATGTCATTAATTACCAAAACCAATCTTTTTAGGGACCTAGATGCTTTCAGCTGGCCCAGTAGTCAAAATCGCCATGGGGACGGCCGGACGGGGCGGGAGGAGATCTTCCCCCGAGGAGCAATGGGGATGGGGCATGGCTACTAGAGGTGGGTCCATGCGTGCCGAGCTGTACCGGCCCACCTCATCATCGGCTAGGTTCAGGCATAGCCTAAAGCTCATCATATCAGCACCATACCGTCTCGGCTCTAGCTTAGCTCTAAGGAACTATAGACGGCGGAGACAACGGCGACGATGGTGCCGATGGCTGTCATCTTCATTCCTCTTGTGTTCGCCTCATTAAAAACCTAGTTAAAATTGAATTAGTTGTGTAAAAATATAGGTACGTAAATATTTCAGGAGAAAAGTGAATTTTTCTTGATATTTTATAGATACAATGTTATTGTCTCGTTAAAAATCTTACGCTGCAGAGTGGGTTTTCTAAGTAAGAAAAAGAGTATAGTAATAACATACGTACATACTAACTATAACAATATACGTTCACACTAACTACTCATCAATGTTTAGATTATTCATGCGTTCAAGGTCAGTGTACACCTGTACAATTTCATAGAAGTCGGTGCTGGAGGAGAACTAGGGGAGCGGCAACAGGAGCTTACACTAGGTCGTCTTGCTGTCCTTTTCATGCTATGACTCCTCAATAGCATACCACTCGGGAGCTCCTTGGTACTCCGACTCCTCGATAGCATATCGCTCGAAAGCTCCTTACATGGCCCAGCACGGCCCGACCCATGTCCCACCTCTATTCGGGGATTATTAGGAGGACGATGCTCCCTTTACCCTGGAGAAGCTCCCTCCCTACCGCTTTGTTGGTACTTGGTAGCCTTATCTATCTATCCTCATGAAAGTATCAATCCACTTTAAGGTGCCGCTTATTTGGGCTGAAAAAAGTGGCTTATGGCTAAATTTTCACTATAGCTGGATAAAATTACATTGTAACCGATGGTGATTTATTTAGCATAATTAAATTTTAAAAAATTAAAAATAGAAAAAATAGGTTAGGCCATCACAGACAATACAAACGAATACGGGAAAATGAACCAGAAAAAACTCAAAAAAGCTAAAAAGTCAAAAAAACATGAAATTTAATAATAGCAAAAAATAAACTAAAAGCAAGAAGTTCAAGTTCAAACGTGCGGAACCTAATTCTCAGCTATTGCTAAGTATGGCATATCTATCGTATCACATCACTATATCAGATGCATGCATGCGATTACGGCCACTTTCCTGTCCATTCCATGGGGATCAGATAACCCCCGAAGCTCTAGCTTTTCGCACAAAGGCTGTGTTACATGCAATGCATGTGGGGTGTAGCACACATCGCATCTTTAACCACATGAAAGCACCAAAACAAAAGAGTCAAATTGCAATATGTTGGCACAAATTGACGTCTCTTTATTCACATCGCAATGAAGGTAGAAGGAGCTAGACAAATTGAGAGTTCCAAACATTGCTTCTTCTGGCATGTCATCTCTAGGGCATAATTAGTAGTATGCACTTGCCAAAACAAAAGTAAGATTTTAATTTACAGAAAATTAAGCAAGATTAGAGCATATAGGAGTAACCACATAGCACTAGTATGCACTTGCCCTTCTCCTTGACGAAGCGGCTCCGCTCCTTAGTAACCACATAGCCCTAGGTGCTGTTCCAGTAGGAGTACCGAAACCTCCACACCTTCCTCGCGCCGTCATCCAAGTTGAGGAGCACACCCTTGCACTGGCCAAAGCCGACGCCGGAGGTGGCGGCGGCCGGGAGTTGCAGCGGGAAGTGCTTCTTGGCATGTTGCTTTGGTATCACCAGTCGGTTCAGCTTCCCCACGTCGTTAGGCGTCACCATCTTGTCGAAGAGGTGCTCTCGCATCGCGGCCGCGAAGGGCGCAGGAGGAGACGAGGAAGGCGCACTTGTTTTGCATGAGCTCGTTGAGGTAGGTGTGCTTGGGACAGTGGCGGACCCAGGATTTTATCAAAGAGTATGCTGTACCAAAATTTTTATATGCAATTCGGTAAAACCATTTGACAAGTCGGTAAATAATTGTAAAATTTGCACCGTAATTCGGTATACAGGCACTAAATAATATGATAAGTCTTAAATTCAAGGATTAAGTTGGAAACTTGCACAAATTACAATATAAATAGTTCAAACACCATACTAATAGTCTCAAATATACATAAAAGAGACTTACAATACTACTTGTCTGATTTTTTTGACCTACGCTTTCTAAAGGATATAATACGTCTTTTGAGCATTTTTATTAAGCATACATGGCCGGAAGTTTTTGTATCCGGGTGTTTGCGTATGTGTTCCTAAGTGTGCGTGCGCGCAACAGATATTATTGTACATGAGCTGCAATGAGAACCCAACTGTGCCCCGCTCATAGCCTACTTCAGAATATACAGAAGTGTGCAAGATGACAGATCTAATGAATTGTGTACCTCCTCAGTCACTTGAGCTCTAGCTCTTTGATGTCTTGTAACCAGCTTGGATAGAACCACAATAAGACACTGCTTCTTCACCAGTCAGCATCCTTCCTTCCTTGTACTCCTGGGGTTAGTTTCAGAACATTAGTGCAATTTAGTTGGGGAATATAAGTAAAGAAAACATATCAGATATTCTAGTGCTATATATATAGCACAACTTGTAATATTACCTTCTTTATGTGCTCAAGCTCATCATCATCGTCAAGGAAGAAGTTTAGGTACTTTATTGGGACATCCACCTGAGCACCCAAATCAAAATTTACGGATTGGTTGTCTTGCTTAAGGGGAAAATACAATACAGAACAGGAATATTGCAAGCGAACTACAGAAATAAAAATGTCTCACCATTTCACCAAATTTAAATGGCCTAACTCAAAACATGTAATTGTTTGGCAAATTTTTTTTCAGCTCAAAAACAATGTTCAGGACAAACCTTCATCTTTATTTCTTTAGCACTATCTGTCACGTATATTGCAGAATTCGGATCACTGGCCGACATCTTTGTGTTCTCCCCCTGTAAAAAAGAAATAAGCAACCCGCATAAAGCAATCTCCTTGACATTAGGGCCATCAGTAACAAAAGTAGCAAAAGATATGCTGAGCAAAAGACATGAAACATGGACTCAACGAGTAAAGTTGAGTCTTGTCAAGACATAGGTAAATGCAATTTGAGAAAATAGCAAGCTCAAAAATTAACTAGGAGTCAAACTAGGCCTGCATTTCTCATAGTTATAAGTGATACCGGCCTCATCCAAAAAAATATATATAATAAGTGATATTTCCCTAATCCAAAAAAAAAATAGTGACTTATTTTGTTTGCCTTGGTTAACATATGCATAAATATGGGTTACACTAGTAACTTTACTGGAAAAAAATTTAGGGACAAAACTTGCCCAAAAAAAACTCTTCCTTTAAATTGAAACATTTTATCTGGAAGCAATCACTTTGCTATACAGTCCTAATTGGCTAGCATTAAAGGAATAGTTTCAGATCATCAAAGTACTGAGCATGAGATCTGCATAACTGCATTGTGCCTGTATGCATAAACTCATTTTTTATGACCATGTTACACTTCTATGCAATGAAGACATTTAAGTTCCAAATCCATGTTCATAAAAAAATGTACCTGAAGAGCAGGGAAAAATCTTGATTCAATCAGTGACGGTTTCTGATAACCAATTCTTGGAGCAACGTCACGAGTCATCCTGAAATAAGGATCCTGGGAGAATAGAAAAAAATATGAATCAAATGAACAACTGAAACTTGCAAAGAAAAACATGAATATCTGACGACAGATCAGTATGTTTAAAGAAATTACTCAGATATACTTCCATGATAATTATCTAAAGAACAAATTTATCCATATTCTGCGTATAGAGGTAGGACACAATTCCAATTAAGTGCTGGAAAGCACCAAGAACTTACAAAGCCTTAATTAGATGTATTACTAGAGGCACCTTGAAAGCATCCTGCAAATATCTGAAGAAAGATCCCGATGGTTAATCACTTAATCAAAATTGTCCATGGTTACCCGAAGACGCGCTGCAACACAGCCGGCACGGCGGCACGCAGACGCAGGCGGCAGCCGGCCTGAGGCCTCGCTTGCGGGTGACACGGGAGTTGGGAAGCCGCGAACGACTGGAAGTCTGGAAGGCAAATAAGCGGCCGACGCTGACTCGCTGAGGATCGAGGGCTTCGAGGCGGCGCGTGCGGCAGCTGAATGCCCGAACCGTCAGGCGCACCGGTTCTCATCGGCTGGGCCCCAGGGTATGCCGTGGCCCACCCGGCATACCCTGTGGGTCCGCCCCTAGCTTGGGAGCAGGCTGTCGGAGGATATGGTGGCGGCAGCCGCCGTGCTAGGCATACCTGCTGTGCTCGCCGTGCTGGGTTGTGCCATGCTGCCCGATGACCCAACTTTCTAGGCCCGCCCTAGCCCTCCGCCCATGCCGTGCCAATCCGACCCGTCATGTGTCGGGGCCCGTGCCGTGCTTGGATCGTGCCGGACCGGCCGGGCCTTGGGTTGGCCCAAAAAAGCACGGTCCGACTCCCACCTCTACTCGCTACATTGGGGGGCAGTCGTGAGGGTTGTTCTCCCCGTGGGGACCCGATAATAATTAAAAATTCATTATTTTGCTTATAACGTATAGTTTTTCATATGTGAGATGTATTATATATTTGGATAAAACTTGAATATACATACTAGGATATATATTTTAAAGCTATAATTACTTATAAATTAAATAAATAAATTATATTATTTAGTTTTAAAGTAACTTAACCTATGTTTTAATCCCCACAGAAATTCTCATGAGATCAGATCCTCACAATGACTAGAGACGGAGGAGCGTCTCCCCCCGAGAGGCCTAGCAGGGATCGAGCAGGGGAGTGGAAGCTAAGCTTCCTCAAAACCCCGTTTTTGTTTCCACCCTTAATCTAACTCCACTCGTTTGGGTTTAGACTTCTTGCTTCTAGCTTATTTTCACTATTCCTAAATTTCGTCTTTTTTTGACTTTTCGGATTTTTTGAGTTTTTTTGCCAGTTCTTTTTTTCTCGTATTCTTTTGCATTATACATGCCGGGCTAACTCTTTTTTCCATTTTTAATTTTTTAAATTTAATTATGCCAAATAAACCACTATCAGTTATAATGTAATTTCAACCAGTTACAGCAAAAATTCAGTCATAAACCACAAAATTTCGACCCAACTAAGCACAATCTAAGCACGCTTGCCAAAGCAACAAATCTCTGGACCTACCAAGCTTCTCAAACAAGTTCCGTGGCGATTGGCGAACACGGCACCCTCCCCCGTGTACCTTCATCCCAACACCGATAAACCACAATCAAATCCGTCAGTCAGAGCGTCGGCCAATCAGCGACCTAACTTCCCGTGTCTACTCGTGCCCCCAAAACAGCGCGTTTCCTCGGACAGCGCGGCAGACGGCAGGGGATGGCCGCGCTGCGGTCTCTCTCCTCAGTCGCCGGCTTACAAGACAAGCTACGAGGGAGGGCACACGGGGTGTGCAAGTAAAGCAAGCCCCAACCCCTGGCCTGCACTGCACACATACGGCGTTCGCACAGGAGGCAGCAGCAAAGCAGCGGGCAGCGGCGGCGGGCGAAGCTTAGCAAGGGATCTATCCCCTCGTATTCACTACTCCCCATTGCGTGCATGCTCCCCTTGCCCTGCTCGCCACGCGCACCCGGAGCCGTGTAGGTTGCGTTGTGCGCCTGGGTGGAAGTCAGAGATGGGAGTTGGTTTCGGGGACGTGTAGCGGGGAGGGGAGAGGCAAGCCCGGGGGTATTAATAATTTCTTGGAATTGTTTAAAGGGGGGCGGGTCAGGGAGAGGGGGAGGGGCACACGAAAGCAACAGCGAGGAGGAGAGAGAGGAAGGGGGAGAGGAAAAGGGCGAAGCCAAGGGGTTGTTGGTTTTGGTCCGGAGTCGGAAGAGGAGAGGAGGAGACGGAGATGGTCGCGAGCTGACTTGGCGGATCGCGGCGGCGGGTGGGGGGATCGGCGGGAGTAGGGATACTCGGATGGTATTGGGCTTCGCCGGCGCCGGAGGCGGCGATCGCGGATGGGCGGCGGTTGGGGCTGGGAGTGGTAGGAGCGGCGGCATCGGGGTCGGAGGGGGTGGTGCTTGTGTTGGTCTCCGGGAAGGAGGAGGAGAAGATGAGGCGGGGGAAGGGGGGAAGGAATGGGCTGCTCCCGAGCTCGCTGCGGATCATATCGTCGTGCCTCAAGACGGTGTCGTCCAACGCCGGCTCCGTCGCGTCCACGGTGCGCTCGGCCGGCGCCTCCGTCGCCGCCTCCATCGCGCCCCAGGCCAAGGACGAGAAGGACCAGGTCCCCCACCTCAAGAGATTTTGTTTTTTTTGAACTGTTGCAGATGGCTGTGGGAGTTGCTAATTTTAGTGCTGCTCAATTATACTTGCAATCGTGGACTTAATTAATGCATTCTGCGGTAGGAGGCCGTGAGTGGTCCGACGAATTAGATCTTGTGTTCGCGTAGATTCACAATTATATGCACAACTAGCGAAGTTGGAAGTCAGTTGACCACGAGCAAAAGTTGAAATTAGGTAGATGGAGTAGGTAAAATCTACTAGAATGTGTGGAATTTGAAGGGATGTTGGATGGTTTTCTCAAATGCTAGAATGGATGAAATCCTAGTTAGCTACATGGTGGTAAAATCAGAATTTTCAAGCAATGCAAGGACTTCCAAACAATTGGACAGTTCCATGAACTCAAATTTTCTACCTTTACCACTATAATGCTACTGTGATGGTGTCCGCTACCCAGGGACACTCACTTTTAAGCTTATATAATCCTGTTGCTATTATTCTCCTGGTGTGTGTGTTGAGAGTTGAGGCCCATTTCTAAATAATCCTTTCTGTTTTTTTGGATTGCTTATCACTTCTATGTCATGCTACATTTAAGCTCACATTATCATGGTATGCATTCTTTTTCTGGAATGCACTCAATGGAAGTTTCTTGTTTCTATTGTCCTTATTTGGTTAATGTTTGGTTCAATCTATTTTATCATCAACAGTCATTCACTGTAATTACTTAACCCACTGCGGTACTGCTGTATATTCTGCAAATTCATACATAAATGCAGTCCTGACATTCAATGGAAGTTTCTTGTTTCTATTGTCCTTATTTGGTTAATGTTTGGTTCAATCTATTTTATCATCAACAGTCATTCACTGTAATTACTTAACCCACTGCGGTACTGCTGTATATTCTGCAAATTCATACATAAATGCAGTCCTGACATTCTATATATAAACAGGTTTTGTGGGCTGGGTTTGATAAATTAGAGCTTCACCCATCATCATTCAAGCATGTTTTGCTTCTGGGTTACTCAAATGGGTTTCAAGTGCTTGATGTTGAGGATGCTGCAAATGTTTGTGAATTGGTCTCAAAACGTGATGGTCCAGTTACATTTTTACAAATGCAACCCACACCAGTTTACTCTGAAGGTACTGAAGGATTTAGGGCATCACATCCCATGCTTCTGGTTGTTGCCGGTGACGAGACAAATGGCTTGGGTATGGTTCAAGGTGGTCGCTTAAGTGCACTGATCAGAGATACAAGCATCGAATCTCAAACCGGAAATTGCATTTCTACCCCAACAGTTGTTCGCTTCTACTCTTTGAAGTCTCACACCTATGTGCATGTTCTTAGATTTCGGTCTGCCGTATATATAGTTCGCTGCAGCCCCCGTATTGTTGCTGTAGCTCTTGCAGCACAGGTACGTTTGTTCTGGTGCTTTTCTACATCGGCAACAATGGATATACTTGTTAAATAATGCTTTGATGTACTAATATTCTTCAATACATGCCAGATCTACTGCTTTGATGCTGTCACTCTTGAGAACAAGTTCAGCGTCTTGACATATCCTTTGCAAGGTGCACCTGGGATAAATATTGGGTATGGCCCAATGGCTGTTGGCCCAAGATGGTTAGCTTATGCTTCCAATAGCCCATTATTATCGAGCACAGGTCGTCTAAGTCCACAGAACCTTACACCTTCTCCAGGAGTGAGCCCATCTACTTCTCCTAGCAGTGGAAGCTTAGTTGCTAGATATGCAATGGAGTCCAGTAAGCAAATAGCTGCTGGTATAATTAATCTTGGTGATATGGGATACAAAACACTGTCAAAGTACTGCCAAGAACTTCTGCCTGATGGTTCTAATTCCCCACTGTCATCAAGTCCAGGAAGGAGATCAGGCAAACTTCCCTCCAGTGTGCATCCTCTGGAAGCTGACAATCTAGGAATGGTTAGTTGAGGCTTGACTTAAGCTTTTAATTCTTTGTTCCATTTGAGTGAATCGAAATAATATATTCTTGAATGCATTTTCATTTTGTAATAATGAAATCTCATCGAACACTTGCAGGTAGTCATCAAGGATTTCATCTCCAAAGATGTCATCTCACAGTTTAGGGCACACACAAGTCCCATATCTGCTCTTTGTTTCGACCCAAGTGGAACACTTTTGGTCACAGCCTCTGTTCATGGCCATAACATAAATGTTTTCAGGATCATGCTGACCTGCATTGCTAATGGCTCGGGCTCAGTACGCTATGATTGGACAGCATCACATGTTCACCTTTACAAACTTTATCGTGGCATGACATCAGCTGTATGGTTACAAAGCAATTATAAAGTTATTTTATTTTCTATGATTTGTCGACTGTTTTTTAATTATCTTGTATTTACATGCAGGTCATACAGGACATCTCTTTTAGTCATTTTAGCCAGTGGATATCTATTGTTTCAGCGCGGGGTACTTGCCATATTTTCACATTGTCTCCTTTCGGTGGTGATTCAAGTCTGCAACCACAGAATTCTCACAGTGATGGGCCACCTCTAGCCCCATGTCAGTCAAGGCCATGGTGGTCAAAGTCATCATTTCTTATGGATCAACAGCTTCAAGCAGTGCCATCAACTGTGACAAATTCTGTAGTCAGTAGGATAAAAAACAGTACTTCTGGTTGGCTAAATACTGTCAGTAATGTGGCTGATTCTGCAAGCGGAAAACTGTCTGTATCATCTGGTGCTGTCTCTGCTGTTTACCACAATTCCATTTACCAAGGTTCTTTGCCGGTTCCGTCGAAGGCTAATGCTTTGGAGCATCTATTGGTGTATTCACCATCTGGTCATGTTGTTCAACATGAACTTTTGCCTTCTTCAGGTTCTGATAGCAGCCCAAGAGTAGGTCCTGGTCCTCATTTGCAGCACCAAGATGATGAGTTGCATGTTATTGCTGAACCAATTCAATGGTGGGATGTATGTCGTAGGACAAACTGGCCAGAAAGAGATGAAAACATTGCAAATGTCGTATTCTATAATCAACGGAACAGTATGATGGCAATGGACACTTCTGACTGCGAGGATAGCAAGCATTCGGATTCCACTCCATCAAATGATGGTATATCGGGAAAAGAGGTTATGCGAGTCCGAGAAAGATCAAGCTGGTATCTCTCAAATGCAGAGGTACAAATAAGCTCATGGAGGATTCCCATCTGGCAGAAATCTAAGGTTGTGCTGCAATGTCTTAAAACCATATGCTAAATTATGCAGAATGAATATTGAACAATTTTCCTTGTTTATGTAGATTTGCTTCTACGTGATAGATAATCCTGCTGCAGAATCAGGGGAAAATGTTAGCATTATTGGTGGAGAAATTCAGATTGAGAAGTTGCCTCTTCACGAGGTTGAACTCAGGAGGAGGGAATTGCTCCCTGTATTTAAGCAGTTCCACTATTCTGAGCAAAATTTTAGTGACAGGTAATGTCAATGAAACTGCTTTTTGGGGTTTCTTCTCTGTTGTAGATAATGTGGTCAAACTGCGTGGTCATCTGTTGGTTGGTGACCACTTCCTCTAGTATTTTTGCAGATAATATTTTGTCATTATTTAATAATATCAAGGGATTGAATTTGATACTGTTTTAAATGCTGTCTAATTTATGGTGACATTGTATTATAGGTTTAGAACATGTGAGATTTTATTTTCTTTGTAATTGAGCTCCGTTTTTTTGTTGTACATCAAGTTTTAGTAAAGAGGCCAGTATCCTGCAGTGTCTCAGTCTATAGTCGAGTGTAGGATGTCACTTTTGTATTGCCATTTGCCAATGTTCTGACAAATTTAAAGATTTTTAGGCAATACCTAATCCAAAATGTAATGAACAACAGCATGCAAATCTTAATCTCCAATATATGTGGTGATTTTTGCCATAGGAGTCATATAACTTCAGAAGCTGTTGAGAATGTGTTAAATTCCTGAATCAATCATGCTATTGTGTCCGCCCAAAATTAGAGAACTTACTACTGCAGTGCTGCAGTATTGTTGTGCTTGAAAGTGAGAGATATTGGTTTTCTATTGTGTTTCAGTTTATTGTTTGAAAGAATCGCCTGATTTGATAATTAACTTGTGATAATGTGTGTCTAACCTGTCTTCCAACATATTTTAATGAAGAGTGAGAAAGTTCAAGTCAATTGACATAGTTTGCCCCTATTGTTTGTATAGCCATCTCTCTACACCACTACCAGTAAGCAATTAATAGAGGCATTTAATGAAAAATGTTGCCCTGAAAACTCAAAACATCTATCTGCAAACTAAAACTAACTTCTGAAAACATCTTCTATGGATGGGAGGCAGTACCTTTTAGCTTAATTTGTAACAAGTATGAGGGGCCAAAACCAGCATGACCCACATGAAGCTCTAATGTTGGTTTTGAAAACCATTTGCATTGTATTGGGAAAGTGTTCTTCACCAAAACACCCACTTGAGTTATTTGTTTCTTGCCTTAACATGACCATTGGCGTATGTTGGATGAGTGTGTAGTCAGGTATATTATGGGATTATCTAGTGCTAATAGGGGAGTCAAATGGATCCAAATTATCCGTTTTGTCCGGCATCCATATTCGATGGTAGCAAATGTGGTAACTGGTAAGCAAAATTGTATTCGTATTGTAAAACGAATACGAATCCGGATAGTATCCTTTTTTGGTCGAATACGAATATCATATGCAAAATAGTGTCGAATTGAATACGAATACGGATAATACCCAGATTCGGCACACGTAATAGCAGCAGCTAGCTATTACGTATCTTTTGCATTTGGCCTCCAAATTGGGCACATTATATATGCATCTTGATCATCTCGACGAGGTCATCGCCGTGGACTCTAATTTGGCATTTGATGTTTTCATTTTGGCATATCCCCCAATGAAGTTTTTTTGCATACTCTTTTAGCCAAATTCAACATGTATACAACCGATTTATTTGCAATATCTCTAAAATTGGTTATGTTTAGTGGCAAAATTGCACCAATAATCAATGTTTGCGTGATAAACCAGAGAAAAATGGGCATAAATATTCGTATTAGTTATAATATTCGAGTCATATTCGTATACGAGCATATTCTATTTCATATTTGTATTCATTTAAAAAATACGAACACAAATGTGGAAAGACCACTAATCGATTCGCATTTGATCTGTTGACACTTGCTAAGTGCTAACTGTTAAGTATATCGGCCCATATACTATAGGCCCATGTGGCCCATGTAGTCATCTATATATTGGCATATCAACTATTGGAGTTATCATCTTCTGAAATCCCAAAGTAAGTCACATGGTAACAGAGCTCATGGATTAGGGTTAGGTTAGGATCCAAAATCTAACTGGCCAGTCGACCTTTCGGCCGAAGTCATCGTTGCAGCTCTCTTCGTCCCTACCGCCGTCGCCCGTCGCGACTCCTTCGACCGTCGTCCATGCCGTCGTCGCCTGTCGCCTGTCCCTGCCGCCGTCGCCCGTCGCGGCTCTCTTCAGCCGCCGTCCGTCCGTTGCGGCCGTCTCTACAGCCGCCCGTCACGGCTCCTTCGGCCGCCGCCTCTGCAGCCTAACTTAGTGCTAAACCCCTTTTAATTAAGGCATTAAATCAACAAATCAAATTCCCAAAAATCTGAATGATACTCTTTGCTAGTTGTTCCAGCTTGAGGGGATTTTTTAGCAACTGACACTAAACATTATTTATGTCTCCTTTCAAAAGAGGGGTGGTAAATGCTGCGTGGAGTGTGGACTGTGGAGTATTTGAGGAGAAAGTAAATGAAGGAAGGTACAAAGGAAAATTGTGATAATTTCCCTGGAAAATGCATAATGACTTAGTTTGGGAGGAAAAGAAATTGGTGGAATTGGCATCGCTTTCAAATGACTCTAGTAGGATGTAGTGTATTCCTTTTTATTGCCAGAGTGTAATAATATTTGAAGTTTTAGCAAGCATCAAGGGAGGTCGATGTCATGGGTGGAATTGGTTAAATCTTGGTTAGATTGTCACATTTCTCATGTCAAATGCTTTGTCTTGCTACCTTCTGCAGCTTGCTTTGTATGGAAAAATTATCATGCCTGGCGAGTTATTTTCAGGACACAGTTTTGTATGATCTGAATGATCATAATATCATATACTACTTAGTACTTACCCAACAAATGCAGGAGTGGGGATTATCTGGGAAATGCATATCTTGTAATATGAAGTTAGGTTTGTTTAACTCAAATAGAACATTGGGTGGTGAAATCCTTTTAACTTGACCTGGAATTTTCATACTTTGGTGTTTATATATAGTTCTAACTTCATACGGAATATTAGTACTAAACAAAGGATTAAACAGGTTGGAATTGGATCGTCCAACCTTTAATATTTCTAGTCATTTTATGCAAACTTTTGATTGAGTCTAACTGAAGTTCGTCATCATTTTTCTTATACGGTTGAAAGATGCAGGGATCTTGCAAGTGGACGGTTTCAGAATGCCTTATCCGACATTGACAACATACAGTCTAGCTCGACAAAGGATAATGGTGTATATGAATCCAAGCCAGTGCCCCCTATATCTGGATTTTACACCGGTAAGCATATGATGTCAAATGTAATATTTTATCTCCATTGTATTATTGCTACTTTAAAAACCTTACTCTTGTAGATATGAGAAAAACGGAGAACATGAATGGCTTAGCTGGGCAGTTGTTGTCTGGACCTATCACTGCTGTGCATTTGCAGCCAATGGGAAAGTGCAATTCTATTGAATCTCCTAATACAGCAAATTTGACTGCCAATCACAAAGTAGATAATGAGAGCAATAGCTATGTGTCAACTCCAACCGGAACAAATGCATCAACCATCATGCCGCAAGCTAGGGAGAGTATGGATTGTGTGCCTTCACACATCAGACCATTGAGCAACTATTCCCTCTTGGATGGACCTCTTGATGATGGATCACTGTATCCTGCAAGTAATGTATCATGCATGCCTCAAATGGCCAATAACTCTTCAGTCAGCAACGGTGCAGTTACTGACATCTCAAATGGGTGTCTCACGGGCATCAATTCTGGACATAGTGAAACGTCTGATTCTCACAACTCAGTGGAGTTTACCCAGTATTTCCAAGAGGGCTATTGTAAAAGATCAGAACTCGATGACTGCTGTGAGTTAACTGAAGCTGTTACTGATGCTGACAGCAGCAGCAACCACTGCGAGAGAGAGAAGCCTGAGGAAGATGGGGATAACGATGACATGCTTGGAGGAGTTTTTGCCTTCAGTGAAGAAGGTACTATCATGATAGAACTTAACTAACTTCATTATTGTTATGTTTTTTGTGTTTTGCGCTGATCTTTGTCTTTTTTGTGGCAGGTTAAACTTACTATACTGCTTTACTTAAGATAGAGAGAATGGAAAACAGTGCCCACAACATTCAGTGTGCAATATTATGTAGAAAATGGTGGAATTCTATTAAGCTTTCGTGGAATAAAGTTGTGCTGAGACGATAATATAATGTTTGGTACATATTTGAAAGGTAAAGCTTGTGCTCCATGTTTATTTGCCAGAAGATTTAATCTGGAATTTGAGATGAAGATCCCTCCAGGCAATTTACTAATCCACGGATCCACGTTAAGGGTGGTTGGTGTTGTCGTGAAGTTGCCACTGCCTGCCGCAACACTGCCCCCCTTTCTGTTGCTTTGTACATATTGTAAGACCCAGTTGTTTTGTGAAATACTTCTGGGACATTGGATGGTCTAAAACTTTGGCAGCCATATTTGTTGACTGATCCCTGCCAAGCCTGTGAATGTTCCATGTTTATTTGTACAGACTTTCTGTTTTATTAAGAAAGGAAATCTAGCAATGATTAATGTGACATAACTGTATAAACATTCAGCAAATAATTTCCATTTGCAAAGACGAGCTATGTTTACCTCTTCTTTCATATCCAGTGGATGACAACTGAAATGATAAATTAAAAACTGGAGCAGGGAACATAGCTTTTTTTCTTTCTTTTTTTTTGCGAACTTGGTATTGGAGGCATGATGAAGAAAATGGTAATCTCTAGAGCTTACCGGCATTTGTCTTGTTCCTAGGGTATAGCAGTTGCCACGGGAATTTTACAAGAATCTGTGTGAATTATTCATAGGATTTCCGTTGGAACTATATACCGTTCTATGTAGAACTCCTACTAGATTCATATGGAATTCTTGCATACCAAGGAGGCCTTGGGCTCTTAGCAAGTCAGGCACTTGTATATCGCCATTGCTAGTTGACTGGTTTGTCCCTTGTAGGAAAGGTCAAATAGCCATTCAGATTGTCTACACTAATTTTTTAGTCCAATTCATTTTGCAATTGCAAAAGGCTGAGAGCTCCACGGCTATCCAAGGCCACACAAACAAGGCATCATTCAAGCACGCGCTGCTGTGCTGTTTCCGAACCGGACGGACGGCGCCCAGATCCACACGCTGCCTTGCGAAGCTCGATTGACCTTCAGCCACGGCCGAGGCGAGGCAGCCAACCCTTTGCCTCACCCCGAGACGCCGACACGCATCCCCCGAACCTGCGCTGCACAGCACGCGTCGAGAGCGACGAGGGAGGAAGCCTCCAAATTCAAGTCCAACCCCATGGCGCAGTGGCGCCCTCCCGATCCCAAGTTCCCAACCACGCTCCACCACCACAGAAAATTCGCACTCCCGTCATCGTAATCACCCCACGCGGATAGATAGCAGAACAAGAAGACATGAAGGGGAGCAAAGAAATTAAAGAGAGGAAAAGGAGGGAGGATTAGGTGGAGCAGGGGAGTCCAATAAGAGCGGAGCTGGAGAGTGCAGTGGAGATGGCGGAGGAAGGGGAGGAGGCGCCGGCGGACTTTGGGTTGCCCGGGGAGGTGATGGCGGTGCTGCCGGCCGACCCGTTCGAGCAGCTGGACGTGGCGCACAAGATCACCTCCATCGCGCTGGCGTCCCGCCTCGGGCGGCTCGAGGCGGAGGCAGCGCGGCTCCGCGCGCAGCTCGCCGAGCGCGACGCCGCCGCCGAGAACCTCCGCGAGCGCGTCGAGCAGCTCGACGCCGCGCTCGCGCTCGCCTCCGACCGCCTCCGCCGCGCCGAGGAGGAGAAGGTAAATTTACTAGTGGAGTCACCGGTATCTGGACCGTCTGGTGGGCTTAGGTGTTCTTTCATGAGGGGTCCACGCTGGCCACAGGACCCGGTCCCACTTGTTGGCCAAACTGCTCTTGCATACGTGTGACCTTCCTAATTGCTTTTACAATACTGTCAATTTAATAATTTGATATTTCTCTGTGTTTCGGCTGTGGACGATGGATATGCAGGAGACGCTGCTGAACGAGAACGCGGCGCTGTCAAACACCGTCAAGAAGCTGAACAGAGACGTCGCCAAGGTAACAGGACATGTCGTTGAATTGCATTTGGAATCATAATTCGAGAAATATGTGTTCGTTTTCTTCCTGAGGAGTTTCATAGATGAGATATAAGTGGGGGCACTGTGGGAGCCTGCCGTTGTTCTAAATTGAGAAACCGAACCTAAAATCTTTTATTTGAATGGAGCTAAATCTGAATTTATCGAGTATTTTCGTATCAGTTAGGCAATATTCTTAAGGTAGCCTGTGTTGAATAAAACAGTAGTGAAATGTCTAGTCAGCATGCAATGTGTTGCTTGCTTCACATTGACGGCTCAAATCTAAACTCAATTATATGCAAGTGAAGCAACTCATTTGTATGAAAATTTCAATATTCTTTTCCGCTGTAGACAATTTTTGCTCGTCACTATCTAAACCTCCAAAAATGAATGCTTTACTGCATGTTTCCTGCGTTGTTGTGCAGTTGGAGGTTTTCAAGAAGACACTTATGCAGTCACTCCAGGAAGATGAAGACAATTCTGTAAGTTGTCTGCATTTACATGTTCATGTTGTATTTACTGCAAGAAGCCAAGAAACCTGCAATGACTAGAGCATTGGGATTTGGATTTCTGCGCCTGTTTTTGTTTATAGTTCCTTTGACTTGGAAGTGATTTTGCTTGTTAAAACACTTTGCTGTAGAATATTGCTCCCAGGGCAAGAGTCACCGAAGCTTCAAATATCTCCTCTGCACCATTTGTTGGAGGTACTGCAGAATTTTCGTGGTTCTTGTCCTAGGTGTATTCCCCTGCACCATGACGTATTAAACCTCAAGAGTAACTTGACTGTTGGATTTTATCAGATGAAGATTCTGCATTTCCAGCTTCCAAATCATCACAGTTGTCAGAAACTGCGAGTTCTGTTTCAGAGGAAAGTAGTCGTGTTGAGCCAGATGGTACCTTCCCTTCTCAGTTAATTCACATTATTTAATGTGGAATTCTGCTCAGTGATAGTTTACATATAACACCTTTTATACTTACAGTACCTAGGCCACCCCGCACACATGTATATTTGCCGTCATACAACAGCACACCAAGGCGTACTCCCCCAGACTCACCTCCAAGGGGTTATGCACCACTCTCACCACCAAGGCGACATTCAATCTCAGTTACGTCAAGGAACATGTTTGATGACAGGTCCTCGGTCTTTTCCGGTCACCATAGCTCAACGACATCTCCATTTGAGGCAGCAAGTCAAACAGGTTAGCTTTGATAGCTTGAGTAGTTGTTGTATGTTATCTGCATGTTAACTTGCTACTTTTCTGTGAAATATGGACACCTGCGTACGTGCAATTTCTAGAATTTTTATGAATAAATTAATGTTGCTGAGATTCTTCAAGGACAAAATGCTGGTTTAGTAAAGGTATATTGCATTTTGCAGTACTATCTGGTAGTAAAGTTTAGTAGCCGCATAATGTTAGAAATTAAAATATACGAGGAGGAGGAAGTTTAATAAAAAGTCAGTTCATGTGCTTCAATAACTTGCCATTTATGTAAATATGTGAATGTTTATATCAACTGCCATTGAGTCAAGAAGAATGTGTACTGTTGTGGTTACAGACTAAACAACGGATAATAGGGGCTACAAAGAGGACACAAAGGGGTTGTCTGGAGCCTGGAACTCAGTGGGAAATGGATGTAGAGATGTCTGAGCTATCATATATCCCTTTCTATAAAAAATGAATCCTCTCTCCTCCATAGCACTTTAAGGAATGTATTTATAGCCATAAGTAGATTATTTACATAAATGCCCATATTGGGGTCTACAATAATGAGGACATATATGTCTTTTCCCTTGTCATAGCCCTTTTGGGCTTGCCATACAATTTACATGCTTTAGTGAGCCTTTTGGCACGGTGGGCCGATTGTGCCACGGTAGAGCCCACTCTCCCAACAATAGCTTCTCATGGTAAAGAGTTTCATTACCGGTATGCCGAAACCATGGTACTTGCTTATTGGCCCCCTCCATTCCATCCCTTCGGCTCCCCAGTGAGTTGCCTGCGAAATTCTGGCGCGCTATCTCAATCAGTGCCATCGCCGCGTGTTTGTTGCGAATCGTGTTGGTCATGTGACGTGGGCTGCTACGCTGGTTATGTGGGTGCGCAGTCCCCTGAAAAGCTGTGACTGCCCTACCACCATTAATGTTGCATGTCCCGTCAATACTTAAGCGTTGTGGTGCTTTGGTTTTGATCATTTCCTTCTTCTTTCTTGCGCTTGTTCGTCGCCATCTGTAGTTGCTTTGCTTGCCGTCACCTTTTCCCCATCGCGTTTTCATAGTTCACCTTTCCCCATCATGCTCTCGCTGTTTAGCATGGGCCGTGGAAGTGACCACAGTAGTCGTGGTGGCACGTCGGCTACCTCGAGCAGTCATGGTGGTGAAGATGATCGGTTTGAGCCCGCCGCCGGCATGCGATGGAAGGTGTCAGAGAAGGTCTTCGGCGTGTGCATGAACACCCTTGGCCAGTTGATTGCGACAGACGAGCTTGTGGATGCACTCATGTGGGATGGCAAGGTGTCCTCCCGTGAGCTTGTTCGCCTCCCCGTCGGTGATGAAGTTGTCCCGCGGCCGCGAGAGGGCGAGACGATGGTTTTTGCAACGTACTTCGACGTCGGGCTTCGCACCCCCGCCGCACACTTCGTGGGCAATCTTCGTCTGTATGAAATGGAGCTCCCGCAGCTTACGCCAAATGCCATCACACGTCTTGCTATCTTCTCCTGAGCGGTCTGTTCAAAGGGCATCATCCCCAACGCACTGTTCTTCGCCTCGCTGCACGACGCACAGTGTCAACCAAAGCGGCTAGGTGAGGGGTAGTATTCGAACCTGCGCAACGTTAGCTTCCAGCTTCGGGGTGGTTGCTCGAAGGACTTCCCCTCGAACTCTACATGGATGAAGTGGGAGTCTCATTGGCTCCGGAGGTGGTTTTACCACAAGATCGAGCATGAGAGCAGGCTTCGCTTCATCAGGCGCATCATGGACTTCATCTCTTCGCTGCGCGTGAAGCTCGACCAAGACGACAAGTGCATATGCGCGACTGCACAGAAAAGTTCTGCATGCTCTGCTTGTCCCCACTAGCTCGAAGTGATGACCCCGAGGCGGTCGGACGAGGGTCGACGAAGCTGTGGCCACGAGGTGGTCGTAGGTGTCGACGAAGTCACGACCCTGAGAGGGTCAGACGAGCATCGACGAAGTCATGACCACAAGGTGGTTGTAGGTGTCGACGAAGTCACAACCCCGAGGGGATCGGACAAGTGTCGACAAAGTCATAATCAACGAGGTGGTTGGACGAGCATCGACAAAGTCACGACCATGAGGGGTTGGATGGGCATCGATGAAGTCATGACTGCGAGGCGGTCGAACTGTCGTCGACGAAGTCACGACTACGAATTAGTCAGACGGGTGTCGACGAAGTCACGATCGCGAGGCGGTTGGACGAGTGTGGATGAAGTCTTGACGCCGAGGCAGTCAGATGAGCGTCGATGGAGTCGCGTCGACGAAGTCGCGACCACGAGTTGGTTGTAGGTGTGGACAGAGTCTGGACCACGCGGTGGTCGGATGGGCATTGACGAAGTCACAACCATGAGGTGGTCATAGGGATCGACGGTCGGCGGCAGGTCAAAGACTTGAAGCGCATGCATGCTCCGCCCCCACTCTCTAGGCCAGCGTCGACGAAGTCTCGACCATGAGGTGGTCGTAGGTGTTGATGGAGTCCGAACCACGAGGTGGTCGGACGGGCGTCGACGAAGTCACGACCACGAGGCGGTCGTAGGAGTAGACGAACTCGGCGGCAGGGTGAAGTCTTGAAGCGTGCGTGCTCCTTCCCCGCTCTCTGGACCGGTGTCGATGAAGTCACGACCACGAGGCGGCCGTAGGAGTCGACGAAGTCTACGGCAGGATGAAGGCTTGAAGCGCTCGCACTCCGTCCCCGCTCTCTAGACCAACGTCGACGAAGTCTCGACCACGTGGTCATAGGTGTCAATGAAGTCGGTAGGGGCGAAGGCTTGAAGCGCATGTGTACCCTTAGGACTGGCGTCGACGAAGTGATGACCTTGAGACGATCGTAAAATGCCTCACGACTACGTCAAACATGATGCAGTCATGGGCATTGACGAAGTCATGGCCACTAGTTGGTCAGATGGGCGTCGACGAAGTCACGACCGCGAGACGGTCAGACGAGTATCAACGAAGTCTCAACCCTGAGGCGGTCGTACAAGCATTAATGGAGTCGCAACCACGAGGTGGTCATAGGTGCTGACGTAGTCCAAACCACGACGTGGTCGAACGGGCATCTACGAAGTCACGACCTCGAGGTGGTCGTAGGTGTCAACGAAGTCATGACCCCACGGGGATCGAACGAGCATCGACGAAGTCGCAACCATGAGCTGGTCGTAGGTGTCGATAAAGTCACGACCCCGAGGGGGTCGGACGAGACCCTAAGACGGTCGGACGCAGTTCTTGCTCACAGGCGGAACTGTCGTTCAATGCCATTAGCACGGCGAACTCCTTGGTGGGGCGCATGAAGTGTGCGAGGCTTGCCGGGGTTATCGCTAGTGGTAGGGACTCCCTGGTGGGGAGCCCAGAGTATGCCAGGGCCAAAGCAATGGTGCAATTTTTTATACTCCATAGAGTACACCAGGGCACGAGACCACCATGCAATTTATTTTATACTCCGTATAGTTGCCTGAGGCAATTATGTTCCCGGCGCTTTATACTCTGCAGAGTACGTTGGGGTGCAAGGCCGCCGTGCGATTTGTCTTATACTCCGTAGAGGTGCCTGGGATGGCTAAGTTTTCGGCGCTTTATACTCCGAAGAGTACGCCAGGGCGCAAGGCCACCATGCGATTTGTTTTATACTCCGTATAGCTGCCCGGGACAGCTAAGTTTCCAACGCTTTATACTTCGTAGAGTACGCTGGGGCGCAAGGCCATCGTGTGATTTGTTTTATACTCCGTAAAGCTGCTCAGAACGGCTAAGTTCCTGGCGCTTTATACTCCACAGAGTACGCCGGGACGCAAGGCCGCCTTGCGATTTGTCTTATACTCCGTAGAGGTGCCCAAGACAGCTAAGTTTCCAACGCTTTATACTCCGAAGAGTACGTCGGGGTGTAGGGCCGTGCGTGTGATTTGTTTTATAATCCGTAGAGCTGCTCGGGACGGCTAAATTTCCGGCGCTTTATACTCCGCAGAGTACGCCGGGGCGCAAGGCCGCCGTGCGATTTGTTTTATATTCCGTAGAGCTGCCCGGGACGGCTAAGTTTCCACTGCTTTATACTCCATAAAGTACGCCGGGGCGCAAGGTCGCCATGCGATTTGTTTTATACTCCGTAGAGTTGCCCAGGACGGCTAAGTTTCTGCCGCTTTATACTCCAGTGAGTACGCCGGGGCGCAAGGCCATTGTGCGATTTGTTTTATACTCCGTAGAGTTGCCCGAGACAGCTAAGTTCTTGGCGCTTTATACTCCGCAGAGTACGTCGGGGCGCAAGGCCGCTATGCGATTTGTTTTATACTCTGTAGAGTTGCTCGGGACGGCTAAGTTCCCAACGCTTTATACTCCGTAGAGTACACCGGGGTGCAAGGTCGCTGTGCGATTTGTTTTATACTCCGTACAGTTGCCCGGAACGGCTAAGTTCCTGGCGTTTTATACTCCGCAGAGTACATCGAGGCGACAATTTGTTTTATACTCCGTAGAGTTGCCCGGGATGACTAAGTTCCCGACGCTTTATATTCCGCAGAGTACGCCGGGGCACAAGGCCGCCGTACGATTTGAGCACACATCAGATCCAGCGGATCTCTCTATTGGCTGGCTCTTCCTCGCGCAACTTCTTGTGCGCTCCTTACGGACGGCGCCAACTCTGTTGTGGGGGTGGTCCAGCTCCAAATAACTGGGCCTTGCAATAGGTCCAATAGTATAGGGATATATGTATAAGGAAATGTATCAATGTATCCTCACATTTTATAATTATTAATAGGTAGAATGGGAATTTCCCATCCTATCCCATTTATGCATATATAAACCCCAAAGAAAGGTGCGAGAGGGCCAGAACTACTCATTTTACTCACTAGCTCTCTCTCTCTCTTGGTAGGCTCTCTAGCTCTCTTAGTCCGTATCCCCCTAAGGGGGACAGGGGCACTCCGTACCTACGGTTGTGCTCATGCTACAACAGGAAAAGGGGTACCTTGTACCTATAGTTGTACTCATGCTATAACAAGGGGTCTACAATAATGAGGGCAAATGTGTTTTTCTCTATCATAGCTTTTTTGGGTTTGCCCTACAGTTTACATACTTTAGTAGACCTTTTAGCACGGTGGGCTGATTGGACAACGGTGGGAGGTCACTCCCCCAACATTCACACAAATAAAATTGGTAAGATCATGAATGACAGCATACAATCTAGGTCTTGTAATGTTTAGCAAACCTTTCTGAAGGACTTGCAAGTTCCATCAACCATGCATTCTAGTAGTTGAAAACTTGAAATACATAATCTTTTTGAAGCACCATTGTTTCAATACTAATCAAAATAGTAGTGTTAGATTCTGATACCCGTCTCGGCCATGGTCTAGGCTTTGACTGCTGCACTCTGAGCATGCTGGTCATGGACTCATGGTCCATAAATCATCAATAATTCGCTCTGTTTAATTGTTTGTGCATTTGTTTCAGGACGAACACGAGTTGATGGAAAAGAATTATTTCGTCAAGTCAGGTATATGTGTAAAAATGAGCTCAACTCTAGAACATTAGAGTATTTCAGTCTGTAAGTGATAGAAAATGGATGAAACATTTGTTAGATTTACCTGCATTTTCCTAGTCCACTAATAAAATCTGCATAAGGTCTCCGCTATTATGTAAAAATGTTCAAAAGTATGACATTCTAATGCTTTCAAGAACTACACAATATCACACTATAGGCATAGCCACAAGCCTGAAGATCTTTTTCCAGAGACACAGAAAAACTATTGTGGCTATCTTAGTGCTTAATTATCAGACAAGCAATTTTTATCCACCAGAACAGGTGTGCAGTTGACTTCCTCTTCCGTCTTAACTTCTTAAACTTCAAATACATGCAGAAACCGCTTGTCTTATGAGCAATTCAGTGCATTCCTAGCCAATGTAAAGGAGCTGAACGCACACAAGCAGACCAGAGAGGTATAAACTGATATAAAATTATAAACTAACTTCATCTGTTTTGCTAGATGTGATCTTGTTTTATTTCTTTAGGATTTTCTTCTCTATAATGTTCACTGAAGCTCCTGTGACCCTTACAGGATACACTAAGAAAGGCTGATGAGATCTTTGGTCCAGAAAACAAGGACCTGTACACCATCTTGGAGGATCTAATTACTCGCAATCTTCATTAGAGTCCTCAAAACTGTAACTTTTCTCATGATTAACAGTGAGCCAGGTTTTACTGGTATTGTATGATTAATATGTTTGGCTTTTTTTTTGGTTTAAAGTCTGTAGAAGTCACCTTCTATTTATTGCAGACTTCTGGTGTGTGTGTATTTGAATTTCTTGTTGATGTCAATGTAGAGTCACGGATTGTCTGTAAGCTACAATTATATATTTAATACAAATGGAAAATTTTTGAATTAGAGGCAATGCTTCCCTACAAAATTTTCTTGCAAGTACCAGAATCAATGAAACCCATCTGGAGAAGATAAATTTTATTGCTTCAATGCTCTTTCATACAGGTGTAACTCTGTTGAATCTTTTATTTTGATGCTAAGGAGATGAAAGATGAAGTACTCTATTTTGACCTTTGGTATTGTTACAGTTAATCCGAATTTGTACCGTGTCCGTGTAGGACACTTTATCGCTTCATGCCAGACGTAGCATGGCAGGTGCATGCACAGGTTGTATCAGACGTGATGTCAATCTGTAGCAACCGATTCTGATTCGGTTTCCTCTCCGTGTGGGATTCTTTTCCTTGATGCTATAAATATATACCCCAGTAGCCCATAGGAAGAGTAAGCACTCCATTGTAAACTCTCCTCATTATAGTGATTTGCCTTTGAGCGCCTGTGGTTTTTTTCCGCAAGGGTTTTCCACGTAAAAATTTTGTGTCTCCTGTCTCTATTTTTCTGTGCATTATTTGTAACAAGTGGTATTGGAACACAGAAATTTAGAGCACAACATATTCGAGAAAAAAAAGTGTCGGTTAGAGCGTCGTGGCCGTTTGTCGAATCCGAGGCGAGTCCGAATCCGTCGCGTAGCGCCGTCTTCGTCGCCAAGTCACATAAATCCAGAAGCCAGCCCCCGTTTATCTCTGTCGCCTCAGTCTGCGTGCAAGCGCATAAAATTTGCAGCATCGCACCAGAAGCAACATCATGTGAAGACCAGACAAAAGTAGAAGATGTCAGCCAGCAAAACACGAATTTTGGACGCTTTTGGCACTGTAGTACCCGAAAATTCCAAAAATAGCACCGGTGGAAACAAAATTCCAATTCTAGCCCCCCCCGCCGACCGCACCATTAAACCAGGAGACGACACGTGTCAATGGTGCGGCCGGGGAGCGCATCACACCGGAGTGGTACGCTCCCCGACCGCACCACTCCGCCGCCGTACTGTCAGAGCAAATGGTGCGGTCTCCGACCGCACCATTTGCCGTATCATGCGCCAACCGAGCGCACCACTCCGCGGCCGTACAGTAGATGCAAATCCGCGTGATGTTTGGTATGTTTTAAGGGTTTGCAATCCGCGTGATGTTTGTATGTTTTGTCAATTTTGTAGTTATAAACTGCGTAAAAATCAGATAAAGTTGCAATAGAAGTTTATGTTCAATGTAAGTTGTAGATGCATTAAAAATTTTGGTAATTTTTTTTAGGAACGATTGACCGTAGAACGGTCGATACATAAAGTGGTAAGTGAATTTTAGGGTTTGGTTTGTTGTTAGGGTTTGCAATCTCCGTGATTGTTTTCAGTTTTGGCAATTTTGTAGTTATAAACTGGGTAAAAATCAGATAAAGTTGTAATCAAAAATTATGTTTATTGTAAGTTGTAGATGCATAAAAAATTTTGGTAAATTTTGTTTAGGAAAGATTGACCGTAGAACGGTCGATACATAAAGTGGTAAGTGATATTTTGAAGGTTAGTGAGAATTCGTGTACGGTGAGGACCGCTATGTTAATATTGTTAAATGAGGTGCTACGTGAATCATGGAATGCGAAAATACGAGATATTAAACTTCATAATACAGTTGGGAGTAACATGCCGCGTAGATTTTTATTACATGCATAACATATAGCATGATATGCGACTAACCCACCCAACTGCTCGTACGACCTACTGTGTGGACCGGGGCCACTTTCCCTTCCTTGCCCGCTCGGCGTTGAACTCCTCCGCGGCCTCTTTTGCCTTAGCCGCAATTTCCCTCTTTCTCTCGCGCTCCCTCTCGCGAGCCTCCCGCTCCCTACGCGTGCACGCTTCAAGATGAGCTTGCGTCTCGCGCTGTATACGCAGGGTGTGCTCGTGCTTGCAGCGCTCCTCTTCCAGCAACTCCTTGTCCCGTGTGACATTCCACTCCTCGAAGTCGAGTGTCCATTGGTCCTCAGGGTGGATCTCAAGATCGATCCATTTGCGGTAGCCACACAGGGGCTCCGGAGACTGCAAATACATGGGAGATATTGTTAGTGCGTGCTGTGAAGGAGAAAAGTTAGGGGAAAATGGTGCATGTGGTCGTTACCGGCTGTCGATAGGTTGCGGTGTCAAAACGGCGGTTGGGGTAGTCACTGGAGTAGTTTGCGCAACCCCAGTAACGCATACCTAGGCTGATGCGGTCCTTAGACTTGAAAAACTTGCACACGTCCCCGCACCAACAAAGGGGAGGTGTCTCCCCCTCAGGTGGTAGTTGTGGCGAACGCTCGGTGGGGACGTCCGGGATGGGGTTGTTGCTACGCGGGCGCTCTTTGGGGGGACCTTTCATCGTAGCACGATGGGCTTGTTCTACCCAGGCCTGTATAGCCCTTATTTTCTCATCGCAGGCGGCATCGCGGGCCGCAGCTGACCGTGCTATGCCACGGGTCTCCTCCCAATCCTTCACCATCTTGTCCTATTGCTTCTTCTTGCCTTTGTCCATCCCGGTTGGGTGAGGGAAGCGCGATGTAGTATGGGGTTTGGATGTGCAATGTTCGCTGGGAAATGGAATGCATACCAATTTATAGGGGCCGTTTTGTCTCTACTCGTACGTGTAAAGCTGGTCCGCATGGTCGTAGCAGTGAGTAAAGATGGGAGTGCTGCGATATCACTGAAAAAAGGCCCGTTTTGTCATGTCTCTGAGCAAAGCTGCCCTGTTTTGTCATCTCACTGAGCAAAGCTGACCTCTTGTTGTCATGTCACTGAGCACAGCTGCCCTCTTTAGTAATATCACTGCGCAAAGCTGACATGTTTTGTCATCTCACTGAGCAAAGCTGCCCCGTTTTGTCATGTCTCTGAGCAAAGCTGCCCCATTTTATCATGTCACTGCGCAAAGCTGGAATCTTTTGTCATCTCACTGAGCAAAGCTACCCCGTTTTGTCTTGTCTCTAAGCAAAGCTGCCTGTTTTGTCATCTCACTGAGCAAAGCTGACCTCTTTTTGTCATTTGACTGAGCACAGCTGCTCTCTTTAGTAATGTCACTGCCCAAAGCTGGCATATTTTGGCATCCCACTGAGCAAAGCTGCCCCGTTTTGTCATGTCACTGCCCAAAGCTGGCATCTTTTATCATCTCACTGAGCAAAGCTGCCCCGTTTTGGCATGTCACTGAGCAAAGCTGCCCCGTTTTATCATGTCACTGCGCAAAGCTGGCATCTTTTATCATCTCACTGAGCAAAGCTGGCATATTTTGTCATCTCACTGAGCAAAGCCGACCTCTCATTGAGCAAAGCTGACGCTTTTGTCATGTATGTGCAAAAAACATCCCTCTTTTGTCCCGTCTCTGCGCAAAGCTGTCCTCTGTCATCTCTTTGAGCAAAGCTGCCCCGTTTTGTCATGTCACTGCGAAAAGCTGCACTATGTTGTCATGTCACTGAGCAAAGCTGGCCTCTTTTGTCATTTCACTGCGAAAGCAGACCTGTTCTGTCATCTCTCAGAGCAAAGATGCCCCGTTATGTCACGTCTGTGCGCAGAATTGTCCTTTTATTCGTTTGAGGTGAATGCAGCAAGTTGTCTCGTTTGGTATAAGTAGCACAGTTGGGGTCCCAGCACATTGTTCAGTCGAACAAAGAAGTACCCTGTCTTTCGTGCTTGAACAAACCATGTCGGAAGCCGAGGGGCCAGTGGGATTTGGGTCACCGAAGGACGACATTCCCTTAGAAAGGAGGGATATGTTCGGTCCACAGTACCGATTGATACCAAGTCGGCGTGCTCAACCAGGGTGGCCGAAATGCAGACACAATGAGTACGCGGTCGTCCAGATCTTGGATTCCCCGAACGATGGCGGGCGACGTTTCTTCCGATGCTCACGCTCCGGGGTACAATTTAGTAATATTACATTTTTTTATTGCTTATGGACCCGCGAAGTTTACCGTCCTTTTTTTTGCAGATGGCAAAATGCGACTTCTCCCGCTGGATCGACCCTCCTCATGAACGGTATGTTGATCGTTATGTGGATACATTATGGGCTCGAATATGGGACTTGGAGTACCGAATGGAGAGTCTCACTGAGGAGAACAACGACCTCCGCGAACAGATGCAACGCGAGAGGGGCAACGAGGAGGTCGTGAATATAGGAAGCTCTTATGATCCCACATGTTGCTGCGCAACCCGAGCTGCATATGTGCATGCCACTACCACGACGGCCAGCCACGTCCGAGGCGGCCCCCTCAGCAATTCTCCATGTGGGTGCCACGATGCTCGTTTGGCATGTAGGTAATGAGGGTTATGGTTGTGTCATTTTTTAGTTCATGTATGCGTTGAATTAAAATGTTGGGTGTACTACTTTCCATAAATTCTGTATGTGCAATGTATGTGTTGTTTCGTGTTGTAAGTACGTGACGCCTTCATTTTTTGGGACCTTCATGTTCTGTGGCCTCTTTCCGTAACGATGTAATGTGAAACGTTGTTAAGCATGTGATGGATTGGTTGTTATCTTCGTGGAGTTGTTATCACAAGCCACAAAAAATGCAATACTGAGCAAAGATGCCCCGTTTTGTCATCCCACTGGGCAAATCTGGACTCTTTTATCATGTCACTGCGGAAAGCTGGCCTCTTTTGTCATGTCACTGCGGAAAGCTGGCCCGTTTTGTCAAGTCACTGGGCAAAGCTGGCCCGTTTTGTCAAGTCACTGGGCAAAGCTGGCCCGTTTTGTCATGTCACTGGGCAAAGCTGGCCCGTTTTGTCATGTAACCCAGCAAAGCTGCCCTCTTTTGTCATGTCACTGAGCAAAGCTGCCCCTTTTTCTGAGGTCACTGCGCAAAGCTGTCATGTTTTGTCTCCGCACTGAGCATGGTGTGGGGTCCAGACTTGTGTTCTCTTTCAATATTTTGTGTACGTCCAATGTATGTGCTAGTTCGTGCTGTCATTGCCTGATGCCTTCTTATTCTGTGGTCTTTGTGTGTGAGGCTGCCCCCCACAGGCTATAAAAGGGAGACATTCCTCACCTAGTCCCTTGCCTTGTTATCACACAGCCTATAAAACGGAGCCATCCCTCACATACTCCCTTGCCATGTTATCAGTCACCTCCTGAGTTAGTTGTTCACAATCTTTGTAGTTTTCTTTCATGCTCACTCCCCCAGACTAGGCAATGAGTCAGCTCAGCACGTCTTCATGGGCACCCACGGTGATGTGCCCAAATTGCAACACGGCGGTTAGACGTAGGACATCACAGACGGCCGCGAATCCTGGGTGACACTACTACAAGTGCCCCATCACTCGGTGAGTCAGATTGTTTCGGGTTCATTCAAATCGTGGTGGTATGTTTAAAAATCATCTTGTCATGGAATCGCAGGAAGCTGCTGGTGGTTGCCGATTCTGGGTGTGGGAGGATGAAATGGGAAATAGGACAGACATTGTTCGCCGTGAGAGAGTTGTCGTGGGGGGTTGCGACCCCGTCGGGATGCGGCATCGTTTCGACAGACTAGAGTGGAAGATAAATTTAATGTTGTGCGCTATTTTATTTCTTGTGTTTATTGTTATCCTCAAGTTGTAGTGCTGGAGGTTCTCCTCGTGTATGTTGGCAATGTTTTATGCTATGTTGTCGTCAAGCTATTTTCTTTCTTGTTTTTCTTGTGTTTGTTGTTATCGTGTCTTCTCCCGCTGGAGAGGTAATGTATGTATGTGTAATGGATGCTGTTAGTTACAACATGCGTGCATACTTATTGTTATCGTGTAGTTGGGTGGCACGAGGCTCGTTTGGCATATAGGCAACGAGGTGTACGGTTGTGTTGTATTTTAGTTGTTGTGTTCGTTGGTGTGTTGGTGGTTGTACTACTTGCTACATTTCATGTACGTGCAATGTATGTGTTGTTTCGTGTTGTCATTGCCTGATGCCTTCTTATTATGTGGGTTGTCCCGTGTTGTCATCTCTCTGTATGCCCTAGTAAATCAAAGAAATAAGAGCAACATCTGTTATACAGGAAACCATCTTTGAACATCAAACCATCAAGCACTTCAAGAACATCTTTGTTGCTATCGTGTCTTCTCGTGTATCTCAATGTAATGCAATGAAGCCTTAATTGTACTTGAAATTATTTGCATAAGCCATGCGAAACACAGGAAACCATGCAACATCACAACAGCACAATTACAAAAATTCATTAATCATCTCGTCGCCGCCGCCTCGGACGACGTATCTGATCCTCCGAGAAGGTGAACCTGCTAGGGGAGCGCGGTGCATCTCGAAGGTCGTAGTGCGGGGTCTGCGTCGGAGGCGGTTGTGGGTACATCTCTGTGGGGAGTTCCGACTGGTGGCTAAGAATAGAGCTCAGCCAATCGGAGGAGGGGTCAACGTCCTGCTGAGATGGTACAGGTTAATTAGGCAATGGAAAATACAAAAAAGTTTATAATCATTATTTTTATCATGTGTTATGTTTACTACATGCGTACATACCGGTGCATGCGGCTGTCGGAATGACGATGACGTTGGGAAATCACCCGTGTACTCCTGTGCCGTGTAACCTTGGTACATCTGCCCGAACCACTCGTACTGCCCTTGCGTGTCCGCTCGGGTGGACTGACCGCCAGGCGCATATGTGTCAAACGTCATCGTCTGTTGTGCCTGTGAGTCAGGGTCGCTATCTCCAGGCTCGTCCGTTGCCCTCCGGGATGACGACGGCTGTAGCAACGTGCTATCCCTTCACAAGTGCTGCAGGAAAAACGTGTGTTACGAATAACTGGCAATCGAGTGGACGAACGAACTGATGGCTAATGTCGTACCGCTGGTCCAAAACGTTGTGAGGAGGACGAGGGAGCGCAGCTGGGACGACCGCCGGACAGGGACGGACGTGTTGAAGGTGGTGCCGACGGCGGCGCTGAAGGCTGCTCTCTGCGGAGGCGTCGTGCATGGACATCATCCCTGTGCCGACTACAACTCATGGCCTTGATTGCAGTCCTGAGCTCACTGATGATGGTACGCGCCGAAGCAAGAACCCGGTTGCCGCCCTCCCCACGCTGCAGCATCTGAAAAGCCTCGTGCTCAGCACGATGCATATGCTCGCACTGTACGTAAACAACAAATGAGTTAAAACGCACTGTACGTAAAGAAACAATGAGTACAAACGTACTGCAGGTGGACGTACCGCCTCGTCCTGACGTGCTGCTCGATGACGGTCTGGGCCGGCAAGTATGGCATCCTTGTGCGCGACCTCTGAAGGACGGGGTGGGGCAGGCCCAGTAATCTTGCTGCGGGTGCGTGGAATGTACCACTCTAGGTACGCACCGTATGTGGCGATGTCGTGTGGCCTAGTCTCGTCCACAACCTCCGTGCTCGCTGAGTCACGCCAGAGGTCTGTCCACGGCCGCTGTGTGGCTATCCAGTCGTCACCCCGGTTCCCTCTTCTTGTTTGCCTGCAGGTTAGTCCACATATTGTACAATTAGTATTATCAACACATTACTAGCTTGCGTACAGTTACCGTGCAATGGCTTACCGGTGGGCCTTCGGTGGTAGTGCCTGTCCTGGGAGGGGTGGCACGTGCTGATGGAGGTGAAACTGCCTCAGCACTCTCTGCGGGTTGTATGGCTCGACGAAGTGCGAGAAGACGAGGTGACAGGTCGTCAACCAGTACGTGTGGTCTTGGTGGCACTGAGATGACAACCCGTAGGGGGCAATGAGCTGAATGAACCCTGCATCCCATGGGAACCAGACTATCTCATTCTCATGAAGCCGCTCGAAATGGTTATGGAAATCTGGGTACACACGCATCGGTCTCTCTCTAGCCCACCGCAGCTGACCATGTGTCCAACGAGTCCCCATAGTCGGCCCATCTATGGGGTCATCGCCACCAGCCTGACCATAGAACTCCGGGACGAGGTCGTAAGGGTGCACCTCCCTCTCGATCTTAGGCCTCCCAACCGTGAAGTGCTCCCAAGACCAGTACTGTAGGAGCAAATAGCACGCTGCCAAGACCGGCTCGCTGGCCTCAGTACGCTGACAGGCATCATACAATCCTCGGTACGTGGCACTAAGGACTGCAGATCCCCAGCTGTACTGCGGCACCTCGCCGGGCAAGGCATCCACCAAGGACTCCGCAAGGTGTATGTACGTCGGATGCACGGAGACTCCAGTGGTCGTAGGAAACAAGACCCACCCGAACAAAAAAAAGATGTATGCCATGAGGTGCGTCCGCACGACCCCCTCAGGAGCGTCCACAGGGCAGGTCATGAACTCTCGTAGCCACGAGTGTGGGACACCAGACATGTTGTCTGGGATCGGGAGACCGAATCGGGCACCCAGGGCGTCCTTCCAATTCGCCGCCCTGGGGGGTGGCACTACTGCTGCACCACGGATGGGTAGACCTGTCAGCTTGGACACGTCCTGCAGTGTAACAGTCATCTCGCCCCACCGAAAGTGGAAGGTGTGAGTCTCCGGTCTCCAACGATCCACGAGTGCGGACAGCAACGTCGCATCGAACTGCAACGTATACGGAACATCCAGCATGCGAGCAATGGGCAAAAGACCGGTGTCTCGCAGCAGGGGGATGTACCGCTCGTCTAGAGGCCAGTGCTCTCGGGGGCCCCTAAGGACGAAACACGGAGGGCCGTCAGGCATTGATGCCCACGCTGTGCATCGGTGGTGGTCATCCCAACGGGCCTCAAGCAACTCGTACGCCATCTCCTGCCGATGATTGAAAACAAGTCAGTACGCAGTGTCATGAGAATATGCAACATACATAATTTGCAGGTAATGACAATAAATCGTGAAATAATTGACAACATAACATGAACAAACGTAATTTGCAGCGAACGATAACAAATGATACCGAAATATCGAATAAGTCACAACATAACATAATTTGCAAGAAATGACTCAAACAAATTGTACACGGAAATGACTCAGCATAGGTTACAGGATGCATGATCTTGTGCTCACATCACAACAAAGTCCCGCTATAGTTACAAAACACGGAACCAGCAGTGCACAATGACAAACCATGTGCTTCATACTACGGAGCGTTACTTGATGCCGGCCTGTTTGGGCACTGCCTAAATGAATGGCCAACCGTCTTGCATAGTCTGCACTTCGGGCGCCGAACCCGATCCCCACGCTGGCTATCGTCCATGTCATTACGAATGCGACGGCTCTGTCTTCGCCCACGACCGACGTGCTTCAGTGCATCGTTCGGCACCCACTTGATCTGCCCTGGCCAGAGGTCCCTATAATGCATGTCCACCCCATACGAATGGAACTCCGTGCTCCAGGTTTCAAACAGGTGCTTCATGTCATAGTAATTTGAGATGTAATGCGTGGGCGCCTGGTTCCATAACGCGCATGCCGCGTACACGTGGGAGCATGGCTTGTGTAGAAGTTGCAGCTTGTTGCACGTGCAAGATGCTCTGTCATCAATCGTGCACACCTGCTTACGATCCCCTCTAGCCTGCCCCATCATGTACTTCTGTCTGAGGCGGACCTCAAACTTCCTCCGTAAGCCATCCATGGTCTGAGCAATATGCGAACGAGCCTTCTCCATCTTCTTGTCCATGTAGGCCCGCGCTACCTCGGAGAATTCTTTGCCTTCGTCCATATGCTGCTTCGCCATCATGGCTCTATTGACGAAGTATCCAATTGAACGGTTCCAGGTCTCTTCAACGATTGCAGTGATAGGTACGGATCTCACGCCCTTTAGAACACCATTGTACACCTCGGACATGTTTGTCGTCATGATTCCGTACCTTGCTCCACCGGTGTCATGCAGTAGAGACCACATCTCCAGGTCAGGTGCATTGGACTACACCCATTGTGTGAACTCCCCAAGTCTCGTGGAGCCTCCCTCCACGGCCCCCGCTTCAGCCTGCTCAAGACGCCTCACATGCTTGCTGGTCTCCTCATCAAGGTGCCTCCACAAGCCATCGAACTTCCTCTTCTGGTTCTGCATACAAAGCTTTTTAAACATCTTCATTAGTTCCTTGCTATGGAACCTTCTGTGGAAGTTTGCCGCAAGATGCCTCATGCACCACCGGTTCTTCATGTCATTCCACTGGAACGGAGGCTGTCTCCCGTTCTGCATCGTTCGCATTGCAGACAGCAAGCCTGCATTGCGGTCTGAGATAACACACACATCGGGCCGATCTTGTACTACGGCCTGCTTCACATTGATAAGGAACCACAGCCAGCTATCTGTATTCTCATTCTCTACAATTGCAAATGCCAATGGGAGTAACTGGTAATTTGTGTCTGCTGCAACCGCGGTCAGGATTGTACCCTTGTACTTGCCAGATAGGAATGTGTCGTCCATCGTTAGCACTGGACGGCACTACTTGAAGCCTTCTATTGCCTGATGGAAGGCCCAGAAGACTCTGTTAAGCACAAAACAATTCGGCCCTTCTGTCTCATGAACCCGCTCGTACTTGTTAATGTACGTGCCTGGGTTTGCTGCTGCAATCTGATTCAACATTCTCGGCACCAGATCATATGCCTCCTCATACGTCCCGAACATACTCCGCAGGACCTTCTGTTTCCCTCGCCACACCTTCTTGTAGCTCACAGCAAAGCCCACCGTGTTCGCTACATCCGCCATGAGAACCTTGGGAGAAATGGATACATTTGCAGCCACAAGATGCCTTATCAGCTCCGCAACATATGACGACGTCATGTTGCGGTGCCTCTGTAGTGGCGCCGCAAGCTCACAAGTGTGATCATTGAGCACCGTTATCCGGAAGTCCGTGGCAGCGCCTCTGAACCGCTGCGCACGGACCTTACCATTGCAGGAGCCGTCGACACACTTCACAATGTAGGTGTCAGGGTTGGACCTGTGCACCCGATATGTCCGGCCGATGTTGACGGCGTATGTGGCAATAGCTTGCTGTGCAGCACTCTTGTTACGGAAGCTCCTCCCTACAAACAGGGTGCCTTCATTGAATCCCCACTCTTCCTCCTCCGCCCGTGGCAGAACTAGGGATTCGGCTGCGATGTCGTCCAATCTGGACGGCACGTACGCACCCTCCGTGGTTACAATACCACCTAACACACCTCCCGCTGTAGGTTCCCCTTCTTCCTCCTCTCCTGAACTGGCTGATTCCACATCCTCCTCCTCCTCGCTTTCCTGCACCTAGTTCTCAAGGTACTCGTGACAGTCAACACGCGTGGCCCACCACCTCTCCGCACCTTCATTCGGCTGAAAATTCTCCGCGCGCCTCCGCAGGTCCCCATCTCCCATTGACTCATTGCCTCCTTCTCCTTCACCAGCATCTTCATGGCCGCCGGAGAGTAATGCAGGCTCTGCATCTCCGCCGGCACCAGCAGAGCCACCCATGGCGGATGATTCTGTCCTCTCCATGAATTGAACATACACCATTGGCCTGGCATATATCAATGCATCTGGGTTGCACACGACCTCCATGTAGTTCGCCCATGAAGCGTCGCTCGTCACCTTTATAAGTTGCCACACTGTCTCCCCTGCAGCACCTCCAACAGTGGCATACACTGCCTCGATCCGTAATTTGTTCCTTGCGGTATCCCGATCGAATGCGGAACGCACGCATCTCCGTAGCTCCAACAGGCTCATGGTGTTCAGATTGCGTGCCCGGATCACAGTCCGGTCACAATTATTCAGGTCTGCCCCGTACGGCCCGTCCCGTACGAGACCACTTCCATAGAACACGAATAAGTCTTGGATGTCACCCATGGCGTACCTAACATAAGTCCATACTGAACCCTCTTAGCATATATAACATACAACAACTGTACCATCATACAGTACCTACTGCCTACCACATACAAGCGTACCATTTATGGAGTGCGCTACCAAATCTCTACATAAATCAAATTAGTAATGTAATTGTATTTTTTTAATTTATTTGCACAGCGCACTAACAAATTCATCTACATTACTAGTACCCAACAATGTGTTCATATATGCAAGATTACACTTCAACATATATTTTTTTCAAAGATTCACATGCAGCTCCTTATTTCTCACACCTAACCATTGTTTTAACAATTGCGCCATCTGCTCTAACTACTACAGTATAATAATTTGTTCACATCATATAAAAATACAATACACTAAAACTACTTGTTTTAACGCTTACGTTAATGATGTGCTAATCAATAACAATAACAACTATAGCCATCTGCATTCACTAAAACATTATACAAAACGTTTACGTTAATGACATGGTAATCACTAACAATAACAATATAGTCACACGGGGATGATATTTACCTTTTCTTGAAGCTCACGAGGCGATCTACAACTTTCACAATTGCTAAAATTTCAAATCACCAGTGCAAATTACTCCAAATCCTGTTATCATTTTTTTAATATTACTATTCACAAGAGCAGTACAAAAATTCTTCACATAAAATATAAAATACAATACACTACAACTACAAACATTTTATAAAAAAAAGCAATATACTACAACCAAAAAGAACTACAAACATTTCACATTACAGTGGACAACAACAGTACATAATTTAATCAAATAAAATATAAAATACAACACGGTAATTATATAAAATATACATATATGCAGAACATATACCAAACGTTTACGTTAATTACAGGCTAATCACTATAATAACATTATATACGCATGGAGATGATATTTACCTTTTCTTGAAGCTCACGAGACGATCTACAACTTTCACAATTGCGAGAACTTCAGATACCTTCAAAAATTACTCCAAATGTCGTGTTTGCCGTTCTTCTTTCCTTCACTATCAACGCCCTCTCTTGCTCCCTATCTTCCTGCTTCTCTGTCTAGCGCAAATGCAAACTCACTGAAGCCTTCGAAACGCAGGCACTCTCTTCCTTTTATCGCGAGACAGACAACGGGCATATGCAGCGAATGAAGTAGCGGCCGGCTCTCAGTATATGCAGGGAATGAACGCGTGTAAAAACATTGCATAAAGCAGCAACACGGGTATGCATGCAGGAAATAAAGGAGAAGAATGCATCACGGGCGAGGGAATCCCGCAGGAAAGAAACAAATTCACGGTCGAGGGAATCCCGCAGGAAAGAAAAATGCACAGCACGGGCGGGGCAACAGATGGGACAGCAAGTGGTGCGGTCTCCCACCGCATCACCACCCGAGTGGTGCGCTCCGACGCCGCACCATTCGCCCGACAGGACAGCCAGCCAAATGGTGCGGTCGGGGACCGCACCACTCCGGTGTGGTGCGTTCCCCGGTCGCACCAATGCCACGTGTCGCCTTCCCGTTAGTCGTGCGGTCGTTTGGGGGCTATATTTGGAATTGTGTTTTCAGCGCGGCTATTTTTGGAATTAACGGCAGCAACAGTGCTAAAAACGTCCAAATTTCGCAAAACACAAAGCAACGAGATGCAATAAAAGGCGCACGCCACCCGTGGCAATACAAAATTTTTTCATTTGTGTCAGGAGCAGCTGGTGTGATTTTTTCGACAAAAATTGCTAGGTGCACCCAACAAGTGTACCAGGATTTTCAGATTGCAAGAATTTTGCTAGTTACACCCAAATTCGTACCAGAAAAATTTGGTTTTCTTCCGCATGGCGACTCTGAAGTACGATCTCCCGCTGTTGGATCGTGACACGAGATTTTCTCTATGGCAAGTCAAGATGCGATCTGTTTTATCACAGCTTGATTTGGATGATGCACTTCTAGGGATCGACAAGATGCCAGCCACATTGTCCGCTGATGAGAAGCAACGTAAAGATCGTAAGGCCTTATCTCAAATTCATCTTCATCTATCAAATAATATTTTACAGGAGATTATGAAGGAGACATCCGCCGTCGCATTATGGCTGAAGCTAGAGCAGATTTGCATGACCAAGGATCTGACCAGCAAGATGCATCTAAAGCAAAAGCTTTATTCCCACACGATGGCAGAGGATGCCTCATTATTGAATCACGTGACAACTTTCAAGGAAGTTGTTGTAAACCTCGAAGCTCTAGAGGTAAAGTATAATGATGAAGATTTGGGTCTTATTTTGCTATACTCTCTGCCCAGTTCATACTATACTTTTAGAGATACTATTCTATATAGCCGAGATACTCTCACTCTCAGTGAAGTTTATGAAGCTCTATATGCTAAGAAAAAGATGAAACTTATGATTCCCAGTGAAAGTTCAAATACGCATACAGAAGATTTATCTGTCCGTGGCAGGCAATACGAGAAGGGTTCAAACAGCAATTCAAAAGGCAGAAGCAAAAGCAGATATAGAGGTAGATCTAAATCCAGGAACAGAAAGTCATGCATGTATTGCAAGAAGGATGGTCATGACATATCCGGGTACTGGAAGTTGCAGAATAAGGAAAAGAGGAATAACAATTTCAAGAATGATCAACAAGATGATGAACCTAGAGCCTCCATTGTCACCAAAGAAGCTTCTGATGGAGATGTTCTCATCACCTTCGCCGGTAATTGCAAAACCAACGATGAATGGATTCTTGATTCAGTATGCACTTTCCACATGAGCCCAAACTGCAAGTGGTTCATTACCTATGAAGCTACGCCAAGTGGATCCGTATTGATGAGTGATAATACACCATGAAAGGTTGCAGGCATTGGTTCTATCTAGATCAAGATGTTTGATGGCACCATCAGAACTTTATCAGATGTTCGTCATATTCCGAATTTGAAGAGAAATCTTATCTCGTTGAGTACTCTTGATGCTAAAGAGTACAAGTATTCAGGTGGAGGTGGAGTTCTAAAAGCCACCAAAGGTTCTCTTGTTGTGATGAAGGGTACAAGTATTCAGCACAGATTGTCGTGGATGACGTAGGCCATATCTTGATCGGCTAACTGCTCGGTATGGGCAGGCGGCGGGGTAGTTGAAGCCGGAGAACACGACCTCGGTCTGTTGAGTATGTAAAGAGTCTATAAATTGAGTCGCACTGTAAGTCGCAGTTGCGAAAAAGAAAGAGAACATGAAAAATAATTGCCTCAAACACTCTCTCCACTCGAGCTCTGCAACTCTGTTCCTTCTTGCTCTTTGTATTCAGCTGTTCGTCGTTGAATGATAGTGTATCTTCCGTTTGATTTGGGCATGTTGATCCGGGTTCCTCCCAACACTTGGTATCAGAGCATGGTACATGTCCAATACATACAGTTCGAGTTGATGGCAACCAATCTGCAACAGGTGGCGAAGGAGAGCAGCGGCATGCCCTTTCACTACTTGATGCTGACATCCTCTAACTACACCGTGCGGGCAATCAAGTTGGAGGCGCTGATGGATGCCCAGGGATCTAAGAGGCCATCGAACTAGTGACTGGAGTGGTTGTGGAGGCAAGGTAGGACAAGTCGGTGTGGGCTTTTATCTTCCAAGCCATACCCAAAGATATTCTTCTGCAAGAGGCCATGAAGTAAACAACCAAGAAGGTATGGTATTCTCTGAAAACCAGATACCTTGAGGCTAATCGGATGCAAAAGGTGCATCTGCAAACACTGCAGAACGAGTTTGTGGGACTGCGCATGAAGGAGGGAGAGTCCATCGATGATTTTGTTGGAAAGCTGAGCGGGATGGCGAGCAAGTATAGCTCACTTGGCTCAACCCTGGATGATCTAGTGCTCATGAAGAAGCTTCTCGACTCAACACCTGACAAATTCCTCCTGTTGGTGGCCTCAATCGAGTAGTACTCTAATCTGGAGATGATGCTGTTTGAGGAGGCCATAGGGTGATTGAAGGCGTATGAGGAAAGGATTCGCCATCGAGCTGACAATTCCAACACCGATGGACAGCTCCTCCTCACTCGCATTGAGTGGTTGGAGCGGCAGAGAGGCAGCGGCGGGTAGTCGTCGGCAAGTAACAAAGGGTGAGGCATAGGAAACTCCAACAGACATGGTCGGGGCAGAGATCGTGGCCGAGGGCATGGCCACGGGCGCGGTCGAGGATGTTCCGCTAGCCCTGGTGGGACACGAAAGGAAGGCACTGGAGGTGGCAGGGACAAAATCCACATTCAGTGCTTCAACTGCGACAACAAGGGGCACTACGCCTCTTAATGTCGTAGTAAGCGCCGAGAGGAGGTGAACCTAATGCAAGGCAAAGAGGAAGAACCAACCTTGATGTTGATGGTATGTGCAGAGGAGCCGCGCAACCTAGTGCTTCTGAATGAGCAGCACGTCCTGCCAGACTTGCATGTAGAAGGTAGCGAGCACGTCACAATTCAGGAGCAGCCTACTTCCGAAGTCTGGTATCTAGACAATGGTGCTAGTAACCACATGACAGGACAATGATCATTCTTCACCGAGCTTGATGAAGGTGTCATTGGCAGAGTGAGTTTCTGTGATGGATCGATAGTATAGATCAAGGGGAAAGGTTCAATCCTATTCGAGTGCAAGAACGAGGAGTAGTGATTATTGATAGAGGTATACTACATTCCTAGTCTCTGCAATAATATCATGAGTTTGGAACAATTGACAGAGTTTGGCACCAAGATTGTGCTCCTAGACAACCTGCTTCAGATGTACAACCGCACTAGGAAACTCATGATGAAGTTGGAATGCTCAGCAAACAGACTGTACAAGGCGTTACTGCACACCTGTGCACCAATCTGTCTTGTGGTGTGTATGGCCAAACCAGAGTGGTTATGGCATACCTGGTTGGGGCATCTCAATTTCCAAGAAATGAAGCTGATGGTCGACAAGGATATGGTGTAGGGAGCACCCAAGCTTGAACATCCTACACAAATTTGTGAGGGTTGTTTGCTAGCTAATCAAATCCGATTGCTATTTCCAAGACAAGTCATGCACCGAGCAGTGCAGCCACTGGAACTTGTACATGTAGATTGTGTGGCCCAATCACACCTCAGACACAGGCCGAGAGCAAGTAATTCTTATTGCTTGTTGACAACTTCAGCCGAATGATGTGGGTGTACACACTGAAGTCGAAGAGTGAAGCAGACAAAGCCTTTAGGAAGTTTAAGGTGCTGGTCAAAAAGGAGTCTGGATATGATTTGAAAGCTCTTAGAACTGACCGAGGGGGGGTAAGTTCATGTCGAATCAGTTTATCCAGTTGTGTGATGAAGTAGTAGTCCACCGGCACCTCATCGCACCCTACTCCCACAGCAGAACGGGGTGGTGGAGCGGTAGAACCAAACCATGCTGACCGTCTTAAGTCTCTTGAAGACCATGGGAGTGCCAAGCATGATATGGGGAGAAGCAACACGCCATGCCATCTACCTGCTAAACCAGATTCTGACCAAGGCCCTGGTCGGGGTCGCTCCATATGAAGCCTGGACAGGGAGAAGCCAAACCTGACACATGTGATGATTTTTGGGTGCACTGTACATGCAAAAATACCTGCCGTCCACTTGAAGAAACTGGATGATAGAAGCAAAGCCTTGGTTCATCTTGGTGTTGAATAAGGAAGCAAGGCATACCATCTCTATGATCCTCAAAGCAAGAAGATTGTTGTGAGTCGAGATGTGGTATTCGAAGAAGACAGGAAGTGGAATTGGGAGATTCCAAGCAGCGGTGAGATTAGTGAGGCTGCCAAGTTCATTGTAGCAGAACCTACAATAGAGTCTGACGGGCAGTTCGACCAGCAGTCTCAGTTGTGGCAGACTCGATTGCAGACTTGTCAGGACCAGAGCCAGAGGATGGAATACCCACATCACCTGCATCGTCTGATGGTCAGCCAGCCTCAGTGGCCTATTCATACTTTTCATCTTCGTCGGCTGGCACAGACGAAGAACCCATGAGATACCGACCACTCCCAGAAGTCTACACTGAAATAGAGCTTATTGAACTCGATCCAGAGCTCATGCTGTTGGTGTCTGAAGAACCACAGACCTATCAAGAGGCTGCAAATTCACCTAAGTGGCAGGATGCCATGAAGAAGATGATAGAGGCAATAGTGAAGAACAAGACATGGCCTCTCACTGAGTTGCCGGCTTGTCACAAAGCAATTGGTCTCAAGTGGGCATTCAAATTAAAGAAAGACTCAAATGGAAACCTTGTCAAGCACAAAGCACGTCTTGTCGCAAAGGGGTACGTGCAGAGACAAGGAATAGATTATGAAGAGATGTTTGCACGGGTGGCAAGGATGGAAACAATGATGTTACTATTGGCACTAGCAGCTCAAGAGAGTGGGAGGTTCATCACCTTGATGTCAAGTCAGCATTTCTGAATGGGAGACTCCAAGAGGAGGTTTATGTGAAGAAACTTGAGGGCTTCTCCGTTGAGAATCAGGAGCACCTTATGTATAGATTGTCCAAGGCACTCTATGGTTTGCGACAAGCTCCAAGGGCATAGAACATCCGATTGGATAGTACTCTGAAGGATCTCGGCTCTCAGAAATGCCCCCAAGACTAGGCTCTCTAGAAAGGAAACATTGGCTCTGAGCTGTTGGTGGTGGGAGTATATGTAGATGATATGATTGTTATCGGCACAAGCAAAGACCAGATATAGTCTTTCAAGCATCAATTGATGAAAGAATATGAGATGAGTGATCTTGGACTCCTCTCATACTACCTGAGAATAGACGTAGAACAGAAGAGAGGGCATAATATCCTAAAGCAGTGAACGTATACCAAGAAGGTGCTGCAAGTGGCTGGTATGTGGGAATGCAATTCAGCGAAGGTTCTGATGGAACTAAAATTGCATTTGAGCAAAGATAAGGGTGGAGTGCCAGTGGATGCTACAGATTTCCGTCGCATAATTGGAAGTCTGAGGTACCTCACACAGACATGGCCGGATTTGGCTTACTTAGTGGGGATGTTGAGCAGGTTTATGCAAACACGTAAGGAGTCGCACCTCCAGGCAGTCAAGCAAGTCCTAAGATATGTGAAGGGTACCTTTAACTCTGGTCTGGAGTATACGCAAGGAGGTGAAGGACACTTGATAGGCTACAGCAACAGTGATCTTACTGGAGATGTGGAAGACAGGAAGAGCACGAGTGGTTTCATTTTTACCACTCCGAAAGTCTGATCGCGTGGAGTTCACAGAAACAGAGGATAGTCGCACTCTCCTCTTGCGAAGCGGAGTTCATGGCGGCAACAGGCACAGCTTGTCAGGTGATTTGGCTCAGAAATTTGCTGAGCGAGATCACCGAGAGGAAGCCTGAACCAGTGACAATGTCCGTGGACAACAAGTTGGTGATTACACTCATGAAGAACCCGGTGTTCCATGGAAAAAGTAAGCACATTGACACACGTTTTCATTTCATTAGAGAATGCGTGGAATGAGGTCAAATAAATGTCAAACCTACGAAGGCACTTCCCAGAATCAAGTTCAGTGAAATACGAGAACTGATCGAAGTCAGAAACCTCACAACCTAAGTCAAGTTTAGGGGGTGAAGGTGGTCGAATAAGCCTGACTAGCTACAGGTTGTGTGTGGTCGGTTACGACCATGTTGTGCGTGATCGGTTACGACCACGGTGTGTGTGGTCGTAACGACCAGCGTCATGGTCGTAAGCGTTGGAGTCGTGGGTGCAGTAGTCGTAAGCACCGGAGTCGTGGTGCCTGTGCCTACAGTGGTCATAGCTGTAGTGCAGCGATCGAAGATAGGTCGTGGTTGAGCTCAGTGGTCATGGTTTTGCGGCCAGTCTCTGGAGCAGTCAGCGCAATTGGTTGTAACTGTAGCAGGCGTCAGCAAGTTAGTGGTAACTGTAGCAAGCGTCAGCACGGGTTGTCGTGGACGATGCAGGCCATACCTTGGTCGGCTAATTGCCCGATATGGGTAGGCGACGAGGTAGTTGAGGCTAGAGAAAACGACCTTAGTCTGTTGAGTATGTAAAGAGTCTGTAAATTGAGTCACATTGTAAGTCACAGTTGTGAAAAAAGAAAAAAGAACATGAAAAATTGCCCTAAACACTCTCTCCGCTCGAGCTCCGCAACTCTGTTCATTCTTGCTCTCTGTATTTAGCTGTTCGCGTTCGACGACAGTGTATCTTCCGTTTGATTTGGGCGTGTTGATCCGGGTTCCTCCCAACATCTTCAAGAGGTATACAAGGGAAACGAAATCTCCAGGGCTCATGTCCATGTCAAAAATGACTGGCTTCCCCTGCTCACATTTCTGAAATTCGGCTTGTAAAGAACTTCTCTGTAATATGGAAACTGCGTATTGATGTTGAAACGCCCAGCGTTTTTAGGTAGATTTAGAACCTGCAGGGAGCAATTTAGTTATTGCCGGAGATTCAATATTTTTTTGTGCACAAGTTAATTGAAAGTTAATCATAATACTATGTTCTGAGCATGAAATTTGGTTAGACAAAATGTACAGTGAAAAGATGTTCACGTATTAACCTTGTTTCTCTCTCAAAAAAAAAAGAAGAAGAGAAAAAGTCGTGGATACCAGCTCATAGACGAGCGAGGAATGGCACGACAAACATACTGCTTACCACTAAAAAGGTCTTGAAAAATTCCTTATCTAGTGAGCTACTTTTATCCGTGTTAGGCTTCGCGCTTGTGGCAACACGAACTCGGACTGCTTCTGGACCAGATACTTGGTGTATCCATCCTAAGGAGAAATGGAAGTATCAGAATTTTGGAGTTTCGGTCTCATACATAGACAAATGTTTGCACTCAGGACACTAAACTTGAAACTCTTTTAATTTCCTGCACCAACTGGGAAGTCATGGAGTGCAAATGAATGGAAAACATTCATCCGTCTCAGTGAACTGAATGGATACCAACTCCAGAAGTACTACTATCACAATAACCCCAAAAATGTTGCATAAAGATCATCTAGCAACATATGTTTATTACCTCGCATCTTCCTCTTGCTTCCCGGCACCAGGCAGAAGCTATCTCTAATTCCAGTCTGAACATGGCCAGTTGTGAACTCCACCCTCTTTCAGACCAAACTTGGGAGTTGCACGACCGTCGAAGAACGGGTTCGAGCCGTCACGTACACCGTACGGCTTGTTCGAAGTTATCACTGTGATGTTGATATATTCGAGCTCAGCAAAGTCATTTCCGCCATTGATCTCGCCGTTGTGCATGCTAGAGAGAGCCACACCGGCAGCGAAGGAATCCCACACGTAATAGCTCTGCATTAGGACAACGTAGAAGGAAGAAGATAAGACATGGAGGATGAAAGAAACCTTCAATGCAATATTTTCTCATGAAATGAATTTTTTTTTACAAGAATGAGAAGAGTTTGAACTTACCGTGTTGCCATGGCCGCTGGACCGTCTTCTCTGTCTCATCAAAACTTGATCTAACGACTGGAAACAGTACTGTGCCTCGTACGTTCGCTGCCTCCGTCGGAATTCAGAAAAGAATTCCTCGGTGACTGCGATTGTGTTAGGTCGCATCAAGAGGAATAAGTGCGATCGGAATGCCGGAGTGAAACACCTGAAGAGAACCAAGCATTTGACATCGCTTAGCTCATTGAAGTGAAACAACGCTGAAGAAATCACAACTCACAATTCTACACGTCTTATATAAACTATGCAAATTCCTCGTAATCATACGTTGTTTGCAAGGTGATGATGATGTACTTGACGTGCTACGGTACCTGATAGGCAGCAAAGGGGTCTCCGAATATATATGTTGAACTCCGCGAACGGGTTGGTGGCGTAGGCGGTGAACAGGTTGCCCGTCGGGTTCCCCGACCGCACGCTGCCGCCGGAGTTGCGCTTCAGGTGCGGGTGCGTCATGAGGAGGCGCGCGAGGTTCGTGTGCGACCCGAAGAGGAACATGGTGGTAGGGCCCGCGGACACCGTGTCTACCATCACCTGCTACGCCGTGGGCTGCCCGCGCGGCCTGTACCGCCGGCCTCCCTGCGGGAGGAAGCCCCTCCTGACCCCGGAGTTGGTGTCGATGTCGAGCCGGCCGCCGCGCCCCAGCGGGATCGCCTGCCGGTACCGGCAGTCGCCGGCCATCGACATGCCCTACGTACGCACGTTTTGGCAGCAGCACATGAACAGAAGTGAACTCCACGCATTATTCTTGGACAGTAACTTTTGCTCATGGATGGTGCAATATGTTGTTAACTGGTCTATCAGTGGTAGGTAGCCGCCAACTTTCGGGTATATGTCGCCGGCGTCTGATATCCCGCCGTCGCCGCCGACGCCGACCGGAATGTCGTCGCGGCCCATCATGTAGAGGATGTCGTATAGGTGGTTCACGCATGATGGGTGCGCCTTTTATGGCTCGCCTCCGTGGCCATTAATCACAGCGGATTGGCTTCGGTGTAGCCGTGGCTAGATTACAGCCATAAGATAGGCACGTGTTCTCGGACCGTCCAATCGGGCAATCGAACGGTCCTGATCGAGAGCTCGACCATACTAATTTTCCTCGATGTTCATTTTCAGATGTTGATCTCTGATCGTACCATGCGATGGCGGCATGACATACAATTTCTTCACGGCTGCTGCTAGCGGATCCGTGTCCGAATTTCGGCTCTGTTTTTTTTTTCTTTTCGAAAGTCAAAGTAAATAAGATAATTTTTGAAGCGGATTATTCAAATGACTTTCCGAGCTCAAAACTATATGTATTATCCATATCAACGTCTTCGTCATCCGCTGCTATAATACCAGTAGTAAAGAAAAGCGAAAAAATGAAACAATCCAAAGGAGAATAAAAGAAATAAAGAAGAGTTTTGCCGTCAGACCCATCAGCTTTAGAATTATCGAAGCAATAGCACTCACAGAGATTCCTAGACCGTCCAGGGCTGGTCAGTGCCTCTCACTTATGTGGGCATCGTTATACGGCAGTAGAGAAATCCAACGCCAACATTTTACCAATTTATCCCCCACAATAAAAAAGCCATCAAATAGTGTAAAGTCCACTTGTTGAACCAAAAGTCTTTAAAGCCCGCAAAGACTTGAGTAGGAGTTAGGGATAAGGGAGGGGCAGCCTAATCATTGCACAAGGCCAAGAGAGAGTCTCACGACTATGCCCCTCATAGGCTGCAGTCCACATTTTCTCATTTGTTCCCATGTTTCCTTCTCTTATAGCCAAGACAAAAGCAAAGCAAAAGAGCCACCCTCATTTCTTCACTTCGACCACAGCCACATAACCAAGCCAAGCACAAGGCTACACAAACACCACCCCAAGTTCCATGGTAGCCATAGAGAGGTAGTGAGGGAGGAGAGATTGGAGGAGAGGAGTACGAGCTGTAGGGGAAGACGAAGGAGAGGAGCAAGGACGCGGCCAACCATGACGGCAAGAGAGGAGGCAAACGCAGTCATCCTTGTCGTCATCCACGAACCTTGCCTTCCTCAACCCTAACATTCTAGTAGGCCATTCTCTTCACCTTACCTCTTAGCACAGCCGATAGAACCGCAGCTAACTTGGCTTTCATGCCACTGACGACGAGCTCGTAGTACCGCCGTGCGCCCTTGGATAGAAGTGCATGCTCCTCGACACATGCACCCCATCAAGTCCCATCATGGCAGCCACCCTAAACCTTCCTAGCCATGTGTAATTAGAAGTAAGAGTAGGCGAAGAATGAGAACTCAAAAATCAATAATTCATAGAAGAAAGTAGGGGAAACCGTCTTAGGTAGGTAGTGGAGTAGTGGTGTACTGGCGAAGCTCAGGCTGCATTGGCCGAAGCCATGGCCAAGGGGAGCTGAGAGGAAACCTGGGAAAGGCGGCGCATAGGGCTCGGCCATGGCTAGAGGCCGAGTCATGGCGTTGGTAGCCAGGGTAGAGGAGGGCGACGGTGGCCTAGGGTGGAGCCATGCATGAGGGGCGACAGGGAGCTTGCTGGTGGTGAGGCTGGCCAGAGGCGACACCCAAGGTGGCAACGCTGAGCAACTTGCCATGAGCGCGCAGAGGGGAGGCAGCGGATCCAGTTTCGGATGGCCGAATATGGGGCGAAGAGTGAGGGGGAGGAGAGGGGTAAGGAGGACCGATGAGGGAGAGGTGGCCGGTGGCTGGGGAGCGGCCAGATCTGGCCCTGGCCAGCTAGATTTGAGGAGGACGGAGCCCGATGAGAGAGAGAGGGAGAGAGATGAGAAGAAGAAGAAGAGTGGAGGAAGAAAGAGATAAGGCCATTCGACCAGACTGAATGGGAAGGAGAGAGAAAAGAGAGAGCTCGGGTGGGGGAAAGAAAAGAGAAGAAAGAAGAGAGAAAAGAAAAGAAAAAGGAGGAAAATAAATAAAGAAAAGGAGAGGAGAAAAGAAGGGGTTTGTGATGGACGCGTCGAGCCCTTAACGCTGAGCATCCAGTTTCGCCAGTATTGGGTTATGCACGTAGGGTCGTCGCTGCTTGCTTAAGCACAGGTGCCAATATGATGTATAAAATCGGGTGATGCTCGTACAGGTGGAGGCCCTGGTTTGGATCCATCCACGTATCACCCCTGAGAATAACTAGGCAAGTGCATGGTAAACCGGTAATTTCGGGTAATGGTTGCCATTAGATGAATATTGCTGCATTACTTACCATACTATTATGAGTTGACTATTTCTGACTGCATGTTGAGGAAAGATGAATAACAGTTATTGAAACATGACATGTTAATATGTTTAAATGGAGAATTTGCATTGCATGCGTGCATGTCATGAAAATAGATAGACTTTATGGTATCATTGGTCTACTTTGTGTAGACGTTCCACGGGAGTGGACACTGAGATCTCCATATAAAAATGATAGGCTATTGAGGTCCCCGTATGAAAACGGATAGGTTTGTGATCCCCGCATGGAAACAGGACGTGCTTGGGTGAGCATCGACGGATGCTCACTCCGCTATACCGGTATAGGCTAAAGAGATTAAAGAGAGGCGTATGTGTATACGCAATTGCATTATGACGAAAAAAATGGTTCAAATGCATAGTGAATGATCGATGAAAAATTAAGAGAGATTAAATAAAAAAGAGTGAGGTTGTGCTAGATATTGATTGGTACGTGTACCTGTTATTTATTGTTTTACTTTGTACTTGCTCAATCTCTGGCCTCACCTTTGCTTTGTTTGTTTTTGGGTGATCATTGAGGGCGTCATGCACAGGTGTGAGTAGCACATGAATAATTTTATGTACCAGCAGCACTTTATGTACCACTTTTTGTTAGTATGTTTAGACTCTACTGGCATGATATGGTAGTTAGAGTTAAAATGATATAATATATTTTGAGTCGCTGCAATATGAATAAAATAGTGTTGGCTTCAAATTATTAACAGTTGTTGAAAATGATAAAAATATATAATAGAGGTAGCATTTCAAACCTAGAGGATGAACAAGGTGTTACAACTGCCGTCTCAAAGAATACAGATAAAAAATTATCAATCACAAACAGAAAACAGTCATGTCAAAAAAAGGGCCTTCATATGGCTGTGCAGGATACGGGACCATCATTGCATCGTTTTTCAACTCCTGTGGTGGCCTCGTCTCCCCTCCCTCTGGTCCACCTCCGTCCTTGGAGCTGCGAACAAGGACATGCCAAAAATGACTCAACAACTCGGGCCTGTATTTTTGGCTGAAGCTTATAGCTTTTGGGATGTTTATACGAGAGATTACAGAGTAACAGAAACTCACGTGCGGTTTCTGCTGATATAAATAAAGTCGGTATAGTATGTGCTATAATTAACTAGTAGACCCTATTTTGAAAAGATACTCTATTTAAAAACTAGTTACTATAAAAAAAAATTAAAAAGTAGCTTTTAGAAGTTAAAAAGAATAGGCCCAAAAATCGGCTGGGACAAGGGGAGAAAGCAAAGGAGCTTTTGGCGCCCACGTGTAGGCCGCTATAAAGACAAGCGCCTTTAGCATTGACTTAACCAGGAGATTTACTTGGGAAATAAAATGGAATTCACACGCAGGGATAATGGATTAGCAGCAACGACATTAACGTTTTTAATTTATATGTATAGGATAGTTAATGGGTGGTATATTGTACACGAATAGAATTATGCCTAGTTTGTATAAACTTCCTGTTTGGAGTTTGGATCAATTCGTGCGCGTAAAATTCTACCAAATAAGTTGACGTGACTTGAAGTCGATAATGGCCCGAGTGAACTATATAGAAGTATAAGTAAATTATTCATCTTTCTTCATCAGTTTAAGACTAATTAAAAAATAGTTATAATCTGTTTTTCTTGAGTTCAAGATCCGATCCATCGTGGCTACTCTCTTCTCTCCTATGGTGTCCTCCGCCTCGTCAAAGGGCCCGTTGATTACGATAGGTTGTTTTAAAGTTCCTTCACTTCTTCTGTAGCTTGTTTTAATTTAGTTTGTTAGCCCCTTTTGTTCTCTCCGATGAGTCTCCCATCGGATTTCCTTTGTCCTTTATGGGTATTGGTGAAGTGTCGCCTACCAAACCAACTCACTGGACAATATGAAGATGTGTAAAATGGAGTTGTTGCCGAGTCAGTTAGGTATAAATAAATCTCATTTGGTTTTTTCCTTCCAACGAATATCACTACTACCATGGTGTAGATCCCATATATCTATTGTCTATTCCCGTGATTGTCATTAGTCACGCCACCGTCACTAGATTCGAAGAATCTGGCAAGTAAGACAAGCATGTTTATGGGTTTAAGGACTTGATAGTAATATATGTTATCCATGGTCTACAATGTAAAAGTTGGTGACTATGTATACTTTAATAATGTGCTATTCATACAAACCAAAAAAATACCTTTCTAAACTAGTTGAATGCCCATGCTAATAAAAATCATATTACTAGATCACATGGAGTCACTCGCGCGTGGCTAGGAGCCTAGGATTGTGCCATGCCCTTGGATCCATTGTGGTGCCCTGCTAAACTCCGCCCCAGATCACGTTGCGCCTCCACCAGTCTGCACGGCCTACATTGTGCCCTAGATGTCTAGTCATGCCGGGCAAAGCTCGATCTTGGCCCGTATTTGCACCTCCACCTTAGTGCTTAGCCTGCATTACGGTCCTTGTGTCGCACCACTCATGGCCGAATTGAGCCTCGACGTCACTGGGAGAGGTGGCTTCACTCGACGCGCAACGATGGACCCATCAATGGTGAAGTGGGGAGGTGAGACGGGAGAACGTACATCCTCTGCCACCTGAGTCTTTTATATTAGTAAAGATAAAGAAAAAAGAGAATAATTTAGATGAGCTTGAGCAGCATGTAAACCCAATGAAACCAAAACAAGCAGAAAGGCCCAAACAAATTGCTAATCGTGGGTATGCTTGTTCCACGTAGGGGCTAAGCTTTAAGCAAAATTTGGATATACAGCGTGTGATAACACAATACATATGACAACATAATCAACAAAAAATGGTACCCATCCTTTTTTTCAGTTGACACTATGTTCCTTTTTACCAGTCTGCTGTGAGCAATTTGCCTGTCATGCACTGCCAACTACGCAAAAGCGCTTACATCTGGACTGTGCTTGTCCATGAAGCATTGCACAAGCTAAACCTTCGATTTTTCCGGGTTTATTTGCTATTTTCTAGAGCTCTTTTGATTTTATTTGAATTTCTGAAAGAGAAAATTCTTTAAAAAACATAAGCCATTGGGCCGAAGCCCACTTCCTCCAGCCCACTTTCTCCTCCAGCCGCTCAACCCAGTCTGCCCACCTTGCCACGTGTCAGAAATCGGGCACCCACGCTAGCCATCCGACGGACATCACCCGCACCTTTCCCAGCCGCCCGTTGCGCCACACGTCAACCATCGGGGACGCCTAGTATTGTTCATCGTCTTCTTCCCAGGCTCTCGTCATCATCTCCGTTCGGGACTCCGCTGTCCGCCTCTAGCCCGGTCTTGGCATCCGCGTCCACTCTGCGTGCGCCACTCAATGTCTCCTTCCCGGACTCGGCATCCGTGCCCGCCGTGGACTCCTTGAGGTCTGGGTATTTAAGGTCGCGCCCGCCCTCATCCTTCACATCCCGAGCCGCTGTCCTCGCTGAGTTCGCCCGTGCGCCACCGTCGTCGGAGTTCGCCGCCGCTGCCTTCGTCTTTGTCACCATTTGCTTCTTCGTCGTCCCACCATCGTCGTCGGTGAACCTCGCTGTCACTCTCGCCGTCTTCTTTCTCCGCCAACCGAGCCCCCGCCACCGGTGAGTCGCCGCTGTCAAGCCGTCCTACCACCCTCACCCGATTGGCTGCAGCCTAGTTGCGTTCACCACTCGTGCGTCGCCCTCGGTTCACGCGTCACCTCAGTCTGCGTGTGGCACCTCGGATCGCACCCGCGCGCCCACTCGCTTAGACTTCCCGTGCACCCCGTAAATCGTGAGCCGTGCTGCTGACAGCTGAGCCCCACCTGTCAGAAGCACTGTTCTGTAGACCTGTGAGCTAGCCGAGCTGAGTCAGCCGCCAGGTTGACGTGTCTACCATGTGTCATGGCATCCCAGGTGCCATGTTAGCATGCCCCGTCAACCCTAGTGCACACGTGTCTGCCCAGTCAGCCGCCGCGTCAGCAAGCTCCATCGGTAGCACACTGTTTCGTGCACCTGGTTCACCGTAGACCGCCTATTTTGTGAGCGGAGTTCACAGCACAGTAGCCTTTCCGATTTTCAGCATTTTTCTTTAGATTAGATTTTCTAATAGCCCGTTCTCCTCCGTCTGAACTCTGATTTTGATTCTTTTTCCTAAATTCATTTAAAATTGAGCTCTATTTTTTTGTTCTGGTTTTGAAGTTTTTGGAGTTCATTTGAATTTATTTTTGTGCTTCGTTTTGTTTTCTCTCTTGTTAAATAACGTGTTCGAAGGAGCTGAAGCAAGATTTGAAGATCAAGAGCCAATAACTGAGCAAGGCCAAGTCATGTCCTTTGATCATATTGAACCCAATTTTCAAATCTATTATGTATTATTTTTTAAAAAAATTATCATGCATTGCTAGTTTTATACAAACCTTGTATAAATAGCTATTGTCCAAATTGATTAATTCATCCTTGATAATTTGAATACCATGATTTCATTGTCACCACAGGATAGGTAATTATCTAGTGATGCAATATTAGTTGTCACATGGGTTGTATGTTTAGAATTGCTTAGCCATGCTTGTAGTGCATTTGGTTTATCATCACATGTGATTAATTAATTTTGACTTAATGATATACTGGAACGTGGTGATCAGCCACAGTTATAAAATTTGTATACCATGACATGGGTAGTGTCATTGGTGTTGGTTATACAAAAATGATTTTCACTCGGGTGAATGATCGTGTAGTAAAGGGGGGTGCAATCTGCACATTGGGATGTGGATGCTTCGCTTGGGTACATTTAAGGACTTAACTTTGTGTGCCATTGATCTGAGCCTTACCACGCAAACCATATGTCTAGTATGGGATAGACCTGACATAATAATTTGTGAAGTTTCAACTTTGGTTTCGCTACTGATGTTGTTATGGCGGGGGGCAATTATCGATTAGGTGGTCAGCCTACTCGACGGCTAAACCTTAGCGAAAAGGATCAGGTTGAGATAGAGCATTGTAAAAGGCTTGTTGTGATTTTCTTTAACGTGAGGATTATCATATCGTGTAGGTACAGTTGTGCAACCTCTGTAGAGTGTAAAACTATTCGAATAGCTACGTCCTCAGTTATAAACAATGCTTAGTGATTTCACACGAAGGGTAGAGTTTTCATAAAAATATGGTTGGGTTAAGTTGGGAAGTGAATGATTAGTTTACTGGTGATTCATTACATGAATCTTGGTTCATGGGTGGTTCATTGGAGTGAATGGTTAGTTTACTTGTGGTTAATCTCAATTCCTTTGGTTACTTATTTATTACCATTTTAAAGTTCGCTTTACAATCTATTTATTGTATTTACTTTAAATTGTTGCTTTCTGTAAATCTACCTTTCAGTCATTCTTTGGTAAGTTTTGCATACTATATTGTATTTTTGTTACAAACGATTTGCTGAGTAATCTATGTACTCACGGATTCATTCACATTTGCTCGGTTGAGAAAGAATGACCATATCAGCAAGGGGTACCAGGAGGATACTTCGACGACTTCACGGATTAGGATCTCGCTCCCCAGTCGATTGCCTGTGGGCATGTCGAGTGGCTACCATGCTTATTTCTATTTACCGCTGCAAGTTTCTTAAGCCTTTTAGGCTATTAAATTGTAAGTCTGGCCATAAGGTCGTACTCTAATTTATAAATCAATAATATTTAAATCTTTTCTTAGTGAATCGTAATATGTTCGATATTTCATCTTTGTTTATACCGTGTGTATTAGCGTGATTCTGATCTAGTGCAGAATACACAGGAGAGTCCGGATTTGCATATTCAGGTCTCTACAGTTTCCTATCAGATATCAGTGTTACGTTTCTTTTCTTTCCTCTGATAAGGAGAACATATGTGGAAAGATACATTGTAAAGCACCAGAATGAGCCCAAAAAACTTACTGCTCCAGTAACAAAAGCCAGGGTATACTCTTTTGATAAGCTAGGGTATCTAATCTTGTAAGGAAACTGAACTGTTGTTTTTTTCTCAACAGTATCACTATACAAAAGTAGTCCTTTAACTTCATACAACCGTGTTCTCTGGTTGCTTGCTCCATATTGCCTTCTGTTCTGCAAAACTACTAATAACGGCAGACCGCTCCTTGTTTCCCAGAGAATTGGCAACTCGATCGTAATATCCTTCGCTATTGAAATCTACTAATACTTTTACCAAATTTGCACTCTGCTTGTCGACCACAACCTGCCCATCCATGCTTGTTGTACTGTTGGCAACAATGCTGATCGGCTTCAGTTGTAATGACTGGTTCATATTATATCCTTCCACCAAATAAACAGCACCAAGGAGTTCCCCCAGAAATGTACCCTATTATTATGACAATTTGCCCCCGAAAAAACACAATTAGTATTGAATCAAGTGTAAAATATAGTACAATAGTTTGAGATATAGTAGTTGTGGTGTTGTGTGTTCTGCATCCTCAGCCATTTGTTCAAAAAGTGGAAGCATGGCCCTTGGGAATCCTTAACAGTTTAACTGGAAATTTGATGGTCAGAAATCAGGATGCATCTAAGCATAAAGCAAGTAAGCCAGTTCCTCGTGAGGAATGATGAGTCTCTCTTGCTTTGTTTGGATTATTACTGCTTGGTTGGACGCTCTAGGGGGTCTTAAACGCAGAGTCACTTGTACCATGATGTGGAAAAGGCTCAGTATTTCCAGCTCTGTCTCTCTCTCTCTCTCTCTCTCGCAAAATTTACTTGTAGCAGAGAAATAGAAGGAACGGCAGACATTTACCATATGGTGATACAGCTGGTGCTTCTGTTGAAGATCATGCAGCGACGACAACAAGTGGAGGACAAAACTTGATTCTGGAGTATGTTCAGCATGCTTCAGAGCTTCAAGGAAAGCCTGAAAGGAAGCAGCTTTTCTTTGAGAGCTAAGAGGAATCAGTGTGATATCCAGAGTGGACTCTAGAACTGTTTTCGCAGCTAGGGGATCAAGAAACATATTAAACTCTGCATATCTATTTGACCGAACTGTGAACACGTTTCCCTTTGAATCATTTTCATCTCTGATATGGCCTCCAACGACATATACACTCTGCATAGAGGAGAATTTTGTAATTCAATATCAACAGTGATAAAGGTGAAGTTATCATAGATCAAAAGGCAGTTCGTACTGCATGGAAACAAAAGATATCAAACAACTGACCTTTATTACAGAACTTGCATTCCTGTCAGAGAGCACGATGTTGGCCAAATTTGTAAGAGGTCCATTATTAAGGATAGTGATCTTCTCGCTTGGATCAAGTTGCTTTTTAACAGACTGCCAAACTTCAAAAGCCAATGGTTGCCGAATTTCCGGATGATCAGTATTTCTAGGAGCGCCATATTTTACTGAATTTTCAGCAGTATACCTAATTATCGAAATCATAAAGTCGTAAATATACAGCCACGTGCATTAATTCATATGTGGGTCATTTGGTGGAAGGAATACCTTCTAGGACTTCTTGGCAACGACCGAGCTAGTCCATAGAGAGTGTCAGAGTCAAGAAGTCCGCCACTTCCTTGGGGAATAGCACTGACATACTTGCAACCAAGGGTTGGAGTTCCTAATGCAGTGGTATTACCACGGCCAACAGGAATGTCATCACGGCCCATCATATGTAGAATGTCATAAATGATATCAATGCTTGCGGCATTGGCCCAACCATTGCTGCTGACCAAAATCCCCTACAACCATTATAATACAATTACTTTCACAGAGAAAAATACAGAAACCAAAACTTTGTGTTGTATGGGAGCAAATTACTGTGCCATTTCGAATAATTGTACCTTTAAATCTATTACTTCAGTGGGTGCCTTCAAGAGGTATATAAGGGAAACAAAATCTCCAGGACTCATGTCCATGTCAAAAATGACCAGTTTCCCCCTAGTTTTGTTTATGAAGTCTGGCTTGTAAAGAACCTCTCTGTAAAATGGAAACTGTGTCATAATGTTGAAACGGCCAGAGTTCTCACGGAGATTTAGGACCTGCAGGCCACAGTTTAGTTATTACTCAGTATAGGCCAACATGACATAAACAATTGCTGATAAATGCTTAGAGGCAATTTTTATTTCGTATTTAACACTACATGTGAGTGCATCAGCTCCTACATATACAACTTTGTGTGACAGGACATCAATTACCCAAAGAGCACCTAATCTATGAAAGGCTAATGAGCATGCAGGGTAAAAAGGCATGTCAAATAAGGTCCCATTATTAATGAGCTATTGTCCATAAGATCTAAGGTTCAGTAATATTCTTTAAAAAAGAAAAGGAAAGGAAAAGTTAACTATTATGCTGCAGCCTGCAGAGTGCAGAAATACTGGCTCATGGCAATGTATCTGTAGGCTGCTATCACTGGTAAGCTGATATTGAATAAATCACTGCATAAGAAAATTATGATCAATTAACAAACTAGCAGTTATCTTTAAGTGTCAAGTGCTGGTTTACATGACATAGGATAAACCAACTCAAAATGAGAACTTCAAAACTCTGTCAAGGATTTAGAACTATTGACATATACATGTAAAGAACAAATGGCATGTAACTCGCATGTTGTCATACACAAAGAGTCAAATTAGTTGGAAGCTTATAAGATGAGAGAAAATTGCAATTATAGGACAGCAAACAATGCGCTTCGCAATTATAGGACTCCAAACATCGACTTCGTTAAAATGACCCTTGAAACGTTGGCTTCTTGTTTTTCATGACATTTGGTGTATTAAGTCTCTTTTCTCATCTAAATACATGTATTTGTTACCCAAAGTGACCCTTTTGCTCTTCAGCCATTACGTATCGTTGATCCATCGATTCATCTGCCCGACGTTCCTCCTGCCCGACGCCCTAACTGAAGGGCAAAAGGGTCACTTTGGGTAACAAATACATGTATTTAGATGAGAAAAGAGACTTAATACACCAAATGTCATGAAAAACAAGAAGCCAACGTTTCAAGGGTCATTTTAACGAAGTCGATGTTTGGAGTCCTATAATTGCGAAGCGCATTGTTTGCTGTCCTATAATTGCAATTTTCTCATAAGATGATTGCATTCTTTTCCCTAAAAACAAGATGATTGCATTTGTACAGGCTAGACACTGAATTTTGGTCTGACAGAATAAATATAATGGGTAAGCATACGTATTTAATCTTGTGCATTGTGAATCTTGTGGCATGCAAGGTCATGAGCCAAGGGGCTTACCTCTAGGAAGCTCTTGAAAAATTCCCTATCCAGAGGGCTATTTTTATCTACGTTTGATTTAGCCTTTGTGGCAACACGAATGCGGACTGCTTCTGGACCAGACACTTCCTTAGTGTATCCATCCTAAGAATAGATGCAATTATTAAAAAACAAACGAGTTTGTTATACACAAAATTGGCTCATTCATCAAATGCACTTGCAAGTGAGGCAACTCACTTGTCCAATACTAAATAGCAACATTTGCACCGTTCTCATAATGTATTTCTTCATTAAAATTTACATGTATTCAAATCACAACTTGATTTTTTGTTGAACATCTTTTTTACAATTTTGCTATGGCAACATCATAACATAATTAATGAAGGTATGCACAGGAGATAAGTTAATGGAGTTTCATTGAAATTAATCAATATCAATTATACTTCTTTTATAAAAAATGTGCAACTGTCCCATAAAGATCAATTTGGCTACGCCATACCTCACATATTCCTTTTTTACTTCCCTTGATGAGGCAGAAGCTATCTTTAATACCAGTTTGAACATGCCCACTATGAACTCCATCCTTTTTAAGACCAAACTTGGGAATTGCACGACCATCGAATAATGGGTTTGAGCCATCATGTACACCATATGGTTTGTTTGAAGTTATTACTGTAACGTTCATATATTCAAGCTCAGCAAAATCATTTCCATGTTGGTTGTTCTTGTCATTGAGCATGCTGGAGATGGCTACACCAGAAGTAAAGGAATCCCACATAAAATTGCTCTGCATTAGGCCAAGAGAAGAAAAAGAAAATAATAAGAGAAAAAGCAGAAAAAATTCCCATATTAGCTATATATGGTGTAGCTCTGCATTAGGCTAAATGGAAATTTTGTAAAGATAAAGATTAGAAATATGAACTTACGGTATAGAAATTATCATCGAACCATGTGTCTCGAGTCATTTTCAAAGACTTGAAACAGTATTCTGCTTCATATGTACTTTGGTGTTGTAGGAATGCATAAAAGAACTCTTCATTGATTGGAATTGTATTAGTTGCATCAAGAGGGACAAGGGTGATTGGAATGCCAGAATGAAACACCTGACGTGGTAATATATTAGCTAATTTGCTGATCTGCTAATTGAAGTGACAAAATGATGAAATAAAGACAGCTTCACATATTATTTAGTTATTGTCTCAAGTATGCAAGATCAAGCTCATATAGAAGTATACTAAACACCTAATGCTTTATTTCAACAGATAAATCATAACTCCCAGCTTCAATATAGAAACAAATTCTTCTATAGCTGTTACAATACAAAGTCTAATAAGAGTGTGCAAGGCACTTAACCACAAAAGGAAAGTAACAAAGCTAACAAGTATGTCAACAAGTTAAGAAAATTACTAAAATATACATAATTTTAAAATCCCTCAGAAGGATTTATTATGGAGACTAGAAGACAAAAACAATAGATAAATGAGACGTGCTTGTGGATTTGCTCCTTTGGAGAAGAGCTACTATTTTGGATTCAAATTTAGTGAGATAGATGTGTAAAGAAATAAGAAAATCTACATTCAAAGTTCAACCAAAGAAAAAAAGGGTAGAAATAGGCAGCCTCTTTCGAATCTGAGACATATACCTGATATGCAGCAAAAGGATCTCCAAATATGTTGAATTCTGCATTGGGGTTGGTACTGTAACTAGTAAACAAGTTACCATGGTCACCACATTGCTGTGGCGTGCAAGATGTGGAAGCATTTTTTGGACAGCAACCTGTCGGGTTCTTTGATCTCACACCACCACCCATAATGTATATGTGCTCCACATTTCTTTTCAGGTGTGGATATGTCATGAGAAAAATGGCGAAATTTGTATGTGATCCTATCAGAATGACGGTTGTAGGGCCTGCAGATATTGTGTCAATCATTACTTGCTGTGCTGTAGGTTGCTGAAGTGGTATATATCTTCTGTTCCCCTGTTTTACAGATTAAAACAGTTATTTGGATATGGTAATAAATACTAAAATAAGCAGAGTACCAGCGCCTCTTTCTTCCATAAATTCCCAGTAGATACTAAAGTGATGGCTTGAAATTATAAAAAGTGTTCCTGAAATTGCTTTTGTTTTGCCCCAGGGCTGGTTTGTCAGACTGCCAATAAAACGTTTTGGCTATTTTGGTTTGTTTTATCAAGTAGGGTTTTCACCATAAATTCCCAATAGTCAACTTGTCCTGAAACCAATCTGACACCAGCTGAAATATGACCCGTTTCCAGAAACATTTAGACAAATATGCAAATTTTGATTAGCAGCCTTCTATCTTAATCTTTGTGCAGAAATAGTTGAAATTGAACTCCTTAAACTTGTGAAAAAAATCTAGAAACAAAGCTCGGAGCAAACTGTGAAGATAAAGAATTCATGATGATAGCTATGAAATTGAACTGCTTTGTTCCAGCAAAATGAGCTGCAGCTAACAAGGAAAAGAAAAGGAAAAATAGACCAAAGTGTCTTGTTTAGCACATGTTCTGTATGGCTGAAGGATTTTAGATCAAGGGATAGCTACATCTCAATATTTATAGTTATTTTAACAATGTTATGAGGCTGCCAGAAAATGCAGTGGTGCACAATCAACCAATTTTGGTGAACACAAAACGATGCATACCTGTGGAAGGAAGCTCCTTCTGATTCCAAAGTTTGTGTCTATGTCCAACCGTCCACCACCTTCTAGAGGAACAGCTTGCCTGTATCGGCATTCCCCGACCGTTGTCATGCCCTATATTTTAACCTGTATATTAGTATCTGCATTTTAAAAGGAGAATAACCTGAAAAAAGATTTAGATTGTCTTTCTTGAGCAATTCTACTCAAAGATAGTCTTTCCTACGCCTCATTTTAAAAAGAGATAATTGATCCTTTGCCCCTTAGTTTGGCTGCCTTTGATCATTTGCCCTCTTTTACTTTGTCATTCATATTTTGTCCTGAAATTCTCATACCAATTGATCTTTTGCCCTATCTGCATATTATATTATTTTTCATTTGTTTAACCCCTTGGAGCTCATGTGAATAGACCATGTTGCCCTTTTGTGAAATAGTTGAATAATTCCTCCTCTTTCTTCTCCAAATCCGGCAGATTGCTTCACCGTTGCGCCAACCTCTAGTCCAATGCCGCTTCAGCGACTTCAGCTCCTCGAGGCCGACTTTAGCAGCCGCAAGCTCCTCCATTGCACGGAGATCGAGGCGGGCGAGATCCAGCGCCTCCACGACGCTGAGCGCCAGCTCCTCCTCCAGAAGCAGCAACTTCAGCCCTGCCCCGCCGCCTCGCCCTCCGCTTTCTCACCCACCTCCACCGACACCGCTAAGGCGCAGGCCGAACACCAGGGCGCCTGCACCAACCGGCCATGCTCTTCGGCGAGGACGACGCCATACGCTTCCGCTACCTCCACACCGAGCTTGAGGACCCAGCTGCGCCCGCCACCATCTCAAAGTTGTGGACCAAGGCAGTGGCCGTGGTGAAGCCCAAGGCTGGCACCGCGGCTGGGAGACGGGAGGTCGGGGACGAGGGTAGAAAGGCGGCATTCGAGGAGCTCTTTGGTGCTACCGTCGAGAGGAGCGTCTTGAGGAGGAGGAGGAGCTCAATGTGCTCGTCGTCAAGTTGAAGCGCATTGCAGGCGGCCTCGAGGAGGGACGCAACGAGCTGCGCCAAGGGGTCGGCAGATGGGTCGGCCTTGCCATGGATGTAGGAGGAGCTCGAGCGCGGCCTCAGCGAACTTGGCGCTGCCAGAGTTGAGCGCTGAGGAGACTGGCGTGAGGAGCAGCTCCGAGTCCGCGAGTGAGAGGCTGCGGAGCGGGCCCGGCTACGAGGACGAGGAGGTCAGCGTGGAGGGGGAGGTGGGTGTGGATGGGGCCTACGCCGTGGGCGGGGGGTTCTAGAGGCGGTCGAGGATGGACTTGGCGGTGTGGGAGAGCTTGGAGTGTGCCTTGTTGCATCACGAGGCGTTCTTAATGAGCTTTTCGAGGAAGGACACGAAGGCCTCCACGAGGCGTAGGTCGGACTCCGGCGGGGACGGCGGCGGCGCCGCGGCCGCGGAGGCCATTATTACTCAACGGATTGGGGCGCTAGGTGGATCTGGATCTGGGCAGGGAGGGGGAGTGACGCGGGGGAAATTTAACTATTTGTCACCCTTAAGAATGCCACATATCCAAATGCTATCTTCTTCATTGCATTCAACAATTTGCCACTCTTAACATGTGGTTGACTAATTTTTTACCACTTTAGAGCCCACGAAGCGCCAAATCATGCCATGTCACGCGGGCGTGTGCAGGCGCGCGCGGGCGCAGGCAGCGGCGCAGGCGGGCGGGCGGCGGCGCAGGCGGCGGCGCGGGCGTGCGGCGGGGAGGCGCGGGCGCGGCGGGGAGGCGCGCGCGCGGGGCGGGCGCAGGCGGGGAGGCGCACGCGCGGGCGCAGGCGACGGCGCGGGGCGGGCGCAGGCGGCGGCGCGGGCGTGTGACGGCGGGGAGGCGCGCGGGCTACCTCTCCTCTCCTCCCCGCCTAATTGGCTTCTCTCTCCCTGCAGGCCGCCGGCGAGCCATCTCTTCACCAACTCCGGCGCCAAGGCTTCACGGTGACCCGCCGCACCCCGAGCCAATTGCTCGCACCTGGAGCACCGCCCGGCCACCACGAAGACATTCCCCACCTCACCGGGCTCCGTATCCCTCTCCGGCAAGCCGGCACCGTGCCCCTGCCCGCGCCACCGCCGGCTCCCGATGCCAGCCCGCCACGGTTACTCTCCGGACCTGCCAACGCTTCCGGTGAGCTCCCCTTGACCCACTAAAGCTCATGTTCCCCCTACTCCTCTCCTTTCCCCTCCGGCCGCCGCCGCCATTGACGGCCTCCCCGCCTGCGCCCGCGCGTGCGCCCGCCCCGCGCGCGCGCCTCCCCGCCGTGCCCGCGCCTCCCCGCCGCACGCCCGCGCCGCCGCCTGCGCCGGCGCCCGCCCGCCTGCGCCGCTGCCTGCGCCCGCGCGCGCCTGCACACGCCCGCGTGACATGGCAGTGACATGGCATGATTTGGCGCTTCGTGGGCTCTAAAGTGGCAAAAAATTAGTCAACCACATGTTAAGAGTGGCAAATTGTTGAATGCAATGAAGAAGATGGCATTTGGATATGTGGCATTCTTAAGGGTGGCAAATAGTTAAATTTCCCGTGACGCGGTGCGGGGGGGGGGTTTGAGGTGGCATAGAGTGAGGAGATGAGTAGAAGGGAAGGAGAGGGGTATTTTGGTCATTTATAGAAAAAGCGATTTGGAAAATGATATAATATGCAGATAGGGTAAAAGATTAATTGGCATGGAAACTTCAGGGCAAAATATAAATGGCAAAATAAAAGAAGATAAATGATCAAAGATAGCCAAACTGAGGGGCAAAGGTCAATTGAATTTTTTGTACGGATAATCTATTTTTTATTCGAAATTACATAAATATACCCGCGGGAAAATTTTTTGCAAAAATAGGCTCCAGTCGCCTAATGGTTGGGCGACTGGAGACTTTCGCCCAACCAGACCGCGACAGCTGGAGAGTCTACGAACGGTTGGGCGATTAATTGCAATCGCCCAACCGTTGGGCGCCTTCAATGTAGTCGCCGAACCGTTCGGCGACTGTGATTCAGTCGCCCAACGGTTGGGCGACTGAAGGTGGATATAAGGCGACGACGCAGCGCCGGACTGTTCTTCCGTTCGGCCAGCGCAGAGAAGAGAGGGGAAAGAGGGAGAGGGAGAGGAGAAGAGAAGGGGGAGAAGAGAAGGGGGAGGAGAAGGAGTGCGCGTTTTTCAGGTAAGTTTTTGTGTTATATTTTTTGTTAGTGTAGAAAAAATAGTTTAGAAAATATAGTCTAGAAAATTAGTTTAGAAAATATAGTCTAGAAAATTAGTTTAGAAAATATAGTCTAGAAAATTAGTTTACAAAATGTAGTATAGAAAATTAGTTTAGAAATATAGTTTAGAAAATTAGTTTAGAAAATGTAGTCTAGAAAATTAGTTTAGAAATATAGTTTAGAAAATGTAGTTTAGAAATTTAGTTTACAAATTTAATTTTCAAATTTTGTTTAGTAAATATAGTTTAGAAATTTAGTTTACAAAATGTGTAAACTAAATTTTGTATACCATTTATAATGCATTATTGTACAAAAAATAGTATTTAAATGTACATGTACAAAATTTAATTTTGCAATTATTGTACAAATTTAGATGTAGAAAATTTAGTGTTGAAATTTACATGTAGAAAATGTAATGTTGAAATTATTGTACAAATTTAGATATAGAAAATGTAGGGTTGAAATTTAGATGTAGAACATTGAATGTTGAAATTATTGTACAAATTTTCCAGGTATGGCTCGTGCTGGACGTGACTCGGAGTGGCGGTTCGCGCTGTTGGACGAGCACGTGGACCGCTCTCATCGCCCTTCCCGTCTAGTCCTGCCACCGGGGAGCACGGACGACCCGCCTCAGCTGGGAGTGGTCCGGACACGCACACCTCGCGTGGCCTGGGGACTCGACCCTCGTTGGACCGCCAGGTTTGCACTACTCCAGCGTTTAGTGCGACAGTAAGTTCGTTCCGTGCTGACCTTCACTTTGTTTGCAGGCTGCGGGATGCCGGGCTACTCCCTCTTGCCCGGATGGTGCAGGCCACGGACGAGGATGGAGGCGCTGGCGCCGCTGGCGGGGACGAGGGCGGGGACGAGGCGGGCGGGGAGCGATCACGACGCTTTCCGTTCGACCGTTCCCTGCTGACGGCTTTGGTGGACCGTTGGCGGCCCGAGACGCACACGTTCCACCTCCCATTCGGGGAGATGACGCCGACCTTGCAGGATGTGTCCCTGCTCCTTGGGCTTCCGATCGCGGGAGACGCTGCCTTCCTACCGGAGGCCCCGGCCCACTGGCGCGCTGACCTGCTCGCCAGATTCCAGGGTGTCGTTCCACCGGCCGATGACCACCACGTGTTCGGAGAGGACCAGACCCATGGGCCGACACTGAGGTGGCTCAGACAGTACCGGGTACGTGGTATATAAAATCGATCGTGTCTTCGAAGCTCTTATTTGTGGTATTACGTACTATGTGTTAATTTTTTTGCATTCAGGTGGAGCGCATGGTTCCGCAGGCAGACAATCAGCAGGTCTCGCGGCACCTGGAGGCGTACGTGCTGTGGTTGTTTGGTTGGGTGCTTTTCACCACCAGCCACGGCAACTCGGTGGATGCGCGCCTCATCGCTTATGCGAGGGCGATCGCTGACGGCGAGCCCCACCAGGTCAGCTGGGGATCGGCCGTACTTGCCGCGACGTACCGCGCGCTGTGCGATGCGTGCACGAGGGTCAAGGCAAACTCGATCCTCACGGGCTGTCCCCTTCTACTGCAGTTGTGGTCGTTCGAGCGCTTAAGCGTCGGACGACCTGTGCTTGACGACATGGGTCTGTACGGGCCCGAGATGTATCCAGGGGAGGGGGAGACGTCGACCGGCCGACGATGGGTTCTATCTGGTGCCGGCGGCGAGTAAGTGTTATCACAGTCTACTATTTCTTTCGTACTGACGATCGTCAATCTAAACAACTTGTCTTTCTTGCAGGTACAGTTCGCGCACGTGCAGGTCACGCGGGCGTACCGGGTCTTTCTGGAGCAGCTCGACCGCATCACATCCGACGACGTGCGCTGGGAGCCGTACGCTGATACGGCAGTGCAGGCCCGTGCTCCTGCCGGTCTGTCCTCACTTTGCTGGCGTGACAGAGCTTTCTGGCTCACCCGCCGGAAGCTCGTGTACCTCATCTACGTGGAGGACTACGCACCCCAGCGGGTGATGCGGCAGTTCAGGCTACGGCAGCCGGTTCCTGTACCAGTCGGACCATCGCTTCCGCGGCACGTGCACGGGTGAGTGATCGTTTGTGGTAAATATGTACATACTTACTACTGTGTTCGCAAGTATCTCACATTACGTAATGGTTCTATACGCAGGCACAGCGCGAAGGGAGTGAAAAGAGGGACGGACTGGTCGTTGAAGATGCATCCTTGGGTCGAGCAGTGGGAGGGTGCGCTCGACGACCGCGTGGAGGAGGACCGCCCGTACGACAGCACGGAGTACGCGGAGTACCTTCGCTGGTACTAGCCACAAACCCGTACCAGGCTCGTATATGTGGTAGACCCGTCTGCCACACACGTCGCCGCTCCGACGGACACGTACTAAAAAAAATATATTTCTAGACTATATTTTCTAAACTAATTTTCTAGACTATATTTTCTAAACTAATTTTCTAGACTATATTTTCTAAACTATTTTTTCTACACTAACAAAAAATATAACACAAAAACTTACCTGAAAAACGCGCACTCCTTCTCCTCCCCCTTCTCTTCTCCCCCTTCTCTTCTCCTCTCCCTCTCCCTCTTTCCCCTCTCTTCTCTGCGCTGGCCGAACGGAAGAACAGTCCGGCGCTGCGTCGTCGCCTTATATCCACCTTCAGTCGCCCAACCGTTGGGCGACTGAATCACAGTCGCCGAACGGTTCGGCGACTACATTGAAGGCACCCAACGGTTGGGCGATTGCAATTAATCGCCCAACCGTTCGTAGACTCTCCAGCTGTCGCGGTCTGGTTGGGCGAAAGTCTCCAGTCGCCCAACCATTAGGCGACTGGAGCCTATTTTTGCAAAAAAATTTCCCGCGAGTATATTTATGTAATTTCGAATAAAAAATGGATTATCCGTACAAAAAATTCAAGGTCAATTATCCCTTTTTTAAAAGGACAGTTCCCCGATATAGCATTACACAATGGAAATTAATTACATGATAACTTGTTTGTACCTGATCGATCAGAGGTAAATAACCACCAACGTTGGGATATATCGTGCCAGCGTCTGATATCCCCCCGTCACCACCAATGCCGACGGGAATGTCGTCGCGGTCCATCATGTAGAGGATATCATACAGATGATTCACAGCATGCCCAGCATCACTCCACGCGTTAACACTGATGGTAACTGCCTGCGGGTATTTCAAGGTAAACAATGTATCATGTTCTTGGGGAGAACTGCGAGAAGACACATCTATTTTTACCATCACACCAGACATGTCGTCAGGGGTCTGCAGAATCATTCAGTAGAATAGCTTTGGCTAATTGGTTCATCCTAGTGTGATTATCTTGCCATCACGATCTCCTCAGAAGACTACGCTTTGATTTGTATTAGCTCTTCTATTTGTTCTTGAGCGGTTACTGAGAAGAACGAATGAATTGACTGCCTCGGTTTCTCACCGCTCCGCTTCTTCCCCAATTGGCCCCGGCAGCGCAGAAGGCTCAGTTCAATCGCCTCGAGCGCCCCTTCCGCGTGCGCCGGACGTCAATCCACGGCCGCTGCCGGCTCCGCAGAGAAAGGCGGAGGGCACCACCATCGCCATCCCATTTGGATGCGCCTGCCGCCGACGCCGCTCCGCCACACTTGGTTCCCGCAGACGGCCGTTGCCCTCAGCATCGCCCCGCTACCACGTCTCCGCCCGTCGGCGTGCGCGTCGCCGCTTTCCCTATGGAGCGCGTCAGCTGCCCTCGTGGAGCGGCGGCGCCATCCTCCCCGACGGCGGCCGACTTCGCCCATCAACCATGATGGAGCCATGACCATGATCGTGTGGAAGGGTACTCTCGTCCATTTCACAAATTTATTGGGCCCACTACCCAAATCTCCAACGATTGGCAGTAGCCGCAGAAAATCTGACTGGGCCTGGTTCACCACCCAATTGGGTCAGCTCCCGGCCCGATTTTTACTAACACTTCCCTCTGCTTGTAGCATCGGTACAAGATACAGGATTTAGATGCACTAATAGCCACTACTTAGGCGTTTGGCATTGCGGTGTAGTATGATAATCTTGTTTCGTTGAGCCACCTTTAGATATTTTCGACTAGCCTTTTTCATAATCGAGTTGCATATTGATATATTATTGCGCTCCAGAAGATGACAACAACAGGATAACATCATTCATATAACTTTAATTTGACTTTAAAAAAATAGAACAATAGGTTTTCACGACGTCTTTTCGTAGCTTAAAAAAAATAAATATAGCAACCGCAAACAGAGTCTTAGTCCCGAATGGTCATTTAATTTATCGATAATTTATACCACTCTCTTTAATTTTAAAGACTATGTATGAAAGCACTTCTCCATTAAATATTTAGAAGAAAAAAAATAAGAGGTGGTAAGACTAAACGTATCACCGCAAATATTCTATCGAGATAGCTCTAAAAAAATATTCAATCGACATAAAACAAAAGGAGAGGGAGAATAATACAAAGTTTGCGACGGGCCCACTTCTCTTAGCATAAGAAAGAGAATCAGAAAATGTCTGTATAGGCACCAACTTCAGTATTGTTCCAACCGACCAACCGCAAGAAATACTCTATTGTAATTCAGTTAGTTCCTTGCGCGGTGAACTTTTGGGAGATATGGGCCATGGTGTGGTAGTGTAATACAACATATAGTCAAAGGGAAGATGTTCTATCACTGTCTTGTCTACAGCAACCGGTGTACTTTTAATTATGCTTGAATAATGACAATGCCATGAAACCAGCAAAGTTTTGTTTATTATATTAGCGCAGATTTAGCAGTCAGAAGGTTCGGTCTTGATTTCCATGCTCAAATACAAGTTTGTGACATGCACTCAACTATCAGTGACGATAATAAACTAGCTATAGCTTAATTTAAGGCATGTTCTTTTCAGCCTCTAAAAGTCGTTTTTGGACTTTTCTACAGTAACTAATTTTTAAATAGAGTGTTTTTTTAAAGATAGGGTCTACTAGTTAATTGTAGTACATACTTTACTGACTTCATTTATATCAGCAAAAACCGTATGTGAGTTTTTGTTACTCTGTAATCTCTCGTACAAACAGCTCAAAAGCCACAAGCCGCAGTCAAAAGCCACAGCCATCGAAACCCAGTTTTTGGTCGTGTTCTTGTTGCACTTTTAGCTCCTCCGAAATCAAAATAAACGAGATGGTTTATTAAAACAGATTTTCTAAATAGCTTCTCGAGCTTAAAACTATATACGTTATTCACGTTGGCATCTCCGCTGTCTGCTATCGTCTTGAAAACTATAGACAAAAGCCATTAGCTGCAATAAAAAAATCAGCCGCAGCCTAAAAAATATTACCGTTAGTTGTAGCCACTGGTCGAGTGCTCAAGGGTTGCAACAGAGCTCAAATAAACTACTTATCATAAGTTATAGCATTAGAAAACTGGCGTGCATACGGTAGTTTTCCCTATATATGAAAGTTGCATACATTCACAAGTCACACGCACGCACAAATGGCGTAATTATTCACAAAAAAATCCTTCAAGTAATCTAAGCATATGCACCTATTTATGCACAAAAGATTTCACTAACTCGAGCGGTGGGGAGATAGATGACAAACCCTACTTCTTCTTTTATAATAATGTAAAGATAAAGAAAAGTAGGCTTGGGAGCTTAACGAGCTACATATTCGTGTAACAGACATAAAGTTCATAAGCAACTCATTATATTCTACTCCTCTAGAACAAGGAATTTTTCTTACATTCTCGTAGGACTTGAATCGTTTTATGTAAATTTTTACACCCCAAGTAGGCCTTAAAACAAAAACCGATAAATTACTGATCAATCATCGGGAGGGGGATAATATTGAAAATTTCGTGTGTGGTTCATGAGCTCGGCAAGTCAACATAGATGTCGAATTACCGATCACTTCCATGTGGATGGAGATTACGACGTTTGACTTGATGAGATTTGTTCGTACTTTTTAGTGTTAAGCACGAAATCATGAAATGCCAGTTGCTGGCCACGAGCTGCACTAGTTTACTACTAGCTAGGAATAATATGTAGCGCTAATTAAGCACGAATCGAAAACGTAACTCAAAATTCACAAATGCCAGAATCAAAATGACGTATCATCGCAAAAGAAAGTAAAATCGAAATAATAGAGCAGTAGCTATTTGTATGTGGTTGCGATCTTTTTTCTTGTCGGGGTCGGTCCATCTGTCCTACACCTGCTACATGCATGGTCAGTCAACAAGCACGGTTTTGTCATCGAAGTCGCTAGTGAGCGTGACCTACGACAGGAACGAAATTAATGCCGATCCCAGTACAGAGACTGTTTGCATTGACGAAAAAAACAAAAGTGATAAACATAGGCAGTTCGGGAAAAAAAAAACACCAGACATGATTTGGTTCTCTTGCTGCAGGCATGCTTCAATAATCACGAAAATGGTAGTAAGTTTGTTACGTAAAAACGCTCTAAATCTCTCTTGTTCCATTAACCTCGTTGATCTAACAAAGGCAAGACATCCTAGGAGGCTTCTACAAAAGGAATCCAACTCCTTTCCTCGCTTGTACTGGGACTGTTTGCATTGACAAAAAAAAAAAGAGTGATAAACATATGCAGTTCGGGAAAAACACCAGACATGATTTGGTTCTCTTGCTGCAGGCATGCTTCAATAATCATGAAAATGGTAGTAAGTTTGTTACGTAAAAACGCTCCAAATCTCTCTTGTTCCATTAACCTCATTGATCTAACAAAGGCAAGACATCCTAGGAGGCTTCTACAGAAGGAATCCAACTCCTTTCCTCGCTCAGAAAACCACTTTCTACATTACGACAATCCTAGCTACCTAGATGCAAAACCATACGATGGACGTGCATGCAAGAAAGAGAGGAGCACCTCGAGCTCGAACTCGGAGCGGTTCTGCTTGAGGATGTACAGCAGCGCGAAGATGTCGTCGGTGTCCATGTCCGTGTCCACCAGGATCCGCTGCGGCGCCGCCTCCGCCGCGCCACCGGCTACAACCGCCAAGACCATCGCAACCACGGCCGCCATCACCGCCTTCTTCCTCCATCCCTCCGTCGCAACCATACCCCCCGAAGACCCGGTGCCAGCAAGTATTAGCAAACTGTATGCCGTGGCAGTCGTACGCCCGTCCTATCCCCCCTTCAGCGAGCAGTTAAGGTAGCCACATGCCAATTTAAGCTGGCTATGGGGCACAGCAGAGACGTCATTTCCCTTTTAGCTTCTAACTAGTTAGAGACATGTGCATTACAACGAAGTTATAAAAATAATGAGACTAAATTTATTGTCTGACCAACTTCACACATCAAACATTGGAGAGTAAACGACAGAGATAGAAGAGTGGCCAGAATACACGAGGAGATGAGGAAAGTGGAGGGGGTGGGCGGTTGTATCCTGAGAGAGAGGATGAGGAGAGAGACGAATGGTCCAGATCAAATCGAATGGCTGAGAAGAGAGGAGGGAGAATGAACCAACCACCAACTCACACTTTTATAATAGTAAAGAAAATTAATTTTTGATTTCTACAATAACTAGCTAAATTCTATAAATTAATTGCGGTATACACTATAACGACTTATTTATATCGGCTAAAACTTCACATAAATTTCTATTACTTTATACTCTCTCATAAACAGCTCAAAGACATAAACTATAATAAAAAATCATAAACCAAAGCAAAAAAAAACAACCCATTAATAATTTTACTATTTTCTTACTGCCGTTCCACTAGTCCTATGGTACACGCGACTATTTGGGTGTGCGTTTTCATTGCTCACCGGCCTTCCTCTAGTGCCTTTTCCTGCACGCTTCATGCTATTTGTAAAATTGTACTTTTTATGTTCTTTTCAAGTGATATTTTACAATTTATACTGCCGATTTTTTAAATCTAACCAATAATACATTTAAAATTATCTAAATTGGCCATATAAAAACTACATTATTAGATTTATTGGTAAAAATACTTTTATAATATTATAATTTTATTAATATATAATAAGATAAAGTTATGAAGATATATCAAAGCTATATACTAGAAATCATGAAAACTCAGAAATATCACTTAACAAGAACAGGGGAGTAATAGGAGTACTTCGGGCTCTGTCTGGTTGTGACGTTCTATACACGATTAGCGGCGTGTCGTTTGGGGAGGGGCGGCCGGGGGCACTGGATTATCTGCGACCGCCGCGCGTATCTCCCGATCGTTGGAGAAGCGCGCTTGGGAAGATGACAACTTGACGAAGTGGACAATTTGGGGATCTTTAGCTAGCGTCCACCTACAAACCAATCATATGCTTCTATTAAGAAAAGATTGAGTACTTGTTGACTCGTTGTGCTTATGTAATTGAGATGGAGAAGTAGAGGTATTAGATAGAGGCACCACTCACGGGTAGGGTGTAAACGGGTCGAATTCGGACGGATATTGTTGTTATTATATCCTAACCCAAATTTTTTCTCCGGATTCGGTACCAATCGGATTCGGTGCCGGATCGGTCGGGATTAACCCGTTTGTAAGGAATGCATGCTATACAACAAATGGAGTAGGAGGACGTACTATCAAAAACTTGATGTTACTACTTAATAGGCTGATGTGGAAGATTTTATTTTACCATTGCAAAAGAAAATGAAACGTCAAATAGTAGCACTAACCTGAAATCAAACTTGAAGACGTATCGGATTCGGACGGATATTGCTGTTACCATATCCTAACCCATATTTTTTCTCCGGATTCGGTACCAATCGGATTCGGTACCAATCGGATTCGGTGCCGGATCGGTCGGGATTAACCCGACCCGTTTGCACCCCTACTCACGGGCATCGGGGCATGTATGCGGAGGATTAAAGGTTCTCAGGTAGCTGTGGGGTCTACGCATGAGTGCCCATCAGCATGAAGTAAATTATTTACAGGCCATGGTCAGTTATCAGTTTTAGAGGTGCAAACGGATCAGTAGTGTTCGATCAATACGGATAATTTTTAAATTTATATTTTGTTGGATCGGATATTTATCAAATAGTATTAGATTAAAAATTAATATAGACCTTTTTCTGTCAAATATGAATATAAATTCGGTAACTCACTATCCGTCGAATATAAATACGGATCCAGATTATCTGGACATTCATGGGTCAGATATCCGTAACATATATCCTATATTTCAGCCCAGTCCATTTATATGATACTTTAGTAGCGTATTATATATTAACATATACATAAATACTTGGAGTTAGGGAAGTAATCTTAGCTTATATGAAGAATTCATTAATGCCCTTTACGAATCTTGGAGTTAGGGATTTAATTATGAGGCTTAATAAAAATACTTATGCCCATTTAATCTTTCCTAAGTTCATGACAACCAAGAAAATGGCAATAAAGATAATTAATGTAATAATTTGAATAAATGTATCGTTGATTTTAACACTTCAAATAATGGGAATTTAATCTACCTTGCTTAATTAGTTTATCTCTCAAAAAATGATTTGCATGCCGCATATAATATCAAGTGTGGTTTGCTCATCTCTAAAATCATGAGAACTCTCTTTTAAGTAGTGCTTAAATTATTGTAATAAAGTCTCCAATAATTACCTTAAAATGCTGAGATTTAAATTAATAGTTGTTTATGATTAAGAATTCTTAATCATAAATAAGGAGCCATTGATCTTTATCTCAAACCTAATCACTAATCAGCTGGTTCTCAGAAATGATGGTAAGCCCCTAATATTTATCCTAAACCAGATCTTGCACAAAGATACATAAAATACTTCCCTAATTAAAAGAATCTTGCAAAAACGCAATCTTGCCTAATTAGTAATCACCCAATCATTATATCAGGATTTAAATAATGATTGAGGATAACTATTAATGCAATATGCAGTCTTATCAAGAAAACCCTGTTAACTCATAACTCATCCTTCTATTAAAAATGCGGATCATTGATCATCAATAAATAAATTTGTTAAGCAGCTAAACAATCAACCTTGTTCATAATAACAATTAGTTAAATGACCAACCCCATACTTCAATTATTGAAGTAATGGTTTGATTAGCTGGCAGTCACAATTTCAGATAATATTACATCTTGAAATATCAAGCTAATTCAACCAATTAAGATTATACACATCACATGTGAAACTCATATCCTAAAATCACTAAGCTATTAACACTCAATGAATAATACTCAGTATCCCATCTATCCGTAGGTCCTGCTTGACTTACGGAACTTCATTAATAAATATGAATTAAGTAAAGAAGGTATTAATTAAAAGATTGGATCTTAGTATCTTGTAATTGGCTATGTCTAAGCCATATTTTTAAAGCAAGGTGTTCTCTCAAAATATTCCTTTAACATCGATCCTTCTTTTTTATCCTTCTTTTATCTTTCCAAGCAAAGTTGCTTATCACTCTACTCTCCCTCAAAATTCATTTAACCCCATCTCTATCCTACAACTCACGAAATCTCTTCTCTATCATAATATAAATTGGAACCTTTAAAGTTATTTTGATTTATTTGGTCTTTCGTTCCTTTGTCACATATTAGAAGTTTAAGTCTCGGGAAAGCGACAAGCTCAAGCGAGATCAAGACTTGCATAAAAGTGAAGACCTAGGAATTCAAGACTACTGACTGAGCAGGCTTGAACTGGATCAAGGCCGTGGTAAAACAAGCAAGGCAAGTCATCACTTTGATTATATTGATCCTACATTTTACACAAAAATTATATTCCCTTTAAATGATCAAATTGCATGCTTAATTTATTATGCAAATGTATGTCAAAGTTTAAAGTAACTACATGCCCACTTGATGATGTAATAATATTATTGTTATGCCATTCCTTCATACTTGAAATATCTGATCCTTGTCACCCTAGATGTTAATGATAACTTTACTAGCTATAAACCATATTAACTGCCATGCTAGTTTTGTCAAGTCCAGAGCACTAGTTTGCCCTAATCATTAATCTATAAACATGAAACTTGTTTTTGTACAGTCATGGGATGTAAATGACTGATAATTTGTGACAACTATATTTATATTTCTCAAAAACCCTAAAAATCTATTATACCTGTCTGGACGGATGGTAAGAGAGGTTGGTTCTCATGTCGCACGAGAAATTGTGATTTGTGGTATGAACCGCTCGGACAATTTAAGGACTTAATCCTGTGATGACCTCTCCATGTAAAATAGTACTACCACAAGCTAACAAACTGACTGTAGGCTTAGATGAATAATTTACTAGACCATTTAGTCATCTCATGGAAGACCAGTGCAAGAGGATAATAAAATTCTGACTTGAATGGGACACCAAGTAAAATGATGTTGCCATGGCTAGCGTATGTGAAAAGTAGAGTCCGACTACGCTAATCTATGGTGGAACATCCCGCACAATGTATAGGATCCACTAAGTATGGGAGCAGCCCATATGGGTGAGATACTAGGGGACAAGGTATTGTAAAGGCCTCGTGACGATCTCTCGATCTGCGCGACCATGGAATCGCGTAGGCCCATCAGGTTGATTGTCTCTTGTGGATAAAGATGTACAGTCTCTGCAGAGTATAAACTGTTGAACAACAGTGCCCATAGTCAAGGGTGGACATGGGAACTTCCTCAAGTTAGTTCTATTTCAAAAACCTTTATGGGTGAGATGAAAACTCGTCGAGCTGAGGTAACCCCGACTTTGATTTTTCGTGGAGGGAACTGTACTCCAGTAATGAAAGCTAGCATTTAGTGGAGGTAACTATGCACTGTAAAAGATGAATGTAACCTAGGCTATAATTAATATTGCATTCTCATATCAACTTTAGAAAACCAGTTTTAGTTAAAACTGCTAAGTCTCAGGAGCTTTTCTGTTTATTATACTTTCAAAACAATGCTTTTAGCAACTAAAAGCACCTCAAGCCTCCCTTAACAGCTTTGCATCTATTATTATTGCATCTTGTGTGGTGACTTGCTGAGTACCGTTGTACTCACTCTTACTTAATTACCATTACCCAGTCAATAAAAAAAGGTCAAGCCCTGCGTTGCTTTAAAGGGATTGACATGAGCTTCCGACGGGTGAGTCAGAAAGCCCGGTCACGCCAGCAAAGTGTGGACAGTCCGTCAGGAGTGCGGGCTTACACTGCCGTATCTGCGTAAGGCTCCCAGCGCACGTCGGCGACTGTGAGACGGTCGAACTGCTCCACAAAGGGTCGGTACGCCCGCGTGACCTGCACGTGCGCGAACTGTACCTGCAAGAAAGACAAGTTGTTTAGTATGACGATCGTCAATAAGAAAGAAATAGTTGACTGTGATAATACTTACTCATCGACGGCACCAGAGAGAACCCATAGTCGGCCGGTCGACGTCTCCCCCGGATACATCTCGGCCCCGTACGGAACAATGTCGTCTAGCACAGGCCGTCCGAGGCTGAAGCGCTCGAACGACCACAACTGCAGCAGCAGGGGACAGCCCATGAGGATTGAGTTCGCCTTGATCCTCGTGCACGCATCGCACAGGGCGTGGTACGTCGCGGCAAGTACGGCCGATCCCCAGCTGACTTGGTGGGGCTCGCCGTCCGCGATCGCCCTCGCATAAGCGATAAGGCGCGCATCCACGGAGTTGCAGTGGCTGGTGGTGAAGAGCACCCAACCAAACAGTCACAGCACGTACGCCTCCAAGTGGCGCGAGACCTGGTAATCGTCTGCCTGTGGATCCATGCGCTCCACCTGAATGCAAACAAGTTGTTATTAGTATGTAATAGCACAAATAAGAGCTTCGAAGACACGATCAATTTTAAAAACCACGTACCGGTACTGTGCGAGCCACCTCAGCGTCAACCCATGGGTCTGATCCTCTCCGAAGATGTGGTGGTCATCGGCCGGTGGAACGACTCCCTCGAATCTGGCGAGTAGGTCAGCGCGCCACTCGGCCGGGGCCTCCGGTAGGAAGGCAGCGTCTCCCGCGATCGGAAGGCTAAGGAGCAGGGACACATCCTGCAGGGTTGGTGTCATCTCCCCGAATGGGAGGTGGAAAGTGTGCGTCTCGGGCCGCCAACGGTCCACCAAAGCCGTCAGCAGGGAACAGTCCAACGGGAAGCGTCGTGATCACTCCACGCCCGCCTTGTCCCCGCCCGCGGCCAAGGCGGCTCCATCCTCCTCCGTGGCTTGCACCATCCGGGCAAGAGGGAGTAGCCCGGCATCCCGCAGCCTGCAAACAAAGTGAAGGTCAGCACGGTACGTTCTTATGGCGGCACTAAAACGCTGGCGTAGTGCAAACCTGGCAGTCCAACGGGGGTCGAGTCCCCAAGCCACGCGAGGTGTGTGTGTCCGGACCACTCCCAGCTCAGGCGGCTCGTCCGTGCTCCCCGGTGGTGGCACACGACGGGAAGCGCGGTGCGCGCGGTCCACGTGCTCGTCCAACAGTGGGTACCGCCACTCGGTGTCACGTCCATCACGAGTCATACCTGCAAAATTTGGATAGTAAATTTTCTACATGTAAATATGTACACTAAATTTTTTAAAACAATTTCAACATTAAATTTTTTACATCTAAATTTCTACACTAAATTTTTTATAGTAATACATCAAAAATACTATACAAAATTTGTACACTACATTTTGTACAATAATACATAAAAAAAATTTCTACATCTAAATTTTCTAAACTAAATTTTGTACAATAATACATAAAAATACTATACAAATTTTCTACACTAAAATTTCTATATCTAAATTTCTAAACTAAATTTGTAAACTAAAATTTCTAAACTAAATTTTCTTAACTAATTTTCTAAACTAATTTTCTAAAATAAATTTTCTAAACTAAATTTTCTATATCTAAATTTCTAAACTAAATTTTCTATATCTAAATTTCTAAACTAAACTAAATTTGTAAACTAATTTCTAAACTAAATTCCTAACAATAACGAAAAATACCTGAAAATCCCGCTTTCCCTCTCCTCTTCTCCTCCTCCCCTTCTTCCTCTCCTCTTCTCCTCTCTTTTCTCTTCTCTCGCTCGGTTTCTCGCGGTCGCAGAACAGTGCCCGACGACGGCCGGGCACGGCCTTTTAACCCCCCTACAGTCGCCACACGGTTGGGCGACAGGATTGCAGTTGCCCAACCGTGAGGCGACTGGGTTCCAATCGCTCCACCGTTGGGCGACTGCAGTTAATCGCCCAACGGTTGACATATAGTCGTTGGGTCACCGTCTGGTTGGGCGAAAGGCTCCAGTCGCCCAATGGTTGGGCGACTGGAGCCTATTTTTGTGAAAAAATTTCCCACAGGTATATTTCTGTAATTTCGAATACAAAGGATTATCCGTACAAAAAATTCACCATGTCTTGTTGTTACAGTTGATACTTGATACGGACATGTTTTGCGAGGAAAAGAAAGCTTTATTATTACTCAGAAACAAAGTTACAATCCTGAGCAATGATTTGCTCAACGCACTCCGGGGAGGAGTCCCGCCAAACTGCACTATGCTTTGTGCGTTTTGCAAGTAGCGCCAGCTCATGTGCCGCACTATTCTGCTCTCTTCGCTTTCTTCACCAAGAAACCAGGGAGGTCCCTGGCAAACTTCAGGGTCTCCATAATGGTGTACTGATTGATGTCTTGAGCATTGGTTCTGTGCCTCAATTAGCAGCTGAGAGACCACAGCGCAGTCCGATTCAAGAACCGCAGCCTTCCTAGTCCATTCAGCAGCTAGCATCACGCCTTCTCTGCGTGCCATCGCCTCGACTTCTTCAGCATCGCCCCCATCAAAAACTACCCTCCAGGCCGTCAGCAGCACCCGGCCCTGATGGAATGGTCGCGGATGATGACACCAATTCCTGCCTCCTTTGTCGCCGGTGAGAAGGCCGAATCAACATTGGTTTTGACCCATCCTTCATCTCGTTTTGTCCACTTCGCATTAGACCTGCACATCTGATTAGAAATTAGAGGTAGCTGGTTACAGCCATCTTGACACTGACAATGAGTTTCTGGGCAATATCATTTTGTTCCGGAGAATATTCACTACAAAATGTGTTATGACCATGGTGCTCAACGTGGACGTTTGCAAATGTTAGGATTAACACCCAGATGGATCGCTCTTTGCCAACCAAGCCTTCCATTTGACTTGCTACTGTTATTTTCACATAATGCAGCCTACCTAGCTATCCCCTATGTCACTTTTGTTCTTGCATAGCCTTTTACCCTTATTTACACACTACAAACTCTATAAGCAATTTATTGATGAAGTGCAACACTGGTGTATCGTGTATCTCCAAGCTTCTACTGGTGCGAATCTTCAAACTTCTGTTGCTGAACATTCACTTGACTTTGGAGGAAACTCTCCAAGTGATCTGGATTACAGGCACAGGTACATTATAGGCACTGGATTGCATCATGATAAATGCAACCCTAGGAATAAAACCCCATGCCGCCGTCTCTATCGCCGCCGCACCACCATTGTGGCTCCTCCGCCCCTCCTCCCTCAATAGCCGGGCTCCACTGAACCTCGAACCATAACTCCGCGAAACCCAGCGAGCTAATCCGGCAACGTCTGAATAAGATCCGACAGCAGAAATGAAAAGTAGAGCTCTTTTTCTTTAACAGGTGCACGATGCTTATCAATCTGGTGATTCATATACCTTGAACATCGTACCAAGGAATGCTGGGCTAGGCATAGGAATGTACACTAAGCCTATCTGGGTTAAGTCTCCAGACTTAATGCTGTTGCTTACTAATTTTAGTATTAATTTTAGGAGTACATACTTGTGCGCGTTTAGTGGAAACTGCATGTCCATGTTCCATATGGTTTTTGGTGCATCCCATAAATTCAAAATATATATAGGGAAGCGTACACGTATTATATGAATAGTGTGAACGTGTTGCTCTGCATTATACTTAAAAAATCGTGCAAACAATATGTGTACGTCCCATTCTTTTTCTTCAGTGGCGCGATAGCTGGTCCATTAAGCTGGCAGAATATTAATCGCCACATTATGTCTTCTGTTGCCAATGTTGGTCGGTGCCAACAGTTGACCCATTACGATGTCAATAAGAGTTTTGGACATATCTAGCACTGTAAAACCCAAAAATTCCAATTCTAGCTCCCAGAGCACATAAATTCCACTTCTAGCCCTCGTGCCGACCGCGGGACTCGGTGGAGGTGACGCGTGGCCAGTCATGCGGTCCGACAACCGTGACTTGGAAGTAGCAGCCAGCAGGGCCGAATCGCCCATCCATCCATACATCCTCCTGTTGATTCCCATGGAACGCCTCGCCGCTCCCTTTCTCCTACTCACTGCTGCCGCCCGGGGATGCCTCCTCCACCGAGGTCTCCGGCGCCGGCCGCCCCCAACGGCGACCGCTGTGCGCCGCCCTGTTTTTCGCCCCGCCGCTCCCTTTCTCCTACCCGTCGCTGCTGGCCGGGAATGCCTCCTCCGCCGACGTCTCCGGCGCCGGCCGTCGCCAACGGCGACCGCTGTGCGCCACCCTGTTTTTGACCGCCGCCGCGGTGCTCCTTGCCGTTGCTGCGCTCGCCAGCGTCAGGCTCGCCGGGCGGCCCATGGATGTGCTTTCGGCTGGCCCGGCGGAGGTGGATGCCGTGGCAAGGAGCAGGGGGCCGGAGTCGGGGGTGTCGGAGAAGACGTCCGGCATGCGACGGAGCGACGGAAGGCTGGGCGGAGACACGGGGAACGTGTTCCCGTGGAGCAATAGCAGCGCACGGGGTTCCACTTCACCACCTGCGACGCAGGGAACGTGTTCCCGTGGAGCAATGGCAGCGCACAGGGTTCCACTTCACCGCCTGCTACAGTTGAGTCGTGCGGTCCAAGACCGCACGACCTAGCTACAGTGCAATCGTGCGGTGCTGGACCGCACGACCGGCCACGCGTCACCTCCACCGAGTCCCGCGGTCAGCACGGGGGCTAGCAGTGGAATTTATGTGCTCTGAGAGCTAGAATTAGAATTTTCGGGCTTTAGAGTGCTAGATATGGCTAAAATTCTCCGAGATGGGCCTGAGATGGGCCTTAAATGATGACAGCCGAGCTGGCCATTAGTCACCCAAGCCCTCTGCTATACCAGTCAAAATGGATGTCTGTGCTAATCCGGCTGTGCCCGCTCGGACTGCGGACCGAAATGCCTTTTCGGCAGGATTGGTCCATCTAGACACAAATCCAGCCCATCGAGAGACGCCGTGGTCTCGGGGATGGGTGCGTCCACGACACCACGACCAACGAGGGCGTTGGCTCCGAAGATGCCGTCGGATCGGAGGCCACGCAACGCCCTGGACCGCCCGCGCCCGGCCAGCGCATTCCGTCGTAAGCTACGGGTCCTGTGGGCTCGCTCGATTATCCGACGAAAGGACAAATTAATCGCCGGAGTACCTTATATATCTTTATCGATCATCGCAATTCACAACACGTAGTTGGTCTTATTAACCGATGAGTAAGGGTGTAATCGAAGTGGATACGAATGAATATCGTTCGTTCTGTATCTTATTTTATTTTTTTCTTAGAGTCAGAGTCAGATACACATAATACCAGATACACATTTCTCTATTCCGTATTTATTCTGTAAGCCTTCAGACGGTCGGTCAAACAAAAATTATCCACTTCTTTACATAGGACATTAGACAGTATGATGCAATAAGAGTGAATACAAAGAGGCTAATCATTGAGATGTCAAAGGAAGAACACTCAATATTCCCCATTTATTTAAATGTGACAATCCGTCTAGATGTTATCTTGTTCCTATGAAGTCACAGCAGACTTCCTCATATCACTTCATACGGATATAAATGGACGGATAACACTTATTCCGTATTCTTTTCCATATTTTTTCATTGAAGTCAGACACAAATAATATCAAATACTCATTTATCTCTTTATTTGCTCCACAAGTCTTCAGTCGGACAAAAATTATCACCCTTACCGACGAGCGTGGAGAGACAATCAGCAGAAATTGTTGCTTCGTCAGATCTGAGGGTATGTCTTTGCGGCGTGTGGAGCTCATTTGAGTTCTAGATCGGTCACAGGTTCTCCCGGATTGGCATCAAGTTGGAGAAAATTTTTCCGCAATCTTTAAGGCTCCATTCCATACAGCGATAATTTCTATCTTTTAACTACTAGAAGCCAAACGTTATTTAGAATACGTTGCTTTTTTTAATATGAATTTTTTTCTTTACATTATTCATAGAAATATAATAATTTTTTATTTAATTGAATATCTCGTAAAAACTAACTGCCAGTATAATATTATTTTAATTAAAAATCAAAAGTCGCGGCACATTGAATTAGGGCCTAAATGAATTTGGCCTGGCAACTCTCGCCGGACCCTCCAAAAAGTTGACAAGTACAAGTAGCTAGCACACGAGTGTGTTTCTTCCAGATCACCATCGCTTGGGCTGGAGAAGAATACAAAGTGGATTGTCCAGGAGCGGTCGAGCTAATCGGCCACGGCGCCTACGGCCGTCCCGATCCGAGGGAGGAGACCACCTCATTGGTGGCACTCGCCCAGTATGCCGCATATATATTTTAAGCTTAGGCAAATGGAATAGCATACGGCTTTACGAGTGGTCCATGTAAGATCGTATCTTACCATTACCTTGCTACTATGTCTAAATAATAGTTGCTACATTTTTTTTACCAGCCTAAGAAAAATCACCCATTTTACCGAATTCACCCCCAGGCTTTTGTTTGTAGAATTGGTTTGAAATGGTTTGGTATTGTACGTTCCTACTTCTTACAATCCCACGATCGATCTGAACCCGTCCAGAATTAGCTGCGTCATGGGGCAAAAGAAATCAAGCCATTTTCACTCAGTAGTCAGTACAACCCAAAATCAATCACTGCTGAAATATTGTCACTTAATATGGTGGTATGAACCTAATTTGCCTTACAGACTACAGCTATCAAGCACTAAATAAGTACTTGCATGTACAAGTAAAACAGCTGGGGCAAATAATGTCGGTTAGGACGTCGGGTGGAATTTGAAAATAATTGGAATTTAAGACAATAAATACAGGACTTCAAGTTTTGGAGATATTAATATTAGTAGTACGAACTAGTAGTATGGATCATCCGAGTTTCCAAGGTGCACAGAGTACCTGCAGTTACTCTGAACAATAATCTTGTCCAAGCTTGAACTTTCTGAAGGGAAGGTAGCTTCTACTACCGTGCTGCCGTGCAAGGTGAAAACCCAAAAATTTAAATTTATTTAAATTTTACTTGAATTTAGAAGTTTTTGCTGAATCCAAAAAGTCTACAAGACCAAACCGCTTTCTTCTTTCAGAAATGCGCTTTCTAAGCTCAGATGTGCACTTAAGCCACTCCGCCGCCACCATTGTTTCCGCTGCCACATGCCGTGACACCGCGCCTACGCGCAGCACTCACTCACCAGTCGCCAGCATTTGCTCCAAAGCCACATAGTGGCCACGGCACCTCACCAGCTGCCCATACCGTGCTTTAATGCTGCCATTGACCCTGCACCGTGCCCCCCATCGTCGATTCGTGCCCACCGCAAGATAACTGTAGAATCAAGAATAACCCGACTAGAGAGTGGTGGATATGAGGTTTTTAAAATATTTTGGTTAAATCACAATTTTTACCAAGTATGAGCTTAATCAAAATCTTTTGCACAATGATAGCCTAAATCTTCTATGTTTCACTAAGATGTCACAAGTAATGTCAATACTAGATACATTTCTAGCTACATAATTCAATTTACTATAAGTGCTAGAAATATGCGTACGAAAAGTAAAGCCAAGAGAGTAAACCACAATGGAAACACGCGATATTTTGCCGTAATATGAAGACTTATCGGTCCTCACTAGTCCATGTTGAGTTAAGCCCAAACAGATTGGACTAGCTCCGCAAATTAAGCTTAAAGACCTCAAGTCCACTACGGTTGATATTTCTCCACTCTAGAGATGGTGAGCACCACATCACTCGCAAACGGTGCTGGGTTTCTTCACAATCTTCTTTAAAGAGATCACCGCATAAACTTCCTACAAATCATCTAGGTGCCGGTAAACACCAAGAATAATAAGTCACGATACTTGCTTGAAGATTTCTCAAGTGCCACAAGGATCAACAAATGATGCAAGGCACTTCTATGCTCTTGACAACCACAAAATGTGCAAATATAGTAAATATGTTAGAGAGAGTCTAGCAAGAACCCAAGAGTATTGAATGAATGTCCAAGAATACTAAGAGAGCTCACTTGCTACTGGTAGGAGAGTATTTATAGCCTCTACTCACCAGGGTGACTATTGGGGTTGAATTCCCCAAAAGTCAGCAAATCTTGTACTACCACCATGTAGAAGCCTCATAGGGTCCGACAGTACTGCACCCAAGCTGCGCTAGTACCAATTTTCAGAGGAGAGAAAATGCTCCAAACACACTTTTCTAAAAATTAATTATCGCTAACTAAATCTCGGTACTACCGATTTCTGATAGTGCTGCCAATCATGCGGTTACACTGTTCTGCGATACTACCATGCAACACATGCGTCAGTACCAATTCAAGAAATGCCAAAAGAATACATCTCTGAAAATAAGCTACCAGCATGTAACAAGCGATAGTACTAGTACAACGGCACTACTGTTTCAAGACTTGCAATCATACTGGTTTTTCAAGGAAAATCAGAGAGAGTTCCAAATGAAATTCAAATGCATGTATAAACACTTAATTGATCAAAGTGGCATAAGTTAAGCTTCAAACTATTAGCCATGACCTCTCTTTATTGTACAACACTATTCTACAAATCCAGTCTTTTCATCCAAACACCGAGACTAGTAAAAGGCTATAAAGAGGTCCTTAGACTACAATTTACCTTTGCCTTGAGCTTTATTTTGATCCATGCCACTCTTCGATCACATTTGCATGCCTTATATATGACCTCATCAAACTCTGGGACTAAACATTTTAATTATCTCAATAAATAAGTTAGTCCCTTTAATCATTGTCGTCATTAATTATCAAAATTATTTTTAGGGGCCTACAAGCTTTCAATAGTGGTGCCAACATCTTGACACCTTGTAATCACTGCTGCTCACCGTGCCACCTCACGCGCTCACGCCAGTGAGAGGCGACGCCCCCCACATCGCCAACGCCCACACTGTCGTTCATGCACCGAGCAAGCTCTCGCGCCACTACTAGTGCCACCGCCTTCGTCACCTATTTAGCCGAGCCCTGTGACCCCCCTCACCCTCTTTTTGCACCGCCCCACACTCACCGCCACCCCTTCTTCCTCAACTTCGGCCACACCGTGCCGCTGCAACAAACGCCCTAAGCACCACTGGTGAGCCCGTATTACTCAAGTATCTTTACTTTCATTTACATTAATTGTGCACTTTTATTTATATAAAAATAATTTGGAATGACATGATGGATAATTAAGTCCTACCACCAAAAAGTCCAATCTTATTCTTATAGGCCATATTCACCGTGGCAACATTAGTATAACATAAAATGGTATTTAATCACTATATAGATAGCTAGTAATTATATTATAAAACTAAAATGATTTACATATACTAACAAAGACTATTTGGCATCGCGTCGATAGACTTTGCAATGAAGCTAAGGGTTGAGACTATTTGGTGGACAGCCACTAAATGGTTGGAGCACATGATCTCACTCGAGGATTGAGACTTTGGTACGATTTTGGTGGTATTGTACTATGATGCACATAGTATGTGAATGATAGTCTTATCTATGGCAAGTAAGGACTAAACCCATATGAAAAGTAAAGGACACACCTCGCTCAACCACAAGCTTGACTTATCAACATAGCCTAGCACATTGTTCAATCTAATCAAATATCTATAGGAGGAACCACTATCACAGGATCTTCTGGATGGTCTGGGCGATAAGGGTGAGATAAAGGTTGGGCTTTTAATGTCGCTTACTATTCTTCACATCGGTAGGCCCATTCAATATCGGGGTGTGGATTATGCACTAGCCAAAGGATACATGAGCATTATTGAATGGTCTATAACTACCAAGTAGAGAATAGAAAGGAAAAGGCAGTAAAATGGCCATGTTACCTTAGCTCAGTCGTACGCTTTCATGTTGAGTGTTTATTATATGACATTGTGAGTTTAAAGAATCTTGTGGGTAAATCTAGTCGGATACGCCGTGCTTTTGATCAATGAAGATGTGTTTAATGGGTGATTCCAACAACAAGTCTTAAATAAATTTTGAATGGTTTTGAAATGATAGGTACAGTTTCGAAATGATAAGTACAGTTGTTAAGTCCCATTTTCTCTTAATAAAATAGAATTTTGTACTTCATGTCTAAAGACCTTTGCAAGCAAACATGCATTTATACCCATAATAATACAACCTTCATACCTTATTCTATTGAAATCCTCATAAGTAGTTAAGTAGATATCCTCATATGGTTTGTTGAGTACGGTTATACTCATACTTGCGTAACTATCGTCAGAAGGAACTTGGGAAGATGCCGAGGAAACTCTTGAGGGAGACTACGATGACTTTCTAGAAGGTGATGACTACTAATTCTAGATCTCAACTACACTCAAGCGTATTGATGGTTTAGGGAGATCTTTTGTCTTGTATCATAAACTTTGGGTTTGGACATCCTTAGTAATGTAGAGCTCTGCTGCTAAGATATACTCTTTTAATCAAAGTTTAGCTTTTATGATTAATGTTTGAATAGGCTTAATGTATACTCTTCTTCACTCCACAACTAAAATTCCTTGGCAGCTACGGCAAAATTTGAGAGCCTAATAAAAAATGTGGTCGTCATACAAGGCTGCAACCTGTAAGTTAGGTGCTACTACTGGAACACAATATTAATCATATAAGCCCTAGCTCAATGATACTGCTACTGTTTATGTGGCCAGTTGCCAACCTGGCTACCTGCTTGAATTCTTTCTTTGTTAGATTAAGTAATCCATGCAAGTACACTCTTGGCCTTCGAAGATTTAGGTAGCATTATTATGTCTTTGGAAAGGTTGGTCGTTGTTCTCCCTCAAAAACAAGAGAAGGAAATATGCTACAGGGGAAGAGGGACAACTAGCTAGATCACATTTGGAACGGAGGAATTTGTTCAGATTTCTATATAAATAACCGTTTCATATTAATTTCTACAAAATTTAAACAGACTATTAATATAGCAATCTTAGCCTCGCACAACCAAAAGGTCACACATGTCAAATAACTGATCTAACATGTGGTTAATTGGATGTGAGCTACCTTCAATGTCATATTTGATTAGATTAGCTCGGCAATATTACTGGTTTTAGGGGTTGTTTGGTTTATAGCCTAAGAGTAACCAAGTTTGCTAAATGTTTTTGAGTAACTTACCAAAATTTTAGCCAAGAAAATTGGAGCTACAACTTAATTTGCTCAAGGAAACCTTGCCACAACTTATTAGGCAATGAGATCTACCCAAAAAAAAGTTTGATTTGTCTAACTTGTGGCTAGCAACCAAACTCTATGCTAACTTAGCCCTGCCTAATGTGGTTTATAAGTTGTGGCTTCTGATGCACTGTAACATCTGTTAGCTTTTCTAAGTAACTAAATTTAAAATTAAAAAATATTATTTCATCACGGACAATACAAAGAAATAAGAAAAAACAAAAAACCTAAGAAAAAACGAAATTAAGAAGCCAGAAGATAATTTAGAGCGAGGCCTTAGTCAAACTTACCTAAAGCCTGTGGCAAATTGTAACAACTAGCATAGTGGCCCGCACACTTACGCGGGCATCATTGTTAGAGCATGTTTAAACATCAATTACTTTAATATATTGTCCATACAAAGATAATTTGTTCCTTTATCTTTTCTTAATACATTCATTTGTTTTATCCATTACCTCATACAAATATCCCATGGAAGGTTTTCCATCACTATCAACCAACCAGAGGACACACTCCAATGGTACAGTAATCATTACTATATGTTGGCATTGATCCCAAAATTTAGCATCTTCCAACACAATGAAAGCAATTTTTTCCTGCATTACTTTTGGCATGATTTGGTCTCATCTTCGTACATGACGCTGGCGTGGTGGCGCTGGATACGGTGACCTGTGGAGCCAGGCATGGTCGGTATCATCGCTACATGTGGACTTGACGATGAATAATGTATAATTATCAAGTGAGACATTGCGTATGGATGTACTACTAACTTGATCTCTACATGCATGCATCCATGCAGGCTAGCATGGTCTTTATTGTATTTGACGTCCTCCAACGCGGCGGTGGCCGATGAGCAGCAATAGTTGCCCATGGCCGCGTGAGATCAAAGGAGAGAGGCTAGGGTCTGTGCGGCATTACACGGGTGGTGGTCGTGGTTGAGTTTGGATTATGCTTGAGATAGGCTTTCTTTTAATCTGAACAGCAATAACTTGGTCTACCAAAATAAGGATTAGATGTTTTACTTTTTTGTGAAAATTACTAACATATTTTTCTTTTTCTTAGGAACTCTAAAAGATCTGTTATATACTTTTAGTACCAAATAGACGTCTGACCTCCAATCAAATAGGCCCTTAGTGTCAGCACATCTTGTCCTCTGTGGACCTATCCGTCGCACCTGCTGTCAGTCAAGATCGGTAATAGCATGGAGTAGTAATGGTCATATCCATGCATTTGACCAGCTATGAAGACGTGTAAATTACATCGCGTTATACCGTTGGAGCGTTCGTGCTGCCGTGCGTCCGTCGAGAACCGAGGCCTCTTAGTGGCGATAAAACAAAGAGCCCAACTCGTCGCATGAACGGAAGAAGAAGATTAGTTTTAGCCCGAAGTCCACGCGCCGGCGCCATTAACTACTAAAGCCGGCGAACGATTTACCGTGCCCGCGCCCGCATGTGCGCACCGCGTTGCCACTCGCCGCGCCGCGCCGCACCCCACCCCACCCCACTGTTTTCCACCGTTGGCTTCTCGGCCCCACTTTCTGACGACTCCCCTTCTTATCTGGTAACCGAGGTCAGGTCAATCACCCCATTTGGTTTTGCTTCCCTGATGGGTGACATAGCCCTGCTCTACCAGTTTTTTTTTCCGGCTTTCTGGTTGTGTTTATTAGATTTTAGCTGAAATTACACTAGCTTTTTCAGTTATTTAATTGAAAAAATAAAAAATTAAAATTATCGTTATATCTCAATAAATAATACAATAAAATAAAAAACTAAAATAAAAAGATGATATATTTCATATGACTTCTAATTTTTAGAAGCCTGAAACCATAATGGAAGAAAGAAGAAACGGGACAACCGCCAAATCAATCCAGCTGCCTCCCTCCCTGACTGTTACACAGTTCGTTACACAGAGCCGCATGTGTTGCCGTCTCTGACATGGGGGACCCAGCTGCGGATCATGTTGGTCCCCTAGAGGTCTGCACGTTTTGGCCAGCTGCACGTACGTAAGATTGAAGGAACGCAACAGATTACGCAGAACCGGTGGTGGGGATGGTAACTTTACGCATATGCACATTCTGGGAATTATTTAGGATCCTATCATCATGCCGACAGCAACTTACATGTCCTGTATATGTCCTGCTGCATCTATCCAGCACCGAAGATCAACCTGCCATTGCTCATGTCATCTAGTAATTTTCCTGCCCACACGATGAATAAAGGTGCTTGATTGCCTTGGCTTATGCCGAAAAGAACAATGGGCCTATTTTTGTCGGATTTACCTTATGACTTTTAGCTATGATTTACGGATTTTAGATGTTCGTAAGAGATAGTACGGAGTAATAGAAACTTACGTACGATTTTGATCGATATAAATGAAGACACTATAATGGTACTACAATCAATTTGTAGATCCTATTTTAAAAAGTATTTCGTTTGAAAATTAGCTACTGTAGAAAAACAAAAAAAAAGCTTTTAGAAACTAAAAACAAGAGGTTGAATACATGCGGTCATCTTAAAATTGGAACACCTAGAAATCAAATTCAAATTATCTTGTCTCATGTATTATTTCATCAGCACCGTCAAATGAAATCGTATCTTTTCTCCCTACCCTGTACAATAGTACAATACTTATATGTATGCGGTACCGAGTTTTTGGCATATATAACACTGTTTGAACCAGTATTTACAAAAAAATGACAGTATGCACATAAAATTGGCAAAAATAACATTTTTGCCGCCTTGTCAACTGGCAGCGACGTTGTGCTGCTGACACGTCTTAAATGCCGCCTGGCCACTGTACTCTAAGTGATTAGCACCGCAATTAATTAGATTAATTGCATGATTAGAAAATTTAAATATGCACTGCTCGTAGAATTTTGTACATATAGCAAATGAGCATAAAAACTTACGGAATTTTTTGTGGAGCTTCCCGAAGCAGCGTAGTTTGTTGTGTAATTTGCTTGTATTTTTTCCTTTATGAATTTTACTCAAAAATTTATTTACGTAAACTATTTGTATGAATTTTTGAATATAGGAAATGAGATGGAAAAAATATAGCAGTGGACTTAATGGTGCAATGTTTTATTTAATTATGCAAGGAGTACATATAATAGTATACAAAATGTATCGCACAGGATGCAATACAGCTCACTCATTTGAGCCACTGCTATCTCCTCGCTACATCTACCTCCGCATGTGCGGCCTTGTCTTCCGTTGTTGAGCATGTCTCGTAGCGTACATAAGCTGGTCTGGAGTTTGCGTGTCGGTTTGGAGGAGGTATAAAGACCATTCCGTTTGTTGAGTGGCCGACGGTGGTGCAGTATGCTGAGGTACAACAAACAGTGTCTGGTGGTAAGCGTTGATGTGATCCTATTGAGACATGCCGAATTGGGGGCAGCCAGAGATGAAGTCATGAACGAGGGACTCTAGGAATCCTCGATGTGCGGAGGATCCCTTGCATTTACCGTACGGTATGGCAGCGATCCTGGAGGAACTTTGCCCAATGAAGTCTCCAAACCCTACGTATAGCATGAACGATGAGCTCGGCCCTATGTACGTTGCAAACCCTAGCGCTGTGTACCACTCTCTGGAAGCAGCTGGGAGGCACGTATTATCATCGGTGGACTAGCCATCACCCCCACATTGAATTCAAGGCTGCAAGATGCAACGATGTTAGTCACAATAAATATTTTGGATGTAGAATGCGAATCTCATATCTCCTAGATGTGCAGCGAAGATGGCCGACGGGGAGCGGTCTATGTAGGGTGTGCGGTGGGTAAAAGTGACACATCTCAACGACGGGCCTGCGGCAGGAGAATGCCAAGAACAAGATATCCTGTAGAGTGACCGTCATCTCACCCCACCGAAAGTGGAATGTGTGCGTCTCGGGCCTCCACCTATCCACCAGTGTCGAGAGTAGGCTACTGTCGAGAGTGAACTGGTGTCCGATGGAACTAGCCTCACAAAGTGCAATAAGCCTGTGGCTTGCATGATTGGGACGTAGCAATTATCCATCTCCCAATCATCCCTCCCTCCCCGTAGCTTGAAGGGCGTAGGGTCATCTGCTTCACCCGTGATCCACGATTTGCACCAGTGGTGCTCATCGTAGAACTCTTCAAGAAGCTCCGGTAAATACATACCTTCCAACAAATGGGATAGACGAAATATTAATGTAAAGATTGATAATGATAATAAAATACTATTGACTAAACTTTACGATGAAATAAACAATACATAGATATATAAGCATACGTGTGTGTATACATATGTGTGTGTGTGTATGTATGTATAAGAAGTTAATTAGAATAACAAAATATAGCGCACGCTTGTTTCCCAAATATTAGCATTTTACATGTCTATGCTCCTAGCATATACAGTGATAATTTCCTATACATTACAAGGTGGCACACCAGAAGTTCAGGTGAAGGTCACCACAGGTGATTTATTTTAGTTCTGCTTTCCTTCTCGGACCCAGTCTCCCATTTAAGCCACACAAACTATGACTGGGTTGTATGCATGCAAAACCTTCATTTATTCTCTCTCCCTATCTTGTGCAATAGGTGGACTTCCTTCTTTCATGCAGATTTTGCATGCATGCATGCAATCAAAAGAAATGCATGTGAGCAATTCAGCCAAATCAATCATGCATGGAAAACATCCCTAACATCAGACCAAATATTTGTAATGGGTTGGATCTTTTGCCATGAAATATCCATATTTCCTTAGCCATGATTAGCACTAGTTTCAAAGTAATCAGTATGGGCCTGTTTGGGACTGCTCCGCTCCAGCTTTTTCAACTCTGCTCCAAACTTGTCTAGCCAAACGGGTCCAACTCCAAGAACTCTGCTCCAAGAAAAAGGTGGAGTTGAAGGCCTACTCCACGTTTTTTCTGGAGCTCCTCAAGGGGTACTCCAGAAACTGAAGTTTTGTATCTCCTCATTAAGTTGGGGGAAAATTACCCACCACTGCCATTACACAATTCCTCTCCTCCGTACCGATTCGACTTCTTATCTCCCCCACCCGCGCGACTCTTCTCCCCCACCCACCCGCGCGCCGCCCCCCCACCGCCCACCCGCGTCCGCCCCCCCCCCACACACCCGTGCGCCGCTCGTCTTCTCCGCCCCCCCACACACCCGCGCGCCGCTCGTCTTCTCCGCCTCCCCACCTGCACTCGCCCCTTCTCCGCCCCCCCCCGCGCGCGTTGCCCCTTCTCCGCCCCCACCCGCGCTCCGCCTCTTCTCCGCCCCCCACCCGCGCGCCGCCCCTCTTCCGGCCAGTGATGGATCGAGCTTCGCCTCCCTATTCCGGCCACCCCGCAGGCCAAGCTGTGGCCGCTGCTGGCCATCCTGCAGCCGCCCAGGCCACGGCCGGCCACAGCCTCTCAGAGGTGGCTGAGGTGGCTGCAGGTGACGAGGTGCCAGAGTCGCAAGCCACAGCCGCAGGTAGGAAGCGTGCACCGCCGGCGAAGAAGAAAAAGGAGGATCTGGTATGCTTGCATGCAAATTTCAACTTTCAATTTTCAATTTTGCATATTGCTAAGCAAGATGATGCAAATTGGACCTGGTATGCTTGATGGGGTATACAACTAAAGCTTCCCTGTAGTCTGTCATGGTGTTTGTATGTATGGATAGATGTGTTTGATTGGTAGTTTGTATATACCCATAACAGAGAAGATAATGGGAAGAATTATGTTTGATTGGTAGTTTGTATATACCCATAACAGATGAGGATCTAGTATGCTTGATGGGGTATACAACTGAAGCTTCCCTGTAGTTTGTCATGGTGTTTGTATGTATGGATAGATGTGTTTGATTGGTAGTTTGTATATACCCATAACAGAGAAGATAATGGGAAGAATTATACGGTTGTTCATTATTATAGTTCCATTTCACCAGTTGAAAAATCAGATCATTGGAGACTCCCTGAAACAAAGTATCTGGTATGCTTGCATGCAAATTTGCTACCCATTTCACACTTGCTAAATTGTTGTGTAATATCATGGTCAGGGTGATCAAATGGATTGGACTGATGCACATGTCACACTTGCTTGTGAGTTAATGGCCGAACAAGTTAGGAAAGGCAATCGCCCAAACACCCATTTGAACTCTGTAGGTTATACCGAGGTGTCGGATAGGTTTTTCCAGATGACCGGAATCATGTTATTGAAGACACAAATAAAAAACAAGTGGGACAAGTTAAAGGTTGATTGGACTGCTTGGCAAAAATTGAAGAGGAGGCAAACTGGTACATGTTGGAACAATACAAAGGGGGTCATTAGCATGGAGAATGAGTGGTGGACGAAGATAAGAGCTGTGAGTGTATATGTCTCTAAATTTTATAATTTCTACCATTACTCGATGCACTGATGTTTGTGGTTCTTATTTTTACAGGAAATTCCCGGGAGTGGCAAGTTTAGGAAAAAGGCTATCCAAAATGAAGATTTGCTTAGGGATATGTTTAGAAACATTACAAATGAGGAAGCAGATCATTGGAATCCTATGAGTGATAATCCCATTATTCCTAATTCTCAAGACCAACCTTTTGACGTAGACAATGAAAATGGAGGTGGAGATGATGATGATGCACACAACACTAGAGAGGAGGAGGTACAGGAGGTGAATCCTTCCAATGTGCATGGAAATAAAAGACCTTGTGTTGCAGTAGACAAGAAAAAGAAGTCAAGCAACCGCTATGAGTTGGCAACCCAATGCTCCTACTATGGATGCATTCCGTGATGAGTTGGCAACCGCTATTTCTCTAGCTTGGAGCTAGAATTATGTATCGGAATACTTGCATTCGTAGTCATTTTAGTTTAAACTACTCTCTAGTTATCTATGGACAATTATTTGTATTCGAATGATGGACTTTGTTAATTATCTATCATGCACGTTGCAATTTATAGGACAAAAGGATGGAATTATTTGACCAAAATATTTGTTTCTTGGTTTTCTCGAATAAATTAATTGCGATTATAATATTTTACATCATATTTCAATTGGCAACAAAAAAATTCAGTTACATATGCTCCGTAGACATCAAAACATACACCAAACATCATTCAGGGGCACATTGGACATTTCTTAGGGAAACCTCACATTCCTGGAGCTGGAGCTAGCTGCGTGCCAAACATGACCACCTGCTCCAGGAACTCCACAGTGGAGCTGCTCCCTGGTGGAGTTGGTGGAGCAAAACTGGAAAAACTGGAGCAGAGCAGTCCCAAACAGGCCCTATGACTCTCCATCATGGAGTCTGGGCACATGGTGCCCCTGATATTTATATTATGTGTGTGTAATGGCATCACATATAAATACACACACATATATATAGAGATATACATATATTGTCAGTGGAACTACTCAAAAGCTTATTCAGGTGTGAGCTCATATGTTCTCTTGTACCATTATAAGAGAAGGCATAATTTACCTGTGATAAAAAAATTGGAGGTAAATCACTACAAATTTTCTTGAAAAGTTTGAAGACAATTTTATCAGTCTAACACTGCAAGCAAAATAACAAGAAATCCATGAGAGAGAGAGAGCATCTGAGCATATTTTAGGTGCAAATCCACTATGAAATATTACAAGAGCACTTTCATTTGGTATTTTTGTAATTATGCGCTACCAAGACTATTATACATACATATAATGGCAGTACGATACTACCAATTTAAAATTACGATGAAATAAATACCATAAATATACACACATATGTATTACACAGGAAGTACCTGTTAACACGACTGCTAACCGGTTGCGAAGAATTGCGAGAGCGATTGCGACAAAGAATGCGAAAGAGAGACTGCGAGACTGACTGTGAGAGAGCTCACAATTTATAGTGCGAGCAAGAGCGCAATGCGCTAACAAAGCGCCGATAATGGTAGGAGTGAATTGCGCGCGGGGAGACAGACGCGATGTAGCCTCACTTTTGGTGGTCTGTTCCCTCGTCGCATATGCACAGAGCACTTAATTTTCATACCAGCCAAATGCACAGCCTACTCTATTTGTTCCTATGCGCAATAATGCAGGTAAAGACACACAAGGGGGGCCGTTTCTGCGCACGATGCCAAGGCCTGCCACCCTGTGGCCGGACGGCAGGTCATTAGAGCATGCGATTAAGCTAATAAATTGCGATACTAATCACCTAGAACCCGGTGGCCGGGCAATAAGTTGCCTGTCGCACAACCGCCGGCGGCAAAAGTGATATTTTTGCTAATACCGTGCAATATGGGTTTAAACAGTGCCATATATGAGTAGAAAACAATAGGATGCTCATTTGGGTTTTTTGTGGCTTATGGCTTATTTTGTGCTGTAGCTGACTTATCTTACATTGAGCCGCTAATGACTTTTTTACATAATTAAAATTAAAAAATAGAAAAAACAGATTAGTTCATTACAAATAATGTAAATGAATAAAAAAAGAAAAACTAAAAGACTAAAAATAGATAAAAATTAAAAAACAGTAAACCAGAAGCCAAAAGGCATATTACACGTGTTCATCGTTCCCATCCCAGGGGACAGGCAAAGACAATTTCATCCAGTGCCCAACGCGACGAACAAAACGAACACACGCACGCCACACGGAGGCTAGAGACTAGCTAGAGGACAGAGCGCGCGCCAGGTCACTCGCTAGCCCGTTACGCCCGCGTCCTCTTCCGACCCCCCAGGCCCCCACCCCTACGCCACGCGGGTAGATCCGCGAACCTCTCGCACACTGCGAATGCCATGTGGGCCCAAACAAATCCACGGACCCACCCGCAGCGTGACTATTGCAAGAGGATTTGAGACAAGTGATTGAGAGAAAAGTAGTGCTTAATCTTATTGATTCTGGAAACTGTACAATGATTTATAGATGACAAAAGGTGGCAAGAAAGGTGTCTGTTTGGAACAGACATCTATACATTTGTGTAACTGCACATTGGTTATTCTGGTTTGTAACACTCCCCCTTGACCAATGTGTCTTTATATGATCATCTTGATTCATCATCTTGGAAAAACTCCTCCAAAATCCTGTAGGGAAAAATATGAGGAGAACTAATAGAGTAGATATGCCATGAAAAACTCCTTTAAAACCCAGTGGGAAAATTTAAGGAGAAAAATGATATGGCATATATTTGATTATATCTCCTAAAAACCCCTGTGGGGAAAAGAGAGATATATTTATGATTACGTTGTCATATTGCCTCATTAAAAACCTTGATGAGAAACCTTTAGAGGAAAAACTCATAAAGGAAAAAAGAGTACAATATTTGTGTTGAACGGGTTAAGTCTTAGGAGATTTCTCCCCCTGACATCTGCAAATCTCGTAGTCTTCGTATACCAATTCCATGAACACATTTTTGGAATGTGGATGTTGGTAATGACTTGGTAAATAAGTCTGCGAGATTATCACAAGACTTAGTTTGCAGAATACTTATTTCCCCACTCTCTTGCAATTCATGTGGGTAAAATAGTTTAGGTGCAATATGTTTTGTGATATTGCTCTTTATGTAACCCGTTTGCATTTGAACAACGCAAGCAGCATTATCTTCGTAGATAATGGTAGGTGATGCAATAGCACCTATACCACATGATTGTTGTATGTGGTTAATCATTCTGCGAAGCCATGCACATTCACGTGATGCTTCATATAATGCAATTATTTCAGAATGATTAGTGGATGTAGCCACTAGAGTCTGTTTTGAAGACTTCCAAGAGATGGCTGTTCCACTGTGTAAAAATACAAAGCCTGTTTGAGATCTGGCATTATGGGGATCTGATAAATAGCCAGCATCTGTATATCCTATTAAATCCACATTTTTATTCTTCTGGAAGAATATACCGAGATCTTTAGTGCCTTGAAGATATCTAAGGATATTCTTCACTCCTACCCAATGTCTTTTGGTTGGAGCAGCGCTATATCTAGCAAGTAGATTTACCGCAAATGCAATATCCGGCCGGGTGCAGTTTGCAAGGTACATAAGCGCTCCGATGGCACTGAGATATGGAACCTCGGGTCCAATAGCTCTTCATTGTCATCTCGGGGTCTAAATGGATCTTTGTCCCTGTCGAGAGATCGAACAACCATGGGGGTTTTCGATGGATATACTTTATCCATATTGAATTTCTCCAATATTTTCTGGACATAGGCTGATTGATGCACGATGATGCATGTATGAATGTGCTCAAGTTGTATACCTAAGCAAAATTTGGTTTTACCCAAATCCTTCATTTCAAATTCCGTCATATGATGATTACGTGCTTTATCTATATCTTGTGTGTTACCAATGATATTAAGATCATCAACATACACAGATATAATACAAAATCCTGTTGAGGATCTTTTGATGAACACGCATGGGCAATCATCATTGTTGGAGTATCCCTTTTTGGTTAGGAACTCACTTAGTCGGTTGTACCACATTCTACCCGACTGTTTCAAGCCGTATAATGACTTGTTTAATTTTACACAATACATATTGCGATTTGCGTTCGGATTCGGAATTGAAATTCCATCAGGAACTTTCATGTATATATCCGAATCAAGTGACCCATAGAGATATGCGGTCACTACATCCATCAATTGAAAAGATAGATGATTTTTAACTGCCAATGAGATTAAGTATCGGAATGTTATTCCACTCATTACTGGAGAATAAGTTTCATTGAAATCAATGCCGGGTCTCTGCGTGAACCCTTGTGCTACAAGCCTTGCTTTGTATCTCACCACCTCATTGTTTTCATTCCGTTTGCGGACGAAAACCCATTTGAAACCGACAGGGAATACTTTGGGAGGTGTATGTATCACATTGGTGAATACATTTCTTTTCTTGAGCGAGACTAACTCCGCTTGAATTGCATCCTTCCATTGATTCCAGTCCGAGCGCTGTTTGCACTCTGCCATGGTCTTGGGATCTGGATCATTTTGAAGGTTGTTTGCAATTGTTGTGGAGAAATAAATGTCGACAATTGTAGTCTTACGATCGTATGATTCTCCAGAATCAGTATAGTTAGTGGAAATTTCTTGGACCCCTGGTGACTCAATGTTATTTCCCAAAACATTTGAGTCGGGGTATTCCGATGTCCCAGGATCAGTAATTGAGTGCACTGTTGATCTGGGTTTAAGGATCCTTTGGTGTCTATCAACTTGAGGTTGATCTGCATTTACATTCTTTTGTTTCCTTTGTCGCTTGTTAGAAGCTGTATCCGCCATTTGTACCGTACTTCTCCCCCTCTTATTTTGAATTGGGAGTTGAGTGGTATTTTGCGGTACCTCCACTCTTTCAGGTACATTTCTGGCAGGATTATAGGATTTTGTGACACCCTTATAATCAGTAAATGCATCTGGCAGGTTATTTGCAATGTTTTGCAAATGAATGAGTTTCTGAACTTGAAGTTCAGTCTCTCTGGTACGTGGGTCTGAGGCAGGAATGCCTTCAACATTCCAATTAATTTCCTGGCATTCAGTTTGGTACTTGTTGTCTCCCCCTAATGCCGGGAAATGTTCCTCATTGAATATGCAATCAGCGTACCGGGCCGTAAACAGGTCCCCTGTGAGGGGCTCGAGGTATTTTATGATTGACGGAGATTTATACCCAACATAGATCCCAAGTTTCCTGTGCGGTCCCATTGAGGTACGCTGCGGTGGTGAGATCGGTACGTATGTAGCGCAACCGAACTTTCGCAGATGGGAAATATCTGGTGGATTTGCACGTACTAATTGTAGCGGGGAAGTGCTATGATAAGCAGTTGGACGCAATTGGATTAAGTCAGCAGCGTGTAAAACTGCATGACCCCAACATGATGTTGGTAAGTTGCAATTCTGTAGTAATGGTCTTGCAATGAGCTTGATTCTCTTAATAAGAGATTCTGCTAAACCATTTTGTGTATGGACATATGGAACAGAATGTTGAACTTGTATCCCAAGAGCCATACAATCGTCATTGAAGGCATGGGATGTAAATTCAGCAGCATTGTCCATTCGAATTGATTGAATTCGATATTCAGGATAATGTGCTCGTAATTGGATAATTTGACCAATTAACTTAGCAAATGCATGGTTGCGTGTGGATAATAGACACACATGTGACCATCTAGTAGATATGTCAACAAGAACCATGAAATATCTGAACGGTCCACACAATGGTTGTATAGGACCACATATATCTCCTTGAATGCGTTCAAGGAATTTAAGTGGTTCAGCTCTGATTTTAAGATAAGAGGGTCTTAAAATCAATTTTCCGGTGGCACAGGAAGTGCACACAAAATCTGAGGATTCTGGAAATTTTGTTTTGAGGTATGTATGACCAATTGAATTGCTAATAATTTTCCTCATCATTCCAATGCCTGGATGGCCAAGGCGATCATGCCATGTTTGGAATGTGTTAGTGTTTTGGAAAATTACTTTGTACGCAATATGTTGAACGGATTTGATGTATGTATAGTACAATCCGGAGGCTAAAGATGGAATTTTTTCTAGAACTTGTTTGCCATATCCGTTGTGTTTGGTTAAGAGGAGATATTCCTCTTTGTTGTCATTTTGGATTTCAACATGGAAACCATGCTGACGGATATCTCTATAACTAAGTAGGGTACGTGTTGAATCGGGATACAAAAATGCATCCTCCATTTTTACCCAATAGGGAGAGTAATAGAGGCGCGACCAGAGCCTACTATCGTTGCATCGCGTCCAGCGATTATTAAAATATTTCCTTTCTCCTAGTAAGAGTTAGGAAATATTTTGTGTCCCTATGTATAGAGTTTGTGGTACCACTATCCACAAGGCATAATTCCTCCTCCATTGGATTAACTCCAAAAATCTATATACACAAAGAAGAATTTAATGAAATTCTTATAGTAGTATATAGAATACATACAAACTTCATTTTCAATACCAAATATGTTCGATATGAACAGCATGGTTGAACTCTCCCACATATTTAAAATCTTGTATGCGGAGGTGGTTCCACTCATTGACAGCCTCCGGTAGGATGACTGCTTTCTGCTATTCATACCGTGTTTGAAGAGCAAGCCACAGAGTGCGTGGGTCTTCTTCCATCAGATACTCAGCCTTGAGATCAGGATGGATGTGGTTCCTTATGATAAATAAGGCATTGTACTTGAGAGGCTCAGCCAAAACAGCTACACCCTCTTGGGGGGCTGCAATTGCCTGGTACATTCCGCGCAACGATAGACTCACTTTGAGATCCATTGCCTATGTGAGGAAGTTGTGGCCGTCAAGAGCGAGAGCCTCAAACTCTTTAGCAGCCATTGTGCCTACATATGTAGGACCACAGATTTGTTAAAAATCTTTGGCAATGTTAAATAAGCAATGCGAAATGCAAGTAATCAAGGTAAACTTGAAATACATAAAGGGACATTCTCATATTGTGGAACAACATAGTTAATCACCAATGGTGCTAACTTTATTTAATTCGTTTTTCAACATTGGGTACGCACTTTGAGGATGATAATCCCACAGTAGTACTTTGGTACTATCTTGTGTATGGCCAATGTGAAAAAGAACCATGGTAATCACTTAGGAGTGTAGACCAAATTGTTTCAAAACTTGATATTGGGTATGCACGTTGAGGAATAAATCCCGCAGTAGTACTATAGTACTACCTTGTGTATGGCCAATATCAAAGTTAAGAAACTTTGTGTTATTCCAAAACGAGAGAAAATCAACCTAAAGCATTTGCATAAAAAAATATTAAGTGCTTGTATGGTAAGCTAGTAAACGTAATATTTAAATTGCATAAGATAGATTGCAATAATTGATGTACGCCATAAAGAATTAATTTACATGAGGTAAATTAATGTGAATGGTAATGTTGTAATAAAATGCAAAATATGTGGAAAACAATATGAGTATTGTAATCCAATGAATATATATACCCAAATTAAATATAACATGTGGTTATATTTTTTTTAATACCGTATAATCACAATATTGGTGGTGAACACCAATTTATTGTATGGCATAGCGCATATAAATTGTGATTTTATGGTATTTATTGTAGGTATGAATTCATAAATTTTGCAAAAATTCCAAATTATGAAGTACAATTGTACTCATTAAATGGGAATTTTAAATTTTAAATTTGCGAAAGATAGCAAATTTAAATATGGTCGCAATGCATATTGTAAATAAATTGCAATAAAATAATCCTTAAATGTGTAAAAGTTATAGAAATGTGCATGCACATTTATTTGAACAATTACATAATTTTCAGATCCTGTAGGGACTGAAATGCTAATTTATAAAAGTACAGATTATCGGGTACAATTATCAATAAGCATACGGATTATATTGCAAATATATACAATAGAAATTTATTTAACATAAAAATGCTGCATTTGCATGAAATAGAGGGGGCATTGTGCAAAATGCCGAAAACTTGGGCTGAAGCCCATTCGGCCATGTGGCCCATGTGGGGAGGTGGGATCTATTGGGCTAAAAAGCCCATTTGGGGCTGCCATATATAAATGAGGGAGGGGGGAAATTAGGGTTTCCCCCCAAAAACCTAGCCCAGCCGCCGCATGATCCTCCATGGGGAGATGCCGATGCCGGCCTTCGGCGCCGCCGGCCGCCGCCGCCACGGGCGCCTCCTCCGCCGGCCTCGGGCCGCCTCCTCCCCGCCACTGGGCACACCGCCGCCGGCCGCCAGGCATGCCGTCGCGGGCTGCCGTCGCCGCCGGCCACGGGCGCCGCTCCGGGCCGCCTCGCCATGCCGCGGACGCCGCCGTCGGCCGCCGGGAGCGCCGGCCCCTTGGCGCCGCTGCGGGAGCCGTCGGCCGCCTCGTCGGGCTCGGACGCCGCCCCGGGGTGTGCCGCCGCCGGCCGTCTGCACCGCTCGGTCTTCGGGCTTCCACCGCCGCGGGCGCCGCCACCGGGGGAAACCGCCGCATGGGGCGCCGCCTGCTCGGGAGCCGCCGGCCGCTGGCCGCCTCGGGCGCCGCGCGCCACGCAGCGTCGCGTCTCGCGCCGGGCTGCGCCACTCTGGCCGCGCCTTGCGCCGTGCCGGCCTCGTGCCGTGTTGGTCTCGCCGCAGTCTCCACCGGCTGCTCCGGGCGCCGCCGCCTGCGGCTGGGCTTTGGGCGGCACCGCAGCCGTGGGGAGCCGCCGCCGGCCCTTGTGAGCCATGGGGTGCCGAAACTGCCTGCCGCCGGCCGCCTCCCGCCGAGTACCAGCCGCGTCGGGCCACGCCGCCGCCGGTCCATGGGGTGCTGCCGCCGGCGGCCGCCGCTTCGTGGGCCGTCGCCTCGGGCCGAAAGCCGCCGCACGCCGCGCGCCGCGGTGGGCTGTGCCGCTACCGGTCGTCGGGTGCCGCCGTACGCGGGCACCGCAGCATCCGGCCGGTGGGGCCGCGCCGCACCGGACTGCCGCAAGGGATGGGCTCGGCAGGCGGAGTCTTCGGCTGCGCCTTCGGGAGGCGGCGGCCGCCGGTAGTTCGGGGCTTTGTTCTCTTCTTCTCTGCTCTTCTGATTTGCACTTGTGTGAATGAGCGTGCGTGTGCTGATAACGTATTGCAAGAGGATTTGAGACAAGTGATTGAGAGAAAAGTAGTGCTTAATCTTATTGATTCTGGAAACTGTACAATGATTTATAGATGACAAAAGGTGGCAAGAAAGGTGTCTGTTTGGAACAGACATCTATACATTTGTGTAACTGCACATTGGTTATTCTGGTTTGTAACAGTGACCACGAACGGATCGCACGTATCGCCCGGTAGAGCGTTTTATCTCCCCGGCAGAGCGCCGGCCCGGCTACCGAGGCCGGGAGGCATTGATGCGCCCAACCACCACGTGAGGCGCGGGAGGCCCCACATGTCATGCTCTTCCGGACGTGCGGCGGCCCCACCCCGAGCCTCAGGCTCGGACAGCCGTTTGCGCGGCCGAGCCTCGACGCCAACCCCGAAGACCCGCCAGATAAGCGGAAAAAGGAGGAGCCAATATGGTGAGACCGAGGGAGCAGTCGCGTCGTGCTCAAGTGGGCTAGGGAGGAAGGAGAGGAAGCGTAGCAGAGGACGCGAAGCAGAGGAGAGCAAAAGCGAGCGAATTGATTGCTCCCACCACTTCGTCTCCACCTCCGATCGATCCGTCCTCGCCAAGCCACCATCATTGCGCCACCGCCGCAGGATCAGAGCTCGCTAGTTTCTTAATGTTTCCTTGCTGCTGCTGATATTCTAGTGTGGTGTTGGCTTCTCGGCAAAGGCTTCTTGCGGTTGTGGTACTGGAGTGGAGTGGAGTGGCGGTACGGTACCAGCGTAGCGCCACCCACCCCCCTCCATTAAAGGCGCTCACGCACCGCCTCGCCATCTCTCCACCTCCTCTTCCACGAGAAAGCGAGCAGAGAGAGAGAGAGAGAGAGAGAGAGAGAGAGAGGAGTGCTTACTTCCTCCCCTCACGGGAGCAGCCACAGAGCCAGCCAACACCCAGCGCCACGGCGCGCGCCTTTAAAGAAGGCGAGGCGCGCCACCTTAAAGATTCCCACCACCACCGCCCTCGCTCTTGCGCCACGAGGTTGATCGGTGTGCTTTTTTGATTGTTGCTTCTTGCAGACGAGCCTGCGCGCGCGCGCCAACTGAGGTGGTGGTAGAGGAGGATCGAGCTAGCGAGAATAATGGCGGTGCTTGTGCGGCTGGGAGCCGTTGTGGGGTTCTTGGCGGCGGCCGCGCTCGTGGTGGTGAGGCCGGCGGAGGGGATTCTTGACCCGGTGGACTTCCTGGCGCTGCAGGCGGTGCGGCGGTCGCTGGACGACATGCCGGGGTCGTCCTTCTTCGAGGGGTGGGACTTCACGGCCGACCCCTGCGGGTTCCCCGGGGTGTACTGCGACGGAGACAGGGTGGCGGCGCTCGCGCTCGGCGACCCGAGGGCGGGGTCGCCGGGGCTGTCAGGGCGGCTCGACCCGGCGCTGGGCCGGCTGACCACGCTCACCGAGCTTTCGCTCGTGCCCGGGCGCGTCGAGGGCGAGCTCCCGGAGTCCCTCGCGTCGTGCCCAAACCTCCGGTTCTTGGCCGTCAGCAAGAACCTCATCTCCGGCAGGATCCCGGACGGCTTCGGCGTGCTGTCCAACCTCCGGACGCTCGACGTCAGCTTCAACCAGATCTCCGGCGCCATCCCGCCGTCCATCGCCGCGCTGCCGTCGATCACCAATCTAATCCTCTGCCACAACCAGCTCACCGGCGGCGTCCCGTCGTTCCCGGACTCGTCCCCGCTCCTCCGGCTCGACCTCAAGCACAATGCCCTCTCCGGCGGCGTGCCCAGCCTGCCGGGCTCGCTGCAGTACCTCTCGCTCTCGGCGAACCAGCTCACCGGCACCGTCGACTCGGTGCTGCCCCGGTTGACCCGGCTCAACTTCGTCGACCTCAGCATGAACCAGCTCGAGGGGCCAATCCCGCCGTCGGTCTTCACATTGCCACTCTCCGTGCTTCAGCTGCAGCGCAACTTCTTCTCCGGTCTCCTCGAGCCGGCGAACGACGTGACGATCCCGGTGGTGGACCTGAGCTACAACCGTTTCTGGGGGCCCGTCTCGCCGCTCCTTGCTGGCGTGGGGCAGCTGTACCTGAACAACAACCGGTTCACCGGCGAGGTGCCGTCGCGGCTGGTGCAGGAGCTGGTGGGCTCCGGCGGGCTGCAGGTGCTGTACCTGCAGCACAACTTCCTGACCGGCATCGAGATATCGCCGGCGTCGTCGCTCCCCTCCAGCGTCTCACTCTGCCTGATGTACAACTGCATGGTGCCGCCAGTGTACGCGCCGTGCCCGATCAAGGCCGGCACGCAGAACACCCGGCCGGCCGACCAGTGCCCCGAGTGGAGGGGCTGATCAGCCGATGACTCGGCCGGGACAACGTCAACACCCAACACCATTGCCGGATCGCCTCGGATCGGTCGGAATCGAGGAGAGGAATAGAATGGAGGAGATTGCAAAGGGTGGTCTGATTCTTTGATTAATTTGTTCAGTTTACTAGTGCCCCCGTGTGGATTATTATTCTTTTTGGTTTTGGGGGAGGGATAGTCACAGACAATTATGTGCTTTAATAATCGCGATTTATAGTTGTAAGTTTTTTTTTTGTTTTGTTGGTGTATGTGTTTGTGTCTTCTGCTGTATAGTGAGTGAGTACTGGTAGTAACATTGGCTCTTGATGTTGTTTTGGTTAGCGTTGTTTATAAGCATCGTTTCTGGTGATGGCATGCTGTGGACCTTATCTGTGAAATCATTGGTGTGGGGAGCTCGTACTGTTCTGTGCTTCTGCATGATTGGCTCTGAACAATCATTAGCATTTGCAGATCTCGGACCTTACTTGGGAGTCTTATATGTGATCACTTAATTATCGATTGCAATTGCATTGCTCCTATTTTTTTAATCATTTGAGATTTAGTGCCATTGTGTATTTACGGTTTCCTTGTAGTGAATCGCTGGTTATAATAATGTTCTCCTTTCTTTTCGTCCTCTATACTTCAGCTTCGTCTGACCTTTATCAACTAATCAAATCGATTCGTTAAAACTGCTTCCGCTGTGTCTTTGCACCTATCCTTTGTCCTTTGGATGACCCATTTATAGTTCCTGAGCTCTTCTGAATCTATGTTCAGTTTAGCCCAGTGGCGGGGGCATCCACCCTTCTCTGAATTTGGAAGCTACCACTTAGCAGGATGGCTCAATTGATGATGCTGCAGGCTTGGAGCGGACAGCAGATCATAGGGCATGTACAATACAAGATACTTATATGTGAATACTTAAAAAGAGAGAATATAGCTACATCATCAAACACCCATGCAAAAGTTATTTTCTCTAATGCAAACATCTCTTCCGTGGGTGCTTAGATGCTATACTATCTATTAATAGATATAGTTATACACATAAGCACCTACTAAGCACCGATGCTTCAAAATAAACACATTATCTATTCTATGTGGCAAGAAAAATCAATTTTCTATTGCTAAGCATCTCTAAGCACCTGCATGGTACATGCTCTTAACCACAAACCACCTTGTCATAGTATTTTCTGTACAACCCTATTTCCTTTGAACTACGGATGGCTCTAGCAATGACTGAAAAGCCCCAAAATTTCAACCCCAAAAATTTTTGTGAATTTTTGCTGAATTTTGAGTGAATTTCGGAGACTTTCCCTTTGGGAAAGTCCCCCCGCTGCCGCTTTCATTTTTCGGCCAGACGCCTCTCCTCTCCTCCGGCACCCCGCCATTTTCCGCCTTCTCCCGCTACCCGGCGCCTCCCCGTCCCCTCTTTCCCGTTGGCGCCGCTCCCCCTCTCCGTTTCCTTCCTCCCCTGGCGCCGCCTCGCTCCCTCCCCTCCGCCCGCGCCTTCCTCCCTCCCCGTCTTCTCCCTCGCACACGTGCTCGCGACCGCGTCTGCGACCGAGTCGCGCCCCCGGTTTTACGCCCGTGGTTTCGCCCCGCCTTCGCCGTGCTGACGCCACCGGTTCAACGCCAGCACCGCCACCCGTGCCGCGCGTCGCTGCCTCCTCCGCTCAGCCCCACCGGCCAGCCCCTTCCTTCCCTTCCCTCTTCCCCCGCAGCTCGGTCATCGCGGTTGACTGCCATGACCGCACCCGTGCCTCCTCCCCCACGAAATTCCCCCTCCGCCGGGTATAAAACCTGCCTCGGTCTCCTCACTCCCCCTTCTACGTTGCTTCCCGAGCCACTCCACCGCTCCCATTCGTCTCCTGTCACTCCCAGAGCCTCCCTGAGCTGTCGATTGACGCCGCACCGCCCGGAGCGCCGCCCTTCCCCTCCCCTGCGCCAGCGACCCCGTAAACCGAATTTTCTCCTTCCTCCCTCCATTTCTCAATTGCATTCGCCCAGAGCTTCTGCACCCCCCTAAACCCGTTGTCGTCCTTCCCTGGCCAGGTGAAGCACCGAGGTGACCCGGCGACGAAGCTCCCCGCCGGCCAAACCACCTCTCCCGTGGCCAGCTCACTCCGAAGGCTCCGAGCTTCGACCACCACCGCCAATGTGAGCACCCCACTTCCTTGACCGTGTATCCCTCGCCGATTGGGCTACCTCACCGCTGGTGACCTCCCTCGCTACCAAAAAGCCGAAGCACTCCCTTTCCTCTCCCGCTCTCTCCTTTGATCCCCTCCCATTCCAAAGCTTCGAAATGGGTTCCCCGTGGTGAGCTCTCCTCGTTGACACCCTCCTTTACTGCCGGCGAGCCCCCTAGCGCCCGGGCCGCCATCGTCACCGTATCCCTGCCGCAGGGGTACTGTAGCAGCTGGAGGAGAAAGACGACCCCCTCCCCCGCGACGTGGCTCCTCCTCCTCCGTCGATTTCCCCGCTGCCATCTAACTCAGATCGTCGGATGGCCGTTCCTCTCCACTGTCGGATCTTCATAAACATCGCCCTCCGCCTCCGTCGGATCTCCCCACCGTACCGCTTCGCCCCGCCCCATCCGACCGTCCACCCGAACCGCGCGTCGCTCATCTGAGCAGCCCAGGCACGCGGGAGTGGGCCGCTCCTCTCGGCCTGCTTCCCCATGCCACGCGCGCGCGCGCGAAAGCGCCCGTGGGCCGCGCTGGCCGTCGGCCGCCCGGGCCGTTCTCCGGCCGGGCTGCACTGTTGCACCGGGCCAGCCCGTTACTGTTCACACCATTTTTCCAGAGATTTACCAATTTCCAAAATCCCAGAAAATCCAAATAAATCCTAGAAAATCACAGAAAATCCTAAAAATTCCCAAATTTCACCACTTTACTCCAAGTAATATCCTGGACCCATTTTTGGCCTCCACCTCCACAGATTCATCCCAAATATATTCAAAAAAATTTCCATTTGGAGATTTATGCATTTTACTCCTTTTTAATAGATTATTTTTCCTCGCTTGATTAGTCTCAAGCTGGACTTATGTTATTTTATGTGTTTGCGCTAGTTTCGAAAATCTCGGAAGTTCAGTTGCAGACTCAGGATCCAGGCGCTTCTTCGTTCGAGCTAGCCGAGATCGTCCAGATTCACGGCAAGTCCCAAATCCTTTGATCATGTTGTATCCCATGATGTTTAATTATGTTACTACATTATTTGCATTAAGCTAGTTTTAAAATGCTAGTTCAAAGTAAAATAAAATGTTTAGAATGTCCTGTTATGTAGTTAAACCTACCACCGACAAATGCCATGATAAACTTGTAGCCATGCCTTTGTTAACCCTAGATATAATTACTTGGTAATCTAGATAACTGTAAGTTATTATGATCACTCAAAGTCTTACACTAATAAGGTTGTGGCTGCAGGCCAATAGGAATTGCAAACCCGACTCTAGGGTAGGGTGGAATGGGGCACCGTGCCCTAGAGCGGAGAGTGTCGGCGTGCACAAGGTAGGGTAAGGGTTGGGGAAGGAGCAGTGAGATAGCATTCGCCCATCTCTTACCCTAGGATTAAAGTTAGGGTAAGGGTGTTGTGGGGCGCCGCGAGACGGCTTTCGCCCACCGCTTACCCTAGGTTGGAGGTTGCGGACCTGGCGAGGTACGGACCCCGGGAAATGTAAGGACTAGACCCTTACGCTGAGCAAATGACATAGTGATCGCTCAACCACAGGAGTTGACTTGTCAACACTGGTTTAGTAGCTGCTCAACTCGATTGAAACTCTACAGGTGTTGAGAAGGCTTGGTGTTGAGAAAGCAAGGTTAGGTAGGCCGTGCTGCGGGTGCCTAACAACGATAGAGTTCACTCGAAGCGGACGGGGGTTTTATTATGCCAGACCCGAGTGAATTCTACCGGGTAGAGCCTATATAAAGAATTGAGCAGTGAAACGACCTGGCTTTCTTAACTCTTTAGCGGGAGTTAAGGGATCGTGTGGGTAAAGCTGAGCAAACTCTGCAGAGTCAAATAAATGGTATTCGAATACGCCGTGCTCCCGGTTAATGGAGCTATGTCACTTGGGTGATTCCAGCAGCGAAGTTTAAGAAGCGGTACAAGAAGTGGTATCAGAGCAGGCTCTTTGACCGTAGGTTGAGACCTAAGGCAAACTAGGAAGCGATTTTATCGCAAAGCTTAATTTAAGCCATAAAAAGGATTTATGAAAAATATAAGCATTATTGCTGTATTTTCCTCTCTTGTTGCTGCCTTATCTATCTTAGTTTACTCCTGCTTAAGTTTTACTTTTGCAAAATGTTTACTGCTTTACTTGTCTAGCTTCAAAATTTCGTTTCTCGGCAGCTGGAGGAGTAGCTGTTGTTCGCTAGGCTAGACTGACCCTGAATAGTTGTGGTGCTTTTGTAATGTAAAGCAGGTGTATTCATGAACCCTAAGTGGTTTGTGTACCACTTGCATATTCTAAATTTATGTTCATTATCTTGTATGTTGTTTGCTTAATTATCAGTAATCCCCCTGTGTTCAAAGCTTTCTCCTGTCTCCTTTCACTCTCGTTCTTACCTTTTTCGCCCTATACTTGCCTTGAAAATTCGAAGTCTTACTTATCTACTCTTGTTCTCTAAAGCCGCTGCAAAGCTAATCTCAAGTTCCCAATTGGCAGATGGATCCAGCCCAGCAGAGTGGTCAGACCAGCGGGCAGGGTGCACCTGCCACGGATCAAGCTACATTGGCCAGTGTGATAGCAATGATGGAACAGAATCGGTATCAAGGAGAACAGAATATTTTGCGAGTACTAGATCAGCATGCCAGACTTCTTGAGCAGATAGCAGCCAGATCTCCAGGCATACAAGGTGGAAGCAATGTTCCTCGGGATGGTACACCAATTTCCACCCGATGGGCAGACTTTTTGAAGACGCGTCCACCAGTCTTTTCTACCTCAGCTGACCCCATAGTGGCTGAGGACTGGCTTGTGGACGTAGAAATGAAGCTTCAAACTGTACAATGCGATGATAAAGAAAAAGTGTTGTATGCATCCCACCAGTTGCAGGGCGCTGCAGCAACGTGGTGGATTAACTATCAACGCACCCTGCTGAACAGAGAAATCAGTTGGGAAGAGTTTTCCAAGGCCTTTCGCAAGGCACACATACCCGATGGCATAATGGAAGCCAAGCGTCGGGAATTCTTGGCACTTAAATAAGGTGGACGCACAATCATGGAGTACTTGCATCAATTTAATCACATTTCCAGATTTGCCCCAGATGATGTTGACAATGAAGAAAAGAAGATGAGCAAATTCCGAGCAGGACTACAGCAGTCTTTAAAATTTCATATCTCAGCCATGAAATTCAAAGACTTGCATGATATGGTAGATAGCCTGATCAACTCAGAAGAGGCTAGAGGTGAGATGGAGGATTACAGAAAGCGTAAAGCAGCACACAAGACTCAGTCTTCTTCGCACAGTGCTCAGCGGAGCAAGACCTCGGGATCATCCTCATTTCGATCCCAGTCCTCCCGACAGTTTGTAATGCTACCAAAGACCCAGTCTGGACAATCTCAGCAGTATGCCACTCCTTTACCACTCGCTATCAAGTGCCCCACCTGCGGTGGCAACCATCTTGCCAGCGCCTGTCCGCGAAGGTCAAATGTTTGCTTCCATTGTGGAGAAATTGGGCACTACAGGGATCAGTGTCCCCGGAAGAACTTGCCATCAGATGCAGCCAAGCTACAAGTCTAAAACCAGCAGCAGCAAGAAGCAAAGACACAAACAGGTTCTGACATTCCCAAAGGAGGTCTCTTGCAGATCAAAGCAGTCGGACCCCAATCTCCAGCAGGCACAGCCAACTTCACATCTGCAGGCAGAGGTAGAGGCCGCACCAGACCCACCTTCTATGCGAGGGTGAACCATGTGTCTGCAGAAGACGCAGCTGGAGCTAGTGACATCATTGCTGGTATGTTCCCAATCAACTCCATACCTGCATTGATTTTGTTTAACCCTGGTGCAACGCATTCGTTTATTTCGAAGAGTTTTTCTTCAAGAAACCAGTTGCCTTCTGTTTCATTGCCAAGACCTTATGTGGTTGAAACCCCTGGGGTTAGAATGGAGTCCCACAGTGGGTGTGCTGGACTTAATATAAAAATCCAAGGGGTAGATTTTAGAGCAGATTTGTTACAGCTAGACATGTCAGGATTAGATGCCATTTTGGGCATGAACTGGTTAGCCAAGAACAAAGGCAAGGTAGATTGTGAGATCAAAACAGTATCATTGGTAAATCCTGAAGGTCAGAAAGTGGTAGTAAAGACAGACCGAGAAGTGCTGAAAGATGCAAGAAAGCGCATGATTAACATGCTATCAGCCACACCTGATCAAGTGCCAGTAATACAAGAGTATCCAGATGTGTTTTCGGAAGAACTGCCAGGCAGACCCCCTGACAGACAAGTAGAACTTGCTATAGAGTTGATCCCAGGCACAAAACCAATTGCCAAGCATCAATACAGAATGTCAGCCAGTGAACTGAAAGAGCTCAAAAGACAGTTAGATGAATTGCAAGAAAAAGAATTCATACGACCAAGTGTTTCACCTTGGTCGGCCCCAGTTCTGTTTGTAAAGAAGAAGAGTGGAGAATTGAGAATGTGTGTTGATTACAGAAGTTTGAATGCTGTCACAATAAAAAACAAGTACCCATTGCCCAGAATTGATGATCTGTTTGATCAACTCAAGGGTGCCAAAGTGTTCTCCAAGATCGATTTGCGCTCGGGTTATCATCAGCTCAAGATCCGAGAGCAAGATCGAGAGAAAACAGCCTTCATCATCAGATATGGATTATATGAGTTCACGGTCATGCCCTTTGGTTTAACCAATGCGCCAGCCTATTTCATGAATCTTATGAATCTGGTGCATATGGACCAACTGGACCGATTCGTGATTGTCTTCATTGATGATATTTTGATTTACTCCAAGAGCGAAGAAGAACACAAGAAGCATTTGCACATGGTTTTGACCAGATTGAGAGAGCATCAGTTGTATGCCAAGTTCGATAAATGTAGCTTTTGGCTGAAATAAGTTGCCTTCTTAGGTCATATTATATCAAAAGATGGAGTCAAGGTTGATCTAGAAAAGATAGCCGCAGTTATGGAATGGAAACAGCCCAAGACAGTGACGGAAGTAAGGAGCTTTCTTGGATTGGCAAGTTATTATCGCCGATTCATAGAAGGATTCTCCAAGATTTCTCGTCCACTCACTCAACTGCTGAAGAAAGATAAGCCATTCACGTGGACAGATGCTTGTGAAGAGAGTTTTCAGTTGCTAAAGACCAAGTTGACAACAACGCCAGTTTTGATTCTGCCTAACCCAGAAAAGGAATTCCAAATCTATTGTGATGCTTCAAAGCAAGGTTTGGGATGTGTACTTATGCAAGATGGAAAGGTTGTTGCCTATGCTTCGAGACAACTGAAGCCGCATGAAGAGAACTACCCAACACACGACCTAGAACTAGCAGCTGTGGTGCACACGCTCAAAATTTGGCGGCACTACCTACTAGGGAATCGTTGTGAGATATTCTCAGATCACAAGAGCCTGAAGTACCTATTCACACAGCCAGATTTGAATATGAGACAACGAAGATGGCTAGAGTTGATTAAAGATTATGATGTTGATCTCCAATACCACCCAGGCAAGGCCAATGTGGTTGCTGACGCCCTCAGTTGGAAGATTCGTGTCAGACCCAGATTTTATAATCCGGAATCTACTGTGTTTAACTGCACTATTCCCTGGATCAGTAGATAGTGCACACAGTTACAGTTCTGAATATCAAAGTACATATCATGCGGAAATGTAAATATAATAGTAGACTTACTCATGGGCCGATTAGGCCGAAATCAGTAAATTGCAGCAGCGGAAGAACGAAGCACACAGGTGGGACCTTCAGGACATGCCTACAGGCAGCCAACTGGAGGTTCGCGACCTAGCCCTTGACATCTTCATCTTCTTTTCCATCTTGTCCAATCTTGTCGTTGAGGCGCGGCGATGCGGCTCTTGGTTCTGAATTTTGTCGCAAAAGCGAGCGTGAGCACTCCGACCCCGTGCTCCGCGAGCCAATACACAGAATGCAAGTAAATAGTATGCATGGCTTAACAAGGAGAGGCTCGGGTTATTTTATTTGCCAAAAATCGCTTTTAGCAGCATTATTACTCATATATAATCAAAGTGTTATTACTGTTACCTAACTCTATTCTACAACTGCCAAAATTGACTTAATCCCCAAAAATGCACTTTTTTTATTGACTGCTGTCTAACACTCCAAACAGCAAGTATCATCATTTATGTAATCCACCGATCATACTCTGTATTTTGAATTACTAATAATCCAATCTTGCCATTACTATTCATCAACTCCTTACCTCTGAACTCTAATGATTATCTAACATAACTACTTTCAAATCTACCGATATCATTCGTATTCAATCCTTTTCGTCATTGATTCAAAACCATAATCCAACATTCTACCTCGTTTTCCATTATCTATCACTAGCTAATCCACAAATGTATTTCCACCAAAAATTCAATTTACCAAGATGATAATCCATTAAATGTTATGAATTCTCCAATCTTTTAGAAATTCAATTCGTCCCTCTAGTAATTGATCAATTCCTATAAATTCCTATTATCGCCATTATCTTCCAAGAATGTATATTAATCAATAGTAATCCAGCAACTTAACTTTGCATTATCTAATTCCCCAAAATCGATTCACTATTATATATCCACCATGAGTATCACAAATCAAGAATTATACTCCTACACTTGTATTATTTTCCCAAATTTCTGAAAATTCAATTAGATCAGTTATCTAGCCTATCTATTTAGTTAAAGCTCACTAATCTATTTCTCCCAGAACCCACACTAGCATGTTCTTATCATAATTGATCTGAATCCACCAATACCTTTATGTGCATACTAAAAACATCCAACACCTTTGCTCACAACCCTGTTTATTCTACCCATATTTTAGTTTGTAAGATTAGTAATGCCACTATTTGAAATACAATACATAAAATTTCCTGAGACCTAGCAGTTTTGGAACAAATCTTAATGTTCAAGGGATATTAACATGATTTACCATACATATGGCATTACACCATATGCCTAATACCACCACAGTTTTTCCACACATATGGCATCACATCATATGACATCTTTCAGCGTTATAACCGCTTAACTTACCACTGGGACGACACCCAGGACAATTCAAATCAGGACAGTCCTTCGCCCTTCACTTTTCCATTCCCATTCATAAATCATTTTGAAATAGAACTATATCTGGTTAAGTTCCCATGTCCGCCCTTGACCGTGGGCACGGCTATTCGAATAGTTTTGACTCTGCAGAGTTTTGCACACTTTACCCACAAGAGATAAATCCACCAGTTGCCCCACATGATTCCTTAGCCATGCGGTTGAGTAGACTATCACAGGATTGTTACAATGCATAGTCCTACTGTGGTTACGCCCGCTAAGGTCTATCTTCCGTAGGATCCGACCATCCCTCGGGAAGGGTCCCTCGTGAGCCATCACGGGCAAAGGCGGGGATGCGACCATCCATCCCTTTGCTCGTGGTCATACCTTCACGTAACCACCTTAGAGCCACACAAATTAGTAAATCCTGCCTACACTTTGCCAGCTTGTGGTTGTACTATTTTACACGGGTGACATGACAAGATTCAGTCCTTAGGGTTACCTGGGCGGTCTACCACTAACCCACTTGTGCAATCACTGCACCACACACATACACACCCTCGAACCAATCCGCCCAGACATTTAAGCAAGTTGGGGATTTTGAGAGTGTAAAATAATCATATCAATTATGCCAGTCATTATCACCTTGACTGCCCAAACCAGACTTTCATGTTTCAAAGTGATGCTTCGGGGCATTTTTGATGCTCCCGATTGTCTAAGCAGTACTAAGCATGTCGTATAGTTATGGACTTATTTTCGAAATAATAACATTATAACTTTGCTAGGGTGACAAGGTTCAGATATTCAAATATTCCAAAGGAGGGGAAATATTATTCAAGGTAAACAATGGGCACATAACTAGAATATTAAATTAAGCATGTATTTGCATATAAATTAACAGCATGCAGTTTGATAAATTAAAACAAAATAATTTGCGGAAAACATAGGATCAACATGATCAAGGTATGTATTGACTCGCCTGGCGCGGTTTACCGCGGTCTTGAGTTCACACGATGCTTTCTCTTGAGCTTCTAGTCTTTTTCTTCACTTCGCTCTTGATCTTGCGTGATCCCTTGATTCTTCACAACTCCAATATCTAATTACGTGCTAAACGACTGAATACAAATAAAAACAAATAACTCAAGAGATCCAAATAAATCCAATCACTTTAAATACTCGATTTACTTTAAATTATGCATTTATTATGGTTGATGAATAGGAGGATGATTTAGGTTGATGTGCTGTAAGCACAGCGGTAGCTGGGTTTGAACAGGAGAACAAGTTGTCTGAATGCTTTACCGTGAGGGAAAATTTTAGAAATACGAGGGATCGAAAGTGAAGTAGTATCTACAGGGATTATCTGTTCGGGAAAAAGAGGTGACCAGACCTAGCCGATTGGGAAAAAGCGAGGCTTGACCTCTTTGCTTGATGACTCTCTTTTAATTGATTTATATTTATCAAGCAAGTTCCATGAGTCAAGCAGGACTTATGGACAGATAAAAGAGTGTAGCGAAGCTAGTGAAGAGGGACATGGCTTTGTGATGCTAGGATGGGGGCTTTACATGAGATGAGTATAATTTTAAATACTTGGTGTAACTCTGATATTTCATGTGACATGCAATTGATTCCTAAGGGTTAAACTCGTTAAGCAGGTGGCTTCAATTTCGTACCATAAAATTGTTATAATTGATGATACATTTATTCAAATTAGTATATTAATTACTTTTGTGGCTAAGGTTTTATTTATCTTGGGTTTAGACAAAATGAGCTGGGGAATTTCTTATGCTTTATAATCAAGATCTTTTAGCCATGACATTCTTTGTTATTAACATTATTACTATTTGATTATCTTTATGTTAACTTTTTGATAATAAGAGAAGGAGTTCTTGGCATAAGTTCATTTGGATTAATCTTGTATATGAGGGCTAGCTTATTAATATTGATTGACATATAAATACATTAACCAATTGTTAAGCTTCCAATTTGGTCATATACATCTTTTTCATTATGAATTTATGAATAATTTCTTATTCTTACTTTCCATTCACCATGTGTCTTTACATACCATTGAATCAACTTAAAATTTCAACTTTATTTCATAATACTTTTAGTTTAACCTCACCCTATAATTTTATGCCCATTTTTATTTGCAAATTATATTTTATTACTTAGTCCAAATGAGAAAACTTTAGATATACATTTCAAGTTTCTTAGGGGTGGAGTGGGAGATCACACTCATGCATATAAGCTGGAGTTATACTTTCAAGTGGGCCCACCTGTCATGCACACCAGAGAAAATATTGGGGGGGTTCTGCTCGGCCAGTACAGAGGAGAGGAGGAAGAAACAGAGGAGGCTCAGGGGAGACGCGCGGCCAGGGGGAGGAGGCGGTGGCGCCGGCGGGGAGAGGCCGGGGAGGAGGCGGCGACCGGGAAAAGGGGTTGCCCCGGTGATGAGGGAACTCGGGGAGGCGGCAGCTCCGGCCAGGAGACACGGTGGCGGGCCGGCGGCGATGGAATGCGGCCGGGTAAGGGAGCCGATTGGGGTGCCGGCGACCGAGGAGGAGAGGGAAGGGGATAGCGTGCGCACGAGCGGGAGAGAGGCGGGAGAAAGCTTACCATGCGACCCTTGGAGTCGGGGAGGTGCCGGAGAGGGCCGGCGGCGATGGCCATGGGCGGCGCGAGGAGGTCACCGTGGCGGAGAGGCTGGGGCGGCGGAGAGCTTCGGCCGACGGTGGGAAGGGCTTCAGGGTGATGAGGTGCTACTCCCACAGCGCGCAATCGGCCCGGGGTCGACCGTGGTGGAGGCGGCGGCGGAAATGGCGATGGCCGGCCGGAGGCGGAGAAGACGCGAGCGCGGCCCGCTCGGGCGATGGCGCTCCGATTAACGGCGAGGAGAGGCAGAGGACTCTCGGGCGCACGCCGTGACACGCTCAAAATGGGGCGAGCTTGCCGGAGGTGGCCGGACCGGAAAGAGGGCCGGCGGCGGCACCCACTGGACAGCTCGGCTGGGCGCGAGGGAGAAGAGCAACGGAGGAGAGGAGCAATGGGGGTTCGGCCGGCTTCTTATAGGCAGCGGGCACGGGGAAAACCAGGGGCGACGAGGAGAATCGGTGGGCGGAGCAGGGAGAGGGGGGACGCACCGAGACTGCGCAAGGGAGGGGGAATGGATGCAATCTTCGCCGAGATTGTGCGGGGGAGATAGATGACGGGGTTCCTTGAACTTGGCCTCGGAGGTGTGAGAGAGAGAGGGCGGGATTGGCTGCGGCATAGCGAGAGAGAGCTGGCGCGAGTGAAGCGGCCGCGTGGAGAAGAAGGGCCGGGGAAGAAGAAAGAGAGAGCGCGAGCGCGGACGCGGGCGCGGGCGCGGGGCCACCAGCCAGAGGGAGCGAGCAGGAGAGGCGCCGGGCCCGCGGGCAGGGAGAGAAGCGTGGGCAGGGGCGGTCCACCGCGCAGGCGCGGACGGAACGACGCGGGGGCGACCGCGCGGCCACGCGGCAGCGGGAGGAGGAGCGTAGGCGGGACGTGCCGCGCATCGGGACCGGCCAGGTGTCGGTCCGAGAGGAAGAGGAGGAGGATTTTCATTTTTATTTTTCCAAATTTTCGGAAATGCTCAGTTAATTGAATAAATCTCAGAAAAATATGAAATTACTTCCCAAAATTTCAGGAAAATTCACAGAAGCTCCTGAGGACCTTTTGGATTTAATAAAACTATTTTTAGCTATTTTTTTTGGTATTTATTTATTTACTTCCCTTGTTTCTCATGTCATTATTAAAAATAAGGTTTTATATTTTAGGCCCATTTCTCTCCCTTTTCTTTTCTGGATCATCTTTTCAGATTCTTTATTTAGATCTTAAATTTTCTTTATTTGCATATTCCCATGTGTAGCATTAATATTATTGATTTTGATTTTGGTCTTTATTGAATTTCTTTAACCTTTGAGAGCTCAATAAAAATTTAAAACACCATGAAAATCCAAATTCAAATATTATAATAGACAAACTAACTCAAAAGAAATTTCAGGATGTTACAATTCGACAAGGCAAACCCAATATCAAAGAGTACCTGCCAGAGTTGCAAAGGGGTATACTATAGCTGAACTTGGTGATCACTGAACAAGGCAGTATGGCAGCGTTAGAGCTTCAACCATTGTTGACAGATCAGATTAAGGTAGCACAAGATGAAGATGAAGAGATTCAAAAACTGAAAAAGGACATTCAAAAAGGAGATTCATCGGATTATGCGGTAGACGAGCATGGAATCCTTACTTTCCGTGGTCGCTATTGCATACCCGACAAGAAGGAGTTAAGAAAGTTAATCTTATCTGAAGCCCATTCGTCTCAATTCTCAATCCATCCAGGAGGTACCAAGATGTACCAAGACTTGAAGAAGAAATATTGGTGGAACCAAATGAAGAAAGAAGTGGCAGAGTATGTGGCTAAATGTGATGTCTGCCAGCAGATCAAGATAGACCATCAAAAACCATCAGGATTGTTGCAGCCTTTGTCAATTCCCGAATGGAAATGGGATAGTATCGGCATGGACTTCATTACTGGACTTCCCAAGACTCGTGAGGGATATGATGCTATCTGGGTCATTGTTGATAGATTGACCAAGGTGGCTCATTTTCTTCCGATCAAGCAAACCTATGGGAAAGACAAGCTTGCTGAATTATATTTGACAAGAATTGTGACACTACATGGAGTTCCGAAGAAAATTGTGTCAGATCGAGGAGCACAATTCACCTCCAAGTTTTGGGAGAAACTACATGAAGCTATGGGCACCGATCTGAACTTCAGCTCAGCATACCACCCACAGACAGATGGACAGACAGAGAGATCCAACCAGATTCTAGAAGACATGTTGAGAGCTTGCGCAATAGTATATGGAGCAGCATGGAACACTTGTCTACCATTCGCTCAGTTCTCTTACAATAACAGCTATCAAGCTAGCATCCAAATGGCACCGTTTGAGGCTTTATACGGCAGAAAATGCAGGACACCTCTGAACCAGTCAGAAACTGGAGAGCGTCAACTCATTGGACCTCAAATTACTCAAGATGCAGAGGCACATGTCAGAATTATTAGGGACAGGCTCAATATTGCACAAGATCGACAGAAGAGCTATGCAGATAACCGAAGGAAAGACTTGAGTTTTGAAGTCGGAGATTTTGTCTACATCAAAGTCACCCCATTCAAGATAGTCAAGAGATTTCAAGTCAAAGGCAAGCTAGCACCGAGATATGTGGGACCATTTTCAATAATCGGAAGAGTTGGGGAGGTAGCTTATCAAGTGCAGCTCCCGCCCAACTTATCAAGGATACACAACGTGTTCCACGTATCCCAGCTTTGAAAGTGTCTACGCCAACCCACAGATGAAGTACCATTGTCAGATATTGAATTGCAAGATGACTGCACATATGCTGAAGAACCACTACAAATACTTGAGACGTCAGAAAGGCAGCTCAGAAACAAGAATGTTAGATTTTGCAGAGTTCAGGGGAAGAATCACACTGCGGAAGAGTCCACTTGGGAAAGAGAGTCAGATTTGCAGCGGGATTTTCCCAACTTACTCCCTGGACCAAGTTAATCACGGGGTCAAGATTCTTTTAAGGGGGGTAGGTTGAAAAGCCCCAAAATTTTAACCCCAAATTTTTTTGTGAATTTTTGCTGAATTTTGAGTGAATTTCGGAGACTTTCCCTTTTGGGAAAGTCCCCCCGCTGCCGCTTTCCTTTTTCGGCCAGACGCCTCTCCTCTCCTCCGGCACCCCGCCATTTTCCGCCTTCTCCCGCTACCCGGCGCCTCCCCGTCCCCTCTTTCCCGTTGGCGCCGCTCCCCCTCTCCGTTTCCTTCCTCCCCCTGGCGTCGCCTCGCTCCCTCCCCTCCGCTCGCGCCTTCCTCCCTCCCCGTCTTCTCCCTCACGCACGTGCTCCTGCGACCGAGTCGCGCCCCCGGTTTTACGCCCGTGGTTTCGCCCCGCCTTCGCCGTGCTGACGCCACCGGTTCAACACCAGCACCGCCGCGCGTCGCCGCCTCCTCCGCTCAACCCCACCGGCCAGCCCCTTCTCTTCCCTCTTCCACCGCAGCTCGGTCATCGCGGTTGACTGCCGTGACCGCACCCGTGCCTCCTCCCCCACGAAATCACCCCTCCGCCGGGTATAAAACCTGCCTCGGCCTCCTCACTCCCCCCCTTCTACGTTGCTTCCCGAGCCACTCCACCGCTCCCATTCGTCTCATGCCACTCCCCAGAGCCTCCCTGAGTCGCCGATTGACGCCGCACCGCCCGGAGCACCGCCCTTCCCCTCCCCTGCACCAGCGACCCCGTAAACCGAATCTTCTCCTTCCTCCCTCCATTTCTCAATTGCATTCGCCCAGAGCTTCTACACCCTCCCCTAAACCCATTGCCGTCCTTCCCTGGCCAGGTGAAGCACCGAGGTGACCCGGCGACGAAGCTCCCCACCGGCCAAACCACCTCTCCCGTGGCCAGCTCTCTTCGAAGGCTCCTAGCTTCGACCACCACCGCCAATGTGAGCACCCCACTCCCTTGACCGTGTATCCCTCGCCGATTGGGCTACCTCACCGCTGGTGACCTCCCTCGCTACCAAAAAGCCGAAGTACTCCCTTTCCTCTCCCACTCTCTCCTTTGATCCCCTCCCATTCCAAACCCCCGAAATGGGTTCCCCGTGGTGAGCTCTCCGCGTTGACCCCCTCCTTTACCGCCGACGAGCCCCCTAGCGCTCGGGCCGCCATCGCCACCGTATCCCTGCCGCGGGGGTACTGTAGCAGCTGGAGGAGGAAGACGACCCCCTCCCCCGCGACGTGGCTCCTCCCCCTCCGTCGATTTCCCCGCTGTCATCTAACACAGATCGTCAGATGGCCGTTCCTCTCCGCCGTCCGATCTTCATAAACATCGCCCTCCGCCTCCGTCGGATCTCCCCACCGTACCGCTTCGCCGCACCCCATCCAACCGTCCACCCGAACCGCGCGTCGCTCATCTGAGCAGCCCAGGCGCGCGGGAGTGGGCCGCTCCTCTCGGCCTGCTTCCCCGTGCCACGCGCGCGCGCGAAAGCGCTTGTAGGCCGCGCGGGCCGTTCTCCGGCCGGGCTGCACTGTTGCACCGGGCCGGCCCGTTACTGTTCACACCATTTTTCCAGAGATTTACCGATTTCCAAAATCCCAGAAAATCCAAAGAAATCCTAGAAAATCACAGAAAATCCCAAAAATTCCCAAATTTCACCACTTTACTCCAAATAATATCCTGGACCCATTTTTGGCCTCCACCTCCACAGATTCATCCCAGATAAATTCATAAAATTTCCCATTTGGAGATTTATGCATTTTACTCCTTTTTAATAGATTATTTTTCCTCGCTTGATTAGTCTCAAGCTGGACTTATGTTATTTTATGTGTTTGCGCTAGTTTCGGAAATCTCGGAAGTTCAGTTGCAGACTCAGGATCCAGGCGCTTCTTCATTCGAGCTAGCCGAGATCGTCCAGATTCACGGCAAGTCCCAAATCCTTTGATCATGTTGTATCCCATGATGTTTAATTATGTTACTACATTATTTGCATTAAGCTAGTTTTAAAATGCTAGTTCAAAGTAAAACAAAATGTTTAGAATGACCTGTTATGTAGTTAAACCTACCACCGACAAATGCCACGATAAACTCGTAGCCATGCCTTTGTTAACCCTAGATATAATTACTTGGTAATCTAGATAACTGTAAGTTATTATGATCACTCAAAGTCTTACACTAATAAGGTTGTGGCTGCAGGCCAATAGGAATTGCAAACCCGACTCTAGGGTAGGGTGGAATGGGGCACCGTGCCCTAGAGCGGAGAGTGCCGGCGTGCACAATGTAGGGAAAGGGTTGGGGAAGGAGCAGTGAGATAGCCTTCGCCCATCTCTTACCCTAGGATTGAAGTTAGGGTAAGGGTGTTGTGGGGCGCCGCGAGATGGCTTTCGCCCACCGCTTACCCTAGGTTGGAGGTCGCGGACCTGACGAGGTACGGACCCCGGGAAATGTAAGGACTAGACCCTTACGCTGAGCAAATGACATAGTGATCGCTCAACCACAGGAGTTGACTTGTCAACACTGGTTTAGTAGCTGCTCAACTCGATTGAAACTCTACAGGTATTGAGAAGGCTTGGTGTTGAGAAAGCAAGGTTAGGTAGGCCGTGCTGCGGGTGCCTAACAACGATAGAGTTCACTCGAAGCGGACGGGAGTTTTATTGTGCCAGACCCGAGTGAATTCTACCGGGTAGAGCCTATATAAAGAATTGAGCAGTGAAACGACCTGACTTTCTTAACTCTTTAGCGGGAGTTAAGGGATCGTGTGGGTAAAGCTGAGCAAACTCTGCAGAGTCAAATAAATGGTATTCGTATACGCCGTGCTCCCGGTTAATGGAGCTGTGTCACTTGGGTGATTCCAGCAGCGAAGTTTAAGTAGTTTTGTACATGCTTTAACTTGATTAGTTGGTTAATTTAACTTTTGTTGAAAAACCCCTGAGATCTTAAGAAGTAGTTTTGGGTCTGTTTTATTAAAATGTTTACAAATAAAATTGCATCCACTCAAATTAATAAACCAAGTATACTCCCTTCCATTGTAAATCCGTGCATGTAGTAAGATAGAATCCCTTTGGGGTTTGCTGAGCCGGTTGTTTGGCTCACGGCTTGCTAAATCCACTCTTTAGAGGATCAAGACGAAGGTGAAGGTCTCCCCATTGAGGAAGTCCCGGAGGATCTCTTCTTCGTCGAGGACCCGTGGCTTTAGGTCTTCGCCGCGCTCAAGCGGATCTTGGAGCTTTTGTAATGCAAATATACTTTGGGCTTGCACGCCCCGCTGTCAAAACTGGTTGTAAAACCGTATGTGAAATATATGCTGGACTTGTGTTGTAAGCATGCAATGGTACACTCTTGCACGACACTCCCTAACTGTTCATGCGTGAATAGTTGCGGAATGCCGTGTCCGTACGCACCCCTGGAAACGGGGGCGTTACAATGACGTCGAAGAAGACAGCGGCGTCACCGTACGTATTTAAACGCTCGGCACGTACGTGACACTACGCATCTTCACTGTAGCCAAATCTCGTCCTAATTTAGTGATCTGTACCTCAAGCACACCCTAGTTTTACCAATCGTTCAATCAGGAGATCTCCGTATGGGCAGTACTGAAGCCCGCGTCAATCGGCAATTCGCCGCTGGTACGGCGACGCATTTGCTAGCCTCTCTCGGTCTGCATCAATGCGCAGCAGCGTTACGACGTTCTTGCGAGCATTTTATGGATCTGCACTTCTGCAGCTGCACGCAAGTTAGCCGAGAGGATCTCGCAGGATCGTCATGCGTCAAGGCTGGACACTAGGGCGTAGGATGCTCTCCACACACCACATGCCGGCTCGGCTTCGACACGGCATGGGAGACGACACGGCGCGTCTTACACCAGAGCTGTTGGGTTGATCTCGACTAACAAACCCCGAGATTTCAAGGAGACCATGCTTCCACTCGCGCCTTGATCGAAGGCGCAACCAACTTATTTGGTTTCGGTTCCAGTCACCTAGCGCCATATAAAACAAGGGATTTGTTAGGCTTGGGTTATGCACATTGTTCTAAGCCTCGAAAGTCCCGCACAGACCTGATCTATCAAGAGCGCTCAGGTGGACGAAGACCGAAGGCCCTTCTTCGTCCCCGTCCACGGCTTCATCGACACCGGCCGACCACCTCTACATCCACACCTCTCCATGGCATCTTCAAGTTCGGGTACGCTTCCGCACTAAAATCTATGATTGTGTTCTTGTTTAAAACCTATTGTGGTATCCTATTGTTCATGTTTAGCCTTAGAACACATCAGAGCCATCCCTAGGCTCTTGAACCCTAATTAGACCCTAATTAGAACCGAACATGTTCTTGCCTGGATCTAATGACTAAAGATTTAGATCTAAGGATTAGAGACTCGGTTTAGCAATTAGAAGGAGGAGATTTAAGAAATTTTGCAAAACCCTAAGAAAATCTCTAAATCGAACCCCCCCGAACCCTCAAACCCGAATCAAATCTTAGATCGGCGGTGGAAAACTTACGTTTTGGAGCCTCTGCCTCCTCCGGTCACGGGCGCCGCCGTAGCTCCACTCGACAACAGCGCGCGCAACCTTGGTCGCACGCGTGCGCAGGTGAGGAGGGCTGCGGGGGTGCCGCCTCACGCCGCCGCTGACGTTGACACCGCGCCACTTCTCCGCTGTGCTCTCCTTTTGTGCCGCCGCCGCCACATCGCGCTCTCCGCGTGCGCGCCGTCATCGCTCGGTTTTATCGCGAGGAGAAGAGAGGAATGAACTAGGCTTTGGGTTTCGGGGGGTTTTTAACCCGCTGCGGCGCGCGTTCGGCCGTTCGATCAAATCTGATGATCATCCTTTCGTGGGCTGAGGAGGTAGTTGGGCCGGCTATGGCGTTCGGCCGTTCAATCGCGATCTAACGGCGCGCGCGCGTGCGTGATTCTGCCTGAGCCGCGCGCGCGTGCGCGATTTTTCGGCCCCGCGTGCGCCTTTTGGTCGGCCGAGCCGGTGTCTTTGGGCCACGCGCGCGTGCACGATTTTGGGCTGCCGTGCGTGAATCTCGGCCGAGCGCGTTTTTGGGCTGTGCGCGATTTTCGGGCCGCATGCGTGAGGCCGTGTGCGAATGTTTGTGGGCCGCGCGCGTGTTTTTGGGCTGGTTCCTTTTGGGGCCTGTTGCAATAGAGTTTTTTCTTTTTCTTTTTCCAGTGCATTTTCTTTTATTTAAGTCTACCTTTTGTGCACTGTTTTAATTATTTTCAGTTACCCAAGTTACCAACGTAGACTTAAAGGTAGACTGTAGTTTTTATGTTACATAAAGTTAGAACTGTAGTTTTGCATGCAATATATATCTTTATGTTATTTCTAAAGTTAGAACTGTAGTTTTGCATTCAAATGTTGCCGCCACAATTGACAATATTGAGCAGCTCACTGGGAGCAATTTTCCCACATGGAAAGAAAGAATCCATGTTGTCTTTGGTGTTTTGGACCTTGATTATGCTTTAAAGGTAACCGCTCATGTTCCCCCCACCGAAGGTGAGGAAAATTATGATGAGAAAAAAAAAATTTATGAAACTAATGCTGAAAAATAGGAGTGGTCCAACCGTCTATCACTAATGATTATGAAGACCTCTATCTCAGTTGGGATCAGGGGAGCAATCCCCGATTCCGAAAATGCTAAAGAGTATTTGGCTTCAATAGAGAAGAAATTTAAAGTCTCCACTAAAGTTTATACCAGTACTTTGATCCAGAGGCTTTTAACCACTAAGTATGATGGGTCCGGCAGTATAAGAGAACATATCATGATGATGACAGATATGGCAGAAAAGCTCAAAGGCATGGACATGGAGATATCTGATGGTTTCCTAGTCCATTTTATTATGACTTCTCTTCCTTCTGAGTACACGACATTTAAGATCAATTACAATACTCAGAAAGAAAAATAGAACATGAGCGATTTAATCGCCATGTGTGTTCAGGAGAAAGAAAGAACAAGGACAGAAAAGAGGGACTTTGCGCTTCAAGTTGGTGGCTCTAACAAAAGAAAGTTCCAAGGGGACTTCAAATCTAAGAAAAAGCTGCAGTTCTCCCCTAATTCAGATAAGTCGGGGCCTAAAGTGCACAATGCACTTAAGCCCCATGCTGCTCCCACTGGAGCACCTAAAGGGGGGAATGTCACTTCTGCAAGCAGCCAGAGCATTTCCAGAAGGATTGTGTTGGTTTTCTAAAGTGGCTCACTAAAAGAGGTAATGATACAATAACTTTCATTGATGAAACTCTTTATGCTGATTTCTTTCTTAATTCTTGGTGGATTGACTCGGGTGCAACTGTGCACGTTACCAACTCTTTACAGGGATTCCTTATAGCGAAAACACTAATAAAGGGGGAGCGAATTCTTAAGAGTCGCAGATGGAAAGGAAGCCGAAGTACAATCAGTTGGATATATTTCATTAGTCTTAGATAGTGGCTTCATGCTTCGTCTTAATAATGTAGTCTATGTTCCTTCCATCAGGAGGAATTTGATTTTGGTTTCTTTGTTGGATGATGATGGTTTCAAATGTATTTTTGGTGACAATAAATGCATTATTATGTTTAATTCAAATGATGTTGGTCTTGCCTTTAGACAAGACAAGCTCTATATATTTTCCCTTAATGAATCTCCTGTATCTTTAAATGTGTGTGATGCTAAGCATAAAAAGAATGACGAGACTTCTTCGAAACTGTGACATTGTCGTTTAGGCCACATTTCGAGGGGGAGAATGCAGCGTCTCATTAAAGAAGAAATTTTTCACCCATTAGATTTCTCTGACTCAGACCACTGCATTGATTGCATTAAAGGAAATATGTAAAGCAAATAAAGAAGGGAGCCATTCGCAGCACAGGACTCTTAGAATTAATTCATACTGATATTTGTGGTCCTTGTCCTGTGACATCAGTGGATGGTTTTGATTCATTCATCACATTCATTGATGATTTCTCCCGTTATGGTTATATCGTTCCCATTAAAGACCGATCTGAGTCACTTGACAAATTTAAGATATTTAAGGCTGAAGTTGAAAATCAGCACAACCTAAGAATTAAAGTGGTAAGATCGGATCGTTGGGGAGAATATTATGGAAGATATGCCTCTTATGGGCAAATTCCTGGCCCTTTCGCTAAGTTCCTTCAGGAAAATAGCATTGTTGCCCAGTATTTTTATGTCGGGTGAACCTCAGCAGAATGGGGTAGCTGAGAGACGCAACTGTACACTTATGGATATGGTACAGAGCATGCTTAGCCATTCTAGTTTACTAATTGGTTTGTGGATGGAAGCACTAAAGATAGCTGCACATATTCTTAATCGAATTTCCAGTAAATCAGTACCTAAAACATCTTATGAATTATGGACTAGGAGGAAACCGAGTATGAAATATTTACGAGTATGGGGTTGTCGTGCTGAAGCTAAGATATTTAATCCACATATTGGAAAATTAGACCCTAAGACAATAAGTTGCCATTTTATTGGGTACCCTGAGAGATCCAAAGGGTATCATTTTTATTGTCCTGATAGGATAACTAAGTTTGTAGAAACAAGGCACGCTGTGTTCTTAGAAAATAACGAGGACCTGGAGCCTAGGAAAATAGATCTTGAGGAGAAGCGGATTTATGTTCCTTCACCGCTCATCCCAGAGACCTTTGTTCCTGTGCCTCAGGTGGTTGCACCTCCAGTAGAGAATACTGTTGTTGCACCTACTGTTGAGGTCTCTGAAATTCCTAATATTACACCTAATGAAGAGCCTCAGCAGTCTCCTATAATAACTGATGAACCTATTAGAAGATCATAGCGGGAGAGAATATCTGCCATCCCAAATGATTATGTTGTTTATATGAATGAGGATATTAATGATATAGGGAAGGTAGATGATTCCACCTCTTATAAGGAGGTCATGATGAGTGAACATTCTTCTAAATGACTTGATGCCATGAAGGATGAACTAAAGTTTATGAGCACTAATGATGTATGTGACTTAGTAGAAATTCCTGACGGAGTCAAAACAGTAGGCTATAAATGGGTCTACAAAACCAAGCATGACTCTAAGGGAAATGTCGAAAGGTTCAAAGCAAGGCTTGTAGCAAAAGGCTTCTCACAAAGAGAGGGGGTTGACTATAATGACACATTTTCTCCTGTCTCAACTAAATATTCATTCAGAATTGTTATGGTACTTGTAGCTCATTATGATTTAGAGTTGCATCAGATGGATATTAAGACGGTATTTCTTAATGGCGACTTGCAAGAAAATGTTTGCATGGCTCAACCGGAAGGTTTTGTCGTGGAAGGTAAGGAGCATATGGGATGTCGACTTAAGAAATCCATTTATGATTTAAAAGAAGCGTTGAGGCAGTGGTACCTCAAATTCGATAAGATCATAAGGAGTTTTGGTTTTAAGGAAAATGAAGTTGATAACTGCATATACGTTAAGTTCAAGGGGAGTAAATTCACCATCTTAGTACTTTATGTGGATGACATCTTATTGGCCAGCAGTGATAAGGATATGCTATTTGAGACTAAGAGATTTCTTTCATCTAATTTTGATATGAAGGATCTTAGTGATGCCTCTTATGTTCTTGGCATTGAGATTCACCGAGATAGGTCCAAAGGAATATTAGGGTTATCTTAGAAGGCATACATTGACAGAGTACTGAAGAGATACAATATGCATAAGTGCTTTCGCTCACCTGCTCCTATTGTTGAGGGCGATAAGTTTGGAACATTTCAATGTCCAAGGAACCAATATGAAACTGACCAGATGAAGTCGGTTCCTTATGCTTCAGTTATCGGAAACATTATGTATGCTCAAGTATGCACGTGCCCTGATTTAGCTTTTGTAACCGGGATGCTTGACAGATATCAGTCAAATCTAGGACCGAACCACTGGAAGGTCGTTAAGAAAGCTTTGCGCTATATGCAAGCTACTAAGCATTTCATGCGCACATATAAGAATTTTGATAGCCTTGAAGTTGTTGGTTATACAGATTCATATTTGCGGGATGTGTTGATACTAAGAAATCCACGTCAGGTTATATCTTCACACTCGCTGGAGGAGCTATCTCGTGGAAAAGCTCCAAACAAACCCTTACGGCATCTTCAACGATACAAGCTGAGTTTGTGGCATGTTATGAGGCTACCGGGCAGGCTGTATGGCTTAAAAACTTTATCCCGGAACTTAGAGTGGTAGACAACATCTCTAAACCACTCACCTTATACTGCGATAACGAACCCGCAGTCTTTTATGCAAATAACAACAAGTCAAGTGGTGCTGCCAAACACATTGACATTAAGTATCATGTTGTGAAAGATAGAATCCAGGATCAAACCATTAGTATCAAGCACATTAGTACTAAGTTAATGCTTGAGGATTCGCTTACTAAAAGCTTACCACCCAATATCTTTCGTGATCATGTTGCCAGCATGGGTTTATTGGAAAGCCTCTAATTCTGGATAAAAGGACCTTAAGCAAACCAACTCCCACTAAGTATAATGAATATCCATTTCAAGATGGAACAGTACACTATATGTACTGGGTTGTATGGCATTTCATTAGCCATGCAACACATTGCCTTAGTATGCTGTTTTATTGAGAATGGACTTATGATGTTAGCCTTACGATCAAAGGGGAGAATGTTGGGTTGATCTCGGCTAACAAACCCCGAGATTTCAAGGAGGCCATGCCTCCACTCGCGCCTTGATCGGAGGCGCAACCAACTTGTTTGGTTTCGGTCCCGGTCACCTAGCGCCATATAAAACAGGGGATTCGGTAGGGCTTGGGTTATGCACGTTGTTCTAAGCCTCGAAAGTCCCGCACACACCCGATCTATCATGAGCGCTAAGGTGGACGAAGGCAGAAGCCCTCTTCATCCCCGTCCACGGCATCACCGACATCGCCGACCACCCCCCATGGCTTCTCCAAGTTCGAGTATGTTGATTTACGCTTCCGCTCTAAGAATCCTGTTAGGTGTTCATGTTTTGATCTAGTGTTAATGATTATTGTTCATGTTTAGACTTAGATCAACTTAACAGAGCCTTCCCCGTATGCGCACCGTAGTACCAGGGAGGAAATGCGTACGATTGTACAGAGCTGCAACTAGGGCTGTAAAACTAGTTTGAGCTCGACAAGCTACTTGAGCTCAGCTCGAGCCCTCAAATAAGGCGAGCTCTTTAGAGGCTTGAATACATATGCAGCGCATCAGCCATCACTTTTCTATGGACGGTACTTCACTCGGGCCAATAGCAATAGGTGGCCCATTATGAAGTCCTACATCGCCAACTCAAGTTCCCAGACAGCCCACTAGCATAACCCTTCCCTTACTGCTCTACTCTAGTACTCTCCCGTCCGATGGTAACTGGGCATAAGCAGTCGCTGACCGCTACAGGTCCTCCACCTTTCCGATTCTATTGGTTTTTCTCAAATTCCTTCTTTTTCTACTATCACTGCTGTGTTGTTATTTTTCCACTATCATTGTTGTGTTGTTATCGAGCTTGACGAGCCCAAGCTCGAGCTTCTTCGAGTCTTGACTAAGTCAAGCTTGAGTCCAATTCTGAACTCAAACTCTAACTTAGATTTCCTCAAATTTGGCTCAAGCATAGATCAAGCTCGAGCTCAAGTTACTCGTTTATAGCCATGGTACCGAGCTAGCCATGCAAGCGGAGCCATCCTTAACAGACTTGGCGCGCTGGGCGTGAATGCGTGAGGGGCATTTATCATCACTTCGCTCTTTCTTCCTCTCCCCTTTGCGTTTTTTTTTTTTTGGCCCTCTTCGCTTCTTTTCATATGGTCGCCGTGTTTTGTATTACTGCTACCATAGTTACTGCACCTTGCTTCGGCCATGTGGGCCAGAGCTGATGTATAATAGAGCGGATAGGTATGGTTATTTGGTCGTTACCACGGCCCCACATGACGGTGACGCAGCACAGTACCAACTGCTTTGCTTCGGTAGGCAGCTGCTGCAACTGCAGCCGGCAGCGGCGAAGCCAAGAGTCGAGGTCCTGCTCTCCTGGTGACCTTACCTTAGCTTAGCTTTTGACTGGAAGCGCGACGCCGACTGGTATTTCCATTCCCGGTTCTTTTGCCTGTTTGGCGACTGGCCCTTTTTGGCATTCCTCCACGCCACCGAGATAATTTCAGCGTGATGCACAACACCGTCAGAGGAAAAGCACGTTTTGTCGTCGAAACAGAGGACGAGATCCATGTAAAGAGCAAAATTCAGGTTCTCACTTTCCGTTTGTTTTTTTCCCCTTTCTCCTTTGGAATTCGAGCTATCAATCTCACTTGGTAAGTTGGCAGTCACTGGGTAAAACACATAGGAACACGCACACTGACGCTGCAAGGATCTAGCTCTTAACCTGCTGGGCTCCCGTAGTCCACAGAAGTATGCACGGTTTTTGTTGGTTTACACGCGGTTTTGATAAGTTTTTGTAGAAAAATCCTTCGATTTGTATTAGTAACTCAATAAATAAGTACATAAATACGCAACTATTATATTGAAGATTATAGGCAAATAGCATATCACTGTCAAGTTCTTGGGTAGATGAATGGACCTTCTTTTAGAAAAGTCCTCTAGCTTGTATTAATAATAACACAAGATTGAACCATCAAACTCTTCGGTCGATGAACGTGCTAAACTTCTTTATCTTCCACGTTGTAGACTCAAGATCTTACAACGACAACATTATTACCAACAATCACAGAAGCGGGAAGTAGATTGCCAAGCATCTCGATGAATGTGCAGTACTTGTGTCTTGATAGCGGTGTTGTGTCGGATGAAAACCAAAGAAGATTTATTTATAACCAACTCTATTTGGTGTCCATCTTAACGTAGACCTCACCGTCATTGTCCGAAATAGTTGGTCTGACAAAACCAATTATAGGTAGAGGAAATCCGATGAAAAACACACCAGAGGAAAAAAAACACAATAACGACCATCTAGGAAAAAACAAAAGAAATACATGAAACCTAAATTTACTTTAAATTTACTTCGAAAAGCAACGGGTTCTCCACCCACTCAGCGCCAGTAATAACGCCGAAGAGGGGAGAGGGGCCGGCGATGGCGCGGTGGCCGGTGAGGCTGCAGCTGCGATAGAGCTCCTCGCGGCTAGGTTTTGCGCATTGATGAATGGACCTGGAGACTGGAAGTCCGGGGAAAAGAAAAGGAATCATGGCCCTCATGGCACGGTGGCACCGGCTGCCAGCACGGCATTCCTACAGCCCATGTGCCATTTCCCCTCTCGGCCCATAGGTCACATGCCCAACCCCAGAGCGCGGGGTGGCGGCCCAGCTCTGCTTCGCTACATGAGGCGCACAGCACAGCCCATACGACCGCGCGGCGCACGTGACACAGCAGCCGCGGCTCTGCTTGCCGCGGACCACACAAACCCGCCGAGCGCCCAATCCCATCGAAACCTCCTAGGGCGCACGGTCTTAGTTCCCACGAGCCCATCTCCGGACGCCTCCTCCGACCACACGACTCACGCGCCAGACCACACGGCCGCACCGCACCGCACCTCCCGGCCCTACCAACGTGGGCCGAAACCCCAGAATCCACCCTTAAACCCGCATCGAAACCGCGCCCGGCGCACGGCTCCACGCGGCCGCCCTCAGCCAGGCCTGGGCTTCAGTTCCCAACGGCCCACTAAGTTGACACGTCAACGACGGATAGGATCCATGCTAAACAAAGTGGAACATAAATCTTACAGCAGTTACGCTAAACTCAGGGTATCGGTCTCTTGTTTAATTATATATGATTGGATAATTAATTATAGTTTTGTTTTTTAATCGTATAGAAGTATGTCCCATATCTATGATAAATTTCGTTACTCATTTGGTCTTTTCGTGTAGAAAAATTTGGCTACAGTAAGCTTCATGCTAGTGGCGCACAACAGAGGCAAGCGTTTTGTAACTTCTTTATTGATCAGTATACTACACTATTTCACTGTGTAATTTACTTTAATCCATACGAATGTGATTATTAATTAATCTATTTTAGTCCTGGTCGATTATATAAGTATGTTTTTGTTCACATACATACATATATATATATATATATATATATATATATATATATATATATATATATATATATATATATATATATATATATATATATATATACACACACACATATACATATACATATATACATATGTACATATACACATACACATATACATATGTACATGTACATATACATATACATACGTACATGTACATATACATATACACATATACATACGTACATGTGTATATATATATATACATATATATATATATACATATACATATATATACATATATATATATATATACATATATATATATATACATATATATATATATACATATACATATACATATATACATATACATATACATATACATATACATATACATATACATATATATACATATATACATATATATATATACATATATATATATACATATATATATACATATATATATATATATATATATATATATATATATATATATATATATATATATATATATATATATATATATATGAATGTGTTGTTTGAGGCCTCACTCTAAACGGATTTAGCTTCTGGCTTCTAGCCACTTAAAACGCGTCAGCTTCTTAATTTCAATTTTTTTTGGCTTTTGGGCCTTTTTTGTTTTTCTTTTCCTCTTAATATATACTGGTGTTTTTAATTTTTTTAATTTTTCTCTTTTATTAAAAAGGCTAATAGCCACTACAGTATAATTACACCTAAAAGTCTACAGCAAAAACCAAAAGCTATGACCTCTAATCCGTTTAGAGCATTACTGAATAGAGTGAGATGCATGGTCTACCAGTTCTAACCGGCTAATACTGAAAAGCAAAACAAGGAGGACACAAGATTGAAATGTTAGTGTCCACCACAATACATACAAAAAATAATAACCTTAAGGGACACTTATATATAGATCTGTTCTTTTTGGCTGTGGTTTTTGGCTTTTGGTTACCGTTTATGATTTTTGGGCTATTTGTACGAGAGATTACAGAGTAACAGAAACTCACGTGCGGGTTTTGCCAATATAAATGAAATCAGTAAATTATGTACTACAATTAACTAGTAGACTCTATCTTGAAAAAAAATACTCCGTTTAAAAGTTAGTTATTGTAGAAAAACCGAAAAACAGATTTTAGAAGCTGAAAAGAACAAAACTTATGACATTTAGATACTATGGGCCTGTTCTTTTCCCCCGAAGCTGACGACTTTTGGTTTTTACTATAGTATCTAACTTTAAAACGGAGTATTTTCTCAAGACGGGGTCTACAAGTTAAACGATCTACACGTTAAAAGCCCAATATCTGTACCAGTTAAAATCGTAAGTGAGTATCTGTCTCTCGTAATCTGTACCGTAAACAACTAAAATTCAAAATTTTCAGTCAAAAGTCATAAGTCACGGCCATTGCCAATCAGACCCTATATGTTAGAATATTAGTTTCTATGCACTCAGTTAAGATACTCCGTGTCCTCCTAGAAATAGCTATGGATACTGTATATTGGCAATGCCCTTAGCACATTTCTTCTTTCTTGTCCCATCATCCATGGCTTACGTGTCACCCTCTACAGAAAATGGTTCAGGCCGTATTTATGCCGTCGGGCCACGCCACTGTTGTTTTTAATGACGAGCTCGAAATTATACATACCCCTCACGCAGTCACGCCACGCCTACTTGAACTGTGATCACAACCGTATCAACACGCCGCGACATCGGCCCCTGCGGTAAAGAGCTTGCTGATTTCTAACCTTTTAATTTCATCTTTTGTTTTTTTGGTTATTTTGAGTTTTTACTTTTTTTTCTCTTCAATTTTTGTATTATCTATAATGATATAACCTTTTTATTTTTATTTTTAAAAATTTTAATTACGATTTAAAAAAAAGCTAACAGCAGGTATATCCTGCATGCGTCGTTGGGAACATTTCGCGTGGGGGCTAGACGTGTTATCTTCTCAACCTGATCGACTTGAACAGTGGAAAAGTACGGCGGAGTGAAACAGAGACAGGGTCCAGCCTGTGAGCTTTATCCATACCAGGCTCCGTCTTTTCGGTTTTTTTTAATCAAAAGCCTTTTGATTTCGACACCTACAGAGAGCAAGCCGGACGGTCTCAGGACCGTGGATCGCAGCGAGACACTTGTGAGCCCTCGGCTGGCGGCAGCACCGGCACAGGTTCTGGACTGTTTTCGCCGGTTGCCCTTCGGTCTAGGACTGGTTCTTATTCTCTCTCTTCTCTCTCTCCCATCGAGATTCGAGAGGAGGGACAGTCCAGTGGCGAGCACAGGCGGCAGCAGCAGCCAGCGGCAGATGGATGGATGGATGGATATACGAATAGATAAACAGCACGAGGAGGCCAGGTTTGACTTCTCCACTGATGGATACGATCAAGGGGGAAGGATAGCAGGAAGTATACAGCGAAATAATAGAGCAGGGCCAGTGTAGAGAGAGAGAGAGAGAGAGAGAGTATAGTACTCTACCACTGTCCTAAAGGCTGCGTGTGCGTAGGTGGGAGGAGAGAGGGGGAGGGAGAGAAAGAGACGTCGTGTGGGGGTGAAGTGGACACGTTTCGAGCTCCCTGTGGCGCGCGCGTCCCTCTCCGCGCAAAGCCGCTTCGTTTGGTAGCTGCCATCCTGTCCCCCCTCCCTCCCCCGGCCCCTCTCTCTCCCCGGCTCGAAAATCGGGGCATGTTTTGCAGCAAAGTATAGCTCGTTCCTCCTCCGTTTCACTGTGTTATATTTACTAGTAGCGGTCAGGCCACGCTAATAAATCAAAGTAAAAGAGTTAATAATTTATAAAAAGCGTTTTTTTTTAAAAAGGCAAGGATCTGCCGTAATTCTAGAAAAATCAAATGTCTTTTCTGCTAAAAAATAAGGACCTACACACAATTTTGGAAAAATCGCGGAGCACTACTAAGCAAAAAGAGGGCTTGAAAATTTTTCCATATGTAATTTTTGGAAAATAGAGGGTCTCTCCGTAAATTTGCTGACGTGGCAAGTGCTTTTTTAAAAAAAACGAGAACTTTAACACTATTTCGGAAATCCCAGAGGCCTTTTTGAAAGATGCTGATATGGCATAGGGGAAGCCAGAGTTCCCCATCTATAATACAGGGATGATTCGTGGTGCTTGAAATATCCGTCGTAAAATATTTATCCGTTAAGAAAATCAAGAGCAAACGTATTACAGTATGTTCACTCTTTATATCACTTAAATGTTTTTAAAGAGATTAAATGGTTATACCATATTATTTAATATAGATATGCATGATTTTTTTGATCTATTGCTTTTTGATCCATGCGTACCATGTAAAGAGTTGCGCGTTGAAGCCGTTGACTAGGAACTAATTAAGCTGGAATTAGCTAGCCATGGCTAGCTCTCCTTTACAGATGCTCGTGACTCGTGAGCCACGAACAACAATTTTAAATTGTTAGCGTAGAATTACGGGCACCAAGTGGGGATTAACGAATGAGATTTTTTTTCCATTTCCGACACCCGCGGCGATTTCCGTTTAGGTCACCTCCGACCAATTACGGGGGACGCTGGAGATTCCCGCGGTCATTCCTCAGCTCTCGCAGTCCAAAACGGCCTCCAAAGTGGACTACATGTCTTTTCCGGAGTGCCACTAATCACCATTCGATGATTACCGAGTACTCCCCTAGTAGTAGTATACATGTCCCACGCGTTACGGCGGGTAAGAAAGGGGATTGATTTGACATGGTAATGCATGCACGGCCGCACGCATCAAAGATCACACTAGGGGGGGCACCGTTGCTGTGAACAATAAGAACAACTATGCGGTGTGCTCCTAATTAATTTTTACGGCTCAATATTTGACTCTGGATAAAGCTGGTTGAAGGTTTTGGCCTCTTTCCTATGTTTTGAGTTTACGTATATTTCAATCAACAGATAGTAGTTGGTATTATTTATTAATTAGCTAATTTATCTACGTAATTTGTGTGGCTAGATGCTATAATACAATTATCTTCGGTATACAATTCTACTGCATATAATTAAAATATAATTGTGTTTGCTATACAACTTATATATATATATATATATATATATATATATATATATATATATATATATATATATGTGTGTGTGTGTGTGTGTGTGTGTGTGTGTGTGTGTGTGTGTGTGTGTGTGTGTGAGATTAATATACACTATTATAATCTGGTTTTACCAAAATAAGTGGTGGAGATGCTTATCTTTTTTTTCTCGGTTAATGTGTGAATTTCTAGAATTTTGTGCTGCCATAGTTGCCGAGGGAGAGTTGAACATCTACATCTCAAGATGACAAGTTCTATTCAGAACACACAAGCTTTTAGGATCAGGTTGGTTTCAAGTTCAGTTATCACCGTTACATCATAATTTGGTCAAAAAAATATTAAAACATTATTAGACTACTTGATTGTCTGTTAGTGTGGCACACTTGTGTAGCCTTAATAACAAAGAATTGAGCTCTTTGCATTTTGGACCACCGACAACACGACAAAATAAGAAACCTATTAGTAAGATCCACAACTTGCTTATGTGAAGGCTGAAATTTATAGCAAAGTTTTATAATCTGGATTCATATATGTATATAAAGACATCTTTCTCTAATTTAGCTGATAAGAAATAATCTTTATAGAAACACGACTCATCTACTTTGTCAGTATGTATATAATGAAAATTTTCACAATGTGCCTTTGCATACAAGATGATAGTGTAGCGGACTAGAAAGTTTAGCTTGTGGAGTCATGCAAAGACCTGCATATCTTCATGATGAAACAGACACCTGATTGATAATGTCGTTATCTGACCTCCTTTAAGCCCTTGCTTTTCTCCTTTTGTATGCGTTTGTAGTAGCCAGCTGTGTGGCTCTCTGTATTTACTCCTATCCACTTCTTGTTTGTGTTTTTCTCCTATGTTAATGCATTAAAAAGGTATGTGAACTGTGCTATATTCTGTTTCGAAATGGGAGTATCTGTTCGATATAATGGAATTTTGTTGCATATCCTGTTGACATACTTTGATGTGTCTTTCGTATAGAACTCGCAATATAATATTTTGCTTTCTACCATTTATAAATTTTGTATTATTTATTTAAACTCCGTTGTAATGTACAGGCACTTTACTAGTATATATTAAAACCTTAGTTTGCAGTACTCATTAGCACACATTCATCAATGGAGAAAGTAGAATCTGTATGCATCCACACTTTTTGCATCTATGGCCCCATTCCAAATGGCTTTACCTTGCTTTTTGTTTATTTAAATCAGAAGCCATTTGAAACATATCAACTTCTAATTTTGGCTTTTTTTGTCTTTGCCTTTTTTTATTTCTTTGCATTGTCTGTGACGATATAACAGGTTTTTATTTTTATCAGAAAAAGTTAACAGTCGCTACAGTGCAATTTCAGTGAAAAGCTAAAAAACACAGCCGTAAGCTTAATCTAAAGCCTAAGTGGAGCACCACCTATATGAATTCCGAACCATCATGTTATATTTTTTTCTTTGCAATATGGACAACACATTAGACCCCATGACTGAAATCCCTCGCTAGCCTCCTTGTGCAAGCGACTCACCACCATAGCAACCTCAGGAGCCCCCCCCCCCCACCATGATGAGGAAAACCTGGTGCTCGATGGTGAATGCATCAAAGTGGCTCCGGCTAACAGAACAACATTGGTGGTTGGCGTCGAGGCACAGTCAGTTGTTGTAGATGTTCTATCAATCTGTTGTTGCCCATTTTGTTGGACCATGTGTTTCATTTTGTTACATATTTTTACTGGAATAGGTCCTCTCTATTGTTGCAATAAGAGTTTAATTAATTGCTATTGTTGCGGTAGTTGTTCTTGGGTGCTGCAGCAAGTATTTTTCTTTGTTGCAATAACTCTTTTCTATTATTTTAGTAAGAGTTCAGTTTTGTTCACATAGATCTATTGTTCTAGTGTTCTTTTTTGTTGTTGCAATAGGTATTTTCGAATGTTGCAACTATTATTTTCAAGTATTGTAGTGTTATAAGGTTCTAAATTTTTGTTTGGAAAATTTGATCTTATTTTAGTACTTTACAATATCATATATTTATGGAATTATGCATTTTGTGAGAAGATGATATTTTCTCAATTTTTTCAATTTTGCCTAATGTTATTATGCATTTTGTTGTATACCGTGATTACAATTGTTGTACAAGTAATTTATCGATGTTGCGCTGGAACGTACTATGGGAAGTCCCTCATAGTACATTCGGGCACTACTGATCCCTTTAATTTTATATGCCAGAGCTGTTGGAAATGTGTAGGCTGTTGACGAAAGTTATGAGAATTTTTGCCTTATACATCGCCTTTTTAACGCGTATTTGCAGAAATAGCCGTATACGAGTGGTATTGACAAAAATAGCGCTTCTAATGACAGGTCACTGGGCGGCAACATGCGCACAATAGTCAACACGTGGAGCATGCCATTCAGCCAGCAGAGGCAGGTGATTAGGCCAACTAATTAGCCAGCTTAATTACCTATCTAAACTTGTAATTTTATGTTATATTTATTCAAAATTTTAAATAGAGCAAATGAGCTCAAAAAATTACAAACTTTTTGGTGGAGCTTCCCGAGGAATCCTAGTATGTTATGTAATTATTTCATAATTTTTTGTAGTCATTTGCTATCTCTAATAATTCTTGGAGTAACGCATAATTAACTAGTCGATTAAGCAATTATGCACCACTCCAAGAGTTTTTAGAGCTAGTAAATGGTCTTCAAAAATTATGAAATTTTTTGGTGGAGCTTTCTAATACAGTGTGATATGTTGTATAATTTGTACATAATTTTTGCACCACTTTGCTACCTCCAAAAATTATTTGAGCGGCGCACAATTAAACAAATGATTAAGCACTAATGGCTAGGGGCTAATGGCCTGCCATCCGGCCACTATGTGGCACCTACCACACAGTGGCTAGACAACAGGCTATTAGCCCCTGGCCATTAGTGCTTAATTGCCTATTTTATTTTGCGCCGCTCTAAAAATTTTTAGAAGTAGTAAACGACCACAAAAAATATGAAAAAATTATAAAACATAGCATGCTATCTCAAGAAGCTCCCCCATAAGTTTTGTAATTTTTCGCATCAATTTGCTATCACTAAAAATTCTTGGAGTATATATAACTAAACCAGTCATTAGGGCTAATTGGAGGGCTAATCACCTACTGCCTGGTTACCAGATAGCAGGCAACCTATCATACGGTGATTGGGTAGCAGGCGGCCTATCACCCGGTAATGGTGGATATGGCTCGTTTGCTATATATAACAACTCCTACAAATATCGAAATCGTACAAATTTTTGAGCCACATTCATAATGGATAAAATTACTAGAAGAATTACATAGTTAAGTATGTTATATCAATAGTATGAAATTTCATAATTTTTTGATCTCATTTGCTATATTAAAAATTTAAATAAATAATATGAAAAAATTAGGACAGGTGATTATCACCTGTCGTCTTGCTATAGGACAGCAGGCCACCAAAGTGGCCCAGGTGGCGGGGCGACAGGGTGGCAGACTGCCTGCTATCTACTGGCGGGACGGCAGGCTGGACGATAGGCCCACGCGTTAGCAAGCTGACGTTGCCATCTAGCCACCGGATGGCAAAAGCGTCATTTTTACTAATACGGTCTGAGTACTACTATTTTTATAAATACAGATATAAATAGTGTAATATATGCCAAAAACTCAAGTTACAATTGTTGTAGTAATGGGGCTTGGTTTGCTGAATGGGGATCTGTCGATTATTTGTCTCCTTGTTTGATTTAAGCAGATGGAAAAGATTGGTGCGCCGTCATATCATTGCTCCTGTTGTGACTATAACATAATAGAAAAAGAATGACTATATATGAGGAATAAGTCAGTGCTAAAAAATTTATGGGATGGCCTATGGTGGTCCTACTCACCTGCTCTACAAAACAAACAACAAACTACATTATGTGTTATATTTCAATATGGTTAACAAATTACCCCATAACGCTAGAATACATTTCTAAAACACATGAGTTTTGAATTTTCCCTTTCCTAACGTTTTTTTTCACATTCAATATCACTCCCACTTGTAGGATGATTATTAAATAGTGAGAAAAGTATATAATCAACCACATGTACTACATTGTCTTCGCTACTTGGTGCCTCAACTTGGAAGTCTAGCTATCTATTCGGCTCTACCTCTGGCACCACAGTCACTCTCATCTTAATACCTAGTAAAGTTGCAAAATTCCTAAATAGATTTTAGACAACGATACACTTTAACCTGGTCCTATATATTAGAATTTTTTTGTACGAATAATCTATTTTTTATTTGAAATTACAGAAATATACCCACAGGTTTTTTTACAAAAATAGGCTCCATCCAGGAGCTAATCGCCCAACCGGGAGGCGACACCTGAGGAACATGGCAACGGTTGGGCGAATTATTGCTGTCTCCCGAGCGTTGGGCGACTGGAGTTTCAGTCGCCCAACGCCCGGGCAACAGGGAGGTTTAAGACAGCACACTCGGCCGCCGTCGCCTGCTGCTCATTTTTTCACTCACTCTGCGCCCAGAGAAGAAAGGAGAGAAGAAGAGAAAAGAAGAGGAGAGGAAGGAGGGGACACTACTACAGAAAGCCTAATACTAGACGCCAAATCACAGACGATTTAACAAAACCGTATGTGACTGACAGTAACATAGACGGTTTTAATTTGAACACCGTCTGTGTTGATGGCGTCGGAGAAAACGAGTATCACAGACGGTTCTTACCGATGAACCGTCTATGATATTACAGTATCACAAACGGTTTTTATTTAAAACCGTCTGTGATAATCTGGAATTATCACAGACGGTTCGTATTAAAAACCGTCTGTGATATGTTTCCCGCCTTGCAATTCCCCAAAATTTCATAATTTCTCGCCTGAGTCCGAGTAGAATTCAGTTTTGAGACACCTTCAGTAAAACGGGCATAACTTTTCCATACGGTGTCCGTTTTTGATGTTCTTGTACTCGTTGGAAAGTTAACGACGAGCCCAATCCAAAAAAATGACCCGCTTGCATTAGTCGCCCTCCAAGACCCCGAAAATTGGCCATCTTTGGACCTAAACCTGCATCACAAGTTTTTAGTTTCTGTTTTTGCCCTTTTTCTTGGTCTTCCTTTCGGAATTTGGATTTTGCTTCAACTGAAAAGTTATAGATCTCATTGAAACCTTTCAAATCAGTATATATAAGCAATATAAAACATTGCTATTTTATCTTTTTAGACTAGTTGTTTATATTGCATCGGTATATAAAATTTTGTGCTCTAATTCACGGACGGTTCTATATATAGAACCGTCTGTGATATTCATTCATCACAGACGGTTCTATATATAGAACGTCTGTGATAATCTGGCCGCTGGGCTCGTCGATCCTCCTCAACCCAATCCTAGCCAATAGAAATCCATCAATCCTTACCCCACGGATCGTAGCTCCGCCTCTCCATCCCCGCGCCAAAAAATTTCGCACTCGCTCCCCTATAAATAATCACCAGAACCAAGCCTTCTTTCTGTTCTCCTCCTTGCTGTTCTCCTACTCTTTACTGTTCTTCTTGCTGTTCTCCTCCTTTTTGCCGTTCTTCTCCTCCTTGTTGTTCTCCTCCTCCTCCTTGACCCATACCATAATAGCCCCACGAAGCAGATGATGCACAAGGTAGCGCTCAATCAACGCCGACGATGGTGGGTGTCAAAGACATCCAGCTCGTGTGCTGCATCAGAGGCTAGAAGGTCTAGGCATAGAGGATGTTTGCTTTTCTCTGTACCTATTATGTTAGCTAGATGGGCAACCTGTTTGTTGTTTTGGGATATTGTAATGGTAGGCTCTAATCTTAATAAAATAAAATGTGTACTGTGTTTCATTTCAATTAATTGATTTGCGAAATGGATGTTTTATGTTTGTGAAATAAATTGAGATGTGAATTGGATGTATACATGTACATGTTGATCTGCTTGTTTCAGAGGGCATGGCTAGCATTTCCTGAGGTTAGCCAATAAACAGAAATAGATTTAGGGGTAGAAGAGAATAGCACAGATGGTTTTTAACTAAAAACCGTCTGTGATATTTAGATATCACAGACGGTTTTTAGTTAAAAACCTAAAAACCGTCTGTGATTATCACCTATCACAGACGGTTTTTACTTACAAACCGTCTGTGATATTTACACCACAGACGGTTCGAAAACCGTTTGTGATAACCTTCGATTATCACTGACCCATAAATTCAGACGGTTCAGAAAACCGTCTGTGATGACGTTTTTAAATCGTCTGTAATACGGTTTTCTGTAGTAGTAGGAAGAAGAGGAGGGGGAGAAGAGAAGAGGAGAGGAAGAGGAGGGGGAGGAGAGGAGAGGGAGAGGAGGAGAGGATAGGGGGAGGGAGAGGGGGACAGGAGAGGAGAAGGAGAGGGAGGAGGAGAGGAGGAGCTATTTCATCTATTTAGATCCTCATATCCAGGTATTTTTTAGTATATTGTATTTGCAGTATTATTTTTATCAAATGTTAGTGTTAGTAAAAATTTTTAGTATAGAAAAGTTTTTGTATAGATCTTTTAGTATGGAACATTTTTAGTATAGAAATTTTAGCACAATTTTTAGTATAGAAAGTTTAGTATTATGTGATGTTATTTGACATGTCGCAAAAATGAAATATATATGCAGGCTGACATCAGCAATGGCAATAGCCACTACATTGAGAGTGCATTATGGTGCTGAAACCATTCGTGAAGGTCCGAATGGTGTGGATTTAAGCAGTTTTCTGCAAGTCACTCTCGTACATCCGGATAGCGAGAATGCTCGGATCACAGATGTGTTGCATTGGCTGACCCAGAGTTTTTCGTTGGAGCCCAAGGTGTGTAGCGTCATCGTGCAAGGGCTTTGGAGCCGGTTCCCACAGACATTAGATGGGAGTTGAAGACATTGGTGCGCACTGTTGCGTGGAAGGGCTTTGTGCAAGGGTGCCGGCGCCGTGGATACGAGTGTGTCTTGCTTGTGCAACCATGCTCACTAGAAGCAGCTACGCAAGGTCATGCGTCCGCCCTTGCTTCGGGAGGTGCTAGTAGCTCGGGTGGACCGCATGTTGACGAAGATTATCAAGTTGCTTGTGATGAAACCGATGCGGTACATGGAGGAGAAGTACAATGGTCAAGCCATACAGAGAGAACTGGACAAGCCGACGAAGGGGAGTATATTGAGTATATCGTGAAACAGATGGACTGTGATGACCAGAGGGCATGGGCTGAAGACGAAGCTATACAGGACGGCGAGGAGGACAGTTCAGATGAGGATGAAGTTCCTATCCCGCAGGAATGGAACCGGTTTAACACTGAGGGTGTTTCCGCACATGATGAGCATGAATCAGCGTGGGAGTATCATGAGATAAAGGTTTGGTTGCATTCTATGTTTGCTGACAAGGCAGTACTGCCGAATGCCATCAAGTTGTGGGCCCTTTCAATACAGCAGACATTTCGTGTAGTGAAATCAAGCATATCATGGTAGACCCAAGTATGAGGCTGGTTGTCCTTGGAGGGTGCACGCATGTAGACCTAAGTATGAGACTCGTTGGATTGTGTCAAAGGTGGAGCCGCACTCTTGCATTCTCAACAGTGTTTTGGCGAGGCATCATAACTTAACGTCCACCTTTATAACCAATTTGATGTACGGAGAGATAGTAGAGAAGAAAGACATGGAGACCACGCATATCATGGTAGCTATCGAGAATAAATTCAAGTACAAGATTAGCTACGCGAAGGCATGGCGTGCCAAGCGGAAGGCGTTGGAAAAACGTTTCAGGTCTTTCGAGGTGGCGTACGATAATCTTCCTCGTATGCTCAAGGTGTTGCAGGACAGGAACCCGGACACCTATATCGCCGTGCAAGACAAGCCGTTCACAAGTCCACCAGGATATGCGGTGTTGCAGAGAGCCTTGTTAGCATTTGGTGCTTGCATTGAGGTATTCAGGCACATGCTGCCAGTGATCTCAGTTGATGGGACCTTTTTGACAGGCAAATAAAAGGGGCAGATCCTGACGGCCATAGGCGTTGATAGCAACAACCAAATATTGCCATAGGCGTTAGGACCGAAGTTCTCCCTCCTTTCCATGGAAGGTCTTCCTTTGGTGACCCCGCTACGACTGGCCCTTCGCCCTCTGCCATGGTATGTATATGCACGACGGAGAATGTACTTCTTCGTTCGATTTATAGGGTTCTCTACTACTACCTTCATGGGACCACAACCGTGCTCTTTATATAGAACGAAAGAACTTAGTGCAATGGAGTATTGCTGACAAAAGAGGTAAGCTTTGCGCAGAGTCATGACATTAGAGTGCAGCTTTGCGTAGTGACATGACAAAACGGGCAGCTTTACTCAATGACATGACAAAAGAAGTCAGCTTTGCGCAGTGACATGACAAAACGGGCAGCTTTGCTCAGTGAGATGACAAAAGAAGTCAGCTTTGCGCAGTGACAAACAAAATAGGGCAGCTTTGCTCAGTGAGATGACAAAAGAGATCAGCTTTGTGCAGTGACATGACAAAAGAGGGCAGCTTTGCACGGAGACATGACATTAGAGGGCAGCTTTGCGAAGTGACATGATAAAAGAGGCTAGCTTTACATAGAGACATGACATAAGAGTGCAGCTTTGCGCAGAGACATGACATAAGAGTGCAGCTTTGCGCAGTGACATGACAAAACATGGCAGCTTTGCTCAGTGAGATGACAAAAGATGTCAGTTTTGCGCAGTGACATGACAAAACGGAGCAGCTTTGCTCAGTGAGATGACAAAAGAGGTTAGCTTTGTGCAGTGACATGACAAAAGCTTTAGAGAGAAAACGGACCCTATAAATTGGTGTGCGTTTCATTTCGCAGGGGACACTGCTCTTCCAAACCCCACACTACATCGTGCTTCCTTCACCGCACCGGATGGACAACAGCCAAAAGAAGCAATGTGACAAGATGGCGAAGCAATGCGAGAAGACCCGCGACCTAGCACGGTCAGCTGCCTCCCGCGATGAGAAAATAAGGGCTATTGCGGCCCGGGCAGAACAAGCCCAGCGTGCTACGAGGTCAGCTCCCCGTAATGAGGGGCTGCTTAGCAACAACCCTATCCCGAACGTTCCTACCGAGCATTCGCCGTAACTCCCACCTGAGGGGGAGACACCCCCTTTGTTGGTGCGGGGACACGTGTAAGTTCTTTAAGTCTAAACACCGTATAAGCCTAGGTATACGTTACCAGGGTTGCGCAAACTACTGCGTGACTACCCCGACCGCCGCCTAGACACCGCAACCTATCGGCAGCCGGTAAGGACCACATGCACCATTTTCCCCTACCTTTTCTCCTTCACAACACGCATTAACAATCTCTCCCCTGTATTTACAGTCCCCGGAACCCCTATGTGCCTAACACAAATGGATCGATCTTGAGATCCACCCTGCGCACCAATGGGCCATCGACTTCGAGGAGTGGAATGTTGTAAGGTCATCGGAGTTGCGGGAGGAGGAGCGCCGCAAGAACGAGCAAACCCTGCGTATACAACGCGAGACGAAAACTCATCTCGAAATGTGCACGCGTAGGGAGCGGGAGGCTCGCGAGAGGGAGCGCGAGAGAAAGAGGGAAATGACAGCTAAGGCAAAAGAGACCGTCGAGGAGTTCAACACCGAGCGGGCAAAGAAGGGAAAGTAGCCCCGGTCCACACAGTAGGTCATACGAGCAGTAGAATTCACAGTAACATCACAATATCACTTACCATCGTATGTACCGATCGTTCTACGGTCAATCGTTCCTAAACAAAATCCCCGAAAAATTTTACGCACCTACAACATACAATAAACATAAACTTTTATTACAACTCCATCAGATTTTTTCCAGTTTAAAACTAAAAACTTGACAAAATTTAAAAAAATTCACAAGAGATTGAGTGCAATCGCCCAATGGGGGGCGACTGCACTAAAAGTCACCCAATGGTGGGGTGACTTGTTGCAGTCGCCCGGGGGTAGGGAGACAGAGATTCTGTCGGGCCCTAGTTGGACGATTAGCTCCAGTCGCCCAATGGGGCGGCGACTGGAGCCTATTTTTATAAAAAAAAATTCCGTGGGTATATTCCTGTAATTTCGAATAAAAAATAGATTATTCGTACAAAAAAATTCTATATATTACACTTGCATGCTGCAAGACTAGATACAGCCCTTGACATATGCTATGCTACGGTAGGAGTAAGGACTTAGACCAGATGTGCATATCAGACTGAAGATTTCTCTGTCCAAATAAACATCATTATATTCCTTGAAAAAAGAACTCGTACTGAACGTTAGCATGCGTGATGTTTCTCCTTCGCAAAAGTTGATTGTTGTTGATATTGCCATGTTACAATGCTAAAGTAATTGTACTTGCTCACACCAGCATTCTTTCAGGTCCATTTGGGAGGTGTTAGTTCATGGTATAAAGATGGATGGGATGATCTCGTTTGGGACGGTATGGTTCGTCCAATTTGACTGAATAAGTTGATACAATATCTGAATAGAATATTCTCCACGAACCAACTAGGTGGAATTATCTCGTCTAGGATAGATTCATTTCATAACTTCAACCAAACACCGGGACAAGACATATTTTGAGCGATGCACTAGACCAAACGCCCCCTTAGAGCATCTCCAATGGGTCTATAGCAGCTATCTATAAGAGAGTCCATGTCATCAACTGTCCTACGTGGAAGATATTAAATGAAGAAAGAGAACGCAGCTCTCTACAGCTCTAGAGATAGTCTATAGCGCCAAACGAGGCAGCCTCCATAAATTCTGTGTGTGCATGTAAGCATCAAATAGCTATCCTTATAGATAGTTCTTTAGAATGCTAACTTTAGTGTGTACTATATAGATGATGTGGAAATCTTATAGTTAGTTGCTAGCTATAACCATTGGAGATGCGAGCAAGTTTAATAGTATAGATAGCTGCTACCTCCAATACATTTCCATGTCATCAAAAGGTAAGATGCAGCCAACTCATACAATAAGCTGGTTATAAGTTGTCTCTACAAGAGCTCTCAATCATTTAATACATACATGAGTATTGGTCATTTAATATATGCATGGGTATAGCAGTTAGTTCTATTGGTACATGCATGGATAACGCCTCTTTTCCTGTGCTATAGCCTGACTTTTGCATGGGAGCCGGCTTGGCTCTCTCTCTCCTTTTCTCTCCCCTCCACATAGGACTATGCTGACATGGATTCCCTTATAGCTAGCACAGTCAGCCTTATTAAACTTGCTCTAAGTGTGTCTCAGAATTCATCACTTCATATGATCTTTTTTTTTCAATTCCCTAGGATGCTACCCACTCGTTTAACATGCTTCTGTAATTAGAGTTTTTTCTAGGCCCAATGGTAGGGCCTTTATCGATCTATATCGGTGGCCAGGTTGAGCCTCAAATTTTAGGCCTAGTGGATATATCAGGTTGGACTTGGCCCGGCCCGGCCCTGCCACCCAACTCAGTAGCCTTTTGATCTGTAACTTAAAATGGAGCTCGATCTTCAGTATTGCGCTCAAGAAGTCATCTAGATGCCAGAATGATTGATAATCCCAATAGCGATTGTTTCATCTAAAAACAGCAACTGTTTCCAATCCAAAACTGTAGTTGTCACCGAAAAAATTAGTATACATATTTCATTCGGATGCAAAGGTTAGTCTTTCATTTCTATATAGGTGACTGGTGAGTGTGATCCGGGCATGTACATGTACAACAATAATTGCAACAGTTTGTGCTTTTGAGTATTCACCAAGCCATAGTGGTTTCAAACTTTCAATAGGAGAATATATAGTATACACACAAATTTATATGTCTAAATATGTCTTCCAGGAGTTCTATCAAGGCAAGCAGACCATATACTTTTTGTTCCTCCAACAACGCATTGGCATGGCGACTTAATTCATATTAGCACCAGTTGTTACTTAACTTGTTAGTGTCCATGGTTGAAAATAAGCTTCTTGTATTAGCTTGATGCTGCCTAGCTAATCAAGTTTGAGAGGAACCCAAACGAGCAGCAGCAGGTAGAGATCATTGGATGGTCGAGGCCGTTCAGAGGCCAAAGCCGGAGGAGAGGCTGCCGCTGGTGGTGACGGTGGACGCCGCCTGCGCCGCTGCCGGCCGGCCGGCAAGAGAGGGAATAAATATTGGACGAGGCGACCCGCGGCCATGTGAAATGAATAGGGTTGGCTTAGTTTAATCGAAAATTATATGCGCTCTGATGCTTAGGGATGTGCTAACAACTTAGTGTGATGTGCCTGAGATAGATGCTTAGATGAAAAACCACACAAGGTCCCCGACCCCATCATGTGATTATCTCACTATTATTATATAAGCCTCTCTCAGCACAAATGCTGGCGATTAGATCCTTTGTACTTTAGGAAAATGTCAAATTGATACTTTTCTGTCAATCAAGCAAACGTAATTTCTAGTGCATGCATGTTATCTTAACCTTGTAAAGTTGTATGCCTGGGCAAACTCCTTGGTCATTGAAAGGCGTAATTAGTTGCATCGAGGGCAGTTGTGCTAGATCAAGGCAAGGTCTAATATGCCAGTTTTATGATAATACTATGTTACCTTCTTGTTGACCTAGATATGAATACTCCCACTGGGACTTAGTACAGTTAAAGTTTGTTGTAGCTGTATACCTAAGGTTAAGATAAACTACTTACACTTGGCAAGGTTTTCTTAGGCCTACTTGCATCTATTATAATTAGTGGCAAATCTAGAACAAAAATAACGCGAAGCCTCATACTCTATACGTGTATTTATTGATGTATTCATCAATAATGTAGTAGATAGCAATGTGTTCCAAATCTTATATCTTTGGACTCGCTATACTCAAGCCAACTGCCATACTGATCAAATCATGCAGGATTAAATCTTCTTCTCTTCCCAAATATTGTATATGGAAAATCATATGTGTGAAGTTGGCAAGACTCATTATCTAAGTACTTTTTTCTTACCACACTTTTTATACAGTCGCCTATTCTTTTCCTTTTCTCCAGATCAAACTGAATTTTCTCTTCCCAATTGATTTCTGGATTTTCTGTGTTCGTACCATTTGCACTTGAACCTGATGCCTTTCTTTTTAGAAATAGCTTCATGACTATGAACTACAAGCCATGGGGAGATGACAATTATTTGAAGTTAGAACACACTGAATTAGATATTGAAATACATTGAATTTTTTTAATTAAATTGTTGCAAAAATCGAAATAGGGCATTCTAATATTAAAGTCCTGAATCACAAATATTTTAAAAATCATAAAATTGAAACACTACAATCTAAATCACAAAATTTAGTTCCTATTTTAGTTAGCTATGAAGATCATTGAACATTTGAACTTTAAAAGTAAAAAAGTTAGGATGAGATGATGGGTGGACGATCTCACCTATTGCCGTGATCTTCGGCCATACTACATACAACATATACACCAAGATTTACTCTATTTGTATGCACGCACAATGAGATAAACACAGTGATAATTCTAATCATACCATCCAATGCACGCAAGCGCAGGCAAGAAGCAGCTAGCATGCTCTCGGACGACTGTAGCTCCGGCACTGGGCCCATCACTTCTACAGACGAAAGGTTGCGTGTGTGGCGTGCCGCGTGGGGAATAGGGGAAGGTATGTTAAGCATCGTCTGGATCTAGTGTTGGCTACTTGGTTGGCTTGGGGCTGGTGCTGGCTTAGGCCTTGGGCTAACATTGGCTTGAGGCTGGACTGGCTGATGGCCCACACTCGATCGATTTAAGTAGCCCATATTATTTTGTTCTCTTTTATCAGTTGGTTGATATGCTGTGTCGTACCAATTTCAACCTACACGTATTTTTTGGAGAGTTCTGTTTTGCTGCGTGTTTTTCTTTTCTTTTCTCCCATATTTGTCAACGTGTTTAAGTCTTCTTTCTTTTAGATAGATATAGTATTTGACATATGGGGGCATTAGTTTTTGGTATATAGGGGCACACACTGTGTAAATTTAGACTCTAAGTAACAAAAAATAATATTGGCTTAGAAGCCTGTGCCCCCAGCATTGCCTTGGTGCATCTGCCCCTAATTGTAGTGTGTCCTTTTGGCCCTACTCAAAATAGCTTAGGCTTCTGGCTTTTGACTTATTTTTCACTATTTAACAATTTCATCTTTTTCTGATTTTTTGGTTTTTTGTCAGTTCTTTTTTTTCGTATTCGTTTGTACTGTCCATGACGGGCTAACATGCTTTTCTATTTTTAAAATTTTTAAATTTAATTACGCCAAATAAGCCACCGTCAGCTACAGTGTTTTTCAGTTAGCTACAATGCATTTCAGTATAACCCACTCAAAAAAGCCCTTTTGAGCAGGGATTGTTTGCCTAACTCCCTCAAAACCTAAATTTTGTTGGTGTGACAGTTCATGCGAACATTTTCGAATAGGTTGTCATGATCAATACGTGCTTAAAATTAGAACAAGTAAAATTTTATACTAAGTCATAGTAATATGATACGTGGAGTTCGATGCATTTCATATTATGTTGTTACAAAACATGGTTTTATTCTTGTTTGACATTTTTAACAACCTATCCATAAATAGATTCTTTTTCATTTAACCTGTCAATAAATCAATCTTATATTTAGAGACCCTGTAGCTTCATCAATAAATTTATTGTGGATAGTAATCGTATTAGCTGGTCTACAATCTAAGTCAATATAAATAAAGCCACATTCGGGTATAGCGTATGAGGTGCACACCGTTGACGGTATAATGCAAAGCATAGCCATAGAAAATCAGCAACAGTAGCATGTCCACCACATAGCCAAACTTCTTTTTTACTAGTTAGAGACGAAGTCATAAAAATGGTGAGACAGAATTTACTGTCTGGCCAACTTCACACATCAAACATTAGAGAATAAGCAACAGAGATAGAAGGGTGGCCAGAATACGTGAGGAGATTGGAAAAGTGGAGAGGGTGGGTGGTTGTATTCTGAGAGAGAGGAGGAGAGAGATGAATGGTCCAGATCAAATCGGATGACTGTAAAAAGGGGAGAAGAAAACCCACCAACCACCAACTCCTCTTTATATAATAGTAGAGATTTTAAGGGTATAAAGCAAACACGCACACAACCCACAACACACCTCCATGCGTGCACACACATTTATGTGGTTTTTACACACTAGAAATTAAACAAAGAAACAAAGAAATCCAGAGCACGAAACACACTGGGTCTGTTCATATTGGCTTCTACTTCCAGAAGCGAAAACCAATATGAACATCTCAGTTTCTATACGCCACTTTTATCGGCCATTACTATTTACTAAATATTACTTTTCATTTTCACATGTTTGTAACATACTTTGTACTTTATTATATCACAATTCCGTAAGTCGCATGACGGTTCGAATGTTGTAATGTCTTTCGTTGGACCATCTCTTACATAATATGTTACTATTCCTCATTCATTGCTATTCATCAGCCGTAACAAAAAATTATCAGTAAAAACTAATATAAACATATACACTATCTAAGTAACACACGCATGAGTACGTGTACCTGGAAAATATTAGATGAGCGTGCACCGAGCAGCGATCGAACTCGCGGCAGGCCGGGAGCAATGGGAGCGACGCCATCCCAGCCAACTGAGCTACACTCAAGCCTCACTCAAGCCTTAGCGAGACAAAGCCAGATTTGGTACTGTTTTGCACCATATTTACAAAACAAGCCATATGCCGAATATATTTGTAAAAATATCACTTCTGTCGTCCGGCTAGCGGGCGGCAGCGCCCGCGAGACAACAGGTGGCGAGGCAAGCTGCCTGCCGCCTGGTGGGGGGACGGCAAGTAGGACTGCCATCTATTGAGAGGGCGACAGGTGTTAGCCGACTTAATTACCTGCACTAATTTTTTTGTTTAGTTTTGTTTAAATTTTTAAATATAACAAATAAGCTCCAAAATTACGAAAATTTATGTACAGTCTTCTGACATAATGTACCTTACAATATTAATTTTGGGTAATTTTATCCATTGTGAATTTTGCTCCAAAATTCATAAAATTTTGATATATGTACAAGTTTTTACATATAGCAAATGAGCTCCAAAAATTAAGAAATTTTATGCGAAGTCTCCCAATAAATTCACAGTTCTTGTATAATATTTGAAAATTTATGTGATGCGAATTTGTTATGTTAATTCATGAATTTATGGCCGGTGAATTTAATAGTGAATTTAATTCATGATTAAATTAATCCCAATAAATACAGTAAATTTGATCGTATAAAATTCTCAAACAATTACATAATAACTATGAATATATTGAAAGGCTTCACATAAAAGTTTATAATTTTTTGAGCTCGTTTGCTATATGTAAAACTCATACAATTATCAAAATTTATGAATTTTTGAGCAATATTCACAATGGGTAAAATTACCCAAAAACTACACTATGAAGTACGCCACGTCAGAAGACTGTACATAAATTTTTGTAATAATTAGAACTCATTTGTTATATTTATAAATTCAAACAATGACTAAACAAAAAATAGATAATTAAATCGGTTAATTAGCCGGCTTAATCACTTGCTGCATAATTAGGAGACGGTAGGTGATTAAGTTGGCTGATTAGTCGGCTTAATTATCTCCTCTAATTTTTTTCACTTAGTATTTATTTGAATTTTTAAATATACAAATGTGCTCAAAAAATTAAAAAAATTATGTACGGTCTCTTGATACAACGTACTCGACAGTGTAACTTTTAGGTAATTTTATATATTGTGAATATTGCTCAAAAATTCATATAATTTTGATATTTATATAAATTTATATATATAGCAAATAAGCTCTAAAAATTATGAAATTTTATGTTAAACTTTCCAACATAATCATAGTTATTGTGTAAATTTGAGAATTTTATATGATCCGAATTTGCCACGTTTATTCAGATTAGTTTAATCATCAATTTACGACTAATGAATTTAATTTATGGTTAAATTAACCCAAATAAACGTAACAATTTTGGAGCACATAAAATTCACAAAAAAGTATACCATAACTATGACTATGTCGGGCAGTTTTACATAAAATTTTGTAACTTTTGAAGTTTGTTTGCTATATTTAAAATTTTATTAATTTTTGAGCAATATTCACAATGGGTAAAATTATGAAAAAATTACACTATGAGGTATGTTGTGTCAAGAGACTGTATATAAATTTTCATAATTTTTGGAGCTCAGTTTACATATTTAAAAATTCAAACAAAAAAAAACTACGGTAGGTACTGGCTTAATCACCTGCCGTTCCCCCACTGGGCGGCAGGCTGCCTATTGTCTAGTGAGGGGGCGGCAAGCGCTTGCCGCCGGCGTGTCGCCTCCCGGGCGCTGCCGTCCATCCAACGAATGGCATAAGTGATATTTTTGTCAATATGATGTGTATCCGGTTATTTTTGTAAATGCCGTGGATAATAGTGTTAAATCTAGCTTTAACTCAACCTCAGCACAGCCGAACTCTACGTGCATCTATCATCATCTGGTGTACCGAACAGTTATCCAGTTTACTGGTCTAACTCCCTGGTAAAAAACACTCCCAAGAAAAAAGAAAAAAGGCAAACAAGCAAGAAAAAAGAAAGAAAGGAACTCTCAAAGGGCAGGGCAGCCTTAGACAGATCCATTCAAACCTTGCGAAACCTAAAAAACCAAAGCACACAAACACCTATTTATCATTTATTGTATTTTAAAAATTATATAAATAATTATTAAAAAAACATAGCAACTCGCGAATAAAAACTCAGGAGCGAGGAGAGGAGCAGAGAGAGAGAGCGTGAGGAGAGAAAAATATTTGGCAGCTTAGCAAGGGAAGTGGGGGTTGGGCGCCGGTGGGCCCTACCCCTCAAGTTTTACTTTTTGAGCCCCCGGTTTTGTCGTCTCCTCCGTCCGCTCCCTTCCTCCCTCCGCCTCTCCCAATTACAAACCCCCACCCCTGTGCCTCGCACGGTCGCACCACGGCACACCACAGCACGGCGCGCTCGCTCGCTCGCTCTCTAGCCTTCATCTCCTGCACCCGCCTCCCTCGTGCTCCCCCTCTCTCCCACTGTTTGTTGATTCCTACTGCTTGGCTCCTCGTGGTCTGAGCGCTGGTTGGTGGCGATTCGGGATTCGGGGCCGGGTTCTTGGCCCAGAGGAGATCGGCGGCGGGTGGGTGCCGGACTCGGTAGGGGAGGATCCTGGGCGCGGCTCTTGGCTCGGGCTGGCCGCCGGGGCCCCATGACGTGAGCCAAGGGGCAGGCTTTGTTTCCCGGGCAGACCTTGCACCAGCTGAAGCCGTTGGGCGGCCCGGGCTCCCTTCCTCAGCGCCGACGACCCCGCCACCGCCATGGCCGGCAGCGACGAGGTCAACCGCAACGAGTGCAAGGTTCGTCGCGCTCCTCCGCTCCGCTCTGTCCGCTCCTTCCTTCCCCTCTTGGGCCATTCTTGTGCCAGTTTGGGGGCTCGTTCCCCGGGCGGCGTGTGTCCGTCCTTATCTTCGGTTCTTGTTTTTGGTGTTCTTCCGTGTGGGCGCCGCACCCGGCGCTGTGCGATTCTTGATTTGTGCTGCCGCTTTTCGATTCGGTGAAGGATTGGGGCCGCCCTGGCCTGTGATTTCTCGGTCAATCGCTGCCTTTCTTTCCCCTTTGGGCTCATTCCCAATTTTATCCCCCTCCTGCTTGCCTCGGTTGTTTTTGGATGGTAATACCACCGATACAGCTACCCAACAAGAGTTGGAGCAAGAAATCATTCACGCCGCGTGGGTGCGGAAACGCCCGCGCGAAAGCTTGCATCTTTGCAAGAGGCAGGCGAAAGATCGCCTCTCGCATTGCGTTTTTGTCCGAGCGGAAAGCAGCAAAGAAATAGGAGGGGAGGGGAGGGGAGGGGAGGTGTTGGCTCCTCATCGTGATTGTGAGGTCTCACTGTTGCTGTTGTTGGCTTCTTGTGCTGTGCAGACGGTGGTGCCGCTCAACACATGGGTGCTCATCTCCAACTTCAAGGTGGCGTACAACATGCTCCGGCGCCCGGACGGCACCTTCGACCGCGATCTCGCCGAGTTCCTCGACCGCCGGGTGCCGCCGAACGCGCGGCCGGTGGAGGGGGTCTCCTCGTTCGACCACGTCATCGACCAGTCCGTCGGCCTGGAGGTCCGCATCTACCGCGCCGTCCCAGGCAACGGCGCCGGCGCCGAGGGCGCCGCCGCGGTCACCCTGCCCATCCTGGACTTCCTCACCGGCGCTCCGTCGCCGGACCCGTTCCCGGTCATCATATTCTTCCACGGCGGCAGCTTCGCGCACTCGTCGTCCAGCACGGCCATCTACGACCACCTGTGCCGCCGGTTCGTGAAGCTGAGCAAGGGCGTCGTCGTTTCCGTCAACTACCGGCGCGCGCCGGAGCACCGGTACCCGTGCGCCTACGACGACGGGTGGACTGCTGTCAAGTGGGCCATCTCGCAGCCGTTCCTGCGCAGCGGGGAGGACGCGCAGCCCCGCGTGTTCCTGTCCGGCGACAGCTCGGGCGGGAACATCGCCCACCACGTGGCCGTCCGCGCCGCCGACGAGGGGATCAAGATATGCGGCAACATCCTGCTGAACGCCATGTTCGGCGGCAACGAGCGGACCGAGTCCGAGCGGCGGCTGGACGGCAAGTACTTCGTCACGCTCCAGGACAGGGACTGGTACTGGAAGGCGTACCTGCCGGAGGACGCCGACCGGGACCACCCGGCGTGCAACCCGTTCGGACCGAACGGACGGCGGCTCAGGGGGCTCCCCTTCACCAAGAGCCTCATAATCGTGTCGGGGCTGGACCTCACCTGCGACCGGCAGCTGGCTTACGCCGAGGGCCTCCGGGAGGACGGCCTCGACGTCAAGGTCGTGCACCGCGAGAAGGCCACGATAGGGTTCTACCTGCTGTCCAACACGGACCACTACCACGAGGTCATGGAGGAGATCTCCGACTTCCTCAAAGCTAACCTCCTCTAGTACATATACAGCCGCTTAATAACTGATCCTACGTCTCGACACAACCAATACTCCTTATAGGAAGCTGTATGGTAAGCTTGATTTATACTAGTATCTCGTACTACTGCTGCTTTTGGATCATCGATCTCGAGTCCGGCAGGGGCTCGCAATGCTAGCCGTGTTTTGGCACTCAAGTGCGCGCGCGCGCGCTCGAAGGAGAAGCTAGCTCCATGTCTTATCAACTCTAATCAATGGTGACTTGTGTTCGTCGGAAGTAAGTCGGAAGTCGTCGTCATAGTTCCACTAATTCGATCGGCTCGGTGTAAGCTTGCTTGGATCTTTGATCTGTGTCCATGGTTTGCCTGGGGGCTAAGACGAGAGAGGAGAATGCCTCCAAATGTTACCATGTTGAGAGAAGCTTATTGTTTCGCCTTCATCCTCTGCTGCTGCTGCTTATCTTTCAAGGAAATTCGACCGTCTAACGTTATGTGTACAGTGATAGATCAACAAGGAGACAGAGGAGGGCCTTCTTTTGTTGCTGTTGATGTGGTAGTCTCTTCTCAGTCTCGGATTGGATGGTGCTCGCTCTCGCTCACTCTCAATCTATGCCTGAAATGCTACTCAGTCCTTCGTACCTACGTGATACTTCCAATCTAGTCTAGGCTACAAGTGTAAAAGGATGCCTATCGATGTACCCCTTCCTCTTTTCCCTTCTAACTGTTGGTCTCTCTTTGATCGTGTCCCTGCCTTTGCTCCTCCTGTTTACATGCTAGAACTGCTAATGTCGTAATGCGTGTACTTTGAATGCCTCTGGTTTTCTCCACATGGGTGTCGGTGAATGTAAAAGAGGGAGTGGATGGATGCATGCATAGTGCGAGACTGGTGGTCCTCGGCGACTTCTTTTTGGCTTGTAGGTTATCGTTTTCCTCAAACAACCGGTTTCTTCGTTGTCATCGTTTTAAACCGATTTATCAGATAGATTTTTTTAAAAAATAATTAATAATTTTTAAAATAATTTATTAATATTCGGTTTATTTTATTAACACAAACGTTTGTACTGTAGCCAAAAACATTCGCAGCTATAAAGCCATGTGCCATTCTATTTGTATGCAAAAATTAGGCAGCTAATTCTGGAACGGGTGTACTTGGATCCTGCCAGTTATTACGGAGGTGTCTGCCAGTTATTACGGAGGTGTCTGTCGGTGATGAGAGGAAATGATTTGCCGCAAGCCCAGCTAAGCGTCCCATTTCGGCGACATCTTCCTGCTTCTTCCGTTGCATCTGTGTGCGCATCGAATAGATCATATCATTTCTTCCTTTCCAGTTGTTTGTTGGACGCGGTGGTAGCAGTAGTTGGGGGTGGATCTCACTTCAATCCTCCTGATCACATTGCTGCTTGCTGGTATGAATGCGACATTATTCTGCTCTGTGCATGTCATCCTGGCTCAGGGCCATGCTAATGCAATATGTATCATTCAAGTTATTTTGGGTGCTACTTGGAAGATGTTATAGGGGTAGCTCAACCTTCTATAACTGGGCTTACAGTTGATTCAATATGTAATAGGCTCAATAGTATAGAAGAATGTACCAATATACCATCACCTTTTATAATTAACAATAGGTAGGATGGAAATTTATTCCCATTCATGTATGTAACCCCTAAGAGAGGTATGAGAAAGGTAAGTCCACTCATTTCCCACATACCGTCTCTCTGCTAGCTTTCTTCCTCTTCTACTAGTCCCCTTATATGTTGTTTGGTTAGTAGCCACAACAGTTAATGCCGTCCGTGGGGAACACACAAGAAGCTGCGTAAGAGAAGACGCTAGAAAGCGACGGCAACCAAGCGAAAAAGTGGTACGACTGCAACGACCATAGAGTCCAGCACGCAGCGGCCGATGGTACCCTGTGGCAATGATCACGACGCCCCGGCCAGCCGATACAACTGTCGACCGCGATGCCCGTGCCGATATGACCGTCGAACACGATGCCCGCGCCAGTACGACTGTGGACCACGATGCCCGCGCCGGTACGACCGTTGACCGCAATGCCCGCACCGTCATCTCGACACTAGGTTGTTGGCCTCTGAATAACAACGGTGAATGTCGAGCCTCTCCGGCAGGGATTCTGCATGGATCGCGCACTCCAAAGCCTTCGCCACGCCGTTGGCTACAACGACACCCACGACCACGCCGCGGTCATGACTTTGGTGACATCTCCGACCACACTGTAGTCTAGTCTTCGCCGACAGACATGACCACCCCGTGGTTGACACTCGGGGACGTAGCACCTACCTCTGACTTTTCCGCAGGACTTTGCGCGGTCCCAGCCGAAGACTTCGCACGGTCTCCACAGAGCTCCGCACGGAGACTTCGCACGACCTTCGTAGGGCTTCACAAGGTCTTCGTCAAGCTCCGCGCGAACGTCATCTCTAACGAACTTCGTCCAATCTTCACGGGACTTCGCACGGTCTCCGCTGAGAACTTCGCCCAGTCTCTTCGAGATTTCATATGGTCTCCGCCGAAGACTTCACACAACCTCCGCAGGGCTTCGCAAGGTCTTCTCCAAGCTCTGCGCGGATTACGCCTCCAATGGACTTTGCCCGATCTCCGCGGGACTTCAGGCGGTCCCCGCCGAAGACTTCGCACGGTCTCCACCGAGCTCTGCGCAGAGACTTCTCACGACCTCTGCAGGACTTCGCAATGTCTTCACCGAGCTCCGCGTGAACATCATCTCTAACGAACTTCACTCGATCTTTACAGGACATCGTGCGGTCTCTGCCAAGGACTTCGGCTGGTCTCTACGGGATTTTGCATGGTCTCCGCCAAAACCTTTGCACGACCTCCATAGGGCTTCGCAAGGTCTTCACCAAGCTCCGCGCGGATGTCATCTCTGATAAACTTCGCCTGTTCTTCATGGGACTTCGTGTGGTCTCCGCCGAGGACTTTGCTCGGTCTCCGTGGGACTTCGCACGGTCTCCACCGAAGACTCGCATGACCTCCACAGGGCTTCGCAAGGTTTTCACCAAGCTCCGTGTGGATGTCATCTCCAACGAACTTCGCCTAGTCTTTGTGGGACTTCACGTGGTCTCCGTCGAGGACTTCGCCCAGTCTCCGCGGGACTTCACATCGTATCCGCCGAAGACTTCGCACAACCTCCGTAGGGCTTCACAAGGTCTTAGCCAAGCTCCGTGCGGATGTCGTCTCCAACGAACTTCATTCGGTCTTCACGCGGTCTCTGCCGAGGACTTCGCGCAGTCTCTATGGAACTTCGTATTGTTTCCGTCAAGCTTCGCACAGATGTCATCTCTGACCACCTCGTGGTCGTACACATTTCGTCTAACAGCCACACGATCGAGATTGCATTCGACCACCTCATGGTTGTAGACACTTCATTCGACCACCTCGTGCTCGTGGAGGCTTTGTCCGATCGCCTCATAGTCGAGAATCTGTTCAACCACCTTACAATCGTAGACACTTCATCTGACCACCTCGTGGTCGTAGATGCTTCGTCTAACCACCTCATGGTCGAGACTTTGGCCAACCTCCTTAAGGTTGTAATTTTGTGAAAATCGCAGGGTGGCCTCGCGCCCCGGTGTACTCTGTGGAGTATAAAGCGTTGGAAACTTAGCTGTCTCGGGCAACTCTACGGAGTATAAGAATAATCGCACGATGGCCTCGTACCTAAGCATCCTTTTCGGAGTATAAAGCGCCATAAACTTAGCCGTCCTAACCAACTCTACGAAATATAAAAAAAATCGCACGATGGCCTTGTGCCCTGGCATACTCTGTGGAGTATAAAGCATCGAGAACTTAGCCATCCTGGGCAACTCTACGAAGTATATAAAAAATCGCACAGCGGCCTTGCCCCATGTTGTACTCTGCAGAATATAAAGCACAGAGAACCTAGCCATCCTGGACAACTCTACAAAGCATATATATTAAAAAAATTGCACGGCGGCCTCATGTCTTGGCATACATTGCGGAGTATAAAGCGCTGGAAATTTAGCCATCCCAAGCAACTCTACAGAGTATAAACAACCACGCGGAATCCATGGCCTCTGCGCGAACTCTACAAAGTATAGATGGTAGCACAGGACAGCTTGTGTGGCCATGCATGCATCGCGTGCTTCGTCCATTCCACCAAGGAGTCCCTGCCACGGACTGTAACCCTAGTGAGTCGCACATTTCATGCGTCTCATCAGGGAGTTCACCGTGCTACTTTGTCCAACCGCCTTGTGGTCGAGGCTTCATCCGACCACCTTATGATCGAGACTTCATTCAACCACCTTGTGGGCATTGACATTTTGTTTGACCGCCCCATGGTCGTGACTTTGTTCGACCACCTCATGGTCATAGACAATTCGTCTGACCACCTCGTGGTCATAGACGCTTCATCCGACTGCCTCGTAGTCAACACTTTGTTCGACCACCTCATGGTCGTAGACGTTTCTTGCGCGCACAAGACTTCGACCTGCCGCTGACTTCATTGACGCTAAGTCCAAAGGGTGGGGGATGGGCCATGCACGCACGAGTCATCTCATCGCCGACTCCAAGTTTGAAGGGTGTGTGGCAAGGAGCGTGTCTCTGTCGCCAACTTCGAGGCTTCGTCTGGCCACCTTGTGATTATAGACGCTCTCGTGCGCAAGTCTTCATCCCGCCGCCGCCTTCATCGGTGCCATGTCCGAAGGGTAGGGGATGGGCCACACACACAAGGCTTGGACCCATTGCCAACTCCAAGTTCGAAGGGTGTGCAGAAAGGAGCACGTCTCCACCGCCAACTTCGAGACTTCGTCCGATCACCTTGTGGTTGTAGATGCTCGCGTGTGCAAGGCTTAGTCCCGTCACCGCCTTTGTCGATGCCATGTCTGAAGGGTGCGGGACGGGCTGCGCGTTTAAGGCTTTGTCTCACCGCCTACTTCATCGATGCCTAGTCCGAATGGGGCGGGACAGACCACGTGCATCCACGCATCATCAATTTCCTTGACTTCGCCAGACCACTATGTGGTCATACCTTCGTCCGACCACGTTGTGGTCGTAGACTTCGTTCGACTAACTCACGGTCGTAGGTGCTTCGTCCGAAGGGTGTGTGAGAAGGACCGTGTCTCCGCTGCTAACTTCAAGACTTCGTCCGACCACCTTATGGTCGTAGACACTCATGTGTGCAAGTCTTTGTCCTGTTGCCACCTTCGTCGACGCCATGTCTGAAGGATGGGGGACGGGCCGTGCACAAGGCTTTGACTCACCGCCACTTCATCAACGCCAAGTCCGAAGAGAGTGGGATGGAACGTGCGCCTTAGAGCTTCATCGTGGTCAAGACTTCTTCTGACCGTCTCGTGGTCGTAGGTGCTTCGTCCGACCACATAGCGGTTGCGCATGCAAGACTTTGACCCATCGTCGACTTCGTCGATGCCAAGTCCAAAGGGTGGGGGATGGCCTATGCACGTCACAGTTTCGTTTCGTCGTTGACTTCGTTGACCTCAAGTCCAAAGGGTGTGAGACAGAACTTGCGCCTCAGAGCTTCGTCATGGTCAAGACTTCGTCTGACCGCCTTGTAGCCGTCGGTGCTTCGTTCGACCGCATAGTGACCACGTGTGCAAGACTTCGACCCGCCACCGAATTCGTCGACGCAAAGTCCGAAGGGTGAGGGATGAGCCACATGCGCATGAGTCATCTTGTTGTCAACTTCACCATCTCCAAGTCCGAAGAGCGTGCGGGATGGAGCACATGTCTGCCGCCATCTTTGAGACTTCATCCGACCATCTCGTGGTTGTAGACATTTCTCACGTGCATAAGGCTTCGACCCTGCACCAACTTCGTTGATGCTAAATCCGAAGGGTGGGGGATAGGCCGCGTGAGCAACAATTCGTCTCACCGCTGACTTCGTCGATGCCAAATCCAAAGGGTGGGGACAAATTGCATGTGCCGCAGCTTTGTCTCGCCACTGCCATTGTCCACGTCTAGTCCGAAGGGTGGGGATGGGCCACGCACGTCGTAGCTTCATCTTGCCACCGCCTTCGTCGACCGTGAGTCCGAAGGGTGTGGGATGGAACAAGTGCCTCAGAGCTTCGTCACACTCAGAAGTTTGTCTCACGATCGAGACTTCATCCAACCATGTCATGGTCATAGATGACGTATTTGACTATCTCGCACTCATAGACCCCATCTGCCGACTTCATCTACACCAAGTCCGAAGGGTGGGGGTGGCCCGCGCGCGTCATAGTTCCATCTTGCCGCCGACTTCGTCAACCCTGAGTCCAAAGGGTGCAGGATAGAACACATGCCTCAGAGATTCGTCTCGCCGTTGCCTTCGCGACCCCAAGTCCGAAGGTAGGGGTGGGCCATGCGTGTTAGTTTCGTCTCGCCATCGACTTCGTTGATGTCAAGTCCGAAGGGTGGGGGACGGTCTACGCATGTCACAGTTCCGTCTCGCCGCTGACTTCATCGAACTCAAGTCTGAAGGGTGTAGGATGGAATGCGCGTCTTAGAGCTTCGCCGCGCTCAGAAGTTTGTCTCACGGTTGAGACTTCATCCGACCACGTCATGGTCGTAGACATCTTGTCTGACCGCCTCGCAGTCGTAGACTTCATTTGTCTACTTCGTCGACGCCAAGTCTGAAGGGTGGGGGATGGCTTGCATGCGTCAAGGTCTTTGTCTCGCAGTCGACTTTGTCGATGCCAAGTCCGAAGCGTGTCCACGTGTCATTGACGCCTCAACTTCGCCATACCATTATGTGGTCGTACCTTCATCCGATCACGTCGTTGTCGTAGACTCCGTCTGACCATGTCGTGGTTGTAGACTGCGTCCGACCACCTCGTGGTCGTGGACGCTTCGTCCGACCGTCTCACCACCTCATGGTCGTAAATGTAGTCGTCAAGACTTCGTCCGACCATCGTGCTCGGGAATTCATTGACACTTCATCCGACCGCTTTGGGACTGCGACTTCGTCGATACCTACGACCACCACGTGGTCACACCTTCGGCGAGCATATCACGAGCGACATAGTCATCAGGCCTTCTTTGACTGCGTTGGAGGCACTAACCCAACGGGGCACCCGGGCTTTCGGTGTGGGACTTCGCCGCCGGAGGCTGGGGCACAACCTACATGCGTCAGCTCAACCTCTGCCGGGAGATGCCACAACAACATCAAAATCGGTCAAACAATCTTGCTCTGGGAGGTTTACAGCGTCCACACCCCTAGGGATTGAGAGCTACCAGCTGCATCATCTCGCCCATCAGCACCTGCGTGCTTACTGCTGGGGGACGGGGGGCAAGGCTAGTCTAGGCCAATTGTTCACGTCAGTTCACCCATCGGGACCTCCACGTTTGCTGTCAAAGGAGTACTGTTGTAGAGGTGGCCCAACCCCCCGTGACTAAGCCTTGCAACTGGCCTAATATGTACTAGGCCAAATAATATAGAATAATATACCAATATACCTTCACCTTCTATAATTATCAAGGTATGGATAGAAAATATGGAAATTTTCCATCTTACTCCATTCCTATATATAACCCCCAAGAGAGATATAAGAAAGATAAGTCCACTTATTTTCTACATACTATCTCTCTGTTAGCTCTTTTTCTTTTCTACTAGTATTCTCATATATTGTTTGATCAGTAACCACAACAGAAACCACAACAGAAGACATCACACTGAACTAGTATCCGCTGAAGTCACGAACTCAGGATATCCGCTGTCCGTTAGATCTTCCAAGGTTTTTAGCGTCAAAGTCGTGCTAACGTTTAGAACGATTTGTGTCCAAGTAATAGTTTTCGTCATGCACCTTAGTACATGAATGCACAGGCCTCCTTAAGCATTTTTTTTCTCGATGGAAGATTTCGGATATGATCTCCATTGCTTTTGACTGTTCAAAACACGGGCACCTAATATGTAAGCCCTGAACTGTGCCCATTTGTTCTTCCACGGTTGTAAAGCGGAAAAAGAATGGCAGCCATCATCAAAAGGCCGAGACTTTCTCGTGCACTTGAAGTCACGCAGTGCAGCAGTTAAATTTTTTGAAGCTTGGAAAGGTGGCAAAAGTCCCCTGAAAAGGACAAACGAGGCCTGCCTTTGTTTATCCTGCCTGTATTCACAATGAATTCAAAGTATTTGAACTGAGTTCAAAACTCACATACCATAAATACTAGTAAGATATCCGTGCATTACAATAGTATTCCAAAAGAAGGTGATACATGTCATCAAATATGACTCATCATACAACAAATGTTAAAAAGTGGGAGGCATCTTATCATCAAGAGTTAGGTCGTTGTAGCTGGATCTGCCGTTATCGAGATTGCCACTCCAGATTTGCCCTCCCTAATCCCGCCAACTTCATGGTTCTTCCTCACTTCCAGCGGTGTACACCTCATCCGAGCCGATGTACTTCGCCTCCCTTTTCATCGTTCAATGTACTCCTCTTCTTCACCACTGAGTACCGCTCCGCCTGTCTCCTTTTCTTCGCTATCATAGTGCAGCAGTAGCATGATGATGCACAGGAGGAAGGAGTAGTGGAGGGACCAAAGGGGCTATCCGCATTACCTTTTTTCATGGCTGTCCTATTGGATTGAGATCTAATGGCTAGGATCGACTAAGGGAGGAGGTTGATCTAGATGTAAATAAAAACATGTCTGGCCCCTCCACTCTAACTCGACGCTGTCTCCTCCCCTCCCTCGTCTCCCCTCGCCTCCCCCGCTCACGCGTTGGCGTCGCCGAGAGCCACCACTCCCTGCCAGCCGCTCTTGACAGCGGCACCACCTCCTCGCCTCCTCGGATCCACCATCTCCGAAATCACAATCACCGAATGCAACATCTCTGAGGTCATTGCCTTCAGATCCAGCTGGTACACCTCCTCCTCTGCCTCCACCTCAATGTCCACTTCTGGTACTCTGCTAGGGTCATCGTGCTCCTTGCTGGTGTCCCCAACCCCATGATTGCTTGATTTTGGGGTCATCGTCCTCGATGCTAGCGTTCTCCACCCTGGCGTGGCAAATCTAGTAGACCTCGAGCTCGTCATGTTCAGATCCACTGTTCTCGAGGTCGCCTCCACTGGATCCGGTTGTCCTCACCTCCACTGCCGCATATTAGGCCATCCTCGCAACGAGGTAGTGGGGATGGCGGTGGATCAAGAATATGGAGTCGTAGCTGGAACTGGCTGACCACATAGGCAGAAAAGGAGAAGTGGAAGGTGGCGGCACGGACAGAGGAGAGTGGGAAATAGGTCTCCGCAGTCAAACCCAGCCATTCCTGCATCGGTCATCAACGCCGCCACTCATCGGAGATTTGGCCTACAAAGCTGGTGAGGCTCTAGTGCAGGGCACGAAGAATGAAGAGGATCAGAAGAGGTTGATCGGAGTGAGGTGAGGGGGTGGCGCTGATCAAGACATGAGATAACAACTTAGCGAGAGTGGCTAGCGGTTGGGGCCTCAAGGGTGTCGCCATGTGGGGAACGGAAGAGGAGTGGTTGGGGTATGAGGCCGTGAGCAGTTCAGGGAGGGAGCTAACTGACGACATGGACCCATATGTCAGCGTATGTTAAGAGGAGATGCTAGAGTGCGCTGCGGTAAGGAGAAGGAAGGGGAAGGTGGTGAATGGACAAACTCCCATTTTATATTAACAGAGATATCAACGGTATATATATATATATATATATATATATATATATATATATATATATATATATATATATAAAACTTATTTCGTACTCCCAGGAGTATATACTTCCACTTTCAATATACCAATTAAATAAATATTTTATTTCTCTTTATAACTTTCAGTATACTTAAATACTAATTCTAATATACTTCAATGTGACTTGGTTGAAAAATTTTCATTGGAACACTTTATTTTTGTCTATATATCCTTTTTCATGTATAAAAGGACTATATACGCAAATTATGCTATGAAATGTAGATTTTTACGAAATGTTTTATGGAACTCATTTTGGAGTATATTATAATCATTATTAAAGTATGCTGAAATAGATAAAGAGGTGTAATAACACCATTAAAGCAGTATATAACAAGTGTGAGCATGTACTCCCAGGAGTATATATAGATAGATAGATATGAAGTCTCTTTTCTATTTTCAGGTGTAACTACTCTCTGAATATCTACCGTCTATCTGCTCCCCATGTCTCTAGCTGATCGGGTTAGTGGATGCGCTAGGATCCTACAGTCGTACAACAAACTGAGTATCTAATAAAGTAAATAAAACAATACTCCAACTAACACATATGATTCTCGGCCGGCTGCATCCACATGTGAAACATTTAAGTGTACCAGTCACCTGCTCGTGCGTTGCAACAAAATTTATTAGATATATAGAGAATCATGCTATAGAAGAGGACTATTCTGATCAGTTAAAAAGTAGAAAATGATGAGAGTTAAAAATGAGATGGTTAGAGAAAAAGGGTTGTACGATTACCAACTCATTCTTTTATAATAGTGATGACGAGAGATACTCCCTTTTTACATGTGTATGTGCATACTCCTTTTTGTAAGCATGTATACTCATTTTAAAAGCATGACACCTCTGCGTGGGAGTATATGACTGGTTTCAACTTTCAACTCGAGATATACATGCACCTCTCCAAGATTAGACAGGATTTCTAAGGGGATGTGTCGATATGCACAGCGAAGGAGTTTTCTCGAGCACCAATGATGCATGGGAATGCAGATTAGAAAAAAGAACCTAATTAACGGATCAACACAAAGTTTGCTCATTGCCTTGGAGATTCACCTCTGCCGCGGTATCGCCGGTGCTGCCCTCATCCTGCTGCGTCCGCCTTTCACTTAAAAATACTCCTCCAACCGCAGCATCGCTAGCATCGCCTCGTCCCAGCATGGCTGCCCATCTTAGCCGTGGAGATGCTCCTCCCTCTGCAGCCTCACCGCCGCTGCCTCGTCCCGCCATGACCACCCTTTGCGAGCTCACCGGTGCTACCTGCTTTGAGGAGAGGAGGTAGGAAGAGGAGGGTGGGTTGGGGGTTAAGGGACGGGAATAGAGGCGAGGCTAGACGGTAATAGTGCCATCGGAGAGAGAGGCTAGGCAGTAGTCAGATCGTGCGAGAGGGAAAGGCTGGGGAAATCGCCCAAGAGAGACGGGGAAATCTTGAACGGATCTTATCCAATCTCGAACGAGATTTTGAAACGTACAAAAGTAATGGGTTTGCTCGGTAAGAAACTTACACTCTCGCATTCACAACCCACTCAAGTCGCACAAATCTGAACAAGGTCTCACTTCAAACGGTTTTAACTTCTGATTTATTTTGGCTTTTAGCTGATTTAAACTAGAAGCCACTTGGAATGTGTCGGTTTGTTTTTATTTTTTTGACCTTTTGTCTTTCCCCCTTTATTTCTTTGCATTGCCTGGGATGATATAACAGTTTTTTTATTTTCTATTTTTCCTCATTTTTGAACACACACACACACACACACACACACACACACACACACACACACATATATATATATATATATATATATATATATATATATATATATATATATATATATATATGAAGCTTTTTCCGTACTCCTAGGATTAAAAACTTCAACTTCTAATATACTACTTAAATGAACGTGTTATACTTATTTACCACCCTCGGTATACTCAAATACTAATTCTGAGATATTCCAATGCAATTTATTTAAAAAAATTTCATCGAAGACCTTTATTTTTGCTATATACCTATTTCCATATGTAAAAGAAGCGTATACACAAATTATGCTATACAAAGTGGAATTTGATGAAATTTTTCATAGAACTCACCTTGGAGTATCTTATAATCATATTATTAGAGTATACCCAAAAGGATAAAGAGATATAATAACTTCATTTAAGTAATATATAAGAAATAGAAGTACGTACCCTCAGAGGTATGAAACTATATACATATACATATGCATATGTATATATATGTACACACACACAGATATATATATATATATATATATATATATATATATATATATATATATATATATATATATATATATATATATATATATGTGTGTGTGTGTGTGTGTGTGTGTGTGTGTGTGTGTGTGTGTGTGTGCACGCGCGTGCGCGTGTATTTATCGTGGTGCCATCTGCTACGACCTTAGATGCCACTCAATTTCTGCGTGTGAAGTCAAGATTTTGGGTCAATTGTTTTTAGGTGCGGCCGATGGTTTTTTGTCCTAGTGCGATTGTTTGTATGAATGAACTGAATACCGATAAACTAATTCGAACAAGTTCTCCCAATAAGCCACTTCGAAAAACGACAGAGAAACTGATTCATTTATTTATTCGATAAAAGCCATCTTTTCCTCTGTTTTTGTTATACTCGCTCCCCTAGCCTCTCTTTTCTTTTTTCTGTATCTTTTTCTCTGTTTTCGTTGTACTCCTGTGGCCGCCAGTCGGTATCACTTGGCGAGTAATTTTTAGTTTCTTTTAGGACACTGGAGATTAAATTGAAAGTTAAGAGTTGCACCAAATTTTGTGGTTTGTTTTTTGAAGAAAGCAATTTTGCCGCCGAGGCGACGGCATGCCCCCCTGTCCATGCACGAGAAACATCGTTCGTTTTCCGATGGTGATTCACTTGAGTACTATTTTTCCGTGTCTGATTGACAAGCGCGAGACGGATATGCTACTGCAAGGCTGCAAAGTTATTACGAACAGTCAAGGACGAACTGGTCTTTGTAAATTTTACCTATTTATTATGTTTAGACTTTCCAACAAGTAGTAGTTGTCATTGTTCTTAAACACTTTTTAAGTTACTCCTTTGAAGTTGGAAACATGTTTGGCCTTCTTTGCCCACCTCTTTCGCCATGTAATTGTAGGGGCATTTATGCATAAATGAGCTTTTCGGAGGTTGTTGGTACCAGTCCCAAACAGTGCCAAACAGTATGCCATGTGTTCCATTTTGTGCGGTACAATTATGCGTCGCGAAGGTACCGAATAGAAATCTTTCTGCGAGAAAAATTCAGGGCCGTTTAATTTTGGCCGGTTGGTACTGATGCTTTCTGGTTGGGCATGCATGTGTAAAACGATTTCTTCTTCCCAGACCTAACGCTCTACTACCCGGCTCATTCAATTTTGCGTATGTACACACTGGAAAGGGCGCTTAATTAAATTGTTGATGAAGAAATCTCCGTTTTCTTGGAGACTCGACCTGGACAGCGAAGAAACAGACAGTACTGACGAATAGTGAGCCAAACAGTCCATCTACACCTCTTGCTACTGTGTTTTGTACCATGACGGTAGCATTACCCTTTGTCCCTTTCGAGTCGTGATTGTCTGGAGCGCCGATAGAAATCATTTTAACGACAGGAAATTAACTAGCGTGCTTTAAATGGTTTTTAACTTTAAAAAAAATTAGAAGGCATTGCTGTTTGGAAGGTAGCGTTAGGTGCGTCAAATGATCCGCGACCGCGTGGTGCGACACGCGACAACTGAGCCTCCAGTTGGCGTAACGAGCCAACGCCGAAGCGGACGCGGACTCAATGGTTTCGTCCTCTGGTACGATTACACGGCACGCGACGCGCGCGAGCGACAAATCACGGCGCACCAATCCTCCTAGCCTTGTTGCGTTTGGAGCGTGGCGGCGTACGGGCCGTCGTCGCGTACGAGCACGCGCGCATGGATGATTGGGTGGTAGGGGCTGGGTGGCGGTACATGGGCGGGGGCGTTGGCACGTAGGGGCCGGATTGGGACGGCATGGGGTTGGCTCCTGCGAGTTTCGGGCATATTTGACATTATTTACATTCATATTTACAAAACCAATTGTATATATATTGTATTAATAAAAATAATATTTTTGTTGCCTGGTGATTGGACAACAACGTTGGAGGATGAACACATGGCCCTGTTGTCCTGCCACCGTATGATGGGCAGTTTATCATCCTATCACCAGATGGCAATTGCCTGCCGCCCCATGGCCAGACACTTACCCTAATTTTTTATATACTATTTGTTAAAACTTCTAAATATAGCAAGCGAGCTCGAAAAATTAAGAAATTTTATATGCAGCCTCTCGACACAACGTACTCAACTATGTAATTGTTTGGTAATTTTATCCACTGTCCGACGTGCCGTCCCCCTCGCCCGCTCCGTCGTCTGCACATTTGTCAGTGTTACCATGCCGTCCCCCTCGTCCGACGTGCTGCTCGTTGAAGAGGAGTTCTTAATTTGCGGGGTGAGCGCACCGGGTTTCCTTTTCGCTCAGCCATAAATACGAACATGTCGTAGTTCATCATTGCTCATCTTAGTCGCTCATCGCAGAACCTCATTCTTGTGGTCGTCGCTCAAAATTAAGAGTGCATAACCTATTATTTTGAGAAGTCAATGCATAGCTCATTAAAGACGTAGCAGGAGGATGCGGCAATGCTGATTACTTGTTTCGAAAGACAGGTAATTTTTTATCGCATACTTTCGACGTTATTCCCGTAGTCCTAGTTAATTAGTTATACTTAGTTAGTTGTAATTAATGTAGTTTATATTACAAAGTAAGTAGGTCATAGTAATTTAGACACAGTTTTTACTATTTTTATGTATGTACGATATGCATAATTTGTTATTATATGGTAGTATGTAATTAAGCAGTCATAATTAGTGTAGTGGCAATTAGTTAGGGTTAAGTAATGAGTAAGTGCTAAGCAATTAAGTGCTAAGGAAGACAATAATGAATCACTCGTAATTTTTTCGGACGGGTAATGAAATTGTCAGTAATTAATGAATTATTTGTATGTAGTTACACGCCTGTAATCACTAACTTGTTCAAGCCCTTGCACCGACAACTGGAAGGAGAGGCTGGCGGACCGGTTTGGCCTACCTATCCTGGAGGGTGCTCGTGGTGTCCCCCCACATTTGGTTGAAGAATTTCAGTGTGTGCCTGTAGGATGCACCCCTTGAGGTCATCAGGATGCATCTCGTCACGTACCTTATTCAGCTCTTAGGTTGGAGCATGTTTCTAACCACACACGGCGATATACATCGAGTTCATCCACCTCGCTGAGTCTTTGGTTGATGAAGTTTGGGGCGATACCTTAGTATAGCTGGGATCAGCCATCCTATACGCCACATATCGGGGGTTATGTGACGCTTACCAGCGTGGCACTACTGATAACCCTAACCTGTGCGTCTGCTACATGCTCCTGCAGCTGTGGAGTTGGGAGCACTACCCTGTCATGTGTCCGGCCATTGTGATGCCAGTACACCCGTTCGACGAATTCGCCGACCTGATAGACGGGCCCACTATGGGCTTCTAGTGGAATGGTGTCTGTCTGTGTTGGGCCAAGGGCAGACCATCGAGGTGCTACTTATGATCTACAATACTATCGGAGTGAAAGAAGGGATCTAAGGAAGAACATAGGCTAGACTTTTTTATTAGTAACAAGTAAATACTTTGTTTGGACGTAAGAAATTTGCGATATTGAGGGGATAAACACCAACCATTCTATTCTCAATTTCATCTACTTTCTTGGCTCAGGTGACTATCTATCGCCTGGTGAGTATCGCGAGTGAGAAGGTTAGCCTCTCCTTACCCCCAAAAAGAATCCATGATCACTATATACCCCCGAAGGATGTGGTACAATGAGTTCGAATTGTTTCACGACAGCGACATCATCTGGGATCTATGGACTGTAAACTTCGTGGAGCGTGTATCACTGTACAAGCTATCCCTGCAATGTCTGCAGGACGCGGCGCTATGGGCGACGACATGCTATCTAATGTTCTCGTACATGGTGGAAGCTTATGCGCCGCAGCGCATAATGCAACAATTCGATTTCCACCAGGTCGTGCCTCCTTCGAACAACAGGTTCCTACCGCCAGCCGTACATCGGTGAGTCAAACTCCATCCGAGTAATGTTTACACTTTGTATGTCTTGTTCTGTAACATCGATGATTCCAGAAATGCATGCAATTGAGGGTAGGTCGGCATGCTACGATCTGGCGTTCAAGCAGCATAGTGGATGACGGCATGGACAGACAGGGTGCACCTGGATGTCGTCATGGAGTAGCGTCTGTATGACGTCCGGACGTACGATCAGTACCTTGAGTGGTAGTACCCCGGTCGTGCAGCAGACTTACCGTTTGTCCATCAGATCGCCTCGAGCATATCACGCATAACGACAGTCTACAACGCTCGGTCGATTGCCACAACACTTCGTGGCGACATGACAGCGTGAGACAGTTGTAATTTCAGATCGTTTCATTTACAAAATTCATACTAGTTGTTACTGAACATGTTTCATATGTCACTTTAGTTGAAATGGATGCAGTGCATCCGAGATCTCTCTCACTAGCTCGGACACACCACCGGCCGTTGTAACAGCCCAGCTGTTTATTCCAAAAAAAAATTTAGAGTGAAAAAATATTATTAAATCAAATTAATTTGGTGTAAAATAAAAAAAGTGTTTTGGTTTCTTAAAATTTTAATTTTGTTTTGCCCAGATTTTCTATTTTTAAAAAGGCTGGATTTGAAAAGTAATTTAAGTAAAAACCTAAAATATTATTAAATTAAAATATATTTTGATTTTCTATAAAAATCAAATTTCAAATTAATTATTTGGATTTTACCTAGTTTTTGGGTTTTTCCTGGAGTTTAAAATCTATTTTTAAATTTAAATGTATTTTACGTATAAAATATTATACCAAATTAAGTTGAAAATATTTTTATACAAGTCCAAAACATCTCCAAGAATGTCTGTGAATTTTTTAAGAATTTTTGGAATTTATTTCATATTTTTCTGAGCCTTTTCAAATTTTCTGGTGTTTTCCGAAAATCAAAAAGAAAATAAAATCCCTGCCTTCCCTCCGGCTGACACGTGGACGGCTAAGATGCGCGTATGTCGCCGCCCAGCATCCCAATTTCCCTCTCTCTCCACTCGATGCGTGTGCAGTCGAGATCTCCCCACGTCGCCGCCCGAGCCATCCAAGACGCTTACCTATTCCTCTCTCTCCTCCGAGCCTCACAGCCGTCCGATTTGCATCCTGTGGTCTCCGCCATCCTCTCTCTTTCTCTCTCCCTAGCCCCACCCATCAGCCGCCCCCTCTCCTCCCTCTCTCATTGTCGACCGAGCCCACCGGTCAGGCGCCTTTTTTCTCCCCTCCTTCTTCCTTCTCGCGCCGTACGGCCGCCTCTGCCATTTCTGCCGCCCTCCCTCCCCTTCCCTCCTCTCCTACGAGGCCGTTGCCGCATTCCTTTCCTCCGCTGCAAGTCCCGCTCCCAGATCCCCCAAATTCCACGCCGAATCCCCGCCCGCCTCCTCCATTCCCTCCGCAACCGCCCTCGCATCCCCTATTTCTCTGACAAGAAATCCCCCACGCCGTGCCCCTCCCCGGCCCTATTTAAACCCCCCTCGGCATCCCCTCCCTCCGCACCACACCACCCCCGCACCGCGTGCCTTCGCCTCTGCCACCACCTCGAACTCCGGCGAGCAATAGCCGCCAGCTCGGACCTCCCCGAGCCTCCCCGTTGGCAGCATCGTCTTCCCTAAGCCATCGCCGTCCTCGGGCACCACACCTCCAGGCTCGAACATCGCCGGAGCACCGCCGCACCAGAGCACCCCGCCGCCGCCACTTTCCGCTTGCCACCGACCCACCTCCAGCCACCTTCGGTAAAACCCATGCCCACCCCTGAGTTCCCCTCACTCCCCTCTCCCTTTTCCACCCCTCGCCGGCCGCCGCCGTGCTGCCATTCACCGGAATCCTCGGTCCCCGTGCGCCACCCGTCGCCGGCGAGGCCATATCAGTATTCGAGCTGATGTGGTGCCACTTCCCGGCCACCTCGGCTCTTCCCCGCCCCGTCAGCGCCACGCAATCCCCGTGCCACCTCAGCCCTGGGTCTGTGGACCTAGTCCATGGTAGACCAGGGCCCACCCGTCAGTCAAACAACCCTAGGGCTGATATCATGCTGACGTCATAAATCCAAATTTTCTGTAGAAAAATAATTCGACCGAAAAATAAATTCTCCTGCTGACATCATAATTCCAATTTCCTTTAGAAAAATAGTTTCAAAAATTTTAGTTTATTCTTTTTCTCTCTTTTCAAAATTCCGAGAGCCCGTTCTCCTTCATCCTAACTCCGATTGAGCCCATTCAAATACCTAAATTCATCAAAAATTCTAATATATCCATTTTTGCCCTCATTTTTATTTATTTGGAGTTTATTTGAATTTATTTGAGTTTGCTTGTAGATTTTCATGTGTATACTGCGACGATCCAGAAGAATTCTATCACGACGATTCACACCAACTCGCGAAGCAAGGAAAGTCACACTCCACGATCATGGTGATCCCAGTTTGTGAAATAAAATTATGTTGTTTTAAATTATTCTGCATGCATATTTTTATTCAATGTATTTCAATTCAGTTTTAAATTTAGTTATTACGTACTTGTTAAAATCCTCCATTGACATTGAACTCCTCGATACCTTGTCACCCTAGAATCAAACTCTAGTTGGTACACTAGTATTGGCTAGAGAGTTCCTATTTAGAAATAATACTTGTTTTGCGATTCCTTTTCACATAAAATGATAAGTTTTTAAAATAGTATTCTTGACTTCGGTGAGTCAAGAAAGATTATGAAATATTTTGAAATAAAATATAAAATATGGTTTAAACTTAGGCTAATGGTTAGGTGGTGGGTGCAGGCATGCACTGTTGTTCAGAAACACAATGTTGATTGTTGGGCACTGGGGGTATGTGGTTGAGCCTAAGTCAAATTAAGGACCGGTCTGTGAGTTACTGTTGCAAAGCCCTATCGTACAACCACAAGGCTGGTATGGGACAGTCCTAACTGATTAATTTGTTGGTCCCAACCCGAGTCTCGTCGTAGGTTGAAAGTGAGCGTGGCATATTCCATGAGAAGTCTCACTCGGCTCAAGAGGTAGTCCTGGTCTGGTGGATTCCTTACTGGGGTGAAACCTTAGAGTTAACGTGATCAGGTTGAAGGCTTTGCATTGTAAAGGCCTTGTCATGATCCTCTCGATGCACACCTAAGGAAGTGTGTTAATCGCATGGCAATATGTGATGATCATGTCTTGTGGGTAAAACTGTACAACCTCTGTAGAGTGTATAATCTATTCTAGAGAGCCGTGCCCATGTCATAGGCAAGCTGAGTAAAGTTTTTCACGGATTAGACTTTATTTTTCAAAATGATTTATAAAACCTTATGAATGGATGGAATCTATAAGAAAATGAAAGCTTGTGGATGGATGGAATCCATAAGTGATTGGAAGCGTGTTGATGGATAGAATCCGTACGAGATCTATTGGAAAAGATGGTACGGGTGGGATGCCCGTGGGTAGATTAGTATTTGGTCGGAACCTGCACTAACGGTATTAATTTCATTTACAGTTACTATTTTTACTTACTATATTAAATTCAACAATTTTCAATCTATTTACTGTATTTCTTTAAATGTTGTTTTATGTTCAAATAACCCTATATGTCTTATTTTGTTGCCTTTATCATTATGTTGCATTCTTCCGTGTGACTTGCGGAGTACAAGTTTGTACTCATCTTGCTATCTCCACACAGATAAAGACGACTTCGACTACGATGAAGATTAGGACGAGTAGGCCGCATCTCACTGTCGCTTGCCTGTGAGCAGGCATATTGGGCTTCTTCCGCTTCGGTGTTTTTCTTCCGCTGCTTCTGTTTAAATTTTGGCTTATGTGCCATGGATGTAAACTTTGGCAATTATGCCCATATTTAGTTAATAAATATCATTGTGGTTGATATTTATCTTTGTTGTCCACTGTGTACTAGCTGATCCTGTAGAAGTGCGATTTACATAGAGATCCAGGAGTTGTTGCTCCGGGGGTCCGACAGCCGTGTAGAATACTTTGAAGTATATCCTAAATGAAGCCAAAAAAAATAGTACATAACTTGAGCTGCGGCCGTTCGACAAATCACGCCGTGCACATCGGGCACCCAGGGGGCACCATACTCACCCATCAGGTCATCACAACCTTGCGAGTTTGGCCGGCTATCGCAATCTATGGAGTCTACCCGACGTCGTAGTACTAGCCATCGATCATCCATGGGCTGTATGGACGAGGAGGTAAGTTATGTACAAACCTACGTTTTATTTTCCTGTTAGGCCTTACGTTTCGCTAACATCAGGGCATTCTCCCGCCACAGGTTCGTCATCAAGAAGCATCACCTTTAGCGTCCACACCACCTACACAGAGTACCGCTCCCGATCATTCATCTTCACTGCACATCCGGGAGGTATGAGATTCGCATTGTACATTCAGAATATTTATTGTGACTAACACCGTTTCATCTTGCAGCCTTCAATTCAACTTGGGGTGATGTTGAGTCCACCGATAACGATACAGGCCTCCCAGATGCTTCTAGTGAGCGGTACACAATGTCAGGGTTTGCAACGTACATAGAGCAGAGCTTAGCGTTCACATCACACCCAGGGTTTGGAGACTTTGGTGGACAGAACTCCTTCAGCTTCACTGTCATGTCGTACGGTCACGGCGAGAGCTCCTCCATACCATGAGGGGGATTGCTAGAGTCCTTCGTTTACGACATTATTGTTGACAGCTCGCAGTTCGGCATATCTCAGCTGGAGGACATCGACGCACACCGGACCCAGTCTGCTGTACCTTACTTCTCTGGCTTCGGAACATATCACATATCTTACTTTTTTTTCTTCTATATTACGTACATATCTCTCTTATTTTCTTTACCGCTCATCTCTTTCTTTTAAAAATAAATTCTTTTAATCACTAATATTTATTTTTAACCTAAAACTGTCCGTTACAGTTAAAAGATATTTATTTACACCGTTGTGTTTACTTGCCTGCCTGCCTGCCTGCCTTGTTATTTTTCTTGCTCTCGTTTATCCTCTGTTTCTTTCTCCCTCGGATCCTCCCTTGCTTTACACGGCAATTAATGGGCGCCACCCCCACACAACGCACCCACCTCGTTCCTTCGTCCTGCTTTGACTTGTCCCGCCGGGTGCACTGGCTCTCTTCTGTCCACCAATGGGAGCCCACGGCCGGCTGCTACTGGGTATATTGTTTAATATACACTGTGTATGTGAGAGAGAGTGTGTGAAGGCCATTCCTTCACAGAATCGCAGACAAGCTGGAGTTTTGTTCCTAATAGTAGGACTTACTTTCCACGACCACATGCTGAGGACCGAGATCCCTCGATAACGGGCGCTTTGCGACGGTACTTTGGACTACGGTTTAGGATTTTTAGTTTTAATTTATAATTTTTAATGGTTTATAAGAGAGTATAGAGAAAGAGATTCGTATATAATTTTAACTAACATAAATAAAGTTGTTACAGTGTCTACTATAATTAATTTGTTAATTTCATCTTCAAAAAATATTTTGTTTGAAAGTTAGTTACCATATAAAAATGACTTTTAGAAGCCAAAAAGAAGAGGCCCAAAATCTTCCGTATAAAGTAGTAGTAGTGCCATATACAAGCATGAAGGTGCAACTTGCAAGGATTCTCTATATATAAATCGGAGTACTCATCATAGGTAAATTGTAATAAGAAAAAGGTAAATAATACGGTGAGGATGCCTAATACGATGACAATTGTTCATACCCACCGTCCACCTGGATAAAAAGCACATACATCTTATCTGCTTCAACTCGTCCATCCATTCCTCCCTAATGGACCCCTTGCGAGTGCCGCCGCCCTCGATACACACACACACTCTCTCTCTCTCTCTCTCTCTCTCTCTCTCTCTCTCTAGAGGGCCTCAACCGATTGAATTAGCAAGCTTCGACCGAACTGCTGCCACCAACGAGCTCCGATCCTATTACACTCCAACTATTTCCTCGGCATTGCAAGCTCCACCACCATCCGTCGATCAAAGCTCATTGTCGCTAGTGCTTGAGGAGGCCGTCTATCTCGGCCAAACCTCATGTGGAGGTCTTCCTTTCCGAGGAGTGGCTGCAGCTCGCTCAATTTGGCCTGACTGAGACTGGAAGAAGTGGGGGCGTGGATGACGAGTGAAGAATCTAGTCCGTCTCCTTTGTGAGTTAATTATGAGTTTTGGTAATTAATAATAATCGGTTTGTGGTACTAATATTTTTTATAAGTTGGTGAAATAGATTAGGTCCATGGTAAGGATGACTTGGTAAAGAGATATAAGAGCATCGTCATCAAGTCAAGATTCAGGAAGAAAAATGATTATCATGAGTTAATAAGCATCAAGTTAAGATCCCAAAGAGAAGATGATCATGACTTAATCATCCAGTCAAGTGAAGATCATCATATATTAATGAAGGTCAAGTCGTGGTTTGCATCATTTGTTGATGCACAATAAGTCAAGGACCTAAACTTAGAGAAGAGATATTTGCCATTAAGTTCCAAGTGGATGCGCAAGGCAAATGTTGTGTGAAGTATTTGATTTTGTTATAGTTTTGTCTCAAATTTATCGCAAGAGGTATTTGCTGCAGTTGCTATTTTGATTTATTGCATCAAAGTTTATTTTTTGTTCTAGTATGGATGACTATTTGTTGCAACGAGGGGATTGATGTACCATTTCAAGTTTTGTTTCAAATATATTTTTGATTTGCTACATTTAGAAGTTCAAGATGTTGCAGCGTTTTATCATAATTTTATAAACATGATCTATTGCTTTTGGAATTTTCATGTATGTAAAAGTTGTATGATGAGCGAAATCTTTTACCCAACTAACAATTTATTGAAATTTTAGGTGGATTATCAATATTTTGATAGTGATCGTTCCACGTTTGTTGTATAAGTTGCTCAAAATATTATGTATATTGTTTTGAGTTGTTGTTCCACACCATACATGGGAATCCTCCTCCCATCGTACGTTAGTCCTTTCATAAGAAAAAAAAGGAACTTTAAACAAGCAAAAAAAAAAAGATGAACGAAGATTGCTATATCATTATTATAGCTATTGTACATGCTAGATCAAGTTCCCCTTTAGATGCCACCTGACGTTTTTTTTGCCAGCTTGCGAAAAAAGATTGAAAGATATTGTGGACAACACAAAACCTTTGAAAGATCCAGGCGAATTGGCTTGTATTGGTTGTTGCATTTGCACATCAGCCATAAACTTAGATTTATGACGATTTACAATACACTACTGCAGAAAGGTCATCATAGATGGTTTAAAAATGTTATCACAGATGGTTTCATGAGTCGTCTGAGTTTATAGGTCAGTAATGACATGAGGTCATTACAGACGATTTTCAAATCGTCTATATATGATGCAGACAATCAGAGACGGTAATTAACTTAAAACCGTTTATAATAGTTGACTATCACAGACGATTTGTAGACGGAACCATCTGTGGTAGCTGATGTATCACAGATGATTTTTTAGATAAAACTGTTTGTGATACATGAACCATTTGTGATAACTCATGTATCACAAACGATTTGTAGATGAAATTATCTATGATAGATCAACCAAAAGGCATAGCGGAGGAGAATGGTAAGACGGTGGAAGGTGGCTATCGCCTACTCTATTAAATCCTTAGACATAGGAGGACACTCTTGGTGCAGTGTCCTTCCACAGCATTCGCCAACGTACGACTGGTTGAAAGATCAAGCTCTATTTAAGTTATTTTTGGTAATAATGACAAATACTATTATGAGATTTTAGTGATAATGACAAATAAATTTGTGAGACTAACATTATTTATTGATTATGATGTTACTTAGTCTCATTTAGATGGAAATGTGAAATCAAATATGTATGCATTCAAAATCATATTATTATATATTAGTGCATTCCTTGGATTCAAAATATAGATTGAATTCCACAAATAGTCCAAAATGAATACGTGCATATGTCTTCAATACATATACTTATATGCACATATTTAGAGGGAGTTCACTCTATGTTTTGATATTTCATAAGTATTGGTCCATGTTTTCTTTAATACACATATTTAGGATCTTTACTTTGAAACACATGCTTTGAGTCTATATAGCTTGTGTAGTTTATATATACTCATTTGTAATCGGGTTGTCGTCTAACTTCTTCATTATGTGATGGTTGGATGATTAACGACAATCGGATAATTAAGCTTTGTTTTCAAAGCTTATCTTAGAGTATACAAGTATTGTGTACATGCTGTATACTCGCAAATACAATTGTTATCTCATTATTTGTTGATATTGTCATAAATTATCAAAAAGGGAATATTGTAGAATCTAGTCTCTCTATTATGTGTTAATAGTGAAGTTTGGTAACTGATGGCAATTAGTTCGTAGACTAACGTTTTCCATGAGTTGGATGAATATGTTAGGTTCCACAAATGAGGAAGATTTGTAATGACTTCATGTGTTGAAGATCATTAAGCCATGTGATGGATGCATCATGAGTTGATGCATGTCCAAGAGAAGATGATCATGTGTTGATCATCAAGTCAAGTGAAGACCCGCCATGTGATGATGGAGTTGACATAATGGATGCATCATGAGTTGATACATGTCAAGACTATGACTCAAGGTAAAGGTATGGCTAGGTAGGGCTAAGAATATGTTCCTAGTCTTTTACTGGTATTGGTGTTTGGTTGGAAAACCGGATTACTAGTATAAGTTGCCATACTGTTAAAAGGGGTTATATCTAGTAGCTTAAGTCCCATCATATGTTGATAGCTCAAGCTCACTTGCTCTAGCTCTCTTTAGCATGATATTTGTATTTGCGAATGTGTTTTGCACATACCTGAAGCTAGTGTGTTGAATCCTTATAACATGGGACTATACATTGCGAATGTGTTTTGCAAGTGTTTGAAGTCTATGTTTGCATTCTTTGTAGTATGAGGCTTATATTTGTAAATGTGTTTTACAAATAGTTGAAGCTCATATATAATCTTTGTGTCATGATTCTAAAAGTGTGCAAATATATTTTGTAACTTATTGGAAATCATATTTGATTCTTGTATGCAAGATACTATTGTTTGCAAATATGTTTTTGCAAAATATGTTGAAGTATCTGCACTTCTCAGGGAAATCAGAACTACTGCAGTGTAGTTTGCGATATTATCGCTGACCGAAGCTACCAATGTTGTAATCATGGAACTACCACGTGCATTGGTGGTCGAAGATATTCGTGGTCGAGAGCCGACTTGGTTGAACCAATATGGTCGAAGATCTGTGTGGTCGAAGATATGTGTGATCGAAATCAACATGGTCGAACCAGCGTAGTCGGAATCGACATAGTTGAAGATCTGTGTGATCGAAACCAGCATGGTCGAACTGACGAACTTGAAAACTGACGTGGTTGATATCTATGTGATTGAAGTCAGCGTGGTCGAACCGACGTGGTCAGAACCAACATGGTCGAGACCTGTGTGGTCGAAACCAACATGGTTGAACTGACATGATTAAGACAACATGGTCAAAGATCGACATAGTGGTTGGAGATCTGTGTGATCGGAGACCAATGTGGTCCAATATCGACATGGTCGACGTGGTCGAGACTAGCGTGATCGGAGGCCTGTGTGGTCGATCCGGACAACGTGGTTGGAGACTAGCGTGGTCGTAGACCAACGAAGTCAGAAACCTGTGTGGTCGATCTAGACAATATGGTCAAAGACCAGCGTGATCAAAGACCAGTATAGTCGACGAACGGAACTTCTGACCAGCTTTGTGTGAGTAGTCCGATCGGCTCTATGTGAGCGGTCCGATCAGCGAGCGGAACAACCAGCTCTGTGTGAGTGGTATTTCTGATTTGCAGAACGTTCGGCTTGTGTAGGGGTATATTTTTCCAGAGAGAACTGTGCGAAGTCTTCTCGTCCCCAAGGAAATAGGTAGTTCCACACAAGTGCTGTGATATTTCTGATGATCAATAGTACCGAACTTTGCATGTTGCAATTACCGAATTTGCATGCAATGGCTAGTTTTCTGACCATTGCTGAGGGGAGCAGAAGTACCAGTCATTTGCCTGCAGTACTTCTAGAAATCCTAATTTTTCTATCCCAACGGCTAGTTTTGAGGTGTGGAGTGTATCTTGTGGCCGGTTAGAGAAGTGATTGCTGCACTTCATTTCACTCTCTTGAGCTAGTGTGAAGTCCTCCTCTAAATTGTGCATGTGTTGCACTTTGTGAGTAAGGAGGAAGGCACTAGATTGCATGTGTTGCATCTAGAGGTGGATTGAGTATCCACTCGATCTTGTGCATTATTTGCACATGGTAAGAGTCAAGTGAGGGGCTTGGCTTATTACTCTTGGAGTTTGCCAACTTCTAGATGGCGTTGGGGGCGTCATGCGCGGTGATCTTCTCAAAGAAGGTTATGAGAAGACCCAGCAAAATGTGAAGGTTAGAGCTCACCTACCCGGAGCGGGAAAGAGTTACCACTAGTGGATTGAGGTGTTTCGGCTTAATTCGTGGAGCCAGTCCAATTCATTTGGGCTAACCTCAACGTGGACTAAGCGAGATCGGCAAGTCTCCGAATACCACGGTAAAAAGAGATCGTGTCAATTGTGGATTGTTTTCTTGTGCTCAATTTACATTCATAGAATTAAATTGATTGATTGCCATAATAGGATTGCAAACCTTGACATAGCTCTAAGGTGTTGGTGCACTTAGGTGAACATAAGTGAGTTAGGCTTCATTTGTGTTAAACCAATTTGTTTTAAGCTTCCTCATTGTATACTTAGTTTAAAAAAAGAAAAGGTCTTTAATTGATAATAATTGTAAGAAAAATTTTAGACCGCCTATTCACCCCCCTCTAGTCAGCCTCCTTGATCTTACACCGGTGAGGTGCTCATACTGGATAGGCAGGTAGGCCATCAATGCTGGCGACAAGGAAGAGTAGAGAGCCATTTGTTTGTGCTTGAGAGTAATTAGCGATGTGGGGTTCATCTTTGGTGGCGGATAATCGTTTTTATAAAACAAGGAATAAATTCAATGCGTGAGATGAAAAGACGCATTGGAGAGCCGAAACGAAGGGACGCATCGTGGAGCCAAAGTCCCATTCATTCGTATAAGAGATACATATCACAGACACTTTCAACCACAAATCGTCTGTGATACGTAATTATCACAGCCGGTTCGTATTAATAACCATCTGTGGTAATATCACATACAGTTCTAATAAAAAGCCGTTTCTGATGTTTGCAATTATCAAAAACAATTCTTGTTAATATCTATTTGTAAACTATCACATATAGTTATTAACAAGAACCGTTTATGATAATTGTGTATCACAGACTGTTCTAGCCATCTCTAGTAACATAGATAGCCACGCTTGTAAAATCGTCTGTGATAATTATAATACTGACGGTTTCCTATGAACCATATGTGATGAGCTGTCCAATATAGCTTGTTTTGTAGTAGTAGTAGTAGCTTTTGACGCACGTAAACGCGTTTGTGTGCATATGAAAGGTTTTCTAAACAAGCCTAGTTTTGAGGTGTTTTATTCAAAATGCATCAAAAAAGAGTAGTACAAAAAATCATCAATGATGATTAAATAATTCTTAATAAATAGACATAGTGTTTACAGTAGTTGTTGGATAGAGAATTGCTCTTCGTTGGAGTATCCGTGTCTGAAATAATATGCTCGGACCAGGTTGAATATCAACCACCCCTAGTCAGAGGGATATGTAATCAGACATGTGGACTATATTGTTCAATTGGATATTAAATCCACCACAATCAACAATATGCGATAGTTAAAAGGAAATGTACGCCCTTATCTCTCTGACGTAGCCGTATGAATCTAATCTCTGTCTCTGACAATAACCGTTCGACGATCGTTCCTGGAGGATGTCTCGCTGACAATAACTGACGATCATGTGTGGGATTCACGAATTGACGAGACGTCTCCTTGCAGGCTGCAACTGCCACCCCTTCGATGTTTTATAAGGAGTAGTGCTAGAAGATGGAGGACACATAGGCGCATATGGAGTGCAAGACAGCCATGTACTTTTTGTAGCCATAGCCTTGTGCACCCTATTGTAATATCTAGCAATATAAGAACACAATGAGTGGAATTATTATTATTATTTCTAAAGAAGGTCTAAACCTGTCTAAAATATCCCGTCTCTTCCTGTGTGAACTTGAGTGTTGTGTTACTCATGTTTGCTTTGTAAAATCGATGGTAATTTATCGACGGTCAAAAGTATTTTGTACCTTAGATAGACAGTCCATTCCAGGTAGCAATTGGCATTAGGGTGGCAACGTGACCGGGGGCATCTTGGGGAGGCCTCACCCTAGTCCCCACGAGCCCGCCCCTGCCCCGCTAGGCTAAACAGGGGAGATCGTCCCTGCGGGGATTAAAATAGATAAATTATTTTTAAAAATAATAATGTGACCCTATTTATCATTTTATAATTATTTAGGAAATTTTTCAAACATAGCTTCAAAATATATATTTTTAACATATCGATTCAAGTTTTAGTCTAATATAAAAGAAAAGAACACAATATCATATATTAAAATGCTATAATATATTATAAAATAATAATTTTTATTTTTAACACATCCTCACGAGAAGAACGATCTCACCCCTGTGGGGAGATCGGTCCCACTCCACCCCGACGGCAGTTTTCCCGTGGCTGCCCACGGGGAAATTGCCATGTGCCTGTTCCCTGTGGGCAGATGGTCCCACCCCGTCCCCGACGACAATTTCTCTGCGGGGCCGCCACGGAAATTGCCACCCCCTAATAGGCATGTGACAAAAGCGGTACCAACCAGCGGCGTGCTTATGCGCCTCGCCGTAGTTTATGCACCGTCGTCGGCTGGGTGCTTGGCAAGTTGGCATCATTTGCGTTGGACGATTAGATAGAGAGAGAGCGAGAGAGAGAGAGAGAGAGAGAGAGAGAGAGAGAGAGAGAGAGAGAGAGAGAGCGGCCGGATCGGTAGTAGTTGTTGGCGATAATGGCAAGGGATACGGCAAGGCGGGGGCGGGGCGCTTTGTTTCCTCTGTCCTTTGAATCGGTCGTCACGCCGTGTCGCTTCCGGAGCTATAGCTGGAGACAAATCGCGAGTTTTGGACGTTACCCTAAAATTTTCAGATATAGCTTCTTACGCACAAAATTCTATTCTGACCCCTTTTACAATCGCAGGACCGTGGAACGTTGACACATGGCAGTCATGCGGTCCCGGACCGCACGATTACACTGTAGCGTGAGAGACGTGCGCTCAGGGATTGCACGATTGCATTGTAGCTGAGACGTGCGGTGCCCGAGCGCACAATTAAGCCGGTTGTTTTTTTGTGCAATCGTGCGGTCCGGGACGATTTCATTTCTTAGCTACAGGGCAATCGTACGGTCCCCGAGCGAACGTCTCTACGTGCTACAGTGTAATCGTGCGGTCTCGGACCGCACGATTGAGCTACAATGCAATCTTGCGGTCCGAGACCGCACGACTGCCACATGTCAGCATCCCACGGTCCCGTGGTCGTAAAAAGGGTCAGAAATGGAATTTTTGTGTGTAAGGGGCTACATTTTGAATTTTTAGGGTATACAGTGCTATAAACGTCTAAAATTCACAAATCGCCACCCTTTTCTTTTGTTGGTAGTATAGAAGTATAGATTATGGCCTGTTCTAAAGAGGTAAAGTTTTTGACTTACGACTTTGATTATTGATTTTAGTTGAAATTATACTATAACGTTTATTAGTTTTTCTGAGTCATTCAATTAAAAAATAAAAAAAATATTATATAGTCGCGGACAATACAAAGAAATACAAAAACCAAAAAGTCAAATAAGTTGAAATGAAAAGTTAACTCATTCTACGTGACTTTTAGTTTAAATAAACAAAAAATCAAAAGTGGAAGCCGTTTAAAGCGGAGCCTATATATATAATTGAGTACTCGAGAGAATTTATACTGGGTTAGTAGTAGAAGTACTAGTTTATTATCACTCAAAAAGAAGTATTAGTTTAGGCCCCGTTTGGCATAGCTCTAGCTCCGAGATCTATGCTGGATCTGTAGTTTGTTGACTAAATTAAAGTGATTTAAATATTTTTATTTAATATATAATATAAATGAAATGAGTCATGTAAATGCACTTAATATGCCTGCAACTCTAGATCCAAGATTTCCTAGAGCTACAGATGACCAGCTCTAGGAAATCTACAGATTTTCTAGAGCTAGAGCTCTGCCAAACGGGGCCTTAGTATCAAAGATTCAAAGGTGTGGTCTTGGGTATTCGTGGTCTCAAAAACCTGCTTAACTTGGTTTTTTTTGGATTATAGCTTTTTTTACTATAGTTGGTTTATTTTACACTATAACTGATGGTAGCTTTTTAGCATAATTAAATTTAAAAATTTAGAATTAAAAAATAGGTTAACCCATCATAAACAATGCAAAGGAATACGAAAAAAGAAAGGTAAAAAGCCTAAAGAAGCTAAAAAGCCAGAAAAGACAAAATTAAGAAATAGTAAACTAGAAACCAAAAGTCAAAAACTAAAGTCAAAACGAACAGAGCAAATTCATAATGAGAACAAACGATTTCTTTCGTATGAAATGCAAACATGGCCTACTTTGTGTTTATCTGTACATAGTTGTACCGGTGATTTCAAGTAATTTCGACGAGGTCATCATAGTGGTAAAAGCTTTATTGACAATAGGCGATGAAGTACATATAAATGTTTGTGGTTCGGGTTTATCTACATCTAATTCTACTCCTAAGAGTAACTCCAGCAGAGCCCCTACTTGAGCCCTCAAAACTCAAATTTGAGGGCTTGAGCCAAAAAACAAGCTCCAGCAGAGCACCTACTAGAGCACTCAAATTTGAGGAGGCCCTCAAATCACCCTCCCACCCCTCATTCCTAGGCGCCCCCTACTCCGGCTCTCATTTTTCAGCTTTCCTCGTTTTTTGTGGAACATTTGTGCTTTCAATTTAAATTCGGAACAAATTTGAATTTAAATTTGAATATTCGTATTTGAATTCGGAACAAATTTGAATGTTATGTGATGAACTTTGTGCTTTCAATTTAAATTCGGAACAAATTTAAATTTGAATATTTGTATTTGAATTCATATATTTAAATATTGTCCCTCATTGTGAAATCATAAATATTTTATTATGTATTGTGCTTTTGTACCATATATATGCATATAGTGTGTGAGTAAATAGAGGGAATTAAGAAGTAGGGGCCCTGTTTTGAGGGCTCCTGCTGGAGTGCAGCCCAGAAAATAGGGCCCTCAAAAGTAGGGGGAGCCCTCAAATGAAAAGTAGGGGCCCTGTTTTGATGGCTACTGCTGGAGTTGCTCTAATGCATGGAAAAATGGAGACCGTAGTGGCGGCGTATATCCGGTTACTATTCTCAAACCCCCAAAATTATGGTGGTGTTCGGTTGAGCTGAATTATTGTGGCTTATGGCTAAATTTTACTGTAGCTGACTGAAATTACACTGTAGCTGATTGTGGCTTATTTGGCATAATTTAATTTAAAAAAATTAAAAATAGAAACATGGGTTAGCCCAGCAAGTGTAATGCAAATAAATACGGGAAAAAAAGAATCAGTAAAAAAGCTCAAAAAAATAAAAAAAACAGAAAAAAGATGAAATTTAGGAATAGTGAAAAATAAGTCGAAGTCAGAAGCCGAAGCCAAAACGAATGGGCCCATTCGATCTACCACCTCTAGTGCTTAGTTTTTTTTTTTTTAGAAAAAAAGGTGACAAGAATAAGTGCTTGTTCTTGCATTGGATTTCACTATTGTGACTTCGGCTATGGCACCAACCAGTACTGGACCTAGTTTTCGACAATGGGACCTCGGTTAGCCTGACGCACGTCGCTCGCCCACAGGATCGTTACTAACCCGGCGGATCTTAGCACGCTTTTAAGCTCGCCGATTAGGACCATCTAACAAATTATCAACGCGAGCGAGCGAGCGAGGGGATACTCCTGGGTGGCGACGTGACACTGAGGGCCACGACAAAAGCTTAGCTGGGGAATCGAAGCGCAGAAGGCGAGGCCATTTGGGTATTATCCATTATTCCCGCCGCCCTCTCTTTCTCTCAGCTCAGCTCCGTTCACATCGAGTGGTCGTCACGGGTATTCCCATACGACACCTCAATCAATCGTGTCTAAATTCTCGCCATAAACGATTTTAAGTGAGGCAGAGGAGAGAGAAGAAGTTGACTACTGCTCATTTTGGCTTCTCTTTGGATATTTTGGCTTTTAGCTTTTAATTTTTAATTTCATGTTTTTTCTAACTTTTTGATTTATTTAGATTTTTTTGTCTTTTTTCTCGTATTCCTTTGCATTGTTCATGATGAGATAACATGTTTATTCTATTTTTAATTTTTTAAAATTTATTTACACCAAAAAATCACCAGCAGGTACAGTGCAAAATAAGCAAACTACAGTGCCAAATAATGCAAAATAAGCTATAGGCCACAAAAAAGCCCAAATGAGCAAGGCAAGGAAAAAATAAGGCACTCTGTATAGACGTAAAGTCTAGATTGAATTATGGTTTGTTCAAATATGCTATAGCTTTTGGCTTTTGACTAATTGCAAGAGAGATTAAGAGAGCAAGGGACACTCATATTGAGAAGCTACTCTATTCGAAGCGGCTCCTGTAGTGACATAAACAAACGGCTTACAGAAACCACCTTAAGAAGCACTTCGTTCAAAAGCCGGCTTCTAAAAGCTAAAAACTAAAAGTTGTTTGGAACAGAGCCTATGTAACAATGGTATAAAATAGGAAAAAGTACATTTGATCTCCTAAACTCTTCCCAAAATCCAGAAATCAACCTTGAATTAAAAAAAGACATCCAACAATCCTCAACTATCAATACCATGTAAATTACCCCTTGCAGCCATTCCACCTGCTTTTGATGTGATGTGGCACCTATGTGTTGCTGGTTTTGCACATGTAAGCCTAGTTTGTATGACATGGCAACCAATCAGTGAGTAAAACAAAAAAATTGGAACATACATGTCATCCTCTGGTTTCTTTCTTCTTCCTCCTTGCTCACTCATTTTCTCTCTGTCTGCACTCACTCCCCCTCTCCTCTTCTCCAAGTCCAGCACCGGCGTGGCCAGCCCAAACCTCGCCGGCGCCACCTCCTCTCTTCAGTCGAATCATCGCCTAGATCTCCTTCCTCTCACTCCACTCTCTTTCCTTCCCCAAATCTGATGCATTGGTCGGAAAGCTTCAGCGCAACTGCTACCGGAGCTCGCCACCGTCGAGCTCCATCACCAAACCATGGCCTCCATCGATGTCAGCTTCCCTAGGACCACCTACGCTTCGGGCAACCACAAAAATGGAGTCTTCGCCAACCTTCATCTGTCTCCAAATCTGGGCCTCACTGCAACCGCCCCATTGACGCATCCTGTGCTACCGTTGGTGAGCACTAGGATGTCCTTCTCAGCGATGAGGGTGTCAAGCAGCCGATGGAGTTCAACGCCGGCAATCTCATCACCTCCGTGCCTGGCATCCTCAACACTACTCAGTTCCGATCGCCTTCGTTTGTCGCCAGATCTGTGCCTCACCACCAATGTTCGATTCATAGGGAAAATTTTGGAGACAAGAAGCTGCATAACCTCTAGCTGTGGGCGTCGATGAGGAGCACTTGCGGGATAGTCGTGGGCATCGGCAAGTAGCTCGAAGATGGGGATTAGAGGAGGCACGGGAGAGCTCCTGGGGAAGTCGGCAGCGGCGGTCGTCGAAGCCATGGTGGGGCTAGAAAGGGGTGGGTGGAGATTGGAGGAGAAAAGGAAGAGGATGAAATTATGGAGCTTGACGGGTGGAACCTTATCATTTTATTATCAAATTTTTGACTGGGTTGCCATCTCAATTAAAAATCAGCCCATGTGCCAAAAACTATTGCCACATCAGATGAAAACCAGGTGGAATGGCTGTAAAGGTGGGTAATTTGTGTCGTATTGATAGTTGAAAGTTGTTGAATATCCATTTTTATAGTTTGAGATTGACTTCCAGACTTTGTAAAGAGTTCAGGAGTCAAATAGATTTTTTCCTACAAAATATATTGTTGAACTCTTGTATTGTAACCATAATCGTGGAAAGAAACTCTTTATATGAACGGAGCCGTCACGATTCGGCTCCCGGCAATGTAGACACATTGTCATACCTTGTAAACAAATCATTTTGTTTTCTTGTGCTCTTGTGATTGATCGTCTTCCTTGTGGTGTGTTGTTGCCCATTCCAATATGTCTTGTGCAAAACATGGTGTCTTCACACCATTCAACAGCATTATAGATTGGAGCAGGGCATATGTCTTTGAATATCTCTAGATGATGTGGCCCAGTTTAACAAGATTTTTTTTAAAAAAATGCAGCAGGAGCTATGCTATTCATTAAAGTAGGAGAATAAAAACAATAGACCCCAAGACTTGAAACCCCAATTCAAAGATTAAGAGAGATTACACACCGGCTGATAGGCTACTAAGCTGCAAAGGCAAATAAGAAAAAAAAGAGAAACTATTGCTGTTGAAAATGGTAGCGGACTCATAACTAAAATTTAGAGGGGCTAATAGGACAAGACCAATATAAGATAAATGAACTAAACATAAATCAAATTATCAATTGCAATCCAAAATCTAAAATACTTAATTAAAAGGAAACATAGTGAAAATACAAAATACAATGAAGATTGTACCTTATTAATGGATAGTGTGCCCCCAAAAGTCCATAAATATATGTCACTCGCTATCTATAAACCAAAATTAGCAAAATTAGTGATAAAATAAAAAATTATGATTGTGAATAGTTATAAAGATTGGAAAAAGGATGCAACAAACCACTAAAGTGCTAAAATTGAGTAAAACAAGTACAAGGCAATAACATTCTACGAGATTTCATGCTTTGAAAGTGTTTTTGATTCTATCATCATCAAGATTCCTAAATATCTCTCGCTTGGAGTAGTATATCATCAAGTCACTGAACCACTCATTTGCTACTCTATTGTGCAAATCTGTCTTGATAATATTCATTGCTGAAATGACTTTTTCAACATATTGTTGCCACTGGAAGGATCATTATTAGCTTAATAAGGCAATAGACCAATAAAAAAGTTCGATTTTTCCCTATTTTAACCATTTTTGAGCTAACTTTGCAATATTACCACATCCATAGAATTCTTCACTTCTCCTGATATTGAGAATAAATGTTTGAAGTTGATTTCTTAACATCAAATGGCCTGCCATGTGAACTCATCAGTATAAATTTCAGCAAGATGAACAAGCTTATTTACATCAAACTTAGAAAAATAGTTCCTTGGATCAAGACATGACATGCATACTAGTAACTATGAACAAACTTCATTAAACCGATGGTTAATCTCTGAGGTAATAACATCAATATCAGCAATGAAAATCTTAACATAGTAATAATGAGGGTAAGTCTCTCTTCACCTGACCAGTTGACTTCATCCGCAGTCCACTCCAATCCTTCCTCAGTTCCTCTCTCAGTCCTTCCCTTGAGTACTACTACTCTCCTAGTCTCCCTTTCTCTCTCTGTGTCTTAATCTCTTGATCGAGTCACCAACAACCGATAGCTACCCGAGCACCTGAGGCCAAACCTCCGCCTCCCTCCCTCCCTGGCTCCCTAATCCCTTCCTCCCTCAATCTCTCTCCTATGTGCTGAGCCAGAGCCATCAACTACCTCGTGCCTCCTCCCCTCCCTCTCCTCTGCCGCTTTGTGCTCCAGATGTAGCCACTGGCCGGTGGCCCCCGCCCCCACACCTGTGTAAGCCTACCAGGTGCCACTCGCCTGTGGTGGTGCAGGCCGTCCATCGGCCATCGCTCGTGCGACAGTGTGAGCCTAGCTGGCGCCCTGCACGTCGTCTGCCCACTAGTGGCCAGCCATCAACTTTGCCTACTTGCCTGTGTCTCTCCCAAGCCTCAGCTGTCTACACGTCGCCCGCCCATTGGTCGCCAACCATTGGAGGGAATCACCGAATCAGGAAGAATGGAATAGGGAATTGCTGCCGAATTGCTTGGGCTCGGTAGAAATGTGGAAGAGAGAGTACTAAGAGATATGTGGGCTTCGGTAGTTTGGTGGACTTTGCTAATGTGGTTGCATGGTTAGCCTAGCATGAAAAGAGTTTTTTCAAGCCCAACTCTCCTAATATTTTTCTTCTACCTCTGGTCACCTCTCACTCTTTGAACTCTCTCACCATCGTCCCAGTAGCAGCTATGGCGCCTCATGGATGGATGGGGGTGCTAGGGGTATCTACTCTCTAGCCGGAGGTAAGGTGTGCGCCAGCCTCCTTGCCTCTGGTAGGTCTGCCATTGGTTGAAAAGCTCTCCCGCGTGTTGAACCTCCTCTCGTATAAGATCAAACACCTATTGCACACCAAGCGTCTTGTGCTGAAAGGTTCGTCGGTTTCTTTCTTTCCAAAGATTCCAACACATAGATGAAGATCGCATCGAGGTCTCGCCGATCTTTCTTGGGAACATTTGTGGAGAAACTTGCCCATTGATCCGCAATGCTGTGAATATCTGTGTTTATTCTGAATGCTGAGAATACTGTCCAACTCGCTACTTTCTCCCACATCTCTTTTCAAACACGCAATTGAAACAAAGGTGGCGGGCCCTTTCGTGTTCCTGATCGCAAAGCAGTCAATGTTCACTATGCGGCCATCCTCGGAGTTCCAGTTTGTGGGCCGTTAGAATTTTTGATTGTATAACGAGCCATTCAAAATACTTGCATTTGTTCCTGACTTTGGCCCTCCAAATTAAATCTCTAAAGAACGGGAAGGAACCCTTGAACTGGATATCATTATACCGATATAGCCATGTTCGTATTGGTTTCTACTTCTGATTTTTGTTTGGAGAAGCCTGAAGTCAATATGAATACTTGACTTCTCGAAGCAGCTTTTCCATTCCTCTTGTTCTTGTCTCGTTCCGAGAATAAGTCAGGAGGTCATGGGCGCATCATGTACCTTATTTCTCTTGCTCCCGTCTCACACACATATCTCCCTCTCACTTTTTGCACCATTCGTCCCCTTTTTCTAAAAGTAACTTCTTTCAGTAGCTACTATTTATTTTTAGTGAAAAATTATCAGCCGCAATAAAAAACCGTCAGCAGAAGCCAATTCAAACGGCCACCTCATCTATTGTCCACTTCCAAGCGATTTTATCAAGAGTTTCTTGTTGCACTGTGACTTGGTTGATTAGCGTTCACTAACATAAAAATTATTGATGAATTGTAATAGGAGAGTGTAAGACACAAAGGGTTAGACAGGTAGAGCCATACGACGTGGACACTCCAAGACACAACCGAAGATATGTCGGGCTGAAGTGCTCTCAAAGCATGTACAATATAGGTTCTTAGAGATATGTTTAGCAAAGAAAAACTGATTTTTCTTACCACATAGAATAGATAAGGTACTTACTTTGTAGCATCGGTACTTAATTAGACATTGGTGCTTAGAAGATTCTTACATGTATAACTATCTAATTAGTAGAAAATATAACATCTAAGCACCTACAAAAAAAGATACTTGCATTAAAGAAAATGACTTTTATATAGATGCTCGATAACATAGATGTATTGTAGCGATCCGGATTTGGCAATCCGAATCTTCTATGTATTTTAAGCTAGTACTTGCATTAGTAGATAGCCCACACAATATAACATTGGCAAATATTATATCCATACATGCGTATAAATAAAAGAGATACTTAATATTACATAAGTATCCATAAATAGATCTTATGATCAAGTTTTATAGAACGAGCTGACAGACAAAACGAGATTGTTCACATAAAGCAGTGGAAATTAAATAAACCAAAAAATAGCCTTCATGTTCTGCTACAAGCAATCAGCTAGGGCTAAGTGTCCTAGCCATCATCTTCCATGTCGTAACTGGAGGCATAGATGTATCTATATAACAAGTCATCATTTTCGTCATCTAAAACAACATATTAAGCAACTATGAGTATAAAAGTACTCAGCAAGTCCCTATAGCATAATACTATTATAGAGGCATATATCTACATACAAGGTTTAACCAATGAAGGTCTTTTGTTTCCTTTAGTGTGAAGCCAATTTGCCAAATATCATACTATAGCTAGTTCCCCAAACCTATGACTAAGCTATTTTTAACTAAAACCAAAATATCCAATTTCAATTAAATTCGTGAGAGCGAACTCTCTTCACAGTTATTCGCAATATTCATTTCCATATCAAGTTATCATAACTATTTCCCATACTTTCATCCATAACCATCATTATCCAGTAACTATTATTTTATGAAAACTACACAAGTGTGGTATTTCTATACTTTGCCCATGTCAAGTGGCACGACTATTTGAATAGATTTTTAATACTCTACATAAATTGTACAGATTTACCCACAAGATATAATCAGCTCATAATGTTGGACACTACACGTTTATGTAGGAGTGCAACTGAGAAATTATAACAAGCCTTTTACAATACTTAGTTCTGATATTTCCTCCCACTCTAGAGGTGGGACCCCCCAACACTAGGATAGTGACCGTTATGGATCAACCCCAGAACATAACTGTTATGGGCAATGTTTTCAATGAGGGACCATCGTTGTTAGGGAGTCTATGACCCTTCACGCTTGACAAAATCCATAAGGGGCAGTGACCGTTATGTGCCACTCCCAACATAATCACAATAGAAACTCAGAAATCCATCTACCATTCTAGTGCACAGGAGTCCACACCAAAACTAAGTAAATTAATTGGTCAGGTACTCCATACTTGTGGTTGCACGATTAGGTGTGGAAAAGTGTGGCACAATATTCAATCCTTAATCAACTCAAGCGAGACAAGCCAACAAATCCAGATCTCGTGTGTTATGTACCAATCTTCTTCCAACCATTCGCTCGAGTCTCCATCAATTTATACAACTTTTTTCTGTTTTCAATGGTAACCCACGTTACCACTCCCATTATCATGTCTCAAGTTTCAGTTGGCAATGCTTGTATTGTATTTTATTTTACCACTAAGGCAATTCTAAGCATAGCCATAATCTAGTATGATTTAACTAATGATGTAGTTGTTACCACTATAAGTATCCTAGGTTGATATGGTAAAGGGAATATCAATAATCAAGGAAGGGGAATAATAGGTATCAATTGCATGGTTAGCTAGGCAACCAATATTTAACATAACATTTAAGTAAATAATGAATAATACGCATGCACTTATATTTGAAAACAAAATATTTACATTTGAAAAATAGGTTCTACAAGATCTATTATAAGGACTTGTCTCGGTCAAGTGTGAATAGTGTAGGATCTTGTTTGTCAGCGATGGGAGTGTCAGAAGCGTCAAAGTCTATACACGCACAAGTATCCACATTCAACACAAGTTTAAATGAAATCTAAATAAAAATTCAAATAAACTCTAAAAATTATGATTTTAGTCTAGTTGGAAAGATTTTGCATTTAGATGAATTTAGAAATAAAATTCACTAAATTGGACTTAAAATGAGGGGAATAGGCTCTCCAAAGATTGACCTGAGGAGAAATTGTAGAAATTCAAAATTTCTGATAGGTGGGGTCAGTTGGGATTTTATTTTCTTTTTTGATTATTTTTCTTAAGAAAAATATTTACTGGCTGACAAGTGGGGTCCAGTTGGTTTTCATTTCCTTTCTAATTATTTTTACTTGACAAAATAGGAGAGACTGACAGGTGGGGTTGCGATCCACTTGGACTCGATCCACTTAGTGGTCTACGAGAATTGCAGAGACAGTGGTCCATGGACTGGGTCTATATGGTGGTTTAAAGGGTTCGAGGTCCCCCTAAAAGTGACTCATAGGTTTAAACCAAAGTTATTTAGGATTTTAAGTACATAGGGCCCCATGTCGTACTAACACTAATTACCTCATTAACAATTAACTAATTACCTATTTAACTAATTAAACTATCGTGTGGGACACACTAGTCAATGACCGATGGTTGTCTTCCTCGTCAGCCGAGCAGAGGGTGGCCATAGCGACTCGGGCCAAGCTCGGCGTTGGCGGTAGAGGGCACGACGTCCACCTGGGATGGGAAAAATGGGACGTAGGGGTCACGGTGAACCTGTTGGTGGCAACGGAGAGGCAGGAGACACCCTGAGGTGGTGACACGACAGCAAGGGTGATAGTGGTGCTACGATGCACATGGCGACTTCCAAAAGGCTAGCTAGAACTTCGAATTGAGTTGGGCACAAGCATCTATAGGCTACTATGAAGTTAAGGCGGCCTTGGCGCTACGGATGCAACGGCAAATTGAGCTCTCCATGGCTAGAGGTGGTGCGGCGAGGAGCTATAGCATGGTGGCACTATGAGCTACATTGGCTATCCTACCATGTTTGCGGCACAACTAATTGCAAGGGGATAGAATGGCTCACCGAGAGACAGAGCGGAGAGGGAGATCGACTACCACGGTGAGTTGGCGGTTCTAAGGCATGGCAAGGCAATTCAAAGGGTGCATTAGCATGGGGAGGTCAAGGCATCATACTAAGGGAATGATGGCCAAGACCGAAGCTCACCAGAGTGAAGGGGGACGGACGGCGAGGTCGGCGGTGGCACTGCGCACGATGGTGAAATCAACTGCTTTGGCCTTCCTAAGGGCAAATGAGCGCAGAGAGGTGAGCACAAGGTAGAGGGAGATGAGAAGAACACAAGTATCATGATGGCGTTGTCAGGGACTCATTGGACAGCAAATACCGTAAGAAGGCCAAATCTTTCCTCTCCGAGGGCGAAGGGGGTACGGGAGCTTAGGGAAAATAGAGAGTACGTTAGAGCGAAGGTTTTGACGTGCGAGGGGTGGCTTAAATAGGGGGAATAAGAGAAACAGGGCACGATGCCTAGAGTTGGCTTCGGGAGCAAGGGCGATAGAGTGCATGAAGTCGAGACAGAGTGCGAGCTGGCGATGGAACGAGGTTGTGGCTAGGGATGGGAAATGGTAAAGGATTATCCGTTTTATCCGATATTCGTATCTGAAAAACATGAATGTGGTAAGCAAAATCCATATTCGAGAATGTCCGTATTCATATTCGAGAACGTTCATACCCGTATTTGAGAATGTTCGTATTCATATTCATATCCGAGAATGTTCGTATTTGAGACTATTTGATTCGTATTCGATCCATTTCCTCGAGAAAGTTCGTATTTGTATTTGTATTTAGGACTATTCGATTCGTATTTGATCAGTTTCCATCCGTTGTGACCTCCCTAGGGATGATTGTAAGAAGTAATTTTCTGATAAACCAAGATTCACAAGCAAGAAGTGAAAATTACTTTGCATAATTTCTAACTCTAAGCACTACACTGCTAGCTCATGTAGACACATAGTCATGTTATATAAATTTGTTCTTCCGATATTTTTTACAAAAGTTTTAGGATATTCGCATTTGACCAAATTAAGTACATATTCAATTCAAATTCGTATTCGTTATGACATTCGATTCATATTTGTATTCGAGAATGTTCGAATTCGTATTTCTTTTAAAAATATAAATTTGTATATGTATCCATATTCATTTTAAACATATGGATTCGTATTCATATTTGAGACTATCCAATTCATATTCGATCCGTCTCCATCCCTAGTTGTGGCGATGGGATGAGGCCATGGCGCATGGCTCAAGGCTGCGGGGCTCCTTCGCTGACAGGTGGGACTGGGGCCCACATGGTAGTAGCGGTGAGAGAGATCACGACTGGACTACGGGTGAGTGAGCGCGCGCGTGAGCGGGCTACTGGGCCGTGGCGAGGGAAAGAAAGAGAGGGACGGGAAGGCACTGGCCGACGGGGGGAAAAGGAAAGGGCCGGACCGGCAGAGAGATTTTGGCCCAAAGGCGAGGGAGGGAAGAAGAAAAGGTTTAAATTTTAATTTGGGATTTGATTTGAGTTTACATTTGTAATTTGAATTGCGAAGGGGGTTTGCACACAAAATTTTTAGGGAGAATTTGTTAGCACCCAATTATCTTATAGAAATTTGGACATACATTTTTGGGCCAATGAAATTATTTTAAAATCTTGAAACTCAGGCAAGGCTTTAGAAAAAACGATGCACCAAAATTTTTAAAAATTCATAAACATTTTGCAAATTTGGTCATTACATTTTTGGACCAATGAAATTATTTTAAAATCTTGAAACTCAGGCAAGGCTTTAGAAAAACGATGCACCAAATTTTCTAAAAATTCATAAAAATTTTGCGTATTTTATTTTCGAAGCAAATTTGGCTGTTACATGCATTCTCTCTCTTTAAACGCTGTGTACTTGCATTTCACGCGCCGAAAGCGACTCACGCATCGAAGTGCCCACTGCCGCCACGGATTAATTAATTAGATTATCGCCATTAGTCGTCGCTAACTGCGATGCAGTGACTTTGCCCTTGGCGTTTAGCTAACCCCACCTTAATTAGTTGTTGGCGATTGAGACATGAGGCCGCGTGGTATGGTCCACACCACGCGGCCGCGCGTGCGTTGCGACTAAGCGGCGTGCCGCGACAAGAGACTGAGACTCCAGCTACTTCCTACTACTGGAGTACGGTGATTTTATTTGATTAAGATTTTGATTTCACTGCACGGAGAAGAGAAGCGTTCGCCAGCACGAGACAGCGTGCGTGGGGGTGTGTGTTGATCGCCTCCAAGGAGTTGCTATTGGTGGTAGTAGTAACTAGTGTAGTAGATTATTAAAGAAAGAGACTAAAATTCGCCATAATGACCATGGGTTTACAGCTGTTAACAATTAGTAATCGTGAGGGAGACTGAGCATGTTTGACTTGTGCTTGAATCGAGCAAGGTGTTGCGCGCGAAGCCGAGCTTGCCCTCGGGGTCCACTAGACCTGCTAAGAAAAAGAAATGCTAAATGTTCTCATAAAAAAAACAAAGCATGTAGCATTTAATCTAGAGGTGTTAGGGCCGGATTTTCGATTCCGAACTCTCTGTATATTACTGTACTAGTTACAGATTAAAACTAGTGCATAAAATCGAACAGTGATGATTGCATAACCAAACAATATTTTATTTCAATAATAAAGAGTACCGGCCTTATGACCACTTATTACAAATGTGATTACAAGACCTTACAGAGCAAAAGGAATAAAATCTGAAGATGATCTATCAGTACGCCACATGCAATTGACTAACACTACTGGAATCAGACTGTTTCCCTACAGGTTTTTTTCTTTCCCTAGAAAATTTTGGACAACCATAGGGAGAATTCGTTTCCCTAGAAAATGCAGCTCCAAACAGTAGGGAAACCGACCCTCCCTAGAGCTTCGTTGATTTCCTTGGGACGTATTGGTCGGGCTCTGCCATGTAACAGCCAGGTGGAAGGTTTCCCTAGGAATGAATCCGAATCCTAGGGAAAGCACGGGAAAAAAAATCTGCTTCCTATTTTTTCTCACGCCTGCTCCGTCAAAACCGTAAGACTCCGATTCCCCCAATTCGTCAAAACCCTAAGCCGCCGCCCAATTTCGTCCTCCCGCGCCGCTCCTCCGCGCCTCCGCCCAAATCCGCCCGCGCCGCTCCTCCGCGCCTCCGCCCAAATCCGCCCGCGCAGCTCCTCCGCGCCTCCGCCCAAATCCGCCCGCGCCGCTCCTTCGCGCCTCCGCTTTCGTCCTCCCGCGCCGCTCCTCCGCGCCTCCGCCCAAATCCGCCCGCGCCGCTCCTCCGCGCCTCCGCCCAAATCCGCCCGCGCCGCTCCTCCGCGCCTCCGCCCAAATCCGCCCGCGCCGCTCCTCCGCGCCTCCGCCCAAATCCGCCCGCGCCACTCCTCCGCGCCTCTGCCCAAATCCGCCCGTGCCGCTCCTCCGCGCCTCCGCCCAAATCCGCCCGCGCCGCTCCTCCGCGCCTCCACCCAAATCCTCCCGCGCCGCTCCTCCGTGCCTCCGCCCAAATCCTCCCGCCGCCACCTCTCAGCCACCATGCCGTGCGCCCGAATCTTGCCGCATCAAATCCACTAAACCACGGACGCACCTCACCCTCAGTCCACCTTGCTGCCACTGCACCCCACGCTGCCAACCAGGGAGGAGAGGAGCCGTGGGCCAGAAAGGGGAGGAGAAGCCGGCGACGCTGACCAGGAAGGGGAGGAGAAGCCTGTGCAGCGGAACGGGGAGGGGAGGAGTCACTCGCATCGCCGACCAGGGAGGGGAGGAGCCGCCTGTGCCACCGACCAGGGAGAGGAGGAGCTGCCCGTGCCGCCGGCCGCCGGACCCAAGCCTTGGAGGAGGAGGACCTGTGGCCAGGGGAGAAGAAAGGCAAGGAGCTAGTGCCACCAGTGCACGGAAGACTTGAAGGTGAGACACAAACATAATGTTCTATCGGTGATTACATCAGTTAATTTTTCTTGTGCATTGTGATTGTGGCTGTGATGTGTGATTGTGATCCGGTTTGCTTTAATCGACGATATTGAACAGGGTTCTAGATCTTGGACAAGGGTTTATTTATTTGTAGCAACAACTATGTCAGTAGCAGACCGTAGCTGGATGTACAATGGTTGGAATGACAATGGTTGTCATTCTCAGGATTGGGTTCACAACACAAATGCTTTTCTAGAGCATGCTTTTAGTGCTGTTCCTAATGCTGACAAACGTGGAGTAGCGTGTCCGTGTTCAGATTGTTGCAATAGAGTTAGAAGGAGGAGAGCTGTAATGAGCATGCATTTATGTAAAAGAGGATTCATGCCTGGGTATACTCTATGGACTGAGCATGGAGACCAACCTGTTGGTGAGCCTCCATTGGAACATGAACATCATAATCATACTGCTGATGGCTTAGATGAACTGTTAGGCGACCTTGCTGATGCAATGCATAGTGTAGAAGATGAACCACCACCAGATGCTAAGGCATTTTATGCCATGTTGTCTTCTTCAAAAGAGCCGCTCCATAACTTCACAAGTGTTGCACAACTAACCGCAGTGGCACGCTTGATGGCAATTAAATCACAGCACAACCTCTCTGCAGAATGTGTTAATAAATTACTTAGTCTAATTGATGATGTGCTACCTGAGAACCATAAAATGCCAAAGAACTTGTATGAGTGCAAGAGTCTGCTTAGGGGTCTGAAAATGCCATATATCAAGATAGATGCTTGTGTAAACAACTGTATGATATACTACAAAGAAGATGCGAATAAGGAAAAATGTGATTTTTGTGGGGAAAGCCGATATGTAGTTGTTGAGCCAACACACCAAAGGAGTAAACGAAAGCCAATAGCACGTAAGGTTCTGCGTTATCTCCCACTCATACCAAGATTGCAGCGGCTATGCATGGAGCCTAAAACTGAAAAGCACATGCGTTGGCACAAGGAGGGCAGACGTGCTAACCCAAGTGTTCTGGTGCACCCGTCTGATGCTGAAGCATGGACACATTTTAGTGCGGCCTGCCCAGATTTTGCAATGGATGCTAGGAATGTTCGGATTGCTATGGCAACAGATGGCTTCAACCCTTTTGGTTATGGAAAAGCACAATATTCTTGCTGGCCAGTTTTTGTGATTCCTCTGAACCTACCTCCTGCTCTCTGTATGAAGGAGGAATATATTTTTCTTAGTCTTGTAATTCCTGGACCGGAGCATCCCGGTAAGAATATGAATGCATTTATGCGGCCACTAGTTGATGAGATCAAGGAAGCTTGGGCAGGAGTACTCACTTATGATAGCTTCTCAAAGAGGAATTTTAATATGCGTGTGTCATATCATACTTCCATTCATGACTATCCTGCATTTGGTATGTTTTCTGGATGGTCTACACATGGCGGGTTGGCGGGTTTTGATTGTATGGCAGATGTGGACAGTATTTGGCTGCCAAATGGGCGCAAGTGGAGTTGGTTTGATTGCCATAGAAGATTTCTACCGCCTAACCATAGTTTCAGGAACCAGAAGAATGCATTTAGAAAGGGGGTAGTGATGCATGACCCGCCTCCACATAGATTAACAGGGGAAGAGGTGCTAGCATACATGAATGATGTCAAAGCTAATAATTTTGATGGTTATGGTCGTACCCACAATTGGACTCACATTCCATTTTTGTGGGAGTTGCCATATTTCCCTCTACTTTTGCGTCCACATAACATAGATGCTATGCATACCGAAAAAATGTAGCAGAAGCTGTTTTTGCTACGTGTCTTGACATGGCTGACAAGACCAAGGATAATCCTAAGGCTCGCCTTGACCAAGCCTTGATGTGCAATAGAAGACATCTAAACCTTGTTGAGAAGCCCAATGATAGGTGGGATAGGCCTAGAGCACCTTTTTCTCTATTAAGACCCCAGAAAAAAGATGTTATGCAGTGGTTTATGGACATCAAATTCCCAGATGGCTATGCAGCAAACTTAAGGCGAGGGGTCAACATGGATCAACTAAAGATAAATGGCCTCAAGAGTCATGACTACCATGTATTCATGGAGCGATTGCTGCCTGTGATGATGAGAGGTTTTGTGAAGAATGAAATATGGGAGGCGCTAGCTGAGTTAAGTTATTTTTGCAAAATATGGGAGTCCTTTGTGCAAAAGAGGTTGATCGTGCCCAGATACTTCAATTGGAAGCAAACATCCCTGTTATACTTTGCAAATTGGAAAAAATCTTTCCACCGGGTTTCTTCAATTCAATGCAACATCTAATGGTGCATCTCCCATATCAAGTGAGGGTAGGAGGCCCTGTAAAGTATACTTGGATGTATGGAGTTGAGAGGTATAAATATAGAACACATTTTTCTTTCGTCATTGTGCCTTGTCATAGGCAATGAACTGATAATTACTTATTTTCTGTAGGCTGTTAAAAAAAGTTAGGGCTAAAGTCCGTAATAAGGCTCGTGTTGAAGCCTCAATAGTAGAAGGAAGCCTTGTTGATGAGATCACTCACATAACATCTTTATACTTGCCTGAAATGATATCTAGCTCCCATAATCGTGCACAACGTTATGCTCAAAATGGAGCTCCATCTGATTGTACCCTTAGCTTGTTCCAAGTGCGTGGATGGAAGATCGGTAGAGGAGTGTCCAGATTCCTAACTGTTGAAGAGTACAAGACATCAATGATTTATATCTTTACAAACTTGACCGAAATGGACGAATATGTGCAGTAAGTATGCAAAATTAGATAAATCAGCATACTAGCAGTGCTCATGTTTCTGTGTTCTGTAGAAAATTTGAACAAGAACAATGGAGACGTGCAAGACCACCAAACCAAAAACAACTAGACAGCTTAAGGATGAATGGAGCTGGCAATGGCAAACCAGACTTGCTGGACTGGTTTAAAAGCTTGGTAGTAGTTACTTGGCTAATTTCTGTTAAGTTTTAAACCTTACGATAAAATCTTGTTTACACTTTATTGTAACTTTGCAGTGTGACATAGATGCTAGCATACCTAGTGAGTTGCGTCGTTTATCACGTGGATGTGCCCTCAAGGTCAGGTCATATGATATTTATGAAGTTAATGGGTACAGATTCAGATCTGAAAAGTACGAAAAGTATAGAGGGAACTTAACTACCACCAACACGGGGGTGCTTGCTGTTGGTGTTGATGATGGCACGGACAATGAACTTGAGTATTACGGTACTATCAAAGACATAATTGAGTTGAATTTTGATGGTGATAGTGAATTCAGCCTTGTTTTGTTTGAGTGTCATTGGTTCCACCCAACTAATGGAGTGCGGCAGTTGGAAAGGTTTGGATTAGTTGAAGTTGCCCATGCATCATGTAATCTAGCAAATGAGCCTTTTGTGCTTGCTAGCCAAGTAAAGCAAGTGTATTACCTTCCATATGCATGTAAGTCTGATCCAAGCCTTAGTGCGTGGTGGGTTGCATATAAGGTCAGCCCTCTTGGAAATTTGTCCATTCCATCAACGGATGAGTACAATGATGAAGACCTACCATATATGGACACCTTCCAAGAAGATGGTTTAGAGGGTGAATTCTTTGTAGACATTGGACTAGGTTTAGATGATATCACAACTAGTGCTGGCTTCGATGAGATTAATGATCCAAATGATATCACAATGCTGATCAAACATCGAAATGGTGTAAGTGAAGTGAACGAACCACCAGCTGAAGAAGTGCAATCTGACACAGAAGAGGAAAACATAGATCCTGATGACTTTTAGGTTAACAATTTCAGCTCTGTTTTCAGCATTTGTTTGCACTTTATTCTTGGATTTCGTCTCTGTTTTATTATTGTTTTCATACTAAAATTACTCATGTGTAATTGCCATATTTTTTCAGGGATGACAATCTCACACCGAGGGACACGGAGTCGGTCTTCGAGCAGTTCTTTTGCTAGCGCGAACATGGTTTTGAGTCACAATGAACCTGCTGATCCTCTGCAGCATGCAGATGAGGAAGCTGGAGTAGGCCACTTGAGGGGAAGTGCAGAACTTCCTCCCACTATCCCCAACGTGCAAGATCGTCCATCGATTGAGCCACAAGGAAAAACGTGAGTATAAAAAATTTACATTGTGATTCTCATGGAAATCTGTAATCATATAACATGTGTTAATTGAATTATTTGTTTATATTTCAAGGCATTGGTCTGAAGTACAGGGAAGGACTCCTACAAGTGTGTTAACATGTCTTCTAAAGCATTATCATTTTGGTTTGATTCAGTACAGAGGTAAGACTGTGGTGGCATCAACATGGAAACATTACCAAGCAGCAAAGGACTCATCTGGGAGATCCATAGCTGATATTGTTGCTGAAGGTTTTTGGGTAATTATCTCCTTTGAATATATGCTGTTACTTCGGTCCTTATATTTTGGCTTGGCAGGTTGATACACTTGCATATTTCGCATATTTTAGCTAGACACAGGGGTTAAGGAGGTGTGTATAATAAGTACTGATATGGACTCCATAATTGGTTGTAATTGTTTAGATGACACTGAATGCTGCTGATATGCATTCTTTAGATGACACTGATATGCATTCTTTAGATGAAATATGCATGTTAGTTTAATCTGCTGTAATTGTTGCTGCTGCTGCTAGAGATACATTGCTTTAGGAGATGTAAAAACCGTTAGTAGGCCAATAGTACTTTACCAGTAGGCATGAATGCTTGTGTAGTGCACTCTACACCAGAGTGAGATGAAGCCCACTAAGGTGACACTGAATGCCTGAAAGACTTTTATATTTTGAAAATGTGACCAAATGAATGAATTTCTGCAGTCCTTAGATAGTGTGTACTCTTAAGACGATTCCATCATGCTGTGTAGAGGTCTGTAGTCAAAAGACTGTCCAACTGATGGCCAAATCATGGGATTGAGCTACATGTGCCACGTGAGATGTGCTGCCATCAGGATACGCTTAGATCATCACCCACTAGCTGGTTTTGATTGGTGATTTGATATTTTATACTGTGTTTACATCGTACTGAAGAGTTGCATAGTGATTTGCAGAGTAGCTTACCCTGCAATTGGTATTCTATGTAAGTCCTATGATGGTAATTATGCTCAGAACATAGCTAGGGCTAATTAACTTTATGGAAAGGTCAATGGGATAGTTTTATAAACAGGCAGCAGCACCTAACGATCCAGGATTATTCTACTAGTGGCAGTGGATCTTGTGAATTGAATATTCAAGAGACAAAGAGAATTTTTAGTGCATGGATATGCTGTGATTGGCTGGCTAATCATATTGTTATTAGGCTAATCAGATATTTATTAGCTAACTCTTGTGCACGTCCTATGTCATTAGTTCGTCATTACCAAATTATTTTATAATACAAAATGCCTTTGTATTATTATTAAGTTTCCCACCAGTATACTAGATCTCCTTCAAGCTCTTAAATGCCGTGCATTATCAACATTGGAATGCCATTTCTCTACCAATTTATTGATGGGCATGTTATGAGACCATTGCATTGGAATGAGTACCTGCTTATGAGTTAATGATTTTCCTGTTTTACACTCTGCAGAGGTACAATTTTACCCACAAGAGATAATCGACATATATTGTTCGTCTGACACACTTCTAAAGGTGCACGACTAAGTGATTATCACAAGGTCTTTACAATACATCTACTCAACTAGATTCCGCCCGCTAAGGTTTCACTGCTAAAGGCCTCTATCCACCCAGTTAAAAGCCCCCTTTGCGCCATGTGGGACAACTGTCTTCATCCGGCACCCACTCATACTACTGGCGGATTCTAAGCTAAGCTATTGCAAATTAATTAGCCATATCATACCCATATAGACTTTTAGTTGTACGGTAGTGCTCAGTTTGGACAATCACACGTGTCGGTCCTTAATTGAGTAAAACAGTACATTCTTAGTTCAAGATCACGTGCTCTATCCGCACCAACCTAATCTTACCATCCGCCCAAATATAAAATTATTTTTATCATTTTATTTTACTTTTGAAACAACGACAATACCTATTGATACAAAGTTATTAGAATAAAATGATTAAAGTATATGATATCAATTTTTTCACCCCTAGAGTTATAACGACTAAATAGATTGTCTAACCAATTCTACTGTTCTAAAATTATCAAACAGTATTATAATATGAAAACTGAGACAATGCTATCCTAAGGTGACAATGGTACATGAATATCAATATCAAAAGAGGGTATAACAATGTGGGATTAATTAATATCCTTAAGACAGAAGTTAACATTTTATGTAACATAGCAATGCATGTAAGATTAAAACAGTAAAATAATTTTGATAAAACTAGGTACAACATGGTCAAGAAAGAATTGCCTTTGTTGACTGTGGCGGGGGTCTCTTCCTGCTGGTTAGGAACTTCTTCGACGATGTTGGATTCTACGTGCAAAACGAGAATGTACAAATAAACAACTAAATTCAAATAAAATACAAAATAGGTACTAAAAGGCTAATTAGGATTTTATATGAATTTAAATTTTTGAATAATTCAATTCAGAGTTCGAACAATGAAGAACGGCTCTCGGAAGATTTCTCGGAGGAGAAAATGTTGAAATTGACAAAAGAGAGAATATTCCATTAGGTTTGGATAAAAGAAAATAACAAAATGCTGACTTGTGAGCCATCTTGGTCATTCAGAGAGAGAGAGAGAGAGAGGATTGAATAGCTACTGTTTAGAAAAACAGAGGATTGTTACAGGGCACTAGAGGCGAACGGAGAGGGGGATTGCACCGGCAAGGGGAGATGTGGGAGGCGAAGATGATGGGCATTAAAACCATGGGGGTGCTCTGGTGGTGGATCTCCTCGGTGATGCAATTGGGGAACCAAGGTATGGAACATGTAGAGGAGGTGATGATGATCGTGCAGTAGCAATGGATTGGATTTTAGCTTACCAGAGGAGACAACTGACAATGGAACATGATGTGGATCGATTTTAGAAAAAACTCGATTCCCATCAAATGGCTACACAAAAATTAAATTAACTTCACATAAGAGTGCAAGATACTCGGGAACATGATGTGATGTGAAAGGAATTTGAATAAATTCACTAGAATGCTTGGAACGCAAGTCATGATGACAAACAAATTCAGGAACGATGGGCTCTCGAAGACGTCGATGCTCTGGGGTTTGAGGAGGTTTGACAGGGGTTGGAAGGGGTTAGGAGAAGTCACAGGATCATATTTATGGGCTCAAAAGAGATGGAAATGGACAAAAATTCATGGGTGTTGGTTTTTAGTCAGTTTGGGAACGGACAAGATAAAAGAAAAACAGATGAACAAAATACAAAGAATCCAGAAGGGGTGGATTGCTTGCGTGATTTGAAATATTTTACATTTTGGCACGAGGTGGAGATAAGTCTCAGCTTGCCCTTGGGTGGCTTGGTGCAAAGAACATAGTACAAGAATCTTCTTCGGCTAAAACAGAGTATGAAAAAGAGAAGCAGTCGAAATAGTGTAGCCGAACAAGAGAAGAGAAAAGAAGAAAGGGAAGAAAGAAAACAGGAGAGGAAAAAGAGAGATGGGCCAAGAAAAATGGGTTCGACCCAAAAACTAGAATTGATATTTTTACAGAGATTTGAATTTTTTTAGATTTGAATTTCAATTCTAGAATTCTAGAATTTTAATCTGGGAATTGAAATTTGAATTGGATTTGGAATTGAGATTATCTTCTAGGATTACACATAAAATCCAATTAAAATTAAAATATTTGAAATGATTAATTTGAAAATAAAATTGTTGAAAGAAGTGGAGAGAGAGAGAGATAGGGAAGAAACCAGGGAGTTGTGTGGCTATGCCAGGGCATTCAGTTGGATGAGACGAGGAAAGAGATTAAGCGTGTAAAATTAATATTCGTGTAATGTCTTCGAGAACGCTCTGTTGTATCTTTAAAAAATCAAGTTAATTTTGTTAGTAGTATATAAATTATTGAACTTCATTAATAATTATTCATGATTATTAAAATGAAACAATTGTCATTAGTAGACTAAATTTGCATGAAGATTTGAAATAGCAATTAAGTTGTAACATCTGAAATCAATTAAATTAATTTCGGGGATAGAACAGAAATGCTTCGATAGAATTTATTTTTATGCCTGTAAATTAAACTGTAGCATATGTACTAATTGCAGGAAAAGAACCAGGTTTGGAGGGTGAAATTCACCTGAGTGAACCAGAAACCCAGATTTTTAATTCGTTCTCAGGCAAGCATTCCTTTTGAACATGTGGTCAGCTTATCTTCAGTAAAACAAGTATTTTCATACTAAATTATTATCACCTTGCATAAAAGTGAAATCATGTGTTTAATCTGGATAAATGCTATAAGAAAGAAATAAAAGAGATATGCGGTCTCAACTGCTGGAGCAGTTGACCCTCAATATAAGAAAAGGGTAGTCAGTTAGAGAAGCACGGTTGTACCGATAAATAAGATGTGGATGAAGGGTCCTCGGATAAAAAAGAGGCGGGTATGGGATCTTCTACATATGGTTAATAAAAGGGCCAACCAACTTTCACTCATATATGAGCTATATTACTGTATCGGCCATGGTCCCATTTAGGACGTGCAGAATATATTACTCTACCAAAGTTAATATAACTCTATTTGGGTATGCGAGACTAGGTAAGGCCAAAAGGGGCAAGACCTATGTTGGGTACTAGGTGATGGACTGAGTCTCCCTAGCACACTGTTAACAAGGTGGTGACCCCTAAGGTGGGTGTTAAGCGATGGACTGAGTCTCTCTAGCACGTGTCATACGATGGACTGAGCCTTCTTGGCACATGTGTCAACATCGTGATAACTAGGTGGAGTTATAATACACCAAAGTAGAGAAAACATTTTGAACTCTGACTTGAGCATCGCATATAAGAAAATGCAAATGAACCTATTGCAGTTAGAGTCGGGGTGGCTATGGCTAAAGCGATACAAGCCTGCGCAGCGCTAAATAAAATCGTGAATTCACGTCTGTCTCCTGGACTAAAGGCTACGGAAGCTTACATAGGGTCTTTTCTCTGAATACGAGTGACTAGTAGCTTTACAAATTAAAAAGCTAACATTCTCAAAACCTAAAAACTTATTTTAATAATGAGGATGAGAAAAGATATGAATGTTGATATGATGATGTTAGCATAAGATTGCATATTTGTTATTGCTGCTTGCTGAGTAATTTTTTACTCACCTTTGCTATAAATCCTTATTGTTAAAGGTGAGTTGATCAGAGGTTTACGCTAAGGACAGCTACACCGAAGGAAGCAAGCTCGGTCAGGAGTATGACACAAATGAGACGGAAGCCCCGCGTTAGGATGAGTAGGCAGAGGCAGAAAGCCGTATCCGTGAACCCGAGCATATTAGTGTGTAGCGATCTACTCATCTGCTTCTTTGTATAATTATAAGTTAGAACCATTTCTGTTGTGGCTACAGACCAAACAGAGAGAGAGATGGTAGTGGAGAGTGATGAAGATAAGTGTGATGGTCTGGGTCCTCCCCATGGCTTGCACTTATATATATATATATGCACATGAGGAGTGCTTTTACAGTTATACCCTTACATCTGGTTATCCCTTCTGGGGCAGTTATGTCATTACACATGGCCTATTCTGGGCCTTATAATCTCCTGACAGGCCTGCTGGGTTTAGGTGGGGGCCACCCCTACGACAGGAGCCTCTCATGGTAAAGGGCTTCACAAGGCCGAAGCCATGTCGTCGAGTCCTTTGGCCCCCTCCGTCCCGCGGCCTGTGAGCCTGTCCAGTACTTGACCCGGGGCTGTGCTGCGGCCGAAGCAGATGCATGCTCTTGCGGGCGTCCACGTGGTGAAGTGTGCTCGGCGCGGTGCGGGCCTTGAAGCGTCGTGAGCGTCAATGTGACGGCGGACTCCCGGCATCTGGATTTCTAAGGCGCGCACATTCCGCAATCGTTGCGACCTTGCCGCCTGGTTGGGTGCTTTTTACCGCTGGTTGGCTTGCCAGGGGGCAGGCTGTCGCATCGTGCAGCGTGCCTTCTCGTAAGTGGAGCGTGCGACGGTTTCCGGAGTGCACGCGGTGGGGTGTGGACGGTTGCTCTTACGCGCCTCTGGTAGCTGCACCGCTCGACGCCTTGCGCTTGTGCTTCCGTCTGTTGGCATGCCTCCACGCTGGCGACTCCTCGCCTAGCGAGGCTGCGTATAAATATGCTGGCGCCAAGGGCCGCTGCCTAGACATCCTTTGCTGTACATCCCGTACCTGTTCATGGTTAATTTTTCGTATGCAGGAAAAGTTTTGTGCACCTGTGTTTGGTGACTGCGTCGACCGGCGTCAATGCCTGCGAGCGCTGGTGGACCAGATTCCCCCCGTTCGTGGGAATGCTTCGCCGCTTGATGCGGAAATGGCAAGGCCTGACTTGCTCTCGTAGACAGATATGGAGTCATCCGTAAGCTCTGCTCGTGCGCACGAGCATATGCCGGTGTGGCGATTCATATCTGCCTACGAGATCATGTCTGCTCTTGCCGCAACATTGACCTTTGCCTGTTCGAGTTATGGTGGTGGCGTGTGCTGTTCTCCGTTCTTGGCTGGCGCGCGCAACTTGGGCTCTTTGATGCGGCCTTACGCTATACAGGTTCCTTGAATCACGCCGGTCCCTGGCCTAACAGGGTTAGGTTCCCGTACCGCGCGACCCGACGCGCCCGGGGCACGCGGCGGCCTATGACTGCTGGGCGGCGGGATGTGGACGGTTGCGTGTTTGCAGCCGCTCGCCTCTTCCCTAGGCAAGGGGGACACGGGGCGGTCAGCGAGTGGCGCCTGTGGTCGTGACCTTCCAGCGTTAGGTGGGGCGTTGCGCTGTACGGGCGCTTATACGACTGCGGTCGCGCCTCGTGCACGGACCTCTGCGACCCTTCGCTTTCGATTATGGGGAAGCGTGCGGGGCGGGCCTTTACACCGCTGCGGTTGCATCCTGCACGCGGATCGTTGCGACGCTTCAGTAGCGGCGGTATGGGCGAGGCGGCTTGAAATAGCCCCCCCGTAATAGCGTCCCCGCACCTTTGCGCCCTCTTTCCTGTTTGCTCGGCCTTCCCCACCTTCGCGCTATCTTCACCGTATTAGTCTCGTCGTGGGAAGCGATGGCCTCCAGCAGCGAGCGCGGCCAGGCGGTTGGTGGCCCTGCCATTCGCCGGCGATCCTCGCCGTTGGAGGTAAAATACGCGCTCCAAGAGCGCGACCCGGCGGCGGCTGACCAGGAGCGGCTGGCGGCGGAGGAAGGCACGTTTTCCTGCGAGCTAGGCCCCTCGCTCGTGACCGAGAAGACGATCCAAGGGCTCTTGCGCACGGGGAAGTTGTCCGGGCGCCAGGACGTACGATTGCCCGCCGGCGACGAGACGGAACCGCATCCCGAGAGGTCGGAGGCGGTCGTATTCGTTGCCTTTTTCGACGCGGGGCTCCGGATCCCAGCGGCGAGCGTGGTGGGCGACGTGCTGCGGACCTTCGGGCTGGAGCTGGCGCAACTGACTCCAAACGCCGTGGCCCGGCTCGCGGTGTACAGCTGGGCCTTGCGCTCGGGGGCGTGCTGGCCCAGCGCGTCGCTGTTCGCCTATCTCCACGAGGCGCGATGCCAGCCGAAGGGCCGGAGGGGCGGGACGCTGTCGAGCTTCGGTAGCGTCTCTTTTACTCTCCGCTCGTCTTGCAAGAAGCTCTTCCCTCCGAACTCAACTCGCGGGAAGTGGGAGTCCTCCTGGATGAAGCGGTGGTTCTACCACCGTGTGGAGAGCGGGAGCGGTCTCGCGTGCACGGGCCGACCGATCGCGTTCAAGCCTTCGCCCGGCCGAACGCTCGATGATGAGGACAAGCGGAGGGTCAAACGGCTCGTAGGCATGGCCGCCCGCTTCAACATGCGCGACCTTGCCGAAGAGTACGTGATGTACGGCGTGGCCCCGCTTGCCTACGACTGGCATCTTGCCGCCGAGAGGCATCGAGATGACAATGTTTCGTCGTGGGTTTGCTTGCTACCGGCGCCGCCCGGTCCCCGTAAGCCTCGATTGCGCCCCTCCTTTGTTGACGCGAAATGCGTTGTATGCTGATGCTATTCTCCTTTGCTTCAGGGATTCCCTTGGAGGAGGCGGAGCAAGCCGTGCGCGTGTTCCTGGGTCCGTACACCGCCAGGGAGCACGAGAAGCGCGCGTCTGCTGTCGCCAAGGCGGGGCTGGGGCGACTAAACCGCGTGTGCGAGGTCCTGGGCCTTGCCGCGTCGGACCGTGTCGCTCCAGCCGATGGTGGAGCGAAGAAGAAGAAGAAGGCCTCGTCTCGGAAGAGGGGCCGCAGCGGGGCATCTGCCGCGCCTGCTGCTAGTGTTTCCGAGGACGCGGCGGACGCGGAGTCAGACTCTGCGAGGTACGCCGATTCGGGCTTGGGTGGCGCAGGCGCCGAATGTGAGGTGTCTTCGGCAGGCGTCCCGGACGGTGGTTTTGCCGCGGGCGGCCGGAGGGGGGAAGCCTCACCACCCGCCGAAATCGCCGAGGCGGATCCCGTGCAGACCAGCGATGCCTAGGTGGAGGCCTCGACGGCGGCCGCTGCGGTGCCGGAGGCGCCCTCCGCGGGGGCGCACGTAGCCGTGCTGTCCTTGCCAGCAGCAGCGGGGACTGAGGTGCCCCCTTCGACGACTGCTACCATGGGACCTTCGCCCCCGGGCGTAGCAGCCGCGGGGTCTTCCCCAGCCACGGCTGCGGGGGCGGTGGCGCTGCTAGCTGCCCCGGCCAAACGGCCATGTGTGCGGCCGGAGCTCCACCGGACACCACGGGGGTTCGTCGTGGCTACGGGCATCCGAAGCTTGTGGGATTCCGGCGCAAGCATCGGGGGCCCTGTGGCCTATGCGCCTTCTGCCCCTCTGGCCACACCGCCCGCCGCGCAGGGACAGCCGTCGTCCTCCCCGAACGCGGAGGCCTCCGCTCACGGCGGGACCATTTCTTCTGCTACCGAAGGTATGGTGACTTAGCTTACTCTGGTGTATGCTTTTATGCCTTCGTGGTGTCATCTCCGTCCGATCACCCGTATCCTTGTTTGCAGCGTTGCTCATTCCGGAGGGGGAGCACCCGACGGAACACGGGGCCCCTGAGTACGTGAGCCCTGCGGACTTCGCGCCGCCTCCGGAGACGCTGAGGGCGTGGCGCGGGATTGTAAATGACGCGGCCACGAGCGTCGACCCGCAAGTGCTGCAGGCCTACGGTGCGGGGTGCCTCGCGGATGCTTTCGAGGTGTCCGGGGTGAGGGTAAGTACTCATGCGACCACGCCCGAGTTTAGCTGAGTTTGCTAAGTCTTTTCCCTTCTACAGACACACGTGCTGGGGTAGGCCCTGCAAGCGGCCTATGCTCGTAGCCAAAAAGCGCTCGAGGATAGGCTGCGGGCCGCCGAGGGGGAGCTGCGCGAAGCCTTTGGCGCCCGCTCTGCCCAGGACGCCCGCATCCGCCAGCTGGAAGCGGAATGCGCCGAAGCGAGGGCGCACGCCGAGGGGCTTGTTGCATCGGCGCAGGAATCAGCCGCAGCAACTGCTGATCAGAAGTTCGCGGCGGAGCGGGACGGGCTCCTGGAGCAGGTCGGCGCGCTAGAGAAGGAGAAAGGCGAACTTGCCTTGGCTCTAGCGGAGCGCAACCGGACGCTGGGCGACGCCTCGGTGATTGCCTGGGACGTCATGCAAGCGCTGGAGAGCCATCTTCAAGGGCTGGTGGCGGAGGTCCCGGGACGCGCCTTCGGTCCGGAGGAGCTGTCTCGGGCGCTCCGTTGGATCGGGGATGCCGCCAACGTCGCGCGCGACGCGGCGACGTCCTTCGGCACCCACTGCGCGTACACTTCGGCTTGCTTGGTGTGCGCGCTCCTCCAGCACCGCGGCTGTACGCATGTCGCCGGGCTGAATGACCCCCAGCTGGAGATGCCTGGCGGGGCCGGAGTAATGTCCGGCGCCGTCCGCTCCGCTCGCCGTGCCCTTGGGCCCTTCTGCGACCGAATCTGGGATCCCGTCGGGGCGGAAGCTGTACGGATCGAGCTCCGGAAGTCGCTCTACGGGACGGGGAGCCTCGGCCAATTTCTGGACGGGGTCCCTCGACGCGATGATGGCGGCGCTGGGCCCTCCGAAGGCGCCGGGAACCCGCAGGTCTGATGCCGCGGCGCCTAGGTGTAGGCGTGCGTTGTACTGTCCCTTGTTTTTGCTAATAAAGCGCACACTTTCTGCATGCATGCTGATGTTCACCTATATCATGGGCAGCTTCCTTGCTGGGGCCGGCTTCGGGCGGCCGACCTTTCAACCCGACGACGCCTTCGACGCTGGCGAAGGGCCGAAAATTCGCTCGACTTTTGGGCGAGCCGGCCTTCCTCGAGCGAGGCCCCGACTTTGGCGCGTGTTAAGGACGAACCCGCGGGGTAGCGGCTTAGAGCGGCCGGGATGTTGGCGGACCTTTGTATATGTGACTCTTCCGGTGAGCAGACCTCCTGGCATTTTAAGTTGTGGCTGTGCGCTGATGCCGCCGTTGGCGACGTAGCTGCGCCAGGGTTCCGTAGAACGGACAGCCCGCAGACTGACGTATGCGGAGGCAGACCTTCGCGGTTTGCCTTGCTTTATAGTCCGGAGACTCGCGCGTGCGGAGGCAGGCCTCGACGCTACGTCTTATTTAGAGTCCGTAGACTAGCGCGTGCGGAGCTAGGCTCGACGCTACGTTGTATTTAAAGTCTGTGGACTATTGCGTGCGGAGGGGAACCTCGACGCTATGTCTTCTTTATAGTCCGGAGACTCGCGCGTGCGGAGCTAGGCTCGACGCTACGTCTTATTTATAGTCCGGAGACTCGCACGTGCGGAGCTAGGCTCGACGCTACGTCTTATTTAGAGTCTGTGGACTATTGCGTGCGGAGCTAGGCTCGACGCTACGTCTTATTTATAGTCCAGAGACTCGCGCGTGCGGAGCTAGGCTCAACGCTACGTCTTATTTAGAGTCCGTAGACTATTGCGTGCGGAGCTAGGCTCGACGCTACGTCTTCTTTATAGTCCGGAGACTCGCACGTGCGGAGCTAGGCTCGACGCTACGTCTTATTTAGAGTCCGTGGACTATTGCGTGCGGAGCTAGGCTCGACGCTACGTCTTCTTTATAGTCCGGAGACTCGCGCGTGCGGAGCTAGGCTCGACGCTACGTCTTATTTAGAGTCCGTGGACTATTGCGTGCGGAGCTAGGCTCGACGCTACGTCTTCTTTATAGTCCGGAGACTCGCGCGTGCGGAGCTAGGCTCGACGCTACGTCTTATTTAGAGTCCGTGGACTATTGCGTGCGGAGCTAGGCTCGACGCTACGTCTTCTTTATAGTCCGGAGACTCGCGCGTGCGGAGCTAGGCTCGACGCTACGTCTTATTTAGAGTCCGTGGACTATTGCGTGCGGAGCTAGGCTCGACGCTACATCTTCTTTATAGTCCGGAGACTCGCGCGTGCGGAGCTAGGCTCGACGCTACGTCTTATTTAGAGTCCGTGGACTATTGCGTGCGGAGCTAGGCTCGACGCTACGTCTTCTTTATAGTCCGGAGACTCGCGCGTGCGGAGCTAGGCTCGACGCTACGTCTTCTTTATAGTCCGGAGAATTGCGCGCGCGAGGGCGTCCCCCCGGTGCGTATTTTGTTTATACTCAGTCCCGTCACCTTGGCGACGGCGAGTGCACACGCTAACGTGCGTCTTTGGTTTATATTCAGTCCCGCCCTCCCTGGCGACGGCGAGTGCACACGCGAACGTGCGTCTTTGGTTTATACTCAGTCCCGCCCTCCCTGGCGACGGCGAGTGCACACGCGAACGTGCGTCTTTGGTTTATACTCAGTCCCGCCCTCCCTGGCGACGGCGAGTGCACACGCGAACGTGCGTCTTTGGTTTATACTCAGTCCCGCGCTCCCTGGCGACGGCGAGTGCACACGCGAACGTGCGTCTTTGATTTATACTGCAGGGGCGCGCGCGTTGGCCAAGCCGGCGCGTGCCCTCACTGCGTGCTTGCATGTGACGAAGAAAAATTAACGGCAAACAGCGATCTTCATTATATCCCCGTTTGCGCGGGTGAGCGACTACAAAGGGTGAATATACTGACCGTTTGCCCTTGGTGCTGCCGTAGCCTCTAGTCGCTAGACATCTGCAGGGCCCGCGCAGGCGCCTATGGACGACACTGCGGACCTCCGCGCTGTGGCGCCGGCTCTAAGAGCGGCGCTGGGCTTTACGACGCGAGCATCTGGTGCCTGGCTCGATGCGCCGAACCATATCCTGGTCGCCTCGGACGGTGATGACGGTCCGGGGACCCGGGATCTTCATGCACAGATAGCCGTGATGTGGCACCGCGCCGAAGGAGTTGAGGATTGGGCGCCCCAGTATGGCATTGTAGGGATACGGGAGGTCAACCACGTCGAAGGTGGCATCTTCGGTCCGCACATTGTCATCTCGACCGAAGGAGACTTGGAGGCCGATCTGGGCCAGCGCCCGCAGGGGCTGTCCCCCGAAGCCCTGTAGTGGGATTCCCGAGGGCCCCAGGCGGCTTCGAGGGATCCCCATCTGGTCGAAGGCCGCCGCAAACAATACGTTCGCGGAACTACCCCCGTCCACCAAGGCGCGCCCCACGTCGCATCCCGCGATGGTGACCCGGATGACCAGGGGGTCCTGATGAGGGAAGTCCACACCTTGGGCGTCATCAGGTGTGAATGTAACCTCGTGCCGCGCCCATTCCGGCGGTGCTTGCGCTGGGTATGCCGCCACGTGATGTAGTCTTCGCGCGTAGGCCTTCTGCTGCCGCGCCGAGGTGAATTCCAGCGCAGAGCTGCCGGATATGACATTAATGACCCTGCGGTAGGTTGCGTCCGGGGCCTGCAACGACAGGAGGCCCTCCCGAGGCTGCTGTACGTGAGGTTGGATCCGCAAGGTGCCTTCCTGGGGTTGCATTCCCTGCGCCTGTACCTGCATCCCCTGCGCCTGTACCTGCATGGGGGCCTCGTATGGGAATTGGACGTGGGCCACCGCAGGCGGGCGCGCCTCCGGGTTCCGGTCCCTAGCGACGCTGTCGCGGAGCGCCGCGATAGAGGTGCAGTTACGGGTATCGTGATTGCTGCGGCCGTGGACTAAGCACCACAGTCCCTGATGCTGGTCGTCGTAGTCTCCACGACCCTTATCGTCGCGACCCCTGCCATAGCCGCGGCCCCGGCCACGGCGCCCCCGGCCGCCTCGGCCCGCTGGAGCACCCTCGTCGGACCCGCCTTCGATGTCGAGGACGTACCGGTTTCGCCTCGACCTTTGCTGGCCGCGCTTGGGCTGATCCGACGACTCCCTATGCGAGTTGTCCCTGCGGTCGGGCGCGTCCCTGGACGACTCCTGCTTACGCTTTCCCTTCGAAGAGCCGCCCTTCGACGGGTCTTCGGTTTTTGCCGAGGTTCCGGCCTGGTTAGTGTCGGAGTCGTCACCTTGCCTTCGCCGCGCGTCTTCCTCTGCCCTGGCATATTCTTCCATCTTGTCGAAGAGCTTCGCCACCGTCTTGATCGGCTTCTGCGCATTGTACTCAGCCATCGGGCCCGGGCGAAGGCCCTGTTTGGCTGCATTGACGATGGTGGTCTCGTTGACGTCCTTCACTTGACATCGAATCTTGGCGAAGCGTTTGAAGTAGTCCCGGAGCTTCTCCGAGGGTTTTTGCTTCACGGCAAAGAGCTGGTCCGCATCGACCCGGTCGACGTAGTTTCCTTGGAAGTTGTTGTGGAGGCAGACGCGGAGCTGCTTCCACGCGTAGATGGAGCCCGACTCTATGGTAAAAAACCAAGAGAGCGTCACTCCTTGTAGCGCAAGGGGGAGTCCCTTTGCCTTCGTGGTGTCATCTCCGCCCGCGGCTTCGATCGCGGTTTCGTATACGCGCACGAACTCGCGGGGGTCCGTGTCTCCTTTATACGAGTCGATGGCGCTGGGGAACTTGAAGTCTTCGGGCCATGCCGCCTGCTGCAGCCCCGCCGAGAGCGGGGACTCCGGATCCACGCGTCGCAGCGGCACGCGGCTGGACGTGGGGGCTTCGCGACTGTCCGCCCTTTCCGGCGCGGGCTCGGACGCGATTGCTGGCGCAGCCGGCTGACTCCGAGCCTCTTGTATATCTCTGACGGCTCCGCGAAGGTCCCCCAGCTCCCGCTGGAACGCGTTGAGAGCCGCCAGCAGGGCGCTTTCCATCCCCGGTGCGGGCGGGGTCGCCGGTGCTTCCGACGGGCGGGTCGGCGCGGGGACGACCGCATCGCGGGGTCCCGAGCTGCCGGTCGCTCCGTCGTGGCTACCTCGGACCGCCCGGTCCGCACCGCCGGCGAGGGTTGCAGTGGGAGCGGCGAGGTCGGCTGTCGTCGCGTCGGCGGGGTCGGTTGTCGCCGCACCCGTGTCGGCGTCTTCGACCGCCGGGTCCGTCCTCGCAACGCCGGTGGCGGGGTTGGTCGTCGCTGTGCCGGTGGCGGGGTTGGTCGTCACCGCGCGAACGTCGACGTCTCCGGCCACCGCGCCTGCCTCGTCACCCGCGTCCGCCGCTACCGATGCCGAAGCTCTGGTACCCATACGACGCTCCGGCCCGGCCGCCTTCTTTCCCTTCGCCGCCGCTGAGGAAGCTTTTTTCGGTGCCATCTTTTTCTTCGGTCTTCAGGCTTGTCTTCGTCCTCCCCACGGACGGCGCCAACTGTTGTGGCTACAGACCAAACAGAGAGAGAGATGGTAGTGGAGAGTGATGAAGATAAGTGTGATGGCCTGGGTCCTCCCCATGGCTTGCACTTATATATATATGCACATGAGGAGTGCTTTTACAGTTATATCCTTACATCTGGTTATCCCTTCTGGGGCAGTTATGTCATTACACATGGCCTATTCTGGGCCTTATAATCTCCTGACAGGCCTGCTGGGTTTAGGTGGGGGCCACCCCTACGACAATTTCCTTTTCAAACATTGTAATATTCAGGCAGAACTTGTTAAGCCCTGTTTCAGACAGTAGTCCTGTGTGGCAATGGATTGTAATAATAATATACCATCTCTAATAATTATTCTGCTGCAACACTCTGATAAGCTTATTATTTGTTGAATCGGTGTTCTACCGAACAAACGAATAATAATCCATTGACTAGTGTTATTACCCCTTGGTAATGCCATGTATCGTCACAATACACAACTAGGGTATACCTAAAAGGAGATTCATTTTCACCGTGCTAATAAACTCTATTTGGAACACGAGAAATTTTCACAATTCATGTCCAAAATGAATAATTCCTAAACTAAGATTGTGGCTCAGTTCGATAGGGCTAACGCTCTGGCTTTTTGACTTTATGCTACAATAACTCGGTTTCAAATTGTGTATTTTTTTTAAGATGAGATCTACAGATAAATTTAGTAAACACTATACCGAGTTCAGCTGTACCGGTCAAAATCGCACATGATCTTTTCTCTCTTTGTACCGTCTCTCGCAAACAGATATACTTCAAAAAGCATAAGTCAAAATTCAATTTCACAGCCTAAAAGAGTCCAATCTAATGAGCCGGTGTACACAACTGTAGTACTGTACTAATCTTTTTCCTGCCAAATCCGAGGGAGATAGAAGAGAGGGGAAACTGATGGGGCGACTAGCGAGGACTCGTACAGCATCGCCCTTCCTTCCTAGGCAAGGACTGGCGCATGTGCGGCCGACGAGCTGTAGTGTACAAGCAAAGGCAAAGAAATTCCCTCCCGGCGTGCCGCGTGCTCGAGCCGAGGAGGAGTGGACCACCGACCCGAGCGAGGAGAAGTAATTTGGCGGGCAGCGGCATGCCAAAACAGCGGGTCGCGACAAGGAGGGGGGGAAGGAGGTCCCTCCCATGGAGTAGACCCACTGTGGGTATGTACGACCGGATTTAAGATAGGCACGCACAAAATGTCGCGAAGAGTAAGTACGCCCGCGCAAGTTGGAGGGGGAAGGCAAACTACATGGCCGACGTGCAAATACGTGTCTCTTGTGAGCGCGCTAGTGCAGTGGTGCTGATAAGGATTTTTTTCGAATAAACTATGAATGATATTTCGATTTGAATACTGATAAACCATCTTTAAAAGATTATTTCGATAAATTATTTTAAAAAGATAACGGAGAAACTATTCTGTTTGTTTGTTTGAGGAAGTTATAAGGTGAAAAGAAGGGAGACTTAGATTTTCTTTTTTATTCCTCTCTCATTTATGTGCAAATGAACTAGTGCAGAAAAGAGGAAATTCAATATTTGCCGCTTTATCTCGTCCCTCTACGAGTTGGCACTTGATGTCTCACTTGGGTCTCGGAGCCATATGTCATTAAGACAATGGGCGATAGATCAGTGAATGGAGTGGTAAATCCTAAATTTTTTCTTGTACAAATGCTTGCTTGTTTGCATATAATTTGGGAAAAAGTTTCGCAGGAAAAAATGTTGTTCTATTGGATTTTACTAACACTTCTGTTTCTCTACTTTTGGTTGCGATTGCCACTGGAAAGCGTCTCTTCTGAAGCTATAGCAAGGAACAAAATCCTGCTGGAATTCGTTATTCATTCCATAACCAACTAGATTCCTCCTGGTGCAGCACATCGGCGAATCCTATGACAGCAGAACTGTGGTGTTATCTTTATGTTATTCTATATGTAGCTCTATATACGTGGTGATGCAATAGCGTTCCAATCTGGGACGCTAGCACTGTACGTCCCTAGTCAAGCTGGAAAGAATCAAGGCTGCCATATTTGCATTCTTGACCGTGATATTTTTGTTTTCTGAATGGCTTTTAACTTTTATCAGTAATCAATATTTATTAAACTAATAAGCTGTAGCTCAAAAAATCAGTCAATGTATCCATTCCAATAATATACCTGGATGATTGCATTGCTCTACCATCCTGCTGTCCATTTGGTAGATACTATGAATGATATTCTATATATCTGTCTGTTTTCTTTTGTTTTTCTTTTTTGGTCTGCCTAGATAGTTCAGAGGAATAACTATAGGGGAAGGATCGCCATGCATGTGCGTTCAGAACACTTCGCTTATAACTTATAAGTGCGTTGGACTTCTTTCTTCGCAAGAGGATGCAAGCACAGCTCGTAAACACTAATCTTTAGCCTCTAGCTTAATGACGAGGGCTCAAGCGCAGCTCCTACACTCTTAAACTATTTCCATTTGATTGCCAACGTTTCAATTCAACCGAATTCCATTATTCCATATCAGGCCAGATCAACCCAACCAACAAGATCTTATCATTAAACTGGACCTGATTCATCTCAGAATGATACTTCCCTTCAGCTTTTCTGGTCGAGACATGATAGTTTCATTACCTCACTGTTAGGCCTCTTTTTTATGTCCAGACACGAGAGTTGACAAAAAAAAATATAATAGAACTTTTTACAGTAAAAGATGTGTCAAGAAAATAGGACACGATGTATTCCAGGTCCCTCATAACAGGCCAAGAATTGCGAAGACCAAACAAATTAGAACACTCGGATTCCAATCTGAAAGCAATGCTTGACATAACGGCCTACAATTATTTGCAGCTGCAAAAGGAGAGACCACGATGCACGAAACAAAGCAACAAACTATATGACAACAATATGACACGCTTGACAATTACATTTTCTGCTGAATACCACTTGTATGATTGCCAAAAAAGAATCATTGCACACATGTTAAAAACCGGTGCAAATGTTAATTAGTGGGAAAACGAAGCATATAGCCTTTGCCATCTGGCCTGAAAATGAAATAACATATAAGTGCCTTGGCACCGCGACAATGTTTGGAACAAAAGAATATGCAGACCTGTAGTGGTATCCCCCACATGTTATGTTCCTTCTTTTAACATGATAGACAAGGTCTTCTTTTAACATGATAGACAAGGTCCAGGCGTTTATCACAATATAACCACTTGAGCTGCTGTTAAAACATCACAATGCTTTCTTGTTCATTAGTGCTTTGCAGGCTATTAACTGTCTGCTCCAAGATTGGGAGGCTACCAGGCACTACTGTTGAGTTTAAAAAGCAGCATCCTCAGACTGCTTGTGAACAATGAAACTTCAAACTTTACTGCAAAATAAGCTTCCCACATTCCTGAGTGGTTAACAACTCATATAACCTGGAGTAGAGATGCAAGTGCGACCAGATACACATTTGGCCAAGATTTCAGAGCAGAAGCTCCACTTTGATAAAGCCAAAAGACAAAACACAAGAAGGCATTTGCCATCTGGGATGAGCATTGACCAACAAGCAGGGATACATGGCAAAACCTCATCTTTGAATTTCCCTTAGCTGCACCATCAATTGTGTAAGGGTGATGTATCATTGTATCTTCTCGATAAGCACCAAATATGCTACTTCTAAGCCCCATTTTTTGCCATGTTGCCTTATACAGAACAAGAATGGGCAACAAAAGTAGCAGCTTCCAATATACCCAAAGTTCACTAATTTAGATCAGCTTCAGCTGTATTTTCAGGTTCTAAATTCCATAGAGCACAATGCTCTCATGTCCTGTTTCAGGGTATTTCAGAGCTTTAGGGTTCCATGTGGAGTAACCTGTTCCAGGGTATTTCAGAGCTCTAGGGTTCCATGTGGAGTCCTTTTACTCTCTTGAGCAACAAAGCATCAAAACAACATTATATGATGTTAAAAGCCTCATGTTGCATTCAGATACCTTGTGAGAAAGCAAAATTTTCCCCAATATGTGGAACAGATAAATCCTGCAAGTGTATTATGGTCACTGGGTTAGCTAGTTTACGCAAGGTTTTAGTGTAATACACAAAATTTAATGTAAATGCAAAATTGATATCGTAACATATAGTTCAATACCACTCCGATGGTACTAACTACTCCACGTCTTAATGAACATTGCAACAAGTTCACACAGTGAATGCATTTTAGTCAAGACCTATTTTGTCTCCTACAATGTTTAAGTACTTCGAACTGATTGGCAAAGGTATTAACTGTAAAACACAATTTGTAAAATACTAACATGAAGGATTACAAGGAACCTAGTGACACTCCACGGATATCCTTTCATACCAAGGTTAGGGTTACAAACTGCTAATAAATAGCTATTTTAAAATATATATTTCTAACTTTCTATCCACACAAAAGTTATGGTAGCCTATTTGAGGTAAAGCATTGTATATTGTGCAGTATATGCTGTACCCACATTTCATGCATACCCATGCAAATCGTCCATTTTAACAACAAATTAACACAAAACACCACAAAAAAAATGGATAGTAGTCCCTTTTGAGATAAACAAACTTGTAATATTTTCAGTGTATAGTGACAGTTATCCTTTTCTCTTATTATTCCTTTTGTATTTATTTTGCAGCTGATTTGTCATTTTTGCTGCTCCTGGTTCTGACCAAATTTGAGCTTAAAAGTTAGCACGATAGTACATCAACAAAATCATCTATCTGCTTTTTTTGTAAAAAAAATAAAAAAAAATAGGTGCTTGAAATACAAGGTTTGTGGGCGTGCGTGTACGCGCACATGCTTTTCGTATTAAAGAATCTTGTTTTCTCTATTATTCAAAGCTATGTTCATTCATCTAAACTAAGAATTTGCATAGTACAACTGGTTGCTCAATTGTATATGCACTTTCGTTAAGAAAAGACCTTGTATCATACTTAAGACAATATGCCCACAATTTGGAGTTTACTCCATTACATTATGAGAAAATCAACCGCGTAAAAAACAGGCAGTAAAGTCAACATAAAGATACAGAAGTATTATTTGCCAAACTAGCTGCTCATCCAATTTTCAGCAAAACGGAGCAAGTTATCAGTTTCGTCTACAATTTAAAATCAAGCTAGCAACAGGAGCAAGGCCTCTATCCATGAGATTTGTCATTTACGAAGATGTTGTACTAACATTTATTGACACGCCATGCGCATATAACTGCAGCATGGAATAATACAACAACAACAACAACAATAACAACAACAAAACTTGTCCTAATAAGTTTGAGTATGTTAGAAATGAAACCTTTTCAAGATCAAAGAGTTGAGAGCTGTTGTAGGGGTGGTCCCACCTAAGCCCAGCCGGCTTGTTAGAAGACTGTAAGGCCCAAAGTGGGACATGTATAATGATATAAATATCCCTGAGAGGGATACTAAAGTGTAAGAGTACCACTGTAAAAACACTCACCATGTGAGTATATATAGATACAGGCCATAGGGGAAACCCTAAGCATTGCTCACCTAACTCTCCACTACTATATTCTCTCTCTCTCTGTTTGGTCTGTAACCACAACAAGAACCTTGAAATAAAAACCTACAATGCTAAAACCTTAAGTCGTACATCCTACTATCTGAGCCGAGAGCCTAAAACACTGCCCCTAACTTTTTTATAGTTCTGGTACGTGGATCGCTAACTTCCATGCGCTCCTATCCAAAACTAATTATTTAGATATATTCCAATTCCTTAAGTCTCTTTTAACTGCTTCCTCTCACATCAGTCTTGGTCGACCTTTGCCTCTTTTTACGTTTTCAGTACACCTTAAAATTCCATTACGTACCGATGCATTAGGAGACCTTCGTTGGAGATGTCCAAGCCATCTCAAGCGATGTTGGATAAGCTTCTCTTCAATTGGTGCTCCTCCCACCCTTTCACGTATAACATCATTGCGGATGCGATCCCGCCTTGTGGGACTACGGATCTACCGCAACATCCTCATCTCCGCTACACATTTTCTGTATATGTTATCTTTTAGTCGCCTAACATTCTGCTCCATATAGCATCGCGGGTCTGATTGTCGTCCTATAGAACTTACCCTTTAACTACATAGGACATTAGATGCTTGGCACCATTTCACCCATCCCGCTTTTATCCTGTGGCTCACGTCTTCATTAATCTTACCGTTTCAGTATAGCATTGATCTTAAATAACGAAATATGTCATTCTTAGGCACTACTTGTCCGTCCAATCTAACATCTCCATTACCTGTCTTAGCACCACTGAAATCACACCTCATGCATTCAGTTTTAGTCCTACTAAATCTAAATCCCTTCAATTCTAAGGTTTTCCTCCACAACTCGAGCTTCCTATCAACACCTATCCTACTCTCATCAACCAGCACCACATCATCAGCGAAAAGCATACACCAAGGAATATCTCCTTGTATGTCCCGTGTGACCTCGCCCATCACTAGGGCAAAAATGTATGGACTCAACGCTAACCCTTGGTGTAGCCCTATTTTAATAGGAAAGTCATTAGTAACACTACCACATGTTCTGACATTAGTCATAGTATTTTCATACATGTCCTTAATTAGAGTAATATATTTTGTTGGGACTTTTTTTTGGAGCGCCCACCACATGACCTTTCTTGGCACTTTATCATAGGATTTCTCCAAATCAATATTAATTTCGGTTTCATTCCATGAAAAGATGGCATGATTTTTATGTTGGCTTGTCAATCCTAACAAAACCCTCCTTTTTTCTGCCTGGGACAAACTATGTAAAAAAACTACAATATATGAGGATCCTGAATAAATACAATATATGCAGCATGGAATAATACAAATGAAACAAAATAATATTCTAAAAAGCAAAATTTGGTTTTCAATTTATGGCTTTGCTAATGAACAAGGGCTGTATCAGAAGTGGATCCTGAATATCCATCAGCTAAGATGAATAAGTAGAAACAATCTAAGCAAGTAGGTAACATTTTATGTCTGATGGTGAAATCAACAACACTGTATAACAAATTCAACATCTACTTGCAGATGTGGCTTCATTGCAACAAAATTCATGTTCCAGAAACAATGACTATTGATTATTTCCTGGTTATTCTGGAGTTTTCAGCAACATCGGCAATTGATTCACACAAGGTTTATAATGATCCCTTTCCCACCTCCACAATCCATCTGTATTATCCCAATCATAATCAACATTTGGAGCATCAATCCTGCCAACCATACCACTAGGTTACTAATACAATGACCAAGTTTGGCGTATAACCTAATGTATTGTGCTGTCCAGTCTTCAAGTTAGTTGTGATAAATCGTCTATATTGCTAACTGAATCAGAAGTCATAAAATCCTAAACAGTATCTCATGAGTAAAGAAATTGTTTCAGGTTAGCTATGATAAATAGTCTAAATACAGAGCCCTGCTCTCTTAAATTGCATGTAAAGAAATTGCTCTACCAACCATGCAGATACAATGCCCTAAACTCTAAATTCCAAGGTTGTCACGAGGCTCCGGCAAGTCGCGGCGAGACTGGGGCGTCTGGACGCCTAGTCGACTAGACGTTACCATGGCGACGGTTACACGATAGTAGTTAGACGACTAATAGCACAAATTATCTAAATAATCATGTCTTAAGAGGTCCAAATCAAAAGAAATCCATTGCGGGAGGGGTCTATTCGTACTTTTCAGGAACTGCAAGGACTAAATCACAAAAAGACCAAAAAAACTCCCCAATCCATTTAACTTGGACCCCAACCATTGCAAGCCCAAGCGACCGAGCTTAGCATCTCTCCCCCAACCCCAAATCCTCTCCACCACAGACTGTCGGCGAGGCTGGACCAGCTCACCGGCGAGCCACCTCACCACCACCGGCCACCGCTTCTCCTCCCTCTACTCTCCCTCCACACCAGCTCCTCCTCTATGCCGTCACCATCAAATCAGCGTGTCGCCTCCTCCCATCTCCTCTGCGCCTTTGTTCGCCACCACGCCAAGAGCCACCAGATCGGCCAGATCCAGAGACAACAGGTACGGCTTGGGAAGAGGATGAAGGAGGTTGCGGCTCTAGATCCGACCAGCGCGGCTCGGGAAGACGCGGTGCGGCTTCAGATCCAGCCGACGGTAGCTTTGGATGGAGGAGTGACGGGCTCGGGCCCGCGAGCATGACGACTGCTGCTGTGTGAGACCTCGGCGTCGAGCTCCTAACTTGGAAAAGTTGGGTGGTAGACCTTGGCGTCGGGCTCTGGACGACTGGTCGCCTAGTCGTCGCCGACGCCGTAACAACCATGCTAAATTCATTTGAAGACAGCGAAGATAGGACAAGGAGACATTTCCCTTTCATAGATCTTCAGTCGCTGCAGCCACCCACTAGTATCTAGGTGAACCACAAGGGTGGGGACTGAGGATTTCAAAAGTTATAAGTAGATAGAGATCACAGATCAATGATCAATAATCAAGAACAGGAGACCAGATTTTGTTGGTATGAGAGAAAAAGCATGAGAGACAAGGAGTTGGAGAAATACGTCTTGCTAGTAGGCATATCTAGCATAAATTGATATGAAAGAGATCTATCTGTGGCAGGCAATGTGACATGCAAGTATGAGTATCGAATTGTCCTAGGCAAAAAGAACACATATTTGATAAGCAAGGAATACAGAATCATTAGCCGATTTTCCAAGCCAAACTGGCATGCAATCCAAATGTCCACAAACATCCTGATGAACAGTTCTAAGGTTAACAATTATTAGGAAAAGTTTTGAAATATGGTTGGTGCTTAACATTCTCTCTTAAACCTTACTGACAATGTGCAAACCAGGAACCGGTCCAGGCATATCTTTATGAACAATGCTGGGTTTAAACTTTAAACATGTGCTGTTTAGGCTAGTTGGAAGCTTTCCTGCAAAGAGTTCTAAAAAACATGGACGTGAATTGTAAGTTCCTTTTATTTGTGGAACAGACTTGCGTGTTTCACTGCGGACTTCAACTAGCACATGCTGTTAGTCTCCAGACAATTCTTTCTATGTGAAAATGGACCTTGTGTGGCCTACACTTTTGTGTTTCCTAGCAAGGAGTTTCCACTGTGTTATAGTATTACCTGTTGTTAATCTTAACCTCATATAGTCAGCTCTCACCAATTTGAAAGTTGAATGAAGTTTATAACACTATTGGTTAATATCTAATATACTAGGGTTCAGTCCTTCCAAAACCGAAAAACACCAATATGGATCAGCTCTTGTTTAATGAATATAACTTGGTCTTGTCAAGACATTTAACATGGTTTGATGAATAGTTGCAGTTATCGTTTCAAATGGAGTATTACTTTGTAGGTTGCAGTTATCGTTTCAAATGGAGTATTACTTTGTAGTTTGTACATTCAATAAAGACAGACTTTCTAACCTACACCACTGCTATACAAATAATGGATGAGTTAGGTGCAACAGGTTTGCAACATCAGGAATTCCTAAACTAAAAGCACCAATATGGATCAGCCAGATGATGATATATAGAGCAAAATATTTCCCATAAAAAATACAGAACAATATGAGCCTCAATATATTAGAAATTTGCAGGGTGCAGCCAGCATAAGCTAAGAAAAGCTTCCTCGTGTATCTATGCAGTTGTTGGGGCATCCGGAATATAGTGTGTGTAAAGGGTAAAGACAAGCATTTCTAATCAAAGTCTGACTCCCAAATTGTTCTGTAACAGCACGCAATATAGGGGTAAACATGGATGGTTAGACATTGTAAATCCAGGGTCTGCTTGGATTGTGATGTCAAGTAGGCTCAGAAACAAATAATTGAAATAAACATAATTCATCTTACAACCATGAAAATACACTTCCTATTTAAGGAACTTCAAACTAACAAAGAATTATTTTTCTTTTGTTATCTCTTAGTGAACAACTAAAAAGATATATCCACTCAGCCAAAAATTACTTGACAAATCTCGGAAGGTTGAGCACCATCACAAAAAATCATTTATGATAACATACTTGACAACCTGATCACAATGTCAAGTGGATGTGCCGATGTGGCATGTCACATGTGGTTATTCAGAATAGAACTTCTACACAACAAATGGACTAATACCATAGTTTAAAATTTCGGTGTGTCATTGTCTCATTGCTGTCCAACTTTTCTAAATGCTAACCTTAATAGCTACATCTGCAGAGACAATAAGCCAATTTATGCGAAAATTTTACATAAATATGTGAATAGCAATCAGTGCATTAGGAACGGAGTATCTACTCACATGTTATTGAACAAATACACTGCAGGGGAATCCAAACCCGTGCTTCCACATCATCCCAAGTATTGTATCGGCCTCAGCTCTCCGCCCACAACTCACATATGCCTTGCGCATGATCCAAAAGGTCTTCTTTGTCCGGTCAAACCTAAAACACTCCATCTCATCCAACACCCCATGCATCTCTGCCAGCCGGTGGTGCTTCCCATACATCACCATCTTGCAGTGGTACAAGCTCCGGCACAGTTTCCACCCGGCCTCCTCAGCTTGCCGGACAAAATGTGCGAGTTTATCGACCGCATCGCACTTAAAATAGCTTGATATGATGGACCGCATCACCTGTGTTGTGGTGACTGTGGTATTGCGTTCCAATGCCTCAGCGATCCGCCGCTCCATCCCCTCAACCAACCCCTCCTGGGCATACACCCTAATTAACAACACACTCAGCCATGGCCTGTAATCCTCAGGACTCAACTTCTGCAACAACTCCTCGATCTTTGGAATCCGATCTACATGTGCAAACTTGCAGTATGCGCATAGCATTGCACGTATATGCACCTTGTCAACCTTGCCAGCATGCTCACGGGCACGTTCATAAGCCAGCTCCATCTTATAAATCATCCCGGCATGTGCGTACCCTCTTAGCATCAGCAAATGTGTAGTGGTATCTGGAGCAACTTGACCTGCCATCATTTCATGGAACACTGCTTCCATTTTGTCCCACATCCACGCGGTGAGGTACCCGGCGATGATTGCATTATATGTGCCAACTGTGCGGGGTTGTCCGGAGACATCAAGCAAGCGGAGCGTAGTCTCCATGTGGTCAACGAGGAGGGAGCGACCGAAGAGGGCGATGAGGATGTTGTAGGAGTCAGCATTGGGTGGCCCACAGCGCGGATCGCGCTCCAGCGCGTGGAAGGCCTCGAGGCAGCGATCCACAAGGCCGCTGTGCATGTACGCGGCCATGAGGGCGTTGTAGAGAGCTTGGTCGGGGCAGTAGGCGCTGGAGGCGTCGACGAAGAGGGCGGCCGCGGCGGCGGGGTCGCGGGCGCGGCTGGCGAGCGAGATGGCGAGGGCGAACTCCGCGAGGGTGGGCGGCGGGGAGAGCGTGCGGCGGAACGAGAAGACCGCGAGGCCGAGGAGGGGCTTGGGGCGGAGGAGGGAAAGGAGCTCGATGGAGGCAAGCGCCGAGACGGCGAGGAGGGTGGGAAAGGAGTGGGCGAGGAGGGTGGGCGCGGGGTCGGGGTCCGGGTCCGGGAGCGCGAGGAGGGAGGCGGCGAGGGAGGAGACGGCCGCGCGGAAATGGGAGGCCGCGAAGGGTGGGAGCGGCAGCGCGGCGGGAGACCAGGGTGCCGGCCAGCGCGCGGGATCGGGCGGCGGCGGCGGGGAGGGGGACGACGGGAAGGAGGTGGAGGGGATCGCCTCAGGAGGGGTGGGCACGGATGTGTAGGGGAGATGGGCGGAGCGGTGGAGGTGGCGGCTGAGCAGGGGGAGGAGGGGGCGGCGGGACATGGGAGGAGGCCGAGGAGGAGACGCTCCGCGGCGGCGGCGCGGGGGGTTTAGGGGATCGGTGTGGGGAGAGGAGACGAGCACACGCGGCCAGCTCGGCGGCGTAGCGTTTTTGCACGGGTTTTTGTTTTTCCTGGACCTGTGTGGCCGTGTCGGAGGAAGCGAACATGGACACGGCTGGGCCCGGCCTGGTTAACCGAAAAATACCAAGGCCCGAAATATACTATGGGCTTGGCCGGCCTGGCTGGTCAGTCCAGTTAAGTGCTCTAGGCTGACAGAGTGACAGGGACAGGGAAAACCGGCTCAGTGCAAGCTTCAACTCTGATCTCCTCCTCGGAGAAAAATTAACAACGAGAAATGCTCTGACATAGTATCCCCTTCCACAATTTGAATTGTTCACTGTTTGACACGGTAGCTATATTTTTTTTAATTTAGCCTTTGAACATCTATTTTTGTAAAAATAACTCCTCTTTTAAGCTCAGAAGATGCAACAGGCGATACCTACCACATATAGCGCCCCCTTGCTCAGTCGCGGCAGGCGACTCGAGCACGGGAGGCGATAGCCAGGTGTGGCAGTAGGTAGAGCCTAGGCATTGCCGAGTCACCCCTGCTCGATAGGCTGCTGCCGAGCACCACCAACTTGGCAGCTGGACAGGCATCACGGGCAGGCACACGTGGGCAACACATGGGCAAGGGCAGGGGGCCTATGGAACACAAGCAGGGGCAGGGCGGGTGAGGTTTGGTTTCCGGTGCAAGGGAATCATGTGGGTAATGATGCAACGTGACGTGGCAATGCGACACATCGCTAGATTCTTGTTTTATTCGCGCATTAATTGCGTTGCCGTTCGCGCATGTGTATAAAATGTGAACCACAGTCGATTTCCTGCCGAGCGAGAGCGCAGCGAAGGAGGGGAAGGAAAGAGAAATTTCTTATCGAGCGAGAGCACAGGGGGGAGCGTAGCTGTGATTTACGATTCTTCGCAGTTGAAAGCATTGTGAAGCAAGTGAATACCTTTAGAAAAATATATGCTTCATTCGTATGCGAGTAACATGCTTAATATATCATTAGCGTTTCATTAGCGTAACTATGGTTTTGTAATGTATAATGTGCTAAGTAGCCATATTTAGTTCACGAATGTGTTTTTGTAACTAGCCATATTTATTTATTGTAAATAACTGCAAAAATCTGGGTCAAAAAATAGCTAACATAATTTTATGTATGTCTGTATGTATATATTTATTACTCTTGTGCGATTACAAAAAGCTGTAGAAAATGTTGGGTTGGTACGCACTATATGCCTAATTAGCATTGTAATTAGCACTAATTGCATTAATTAGTACTAATTGTAATAAATTAGTATTAGTGTGCATTTAATCACAGCATCAAGCTAGCATAAGAAAAAATGATCAGTACTAATTAAATACGATTGGCAAAAACGGGCATTCGAGAGCCAAATTTGGAAATAAAAAGTGGCTACAATGTGTGAACCGTTCCCTTTTTCTAAATAGGTGAAGACAATATTCACTGTTGTTTGTAGTGTTCCTGGTGCATGTATAATTTAGGAAATATGTTTGTATGTATGTGGTGTGATTATTCTCGATTATGGTTAGATGTATTTAGCATCGTTTGACACTGACACATTATTTTATGTACTGCAGGGAATGGCTACTGGTGGTGATCTCGGGCGTGGTGCATGGCTGGACCCATCCTGGGATGGGCAACATCGTTGTTGAATGTGGTCGAGCAATGACGGACCGTGCCCCTTTGTTCTCCGAGGAGCTCAGGAGGACTAACCTCTCAACAATCGGTATGTTCCAATTCTGTGGTGGGCCGAGTTGCTACCCATAGCGAGGATGATGCACATTACGCAGTTGTTCACGTTGGACTCACCGCTTCTATCGACACTCGTTGACCGGTGGGGGCCGGAGACCCACACGTTTCACTTCAATTGGGGGAGATGACCATCACCCTGCTGGATATTGCGTACCTCACTGGTCTGGCAATACGGGGTCATCCTGTGGTCCACCCGCTAGATCATCTGACTAGAAGGCACGTATGCTGCACCGATTTGGTCATCGCATTTCAAATAAGTTCCATGGAGAGCCACATTTGTGGTTGCAGTGGTACAGTCAATGCTTAAAAGACTTTCATGCATAAGATGTTAGGTCCCACCTAGTGGCTTACTTGCTCTTCATATTCGATATGTCATGTATCCTATGACTCTGGGAGACTGGGTGTACCTCAGCTACATCCACATCGTTGAGTATCTAGTCGACACTGAGCTTGAGGATGTCCTGCTATACAGCTAGGGCTCGGCTATTCTGTGCGCAACCTACAGGGCTTTGTGCAATGGCTCGTAGTGTGCCACTGGCGAGCCAAGCCTTGTCGGTTGCTATATCTTGTTGCAGTTGTGGTCGTAGGAGCACTTTCCTGTTGGTCAACTGTACTTTTGGATACAAGTGCACCCGTACCAATTGGAGGCGCAGTTCTACGGTGACAGTGATGATGATGATCCGGTGGACAGACCCACCATGAGTACTCGTTGGACTGCCAACAAGCTATGATAGTCTAAGGAGAGGCCACGACGAGCGTACCCAGATTTTCACAACACGTTCAAGACTTGGATGAGGATAGTGTTGTGTGGATAGTCCGGACCACAGAGTTCATCCAAGATAGATCCTTTCATATTATCAGAGTAGTATGAGCAGGATAGGGACTACTGACTCACAAATTGCCACCTCGTATTGTCCCATATGGTGGAGGCGTACGCCCCACAACAAGTTATGAGATAGTTCAGGCTTCACCAGCAAGTGCCACCAGCACCGTGTCAACCTCTACTCAGCCACATTCACTTAGAAATAAATTTATTTGTTACCTCATTGCATACAGTTCATTGCATACTATTTATGCTTGCTTTATTTCCCCATTGAAGTAACAGTTGTGTACCCCTTTTTTGCAGGCAATCGAAGAAGGGATGAAAGAGCTATGTGTAGAGGGAGACATAGGCCCCGTGGATGCACGCCTGGGAGCAGTCGGTGAGGACGGAGGTTGAGCATAGCCATACGACCCAGATTTGGAGTGGTACGTGCCATAAACCCGTTGCAAACATATGTGTCTCCCTGTGCAACCCCCACATAGGCCACACACGCTAATAGGCTAGCACTCGGCCTAGATCGACACCGTGCGGTATGGCAAGATGAAGCGGTAAAAGACTTGCAGAGCATGAGGTCGGCGACGAGGCCGCAAAGGTGTTAGGAACTTTGACCATGACCACTACAACTTTGACACGGCTATTACGACCATGACCGCTATGACCACGAACGCTACGACCACGGCTACTACGACCATGTTCACCATGACCACAATCACTTCGACCATGGTCGTTACAAGTAGCAGTGGTCATAACAGCCGTGGTCGTAACGGCCATGGTCAAAGTGATCGTGGTCGTAGCAGCCATGGCCGTAGTGTTCGTGGTCTTAGCGGCCGTGGTCGTAACAGCCGTGGTCGAAGTTCCTAACACTTTTGCGGCCTCGTCGCCGAGCTCATGCTCCACCTACCCAGTGTCGCTGAAGATGGTTGCGGCCTCACGCACGACACCATCCTCATGCAGGTCTCTCTGGATACCTCTACATGAGCGAGATGGACGCAGGCATTTTCATCGACTTCTTCAGTGAGCTGCTCCGGCATCGGTGGCGACGGTGGCAAAGGAGACTGGGTCAGCCATGGTCGGAGCAAGAAGAAAGAAGGAAACAAAAGGAGGGAGGAGGAAGATAGGGCAAAATTGTTAAAAGAGCAAATGATCAATGGTTCAGCGAAAGATGGGGCAAATCATCAATTAAAACTATGGGACAAATGAGCTGTTGGCAAACAAAGAAGGGGCAAATCATCAAATCTCTCTTGTTTTTCCTATGTGTGGGGATCATATAAGAACCAGCAGGATATCCATCTCATGTGGTTTGCTGACTACTTTGGCCAAGCATTTGCAAGCATGAGCACATTGCAGTTCTTGTGGGCAAAGATGTTCAAGGAATCACCTGTGTCCAAGATGGTTCACATGAGTTATTATTTCACTAGAGACTCCCTAATACATTTTATGCATATACGAGCATTGCATTTGGAGGTGAATTTAGGGATGAATCATTGAGGTTGGCCTGGATTCATATTGAATTTTGGGATCATTTCGTTGTTGAAGGGATTGACCGTAAGGTATATGCAGAATTCGTCGTAAAGTTGTTACTTTTCCATACTTCTGTAGCCGCGATAGAATATCTGGTGAGAAAAATTGTTTGTCGAACTTGGACTAGGCGTAAATTATTTGTGGCTTGTGAGAATTCTGGATTTTTCTGTCAAAGTAGTTATTTTTCCTAATGGTGGATAGGTGAAAAGTTGTGTTTTGTTATTGCAATTTGTCCTATTTTGTTCAGATTACTTCAAATTTTGGAGAAACTAGGATCACTTTATTAGAGGTGGAATTGGTTGAAATTACACTGAAGTTTGCCATTGTGACAAGTGGAGCTTTTAAACTTTCTTTTTTTTTCTCAAAGCTATTAGCCTGCTATTATTTTGTCACCCAGCACAAGCTTTCACTACATACCTACTAAGTCAGCTTTTATTTTATCTATCTGAAACTCCTCATGGTACTTTGCATATGTGAGGAGAGTCCTATTTGATGAGTTATTATACAAATATACTAAGTCAAAGCAAATACAAATATGCATGATTGGGAAGAAAATTGTGATATGTGTACGTGCAATACCCAGGCACTCATGACCGCTCACCATACTCGAGCATCGTCGACCGCCTTTGATATTCGGACTTCTGTGACCACCTTTAGAACATAGTGCTTTTGATCACCTGCGATATCCAAGCACTCACGACTACTCGACGTACTCAAGCGTCGTCAACCACCTTTGATATTTAGACTTTGTTGACCACCTTCGGAACACAAGCACTTTCGATCGCCTGTGATATTCAGGTGCTTTCGACCCTGCCATACTTGGGCACTTTCGACCACCTGCTATACTCAGGCGCTCATGACCACTTGCTGTACTCGGATGTCATCGACCGTCATTGATATTTGGTCATTCACGACCGCTCATCGTAGTCAAGTGTCATCGACTACCTTTGGTATTCGGATGCCTCCGATTGCTTATCATACCCAAGTGCCTCCGACCACTTCACAAAGACGGGCGTCTCCGACCGCTTGTCATCGATGTCTTCGATTGCTTCTTGAAGACAGATGTCTCCGACCGCTTCTTACAAACATCACCGACCACTCGTGATGCTTGAACATCTGCATCTTTCAATGCTTGGACATCCACGATTGATCTTTGGTCAAAGTCGAGTGCCTCTGACTGCTTCATAAAGACGGGCTCTCCGACCACTTGTTGTCGATATCTCCGACCACTTCTTGAAGATAGACGCCTCTGATTGATTGTCATACACAAGTGCCTTCGACCACTTCACAAAGACGGGCGCTTCCAACTGCTTCTTGAAGGCAGATGTTTCCGACCACTTTCAAAGTTGAGTGTCTCCAATCGCTTTTTGAAGACAGGCATCTCCGACCACATGTACTAGGGCACCTCCGACTGCTTGTCGAAGTTGGCTGTCTCCAACCACTCGTCGTATTCGAACGTCGCTGATCGTCCTCAATGCCCGGCCGGTCATGACCACTCGTCATGCTTAAGCATCGTCAACCACATGCTGGATTGGGATGGCGCTGATCGACGTTCATACTCGGGAAGTCTGTAACCTTGAGGCTACAATAATCTAGGAGTATGGCCTCTGACCATATGCTTGAGTACTCCTCCGAGTGCTCTCTCCGACTATGAAGCTACACTACTCTATGAGTATGGCCACCAACCATCAGGCTACAGTACTCTATGAGCATGTCCTCCAACCGCGGTGCTAAAACACTCTATGACTATGGCCTCTGACCTACAATGATGAGTTGTGATCGATGACTTCCAACTTACGGCCACGAGCGATGGTCGATGGCTTTCAAGTTACAACCACGAGCGATGGTCGATGGCTTCTGACTTACGACCAGGACCGATGGTCGATGGCTTCTGACTTACGACTAGGACCGATGGTCGATGACTTCTGACTTACAACCAGGACTGATGGTCGATGGTCGATGGCTACCCACGTACGACCATGAGTGATGGTCAAGGGCTTCCGATGTATGACCACGAGCGATGGTCGAGGGCTTCCGACCTACGACCACGAGCGATGGTTGACGGCTTCCGACTAACGACCACGAGTGATGGTTGAGTACTTTTGACCTACGACCACGAGCAATGGTCGGCGGCTTCCGACTTACGACCACGAGTGAGTTGATGGCTTCCCACGTATGACCATGAGCCATGATCGAAGGCTCCTGGTTTATGACCATGATCGATGGTCGACAGCTGCCAACTTACGACCACCAGCAATGGTCAACTGCTCTCGACTTACGACTATGAGTGATGGTCGATAGCTTTTCAACCATGGACAACTTTCGATGGGTTTTGACCACAGACTATTGCCGATGGGTTTCGACCATGATGTCTTTCAATCACGAACATCTTCTGATGGGTTTAGACTGGCTTTCGACCATGGACATCTTCTGATGGGTTTCGACCATGATGGCTTTTGACCACATACGCCTTCCGATGGTTTTTGACCACAGCTGCTTCGACAAAAACTATGTTCGATTATTGATGGCTTCCAGCTTTCGACCATCAACTATGTTCAATTGCTGATGGCTTTCGGATTTCGACTACTGACTACATCCGATTGCTGATGGTTTCTAGCTATCACCAATTACATACAATTGATGATGGCTTCTGGCTTTTGTCCTTTGGCTGTTTTCGATTGTTGATGGCTTCTGGCTTTCGATCGCTGAGGGTTTCCGGCTTTCAGCCTTCGACTACTTCCAATTGTTGATGGCTTCTAGCTTTTGATCTTCGACTACATTCGATCACTGAGGGCTTTCGGTTTTTGACCTTTGACTACTTCCAATTGCCGAGGGCTTTTGGCTTTTGATCTTCGACTATTTTTTATTGCTGATGGCTTCCAGCTTTCGACCACCAACTACGTTTTATTGCAGATGGCTTCCTGCTTTCAGCCAACAACTATGTTCGGTTGCTGATGGCTTCCGACTTTCGACTACCAACTACATCCGATAGCTGATGGTTTCTGCCAATGGTTCTCGGCTTTCGACTATCAGTCACTCCCGAATGCCGATGGCTTCTAGCTTTCGAGGAGTCCTTCCCAGCGATCATTGTCGACCACGTCGATACTTGACCCCATTGTCCTGCTCTGCTAATCTCACCACTCAGGCTATGTCTACGATACTGATTCTGCTACCATTACCGTCAGATCAGTCATGCTTGAAGCGACTCCTGCACGCACTTATCATCTTGTTCTCTTGTGTTGCTTGATACCGACGATGTCAAGTAGCATAGGCAGGCGTAGCCAATGCAAGGGCTACATTTTCAACGGCCCCATAGACCAACGAGACTATGGACAATGCCAACGCCCACATCTACATCAACCATTCATCACATGCATAGAGAACATGAAGTGAAGACTCAAGATAACAACCAATGCATAGCTTAATTAGAGGTATTCTGTAGGTTTACCCCACGGATGTAATTAACCGGGAGCCTTCCGAGGCCTCGGGAACCATGAGACCACATTGCCTATGTCAGATCTACTACGCAAAGTAGGCTATGGAGCGCATATATATAAAGGAAACTTGTAATTTTGTTATTCTCAAATGAATGAATAAAATACATATTTTTCCTACTTTTGTTGTGTTTATCTATTTTTATGTACTTTAGTACATTGGCATGCCCGCACCTTATACCCCAGGGCAAGAAACCCGTGAGCAATTTCTCACATCAAACAAGTTCATTAAAATGAACGTACTAGTCTTCAACTAGAAGTGCGCAGACTAACTTGTTACAATGTTTATTTTGCATCTACAAAATCCTACTACCATTAGCAAAATTGGAGAAGTTAAAATTGCTTTGATAGCTATGACCTACTTCACTTTTTTAGTTGGGAAAAGAAATTAAAGGGTCTCGTCATATCTTATTTCTTAATATAATTTAATGTCCTTTTTTCTATGACAAAATTTTTATTTTTTCTCTATGAGAAACTTTTTATTATTTTTGCTAAAGCCTGGTTAAAGATAGCCAGAAGATGCTAAAGCCTGGTTAAAGATAGCGAGAAAAAACATCTTTTGTTTCCTCTTCTATATGAGGAAAGAGGGAAAAAATGTTTACGACGTAGGGCTTAGTGAATACAGTTATAGTAAGCTATCAAGGGAATAGGTCCTTGCACAAGATGTCTACTTTAGCTATCATTTGTATATATTTATTTGTCATTTCCTTACATGTATAATGTCTTTGCTCTACTCTAGCAGTATGCCGATGTACGACATAGATAGTTCCTTATCTAAATTTCGTGGATCTACAGGTTGTTCAACACAAGTGATAAAAATCTAGTATACGAATAACCAAGAGTTATTTCTGCAACTTCCTTTGAAGGTTTCAGAGGTATGTTGCGAAGGGGTTCTCTGACAAGATTTCTCAAACACACTGATGGGTGTGGAATCCAAGATCATTGAGAAATCTAAGCACATGTATTCTTGGTACTTCACCAGGGAAAAATGAGAGGTTTTCCCTATCAAGAAAAGATGGTATTACTAAAAGCAAGGAGTCAGAAATTCGACTTTTATATTGTCCATTTATTCGGGTTGTTGAGATTAGACTGAAACTGTATGTAATTTCCTTCTTCTCAAGTGAATCTCACTTATTTTGGAAGTTTGCTAAGCTTGCCTGTCTATTTTAATATTCTTCTTTCTTTTAGACCTCAGATGACAATAGCTACAGCAATAATATTTTGTTATCGCTTTTATCTACACCAGCCCCTTACCAAAAATGGTTGGCAAGTGAGGAACTCTATGTGTTGTAGTGTTGGGTTGGTGGTATCTAGAAAAATTGATTGGGGTGCAGTTTTTTACAAGCATTTATTACAACAGGTGCTTAAGACAATACAAAACTCTTACATATTCTCAACTTTATTAGTTCGAATACTCTTGGTAATTTGTTCTTCATTAGCTGGCTTCATTTTCTAAAATATCCAAGTATTGCTGAATTTGCGTGGTATTTTGTTTGAGAGTTTAGAATTTACGTTACCAATTATTTGAGATCCGTTGCAACGCACGGGCACTTGGCTAGTATGTATCTATGCATGCATGTATGTATGTAATAATCACTTGTACGTAAATATAATGCATACATTGCCAAATGTTGTTATATGATCTTCTCTTTTTAGTGGAATTAAGCAGCTAGGAAATTTTGCAACACATATGCTTAGGATTAATCATCTTTTTGTTGAATGTGCGCACTAAGCAACAGTGTTGTCGCGTTATCAAATTATTAGTCAGTCGTTTTCTGGTAAACGGTTTGACTAATCGGATATTTTAGATTAACAAGTCACCAAAATTGTTTAAATTAATTTGTAAATACGATGATGACGATTAGTTAGTTTCTTGTAGTTTAGGGAATGATTTGTTCCATGAAATAATGATATAATTAGAGAGTATTTGTAGGTGTGTTTGGTAATTATTCTAATAGGAAGTTCAAATGTTGTTTGTTCTAGTAATATCATGGGATATGATCCTATTAGTGTGAACACATATTATCTGCATAATCTTATTAATCGTACGGATTAATCGTTTAGTTATACCCTTTCAGTCTGAGTGTAACTGTTGTATAAGAAGAGTTAACACGGCATTGGTGGCTGCCCAAAGGGGCCGCACACTTCTCTGGTTTCGGGCTCCCCCAAGCTCTCCTCAAAGTTCAGGGATATACATCGTGGTATCTAAGATTTAATCGTATCTCACTGGTGTAATCTAGAGTGGTAATAGCACAATAGTTGAGGGATTAGTGTGCCATCGGAAAGAATGGAAGTGGTATATCCTGATAACCCCTTCGTGTAGGTGTAGTTGACCTATTTAAAATTCAGACAAGCATCAACAAGCCACAACCACTTAAAAAAGAAAAAAAAACAGTTAGCATCAACTCTTCTTTCCCAATGAGAACACATTGCATTCATCGGAACCAAATATCTCCACACTATGCTTCAGTCTTGTGCACTGAACTGAACAGGAGTAGCAGCAGCATCTGAACCCTAGGAGGGGAAAAAAAGCCTGTGACGCTACGAGCCCCTCGTCTCACCATCTCGGTGTCCATTCTTGCCGCGCAGTCTCGCTCCAGCCTCAAGGTCCAATGTCAACTCACAGAAAAAAAAGGGTGGAAAATAAAAACGGAAGAGCTGCACGCAACCGCAATGTCGACATGATGACACGAGCCAGCGGGCGCGGGCCCCACCACATCCATCCCCTCCTGTCCGTCCGCGTCCCAACCCGATGCCCGCCGCGAGATCTCCATCCGACGGACGACTCTGCCCCGGCCGCCGGCCTCCCGTTCCGGCGGTCGCTGTCGGATCCACCGCGCGGGCCCCCACCGCGACGGCGGCAACTAGACGGCGTCGCTGTTGACCCGCGCCCACTGACATGCCGGGCCCAGCGCGGCGTCGACGTGGCGTCAAGACCAATCGCCAAACATCCCGCTCCTCCTGCCCCGCGTCACCAACCGCACCCAGCGGTGGGTCCCACCCGTCAGCGAGATGCACGAGATAACCACCTCCACCTGGTCTGTCGCCGCCCACCAACCAGGCAGTTCGTTCGCACTCGCTCGCCTCGCTCGCCAGTCGCATCCTTCTCCCGCTCCCTCCGTTCGCCTCCGCGGAATCGTGAGAGAAATCCCGCATCGCGGGAGCCGATCGCGCCGCGCCGCGCGCGCGGGATTCTAGGGTTAGGGTTTGGAGAATTCCCGGAATGGACTCCTCCGGTTCCGGCGGCAGGAGCGGCGGCGCGGGGGCGGACGCCAGCGAGCCCGTCTGGGACTGGGGCAACCTCCTCGACTTCGCCATCCAGGACGACGACTCCCTGGTCCTCCCGTGGGATGATGCCATCGGGATCGAGGCCGATCCCACCGAGGTGGCGCTGTTCCCTACGGACCCTACCCCGCCGCCGCAGTCGGTGGAGGTGGAGCCACAGCCGGTGCCACCGCCGCCTCTTCAGGCTGGGGGACGCAAGCGCCGCGTGAGGAAACGCGACCCGCGGCTGGTGTGCCCGAACTACCTCTCGGGGAGGGTGCCGTGCGCGTGCCCTGAGGTGGACGAGATGGCGGCGGCGGCGGAGGTGGAAGACGTGGCTACGGATGTGCTGGCCGGCGCGCGGAAGAAATTGAAGGCTGCCGGCCGGGGCAGCGGAGCGGCAGCTAGAGGTGGTGCTGGTGGTGGTAGCGGAGGGGCTGGCCGTGGGGCAGCAGCAGAGATGAGGTGCCAAGTGCCTGGTTGTGAGGCGGACATACGGGAACTGAAGGGGTACCACCGCCGGCACCGGGTGTGTCTGCGCTGCGCACACGCTGCTGCTGTCATGCTCGATGGCGTCCAGAAGCGCTATTGCCAGCAGTGCGGCAAGTAAGCCACAATTTGCCCACTCCTAGTTGCTTTATAAGCTTGTAGAAGACCCATTGGGATCAGTAGGATAGATAGTAAATGCTTGAACGTTTATACAGTCGTATTGCCTTGTGATTTGGTGTGTTATAGTTCTTCTATAAGATCGTGGCTATTGGATTACTATTTCCATAATCCAAACATGACATAATGGTTAAGTGGTAGAAACTCTGTATTTCTTTACAGAGCTCCCTCAAGGGAGGCATGCTGATGCGGTTGATTATGAGAAATGTTCTTTAGGATTTGTACTGTTCTTATCTTTTTTTTACATCAGATCATCTCAATAATACATTTGGTAGCACAACTTTTTTTAGGTGAATTTGCAGCACAATTTCCTAGGTGTAACCGTGTAAGGTTAATGATTATGTGAAAAGCTCCCAGCCTACCGCGCTACACATTGCTAGCAGATTTTGTTTCTCATATTAGGCTGGCTATACTAGTTCAGCAGCATGATATATTTGATGTATTAGCCACTACGTTGAAATGGCAAGGTTCAAATGAAGCATAATTTGCTGATATTTTGCCTCAGATGCCAATTATTACTTTCCCGAACAATCTATTGTTGCCAGTCTAACAATTGTGCTGGCTGTACATATTGTTCTTGTTGACTTATAGTAATAGTTTACTTTGGTGTGCTATCAATTTATCTCTCGCTCTCAATATGTTTCCGTTGCAGGTTCCATGTATTGCTGGATTTTGATGAAGATAAAAGGAGTTGTAGAAGAAAGTTGGAGTGGCACAACAAAAGAAGACGAAGCAAACCTGATTCAAAAGGCACATTGGAGAAAGAGATAGATGAACAATTGGAATTGTCAGCAGATGGTAGCGGTGATGGTGAATTAAGAGAAGGTAGCGATAAAAAAATCACTTTTTTGAATTTTGTCAGGCAAAATTACTTGTTTTTCGCCTATTTACCCAGCTTACTTAAATATTGTTTTAGTTGCTCTGTTACAAACATTGCAAAATGTGCTCAAGGGATTATGCACACCCGTTTTAAAAAAGAACAAGTCGTGTTCACACCAACAAATTTCCCAAACTATTTTGTAATAAGTTTGCTCTGGTAGAAGAATTTCTATTCAAAGTAGAAAACAAAAGATTTAGCGCTGTACCTATAACAAATAGGAGCAACGAAAAGGATAAGAAGTCTTTCTAAAATTAACAATTTGCAAAAATGTGCTCAACATTTTTACTTGCCCAGCGAAAATGTCATTCAGCTCTTTAGAAGGACTTTATTGATCAGGATCATGAAATATTTGGGGAACATGTGCTTCTTCCTAAATCCAGTCTAATTCAGTAAATTTGATTTGTTTAGGATACATATTATTGATAGTGTACATCTATGATACACCGATACATCGCTCAGCAACTGTTCCCGTATGCAATATGTATCTGATACAGCGATATGGCGCAATACAAGGCAATGCAGTATCGCCAAGTATCTTGAAATTCATTTCCATGTAAATAAAAAATGCCGGATATGTGATCAACACTTCGCGATACACCTGCAAGTCGGCAAGACCTACCTTAAATCCCTTCTCAACACGTTGCCTCCTCCATCTGTTGCAGCGCCGCATCCTCCCTCCCTCCATCTTCTGCTGTTGCTGCCACTGCCACCTCCTCCCTGCTCTGGCCAGATCAACCGTGGAGGATGCAACAGTGGTATGAGGGAATGGAGGAGACAAGGACAGCAGGGTGAGATCAAGAGAGGATGGAGAAAGGAGAGATAGATTGAGAGAAAGGGAGAAAGTTTCAGTGAGGAACTGAGGATGGAGAGATGTGGCTGTAGAGAAACCCTTACTCATGGCTGCATGAGAAGAGATGAGAGGCGGCTGCAGAGATGGAGTGAGTCACAGGTGGCTTGTTGGACTGGACCACGATGGGCTGGATTGGGCCAGGTAGGAGACTATGAGGGTTTTCTTCTCTTACACTCTTTTCCTTTTTCTTTCCCTTATCTTTTCTTCTTTATTTTGTAGGAGGCTATTTCTGCGTATTACTAGTTACTAGTTTATTTTTCAATATATATCGCGAAATCAACATATCCCTGTTTTTGGGAAGGAATTATTGATGATTTGCCACTTCAAAGAGGTTCATTTGAGGATTTGCCTCACGATTTGTCACTGACATGTGGCCCTAGGACCCACGTGTTAGTGAGACATCGAGTGGCAAATCCTCAAATTCCCCTTTTGGGAAATGTCATATCTATATCGTCATACCGGTATCGCATATTGGGGAAACATAGGTGACATTCCTTTATTGTTTGAATTGAGTCAAAAAATCCTTTTACGGATGCAATATCAATTTTCTTAATGGTACTTGAAAACATAGTTACTAGGATCATGGTTTGCCCTACAATGTACGACTTTGAATTGGCAATCCAAATCATGGGTCGTGAGCGATCTTGGTTCACCTCCGGGTGAAAATCGAGGGGGAGGAGGTGAGAGCAAAGGGGGAGAGAGGAGACACAGGAGAGGGAGGGGAGAGGACTAGGTAGGAGGGAGGGGAGAGGAGGCATAGAGAAGGGAGGGGAGGAGAGTAGGGGACTGGGTGGGAGGACAGAGAGGAGGCATGGAAGGGGAGGGGGAGATGACAGGATGGGAGGAGGAAAAGGGATGGGAGTTGGATTTGGGGAAGAGACACACACAAACAAGAGTCTAGTTATTTGTTGCATCCAGCTCAAATGGCCACCTTACCTTCAAGCGCTTATGTGTGGTTAGCAGCAAGGATAAAAAAACCGGTACCGGGGCGAATCCCGGCCGCCGGGCGGTACCGGTAACCGGCCGGTTACCGGAAATCCCGGTTTCAAACCGGATGAAATTGGCAAATTGTTTTTTTTGGCGGGGCGGGAGGAGACCGGTAACCGGCCGGTTACCGGCCCGGTTACCGGTTTTACCGGTGAGAAAACCGGTGGAATGAGTATGGAAAAAGCTGCTGCTGCTGCTGTTAGCAATTAATCCGGTGTGCATGTAGTCTCTTAGTATTCATGCATTGCTTAAGTGCTGCGCATGCCTTGTCTCTTGGAGTCCTGTGCATGCATGTGCATGCCATTTAAACTCTGCATGTATCCCATGCGCTGCAGTTATTATCTCTTAGTATACTGCGCACATACTGCTTGCTTTAAATTTCCATGCATGCCTTTAAATTTCCATGCATGCCTTTAAATCTCCGTGCATGCGCCGCTTTAAATCTCCATGCATGCCTTTAAATCTCCATGCATGCACAGCTTTAAATCTCCATGCATGCCTTTAAATCTCCATGCATGCGCAACTTTAAATCTCCATGCATGCGCAGCTTTAAATCTTCATGCATGCCTTTAAATCTCCATGCATGTGCAGCTTTAAATCTCCATGCAATACATGCAGGAAATCAATTTATTAGTGTTAATAATGTAAATATCATTAGGGAAATCAATTTTTACATTCAAAAGTTTAAATTTGAAGTAAATAAAAAACCGGCGGTTTTTTTCTCCCGGTCCACACCGGTAAAACCGGTTACCGGTGGTAACCGGCCGGTTACCGCCGGTATTTGGAACCATGGTTAGCAGCCTTGATATGCAGAATGTCTCATACATTGGACTCTTTATTGAGTGCATATGCCATGCTTAAGTTAGTTGTGGCTACGATGGCAAACCAAACAGGCTCAAGAGGGAAAAAAAAAGCATTGGAAATGTGTTGTGGGTAGTTGATTAGCATGCTATTTTCTTCATATCCTTGGAGCCTTAGTTGGCATTTAATATACAAAATATCCTAGTTATAGATGTGTTAATATTATTCAACTGCCTTGACATGCAATTGTTCTGTTTTTAGAGGCAGCTTATGTTCATAATAACAATACCCATGCTACTGCCATTGAGCCCTACCATTAAGCATAATCCCTACCGCTAATTGTCTTATGGCAAAAAAATATCATATATTTGTAACATCTGAAGTCATTTGTTAACAAATCAATAGAGCCTGACTTAATACAAGTTGTCTTGTTTTTTCCTTTTCTGATGCCTACTCAACTAAGCAAACCATTGGTGTGATCCAGCTGTATAAATCTCTTAATTGACTCGTTAACTGAACAAGGTTGTTTGATCTGCTTGTTTTCTTTCATTCCTATGCTCTTTTTTTTTTCTCTTGTTCCTTGTTCGACATGCTAGAAATTTGCGTTGTCTAATCTGGAACATCTTTGTTGACTTCTTTTTTTTGTTTGGTATGCAGAGAATATAGATGGCACTACCTGCGAGATGCTCGAGACTGTTCTTAGAAACAAGGTTTTGGACAGAGAAACACCTGTAGGATCTGAAGATGGGCTTAGTTCGCCAACCTGTACACAACCCAACTTGCAAAATCACAAAAGTAAAAGCATAGTGACTTCCGCAGCTTCTGTTGAAGCCTGCCTTGACGCAAAACAGGAAAATGGCAAACCTACCAATTCTCCAATGCATAACATCAAGAGTGCTTATTCATCCTCGGTAAGCTCTTTTTTTGTTCTTATGAAGTTGTTTATTTACATTGATATGTATTATTCTGTATCAATCTTTTCAGTTTGATGGGACTTTTCATTCCCTCTCTCTAATGGTTGTAGTAATGTTGTATCATCCATTCTAGTGTCCCACAGGACGCATTTCATTCAAGTTGTATGACTGGAATCCTGCAGAATTTCCTCGACACCTACGCCACCAAGTATGTAATCGGGCTATAAGTTTCTAACACAGGATGATATTTTCAGGTCAAACAATTTGTTCTGAGTTAATGCTACACTTGAAATATGCAGATATTCGAGTGGCTGTCTAGCATGCCTCTTGAATTGGAGGGCTACATTCGTCCTGGTTGTACAATTTTAACTGTCTTTATTGCAATGCCACAACATATGTGGGACAAGGTATGGATGTTTCTGCTAATGCAATTCAATTAGTTCAATACAAATGAAGACATGCTACCTAGAATTGGCTTTAAAAGATCATCTTTTACCAAATGAAGACGCACTATCAATAATTGGCTTTAAAAGATCATCTTTTACCAAATGAAGACGCACTATCAATAATTGGCTTTAAAAGATCATCTTTTACTGTGTAACAATTATGAACTGCTATTATGATACTACTTCCAATCCAAAATAGATGTCCCTATGGTATGTGTAACAATTATGAACTCTTACCCCCCCCCCCCCCCTCTCTCTCTAACACTCAATTCGTATCTGCATTTTTTTACAGTTATCAGAAGATGCAGCAAATCTTGTCAGAAACTTGGTAAATGCTCCGAACAGTCTTCTGTTGGGTAGAGGGGCTTTCTTTATTCATGTCAATAACATGATATTTCAAGTATTGAAAGGTATGTGCCACATAACTTGTTATTCCATGACATAATGACACACCATATTTTTTGTACATCACGTCATCATCCTTGAACTGTATTGTTCCTACACAACATATATACAGTATTGATATCAGTCACAGACTCACAGTTATAATTGCTGGTTACAGTTCCAATTGTACTTGCAAAAATTAACATTGGTTGGATATGCTACTACATGATGCAGAGTTTTTGAATTATGCATCTACCTGAAAGAATTTTCCCAGCCAATACCTAGGACTATTTTTCATGACTATATAACCTGCTGGTTTTCAATTGTTCAATGCGAGATTTCTTGTCACCTGCACTGACATGCATAGTTTTAATCTGTACAAATAATTATGTCATGTTCAAATGGTTTTAATCTGTACAAATAATTATGCCATGTTCAAACATTTGAACCTTTCTTAATTAATGTGGGAGCTTGTGCCATTTAACTGTATAGCTTATTGTACCTTTTGTTTTACTGTATAGCTTATCATGGTTCAAAATCCCGGCGGTTACCAGCCGGTAACCGCCGGTTACCGGTGAAGACCGGTAACCAAAAAACCGGCCGATATGATTTTTTTATTTTTCGAATTTTGGCCGGTTTTTTCCCGGTTACCGGCCGGTTTTTCCGGTTACCGGTTTCAAAATATCTCAAAATTCAAATTTTGATTTTCAAATTGTGACCGGTTTTTCCGGTAACCGCCCGGTTACCGTTACCGGCCGCCGACCGGGATTTCTTCCGGTTCCGGTTTTTGGAACCTTGTAGCTTATTGTACCTTCTGTTTTCATGAAAAAAGTACCTGACTATTAATTGAGGATTTGTAATGTACCTGGCTATTAATTGAGGATTTGTAATGACTGTACTTAGATGGAGCCACATTTATGAGTACCAGACTAGAGGTACAGGTCCCCAGGATCCATTATGTTCATCCAACATGTTTTGAAGCAGGAAAACCTATTGAACTCCTCCTTTGTGGAAGTTCTCTCGATCAGCCTAAATTCAAGTACGACATATGCCCTTGCACATTTTGGTGATTTCTGCTGGCTATTTTTCTATCATGACATATGAAGTTGCTTAGCTGTGGTACAACACTTTTTATTTGAACACTTTTATCGGTATATCTATGTTATTTTCTAAGAGATACTGTCCCTTGCCACAAATTCTTGATATTGAAATTTGACCTTAGTTTTTATTACAATAAGTTTGTAAAAATTTAATTATATAATCTACTTATATTATTGTCATGGGACCAACCTATATATTTAATAAGATATAATAGGCCAATGGTTAAAAGTTTGATGTCCCACAGTGACATGAATTTATGACTGGAGGAGGGAGTAGCAGTATATAGGAAATATGATGATCCAGAAGGTGGATGCTTTAACCTATTGTTTTAACCATGAGCAAATGTGAGGCTTGCCGCGTTGTTATGTTCACAAGGAAAAAACTGGATGGCTAGGGGGTGGAGAAATGGTGATCAAAGCCATTCTGCATATGCGCTTGATTTTCTCAAGAACGTTGTGTTTTACTTTTCAGTTACCTTGTTTAGGTGGTCAAGCTTTGAATGAACCACTCTTGGATTTTAGCCTATTACTATCAACTTGGAGAAATAACTAAATGAACATGAGTGCAAAATCACATCAGTGTGCAACTTATTTCATTTGGCCATGTTTCATGCACAAACTATCCAGACATCAGTGATTTCTGCATGAAATAGCATTAGAGACCAATTAACAAAGATATGTTCTTTTCATGAATACCACTTTTTGGTGGAAAAAATATGGTAATGGAAGTGCTTTTTTCTTATACTTGAAAAGAGAACAACCCAAATTTTACATAAAATAGATGGAGAGTAAGCGATGCAATTGCTGTTAGCTTTAGAAAGGGTTCTTTGTCATTCTTTAGAATGACTCAAAAATGCAGTACTAGCCTGGTCTTCTTATGGGCAAACCCATATAGATTGAGCTGCCCTTTTGATCATTATTGATCAAATGGAAACATTGTTTTTCTTTTCTTGGCCATCTGCACTGCAAAAACGCTTTGGTGGATTAGCTGTGTCCTATGGTTATACACCTTAAGTTCTTATTGATGGGTTTTCTTTTCCCAGTTCTAACTTTGAATTTTGTGCACCATGATAGTCGTAGATATGTTTGCAAGTCTGCATAAAGTGAATCCACATTCTTGTAGAGAAGCTATTTATGCTTTTGCTATACATTCTCTATGAGTGTTTGATTTCCGTTGAATTTGTCTTCTCATGGCAGATCACTTCTGTCATTTGATGGGGATTACTTGAAGCATGATTGCTGCCGTTTAACGTCTCATGAGACCGCTGCTTGTGTTGAAAATGGTGATCCTATACTTGATTCTCAATACGAAATTTTCCGAATAAACATCACTCAATCAAAGCCGGATACTCATGGACCTGCATTTGTGGAAGTAAGTAACTATCGCCTTTAACAAAAACCGATGACTTCTTCCCCATACTTCATAGTCTGGTGCATATTAATATACATTATATGTTTTTCTAGTGACATCCATCTAGACTGCACATGTTTGGCTTCATATTGGTTATGATGCATTGGCAGTCCTACATAGTACCGAATTGATAAGGACATCAGGTGGCTTAAGCTTAAGCGATCTCAAACAGTGTGGTATTGGAGTGGTTTCTCAAATAAGCTATCAAGATACTAATGCCCCTCCACAGCAGACATGGATTTAAGGTTCATATGCACCCGTTTTGGTTTGCGCACTTTAAAAAAATCTAGAAAAACGTAGATGTAGAACATGTTAGAATATGTGCTCTCGCAAAAATTTGTGCAAAAATATGATCATCTGTGCACTTTGCAAAAAAAGACAAGCAAAACAGACTATTACAAAATACGAGATGGTAAAACTATAGGAAAAGAAGTGAACAATGTGGAGTCATAGTTCATGCTTATTTTCATCAAAAGTTACATGATGTATCTACATCACATCCGTTCTAACATATAGTCTTAATGTATTTGTATTTTTTTGGAAGAATTTCAGCAAAGATTACGACATGATGTACTCTTATTTGGTGTACTTATGTACTGGCTACTGACCTACTATTGTTGTAGCCACTAATAATATAGGTGTATAAGACCTCGTAGTGGAACTACACCTTGAAATAGCATAATCAAAGAGGATCTAACAACAAATTTAACTTTTTAGATAATTTTCTTTTTCCCAGGGTTCCAAATTTCCAATGGTGCTCTGTTTTAAGAACAGCAATTACTTATTATTTAACCACATGATGGTGTTCCAAATTAAGTTATTCTTTGACACTTCTGTAGTTGTATACAATGATTGCAGTTCTATGTTCAGTTCTATTGTTCTTCTTTTGCAGGTGGAAAACATGTTTGGGCTATCAAATTTTGTTCCTATAATTTTTGGTAGCAAACAGTTATGCTTTGAATTAGAGAGGATACAGGATGCTTTTTGTGGTTCTTCCAACAAGAGTGCACTTGGAGAGTTCCCTGGTGCTACTGGTCCTTGTGACCATCAGGAACATCAACGGACTGCAATGTCAGAATTCCTGATAGACATTGGATGGCTAATAAGGGAGCCTTCTCCTGACAAATTTAAAAATGCACTGAGTTTAACAAATATCCGGAGGTGGATATGCGTGCTGAAGTTCTTGATACAAAACGATTTTATCAATGTTCTGGAAATAATTGTGAAGTCATGGGACAACATCATAGGATCTGAGATTCTTTCTAGCTTGGAAAGAGGGAGGTTGGAAGATCATGTTACAGCATTTCTTGGATATGTAAGGCATGCTCGAAACATTGTTAATCAGAGAGCTAAACATGATGAGAAAACATTTGAAACAAGATGGGGTAGTGATTGTGCTCCAAATCAGCCAAACTTAGGCACATCTGCGCCACTTGCTAAAGAAGTAAGTGCTATTATGTTGCAAGCTAATATTAGTGATAATTAAAATAGACGTGATATGCTTCAACTTGGGTATAGCTTTGCCTAATTGACATATATGAATTAGTTTATAATAGAAATTTCGTAGAATGTCTGTTTCAAACATTTCTTTATAGCACTGGTTTCAAGCTCTGGGCCTAAGCTTTTTTACCAGTCTGGTATCCAGCTTGGTATCCAGCTTGGAACTGGCATGCACAAGTCTAATCGAAAGCCTGGTTGACAATCTCTTCATAGCTTATTAATTGCTTGATTTAGGTTCTTAAGAGAAACATAATCATGAATATTACACTCTAAAATGCCATGTGATGGTTTTCATACAATTAACCAGTTGATCTCCTGATCTCATTTAATTACCTAGAAGCTGAATATTATTCATATCTGAAACTCCGCTTGGCCAGAGTTTCCATGTTTATGTTTTTTGAACACTATATTACATTTGCAAATTTTGCATTTATAAACAAGTGAGTTTGAAGGATATTAGGAGTTCTAATGATCAATTATGGGTTTTATTGAAAATTTCTACTTTTGCTGTAAATGTGATCATCACTTCATCAGCTCATTATCATTGTGGTGCTACAAGCACGCTAGTCATGGTCAGCACCACAGAAAATCAGGGGAAATCATGAGACTGGCCGCTATTCATTTTAGAAAATGTCTAGGTATAATGTGTTTTTTTTTACCATTTTAGCTTCTATTCATCTATGTTGAACGAGATGATCATTTGAAGGAACTCAATGCTGGACTTAAAATGGATTCTTAGTTACTCATTTGTGGTAATTCATATAGAATCAATTTTACGAATTATTTATCAAAGAGAATGAGAGATTCTGTTTGGTTGTTGCATGGTAGATGCTCTTTTGCTTCATGAACGTGTTAAAACAACTTATAGAATTAGTGTTGCATTTACCCCTTTGTTTTTTCAGTAGCACCTTTTTCCCCGGTCATTTCGCATCTGGCAAACTGAAGTACTGAAACGTTTGGAAATCTTTTGCAGAATACTGGTGTCAGCAGTGAATATGATTTACCCTCAACTAATGGAGATTGTGAGGAGGAAGAAAGTGTGCCACTTGTGACCAAAGCTGTCACACACAGGCGATGCTGCCACCCTGAGATGAATGCTAGATATCTTAACCCCTCGTTCGTTGCTACTTTTCCAGGTGGTGCCATGAGAACACGACTTGTGACGACTGTGGTAGTTGCTGCTGTATTGTGTTTCACAGCTTGTGTTGTCCTTTTCCACCCACATAGAGTAGGGGTGCTTGCTGCTCCAGTAAAGAGGTACTTGTCTAGCGACTCCACATCATAGCTGATGTTAAATTAGATTAATCTTCTTCCTGTTGCTTTCCCCTGTAACATATGTACACTATTAAATTGAGGCATAGCTTGTTGTGCATCTATGATCGAATGTTTGGAAGAGGGCCAACAGGCAGGTACTTTTTCCATCATCAGTGGGCAATGCAAATCTGCATCTCTGTCAGAAACTATGAGCTGCGTGAAGTCCTGAATTGCCAGGTATGAGAAGTATTGAGTGAGTGCTGCTATGGATAAAAAGTAGCTGCCTTAGTGCTGCAAAGACCAGGTTCCATATTTTCAATGATTCACGTACAATTATTATTTTTAGAAGTTCTCGTATAATTGTGCTACTCAGTCTCTTAGGATTAGATAACTTGAAGCTTGGAGGGCAAACTGATCTGGATCCAACATGAACATCTACTCAAATGCGTAAGATGCAGCTGATGGTGGCCTGAGCCCTGAGGCTTTATCTAACAAAAATATTGAGCGCCTTACATTCTCAGGCCTCAACGGATCACAGCATCAGGCATGTTTTATTCTCTTTGTACCAATCTATAGCGAATACAGCTTCCCTGTTCCTCGTTTCTGATCCTGTCCCTGTTCCCTTATACATGTCAACAGACTATTCGCTCTACTTTATTTTTTACATGTCTGCAACAGCATCCACCCTTTCTAGATTGCTGCCACGTATAAGGGAGCATAGAAAAAGGGACAGAGAAGCTGTATTCATCTGTAGCACCAGAGGGCACCGATATCGCTCCTATTCCCTTCCGAGACATCATAGTTCATTCGGGTCAAGTGATTCGAAGTTTGGGAACATTAGGGATGCCTCGATGCGGCTGAACCCGGCAAACAATCGTAGGAACCAAGCGAGCGACAGACGAGCGTATCCTTCGACAATAGTACCACTGAAATGGCAAAGGACCCTAAACATGATCCACGTAGAATGCATTCACACACAGACGCAGGGTATGGACATAAACCCACGGCCTTGTTTATATTGATGATGGCTTTTAGTTGAAAATAAATAGTAGTGGTAAGCAAATAGCTTTTAGAAAGAGATGAGCAGCAAGAAAAGTTAAGAAAAGATACATGTACGAGACAAGAGTGGGGTGCACAATACATCCGTAACCTCTTGCGCGAGACGAGAGTGACAGGGGTGGGGTGTATCAGGGGTGGATCTACAGTGGGTCAAGGGTGTTCAGCTGAACACCCAAAATTTTTGACAAAAAATCTAGTATATATAGGGTATATTACATATGTATATATATAACTGGGCCTGTTTATCTATTTCAACTCAAAATCTGAGCCCAGCCCGACCTCCCGTCGCTCCCGAGGGAATCCGCGTGCACGCGTCCGAGGCCCGAGGAAAAGCCAGCCCTGCCGGGCCAGCCCATTGTTGCGGCCTGCGCGGCGTGCGCGCCTGCGGCCTGCTCCGCCCGACGCCCGTCCCCCGGCCCCCATTGCCCCCGGCTCCCGTTCCCCCCGACCCCCGAATCCCGGCCCCCGTTTCCCCCGACCCGACGCGGCGACGCGAACCCTAATCGGCGAGACGGCGACTCGGCGCCGACCGCGCCTCCGGCCCGCCGCCCGCATCGATCTGGGCTCCGCTCCGGCGCCTGTAAGATCGAAGAGGCCGACTAGAGGGGGGGTGAATAGGCGGTTTAAAAATTCTCTACAAATCAATACTAATCAATTCAAGAGCTTTCCTATTTGCCTAAACCAAGTATATAATGCGGAAGCGAAATTCAATTTGGTTTAGCTCAAATAGCGCCTAAGTCAAGCAAGAACGCCTAAGTGCACTAATAATTCTAACCTATGTCAAAGTTTACAATTCTAGATATACAAGCAATCAATTTAATTCTATGAATGTAAATTGCTTGAATATAAATAGAGCACAAGAAAACAAACCACAAATAACACAATCACTTTTTACCGTGGTGTTCGGAGACTTGCCGGTCTCCCCTAGTCCACGTTGAGGTTAGCCCGAACAAATCGGACCGGCTCCACGAATTAAGCCGAAGCACCTCCAATCCACTAGTGGTAGCTCTTTCCCGCTCCGGGTAGGTGAGCTCCGACCTTTACAACTTCGCCGGGTCTTCTCACAAGTTTCTTGAGAAGATCACCGCGCACGACGCCTCCAACGCCGTCTAGGAGTCGGCAAACTCCAAGAGTAACAAGCCAAGTCCCTCACTTGACTCTCACCACGTGCAACGAATGCACAAGCTCAATTGGACACTAAGTCCACCTCTAGATGCAACACATGCACTCTAGAACCTCTCTCGCTTCTCACAAAGTGCAACACATGCACAATTGAGTGGAGAGCCTCACTCTAGCTCAAGACAATAGAAATGAGTCAAGCAACAACATCTCCAACCAGCCTTGAGGGGGTATTTATACCCCACACACAAAAACTAGCCGTTGGAGCAAAGAGGGGCTGAAATCAGCCTGAGGGCCGGTACTACCGCAGTTAAAACGGCCGGAACTACCGCCCTCCCAACGGTCACAAGAAACTAGCCGTTGGAGCCAAAACCGGAACTACCGCAGTACAAAACGCGGTACTTCCGTTTTCCCCGAGGCTAAGTCATTCAGAAAGTCGCTCTCTGGAAAAAACGTTCCGCTCGGAATCCGGAACTACCGGAATCGCGGAACTACCGGAAAAATCGGAACTACCGCAGTACAAATCGCTGAACTTCCGCAAAATCCGGAACTACCGCAGTACAAATCGCGGTACTTCCGTTTTCCGGTTTTTCAGCACAGACGACACTCGGAAAAACGGTCATAACTTTTGACTTCGATGTCGGAATTGAGTGATCTTGGACTCTATGGAAAGCTTATTCAGAGGGCTACACAACCCACCTATTTGCATGATCTCAAACACATTAGATCAATGCAGAAATCACAAGACATCCAAAGAGTCACTATCACGGTCTAATATCAAAGGAAATAGCGACAAATAATTTTAGACTATGCCAAGGGATAATGCATGATCTCCAACTTTTGCAAAACACATTTGCAAACTTAGATCATGCTACAAGGATTAGGTACATGGACTTCTCACATTTGCAAAACACATTCACAAACCTAAGTCACATGCCACAAGGATTATATATGAGCTTCAACCATTTGCAAAACACATTTGCAAATATAAGCCTCATATCACAAAGAATGAAAACATGGACTTCAAGCACTTGCAAAACACATTCGCAATGCATAGTCCCATGTTACAAGAAATCAACACATGAGCTTCAACAATTTGCAAAACACATTCGCAAATGCAAGCCTCATGTCAAGATGAGCTAGAGCAAGTGAGATTTGAGCTATCAACACATGATGAGACTCAAACTACTAGACATGACCCCTCTTCATAGTACGGCAACCTACACTAGCAATCCGGTCTTCCAACCAAACACCAAGACCGGTAAAAGACTAGGAACGCATCCTTAGCCCTAGCTAGTCATACCTTTGCCTTGGGTCATCGTCTTGATAGGCATCAACTCATGATGCTTTCTTTTCATCAATACCATCAACTCATGATGGTCTTCACTTGATCAACACATGATCAATCTTTGACATGCTTCAACACATGAAGCATCTTCTCGATGGCCTTCAACACATGAAGCCTTTGTCTTGATAGCCTTCAACGCATGAAGCTACCTCTTCTTCATCAACTTTGACTTGATGACCTTCAACTCATGAAGTCATCCCAAATCATCTTTATTTGTGGAACCTAACCTATTCATCCAACTCATGGAAAATGTTAGTCCACAAAACAATTGTCATCGATTACCAAACTTCACCATTTTGGTAATTCGTGACAATCTCAACAAATGATGAGATATGAAATTGATTTGCGAGTATACAATATGTACACAACAAATGTATACTCTAAGATAAGTTTTAAACAAAGCTTACTTATCTGGTTGTCATTAGTCATCCAACCATTAACACATAATGGAGAAGTTAGATGACAACCCGATTGCACATGAGTATATATGAACTACACAAGCTATATATATACTCAAGAATGTATTTCAAAGTAAAGATCCTAAATATGCATATTGAAAGAAGCATAGATCATTACTTATGAAATTCCAAACTATAGAGAGAGCTCCCCCTAAATGTGTGCATACAAGTGTATATAGTGAAGACATATGCACATATTCATTTTAGACTAATTGAGGAGTTCAATCTATATTTTGGATCTAAGAAATGCATTTGTAATTGAGAAAGCGATTTCGAATGCATACCTCTTTGATTTCACCTTTTCATCCAAATGAGACTAACCAAAGATAAACTCAAATAAACATATTAGTCTCATAAATTCATTTATCATTTTCACCAAAACATTATAAAGTATATGTCATCAATATCATAAAGTCATACTGGCATTTGTCATTAACACCAAAACCAACTTAAGTGGAGCTTGATCTTTCAGCGCTCCAGCCCTCCGCGCCGCCGCTCCGCTCCTGCGCTCCGCGGCTCCGCCCCTCTAGTCCGTTCGGCTCCGCCGCTCCGCCCCTCTGCTCCGGCGCTCCGGCTCTCTGCTCCGCCGGGCGCCGGCACCGCGAGCTCCGCCGTCGGCCGTCCACGACACCGCCAGGCGCCAGATCCCAGATCTGGCCGTCCGGCGGTCCGGCCCTCCGCTCCGCCGGCACGGCGGCACCTCGACGGCGGGCCCGACCGCGACACCGCGCGCGTCATCACCCGGATCTCCGCTCCGCCGCTCCGGCCGACCGGCCCTCCTCTCCGCGCGACCGCGGCTCCGCTAGGCGCCAGTGACTCAGTGAGTACTTCAGTACTTGTCTACTTGAGCACTACTGCTATATGTGTAAACTATAAAGACGACTAGACGACGACTGTGGGAGGTTGGGTCCCGCGCATAGATTACGCCAAACCAATGACGATGTGAATGTGAATCAACTGGGTTAGGCATTTTTATTTGGATGGTCATTCGATTAGAGAGAAACAGAGAATAATATAAGCTCCCGCTTAGTGTAACTTTGGTTAAATGATAGGGAGGTTTGGTTTGCGTTGCCCATAATGTGGACATGGAATAGTTTCCTATGTGCAGTGTGTGCGTACATAAGTGTGTATCCTTGTTTCCCAAAGTGTGTCGAATGAAACTTGACAGTTTTGGGTTAGAAAACTGTGTGTTCTCGGGGCTCAGAATATTGGATGTATGCTAATCGTCCCATTTTCAGGAGGATAGGTGCTAAATACCTGTGGTGTTGGTAATATACAACAAAATGGCAGATGTAAACTTGTGAAATCAAGGTTGAGATAAAATATCAGAACTCGTGGTTCGATTTTATAGGAATTGATTTTTGCTGAATAGTGAATATAGTAGTGATATTTCCTATTGTACTAAGGTTTAGCTTTGTGTCCCCTTTGTACCCTATATATTTTGCCATTGGGCCTTTTGAAGACACACGATATTCTTCCAATAGATCTAACATGGTATCAGAGCAAAGGTTAAACCCCTAACCTCTGCTCGTCTTCCGCATCTGCTGCCCCTGGAGGAGTAATCTCTGTTCCCGGGGGCGGCCACCGTCGCCTGTGCTGTACTAGCCGCAGCAGCTGGCGGGTTACTTGTCGCACTAGGAGTATGGGCTCGTGCTTCGAACACCCATTTCAAAATTCCTACGTCCGTCACTGGGGTGTATAATAACCGCTTGCTTTATCTCCAGAACAAGATCAGAGCAAAAGAGGTGTGAAAGCCGCTTCCGCTTTGGAAAGCCGAATAGGGTGTGTTTGGTTGAGCTGTGGCTTCTGAAAAAGCTGCTGTGAGCTGTGGAAAAGCTGTTGTAGGTTGTGGGCTGTGGAAAAGCTGTAAGCTGTTTGGTTCAAACAAGTATAAAACTTACCTCCTATCTCTATTTTCCTTGAAACAACTGTGAAACAGCTCTCTATTTTTACCATTTCAAAAAGCAGAAAGCCAAAAGCCAAAAACAGGATCCAAGGTGCTTTCAAAATTGTACTACCCAAAAGTAGCTGCTTCTGAAAAAGCAGGTTCTGATTTCCACCCCTTTGGTTGGCTTTTGGCTTTTTAGAAGCAAAAACAGCTCTCAAAAGCTCAACCAAAGGCACCCTTCGCTTCTCCAGGTTATGCTTCTCGTAAGAGTGCTTTTTGGGCCGTTGCTGTAAGCATATAGTTAAAAGCTAGGTGTAAGTGTGTTTTACGTGATCATCTCTCGAAGCATCTACCGACATAGTTGTCTTCTACGAGTACGTACTTAAAACACCAATTAATGGTTGAAATTGAAATTGATGCCAAATACTAGATCAGTGTCTATGCTGTCACACTAGGCAATAGCAGGAACTGTTAAGTGGAGAAGACGATGGCCCTGTCATTGAGTACTTTCGCGACACACATGGTCACAGTCTCACAGGAGACTTGCAAGAAAAGGCTGTAGTTGGTGTCTTGGTGGTACTGATACGTGATAAGTGGTAACAACCATCGATAATATAGGTTCAGCTGGTCATGACTCGGGAGAACATATCCAACCCTGATAATTGCCACAAAAAAGCTACTCCATTGATATCGCAAAGTTATTCCATTGATGCAACCCTCAGTATGTACAAACCACCTTTTGGCATACGTGTTAATTAATCTCAATAAGCCCCCCAATCAGGTCATAGACAAATGCTGGTGTTGATCCGTATTCTCCTGCTCAATTCTACGGAGAATCAACACAGGAAGGCAAGTCCAGTGCAAGTTTCCTTCCTTGCATTCCGCTTGTTTCTTCCTCTCTACAACCTAGAATACTTTGTTTTGGGTGTAATATGCTATTGACTCGTTTCGTTCGGTACAGTAGGGGGGCTCTTCCTAAATGCATGCCTTCTGCAGCGCTGGAAAATGCCATCATACAGCAAATCAAACTGCACCCCAGCTCTTTCCCGATTTACAATGAAAAGAATGTGATCAGCTTCAATAATCTTGCAATACCTGCATAATCAATGGAGCAATTAGGTAAGCACACATATTTTTTCCCCTTTATGAAGCACAATAATTGTATGAAATCTTTTTAATGCCTAACACTTGACCTGACCTTCCAATTAATTTTAGTGTCAAATTTGCTCAATATTGTCAAGAGAACAAATGCATTCACAGTTTTGTTTGTTTGTTCCTTTCAAATAGTTTTGTTTGTTTGTTGAAATAAGCAAAGAAAGCTAGCTATTTACACTATGCAACTTAAAACAAGATCCTGAATCGGGCCACTAACCATATCCCAGGTTGCAAAGGATGGCAGTCAGAATCATCCACCACAAAACGGTTTGGATGCTCTGTAGGAATACGAGGGTGTGTCATGGAGATTGTGTTCAAAGCCCCATCATTATCTTCCCAATCTTCATCCCTGCGTAGCATCAACAACCACATTAAGAACATGCGCCAAATAATGAATTGCAAGTGCTTTTTAAAAAAAAAAAGAAAAAGAGGGACCGTAAGCAGTACTATTAGGGTGTGTTTGGTTCGTGGATGGAGGTTGCATCGTATATCCTGGATGAGTGGATGCAGGCTGAGTGGAATCGTATTTCAGAAAAAGAAGATGTTTGGTGAGGCTGTATGAGCGGATACAAAAAAACTGAGATGCTGTTTGGTTGCCTGTATGAGCGGATGCAGTCTACCAAACCTGAGAGGCTGACACGTGGGACCGCATAAGATACACTGCATCCACTCATCCAGGATGGCTAGTGAAGCTCATTTTGAGTGTATCCACCCATCCAAGATGAGGGCGTATTTTTGCATCCGCTCATACAGGCTGTATCCGCTCATACAGGCGACCAAACAGGCTCTTTCTCAGATTATACGGATCCACCCATCCAAGACGAAGGAGATTCAGGCAACCAAACACACCCTTAATGAATTTGGCTTGGATGGGAGGATTCACCTGTATCCTTTGTAAGGTAGAGGTGCGTTTTGAGGGTGTCGCCACATACACATCTGGAGGACTCTGAGAAAGAGCATTGGGTGGATTCCAAGGACGCTCGAAGGCACTGTAATTCCAAATAGCTTTCTTGTTCTCTTGGTAGCATAACTGAAGTAGAATGTGCCGGGAAATGTCCTCAATGTAGAGTTGAGTTTTAGAGATCCTTGGATTGTGAGCTCAGGCAGAATCCAATCTCCCGAGGCAAATGGCCCGGTGTGCCCCAGCAGCAGATCAATTAGACCCGAAAAGCCCACTTCCCTCCACGACATCTCAAAGTGGTCAAAACCAAAATTGTAGTAGTTCTTCAGCCAAGGGATGTCTAGCCAATCATAGACAATGACTCCGAGCCGGCAGAGCTGGAGAAGACAAATAGATTTCATGGATCTCCCATCTTCAGCCCTGAAAGTAACAGGAAAATTAAACAAGGTGAAAAAGGTACGGAGACAGACACCAAGATGGAATCACATTGAGTTTCGGACCACTTACAGCATGCCATCGTAGTAAGTTCTCGTGGTTCCGTTAAGCGCACCCGACAAGGAAGTAAGGCTCAAAACCCAATCTTCAGAAGTATCATGTCCAGGGAAAGCCTGAGATTAGTACCAATCGATGTGTTAGAATTATATTTCTACAAGATACTAAAGCTCTCATGTTTCGTAACAGTACGACATGCCACCAAGCTGCCGGCACAGACATCACATGCCACATGCATAAAGCCAATAAAGGGGCATGCAAATTGCAATCAAACATTGATGCTCAATTTACTTGCAGAAGTGGTTTTTTTAAAAAAAGCAAATTAAGAATGGATTATCGATGTTGGCCACACTAAAAACAGATTCTTGGACTATTCCTAGAAAAGCGCTTTAACAGAGGCCCCAATTAACCAAAACTTCATGCGATAGCAGTGATCCTCATTCGCGTACCTTGAGCATGTACTACTCCTAATCAAAAGAACCACCCCCTCAGAAAGCACAGGATAAGCATGAGCATTCTACCACCAGCAGCAAAGATATACCATTTCTGAGTAAAATCTGAAATCTCTTCGTGTACCTTGTCGGCAAGCATCTGGTGCAGCACCCTCACAACCTGCACGCCGGCCGAGTGCCCGACAAAATGCACCGGGTTTTGCTCGTCCCACACCGGGTAATGCCCTGCAGCCAATTACAAACACAATTAGAGAACTCTGTAAATCAGAATTCCTACAAGGCCATAGCAACGATTTATTATGTTCTTCAAAATCTTCACCTGTACCATAGATCCTCCCGAACCGCGCGTGCCCGTAGACCTTGCTGTGCTCCTCGCCGTAATCCACCTGCCCGCCCTTGAGGTAGTAGAACAGCTCGCGCGCCCTGCAGAGCCAAGAACCACCAGATTCCCCAACATTAATTTAGCCCCGTCCATTTAGACTCGCACTTTTTAATTTTGTCCTTTTCTTTTTCTTTTTCTTTAATTTTTCTTTTTTGCTTTTTTATATTCCTTTATATTATCTTTTTTATTTTTTAATTTAATTATGTCGAAAAAGCCTATAACAATTATAAAAAAACCTCAAACAATACAAAAAGCTCAAAAACCATAAACTTAAATCCAAATAAACACTACTTAAAGAGATACTTTAATAATAGATAGTAAACTTTTCACAAGTGCCAAGACATACCAAATCATAAGCGGCAAATTTAAGATAGCCAGACATGGTTAAAGAAGTGGCCAACCACGAAATGGAAATTACTAGTATTTGGTATCTATGATCAAGGAACTCTTCTACTTTTCCTACCCACCCACCTGTCATGGATGCTGGTGAGCGACCCCAAATCTGGCACGAGCACGCGGTCGTCCTTCTTCTCGGCGCCGGCGAAGTAGGGCAGACCCCCGAGCCTCTGCAAGCAGAAACAAGGCAGAAAGCGAGCGTATGAGCACGCCTATGCGGCATTCTACCGAACACCCGCCTCACCCCCGAAACTGCCCCGGCCCCGGCGGGCACGCGAGCGCTTACGTACCCCCTTGCCGAACCCGAAGATGCCGTGGACGAGGACGATGGGCGGCGGCGAGCCGTCGAGCACGACGGGCGTGGTGCCCCTCCGCTCATCCTCCTCCCCTGCCGCGGCGACGTTGACGAGCCCGACCGCCGGGCGCCGCAGCGGGCACCCGGACGCCGCCGCCGCCTGCGAGATGTCCGCCGCGACGGCCGTGCTGAAGACGTAGAGCCCGAAGAGAAGATGCACCATCGCGCTGACCCCGAGCTCCACCAGGCTCAGGATGAACCTCACCATCCTCCCACCTCCGGCGACCAAACCAACCGCCGCAACTCAGCCCACGAGCGCGCGCGCGGGAGCAGCGTCCAATCTATACAGAAGGCGGCGGCGCGCGCGTGGCTAAATTAGTTCCCCCCCCCCCCCCCCCTCCCTCCTCTCCTATTCCTCTTCTTGTGGGGCGGCAAGAAGAGGAATAGAAGGAGGCGAAGGATTGGTCGCGCCTCCGGACTTCTCTTCTCCCTCTCTCTCTCCCCCTCCTCCTCCTTCTGTTGCTGTCGCTCGCAGGGCCTCGCGCCTCGGTGTTGTGCTGCGCTGCTGTTTCTTTTCCTCGGCAAGTTTGGGCGGCATTCATACGCACGCTTCGCTATTTATAAACGCGGGCGGGCTGACGTGCGATGCGCGCGAGCGTTTTGGCGTCGCGGCGTGGTGGTTCTGGGTCGCCTTTGGGATTCCGAGCTGGGTGGCCGGTGGCGACTCGAACGCGGCTAGCTGCGGCGCGGATCGGGGGGAGGACGTGGCGCACTGGGGGTTGGCTGGCAAGGAATGGGCGCGCGGCGCGGTGCGGTTGGTGTCTCGGTTTTGGGCGCGGGCGCGGCTGCCGGCCGCGCGCACGCTTTGGCAGGGGCGTGCTGGCGCGGATTGGGTGATCAGTTGGCGTCGGGCAGGGTGTGGCCCTGGGCAGTGGGGCTGGGTAGGGCTTCGTCGTTAGGACATGTATATAATAATACATGTCAGCCATATATAAACGTATATTATATAAAATTTCGAGTAATACAGAGAAGAAAAAAAAGATATTATCTATTATTTAATAGACGGTTTTATAGATAACTTTTTACTCTCTATACTATTGTATAGACAACTATATAGATAACACATTAATTGTATAAAGCTATTACAGATAACTACATAGACAACATATTATATATATTATCTTTAGTTCTTTTTACAAATGATATAAAACTGCATTATAAACTATCGCTATTTATACTATTGTAAATGCTCTTAATTAGGAGCGTTTCCCCTTCCCCGTGGCTCCAATTTGGTGGCCAATGGTATTTCCTGATGGCTACCGTTAGGCCCCCTGCTTGCTACTACGTAGGAAATTTACAGTGCATAGTTCAATTTCACAGAATTTCATAACAGCATTTTATTTGATTCGCTAGCTGGATCTGGGAATACAACCGCAATATCAGAGTATTTGAGTGGCTCCAGAGGGTTTTGTTCACCTAGCTAAGCCACTGACTCTCCCACTAGTCATGATCAGGGTTTATATTTTCGGACGAAATTTCACCGAAATGATGAAATTTCGTCTCTTTCATTACCCCCGAAAGCGCAATAGTTCGGTCAAATTTTGTCCAAATTATTTCCATTTAAATTTTTTATCTAAAATTCATCTAAATTTTGATTAAATTTCATTAAACTTTTGAAATTTTCGTTCAGATTTTTGAACGAAATGGACGAAATTTTGTAATTTTGTTCCTTCCGGTGAATGCCGAAATTTTTTTGAGACCGAAAGATTTAACTCTCGTCGTGATCTTAACACGGTTTCACGTTCTATTTCACTACTCACAGTGCTCTTTTCATCTTTCGTTCATTACCAACACCTTGTTATATTTCTGCTGGGTTTTACCCTGTGATTCCAGAAGTTTTTTTGTAAGCACACAGCAGCCGCAAATCTCCACGATCTAGCCCTCGATCTGTCTTCGCGTGGACCATACGAACGCGGCTTTAGTACAGCACAGTTTTTACAAGAGCCAATAAAAAAATTCACTTCATAGAATGGCAAACGAGAAGCAGAAGACTATATGGTAGTCGAGAATTTAAAGATGGATAATTGATATTTAAGTTTCATTAAAATTTATATTTACAAAAGTTCTAATCGATGCGCTCATATTGTTGGAGTTTTCAATTCAGCATTACACCACGATAGTCGCTCAAAGCAAATCGACTACAGTTATAGCTCAAGATAAATTTACCACGGCAGTCGCTCAATGCATGTCGACCATGGCTTTCCGACCACGACTGGTTTCGACCACGTTTGGTAGTCGGTGGTCCGAACGGTCTTGTATCGTGGGTCCGAACGGCTTTGTCCGATCAACAGACTTCGACCATGTCAGGCTTTGACCACGTATTTGACTATGGTATTTCGACTATGTCTGACTTTGACCACATGCAACTTCAACCACGGTAAGTCGAGCATTGCAGATTTTGACTACGGTAGCCTTCGACAACGGATTTTTTGATCACGGCAGAACGACCATGCTAGGTAATTGGTAAGCTTCGATCTTAACTAGCAAACTAGTAGTAGCTATAATACTTTTCTATGGTCGTAACTACAGTTCCTTGCCTATGGTCGCAGTTACAGTAACCGATCGATAGTTGAAGACTTTACTGGTCGATGGTCTTAGACTTTTTGATCGGTATTCATAGATGTTGTCGTCGGAAGTCAAAGACTTTGTGATCGATTGTCGTTGGCTTTACGGTTTGTACTCGTAGACTTGATGGTCGATACAAGTGCTTTAACTCTTGCTATCTTCGAGTACTTCGAGTACTCGTGTTGGTGATCAGTAAAAAATACTTGAAGGATTCGATATTTGGAAGATGGAAGTACTCGGTGGTGAGATGGTCTAGGTACTTGGTAGTCGAAAGGACCCGGTACTCGATAGTTGTGGTTTCTGCGATCATGGTCAATTATCAGTTATTAGGGATTTGTGGTTGGTGCTTTGGTATTGTAGTCTATGCGGTACTCGGTGATTAATGGTGCAGCGAATGGATGGAGATCGGTGGTTGTGGACTTAGCGATATGGTGCTTTAGTTATAGCGATCGGTACTCGGTGACTCTGTGGTCGGTAGTGATGTGGATGTTTTCCCGAGTGTTTTGAGTGGAGCGATGGTAATTCCCGAGTACTTGTTTTCGATTACTCGTTGTGCTAGCAGTCGTAATGAGTTTTCTGAAGTGGATTTCTGGATAGCGATGGCATGTGTGGTTGTGGACGATCTGTGTGATGCTAATGGATGGTTAATGGTGTGGTTTGTGTGTGTGAATTGATGACAGTCAAGTTGTAAAGAACTTGTGCCAGAAAAACTTTCTTTAGTCTTTGCATGTGCAGATGGGCGTAGAGACGATCATGATTCTCGATTTGCGTGAAGTACGCTAGTGATTGCTGGTGGTTTGGATCGTTTGACAACAAGCAATGCGATCGGGCAAAGCGGTCGAACAGATCAATCTGTTGAGCGAAGAGGTCGAATAGATCGGTTAATCAAGCGGTCATACATTGGGCATCTGATCAGACGATTAATCTTCGAGTGGTCAAAAGCATCATCAATCGTCTGGAGACTCCGAAAAGGCGGCAACAATCATTCACCCTCTCTAATTGCAGTGATCGATCATACACCACGTATGATCTTGGCTTTATCCACTGAACTACAAAGGCATGTGGCACCGCTTGTTTTGGCTTGAGTTTCTGACTTCTAGTTTACTATTCCTTGATTTCGTCCTTTTCTACCCTTTTGATTTTTGGGTTTTTTTGCTTTTTTCTCGTTTTTCCGTTGTCCGTGATGAGCTAACCTATTTTTTTATTTTTATTTTCAATTTAATTATGCTAAATAAGCCATCATTAGTTACAGTATAAAATAAAGTAGTTATAATATAAAATAAGTTATAAGTCTATTTATTTCAGAGGAACTAAGCGGCCTGATGCCTGGTGGGCTGTTGCAAAGAAATGATGTGTTGACTTCGTAACTGCATGGCTGTTGTTTGACACTTCATCACTAGACCAGACACCAGGGGCGGACCCACCATTCGGGCATGCTCGGGCGGCCGCCCGAGCTCCGGCGCCGGCGGACCCCCCTGACTCCTGATCATGTCTCCTTCCTCTCCCTATATGCTGACTGCATTAGGCAATTCTGAGCGCTGCCCAGCTCGCTCTCCGTTCAATGCGCGAAGAGCCGGTAACCAACTTGAACCCAAAAAAGAATGCATCCTCTGTTTTGTGAGCACATTTTGGCTTGATTCAGTTGCTCGTTAGCAAAGATATATGTTTCTCAGCGTGTAGCACTTGCCGCAAACTTGAACTGTTCTAGCCACGGTGTTCAATAAAAAGACAGCATTTGGCCATTTGGAGGGATTTCCTTCGGAACAAGGAAGGTTTCAGATAGCCACTTGGGCCTTTGTAAATTGTTTTAGATTCTTCAATAATTTTCTATGTTTTTGGGCCTTTGTAAACTGTTTTAGATTCTTCAATAATTCAGAATGCTATAATGATGGAAATGAAGCATACTACATAGAGGAGATTATCATGTATTATCTAGATTCTTCAATAATTCAGAATACTATAACGATGGAAATGAAGCATACTACATAGAGGAGATTATCATGTATTATTGGGTTCTTTAGGGCAATCGAACTGTGTGATGCTTCATCATTGGTTGCAATCATGTTATTTTATGGTCTGAGTTGTTGAGTGTTCGTGCCCCATGCAGAATTGATAGGTAAGGTTCCACACCTAAGAGATAAATGAAAAACTTTGATGCTCTGTTTGCTTAGAATATTGTAGATTTGCGTAATATTCAAAGGACTTGATTGTGAAAAAAAAAATCAAGAAACGATTTCAAGACATGAAAACTTGATGAATGAAAATGCCTCGTTCTCCTAGATGTACTTAGTTATTTACTGGTATATTTTTTGTCTTCTTTTTTTATTGCATCTTTTATATTCTATTACCGAATTGTGACACTACTGATTTATCTATCTTTCACAATTAACATGTTGTTTCTTTTACAGCTCATCTACAATTGTGGATTAATCTTCATTAATGAGGTATTTCTCATTGTCCTTCCGTTATCTACATATGTTAACATGCGAATTGTAGTTGTTGTTTCTATTTCGTATCACATACTTTTATTAGTGTGATTGCAACATAGTTTGATGATGGATTGTTTTGCTTTTGGGTACTGCTGTTTATTTCACGCTTCCGACTTCAACCTACCTAGTTTTTTTCCTGGGTTCGTCATTGGACTTCGCCCTATCTAGATTATTTTTCTGGGTCCGCCACTGCCAGACACCCAGCTTTACGGTTCATCGCAATCGCATCGTAAATTTCCTGCAGAAATACTACGTGTTTTGTTCGTTTTATTTTGTGTAGATACTGTATGTTGAAATGAATAGGGCCATTGTTTTCTAGAAACGCGAGCGAGGAACGGACCACTGGATATTCACGCAAGGTAAACTTTACTAGTATAAAATGCTTCAACTATGCAGAATGGAGTGCCCAAATGGTGTTTAACCGGCTTATGCTCACATTTAAAAACTTGCCATCCGTTGCTTTACACTAAGCTCATAGTAGATGCAAGCATAGTGAGATTGACACCGCAACTCGAGCACCTCGAGCACCCGATGGACTATACTATACGACGCGATGGACAATCGGGACATTCTTGTCGTGCCTTAACCATTCGTTGGCGAAATTAGCTTCGGTTTTGCAGATAGGCAAACAGTTCATGTAATATTTCAAGTTATTAGCCTCACACATGGTCTGTTGTTTTCAGCTATAAGTTTTTATTACAGTTTATTAATTTAATAAATAATAAGTACTTAAATAAGTTAAGTTAAGAACAAAAACAAAACAAAACAGTCACATCCAGGGAGTCAGGACGGGTGCGTGGTTTCTCAGAAAATTAACATGTGTGTCACGCGCTCTTGTTTTGACCGAGAACTTTGTGGAACTTTCAGCCCGTTTATTTGAACTGAAATTTAGTTGTTTATGACTGAAATTGTATGTAACTAGTTAAAATTATGCTGTAGCTGATGTTGACTTATTTGGTATAATTAAATTTAAAAATTTTAAAATAGAAAAAATAGATTAGCCCATCACGTGTAATGCAAACGAATACATGAAAAAAGATTGGTAAAAAAGCTCAAAAAACTAAAAAAAAAGAAATTTATGAATAATAAAAAATAAATCAGAAATCAAAAGCTCAAACTGAAATAAACCGAAATTTTGTCACGGTGGATTAGCAGTTTCTGGAAAGCGGCCGTGCCAAACTTTCTTTCGGTCCCCTTTTGATTTCGCGGCTCTCCTCGAAGCGGGCGAGCGATGTGGACCTGCGGCATCTCTGTGGTTCAAGAGCGACGCGTAACTGAAGGCAGAGAAACGGATGCCATGGAGATGACACCGAGGTAAAAAGGGGTTACTTTCTCGCCCTTTAGTTTTGCTCGCCGGTGATAATCGCTCGGGTGCAAGCTTGTTCGATTGTGATCCCCGATAAGATTGTTATGTGTTAGTAGAAACGGGATCAGGATCGGGGTCGTAGGATTTACGATAGGATCGTACCTTGAAAATTGTGATTCTAGAAACTATAGGTTTGGCCCACTACATGGTTATGGTGGGATCGATAAGGGTCAGTATGATCCGACAAGATCGTAAATGGATCATGGTATTGACAATGCAACCTATATTATTGACAACCATTTGTGTCTTCTTTCGGTTTTCCCCCGTTGGCTAGCTTGAAATCTTGAAACGGGATGAAAAAGGGAAAGTGTCGAATTTTCACACGTTAGTTCCTTATGCTGACTGACAAAGAAATGTTTATCTGACATGTCAAACTGGTCCCGCTAATGCTAACCTAATAATATAGGACCAATATGACAACAGAGTGGGTTAAATGATATTTTTAAATTTTCTCCCAAATATTTTCCTAACCTTCTATACTTTTCTCAATAGTAATTTGTATGATTTTTAAAACATAACAAATGGTAGATAGATATTATTTATCTCTTCATTTACTTTGAGATTAATGCTACTCTTGTTAGAGAGGAATACATAGAAGCACTGCTATCTGAAAAATCCCGGCGTTACAGTAATTTCAACTCATGAACAATGAAAAACAACACTATTTTAAATCCAAAAAACTAGGAAACTTTTGATCTATAGATCCAAAAATTTGAAACTTAAAACAAAGCTAGATCATGACCTTAAGAACATATCCCAATTAAAAAATCTTGAAACAACTTAAGAAAATTGTGATTTTTCGGTTCATGAAACTCTATCATACCAAAACCAAGCCAAAATCTAAAATTAAGCTAACCGTCAAATTAAAACTCCAAATCACTTGAAATTTGGTATGAACATTCAACTCCCAACCACTTGAAATTTGGTATGCGTATTTTCTAAGATGTTAGGAACCCATTTCAATCAGCAATCAAGAAAAACAGCTAAAATTCTGACTTTTTCTGTTTGAAGGAATGTTGCACCAAAAACGGCTCAAAAATAAAAAAAGTGAATATGACTTGTTCGTGGGTGAACGATGGTCGAGATATCTTTAGAAATATTCCTATATATCACAGCAAGCTAGAATGCCAAAGAAATTGATGTAGAAACAACCGGATCAATAAATCACTCAGAGAGACCAAAAAGAGCAAAAACCAGATTTCTTCATGAACTTGCCAACCAAGTGCCTTGATGGATGGAGATTAATTTTCAGATATTATCTCTATCTCTTACACGTTTTTGGCATAGCAAGATCAAAAAGGAAGAGAAAATAGTAAAAACTAACCACATAAATAGCAAATTAATCAACACAAGAAAGATTCATAGAAATGCATAAAGATTGATGCATTGTTATTTAAGGATAAAAGGTTTACAGCTATTTCACCTGGAAGGCAAGAGAGTACAGTACAACACTCAACTTCTCTTAAACCCTAACCCTAAAACTCATGAACACTTGGTCTCAAGAGAGAATAGTTAGATGGTTAACTACAAGTCTCAATCCCAATCCGTTAAATAGATATACTAGCCAACCCCATGTAATCTTTAGTGGATACTATCTACTTAGCACATATGGAGAACTCGATAACCACAAACACGAGTTTTAACTTGTACACTACACTTATGCACGCTTTTTAAAGCTTGTAAATTGAATCCGCTAAATCCTTAGTCTTAATCCATTTTAACATTCTCAGCTTCTTCTTGACCTAAATCGCTGTGCCAAGTACTGCTCAAACATCGTAGTTTTTCACCAAGATAGTTTTCGGTATTCTGGTGGTTAAACTACCAAAATACATTTTCTTTACCCGATCATCTCCTTTCATTGTAAGCAATTGCCATGCTTGCTATGTGTAGGTGCACCACTGACTTGCTACGCATTTGCAAGCCTCTCTCATTCTGGTTCTACAGGATTATGCCTTACTTGGACCGACCAAGACACATGGTGCAACCCGTCACTCGAACTTCCCTTCAACACTTCCCGCCTTTCTTGTGCCATGCATGAGCTCATCCATCTTGTCCAGCATCCTTGATCATTCCGGATTTCGGCTCTTCCATAAGCGTAGCCCTGATCATCGTTGTTGATCATGGTTGACTCCAAGTGAGTATACACATCCAAAGTCAAAGAAATTATTTTCGGACACAAGTTCTTTACACCTTGACCCACGTTAGTACTAACATGTCTCATATAACCTATAACCACTGACCTATGTCACCAAATCATCTCTTGACTTAAATTTATCAAATTATCCATTTCTGCAAGCTATTTAGAAAAATACATAAATTTACAAATTTTCACTTCTCTAAAATAACAATAATTCATCATAACAAAACTATAAACCTTCTCGTATAGCCCTTCAGACAACTATGCAATTACTCTAGGAAATGTATGGCAATCACACTTTATTTTCAACAAGTTGAAGCTGAACCAAGAATCCATGTCAACTAGGGACTCAAAGGTCAAAGCGGGTCAAAATTGGTTCACCAGTCACCACCCCACCAAACAGAAGTGAAAGGCAGCTGAGCTCCCAATTTCCACATGGCCCCTCTTGATTATCCTGATGTCTTCGTCCATTTTTATATGGTATCTTGCTGTTCGATTCCTCATTCTTTATCAGTGAGGAGTTGGGAAGATAACATTTTGTACACATTGCTTTTGCTTCTCTTTAAGATACCAATGACTTTCCCAAAACAGTCAGGCCATACGTAAGCTCGATTTGACAGAGACAAAGCCAAATTTGGTACTATTTTACACTGTATTTATAAAACTAGCCGTATGCCAAACGTATTTGTAAAAATATCACTTCTGACGTCTGGCGAGCGGGCAGCAGTGCCTGTGAGACGACAGGTGGCGAGGCCGCAGACGTCAGGTGCTTACCGCCCCGCCAGCAGACGGCAGGCAACCTGCCACCCGGTGGGGGCCGGTAGGCAGGCCTGCTATCCAGTGAAGGGGCGGCAGGTGATAGCTGCCTTAATTACCCATATAAATTTTTTATTTATATTTTTTGAATTTTTAAATATAACAAATGAGCTCTACAAATTACAAAAATTTATGTATAGTCTTTCGACATAACGTACTTTATAGTATAATGTTTTTAGAAATTTTATCGTTGTGAATGTTGCTAAAAAGTTTATAAAATTTTGATAATTTTATGAGTTTTTACGTATACCAAATGAGCTCTAAAAATTATGAAATTTTATGTGAAGCCTTTCGATACGCTCATAGTTATTGTGTAATTTCTAAGAATTTTATTTGGTCTGAGTTTGCTATGTTAATTCATGAATTCACGGCCAGTGAATTTAATCGTGAATTTAATATATGATGAAATTAAACTGAATAAATGTGGAAAATTTGGATTATATGAAATTCCTCAAAAATTACACAATAACTACGACTAGGTCGGGATGCTTCACATAAAAGTTCATAATTTGTGAAGCTCATTTGATATACATAAAAATACATAAAATATCAATATTTTATGAAATTTTGAGCAACATTCACAATGGATAAAATTATCTAAAAATTAAACTATCATGTACGTTGTGTCGCGAGGCTGTGCATAAATTTTTGTAATTTTTTGATCTCATTTGCTATATTAAAACATTCAAACAAATACTAAACAAAAAATTGGTAATTAAACTGGTTAATCAGCCAACTTAATCACCTGCCGCCTGGTGAGGAGATGGCAGGTGATGAAGCCTACTTAATTACCTCTTCTAATTTTTATTTAATATTTGTTTGAATTTTAAAATATGCCAAATGAGCTAAAAAATTTATTTAAATGTATGTACAGTCTTCTGTCACAACATACTTGACAGTGTAAGTTTTTGATAATTTTATTCATTGTGAATATTACTAAAATATTTATACAATTTTGATATTTGTATGAACAAGCTACAAAAATTATGAAATTTTATGTGAAAATTTCTGATATAATCATAGTTATTGTATAAATTTTTAGAAATTTTATGTTATCCTAATTTGCCACATTTATTCATATTAATTTGATCTTGAATTTACAGCCGATGAATTTAATTCATGATTAAATTAACCTAAATAAATGTAACAAATTCGGAGTACATAAATATCACAAAAAATTATACAATAACTATAACTGTGTCGGGAGGCTTCATATAAAATTTCGTAATTTTTGAAACTTGTTTGTTACATTCAAAAGTTTATGAATTTTTGAGCAATATTCGCATTGGATAAAATTATCCAAAAATTACACTACGAGGTACGTAATGTTTTGTTATTTTTTTAGCTTATTCGGTATATTTAAAAATTCAAACAAACACTAAATGCAAAAAATTAGGGTAGGTAATTAAACCGGCTAATTAGCCGGCTTAATCACCTGCCACCCCCCTCACCAGATGGCAAGTATTGGGAGATGAGCAATGTTTCTCTAGCAATTGCATTCTTCTTAGATCCTCGCTACAAGATAGAGGCGGTTGAATTTTACTATAAAGAGATGTCTGACAACAATGGAATCAATGATATAGCTGAATTTAAGAAGGTTGTTTAAGAGTTGTTTGATTATTATATATCCCTTTATAGTAATCATGTAATCAACACTATGCAACCTCTAGCTGGAACTTCTTGTCAAAATGTGGATCCCGATGATAAGCCAAAAAAGAGAAAGCTAACCGCTTTTTTAAAGGATATAAGTAAAGTCAACCAAGAAATATTTGACTTAGAGAAATATTGCAATGACCCAGTGTTGAAATGGCCTGAGCATGAATTCTTTTACGTTTTGGCCTAGTGGAAGACTCTAAGGGGTAAAGTATCCTATCCTTGCTCAAGTCGCAAGGGATTGGCTATTCTAGCATCAACAGTTGCATCTGAATTTGCCTTTAATGCTGGAGGAAGAGTGATTGACAAATATCATAGTTGTTTGGATCCTGAAGTTGTTCAAGCCTTGATTTGCACCAAGGATTGGATAAGAGAATCTAAGAGAGATAAACAAATGAAATATGCAAAGGATGACCTTCTAAATTATGCGTTATGTGTCTAACATTTTGGCTACTAATTTATTTGTATTCATTTGTTTCAGATCAAAGCGATGTAGCTTCAATTATGGAGGATGTAGCTATTCTTGATATAATGACAAAGTTGAAGATGATGAAGGTATATCAAGTACAACAAGTTATTTTGCTATTAGATGCTTATGTAATTAGATATCTCAATTATCCGCCATTATGATTGCAACATTGTGGACATGGAGGAAAATTAGAGCTCATTGTGACTAGAACTAGAATAGATGTTATTCCATTTTGTAGTCGATACTTAGTTATATATTGTATGTATATTCTGTACTTGTGTAGTTGTGTTATTACTGGCTCCAGAAGTCTAGCCTCTATCAGCATAGCTAAGGTGGGTTGGTTGAGTGATGGGAGCTCTACCTAAAGATTTCAAGATGGTCTCACTGATGGGAGTTTTGCTTATGTATGATGAATGACTTTTGTTATGTTCTACTTGAATTTGCAGCTAAAGTTGTAGGATTACTTTTGTTGTGCTTATGTATGATGAATCACTTTTGTTGTGCTGTACGTAAATCATTTATATATGATGAATGACTTTTGTTGTGTGTTATGTACGATGAATGACTTTCGTTGGCTAAATGTGTAACGTAAATTTGCCGCTAAAGTTGTAGGATATCCAGATCCGACTGAATTAAGTATATATTTGATTTGAATTCGAATTCGTTATAATATTTTATTCATATTCGTGTTCGAGAATATTCAAATTTATATTAATTTACAAAATACGAATATAATCCGTTTCCACTCCTACTTGTGGCTGTCGAGAGGCCGGGGCAGAGCGCTCATCTCGCCGTTTGCAAACCGTGCTCGACCAACGCGTTGGAATATAGGAGACTAGGAGATTAGTGCTCGAATTCATCAATATCTTTGTAAATTCTAGGCAGATCTTTGGATGGATAGATTGATTGCGCCCAAAGAGAAAAGAGAGATGAATAAATCGATTGGGCTCGAATAAGTAAGCTATCGAGATGATGGCTCGATGTTTTGCACAGGGCTTCAGCATTACGGCATTTGAATATTTAGTACTAGTACTGGCATTTTCCAGTCACGTGTTTGAATATTTAGTCCTAGTACTGGCATTTTCCAGTCACGTACAAAGGGGCCGCTCCAAACAACTTATGCCTACGAGCAGTTAGTTGAAATTACACTGTTAATTGAAATTACACTGTAGTGGCTGTTAGTTTTTCGAGTAATTTAATTAAAAATAAAGAAAAATATAACACACTATTATATCTTTACAGATAATATAACAGAAAAATAAAAACAAAAAGATAAAAGATAAAATGAGAAGCCAGTGCTTTGGAAGTAGCTTCTAACTTGAAAAAACTAAAGCCGCTTTACCCATGCACATCGAAACGAGATGTGCAAAGATGTGCCCCCTGTAAGATCGAGGAGGCCGACTAGAGGGGGTGAATAGGCGGTTTTAAAATTTTCGTCTAATTCTAATTAGCAATTTTAAACTTGATGGATATACTAGAGCAAGATAGCAATAACACGACTAATCAATCTAGTAAGGCTCAAACAATTACTAGCACAAGTAATCGACCAAGAGCAATATCAAATAGTAGAGATCAACAATTGCTACTCTAACTAATCAAGCAATCAAGTAATATGAAAGAAGAGCGTTGCTTGAATGAAAATGATCACAAGAGAGCAAACCACAATTGACACGATTACTTTTTACCATGGTGATCAGAGACTTGCCGGTCTCCCCTAGTCCACGTTGAGGTAAGCCCGAACAAATCGGACCGGCTCCACGAATGAGCCTAAACACCTCGATCACTATTGGTAGCCCTTTCCCTCTCCGGGTAGGCGAGCTCCAAGCCTTCACAATCTTTCGGGCCTTCTCACAATCTTCTTGAGAAGATCACCGAACCTCCGCCAAGCCGTCTAGGTGCCGGCAAGCACCAAGAGAATAGATCACAGCGGCTTGATCTCACTCAAGTGCCTAATGGATCAACTAGAATGCAATGCACTTGAATTTTGGGTCAACTACCTCAATTGAATGCACAAGTGAGTGAATGAGGTGTGAGAGGTTGCACTAAGCTCAAATGTATTCAATGGAGGTTCAACAACATCTACAAGTTCTGGTGGGGATGTATTTATACCCTCACCAACCTCAAATAGCCGTTACAATAAACAATCCTGAAAATTCAGGAAATCCGGAAGTACCGCAGGTATAACCGCGGTACTTCCGGATTGTCGCTGATCGGTCAGAACGGCTATGTCAGTGAGTCAGAAGTGACCGTTGGTCAATGAGTGCGGTACTACCGCCGTTGAAATCGCGGTACTTCCGGAAGTCCGGAAGTTCCACTCCATGACCCGGTACTTCCGAACTCAGCGAGTTTAAGTTTTATTCCCAGCGCTCTCTGGAAATAACGTTCCGCACGGGTATCCGGAACTTCCGCACATGCGGTAGTTCCGCAGGTCAATCCGCGGTACTTCCGTTTTCCGAGAGGCTAAGTTAAACTCCGGGCGCTCTCTGGAAATAAAGTTCCGCTCGGGTGCCCGGTACTACCGGCCATCCGGTAGTTCCGCAAGTCAACCCGCGGTACTTCCGTTTTCCGAGAGACTAAGTCTGAGTCCGGGCGCTCTCTGGAAAAAACGTTCCGCCCGGGCGCCCGGTACTTCCGGCCCTGCGGTAGTTCCGCCCAGACAACACCGGAACTACCGGATTTTCTGACAATGCACAGATTTGATTTGATTTTAATTTCTAAGTGCATGCATGATCCTAAATTGATCCATAGGGCACATTTGAACATGATCAAGCAATCACCATGATCCCTCTTAATAGTACGGCGTCTATCCTATAATCCGGTCTTCCAACCTAACTCCAAGACCGGTAAAATAAAATAGATACCTAAACTATTTACCTTGTCGCCCTAGAGATCTTTGAATCTTCATGGGATATTTTGTGAGCCTCTTTCTTTGCCATTTGAACTTATCCTTTCAAACACTTAATGCACACATTAGTCCCATATTCACATAATTTCATTAATTACCAAAACCAATATTTTTAGGGGCCTAGATGCTTTCAATCTCCCCCTTTTTGGTAATTGATGACAACAAGAGCAAATTTTGAGAAGAATTTAAGATTTGGATATACTCCTAGTTTGCAAGTTGTATATCACAAGGTCTTTGAAATTTTAGCAGTTTAGAACATGGGGAATTTTTGCATTTTAGAAACTAATAAGAAAGAGCTCCCCCTAAACATGTGCATTAAATTTTATAAGAATTTATCAGGCATGATTACATCATAGCATTACAGCACATTCACCAAAATTCAAAGATACGCAATAGACAAGTAAATAAGCATTGCATTAAGGGCATAACATAGTTCATTACAATGCATCAGAAATTAAAATACTAAACATCCACAGAGTTTAAGCAACACATACGCATTACATGGTTCATTTCACCATACTTTATTACAAAGCCAAATAGATAGATAAGACTTAAACTTCTCCTTGCTACATTCCCCCCTTTGGCATCGAAGTACCAAAAAGGAGCTAGTCCTGAGCTGCACTGGGAGAAGGAGGACCGCGGCGACGAGTGCGACGAGAATAGCGAATTGGATCCACAACACTCTCAAGGGACGAGACGCGATCACCAAGAGAAGACACAGTGGTGATCAAGACATCCTGGCGCTCCTCAAGCCTGAGAATGGCGGAGTAGATCTGGGATAGAGAGACATCACCCTCGCCCTGGAGAGGAGGATCAGCAGCTGCCTGAGGCTGAGGCTGACGCTAAGGCTGTGCACGGGGACGAGCAGGAGCAGGAACAGGAGGCTCTGCACGAGGCTTGTATGGCTTGTGCGGGGTGCAGAGTGCTCCTCGGTATCCAGTCTTGCGAATGATCACAGCCATAATGAATGGTGCAAAGTTGATCCTTTTCTGTTTGTCATTCTAATTGGTGTCGATTCCCCTAATGATAAGATCCGCCACATCAAACTTTTGGCCGCGCATAATGTAATCAATCACATTCCACGCATGGCCACGAATAGCATCATAATTTTCACTCTTGGGAAAAATGGTGTGGTTGATGATCCTGTTGACAAGGCTGAGAATAGGGAGTAGACCAATTATCGTCCCCAGCGTCTTTTCAGCTGCTTGGTCATAATACTCTGAATATGCAGCAATAGGAAAAGTACTGGTTTCCGTCCCAAGTGCCAACTCAAACTCGTGCCTGGTGCACTCAATGAACTGTGTTCCAGTCATCCAACTCAGGTGCTCAAAGTTGGGAGAGATATACATGGTAGCATAAAACTGCCGAATCATATTGTCCATGTAGTTGCACTTGAATGCAACAATATGATGGATCTCGGCTTGCTGAAAAAGCTGATAAACACCGCTAAACTTGTCAATCTGTGACAAGTGATCCCAATCCACATACTTGTGTGCAGCAAACTTGCGAGCAGGACCATACATCTCTTGGTACACCTTCTCTTGAAACTTGGAATGAAACTGGGGGTTCATAGAGTTGCGAGGGCGGACATACTGACTGCGGCGACGAAGGATGGCATAGTCCTCATTTGTGATCGTGGAGAGGTCCACTTCTTCATCTGCAGTTGCCGCAGGCATCTCCTCATCTGAAACTGCATACTCCTCGCTCTCATGCGAGGCCTCGGATCCGCTCTCATGCGAATCCTCTGAGTCACTCTCAGGGTCGGAGGCGGGACCCTTGCCCATATGCTCCGCCGTCTGAGATGCAGGAGTCGAGGAGGAGGATTGACCAGCAGTGCCCCCATAGGACTTGTGGGAAACATTCTTCATCCTCGGCATCTTCAATGACATATTAGGATAATCAAGGTGTGAGGTAGGATAAGTGAAAATAGATTTGAAATTGAACGTAATGAGTTTCTACTGTTCCAGGAAAAACGGAAGTACCGGCGGCAAAACTGCGGAACTTCCGGGAAATCCGGTAGTTCCGGCATTAAACATGCGGAACTTCCGGGACCCCGGTAGTTCCGGCCGCTCGGCCGGTAGTTCCGGTTTTTCTGGACATTTCTAGGGCATGTTAAAAATTGAATCTTTTGGGGTATTTCTTGGATTGAATCCAATGCATGTATGAACAAACATCCTAATACCCCAAACAAACTATTTTGCCCAAAGAAACTATAGCAAAAATCGCTACATTTCAAATTTAACCTAATTTCAACCCTAGGGTCCTTAGAACAAGTTAAAGAGGGATTTGATCCGATTTACCTTGTGGAGTCGAAGGAGAGGAACCCTGGGAGTGCAAGGAATCGCCCAAAAACGAAAAGCTCCCCTCGGATTCGAAGATCGGGAGAGGAGGAGGAGTTTTGGGAGAGAGAGAGGTTTGAAGAGAGGAGAGGAGGAGGAGGAAGAGGCGTCTGCGGTTTGGGAGTGAGAGAAAGAGAGAGAAAAACGGTAGGAGCTAAGAGAGAGGAGTAAAAGCAGGTCGACGGTTTTGGAAACCGCAGCAAATCCCGCAGAAAACGGTAGTACCGCGCGTAACACGCCGGTAGTTCCGTTTTCACAGAAATTCCGGAAGTTCCGCGGCTTACATTGCGGTAGTTCCGGTTTTTCTGTCAGGAGCGGAAGTACCGCACAATGAACTGCGGTAGTTCCGGATTTTCTGGAACTTTTCAAGATTTGACTTTTAGAACTTGAAATTTTGCAAATGATCCCTAGTTTTGCATCCAACTAAAGTCATTCAGGATCATTATGCATCAATTGAGCTAATGCTATATTTTGAAACTAATTTTTATGAATTTAAACGAATTTTTGACCAAAAGAGGGGAAAATCCAATAAAAATCCATATAAGCACAACAAGTGAGCAGAAAAGGATGAAATGAGATTTCAAGCTACATTTGAGTAGTCTATGACATTTAATTCATTCCTCAATTTGCAAAAGCGGCTTTCATCTAATGGTTTGGTGAAAATGTCCGCTAGTTGATTTTCGGTTCGGATGTGGCTAATTTCAATATCTCCCTTGCTCACATGATCTCTCAAGAAATGGTGGCGTATATCTATATGCTTGGTTCTTGAGTGTTGAACGGGATTGTTGGATATTTTGATAGCACTATCATTATCACACAAAAGAGGCATTTTATCAAATTTAATCCCATAATCCAACAATGTTTGCCTCATCCAAAGCAATTGAGCACAACAACTTCCCGCGGAAATATATTCGGCTTCGGCGGTTGAAAGGGCTACGGAATTTTGTTTCTTGGATGACCAACACACTAGAGACCTTTCTAGAAATTGGCAACTACCCGAGGTGTTTTTTCTATCCACTTTGCATCCCACGTAATCGGAATCCGAATATCCAATTAATTCAAATTTTGCACCTTTGGGATACCAAAGCCCTATGCTTGAGCAATGCTTTAAATATCTTAAAATCCTCTTTACGGCCACTAAATGGCACTCTTTTGGAGAAGCTTGAAAACGTGCACACATGCATACACTAAACATGATATCGGGCCTAGATGCGGTAAGATAAAGCAAACTACCAATCATGGATCTATAAAGCTTTAAATCTACCGACTTACCTTCTCCGTTGAGGTCTAGGTGCCCGTTTGTTGCCATGGGTGTCTTGATGGGTTTCGCTTCTTCCATTCCGAATCTCTTGAGTAGATCTTTAACATACTTCGTTTGGCTTATAAACGTCCCGTCTTTAAGTTGTTTGATTTGAAGTCCAAGGAAATAGCTTAGTTCACCAATCATTGACATCTCAAATTCCCTAGACATCATCTCACCAAATTCTTTGCAAAAGTCTTGATTAGTAGAACCAAATATAATATCATCAACATAGATTTGACATACAAAGAAATCATCTCCAATAATTTTTGTGAATAGAGTTGTATCTACTTTACCAACTTTAAAGCCTTTTGATACAAGAAAGTTACGAAGGCGCTCATACCAAGCTCTAGGAGCTTGCTTTAAACCATATAGCGTCTTTGATAATCTATACACATGATTAGAGTATTTAGCATCTTCAAATCCCGGGGGTTGTTCTACAAATACTAATTCGGAAATTGTACCATTAAGAAATGCACTTTTGACATCCATTTGAAACAACTTAATGTCAAAGCATGATGCAAAGGCAAGCAAGATTCTAATTGATTCAAGTCTAGCAACGGGCGCAAAAGTCTCATCATAATCTAAGCCCTCGACTTGAGTATAACCTTGAGCTACTAACCTTGCTTTATTTCTTACCACAATTCCGTTCCCATCTTGTTTGTTCCGGAAGACCCATTTTGTGCCAATGACATTGTGCTCCTTGGGTCTCTCCACCAAAGTCCAAACATCGTTTTGAGCAAAATTATTCAACTCTTCATGCATACCATTTATCCAATCCGGGTCATCTAGTGCTTCTTCTACACGCTTAGGTTCAAGTGAAGATACAAAAGAATAGTGTTCACAAAATGAAGCTACTCTAGAGCGAGTTTGAACACCCTTACTCACGTCACCCAATATTTGGTCAATTGGATGATCCTTGGCTATTGCATTGTGAATCTTGAAAATATTTTGCGGTTGATCCTTTTCTTCATCTTCTATAATTTGAACATCGTTTGTTGTGGAAGAAGAGGGTGGTTCCACTTGTCTAGATGAGCTTGGTGATGTTGGATCCTCTTTTGGCTTGATGTCTCCGATTTGCATGTTCTCCATTGCCTTGCGAAGACTTTCATCTTCTACATCATCCAAGTTCTTATGCTCTTCTTGAGAGCCGTTAGTTTCATCAAATTGAACATCACACGATTGTTCTACTAAACCCGAATTTTTATTAAAGACCCTATAGGCTTTACTACTTGAGGAATACCCTAAAAGGAAGTCTTCATCACATCGACTTTGAAATTTTGAGAGCCGAACACATTTCCTTAGAATATAGCATTTGCAACCAAATACTCTAAAGTAAGAGATGTTCGGTCTCCTTCCAACAAGAAGCTCATAGGAAGTCTTTTTCAAGAGTCGATGTAAATAGAGGCGATTTATGGCATGACATGCGGTGTTGATAGCTTCCGCCCAAAACTTGTCGGAAGTATTATATTCATCAAGCATTGTCCTAGCCATTTCAATTAATGTTCGATTTTTCCTCTCTACAACTCCATTTTGCTCCGGAGTGTAGGTAGTGGAAAACTCGTGCTTTATTTCAAGTTCATCACAAAAGTCTTCAACTTTTGTATTTTTGAACTCGGAACCATTGTCACTTCTAATTTTCTTTATTTTAAAATCAAATTCATTTTGGGCCCTTTTTGAAAAACTTTTGAAAATCCCGGAGGTTTCACTTTTGTCATTTAGGAAGAAGACCCATGTATATCTAGAGTAATCATCCACAATGACTAAACAATAGCTATTACCTCCAATGCTCTTATAGGTTGTTGGCCCGAACAAATCCATATGTAAAAGCTCTAATGGCCTAGAAGTTGACATGATACTTTTGGAAATGTGAGAATTAGCGACTTGTTTTCCGGCTTGACAAGCACTACAAAGTCGATTTTTCTCAAACTTCACATCCTTCAAGCCAACCACTAAGTCATGCTTAAAAAGCTTTTTGAGTTGAACCATTCCCACATGACCTAGCCTTCTATACCACAACCAACCCAACGAAGTTTTTGCAATTAAACAAGTTTTCAAACAAGACTCATTTGAAGAAAAATCTACCAAATAGAGATTCCCAAATCTAAAGCCTTTGAAGACTAGTTCATTATTATTATCTTTTGAGATTAAAACATTTTCTTTTGAGAATGAGCATGTTAAGCTTAGATCACATAATTGAGCAACGGATAGAAAATTAAAATTTAATGTTTCAACTAGAGATACATTAGAAATTGAAAGGTCGTTTGAGATAGCGATTTTACCCAATCCCAATACCTTTCCTTTGCTATTATCTCCAAATGTGATCTTGTCATTGCTTCCATCCTCAAAGGTGGTGAACATCTTCCGGTCTCCGGTCATGTGTTGGGTGCAACCGCTATCCAACACCCAATGCCTTCCACCGGTTTTGTAGTTCACCTACAAAAGAAAATCAAGTTCTTTTAGGTACCCAAATTTGTTTGGGTCCTTGGAGGTTAGTGACCAAGGTTTTGGGTACCCAAATGGATTTCTTTTTAGCACCCAAAATCGAGGTGCCAATGAAATGAACAATAACATTTCCATTTGTAGATTTTCTAAGCATATAACAAGAATCATATAGACCAATAGAATGCTTGTTATTCTTAGAACAATCATCTTGAGCATGTCCAACACACCGGCATTTTGTGCAATACTTACCATTTTCCTTTACAAACCTTGGAGGCCTGTATACCGGCTTCTTACCCTTTTGGGGGACATATCCAAGTCCCTCTTTGTTAAAGTAGCATCTTTGATCACTTAGTAACTTATCAAGGGTTTCCTTTCCCTTGTAAGCCCTCTCTAAACTTTTGTTTAATTTTAGCACTTGTTCTTTTAAATTTTTGTTTTCATTAGCAATAACATCATCATGAACAAGATTTAAAGCATTTCTAGTATCTACACTAGATGAACAAGGTATGGCAAGTAAATCATCACAACAAGTAGATATGCTAGACTTTGAAATTTCTATACTAGACATTTCATTCAAGATATTGCAAGTAACTCCAATGCTAGTACTAGATTTGTGATTTTCTTGGAGAAGCAAATCATGAGCTTTCTTTAGCTCCTCATAAGAGTCTTTGAGAGAGATGTGTTCTCTCTATAAGACCTTAAACTTTGATTTTTCTTTTCCAAGAAATTCATTCAATTCAACTAACATATTCATCAAGTCATCATATGAAGGCTCATCATCATCAAGCAATTTTACCTTTTCCCCTTTAACCATAAGGCATGTAGGAGTGGAGAATAGTGATGGAGCCTCCTTGATGACGATGCCCACAAGCCCCTTCTTCTTGGGAGATTCGTCCTCGCTTGAGTCGGAGTCCGAATACTCCTCTTCGGAGTTCCACTCACCAATATGAGCTTCATTCTTGCCATCCTTGTGAAGCTTCTTGAAGAGCTTCTTCTTGCCGTTGTAGTTCTTCTTCTTTGATGACTTCTCCTTGTCATCCTTCTTTGTTGGACATTGAGAGGCAATGTGCCCCTTTTCATCACATTCATAGCAACGAATGTTGCTAAACTTCTTGTTGGAGGAAGAATGTCATTTCTTGGTCTTCTCATGGCTTGTGCTTCGATATGGGCGCCTTCTCATGAACTTCTTCATTCTCCTTACTAGAAGCGCAAATTCTTCTTCGGAGTCCTCCTCATCATCTTCTTCGGATTCTTCACTCATCACCGCTTTAGCCTTGAAGGCGGTGATCTTCTTATTCTTGGAAGAAGATTGCTCCAAGAGCTCTTCCTTGTCTTTCTTGTAGAGCTCGTTGGTGATGAGGTTGCCCAACAATTGCGTTGGTGTCATTCTTGCCAACTCCGGTGAGTTGAGGAAGAGAGTCACCAACACTTCATATTTCTCCGGCAAGGCCCTAAGCATCTTCCGAACAATATCAAGATCGGAAAGGTTAGTTCCAAGGCCTTTAAGCTCATTCACGATGTTGTTGAGCCTTGAGTACATCTCATTTATGTCTTCATGGGGCAACATTGTGAATGTCTCATATTTGATTCTAAGCCGATGCAATTTGGCCTCCTTGACCGTGGATGTCCCTTCGTGTATTTCCGAAAGGGTAGTCCAAATAGCATGAGCCGTCTCAAGATTGCTCACCCTATTGAACTCATCCGCGTTCAAGGCTCCAAATAAAGCATTCATAGCTTGGGCGTCTACATGAGCATTACGCCCGTCTTGGTCCGTTGGGTGATCCGGATCAAGAGCCATAACGTAACCCTTATTTACGACTTTCCAAATTTGAGGACTCATGGCCTTTAAATAAATAGACATCCTAATTTTCCAATATGCATAATTTGAGCCATCAAAGAGAGGTGCCTTTCCTATTGCTATACCCTCACTAGCCATCATTTTCTCTCTAGACGGTTAAGTCTAAAATTGAGAGACCAAGCTCTGATACCACTTGTAAGATCGAGGAGGCCGACTAGAGGGGGTGAATAGGCGGTTTTAAAATTTTCGTCTAATTCTAATTAGCAATTTTAAACTTGATGGATATACTAGAGCAAGATAGCAATAACACGACTAATCAATCTAGTAAGGCTCAAACAATTACTAGCACAAGTAATCGACCAAGAGCAATATCAAATAGTAGAGATCAACAATTGCTACTCTAACTAATCAAGCAATCAAGTAATATGAAAGAAGAGCGTTGCTTGAATGAAAATGATCACAAGAGAGCAAACCACAATTGACACGATTACTTTTTACCGTGGTGATCGGAGACTTGCCGGTCTCCCCTAGTCCACGTTGAGGTAAGCCCGAACAAATCGGACCGGCTCCACGAATGAGCCTAAACACCTCGATCACTATTGGTAGCCCTTTCCCTCTCCGGGTAGGCGAGCTCCAAGCGTTCACAATCTTCCGGGCCTTCTCACAATCTTCTTGAGAAGATCACCGAACCTCCGCCAAGCCGTCTAGGTGCCGGCAAGCACCAAGAGAATAGATCACAGCGGCTTGATCTCACTCAAGTGCCTAATGGATCAACTAGAATGCAATGCACTTGAATTTTGGGTCAACTACCTCAATTGAATGCACAAGTGAGTGAATGAGGTGTGAGAGGTTGCACTAAGCTCAAATGTATTCAATGGAGGTTCAACAACATCTACAAGTTCTGGTGGGGATGTATTTATACTCTCACCAACCTCAAATAGCCGTTACAATAAACAATCCTGAAAATTCAGGAAATCCGGAACTACCGCAGGTATAACCACGGTACTTCCGGATTGTCGCTGACCGGTCAGAACGGCTATGTCAGTGAGTCAGAAGTGACCGTTGGTCAATGAGGGCGGAACTACCGCCGTTGAAATCGCTGTACTTCCGGAAGTCCGGAAGTTCCGCTCCATGACCCGGTACTTCCGAACTCAGCGAGTTTAAGTTTTATTCCCAGCGCTCTCTGGAAATAATGTTCCGCACGGGTATCCGGAACTTCCGCACATGCGGTAGTTCCGTAGGTCAATCCGCGGTACTTCCGTTTTCCGAGAGGCTAAGTTAAACTCCGGGCGCTCTCTGGAAATAAAGTTCCGCTCGGGTGCCCGGTACTACCGGCCATCCGGAAGTTCCGCAGGTCAACCCGCGGTACTTCCGTTTTCCGAGAGACTAAGTCTGAGTCCGGGTGCTCTCTGGAAAAAACGTTCCGCCCGGGCGCCCGGTACTTCCGGCCCTGCGGTAGTTCCGCCCAGACAACACCGGAACTACCGGATTTTCTGACAATGCACAGATTTGATTTGATTTTAATTTCTAAGTGCATGCATGATCCTAAATTGATCCATAGGGCACATTTGAACATGATCAAGCAATCACCATGATCCCTCTTAATAGTACGGCGTATATCCTATAATCCGGTCTTCCAACGTAACTCCAAGACCGGTAAAATAAAATAGATACCTAAACTATTTACCTTGTCGCCCTAGAGATCTTTGAATCTTCATGGGATATTTTGTGAGCCTCTTTCTTTACCATTTGAACTTATCCTTTCAAACACTTAATGCACACATTAGTCTCATATTCACATAATTTCATTAATTACCAAAACCAATATTTTTAGTGGCCTAGATGCTTTCACCCCCACAGCACCGCACTCATGCCTGCCTGCCACACCGCCATCCTGACGAACATGCATGGTCAAAGATGGATTTCCTTTATCTATTACTGTTGCAACATTCTTTTTTTAATGTAAACCCTTTAGCATTTATTTTTATAAAAATAACTCTTTTTTGAATTTAAAAGACACGACGACCGATACGTGTCATTTACTATATCTCTAACTCGGGAGAAGCCGAACGGTACGACAGACGAAGTGTGCTCAGCAGGCAGACGGCCCAGGCAGCTACCGAGCTATGGCTGCTCAGCAGCGGCCTGTCCAGCTAGTCCTTTCTAGAGAACTTGTTCTAGAGTGGTAGAGTAGTCTAGACCAGGGTTCGGAAATCCCGGCTGTAACCGGGATGAAAATAACCGTCCAAAATTCAAATTTTAAAAAATTGAATTTGTAGATGTTTGAATGGGTTCCAGGGGCATTGTAGATACATTGGATGCTTAAGCATCTGGTTAGGAACATGTCGGGCCCATAGGGCATGATAAAGTAGTCTTTTTGTCTATTGCATGTGAAGGAAGTTGTTCTCTGCATGTGGGGGGAGAAAAGGTAGCTGGCTGCAGCAGTGCATCGCATTATTGGGTCTCTGAGAGCAGCAGGAAAGCAGAAGGGAGAGGAGAGAGCAGCAGCATCCAATTGCTAGCAGCAGCAGCAGCAGGAGCAGCAAAGCAGCAGCAGCCAATTGCTAGCAGCTTTCTGGTCATTCTTGTTTAAGATAGTTTATTATATGGATCTGAGCAATATTAGCAACATTCTTTGCACCGCTTGAGATATTACCTTTATCCAGATTTTGTCATGTTTCATGTGACTAATTGTGTATGTAATACTCCATTTGTGTCTAGTAGATGTTGTTTTTACCTCTAGCATAGGGCATAAGGCTTGGAGAAGATTGACCGTGGCCATCTTACCTAATGCTCCTATATTTTGTACTCCAAGATCTTGTTTAACCCTCCATGCCTAGTGTTACTTCACCCTTGAAAAGTTAAACTACAATTATTGAGGGAGGGATGTCATATATAGGGAAAATGTCAGAAATTACCTTGAAATTGTAGAACAACAAACTTGCAATGGTAGATAGAAGATGAGTTGATGTGCAAGAGCATGATGACCTTCTATAGATTGTACAACATACTAACTCATGCTACTGAGTCCAGCAGATGTTGTTTTAGCCTCTAGTATAGAGCATAAGACTTGAAGGGGAATGACCGTGGCAATTTTATTTAATGCTCCTATATTTTATTCTACAAATTTTGTTCAATCCTCCTCCTTGGCTGGTGTTAGTTGTTAGCCTCTAGCATGGAAATAAGTCAGCGTGCAGTAGTTGTACCTTATGAACTTTATTTTGTGCCTTATGCACGAAAAATTTAGATTTGTGCCTTACTGATACATGCTTTTGTTGCTGCATGATATTGTAGTTGATGGCTGGTAAAAGTATCAATGTTTGGGACCATGGAGAGAGGCTAGGAGGTGCTGGTTGGAAATGCAGATATTGTAAGCTTACAAAGTCAGGTGGAGGTGTGACACGTCTGAAAGAACATCTTGCTGGGAAGCACGGGGATGTTATTCCTTGCAGTGGGGTTCCGGCGGAAGTGAGAAGGCTCATGCTAGCAAGTATAGAAGAAACGAAGGCCAAGAGGAAATCTATTAGAGATGAGCGCCTGAGAATGGAGCAAGTTGCTTCAAAGCCTGTAGCGCGTGGTCCATCACGTGAAGATGTCTTTGATGATGATGAGAAAAAGTACATGGAATGGGCTCGCCGAGAGTCGTTGGAGTTGCACCAGCTCGAGCAGAGGCAAGAGCTCGGGGTGCGACATTTGAGCTTGGGGTGCGTAGTGGAAGTGCCACAGGAAGGGGTACAGGAAGTAATGCTCTTTCGAGGATGTTTGGCAGGTCGAAGTCTATGAGAGTTGATTCTGATATTTTGCACAGTCGGACACCCATCCAACCCCGCATTGACACAACTCTTAAGAAAGAAGTAAGTCAAAACTTGGAAAAGTTTGGGCTAAGTGGTTCCATAGTAATGACATTCCTGGAAATAAGGCAGAGTGTCCTTATTTTCGTGCTGCAATCAAGGTTACACAAGAACTTGGTGAAGGTGTTGCGTCACCTAGAGGGCATGAAATTGATGGGCCATACCTTGATGCTAATGAACTGGAGATAAAGGAGTATGTACACTAGTTCAAAAACGATTGGAGCATATATGGAGTATCCATCATGTGTGATTCCTGGACAGGACCTACACATATGAGTATAATTAACTTCATGTTGTACTGCAATGGAAGAATATTTTTTCATAAGTCAGTGAATGCGACTGGTGATGTACAAAATGCGGACTTTTTGTATCATGAGATCCGTAAAGTTGTCGAAGAAATTGGAGTTAAACATGTTGTGCAGATTGTGACTGATAATGGTGCAAACTACAAGAAAGCATGTCAACTGGTAATTGAAGAATATCGAACTCTAGTCTAGCAGCCCTGTGCAGCGCATACTGTAAACCTCATGTTGAAGGACATCGGCTAGTTCAACGAGGTTGCTGCAGATGTCAAGGCGACCAAGAGGATTTGTCAGTTTCTATACAACCACAATCGCCTGCATAATGAAATGCGACAACGAATTGGAGGAGAGATAGTTCGTCCAAACGCCACAAGGTTTGGAACGACATTTGTTTTCTTGAAGACTTTTTGTGACAGAAAAGACAAGTTCATGAAGTGGATGATATCAAATGTGTGGAGCTCCAACCATTTGTCTATAACCAAAGAAGGAGAATACATGTATTCCTGCCTCACAAGTAGACAATGGTAGTCTAGTATGGATTGGGTCATTAAAGTGGTACAACCAATTTATCGACTACTGAGATTTGTGGATCAACAGAAACCTGCAACAGTGGCATGATTGGTTGCAAAAACATATGAACTTCAATTTGAACTTAATGACGTGTTAAAAGAAGATGAGGCTACCTATAATCGTATTATGGAGCTAGTTAATAGAAGAATTGCAATGTTGAATCAACACACCTACATCGTTCCAGGCAAGTACATACTTTCGTAAACCATAACACATTCTATTGCATATTTGTTATATTTTGTCTAATAGACTATGTGTGTTTGAACAGCATCGTTGTTTAACCCACAAAGCCACTCACTATATGATTTGGGGAAGAATGCAGCCCTCGTCAGTGCACTGACAAAAGCAATTCAAAGAATAGCCGACACACCTGAGGATGCAGTGCAAGCTCTAGTCGAGATGGAATATTATCGTAACCGACGAGTCCTATTTGCTTCAAACGAGGCTTGCCTTGCTACTAGTCGTATGAGTGCAGGTATGTTCAACATATATTCGAAATACATCAAAATCAACCATCAGTGTTCAACATATGTTCAACATATTTTTCATGTGACTTGCAACTGCATGGTGGATGATGTTTGGAGCGGAGACAGAAACACTACAAAAATATGCCTTGCGGATTGTCTCACAATGTGTTTTCTCAAGTGGATGTGAACGTAATTGGAGCACATTTGCTTTAGTGCATACCCAATTGAGAAACCGTCTTGGATACAAGAAATTGCATAAGCTTGTATATGTCCACTACAATCTAAGGCTACGATTGCAAGAGCATGAGATTAGGAATGAAGATAGGGATGTAGATCCTTTTGGAGATCTCATTAATGCCACCATGTATGACAGCGCAAACTCAATCCATGAATGGCTTGACAGATCCATGAGCCACTCAGAGCCTCTGCTAGATGAGGAAGGTGAGCCCCCTATGCCATCTATAATTGTAGTTAATGCCATATCTGATAATGAACTTGACAACAGTGGCGGAGAGAGGGGGCCGGGGGGCCTGGCACCCCCCAACAATCCAACGACATGCAGCCCAGCCCCCCCCCCCCCACTGGATGCGGCTCATACCCAATTAGCCCAGCAATCAATCAGTGAGTGACGCTTCAATACTTCATATTTCAGGAGGAGGCGAAGCGACGCCAACCGGGAGCTCCAGGGGAGTCCGCGTCCTCCCGCCGCCCGCGCTCGGCAAAGACGCAAAGTGCAAGCCATACTACGCGCAGTGGCCTGACTCCGTGGCTCCACCGACCGGCCGACAGCCCGACGTTGTCCCCGTCAGGTAATCTGAATATCTGATCTCTATACCGTAGTGTACACCAGGTTCATTCAGATTCTTCAGAAGAAGAATCGAGATGGGCAAACCAATCAGCCGAACGAATTCCCGACATGGATTTATCCGGGCTGCAAGCTATATGTTGTGGTGTAAAAGTATACATTGGATTTAGCTAGCGTGAAATGGTCGACATCAGGCGTGGTTTTCGTTGAAATAGCTGTCGATTGATGGAGTATGCTAAATTTGACTGACCCTGGAAAGCATGCACGACCTTGCCAACAAACAATCTGCCGTGAGAAATTTTGGCATGCTGCATCCATCATGCGTGCTTCTTCTAGTTTAATTAGCGTGAACTATAGAGTTTGACTAGGCCCGACAAATGCTTCGATGAGTTCGATCTATTTTACTTACACGCTGGTGACATTGTTGGTAGCATGTCGCAGTATGCACCAAGAGGCTTAAATAAGCCACAGTGCAAATTTTAGTTATAAGCCACTATTTTGATAGTCTGATATGTGACTATTGGATTGGTAAATCCGGCATAGTTCATTGGTTCTACTCTATTTATTGTCCATGTCGCCCCCTATATCCAATTCCTGGCTCCGCCCCTGCTGGACAAGGCACTTGATGACCAACCGTTGAAGCAATGGACTAAGAAAACTATTGGCAAGTCTCATGTTACAAAAAGAAAAGCTTGTAGCCAACCAACTGAAAAATTGGTTCGAGACTTTGCCTCACTTACACAAACAAAGAAACAAGTGGTTGGTAAGAAAAAGAAAAAGAACATTAATAAGGATATTGTGGGAAGTGATAAAGAGACAGAAACTCCAACATCTGATGCAGTGGAGTACCAAGAGTCTGACGATAGTTCCTCTTCGTCATCTGATGATGGTGCTGATGGTGGGACATCTCACGAAGGGGTACAAGGCCAACAAGACACATGCCAACCATTGAAATTCACCTGTGAGAAAACTTTCACACATACTACCCAGGATGAAGACCATGGTTGTTACGAATCAAGAATAATCAAAAAGACCTACACAAGGGCTAAGGACCGCCAACGAGATCATCCTCAACCACAAGACTCTTCTTCCTACGCATCATATGGTAGCTCATAATCTTTGCCGACTTATGAGCGTCGAGATGCCAAGTTACTATCTTCTGCTGATGATTCTCATTCGTCCTCGGACATCTCTTATCCTCCCAATGCAAGAATTGTTTATCAGTGGGCGGAACCTGCATACTACCAACAAATTTATAATCATTGGGTACAACATGCCCATCACACATACACTTGGGATCAATATAAAGCCCATCTGGCTCATTCTGAAGGACTTGCCCTCATTGATAACAATGAGTACATTGCACAACTTTCACATTTCTCAACAATGTATTGGTACGAATTGATCCTCCATTAGTGTTTTCACTTTTTAGTATACTACTCAAGTTAGCATTCATTACTATTAACTTGTGTTTTTATTATTTCAGATGTAACACGACACTACGACGAGAGGGCTTCACCACATGGTCAACACTAGACTCAAGATAGTAAGGACCAATTTTTATGTACCATTTGAGGTCTTCATACTTCATTAAATACTTTTCATTTAATATTTCCATTACTCAACTTCATTAAATACTTCATTAAATATTTTTTAGTCTTCATACTTCATTCGGTTTTTCACCGGTTTTTCCGGTAACCGACCGGTTACCGGTCTCCTCCCGCCCGCCTAAAAAATTCATTTGGCAAATTTTATCCAGTTTTATTCGGGATTTCCGGTAACCGGGCGGTTACCGGTACCGCCCGGCGACTAGGATTTGCTCCGGTTCCGGTTTTTCGATCCTTGGTCTAGACTCTCATACCAGCTTTATCCCATCAGAGCTCAGATGTGAGATACCCATTCACATCTGAGGTCTTCCAAAACTGAAGGATCGATTCAAGCTATCATCCCATCATTCTAAAGGAAAATGCCAGCCAGCCCAAACACAACCAGATCCCCCATACCACGACGATGAAACCAGAAAATTCAATGAGCGATCACATATTTGCATCAACATTGGACTTTTATAGAACTCATGTAACTATTGTATCCACTTTGGACCATGCAACTTTAACTCCGAGCGTGTTGCTCAATATTATTCTTGATCATTTTACTTGGGCATCAAATCAATGTAACAGCAACAAATGCTTGGCAGTTACAGCTAATCATGTGCATAGCAAAGAGATTTTCGGAACGGCGGTCCAGACTGATCAACGAAGAACATAAACAATCTGAGAACAAAAGGTGTCGCTCAAGGAAAATAAACAAACATATATAACTGCTCATCAACCAAATGAGTATTGGCACCACACAAAGCATTGCTTTCAACATTTTTTATAGGAATCACAGGGCAAGAAAAAAGTACAATACATGCAAGCTGGTCACGTGACGAAAGAATCGTGCAGGCCAAGCTCAACCCTCTTATGCACAGCACCACCATACGTCCATAGATCACACTTGCACAATTCGTAAAGACAAGAAGGCATGCACATACAGGTCAATTTCAATTATCAAAAAACATTGGACGATACCTAGTCCGTATAAACGCACCATCTCAATTATAAAACCAAGATCTAAGTTACAACTTACAATAGCAACACCATCTTCAATGGGAAGACTGGTTAGGTATGCTAATTACACCAAACATGCTTGCAGGTCACACTAGAATTCTAGAATGAGAAAATACTGTAGGGTCTTCACACTCCTTAATCCAAATGGGGATGCAATTCATTACGTTTCATAGTGCAAAACATTAACAGGATAACATAATTATTTTAGCAGACTCTGCTTTGATTAAAAAAAAGCTACTCACACCAAGGGGGTAGGAAAATTGAAAAAGGGGTAATAAACTCATCTTAAAACTTGTTCGAATGTCTTCAGCAAGAAGCAAAAGAGCCCTAAATGGTTTGCATTCACAGTAGACCTCAGATCATTATAAATCTCATACAAAAACAGCGCAGGTTGACGAAACTCATGTTACAGTTCATAACACTAGTACGGGGCCAGATATCACCATTTTCCTCATATCTGAAAGATAGAGAAGATGCTTATCCAAATTCAAAGAGAATCCATTAGCACAAATAAAAAGGGAAAACATTTTAGACTTCATTAGAATGGTCAAATGTTCAAGGAGGCGTTAGACGGGCGGCGAGATGGGGCCTAGCGCCTAGAGGGCCTAGACAGTCATTTAAAAATAAGGTGTATCAATTTATATTTTATTTTCTTCCTACCTTTTCTGTTCTAGTCCATTTTTTCATTTGGTTCATGCCTTAATTCCTAACCTATTTAGCCCTTCAGCCCATTTATACACGTGACCGGCCCACCAATGACCAGTCTATTTGCCTCTCTCCCCCCCTATCTCTTCTCTCTCCATCTCCATTCTTTGTTTCTCACCGCAAACGGAGTCACGAACCCCTTATCTCCTCTCTCTCCCCCCGTTCTCACTGCGCACACGCATGCCTAGCTCTCTCCCCCACGTGCCTTCTCCTCCCCTCCCCTTCTCCCCTTTGCCTCTCCCGCAGATCCACCCCTCATCGCTCGCCTCCCCTCACCGGCTCACCCGCCTCTCCCGCAGATCCGGCGTGGAAGGGAGGTGAGGCCTTGAGGCTGGCAGAGGGAAGATGGCGGAGGGGAGGGAAGACGGACAACGCGAGGAGACGAAGGGGGGGGGGAGGCGGAATAGACCTCGGTTGCGCTGCGGATTCCAGAGAGACAGAGGCGGCGTGGCGAATTGCAACAAGGCGTAGGTGGCGGTAGCGTGCAGTGCGACACGACCGTGCTCCCCTCCCATGCCGTTCCGGCGCTTCTGCCCATCTAGTCGCCTGTCAACCCCGACTGCGTTGCCGCATCCGCCTAGGACGGCGTCGCGCCAAGCCCGCCTTTGACCCGCCTTGGACCGACTAGGCGGCTCCCCGCCTAGCCACCCGGCTTAGGGGCAAGGCATGGCGGTGGGGTGCCACCCAGCGCCTACACGGGGCCTAGGTGGCCGCCTTCTTGATCGCTAGACTGGTCCCATTAAGAAACTATACTTGCATTGAGAAGAAACATGGATTAGATGAACCAATAAGTGAGCTTTTGGTTAGAGAGATAAAAGAGGGGGCATTCATCCATTTCAATCAAGATATCTTCAATTTCTTTCTTCATTTTTCATGCACCGCGATTCATAGAAAGGTTGACTTATCTCGGCCAACAGTTAATGATACACAAGCACGGTTCAATACACAAGAAGTAAAACTTTTCAACCAACTGCAACTGAGACCAAAACAAGAACAGAAACAAATGACATCTTTTACTTTTTTTTATTCAATGGCTTCTTACCTACAGGGTAGGGGAAACTAGGAAGATCCTCCCCTGCAGAAAGAAGGCCACTCGTAAGGTCGGGGTGATGGAGCAGGCTCCATTGGAAGATTGCCGTCATGCAACCCAGCGATGCCTGCACCACCAAGGTTTCCAGATGGCCTTGTGGATCTGCCGCCCATGAACATGGTTGACCATGTGTCAGACAGCCATTCGCTCTTTGCTGCAGGGTTCAACAATGTTGTGTCAAGGCTCCAGTCTATTGAGGTGTAATCACGAGGTGCTGGCCCATTGGTTCTCCAATCAGCATGAGATAAAGTAGAAGATGACTCGGACGAGTTCCATCCTCTAAACAGCCCAAGTGATGATGCCACAGCAAGGGAAGACGATGTACCTCCACAACCCCAGGTACCACCCCAACCATTAGCAGCCAGCTCTATAGAATTGGAAACGAAACTTTGTTGATGGTTAGCATGCACAAACTGCTTGGCAGAATTAACGCTGTCTAAACTCATATTTCGCAGTCCATGCCCTAAACCACCATTCGACATCATATCCACACCTGATGCACCATTTAAGTACCATTCCCTTGAAGATGGTTCAGATGCAAACATGCTATGGCCTGTGGATGGTAGGCTTTGCTTGGCAGCTGCGGACTGAGGACGCTGCATTACAATTACCGATTCTCGCAAGCTTCCGTTATGCATTGCACTTTTCACCTCGTTGCCTGATGCCACAAGTCGTGCTTCTGACTTCATTTGAGATACTGCAACGGGCAAAGGAGATGATGTCACATAAGAAACTGATGGAACCGAATTAGCATTAAGCCGCCTCTTCTCGGGTTGAACAAATTGCTGCCGGCCCATCTCTGGCTTAATTGGTGTAGCCAATGGTTGAAACCCTTTAATCGAAGGTTCCTTTGGACCACCACCATTTAACAAAAGCTTGTAGTTTAAGTCCTTCTCATCTCTCCTCATTTGCTGAGCACCTACTGAAGAAAATCCATTTGTTTGAGGCCTTTCTGGGTTCTGCGCAAGCATGACCTGCTGCTTGTTAGCCAAGCAACTTGAATCACCAGATCCTTCAGGCTTAGATGTGGTTGTTGTTGATTCTTGCTTCTGTGTCTTCAAGACCTCCTCAGCCTTTTCTAGATCACCCTCACAAGAAACAACAGCCCTTTCGACCTCTTGCTTTGTACACTTAAATTTCGCCTCCAGGCTCATAATATTTGCAATCTCATCAGTTATATCAATCTTCAAATTAGCTCCAGACTGTTGATCTGCTGCAACTTGCTGCTTGGCTTCCTCACTGCCATCAAAGTTGCAGAGCCAGGCAACAGACTCCTCAAGACAGCCCTCATTCTGTATAAGGGCCATCGTTGCCTGATCTGCTGAGAAACCCATTGCAACAAGCTTCTGCGCGAGTGCCTCCAGTTTTCTGGACATTAGGTATCCCTTGCAACGCTCATGTAATTCCTGGGCACGCCTCTCCTTCTGCCTTTGATGCTTCTTCTCATTCTTTTGTCTAATCTTCTCGCGTTTATCAATATCACATCCAGGAACAGAGTCCCCTCGAGGCGCAGTGCTGGTTGATTTTTCCTTTGGATCTTCTGACTCACCAGAACAGCTACCATTGTTGGAGGCACAATCAAAGTCCCCTGTACCATGGGAGCTACGAGAATGTTCATCTATTTCATCTGTATTCCTTAATTTGTCATTACCCTGGCTACCCAGAAAAGAGGATGATGGTTCCAGAAGATGAAATTTTCCAGAGAGGTTGTTGTAAGTACTTGCAACTGTACCATTCCCCATTGGCTTCACAGCAACCTTAGGTTGCTCTTTTGCTGCTTTTGTAGCTGACCTGTCTTTTGACTTGGATTTGGATGCAGACGGCATTTTCAACAAATGATCACACTGTTGTTTACCTGCAGTCAAGTTTTCAAATAAATAGTTATCAGTCCAGGAAACATATGTAGAGCTTTTTCTAAAAAATAATGACATAAACCCATCTAAGGAAGCCTTCTTACAAAGAATTGCAAAGATTAGTGTGTATGGAACTTCCCGATGACTATGACATTGGGATTAGTTTGGTTGAGATGCTGCCATTTGAATAATCACTATATGCCTGTTGGCCATTCAGTGGAGTAAGTGTGATTTACCATGGAAGATGGAACACAAGTTGACGGTAGAGATCCAAGAAACACCTAGATTAGGATCCTTACAATCAATCCAGTATTTACGAGCCCTTCTCACCCTGACATGCTGATCGGTACAAATTAGCTTGTGCTTGTATCAGCATGGCTCAATTAGTTGCTTTCAGAAAGTATTCACCAATTGTAATTCAGATGACCCAATAGAGTTTCTAAGAGCAGTTGATGAAAATACCAACTATTCGGGACAATAAAAAAGGTTTGTTCTCTTAAACACAGCAGAAACTTTCATGCAAGTGCAATTTAAGCGTCTCTTCCTGGCAGTGGTTAACAACTAAAAAAACCTTTACTATAGGTACATGCATATGAAAATTTTCATGAAAGTTATCGCACAGCAAAAACCACTCCGAATTAAACAAAAGAATCAACTTGCAATTCATAGTATATCAATCATATAGTCTTGCTCCTTTTGTTATTGAATACCTGGAGACTGAAGAAAGGTAAAGCTAAAAGGGGACAAAAGCCCTCAAAGAATAGAGAATATATTTCATTTCTGTCAGGGGTGTGGGCCTTGGGCCCAAGGCCCTGTCAGATTATTATTAGGAATTAGAGATTGGTTTCTATTTGAATTAGAGATTGGTTTCCTTGTATTAGAGATATAGTTAGAGATATGATATTAGTTACTATATCTGTTAGAGTTATAATTGGGATTAGATTCTATCTGTTAGGGGGAGCCGTCTATATAAGAGGGCTACCGCATGCTATTGTAATCAATCAGAGAATTATCAAGTCTTCCTCGCCTAAACATCTAGTCTCTCTCCCTCTCGTTCTACGCCGACGCCATCCGGCTATCTCCTTGGTGGTGTTTACCCCGGTTCATGACAACTTGGTATCAGAGCATTCGATCCCTTCCCACGACTTCTGCTACCATGGTTCCTGCGTTTCGTCCTCTCGCCGAGTCAATGGCCATAATAAAAGCTAGCGCTGATAAGGCGGCCAGCACCGACAAAAAGTGGGCGGACTTCCTCCTCAACATGCATGCCGTCTTCGAGAAGCACTTGAAGGAGCGGGAGAAGGCGAAACAAGTGCGCGAGGCACATCATGATACAACAGGAGGTGGGGGAGAAATCACAGAAAAGAAAGGGATTGAAACATCCCCAGATCTGTCCTCTGCGCCACCAGCTACTGCGCCGTCCTCACCCCACGCAGACCGTCCTTCTGCTGCCACTCCGGCGCCACAGTCGCCACCACCCAAGCCGCTGCCGCTGCTTGGTCCGCCTCTGCTTCCGCCGGCGAACAGACCGGGAGAAGAGGAGTTGCCGCCGCCGGCTCTGTTCCTCCGGCCTGCGCAGCTCAGGCCACCTCCGGCCGTGTCGAAGCCGCCGCCGTCGGAGGCCGAAGCCACGCCGCTGCCCCTGCGTTCGAAGCCACGCCGCTGTCCCTGCGTTCGCCGCCGCCGCCACCGTTCGGGTCACCTCTGCTCGCGCGCCGCTGCCGTCGGATTCGGCCAGCCGCCACCGAGCCGTCGCCAGTCGCCGAAGTCGCTCCTCCACATGCCTCACGGCTGCCGCCGCTCGGCACCTGAGCTCGCGACCGGGAGGCGCCTCCGCCGTCGTTCTTCGCCGCCTCCGGCCGCATCCCGGAGCCGCCAGACCTGGCCGTTGCCAGATCCCCCGCCGCACGGGACCGCCGTCGCCTGGACCGTCTCCGCTTCAGCAGGCCGCCGCTCTGTTGGACGCCGCTACGCCGGTCGCTCCGTCGCCGGCCGCTCCGCTGGCCACCGCTCCTCCGGCCGCCGCTACGTTGGCCGCCCCCTACTCCCGCGTCGCAGCCGCCATCGTCCGGTCCGTCTCCGCCGAGCCGCAACGCTGCCTCTGCTGCTCCGACGGCCGCCGCTGTTCGTCGTCGCCGCCAGACCACCTCCGCCGCGTCGCAACCGCCGCCGCCGGCTCCGCCACTACAGCCGCTCCGCATCCAGCCGAGTCGCCGATGCAGCTGAGCCGCAGGCCGCCGCTCTTCGCCGGCCTCTTCGCCGCCGCCGGCCGCCGTGGATCGCCGGAACCGCCGCCGCCGCTGCGCCTTTAGTACCGCTTCCGACCGAGGCGTCGTGGGCGTGAAGGTGTCGGTCGGTTTTAACTTTTAAGCCGACCGGTTAGATAAGGACAAAAAAAATCAAAAAAATCAAAAAAATCAAAAAAAATAAAAAAAATAATAAATTAAAAAAAAGAGAAACTTATTTCGCAGGCATTATATTCCAAAGGCGCTACAATTCGTCTAGCCTTGTTCCGCTTGGATCGGGCCGGTCGTCTCCATCCACTGCAGCATCCCGCCATCGTTCGTCTTCTACATCGGCGTCGAAGGTTTTCCATTGGCCGCCGTCTAGCAGCTCGAGGACGAGCTGCATGTCCGAGAGGGGTGTAGTGTCAGGGGTGTGGGCCTTGGGCCCAAGGCCCTGTCAGATTATTATTAGGAATTAGAGATTGGTTTCTATTTGAGTTAGAGATTGGTTTCCTTGTATTAGAGATATAGTTAGAGATATGATATTAGTTACTATATCTGTTAGAGTTATAATTGGGATTAGATTCTATCTGTTAGGGGGAGCCGTCTATATAAGAGGGCTACCGCATGCTATTGTAATCAATCAGAGAATTATCAAGTCTTCCTCGCCTAAACATCTAGTCTCTCTCCCTCTCGTTCTACGCCGACGCCATCCGGCTATCTCCTTGGTGGTGTTTACCCCGGTTCATGACAATTTCATTGAGAGCTTTTTGAAGTTGCATTAATTATTTCATATTGCTATTTATTTCCTTCTTACATATCCAAGGCAGTCTTTTCCATTTTATCCAGAGTGAATAGAAAACACACAAAAATTTATAGTTTACACACAAGGGAGGGAGAAAAGTACTAATCTTCTTTGCATCAATTGAGGACATCAATTACTGCTGAGTAAAAACTAAAAACTAAATAAAAACGTGAAGTGTAGAAATGTGTATATCTAACCAAGTCTACAAATGCCAAACAGCAAGGCCGAATCAAGTCTGCGTTACATAAAAAATATTAATTCACCACAATATATGTTACACTTAATTTAACAGCAACTGAGAGGCCTGATGAGCAGATAGCATACGCATGCTAAGTTGCTCCCTAAATGATAGCTACTGCAGATTTCATTTGCTCAAAAGCAACTAAATCAGATACATTTCGGCACCATTTCCATTTGACCATCAATCTATGTCCATCTATAACTTTCCTTCTCATATACTAGTAACATTAAATTGTTCATTTTTGGTTCTCCTCATAATAAACTAACAGAATACAACCATGAACCATCGATACATAACAACAAAGCTAACACACTATAATTTCACTACAAGAGTACAAAATCTGAAACACTCTGTGCATACGATTAGCTCAGAGCATATTTGTATTTGGTCCATTTTGTCAGGTTGTCAAATCACAGCAAGAATCTTATGCATATCATAACAATAAGTTTGACCGCATGAGTATTTTGCACTAGTAGGTAGTAGCCTTCAAAGCAGCTTTTGCATTTCCCATCACCCTCTAAATTGTAATACCTAATCATCAGGCGGCAAAAAAGAGCGAAAATTTCTCCTCTCGTGAAACCCCACAGCACAACAACCCCATGGTTTCACCAAAACCACAGCGAAACGGAGAGGACCCCTGAAATCCAAGCGCGCCACTCCACCACCCCCCCTAAAAATTCACAAAAATTTCTCGACGCGAGGCGTTCCTCGAGGCCCAGACAACCACAAAACACCCGCCACATCCGATGCCACCCTGCCCCACGGCCGAATCGCGTGATCCCCTGGCGCCACACCGCCCCGCGCCACCCCCGAAATTCCGCGGCGGCGCGCCGCCCGCCCACGCACACGCCGCTCCCCCGAGCGGTCGCATTCCTCCGCGCCCGCGGATCAAACCGCGGGGACCAGACACCACGCCCAAGTCGAATCGTGACAGAGGGATCACAGAGAGGGAGGGAGGGAGCGGAAGGAAGGAAACAGGGAGAAGAGGGGGCTTACCAGCGGCGGCGAGACGGATTTAGGGTTTTGGCAGCGGCGAGATCGAGAGGCGGGGAGGGATTTGGGGGGAGCGCGAGTTAGGGTTTGGTTGACGCGGGTGGGGAGGGAAGGGGAGGGCAGGAGGCGAGGGCGAGGGCGAGCGAGAGAACGGAGAGGACGAGGGGAGCAACCAATCGGGTGGGGCTTGCGGCTTGCCTCTTGCCTACCTGTGCCTGGGTTGGGTTTGGTCTTGGTCTTGGTCTGTTTCGCGTCGCGTGTGGTGTGGGTTGGAACCCGGAATCGGAAGGCGCCGGCGTCTCGGCGTGCACGTGGATCGGGTGGGGAATGGTATCATGGATGGCTAGAACTGGAAAACGAGAGTAAAAGACAGATTTGGACAGTGGCCATCTCTGGCCTGTGTGCTTGGCATGGCCCTCGTTGGGTGAGAGGCCGGCCCAAAAGAGCAGAGGACCGGCTCTCGCTTCGAGGATTGATCAGAAATTCCACCGTTTCACAGTTTGGTAGTGGTAGCGGTGCAAATGGAGCAGATATTTTTTGATTATCCGTTCGTCTGTAGTAATTTAGATTTTATTCAGAGCATATTTTCAAATATTTGAAGATCTTTACAGGATACAAAAACAAAACCAGATAATTTTTTATGGATACGAAAACGGATTCGAAAAAACAACATCCAAGTGGATACAGAGTTATCCCGAATATTTTTCGGATAGTTACCGAATTACTATTCGGATAGTATCCAGCAAAAGCCAGCCCACCCCCAAACGCCCGGGCGCACCACACGACCAACGCGATCCCGCAAGACCTTCACCTCCCACCGCCGTAGCGCCAAGCCCTCCCCTGGATCCCCGTCGTGTGGGCTCCCCGACTGCCCCCGCCTCGCCTGCTCCCGTGCCTTGCCCGCGGACTACTTGGTGAGATCCACAAACCCGAATGCTTTTTTCTTCGTTTCGCTTCGTATGAGGTGATTCCCCCTTGGTTGTGACGTAGCTGGCCGGGTTCAAGATCGGTGCAGGCGGGCGGGCGGCGACGCCGTGGTGGCTGGTGGCCAGCTGGGGTGGGTGGGTTGGGAGTGATTGGGGTTTGGAGGAGACTTGTTGGTAAATGCGCCGCACTTGTCATACTCTTAGTAATTTTATACTTTTCCATGTTAGTTTTTTTGTCTGGTTTGGATTGATGTAATTTAAAAGGATGTATGGATCATTGCATCTTTGCTTCCTGATCATGTCATTTTGATTGAACAGGTATTTAAAGAGAGGTGTGAATGAGGAGGGCAGAGTAGCAAATGATGTTGAGACTGAGCAAATTGTTTTTGAAGACATGCTTGGACCTAGGCAAATAAGCTCTGTTGTGCAGAACAGGGGTTCAATTCCACTATTCTGGTCCTAGGAGACATCGAAGCATTACATAAGGCTGATATCATATGTAAGCATCGAAATCCTTCTTTGATGCATGAATTATTGTTCGATTAATTTAATTTGTTCGTTTTTTCAGTGCATGAGAAGGACAAGAATTATGAAGCTACCAGACTTCATTTTGAAAATCTTAGGAGGATATATGGAAATCCTATCATCATCTTAAACTTGATTAAGGTAGGTTGCACACTGTTATTATGCGGTCACCGCCTCTAATGGATGTTTCATATATAAACTGTACTTCCTCCAGTAAGAAAAGAAGAAAAAGATAACACCAATATTTCTCGCAGCAAGATAGAAGGGAAATGGCATCTGGTGAGGACCCAACTCCTCACAGGAAACTTCCATGTGCATGTTGTGGACCTTGGTTCTTGACCTCAAGTTGTAGGGATGGGTAGAACGGTTAGTATTCGCCGCTTCCTGGCGAGAGCCTTCTTGCTCTGCCGTGGCTGATACTCACCGGAGAGAATTAGGGTTTTGGGGGAAGAAGAGAGTCTTTATTTCTTAGCTACCCTCCCGTCCAAACGCAGGAGGTATATTTATAAGTTACAATCTTTCTCTTCCCTAGACCGATTCCTAAACCAACTCATCTCTAAAACAATCTGTAAAGGTATGCCAAATGCAGTCCCGTAAGGGAACTGGACTCCTAATCTGGAAAGGAAAAACTAATCCTTATTGGATTTGGAACCTGGCAAGGAACTACTAATCCGTATTGGATTTGGATGATCGCTTGCCTCTTCTCTTGTAATGCTTTCCCCAATAAGCATCCATAACATTTCCCCCCTCCTGAGGAAACAGCTCGTCCTCAAGCTGAAAATTTGGGTATTGCAGTTTGAAATCTTCCAATGGAACCCACGATGCGTCAGCTGCAGATTGGCCAACCCAGTGCACCAATACCTCCCAATTGTCTCTATAAAGACGAGAGCGAACCAGCCGTTCTGGAGTGGGTAGGACTCGCCCATGAAGTATCTCCGGAAGAGCTGGTGGAACGGCCGGAGGAGAGCCACTGAATTTCTTGAGAAAAGCCACATGGAACACATTGTGAAGACGAGTGGCTGGAGGAAGCTGGAGTTTGTAAGCCACCTGACCCACGCGGCTAATGATCTGATACGGCCCGTAGTATTTTGGGGAGAGCTTGGAGAGTTTGGAGGTGATGCCCACTGCCTGGCGATGATGTAGTTTGAGCAAAACCCATTGGCCAACGTCGAAGATGACTTCTCTGTGGGTTTTGTCGTAGAAGTCGTTCATGCGTTGTTGTGCTTGTACTAAGCGATCTCGGATTTCCATCAGAAAGTCATCTCTGGACCGTAACATGACATCGACCGCTTGTATGTTAGTTGATCCCTCTTTGTAAGGAATAAGAGTCGGTGGAGACCGCCCATAGACAACCTGAAACGGTGTACAACGTAGAGCTGAATGATAGGAGGTGTTGTAACAAAATTCTGCCCATGGAAGCCATCGGACCCAGTCTCGCGGACGATCCCCACTGAGACAACGGAGATACATTTCAATGGTTCGATTGACCACCTCACTTTGACCGTCAGCTTGCGGGTGGAAGGCCGATGTCATATCAAGAGAGACGCCGGCTAGCTGGAAGAGTTCTTTCCAGAAATTGCTAGTGAAGATGGTATCTCGGTCGCTGACAATGGATTCGGGAAACCCGTGAAGTCGCACAATGGCTTCAAAGAACGCATGAGCCACAGATTGAGCTGTATACGGGTGTGCTAGCGGGACAAAATGCGCGTATTTGGAGAATCTGTCCACAACTGTCAATATGATCGATTTCCCATGGACGCGCGGAAAAGCCATCAATGAAATCCATGGAAATGTGAGACCAAATTTGATGGGGAATCGGTAGGGGTTGCAGAAGTCCCGCCGGGTGAAGATGATCCACCTTATTGCGTTGACAAATAGTACAGCATGTAACATGGTCGCGAACCAGTTGTTTGAGTTGGGGAATATAGAAATCCCGTCGGATGCGGTGCAGGGTCTTTTGAATCCCTTCGTGACCAATGGCATGATAGGCCGACATGAGCTGCGGAATGTAAACTGAAGAGGGTGGAACAAAACTTCGGCCATTGTATAGGAAGAAGCCATCACGAAATGACCACAGAGGAGGGAGCTCGTGGCCTGCTAACTGACTGTGTAACCTCTGAATTTCCGGCAGGGAGTCGATTTCTTCCTTAAGCTGTGCGAGGAGTTGAAAGTCTGGCATTGATATGGCCGCCAGAGATATGTTTTCGTCTCGCCGCGACAAGGCATCAGCAACCGTGTTTGTCTGCCCTGATTTGAATTCGATGTGGAAATCAAACCCAAAGAGTTTGCTGACCCAGTGCTGTTGCGGAATTGTATTGAGGTGCTGATCCAACAGATATTTCAGACTGTAGTGATCCGTGCGGACAATGAATGACTTGCCCCAAAGATAATGCCGCCAATGACGAACTGCTTTGACCAGACCAATGAGTTCGCGTTCATAAGCTGCTAGCTTGGCGTGGTGGGGAGGAACTACTCGGCTGAAGAACGCAATCGGCTTTGAACCTTGATGTCGGCTTTGAACCTTGATGAAGGACAGCGCCAATACCACTGCCAGATGCGTCGCATTCGACGATGAAAGGATGTGTGAAATCTGGAACAGCCAGAAAAGATGGCGCGCAAAGAGCTTCTTTCAAAGCTGTGAACGCCCCATCCGCCTCTCTGGACCAGCAGAACCCATCTTTGGCGAGCAGGTGAGTGAGGGGGGCAGCAATAGATCCAAAGTGACGGATAAACTTACGGTAATAGCCAGCGAGACCTAAAAATCCTCTTAGTTGGCGCGGAGTTTTGGGAACCAGCCATTGTTGAATATCCTGTACCTTTGATTGGTCCATGGAAACGCCCTCAGAGGAAACCACATGACCCAAGTATGAAACTGATTATGTGCCGAAGGAACACTTGGAATGCTTAAGGAAAAAATGATGGTGCCGAAGAAGATCAAAGACTGTTCGAATGTGGCACAAATGTTCGGACCATGATGGGCTGAATATCAGGATATCATCAAAGAACACCAACACGAATTTGCGAAGATATGGCTGAAGGATTGCATTCATAATCGCTTGGAATGTCGCCAGAGCATTAGACAGGCCAAAGGGCAAAACCAAATACTCAAAGTGACCGTGATGCGTTCGGAAAGCTGTCATATGGATGTCTTCCGGGTGCATTCTGATCTGGTGATAACCGGACCGCAAATCCAGTTTTGTGAAATATTTGGCATGTTTCAATTCGTCTAATAGCTCATCCACCACCGGTATGGGAAACTTGTCTTTGATTGTTTGGGAGTTAAACGCCCGATAGTCCACACAAAGACGCCAAGAATTATCTTTCTTTTTGACCAATATCACTGGCGAACTGAAGGGAGATGTGCTGTGACGGATAATCCCTTGTGATAGCATCTCAGCGCATTGTTTTTCAATTTCATCTTTGTGGTGATGGGGATAACGATACGGCCGAACTGCTACTGGTTGAGACCCCGGCGATAGATGAATGCGATGGTCGAAAAAGCGTTGCGGGGGTAATCCAGAAGGTTGCTGAAAGATATCCTGAAAGTCCGACAAGAGAGCAGGTAATAGCTCCTTAGTCGGTTCATTGAGTGCAAACAAGCGGGCAGATGGTCGCTGTGGTATACCCCGCAACTTAACTTGGCGCCTCTGATGCCAGAAGGACATTGATAGCTTGGAAAAGTCCCATAGAATTGGACCTAAGGTACGAAGCCATTGAACTCCCAGGATTACGTCGAACCCTTGCAGTGAGAGGCCATAGCAGTGGATGGAGAATTCTTCATGGTCAACGGTGAACGGCAAGGATGGACAAAAGCCCGGGCAAGGTATCCTATCACCGTTGGCTACCGCCACATGAATACCCGTGCGATGTTGCAAGGGAATAGCGGCCAATTGAGCAGCCTCAATACTGATGAAGTTGTGAGTAGATCCCGAATCCACCAATGTGCAGAACTTGTGTTGATTAATGAGGACTGTTATTTGCATAGTATTCCCTGAAGAGATGCCAGTCAATGCGTGGAGGGAAATCTGAGGTGTGGGATCCGCAAGGCAGTCCTCTGCAACATCGTCTTCCTCCAGTATCTCAATCCAATACAACCGCTTGCAACGATGACCTCTTGTGAATTGCTCATCACAATTAAAGCAGAGGCCTTTTTGTCGGCGGTCAGCCATCTCTGTTGGTGTGAGACGCCGAAAAGCCCTCTGAGGTGTTGCTGAAGTCCCTGTTGGCAGTGCTGGAAACAGAGGAACATCAGGCGGCTTGATCAGAAGCGGTGTCGTTCGCTGTGCTGGATTAAACTTTGCGGCCGAAGGCAGGGAACTGGAATGCGGTTGTCGACTGATCAATCCAGAACTGTAGAGTAACTTGTAATGTCTCTCCGCCGCCTTAGCTAGACTTACTGCGGTATCCAAGGAAGATGGACTCTGCAATTCAACATCGGACTTAATAAGCTCGCCCAATTCCGCCAAGAACAAACCCACTTCGTGCTCTGGCGAAAGATTGTCCGCGCGACATAGTACCCTGTAGAAGTTCTGTGCATACTCCTCAACCGACCCTGTCTGGCGCAGAAGAGCAAGTTCGGACACCGGGTTTGATCGAAAAGGAGGACCAAATCGCAGGCGGCAAGAATTCTGAAATCGGGCCCAAGTTGGAATCCCTTCAGATCGCTCCAGTTTGTAGTACCACTGGGCTGCGATACCCGTCATATGATATGTAGCCAACCAAACTTTCTCCTCCTCAAGAGTTCGATTACCACGAAAGAATTGCTCACATCGAGCTAACCACTCCAATGGATCTGAAGTGCCATCAAACAGAGGGAAGTCCACTTTGTAGAATCGACCTGGATGAGTAGCCACAGTTTGTTCACCGGATGAATGTCGTGACGAGGAATTAGCCGAATTGATGTCTTTAGGTGGTGACGACGGACGTCCTTCAAGGGCAAGAACAGCCGCCTCCAGATTCGCGTGAGCCGCCGCTTGTTCGTCTTGCCGCTTCAAGATTGTCCCCAGGATCTCCTTGAGCTCACGAAATTTTGTGTTGAGGGAATCAGAAGCCATGGAATCTGATACCAATCTGTTGTGGTCCTTGGTTCTTGATCTCAAGTTGTAGGGATGGGTAGAACGGTTAGTATTCGCCGCTTCCTAGCGAGAGCCTTCTTGCTCTGCCGTGGCTGATACTCACCGGAGAGAATTAGGGTTTTGGGGGAAGAAGAGAGTCTTTATTTCTTAGCTACCCTCCCGTCCAAACGCAGGAGGTATATTTATAAGTTACAATCTTTCTCTTCCCTAGACCGATTCCTAAACCAACTCATCTCTAAAACAATCTGTAAAGATATGCCAAATGCAGTCCCGTAAGGGAACTGGACACCTAATCTGGAAAGGAAAAACTAATCCTTATTGGATTTGGAACCTGGCAAGGAACTACTAATCCGTATTGGATTTGGATGATCGCTTGCCTCTTCTCTTGTAATGCTTTCCCCAATAAGCATCCATAACAGTGCAATGCACCTCTCTGTGAATTCTAGACATGTTTTATTGCCACTGGCTATGATTTGTATAATTATTGTGCTTACTAAATTTTAATATATTTGTAGGTATGGCACCTTGAAATAGAGATTGAGAAATTATCCATCTGTGTCAGTCCTCTCGGGAAAGTTAGACACTATAATAGGTATTGGTTTTTCAGGCATGAAGGAAGGCTTTTTGTTGAAAGTGCAGATTCCAGAAAATGGAGATACTACAGCAGAAAGGAAGAGGTGATTGCTATGCTCTGATGCTCTGATACCTAACCTGATCTCTCTGTATTTGGTATTTATGATTGTACAATTATAAGCTTATTTGGAAATGGCAGCTTGATGCGCTCATGGGCTCACTGAATGTAAAAGGTATAAAGGAGAGAGCTCTCAAACGGCAGCTGGACAAGTGTTATAATAAGATAAGGTAAATAGATCTTTCTGAACCTTACCACTGTTTACTATCAGGCTTTGATTCTATCGATTGTCCTTATCATCATGTGATATAGTAAAATTTGCTTGTTAAACTACTAATGTAGTTGCATTTTGCGCATGTAGTATGGTTGATTGATCTTTATACATGCGATATATATGGTTTTGTTTTCGTGTATTATCCGACTAAATATTCGTGAGTGAGACTAACCGTATTCGGAGCGATCCATATTCGCTCCGCATTCGTGACTGAAAATATCTGTATTCGTATTCGTATTCGACACTATCCGTGTCCGATTCCGACAAAAAAATATGAAAAAGAATACGGGACAAGCGATATCCGTCCGTATCCGCTCCGTTTGCACTCCCTAAGTGGTAGTCTCCAATGCCAATGGTAGTCACTTGATTTGTTGCTTGGTATGCCTCGTAGTGGTAGAGCTGAAAATAAGGGCTCTGTTCTTTTTTGTGTCGATAGCTTTGGCTGTGGCTAATAGGTTTTATTTTTACTTTTCAAAATGATAGTGGATGACGTACACGATTTTGAGGTTGAGAAGATGTTTTGAGAATCCACTTTAGGCTGTGGCTAATAGGTTTTATCTGTACTTTTCAAAATGATAGCGGATGAAGCACACGATTTTGAGCTTGAGAAGATGTTTTGAGAATCCATTTTAAGAAGTAGTCCTGCTTATTTTGACTTTTGAAAAATTCAAAAGTTAAAAGTCCAAAAAAAAGGGTCGAGCTCTTGTTTTGCCTTATTGGTTATACACCCCTGCTAAATATTAGAAAATAGTATGGTTACGGTGTCCTTAGTTCCCACGTCCCTGTCTGTGAAAAGTGTATGATACACAATTCTAAAATAGCCTAAACAATCATGAGTGTAATACACCAAAAGTTATGTACACTGCAAAATTTCAACACAAAATCCATCCCTGATATTGAAAACAGAAAACAGAGACAAGTTATACTCGGAGGAGTGCAAAACGAACAGTGCACCATGCATTGTTTTAGTACTGCACAATGCATATAGATTTGACGTTAAAATTTTCCTCCTGTTCATACCATCACATGTACTACAGTTATACTTTTTTGATGGGACACGAGACCTGTGCGTTGGGATATGGATAGGCTACACTATACGTTGTGGTTTGCCTAGATACAACACTAAATCGAGGGTTATGAGCAGTTCTAATATATTCTTAAAAAACATTGAACTCGTCAAAATTTAAAGGTAAATCTTGAGAAGGAATTAATCTATAAAGAGATTCCTAGACTACCTCTGGGTTGTACTCCTAAGTACGTACCGAGCCGTCGGGGTTATATTGCAGCTGCGTTTGGTGCATTTGTATTCCTTGCCTTCTTTTGCAGTTTGCAGCATGCCGTTGCAGGTGACCGTTCCACCTGAAGATTTTGCAGATAATTCATTGTCATAAATTTTACAAACAACATATCTCACCGAATTCTCATCATCATTGGTCTTGAACTTCTTGTCAAAATCATTTCAGACTTCTGATGTATTAACTCTTGTTTTTTTTGCACCCATGTTATGGGTCGTGGATGTACTTGTTGAGCCAATAGAAGATGGATCGATTGGATCCTGCGCCACCGGGGCCGTCGCTTCTTTTGACTCTCCAGTTTGTTGTGGATGTGGATCATCCATGGATGGATATCTTTTTTGAAAGGATTGCATATCCTCCGTCGATAGGCCGAATTCGGAGAGTTGAAAATCGTAGTTCTCAATTGAATTAATTGCAAATTGAAATACTAAAGAACAATTAACTTACTATTAAATCAACAAATAATAGCAAAAAATTAAAACAAGACAACACTATTACCTTTTTTTTACAGCTCTCAGAAAATTCTTTAAAGATTTTTGAATTTTCTGAATTTTGCACGAATTTCTCACTAATTTTGCTAAATTTGCGCAAACACTACTGGATTTTTCACACATAAATAGAGAGATGAGAGTGAGGTTTGAGGTGTGGAAAATGGAGGCCGGATGCCCCCTATTTATAAAAAATTTAGATTTTTTTGAATTTATTACTATTTTTTCGAATTTTTTAGCCCCAACAGTCAAAAAAGACTATATTTAGCCATGTCATGCCGTGCCGGCCCGGCCTGTTTTCTTAACAGGCCATGCCATGCCGGCCCATTTTTTAACGAGCCGTACCGTGTTCAGATCGAATCACAAGTATCGAACCACGGGCTGACACGATTAGATCTAGTCCACTAGCACTAGATAAGTCTTTGGAGGCAAGAGCAAGCCGTCTTGGTGGTGCTCATTTGGGCTTTTTTTGGGTGGCTTATGGCTGAAAAGCACTGTACCTGGCTGAAAAAAATACTGGAGCTGATAGAGGCTTATTTAGCATAATTAAATTTAAAAAAATTAAAAAATATAAAAAATATGTCAGCCCATTACGTATAATACAAACAAATATGGGAAAAAAGAACCAGCAAAAAAACTTAACAAAAAGCTAAAAGTTCAAAAAAACGAAATTTATGAATAGTAAAAAATAAACTGGAAGCCAGAAGCTGAAGCCGAAACGAGCGGAGCTAAGGGCCTGTTTGGGAGAGCTCCACCACTGAAAACGTGGATCTGGAGCAGCAGCTCCACCGTGGATCTGGGATCCCACCATGGAGCTGGACAAACTGTTTGGCTTGTACAGCAGCTCTAGATCCATGAAATTGAGGTTTTGGTGGGAATGACCACTTTTGCCCTTAGGGTTGTATGGGGTGTGTAACCAGTGGCATTGGTGGGTAATTACCACCCAACTCCACGAGGAGGTACGAAACCACCCCTTGAGGAGGTACATGAAATCCATGGATCTGGCCCTCAGATCCAGGATTTTGGTGGATCCAGATTTCGTGGAGCTGGAGCGTTTGGGTAAAGGGCCTGTTTGGGAGAGCTCCACCACTGAAAACGTGGATCAGGAGCAGCAGCTCCACCATGGAGCAGCTCCACCGTGGATCTGGGATCCCACCATGGAGTGTTTGGCTTGTACAACAGCTCTAGATTCATGAAATTGAGGTTTTGGTGGGAATGACCACTTTTGGTGGGATGGGGTGTGTAACTAGTGGCGTTGGTGGGTAATTACCATCCAACTCCACGGTGGAGCACCCCTTGAGGAGCTCTATGAAATCCACGGATCTGGCCCTCAGATCCAGGATTTTGGTGGATCCAGATTTCGCGAAGCTGGAGCGTTTGGGTAAAATTTCGTGGAGTGGAGCTGTTTTTCGTGGATCTGAAGCTGGTGGAGCTCTCCCAAACAGGCCCAAAATTTCCATGGAGTTTTGTCTATTTGTTGAAGACTTTGCTAGCACTCAACTCTTTATCTCCTTTGAACTCATCTTAAGAGTTAAATGCTATCAAAAGTCAAAAATCTAGAATATGCAACTTGTTCTTGGACTAGATATATATTTGAAAGCTTTTAATTCACTTAAATTATTTAGATTGTCATCAGTTACAAAAAATGAGGATTTTGAAGCATCTAGATCCCTAAAAATAGTTTTCATAATTAATGACGACTAAATTTAAGGGACTAATATGTTAAGATATTGAAAGGTTTAGTCCAGGATTTAGAGGATATTATGGAAAAGCATACAAAGGTGACAATGGATTGATATGGCTCAAGACAAAGGTATAAAATGGCCTAAGGACATCTTTCTAGATTTTATCGGTCTTGGCGTATGTTGAATGAAGACTAGATTGATAGGCTAGACGCCATACTATTAAAAGAGATTCATGACTAGTAGCTTTATAGTAATCTTGTGCCACTATGATCAATCTTAGTGCATACATGTATTTGGATTTGTTTTGTTGCCCTATCTACTATATTTTCTCTAAATCCAGTATGATCACCATTGAAACCGCGGTAGTACCTCTGCATTGGTACTATCGGGTCCTACATGCTGGTTTGTTTTTTCATAGACGTGCTGATTTTGACCTTATGTAAACTGGTACTACCACTATTCCTATCTGTTAGTACTGCTACAATATGACTACATTTTTATTGGTGGTAGCCATTTTCCAGAGAGGTACATTTTAGGAGATTTTCTCCCCCTCTAAAAAATGGTACTACCACAACATAAGTGTGGTACTACCACTGAATCAATATGACTGGGCCATATGTGGTACGATCGATTTTTGTATTAATTGCTAGATTTGGTGCATTGGATGAGCAATAAGTAGTCGCTGAACAATAGGTGCGGTAGGCCGACATGATTTTTGGGTATTTCATCTCAAATGGTCACTTTGGTTGATGGAGGCTATAAATACCTCTCCACATACAGCAAGAGCATACTTTTGGACCTCAATTAAATACTCTTGAGTCCTTGCATCCCTTTCTTCAACACTAGTGGATTTGTTTCACATTTTGAGGTTGTTGAGAGTATTCAAGTGCATTGTATCATTTGGTTAATATCGGTGGCACTTGAAGACTTTCAACCAAGTGTCATTGACTTGTTACTCTTGGAGGACTTGGCTAGGTGATCTCTTCAAAAAGCTTGTGAAGAGACCTGACATAGTTGTGGAATTTTGGACATATTTGGACCCCTAAACATCCGAAATGCCATTTTTAGCCCCCTAACCAAAAAAAATTCCAAATCTGAACCCCTCCCGAGCGCACGTTCAACTAGAAGCCGCCACCTGTCCGGTCGTGCGGTGTGGTACCGCACGACCGCACTGTAGCACGGGTCGTACGGTACCACACCGCACGACCGCCCCGTTCTGCGCGCCAGAGGGGGAATCTGGCGATCTGGACGTCAATTCACGCGAAAAGCCTTTAAAATCGGGCGGTTACGAGCCCACGAGGGCATCCCCACTCCTCCGTCACCGCAAACTCCCCAATCGGACGGCCAGGGAGCGAGCGACACCGCAACCGCGTCCTGAAACCCTAGAAACCCCGCGCTCCGCCGGCTGCCGCTTCTTTTCCTCCAGTTCCCCTACAGCCGCCGGCCCATCCCCAATTCCCCATCCCGCACGGTCCGCACCCTCCCTCTTCGACCAGCGCTGCTCGCCGCGCCATCCCGTCGCCCCGGCCTCCTTCTTCAATCTCAGCCGACGCTGTCCTCTACCTCCAAGCACCGACGCCCCCTGCCTCCGTCCTCTCCTCCTCCTCGACAGCCGACGCCGGCTGCCTCCTCTTCCGCACCGGTAAGTCAACTCCTCATCCAGTCATCCTCCTCTCCAAAGTCCAGAACTGCAGATCCAGACATTTATAGACGAATGCCAAGTACTCTAGATCTAGACATTATTTGTACAAATTAGCAATGGTTCTAGACAATTTTCCTTGACATAATATGTGAGGCTGACTTGTTTCAACAAAGTTCTGCTGTTCTGCACATGCCTTCTGTTCTGCGCTTCATCCACTTAAATGTTGCAAGAATATGTCTCCCTTGATCCTCCTGTTGTATTGAATTTTGTCGATTCCGTCCGTAAACTTGGGAGTTTTGGTGTTCTTTCTGAAGCAACTATCATAATATTGCTAAGCTTCCGCTGCCATTTTACGTATCGCTATTCAAATGCATGTTATAATGCCTAATTTGTTCATCTCGTTACTATAGTCGTACGGAAGGTTTTCCTGATTTCATCAGTTTTAGTGATATTACACATTCGTTTTTTGGTGAGCTCCCTGTGCTTTTTATTTCGATCTCGTAAGCTTGTTACGTGTCATGTCCTGCAAACTGAGATTAGTTATTTCAGCACTGATTCATGGTGGTGGGTGGGAGTTAGACCCTTAGCTTAAACTTCAGATTCTTGCTGAAATAAGATTCAAAATATACGACCAAAGATCTGAGTTATGTTTGAGCTTCAGAACTGATTCATGGTGGTTTGTGAGAGTTACACCATTAGCTTAAACTTTTAATTCAATCTCGTAAGCTTGTAATGTGTCATCTCCTGCAGACTGAGATTAGTTATTCCAGAACTGATACATGGTGGTGGGTGGGAGTTAGACCCTTAGCTTAAACTTCAGATTCTTGCTGAAATAAGGTTCACGATATATGACCAAAGATCTGAGTTATGTTTGAGCTTCAGAACAGATTCGTGGTGGTTTGTGGGAGTTACACCCTTAGCTTAAACTTCAGACTCTTGCTGAACTAAGGTTCCAGATATACAATGGAAGATCTGAGTTATGTTTGAGCTGCACTGATAATCTTAAGTCTTAGTCCATCCTTATATAAATCAAGCAGCTTTTGGCTTTTAGAAGCCGGAAATTGGACGGAGTTGCTTCTCAAGGTAGTTTCTATAAACCGTTTGTAGGAGTTACTGCAAAAGCCACTTTGAACGAAGTGATGCGGGTGTTCTTTACTTCTTTAATATCTCTTGTAATCAGCCAAAAACCACAATCAAAAGTCACAACACTTTTTGAACAGGGCCAAAGAAGCTGAAGTGAATGCATGACTTTGGGAACTGACAACCCATATAAATTTGCATAGCTGTAGGCTTGTTTGACCCAATAGATCTTGAGGTTTATCTAATAGTAGCTTCATGTGGTCCGAAACAATATATGCCCAATTACAGTACACTGCTGGTTGTATACTAGTGCAAGCCAGTAAGCCGTATGATATAGGCCCTCGATGATAAATAGCAATTAGCAACATGACACATCCCTTTTTTTGTTGTGTTGAACTCTCATTATTCTATGAATTGTTGATCTCCTGAAGGATATATTTGGATTGTAACAATCCACTTTGAGCAAAATGCCTTTGTCTTTATGAATTGTTGTTGTTGTTATTAAAGTGTAGACTGAAGTATTTTTTTCTGCTAACTGGTGTTTAGTTGTATTCCTCTTGGACTAATGTTTGGTACCTCTGGGACAGGCACTTCAATTGCTCCACTAGTTATGTTGTTGACTTAATATTGAATTATTATTATTAGTTATTGCCTCATCTTTTGTAACTACAATCATGCTAATACTGGGTGATATACAATTAGGTTGTTGAAGTGCCATATTTTCACATGGATTCAACAGCACACGATTTCCAACCCCGGACATTTTCCATCAAGCTATGGCCACCGAGTGAAAGCACTCGTCTGATGCTTGTAGAGAGGATGACCAAGAACCTGTCCACCGAGTCAATCTTTTCTCGCAAGTATGGCCTTTTGGGCAAAGAAGAGGCTCACGAGAACGCTAAGCGGATTGAGGAGATGTGCTTTGCTTCTGCAGATGAGCATTTCAAGCAGGAGCCTGATGGTGATGGGAGTTCTGCTGTCCAGCTATATGCAAAGGAAACTAGCAAGCTGATGCTGGAAGTCCTGAAAAGAGGCCCAAGGACATCTGCAGAACGAGAAGCACCTGTTGTTGATACACCTCTTGAGCCTGCTGATACTGTGTTTGATATATCTGGTGGCAAGCGTGCTTTTATTGAGGCGGATGAAGCAAAGGAACTTCTGAGTCCACTTGCCAAACCAGGAAACTCGTATAAAAGGATTTGCTTCAGCAACAGGAGCTTTGGTATTGGTGCTGCCAATGTTGCTGGGACAATTCTTGAATCAATCAAAAAGCAGCTCACAGAGGTAGATATCTCAGATTTTGTTGCAGGAAGGCCTGAAGATGAAGCCCTTGATGTGATGCGCATATTCTCCAAAGCCTTAGAGGGGTCTGTACTGAGATACCTGAACATCTCTGATAATGCTTTAGGTGAGAAGGGTGTCAGGGCATTTGAAGAGCTTCTGAAATCACAGGACAACCTGGAAGAACTCTATGTGATGAACGATGGTATATCAGAGGAAGCTGCAAAAGCTCTATCTGAGCTTATTCCTTCAACTGAGAAACTCAAGGTTCTCCACTTCCACAACAATATGACTGGAGATGAAGGTGCTATGTCAATTGCTGAGATGGTTAAGCGTTCTCCAAATCTAGAGAGTTTTAGGTGCTCAGCAACAAGGATAGGATCCGATGGTGGAGTGGCGTTGGCTGAGGCATTAGGAACATGTACCCGTCTGAAGAAGCTTGATCTCAGGGACAACTTGTTTGGTGTTGAGGCAGGGATAGCTCTCAGCAAAACCCTACCAAAGCTTCCTGATCTTGTTGAGCTCTATCTCAGTGACCTCAATCTCGAGAATAGGGGTACAATAGCAATTGCCAATGCCCTGAAACAGTCAGCACCTCAGTTGGAGGTCCTTGAAATTGCTGGAAATGAAATGACTGCTAAAGTAGCCCAAACTTTAGCAGAATGCCTAACAGCAATACAATCGCTCAAGAAGCTGACCTTGGCTGAGAATGAACTGAAGGATGATGGTGCTGTGGTGGTTGCAAAAGCATTGGAAGATGGACACTCAGATCTGAGGGAGCTTGATGTGAGCACCAACATGTTGCAGAGGGTTGGAGCCCGGTGCTTTGCGCAGGCAATCACAAACAAGCTAGGTTTTGTGCAACTGAACATCAATGGGAATTTCATCTCTGACGAAGGGATTGATGAGGTGAAGGAGATTCTGAAGGGTGGTAAGAATTCGCTGGATGTGCTCGGCCCACTAGATGAGAACGATCCTGAGGGGGAAGCTGAAGACGATGATGAGGAAGAGGATGGGAACGAGGACGGGGATGATGGTGGGCTGGACTCGAAGTTGCAGGACCTGAAGGTTGAGCAGGACGATTAGTCAATTTTAGGTTAACTAGCTCCTATCTTTTGCTCCAATTAGGTTCTGAATGTTCACCAGCCAGGTTAGTTTTCACTTAAAATGAACGCACTGTGGCTCCATTGTTTTGAACCGAGTCGAGCAGCCAGATGTTGTAGCCTGGCGGTTTTGTCTGTACTTTTGTAACTTGCATCGGAACCTCTTTCATGGTTTAGCAACATCTTTGTTGTCAGTTCATGGTCATAAATCTAATGGAATGTCTTTGCTGTGATGTCTTCGGAAGCTTTGTTGTGAGTTGTGCCATGTTTGGAAGCTGTGATATACCCATGTCTATTGCATTGAATCTTCTGCCGAAATGGTAGAATTTGACATGCGATTAACAAAAATAGCATTTGTCATGTGAAATTTGCAAAAATAACATCTTCATTGCACGGTTACCACGTGGGAGTAGCCGATAGGTGACATGTACGTGATGCCGCATTGTGGCCGTGCGGATTAGTCAAAACCGCACAGTCACCATGCGGTGGGCATTGTTGTACCACACGGTGGCATGCGGTGGTACTGTAGCAATTTCTAGATTTTTTTTAGAAAAATCTATTTAAGTATACTTTTTTAAAAACTTTTAAATATAGCAAATGAACTTTAAAAATTATGAATTGTTTTTGTAGAGCTTTCCGACATAGTGTACTTGCTCGTGTAATTTTTCCATAATTTTATCATTTCTGAATTTTTCTCGAAAGTTCATTTAAATATACTATTTATAGAAATTTTTAATATAAAAAATGAGGTCAAAAAATTATGGTTTTTTAAGGCTCCTTACATTGTGTACTTGATTATGTAATTTTTTCAAAATTTTATAAGCAGTATACTTCAATTATTTTTGGGAAAAAAATCATAATAGATAAAATTATTTAAAAAAAATTACATAAGAAAATACACTATGTCGGGGAGGCTCCACAAAAAAAAACATAAATTTTAGAACTCATTTGCTATATTTAAAAACTCTTACAAAATGTATACTTAAATAGATTTTCCTGAAAATTGCTGCAGTGCTGCTACAGAGCCATTGTGCGGTTTTGGCTAATCCATACGACCACTGTGTGGCATTGCATATGTGTCGCCTGTCGATCACTCTTGCGCGGTGACCGTGCGGTGGAGTCACTATTTTTTATAAATTCTGCGCAATAAGTGCCATTTTTGCTAATCGCACGTCAAATACTCATTTCGACAAAAAACTCTATGGCATTTGGCATGTATCACGTGATTCGATTTTGCCTATGTCGACATCGGCAAAATGGATAATTCTGTGTTTTTTTACTTCTAAAATAGTACACCAATTTTCTATCACGTACACCGAAAACATATGGTATAGGTATGAGAATTGCTAAGTTACAATAGAATTATTAGGCGAACCAATGGTCTATAGCGACAGCCTATCTACAATCGTGGCTCTGCTCATTTCAGTTTATGTTTTTAGCTTTTTAATTTTGTTTTTTTAATTTTTTTGGCATTATCCGTGATGTTATAACTTTTTATTTTTTAGATTTTGTAAATTTTAATTACTTTGAAAAGATACCTACAATTATAATATATTTTCAGCTATTACAATAAAAAAGTATAATTCTAAGCCCTTAAGTTAAAATAAGCAGTAAGCAAAACTAGCCCCGTCTTTCCTTCCTTCGTACCTAAGGAAGCTACAGCCTATCACCACCGTCTTAAATGCAAACTGAGCCCCTGGGTTTCCTTCCTTCGTGCCTAAGGAATGTTCTTTGTGCACTCCCTCTGTTCTTTTCAAATGCAACGTTACGATTCGTTCAGCCAAATTATTATCAAGTTTGACAAAGTTACGATGCTCTAGCTAACGTTTGTAAAAATAATAATAAATAAATAAACTTGAGAGGGCCTAAGCGTAGAAAGGAGGAAGCGGTGGCTACCCCGTAAAGTCGGTCTCTCTGGGATTCCTCCACCTTGCCGACCTCCTCGCCTGCCTGCTTCACTCCACCTCGTCTCGCGCGACCAAAGAGGTGGAACCCCCCAAACCCTAATTCTACCCTCCGCGCCGTTGGGGCCGTACTTCTGGGGGCTCGTTTCTTGGGGTTTCTGCTTCTGCGCCGGCCCTCGACGTCTAGGGTTCGGAGATGGGCGATCACATGGCCGTCTTCCGCTCGCTTCGTGAGCTCTTCCCTCAGGTACGATCGGTCGATTCTCCTTTCCGTCTCGCATGGAGGTATTTCTGTTTCTTTGATGGGAAGGGGGAGAGACGAGGTTTTTTTTTTGTGTGCGGCGAGGGTTTGGTTCTTGGTGGTGTAGTCCACGGCTGCCGTGGGAGTGGTAACTTTATTTTGTGCCTCTTATCTGCAGGTTGATACTCGTATACTGAAGGCCGTTGCCATCGAGCACCAGAATGATGTTGATTCCGCGGTGGTGGCTGTCCTTGACGATGTCATGCCGACTATGACAGGTTCAGTCGGAGCTTCTCGCACTCGTCATGAAGCTGTGGCATCTATCACCGATTCTATTGGAACTTCCTCTGCTATTCATGTTATGCGTGAAACAGGAAGTTCGTCATCTTCTGGTAAGTACGAGATTTGAGATTATGGGCCAATTTGTGCCTAGTGTCAAAGGCGTTTCCTTTTGGTGCGCCTGTTGACATATCTTATATCCTTGCTATAAAATAGATCTAAGTGAAGACGTTAGCATGCATAATTGATAGTCCTGTGTAGGTATGGTTGGTGCTTTAAATCTTCTGGGTTTATGATAAGGCTGAGAGGCCAAAGCAAACTCATGTAGTTTTGTCACTTGTATAACTTACCAGTGACTGTTTGAAATTTAAGTTGTTCAGTGGTTTAATGTTTAGTGATGAGTCAAGGCTGTGTGAGCCTGGACTTTCTTATACTTGCCTTAATTTTTTGTCTGACTCATTGAGCTCAAGCTTGTTTTAATTTAGAGCTAATCTGGACACCGGCCTTTTCTTTGTTGAATTACAAGCATATTATCTATCATAATACTGTCAGTTATTACCTTTAAATTTTTTTCAACTTATGCTAATGAGTGGATTGTCACATCAGGGCATGATATCCATATTGATGAAGTTAATGGAAGTGTTGATTCTGCGCAATGCACATCTTCTACAGAAATCATAACTGACACACAAGAAAATGTTGTGGGTGAACCAGATGTGGGAAGGCCTTCATTATACCAAGGGACGAGCGAACAACTAAGTTGCCCTGCCCATCCTGTCCCTGAACTTAATGATAATCAATGTGCTTTGACTTCCGACCTTATTGATAGCTATCTAAATCCCTGTTCTGAGAGAAAGTTGGTTCATTCAGAAAATGAAGTTGGATATTTACCAGGTGAGTATTTTGCTGAATCATTCATTGGAGAAAATGGGAATGGCAGCATAAATCTTAATGTTGCACAAGTCCCATAGTGACATTCCAACAACACAATCCCAGTTTGGGATTGCATTGCCCAGGATAATAATTCATTGAAGCTTCCGTGTGATTATGCAGACATGAATGATGTCAATGATCCCTTTTGGGCAAAGATATTTGCTGGTGTTTCCAACAACGAAGTCTCAACTGGAATTTGCAGTATTGAAAAAGGTGCTTTTGCACCTGTGCTGGATTTTTCCATTCCAGACATCAGTGAATCCTCTGTTGGGCCTGCTGGAGTCTTAGAACAGAAGGATACCAAGAGTGATGGCATTGATTGTAACAAGCAGCAGTCAGGGAATATAGTTGAAAATGATGACACACTCTTGTCTTCTAAAACTGACTTGCTTCCTGATCTTAATTTGAACCACTTTGCTTCCATGGCTTCAACTCATTCAAGCCATTCTGTTAGTATTGAGTCACTTGAGGATTCCATTGCTGATGCCAAAAACAATAAGGTACTCCATTTACCAAAACTTGCACTGTGCTAGCCTTACCTGCAACTCTGTGTATGCTTTTTTTTTGTACATTCACTCCCATGTGCTTGCACATGTGTGTGGTCACATGCACCTCTGGGTATGTGGATTGCGCTATATATCTGGGTGTGTGGTCACATGCATGCACACAGTTTTGTTTTATCTTGGAAAATTGCATGGCTAGGGCTAGTAATATTTTTATCTAGATCAATCTCATGACACAGCCATGTTGGGCGATTGTTATGATGTGTTAATAGTCAGTATTTTGGATTGAAACGGCAAATTAAGCACGGCGTGCACACTGTTAAAAGAGAATGCTTTAGCTTTATAGATGTAAGTCAACAGTATTTCATGTTGCATGTACTGAAATAAAGTGAAAGAAGAAAGATGCAAAAAGTACCATTTTAGTCGACTGCTTCGATGGGGTTGGTATCAAGAATAAGATGTAAGAATAATGACATTAACCATAATTATTCTGATGTAGAATAAAGAAGAGTGGAAACATTTGATAGTCACTTCTTGAAAGTTATAGGAGAGTAGTAGATTTAGTTTGCAAATGGTCCTTCGGTTTTAAACACACACGCCCACATGCAAAAAGAAAAAAGAAGTTTGTTCAAGAAGAGGTTATTGTCCAGGAGCCACTTCGAGCCATCCTGGGCAGCTGGGCTAACTTGATGCAAGCAGTATTCTACCTACAATTACTTCATATTTTACAAAGCTGCCATCTTGTTTAGTTTCTAAAGAACTACAAACTATCCACAAGTTTCCTGGATACTTATGCGCAAGAAACTGAATCAACAATGATTTATCTGTTTCATTTGTCTCTTTCCATGAGTTTCCTGGAAACTTATGCACAAGAAACTGAATCAACAATGATTTATCTGTTTCATTTGTCTCTTTCTAACACTTGCTAAATTTTATTAACCTGTAAACACTAATTTAGTTTAAAAATAAAATGTACCTTGTATATTATAATAGTTGATTTACAGACCATTATTGAAGTTGGATACTTATTCTTGTGCTGTGACATAATGCAGAATGATCTGTTACCGTCTCTTGAATTGGTTACTAAGATGATAGAGGATGTGGAACTTCTTGAAGAAAAGGCTAAAGTGGCCAAGCGTGAATCATCTGTTGCTGGTACAGGCATTCTCACCAAAGTTGAGGAGCTTAAAGAAATGTTGAATCATGCAAAGGAAGCAAATGATATGGTTTGTTCTATTTTTTCCCCTGACTCAATATTTCATAAAAGAGGAAACTTCTGAGTTTTCTAGCCTAAAGAAATCCGACCAATTGTTGCTATATACAGCATGCTGGTGAGGTTTTTGGCGAGAAATCTATTTTAACCACAGAGGCACGGGAGCTTCAATCTCGACTTCAGAGGCTGTCAGATGAGAGGAATAGTTATCTAGCTGTAATTGAAGAGGTATTGTCTTCATGTTTTCGCCAATACCAACTGTATTTAGTACATATCTACTATCCTGCACGATAACTGAAAGATAAAGTGAATGGCCCTCGTAGTTTATAGTTGGCATGATGTTAATTCTTTGATGGTGGAAGACGTCAGAAAATTTTCTACTTCAACTAAGCTTCGTACCAAAACATGGAACGGATGCTCTGCAATTCCTCATTTTTCCGGCTGTTTTCAATTGTTATGTTCTTTAATCTGACACAAACTAATTTTATGAAAAAAAAACTCAGAAGAAAAAGCAAATTGCTGATTATTTAAAATAATTTGATGTTGGACTCATAGTTACATAATTTTTTTTACAATTTTAAGTTGAATTGAAGGTAAAAGTGATCTTTAAATTTAATCTATATAGATACGCCAGACACTTGAGGAAAGATTGGTAGCTGCACAACAAGAAATTGAAGCAGCTGAGAAGGAAAAGGTTGAAAAAGAAGCTTCCACTCTGGCACTACTTAATGAACAGGAAAAGGAGATGGATTCTATTGTTGAAGAATCAATAAAGCTGCAGAAGGAAGCAGAGGAGAATTTGAAGGTATTAATCTGCAGCCTTTGTGAGTTGTAGCATTGCCATTTTGTCTATGTGTTATTTTCTTGAGACATGCTGCACTACAACTGATATATATTTATATATTATCATTATTTATTCAATCTAATAAAAATGTTGTGTGGATAGTTTTGTTTTTCAGGAATCTATGCCCATCTTGTCTTTTAGCACCGATAAAAGTAAAAATAACTTGTGTTTAAGAAGAAATAATATTATGAATTAGACTGATTATTTTCAATTACTAATATTATATCTGTACTGTTGGGTTGACAGCTGAAGGACTTCTTGGTTGAGCGGGGTCGAATTGTTGACACATTGCAGTAAGTTCCATTTCATCTCAGCTACTTCAACATCGCTAAGCTGTTTCATTCAGTAATAAGTTGACCTAGCTTATTTAGCTCTCAAGTATTAATATAGATGATTGACTGTTTGGAACTTTTGGCTATTTGATCTTTTTTCATCTTTGGAGCTGCTCACTAACATATTGATCTTTCACCTTAAAAAATCAAAATAATGACCGTGTAGTTTGGTTGCAAGTTGTAACTCCAGTATGGGGCCTATATAATACTCTCTTCAGCCAAATAGCGATTGAAATTTTGCATGAGATAATTATTGTGTATTATTTTTACTTATTTTAGTGTAATGTTTACAACTGTTCTAGCATTTTATCTGCAGTAACATACCTGTAAGCCAACTCTAAATGATGCATACCAAGGATAATAGATAGTTGAAACTGTTGTATACATTTATAAATGGAGCATTACAATTCATATCCTTGACATTGTGCAGAGGTGAGATGGCTGTGATCTGTGATGATGTGTCGCAACTCAAGCGAATAGTGGATGAGCGCTTATCATGGAGCAAGCTGCAGCGATCAACAATATCAACCCTCTCCTCTTCGCTTGACAAGAGTGGGAGTTCCTCAGATGGGACTATTGAAGCAGTTGAGTCTACTACAGATAAACATACAGTTGCCGAAGTTGCAAGTCCGGTAGTTGAGGATCCGGATGGCAATGAGAGAACAGTTGAAGTGTTAGATGGCTCCGACATAACTGACAAAGACAATAGCAAGCGGCGGGATTCCAACGAGGATGGCTGGGAAATTTGCTGAACTGAAGATGGTTTAAGAGTGGCGTCGTTGCCATAGGATCCTTGATAAATAGCAAAACAGAGATAATAATATATATAAACGGTATACTCGCCTTGTTTTCTGTTAGCTAATTCAGTGGATTTGATATGAATCTGGGAAATTGTCTTGGAATAGCATTTGGTCTTTTGTGAGGCGATGACCGAAAGTAGTATTTGAGATGGGGTTCAAATGCTGCTGATCATGATATGTATATATGGACATCTTAGCTAAATATATAAATGATTAGTACCAGATCGATGCCATTTTTATTGTCTAGTCGTTCTGCTACTCCAGAGCTGTTTTAGTCATCCACTATGTCTAAATTTTACCAAATCTATTTCAAATTGGAATGCTACTGTTGCTAGTTTTGTGACCGGTGTTCTGATTCTAACACGATCAGGTTTCCAAATCGAAAGGACAATAGTCACGGAAGGTAAAAATACCAACCCGTTGCATTCACAGTCCATATCCTAGCCGTTGTGCATGCTTTGAGATTTGTGCAATGCTTTTGTAGTTCCAGTGTTTTGTTGTTAGAATATTCGTGTATTTTGGTATTTGCAGTATGGTGGGACCACTTCAATCCTCTCGTTCCAATTTTGAATTTTGAAACTTGAATGGAGGCAAAGCTTCTGTGCTATACCCATATTGTACTAGTACTGCTAGTGCATTTTGTATTTGTACTGCAAATGTAAAAGAACAACTACCGTATGCATACGTAGTTTCACACACAAAAAGTTACTCAAAACATTTGCAAGTACAACCATACCATGTATAACACGTACCATACCATGTATGAATACACAATTTGTACACCGGGGATGGATGGATAGAGAGGGTGGCGCCGTCGTGGTCGACCTGTGCTCAAGGCGGCAAGTACTCTGGCAACGATGTGATCGAGGCGGTGGTGTATTATAACTACCGGTGGCGGCGGCGAAGCACTATGACGGCGGGGTACTATGGAGTTGGAGCACTGGACCGTCGAAGTACTCCAGCCATCCTGCCATCGAGGTCGGCGAGGATGAGGTGGACGTCTAGTGTACGGCGGCGACGAGGAGGTGCAGATGCATCACCACGGCCGACGGTCACCACAGCTCGACGACGACAAGGAAGGCGACCGAATCCGGTGGGTAAAGCATCTGGATCTCTAAAAGTAATTTTGATAAATAATGATAACTATGCTTAAAGATCTAATATGTTTGTTAAGATGATTGAAAGATTTAATCTTGGATTTAGAAGATATTATAAAAAAACATGCAAAGGTGACTATGGATTAACATGGCTCAAAGTAATACGACAAATGTATAAAATAGCTTAAGGGTCTCTTTTTAGATTTTATCGGTCTTACCATATGTTGAATGAAGACCAGATTGATAGGCTAGACACCGTACTATTAAGAGGGGTTCATGGCTAGTAGCTTGACAATAATCTTGTACAACACTGATTAATCTTAGTGCATACACGTATTTGGATTTGCTTTGTTGCCCTCTCTGCTATATTTTCTCTAAATCCGGCATGTTGCCTGCTAAAACTATGGTAATACGATTGCATCGGTACTACTGGGTCCTACAAACTGGTACGTTTTTTTCCAGGGAGGTGTTGATTTGAACTTTATCTGAAACGGTACTATTGTTGTTCTTGTCCAATAGTACCGCTATGGTATGACCACATTTTCTATTCGGTACTACCGCATCTATGGTATGACCGTATTTTAATTGGTAGTAGCTATTTTCTATAGAGGTATACTTTTAGGAGATTTCTTCCCTCTGGAAACCGGTACTAAAATAATATAAGTGCAGTACTACCGCTGAATCGGTATGGCCATGACATGTGAGTGCGGTACAATCGATTTTTGTATTAATGGTTAGATTTGGTGCATTTAATGAGCAATAAGTAGCCGTTGAACAGTAGATGTGGTAATACCGGCCACTCCATGATGGTACCATCGACTGACTTGATTTTTGAAGATTTCGTCCTCAACGGTTACTCTAGTTGGTGGAGGCTATAAATAGCTCCCCACCTACAGTAAGGGTACACTCTTGGACCATAATTGAATACTCTTGAGCTCTTACATCCCTCTCTTCAACTCTAGTGCATTTGCTTCATATTTTGATATTGTTGAGAGCATTCAAGGACATTATATCACTTGGTTGATCTTTGTGGCACTTGAAGACATTCAAAACAACGTCATCGACCTATTACTCTTGGTGGTTGCTGCAACCTAGACGGCCTGGGTGGTACTACCACTCCTATCGAGTGGACCCATAATTAGTTATTGCCGAATCCTTATCTTCTCTAGAGTTCCTCATACTGGTTCAACCGACACTTCACTTCAACAACCACCCGTTACTCTTCTCTCTCACTCCTCTCCATTCCCCTTTTCTCGAAAAATCAAATCTCCAAGGAAGTTGGTGATTCTCTTCAACTTAGGCCAAAAACCAAGTGTTGGTTAAGAGTTTCATGCACACTTCCTCCATTCCTCTCGGTAATCCCCTTGGAATCCCTCTCTGCTTACCCTTTGTTGCTCCCTTTTAATTTTTAGGGTTTGGAGCAAATGTGAATGAAAATCTTAATTTATTTGGGTAAAATTGCTAGGAAACTAAGATCAGTGATGTTACATGTTAATTCTTGCTATACATTATGACCAATCTAGGTTTAATCACAATTGACTCAAATATATTGAAACTGCTTTGAAGGTGCAGTACTATGACCCGCAGCATTGTGGTACACCACAGCAGTAGTTCTGGCATGCAGTGTGTGGTCATACCGCTCCTGTTAGAGAAGTAAGAATTTTCATTCATAATTACTTAAGTCCCTATTTATCTCCATTCTAATTGCTATATTCTTTGATCTAGTGATCATGGGAAGAATCAAAGCATCTTCTTGCAAGAATGCTTCCCTCGAGGGAGAACCAATTGATCGGTACTCTCCTCAACAAGGTCCTTGTTCCTCTCATCGCAAGGTGGCCTCCTGAAAGTTGGCTTCCCGTAAGTTAGCTCCAGTGGCTCAAGAAGACAGTGACCCTGAGACCACCTCCTTCTTGCATGAGATGAGCTGCTGTGATGGAAGGTGCATAGTAAGAAAAGAGGAAACACAAGAATAAGAGCATGAAGAAGAAGCTAAAATAGAAGAAGAAAATTATGTCCAAGAGGAAGAGGATGATGGTAGTGATGATGATGAGGATATGGCTGAGACAGAGGTTCCTAGAATCCAATATCAAGTGAATAGTACGTTCAACTGAGGCATCCAAATCAGTTCGATATGCCCGCAAGTGCCACAGATCCTCGATTTTCACTCAATTCCAAGAAAACATCTACAATTAGATATACAATCATCACAAGTAGTTAACTGACCACAAATATATTGATTGGAAGCACTTGAGCTCTCTCTCTCTCTCACTTATCTAGCACTTATAATCTCTTCCATGGAGCTGGGCTGCACGATATCGTGGCATTAAAGTGTGACTACCAAGCGGACATCATCTGTCAGTTTTAGGCCACCTTGTATGTCTCTCATGATTTTGAGTATCTTACATGGATACTGGAGGATCAAAGGTATGAGGTGACCAAGGCGGACTTTGAGCAAGCCTTGGGGACATATTCTAGTCGTTATAAGAAGATCTACTCCCGTGGAGGTCTTCAAATTCTGGGATGGTGCCAGTTCTGTGACTAATGTGAGATTTACTCTTGGTAAGTTGGTAAACCTCCTCCCTCTCCCAAGTCTTATCGATCGAATCATTAATCACACATTCTTTCTAAAGAGTGGAAACTTTGATGCTATCCGAGGGTATGCATGGAACATTATTGATTATATCATGCAAGGTCACAAGTTTGATGTAGTGGACTTGATAATTAGAGATAGCCTCCTCAAAGAATGATTGAGTAAAGCACATATATTATGCCCATCATATCATGGCACTCATCATGTGGAAGATAGGTTACCGAGATGCTCGACCTTCAATTCACAAGCCATACAAGCCTCGTAAAGGTCCTCCCATATCAACTGTCGCTCATCCTCCACGTCAACCTCAACAAGAGCATCTACAATAGCAGCCTCAAGTAGAAGACCCTATTCTCATGGCTTTATCTCAAATCAATCAAACTCTTTTTGAGATTCAGGATGCTCAATTTGACATCAACACTCAATTGGCTTCCTTGACGCAGCGTGTGAATATCCTTGAGCATCCTTCTACATTGTCACATATGTCATCTCCTCTCATTTATCGCCGTTGTTGCCATGGTGACCCCTCAAATGCTCCTCCTCCTAACTAGATAGTTCTTTTGATATTTGATGCCAAAGGAGAAGAAAATGCAAAAATGTTCAAGTGAAGGGAGAAGTGAATGAAGAAGGATGGAGTTGTGGGACAAGTTATCTATCTCTAGTATGTGTAATAAACTTTGTGAGGTTAAGAAGATTTGTTTTATTGTAATTTTGGGTTGTAAGCTTTTTAAACCTTTTTATTAAGCACTCTATGATAATTATGCTTCAATGCTTGGTCATGATGAATCTTTGTCTATTTAGTCTAATTATTGTGCATTGCTACTATATATTTAAGCCTTCAATGTGAATTCTCATTATTATTGTTTGATGCCTCCTCAAATCTAACTAATAGAGGAAACTCCGCCAAAATATTCTAAAAAACCACAAATGTGCATGAAATCACTTCATGAACCACTATGCACATATTTAGAGGGAGTTTTGTCTATTTGTTGAAGACTTTGCTAGCACTCAACTCTTTATCTCCTTTGAACTCATCTTAAGAGTTAAATGCTATCAAAAGTCAAAAATCTAGAATATGCAACTTGTTCTTGGACTAGATATATATTTGAAAGCTTTTAATTCACTTAAATTATTTAGGTTGTCATCAGTTACAAAAAAGGAGGATTTTGAAGCATCTAGATCCCTAAAAATAGTTTTCATAATTAATGACGACTAAACTTAAGGGACTAATATGTTAAGATATTGAAAGGTTTAGTCCAGGATTTAGAGGATATTATGGAAAAGCATACAAAGGTGACAATGGATTGATATGGCTCAAGACAAAGGTATAAAATGGCCTAAGGACATCTTTCTAGATTTTATCGGTCTTGGCGTATGTTGAATGAAGACTAGATTGATAGGCTAGACGACATACTATTAAAAGAGATTCATGACTAGTAGCTTTATAGTAATCTTGTGCCACTATGATCAATCTTAGTGCATACATGTATTTGGATTTGTTTTGTTGCCCTATCTACTATATTTTCTCTAAATCCAGTATGATCACCATTGAAACCGCGGTAGTACCTCTGCATTGGTACTATCGGGTCCTACATGCTGGTTTGTTTTTTCATAGACGTGCTGATTTTGACCTTATGTAAACTGGTACTACCACTATTCCTATCTGTTAGTACTGCTACAATATGACTACATTTTTATTGGTGGTAGCCATTTTCCAGAGAGGTACATTTTAGGAGATTTTCTCCCCCTCTAAAAAATGGTACTACCACAACATAAGTGTGGTACTACCACTGAATCAATATGACTGGGCCATATGTGGTACGATCGATTTTTGTATTAATTGCTAGATTTGGTGCATTTGATGAGCAATAAATAGTCGCTAAACAATAGGTGCGGTAGGCCGACATGATTTTTGGGTATTTCATCTCAAATGGTCACTTTGGTTGATGGAGGCTATAAATACCTCTCCAAATGCAGCGAGAGTATACTTTTGGACCTCAATTAAATACTCTTGAGTCCTTGCATCCCTTTCATCAACACTAGTGGACTTGTTTCACATTTTGAGGTTGTTGAGAGTATTCAGGGCCTGTTCTTTTGCAGCTTTTGGCTTCTGCTTTTGGCTTTTCTACAGTAATTAGCTTTTAAACGGGGTATCTTTTCAAAATAAGGTCTACTAGTTAATTATAGTACGTACTGTACCGACTTTATTTATATCGGTAAAAACTGCACGTGAGTTTCTGTTACTCTGTAATCTCTCGCACGAACAACTCAAAAGTCACAAGCCGCAGCTAAAAGCCATAAGCCTCAGCCAAAAAGAACAGACCCTCAAGTGCATTGTATCATTTGGTTAATATCTGTGGCACTTGAAGACTTTCAACCAAGTATCATTGACTTGTTACTCTTGGAGGACTTGGCTAGATGATCTCTTCAAAAAGCTTGTGAAGAGACCTGACATGGTTGTGGAATTTTGGACATATTTGGACCCCTAAACACCCGAAATGCCATTTTTGACCCCCTAACCAAAAAAATTTCAAATCTGGATCCCTCCCGAGCGCACGTTCAACTGAAAGCCGCCACCTGTCCGGTCGTGCGGTGTGGTACCGCACGACCGCACTGTAGCACGAGTGTGCGGTACCACACCGCACGACCGCCCCCGTTCTGCGCGCCAGAGGGGGAATCTGGCGATCTGGACGTCAATTCACGCGAAAAGCCTTTAAAATCGGGCGGTTACGAGCCCACGAGGGCATCCCCACTCCTCCGTCACCGCAAACTCCCCAATCGGACGGCCAGGGAGCGAGCGACACCGCAACCGCGTCCTGAAACCCTAGAAACCCCGCGCTCCGCCGGCTGCCGCTTCTTTTCCTCCAGTTCCCCTACAGCCGCCGGCCCATCCCCAATTCCCCATCCCGCACGGTCCGCACCCTCCCTCTTCGACCAGCGCTGCTCGCCGCGCCATCCCGTCGCCCCGGCCTCCTTCTTCAATCTCAGCCGACGCTGTCCTCTACCTCCAAGCACCGACGCCCCCTGCCTCCGTCCTCTCCTCCTCGACAGCCGACGCCGGCTGCCTCCTCTTCCGCACCGGTAAGTCAACTCCTCATCCAGTCATCCTCCTCTCCAAAGTCCAGAACTGCAGATCCAGACATTTATAGACGAATGCCAAGTACTCTAGATCTAGACATTATTTGTACAAATTAGCAATGGTTCTAGACAATTTTCCTTGACATAATATGTGAGGCTGACTTGTTTCAACAAAGTTCTGCTGTTCTGCACATGCCTTCTGTTCTGCGCTTCATCCACTTAAATGTTGCAAGAATATGTCTCCCTTGATCCTCCTGTTGTATTGAATTTTGTCGATTCCGTCCGTAAACTTGGGAGTTTTGGTGTTCTTTCTGAAGCAACTATCATAATATTGCTAAGCTTCCGCTGCCATTTTACGTATCGCTATTCAAATGCATGTTATAATGCCTAATTTGTTCATCTCGTTACTATAGTCGTACGGAAGGTTTTCCTGATTTCATCAGTTTTAGTGATATTACACATTCGTTTTTTGGTGAGCTCCCTGTGCTTTTTATTTCGATCTCGTAAGCTTGTTACGTGTCATGTCCTGCAAACTGAGATTAGTTATTTCAGCACTGATTCATGGTGGTGGGTGGGAGTTAGACCCTTAGCTTAAACTTCAGATTCTTGCTGAAATAAGATTCAAAATATACGACCAAAGATCTGAGTTATGTTTGAGCTTCAGAACTGATTCATGGTGGTTTGTGAGAGTTACACCATTAGCTTAAACTTTTAATTCAATCTCGTAAGCTTGTAATGTGTCATCTCCTGCAGACTGAGATTAGTTATTCCAGAACTGATACATGGTGGTGGGTGGGAGTTAGACCCTTAGCTTAAACTTCAGATTCTTGCTGAAATAAGGTTCACGATATATGACCAAAGATCTGAGTTATGTTTGAGCTTCAGAACAGATTCGTGGTGGTTTGTGGGAGTTACACCCTTAGCTTAAACTTCAGACTCTTGCTGAACTAAGGTTCCAGATATACAATGGAAGATCTGAGTTATGTTTGAGCTGCACTGATAATCTTAAGTCTTAGTCCATCCTTATATAAATCAAGCAGCTTTTGGCTTTTAGAAGCCGGAAATTGGACGGAGTTGCTTCTCAAGGTAGTTTCTATAAACCGTTTGTAGGAGTTACTGCAAAAGCCACTTTGAACGAAGTGATGCGGGTGTTCTTTACTTCTTTAATATCTCTTGTAATCAGCCAAAAACCACAATCAAAAGTCACAACACTTTTTGAACAGGGCCAAAGAAGCTGAAGTGAATGCATGACTTTGGGAACTGACAACCCATATAAATTTGCATAGCTGTAGGCTTGTTTGACCCAATAGATCTTGAGGTTTATCTAATAGTAGCTTCATGTGGTCCGAAACAATATATGCCCAATTACAGTACACTGCTGGTTGTATACTAGTGCAAGCCAGTAAGCCGTATGATATAGGCCCTCGATGATAAATAGCAATTAGCAACATGACACATCCCTTTTTTTGTTGTGTTGAACTCTCATTATTCTATGAATTGTTGATCTCCTGAAGGATATATTTGGATTGTAACAATCCACTTTGAGCAAAATGCCTTTGTCTTTATGAATTGTTGTTGTTGTTATTAAAGTGTAGACTGAAGTATTTTTTTCTGCTAACTGGTGTTTAGTTGTATTCCTCTTGGACTAATGTTTGGTACCTCTGGGACAGGCACTTCAATTGCTCCACTAGTTATGTTGTTGACTTAATATTGAATTATTATTATTAGTTATTGCCTCATCTTTTGTAACTACAATCATGCTAATACTGGGTGATATACAATTAGGTTGTTGAAGTGCCATATTTTCACATGGATTCAACAGCACACGATTTCCAACCCCGGACATTTTCCATCAAGCTATGGCCACCGAGTGAAAGCACTCGTCTGATGCTTGTAGAGAGGATGACCAAGAACCTGTCCACCGAGTCAATCTTTTCTCGCAAGTATGGCCTTTTGGGCAAAGAAGAGGCTCACGAGAACGCTAAGCGGATTGAGGAGATGTGCTTTGCTTCTGCAGATGAGCATTTCAAGCAGGAGCCTGATGGTGATGGGAGTTCTGCTGTCCAGCTATATGCAAAGGAAACTAGCAAGCTGATGCTGGAAGTCCTGAAAAGAGGCCCAAGGACATCTGCAGAACGAGAAGCACCTGTTGTTGATACACCTCTTGAGCCTGCTGATACTGTGTTTGATATATCTGGTGGCAAGCGTGCTTTTATTGAGGCGGATGAAGCAAAGGAACTTCTGAGTCCACTTGCCAAACCAGGAAACTCGTATAAAAGGATTTGCTTCAGCAACAGGAGCTTTGGTATTGGTGCTGCCAATGTTGCTGGGACAATTCTTGAATCAATCAAAAAGCAGCTCACAGAGGTAGATATCTCAGATTTTGTTGCAGGAAGGCCTGAAGATGAAGCCCTTGATGTGATGCGCATATTCTCCAAAGCCTTAGAGGGGTCTGTACTGAGATACCTGAACATCTCTGATAATGCTTTAGGTGAGAAGGGTGTCAGGGCATTTGAAGAGCTTCTGAAATCACAGGACAACCTGGAAGAACTCTATGTGATGAACGATGGTATATCAGAGGAAGCTGCAAAAGCTCTATCTGAGCTTATTCCTTCAACTGAGAAACTCAAGGTTCTCCACTTCCACAACAATATGACTGGAGATGAAGGTGCTATGTCAATTGCTGAGATGGTTAAGCGTTCTCCAAATCTAGAGAGTTTTAGGTGCTCAGCAACAAGGATAGGATCCGATGGTGGAGTGGCGTTGGCTGAGGCATTAGGAACATGTACCCGTCTGAAGAAGCTTGATCTCAGGGACAACTTGTTTGGTGTTGAGGCAGGGATAGCTCTCAGCAAAACCCTACCAAAGCTTCCTGATCTTGTTGAGCTCTATCTCAGTGACCTCAATCTCGAGAATAGGGGTACAATAGCAATTGCCAATGCCCTGAAACAGTCAGCACCTCAGTTGGAGGTCCTTGAAATTGCTGGAAATGAAATGACTGCTAAAGTAGCCCAAACTTTAGCAGAATGCCTAACAGCAATACAATCGCTCAAGAAGCTGACCTTGGCTGAGAATGAACTGAAGGATGATGGTGCTGTGGTGGTTGCAAAAGCATTGGAAGATGGACACTCAGATCTGAGGGAGCTTGATGTGAGCACCAACATGTTGCAGAGGGTTGGAGCCCGGTGCTTTGCGCAGGCAATCACAAACAAGCTAGGTTTTGTGCAACTGAACATCAATGGGAATTTCATCTCTGACGAAGGGATTGATGAGGTGAAGGAGATTCTGAAGGGTGGTAAGAATTCGCTGGATGTGCTCGGCCCACTAGATGAGAACGATCCTGAGGGGGAAGCTGAAGACGATGATGAGGAAGAGGATGGGAACGAGGACGGGGATGATGGTGGGCTGGACTCGAAGTTGCAGGACCTGAAGGTTGAGCAGGACGATTAGTCAATTTTAGGTTAACTAGCTCCTATCTTTTGCTCCAATTAGGTTCTGAATGTTCACCAGCCAGGTTAGTTTTCACTTAAAATGAACGCACTGTGGCTCCATTGTTTTGAACCGAGTCGAGCAGCCAGATGTTGTAGCCTGGCGGTTTTGTCTGTACTTTTGTAACTTGCATCGGAACCTCTTTCATGGTTTAGCAACATCTTTGTTGTCAGTTCATGGTCATAAATCTAATGGAATGTCTTTGCTGTGATGTCTTCGGAAGCTTTGTTGTGAGTTGTGCCATGTTTGGAAGCTGTGATATACCCATGTCTATTGCATTGAATCTTCTGCCGAAATGGTAGAATTTGACATGCGATTAACAAAAATAGCATTTGTCATGTGAAATTTGCAAAAATAACATCTTCATTGCACGGTTACCACGTGGGAGTAGCCGATAGGTGACATGTACGTGATGCCGCATTGTGGCCGTGCGGATTAGTCAAAACCGCACAGTCACCATGCGGTGGGCATTGTTGTACCACACGGTGGCATGCGGTGGTACTGTAGCAATTTCTAGATTTTTTTTTAGAAAAATCTATTTAAGTATACTTTTTTAAAAACTTTTAAATATAGCAAATGAACTTTAAAAATTATGAATTGTTTTTGTAGAGCTTTCCGACATAGTGTACTTGCTCGTGTAATTTTTCCATAATTTTATCATTTCTGAATTTTTCTCGAAAGTTCATTTAAATATACTATTTATAGAAATTTTTAATATAAAAAATGAGGTCAAAAAATTATGGTTTTTTAAGGCTCCTTACATTGTGTACTTGATTATGTAATTTTTTCAAAATTTTATAAGCAGTATACTTCAATTATTTTTGGGAAAAAAATCATAATAGATAAAATTATTTAAAAAAAATTACATAAGAAAATACACTATGTCGGGGAGGCTCCACAAAAAAAAACATAAATTTTAGAACTCATTTGCTATATTTAAAAACTCTTACAAAATGTATACTTAAATAGATTTTCCTGAAAATTGCTGCAGTGCTGCTACAGAGCCATTGTGCGGTTTTGGCTAATCCATACGACCACTGTGTGGCATTGCATATGTGTCGCCTGTCGATCACTCTTGCGCGGTGACCGTGCGGTGGAGTCACTATTTTTTATAAATTCTGCGCAATAAGTGCCATTTTTGCTAATCGCACGTCAAATACTCATTTCGACAAAAAACTCTATGGCATTTGGCATGTATCACGTGATTCGATTTTGCCTATGTCGACATCGGCAAAATGGATAATTCTGTGTTTTTTTACTTCTAAAATAGTACACCAATTTTCTATCACGTACACCGAAAACATATGGTATGGGTATGAGAATTGCTAAGTTACAATAGAATTATTAGGCGAACCAATGGTCTATAGCGACAGCCTATCTACAATCGTGGCTCTGCTCATTTCAATTTATGTTTTTAGCTTTTTAATTTTGTTTTTTTAATTTTTTTGGCATTATCCGTGATGTTATAACTTTTTATTTTTTAGATTTTGTAAATTTTAATTACTTTGAAAAGATACCTACAATTATAATATATTTTCAGCTATTACAATAAAAAAGTATAATTCTAAGCCCTTAAGTTAAACTAGTAGTGTGCCCGTGCTAACGCTACGGTAAAATACAAAACAAGATAAAATTTGTAAAACATAAAATGAACAATCAGATTCATTAAGATTCACGTCTCATATATTGTATAACCAAATATTTTTGTAACATAATGAATGTCACATAACAACTAATCCTTTGAGAAGGCGACAGCATCATTGGACTCACCCACCGACGACTTTCTCCATCCCCACATTGTTTAAACTTAAGGCTACAAAGAAAACAAACATTCTTGTCACATAAAGAAATATGAACCACAGTAAGGAAATAGGTGTTTGTGGACTATTTACTTACCACATCACCATGCTAGAACGTCTTTATACACAATATTTTTATACACAATATTTTTGGTGCTCTTCCATGAGGCATCTCCCCGAACACCCTTTATACTGTTCACCGTGGTCGAACACCCTTTCGACCACGTTCAGATCTCCCCGATGAAGTCACAGCTCCTTACGACCGATTACACCGTGGTCGTGGCTCTTCAACGTGGTCGTAGCCTCCTTACGACCACGTTCAAACTTTGTCGCAGTCGTACGCCTTCGGATCGCCTTCGACTTCTCTCGGATGTGGTCGTATCGCTTCTTGACCTCACCGTCTTCCAATTTCGCCGTGGTCGAACGCCTTTCGACCTTGTCTACCCCATACGACCACTCTGTTGCACAGAACAGAGAAAGCCTTGAGCCTTCTTGCAGCCTACGAGACCCTTCCAGTGACCCACGACCACACACAGCTCTGCTACGACCATCGCAAGTTTCAGCTCCAACTTACCCAACCAAGTCGTACCAACTTACGACTGGTCAAAACCATAGATCAAGACTTGCTTAAGTCCTACGACCTCATCCCATGTCGTTCCGATCGATCGAAAAGATGAACCAACAAATGCACGAGGTCTACGACTTCACCACAAAGCCATACGGCCGATTCCCAGCTCACATGGTCGATCCTAGAGGTCATACGACCGGTTTCAAGATGTCTACGACCACGTTCAAGCCTCTCGGGCACAACCGACCGCCTACGAGTACTTCCTCTCGCGCTAACGAGGTCGTAAGGTACCGACTTCTCAACGTGGCTGTACGATCGAGCTCCGACTTCCGACCGCCGTAGTTGTAGCTTCGACTTACGACCTCAGACCACGGCCAACGTGGTCGTAAACGCCACAACGTGGTCGTACGATCGAGCTCCAACTTCCGACCGCCGATAGTGTGATAGTAAATTGCTCGGCTGACTTCCAACCATGGCCAAAACGGTTGTACTCACTTCTAGTGCCCTTCAACCATGGTCAGAGTGGTCATAAATCCTTCTGGTGACCTTCGACCATGGCCAGAGTGGTCGAAAACTTCTCGGGAGACCTTCGACCACGCCCAAAGTTGCATCGGTCGATCGTTCCCAACCTTGCCATCCCTGCCTGACAACGCATACGCGTTTTGGATAGGAATCCCCAATGATCGTTTTGTTTTTGTGTTTGCGCGTGTTGGCAGTACAAAACAGAAATAACTGGGAACAAGCTGCACCGAAACTTATCTTATTGCGCACTCTTCTTCATCAAACTTGCAAGTTGCAGTGAGAATCGAGAGCCACGCTTCAATGCATTAGTAGTAGTTGTCAAGCGAACGCGCTTTGTTTTGGCCGGTGCATCTGTTTTCGTTTTCCTTTTTGAAGGTGGCATCTGCTTTTCAAACCTTCCCTTTTCTCTCGCCCTCGCCTCTTCCATGTGTGGAATGCCAAACGTCTTCTAAAATCTAAAGCAAAGATGCTGGCGATGAGCATCCACAATAATACATGCTTGCTTGGCCTAACTCCAGCTTCAGGCTTTGTATTAGCATCCAACAAATTTAAATCCCTCTTCAAGTAGAATCAACGAACCTTTTGCAAATTCATCTTATTTCATGAACCAGCACAGGCAACAGGAAGCGAAAAGCATCAACAGGTGTACGAAAACAATCTTATTACGGTCTGTATCGATTACAATCACTTGCTTAGCACACAGCAATGCCAAAGCACTAATGGTACAATATCTCTCAAGATGAGTACAAACGAGTTCTTCGCACCGGTTACAATTTCTTACCCTTTCTACCATGGCAAATTGGGTCAGATCACCATGGCTTAATGAAGCAAAACTTGTCTCAGCACTGGTCATCATCATCATCAGCTACTTTCTTTACATAGTATTAATGGAAGAAATATTGCACAATGGAATCATGGCCTAACAGAAAAACACTTGACACATGACTTGTGACAAGCTCTATAGTCCAGTTGTCTGGTGATGAGAGTTATCGCAGATTCGAAGACTGCAATGCTTATCATTGGCTGCATTCCTGGCGCAAGCTTAGGTCAGGACCGGCGACCTGAGGTCCTAGCCCAAGCCATGGCTGACTCTCCGGCAGCTCCTTCTTGACTGGTGTAACATCTGAAGGAGAGCCTTGGTATGGTGCTTTCGCAGTAAGGCTGAGACAAGGAACAACACAAGTGAGATCCAAATGCTAGGCTTGTAGAATTTGGCCATATTCGTGTCATCCTGACAGTAAAGTAACCTACCGATCCTTTCTCTTCTCGAGGAACCGGTGAAGCGACGCCTTCCTGGCCTGAGGCAGATCTGCAAGACAATGGGTTGAAGAACAATCAGCGTGACAAAAACTAACCATATTCATACACAGCATCCCTTTCTTTTATTGAGGATTCTAGCAATTGATATGCTTTCGCAAATAATTGAAATGCGAGATGTTACGCACATATTCCGACAGACCGATACAAACAACAGAAGGTGGATTGTTACCTGCTGCACTTGGATGAACATGCTTCTGGGTATTGACCTGGGCAACAGGTAATGCAGATGCTGCTGGGGCTGGCATGGCTGACACCTTAATGCTGTCAGTGACGGTTGCAGTTGCAGAGGATGGCAGCAAGGCAGAGCTCTGAGCTGTGGAGGCGCCCTTGCCGGCGAGCTGCATCAAGTCCTTGGCTTTCTCAGCTGGGAAGTCATCGAACACAAGGACCTTTCCACCGTAGAAGATGGTCAGCTGGCGCTTCTGTTCTTGCTCCCTGGGGATTGCATCAGAGAACCTGAATTACTTAACCGATTTGGGTTGACAAGCGCTCGTCATCTTGAGCCCAACAGATATCCATCTTACAATCAGAAGAACAGCTCCTAACAATTAAAGCTTGATTTTTGTTTGGTTCATCAATCATTTTCAGAGCATTCAGTTCCAGATCGTGTGATCACATTAAGCTGTAGTGAATGGCGGTTCCTAGTTTACTACAAGTTCGGTATTGACTCACACGGTGGGAGAACTGCGAACTCGCAACAAGATCTGGTTAGGACAGTCATGTAACTAATTACTACTGCTCCTGCTACTACAACTGAACTGAAACGGAACATATCACAGCAGATCGAGAGGTGTTTGTGTCGTCCAATACCTCGCATCTGGGGTTTCTTGCGCGCCGGATTCGGAGCCGAAGCCGGCGTTCTGGGGGAAGAGCTCCATGGTCTCCTTCCTCGCTTCCCCCTTCTCCGCGTCCGACCCCGGAAGGAAGCTCATCGTCGCAGGCGTCCTCGGCGCATCGGCGGCTTCACCTGAAACGCAGAAAGGTATACTTTTTCAGCCAAAGCTCGGAGGTTGGACACAAAAGGTGGGACTTTTAATTCCAAAATCCAAATTTTGAGAGCAGATCTCACAGAAAACTCCTACGAAAGGAAAAACAAACAATAAACTTCTTATTAAATTGATACCTCCAGCATGACTTATGATAAGAATTCTTACTTTTGAGCACATATCTAATTGAAAGAAAAGACAGAAAGATGAAAGTTCCAGCGACCATGCATCTGGACATTTGCAATATTATAAAATACAATATCAGCAGTGACTAACGATCATTTGCCACTTCACAACATTAATAAAGCATCAACATATAATTTTTAACTTCTATAAACCTGACCAGATACAGCCTCAAGACATTCCATGTCACATGAAAAATTAACCGAGTTCACTGCAGCTACCTTAATACCATGACAATAGTGAGGTGGCCTAGTTGGACTCTTACTGAAACTGAATTCTTGTACATAATGTTTTGATAGTGCCAAAGAGTCATGGTCACATGACCTATCTAGCCAAAATGGGTATCAAAAACAGCTTTGTTTGGGGATTGTGCGGGATATTTAAAGCTTAGGCTTGTGGGTCATATAAGCTTAAGCTAAGGCCCAGACAGAGCTCATTTCTGGGTTCCCTTGAAGAACCTAAGCTCCATTTCCACTCAGAAGGTGAAGACGGGAGGGTGGCTTATGGGGCTTGTAAGCATGCAAGTGTTTACAAGCTGCTTTTACTCAACCAGTATTTATAGCTTATCTAATAAGCTAATTTATACTTAATCAAGAACATAGTCTATGTAACACCTAGGCCAAAAGGGCCTTTAGGCAATATATCTAGAACATGTCTTGGCTCCATAGTGTCTTCGAAAAAAAGAAGCATTTTTAGGAAGATAACAGAAATAGTTTTGCGGACTTAACAACAATTCAAACCTATTTTGTGAAATCATGGTGAACTACATCACACCCATCGATACTATTACTATTTTAGTATGTAGAAAAAAAAAGAGAATCACAACATTAGATAACTCTGCGGCTTCCTGTGTAAAAAAAGAGAATGCATTGGCAATTGACATACAATAAATCTTTTGGGAAAGACACATGATCATATTATTGAATATTGAGGGTCGTAAAGTATAATACTTTGAAATCAAAGAGAGTGCGGCTTTTTAATTGCCATCATGCTTGAACTGCAATAAGGAACATAGGAAATCATGAACCTATTAGAGAAATAGGGAGATCCTGATTTTGACTTGTGTTATGTTCATGAGTGAAATTGAATGATACTTCACTGGTTCATGAGACAGGCGGTGTTGCAACATACAAAGTCAATAAAAAAAATAGGATATAAAATACAGAAAAAGGTTATACAAACTAATGCAATCCCAAGTTCCTAACAAACCCTCACCTGGATGAAGGCTGCAGCGTCCTCCTCAGCAGTACCTCCAATTTCTCCAATGAGAACAATACCTAAAAGGTACAGAGCAGCACTTATTAATGAGAACAATACTTAAAAGGGTTAGTGCAGTATTGACCGATTAGAAAAATAGCTAAAATACATTCAGCAGTACTGAGGAATTTAGCAAATGTATTTGAGTGGTTTGACTAACCAATATGAGGGATTAACAACACACAGAAGAGTACAAAGTTCAAAAAACAGAGAAATGTGGAAAACAGTGGACTCCATTCTTACTAAATGTATTTTCTTCTCTCGTTAGATTCAACCGAGTCAGAGCAAACAATTCGTGAGAAGTCCTCAGGTTGGCATATACAAGGGTAGATAACTTAAGGTATAGTAAAGATCAAGGTTCACTTATTTGTCCTACAAATTCATGGCAACCTACAAGCGATTAGAATAAAAATTGTAAAACCAATCATGCCGATCTAATTGAGACCAGTGTAGTGCAGAACATACCAAATTAAGGGACATTCGGACATCTTAGAGGTAAATAAAACAAAATAGGCTTTTGCTTGAGATTGTGAAGCCTCAGTCACAAACTGTGTACCTTCTGTCTGAGGATCATCAACAAACTTTTCAAGGCAATCAACAAAATTAGTGCCTGTTCAGAGCAATTAGTGCCCACATTTTACATTCTCCAGGCTTAATGATACCAGGGCAATTAGGTCCAATCAATCGAGTTTTTGATTGCCTGTTCAGAGCGGTCTTCACTTTCACCTGAGATTTGCAAAGGAAACCATATGATGATTGCCTCATTAAGTTCTCTTACAAAACAAAAAACATATAAATAAACCTGAAAGAAAACATCTAAAATGTGGGAACAACAAACACCTAATTATGGTGTGCCATGAGTTATCAGCACTATGCACAGCAAATAAATAGTCAGAGGAATATCAGCAAGTGAACTGCTAAGTGGGTCATGCTAAAATTCATGGCAGTTCGGAACTATTTATTATTTACCAAAATTACACATTAAGGAAAAGTCAACCTCATGCCACTCCATGTATGCCTATCAGCCTAGGGCTATATATCCATCTGAATAAAATGGAATTGACCACACATTGTATTTTCTAATGTTTTTGCTAAAATCTTCTAGCTTATGTCTACGGTTATTGATGAAGTGAAAACATATGAGAATTATCAAGCTCAGAAAGACAGAGCAATAGAAGTGACTAATGAGGTACTGAAATTGTTAAAAATTACCATGTCATGCTGAGGTATCCCTTCAGTAATGCAGACAACAAGGTCAAGCTCGGCCTCCATTGCCTCCATTATTGCAGCAGCAGCAAATGGTGGTGGAACATATATAACAGATGCATTTGCCTTTGTCTCCGCCTTAGCTTCTGCTACGGAGTTGAACACCGGGAGGCCTAGGTGCTCAGTTCCACCTTTCTTAGGAGTAACTCCACCTACCTGTTACATAGCGTTATCTGAACAGAAAATGATGTGTAGCTCCTCCCCTCATTCATAGCATTATCGGAACAGAAAAGGATGTGTAGCATAGCGTAAAGATAAACAAGCGAAAGGAAGGGTGTGTCATATTTCCTTTGCGCCAATGATAAGTCATAAGTCCGAGTTAATCAAGAGTTTTTTTTTGGAGTGCCAAGAATCATGGGAAGTTAGGAATACTGACCTAGAAAGATTAATGTTGAACTTCATCGTCAATATATAACAAGCCGTGGGTGGTGATGTTTTGGGGCTGTAACTTTGCCATTTGTTCATTTCTGAAAATAATATGTGCTACTACATATCTATTTATAGGGTAAACAGCTGAGTTGATATGTGGCTAGCCAGAGATTTGCTTTCATGTTAGTACGACACCAAATAAAAGCTATCTTTGAATTTAGGTGAAAAGGGAATTAACTCATTATTCAAAAAGACAAAAAAATGATGATCACTGAGAATTCCTCCATTATATATTCAAAAAAGAAATAGACTGAACAATTAGCGAGCTAGTAATCCTGCCTAAATAGTAATATGTGCTTATTTCTGGCTCTAAATGACCAAATCAATAATCAAGGCAATGTAACAACTTTGCTGGTATGGTTATTACTTCTTAGGATGCCCATTTAGCACAAATAGTGCAATACGGTTATACAAGCAGTAAATGTTTAACTATACTTTGTATGGTCATAATACTTTTTTCCCATCTACTCCAAAAAACACAGCACATATCTACACCAGAGTCAGAGTAGCTGCCTGCCTCCAATAACTCTACCTTTGTATAATGAAGCTCTTACACAACATCGTATAAATACATTGTTATGCCCTATATAACACTAAACAGTTCACATATCCAAATTTTGCATCTTTTTGGACAATTCATCTTACGCAACATCGTATAAATACATTGTTATGCCCTATATAACACTAAACAGTTCACATATCCAAATTTTGCATCTTTTTGGACAATTCTAGATTAGCGTTTAAATTTATATACACGCATCACCCCACTTAATCGTTTTGCGCTAGTGAAATCCTTACCTCTTCTCGTAGAGGAGCGTGGAGACGAGGCTGGCGAAGGTCTGGGGCTTCATGTTCCTCTCCTCCCGCAGCTGATACAGCTTGTGCCTAAACACCAGGTGTTGGTACCTACACAAAAACCCAAACCCTAAGCCACCGAATCAGCGGTCACCAAACCAATAAACAACCAAAAGGGGGGGATCTGACTGCGACCCACAGAGTCTGGGCGTCGGTGGCGAGGCCGGAGAGGCCGATGTAGAGCTTGTCGTGGATCTTGAACACCCTCTGGAAATCGGTCGCGACGGTCTGCAGCTGCACGCCTAGCCTCCGGTCGCTGGCAATAGCAAAGCAGTTCTTCCCCACCATCGCCACCACGGCGGCACCATTGTACTCGAAGATCTGCGAGCCGCGCCGGTCAAACCATCAGAAAATTGAGATCTGAGGCGAGGGGAAGGTTTGGGGCGCGGGGTGTTTGGGGACTCACCGACATGGCCGTAGTTGCGAGTTCGCGGACGGGTCGTGAACACGGCGGCGGAGGCTGGCGGCGACGAGGTAGGGTTGGAGGCATCGGAGGTGGTAGGATTGGGCCCGTCGGAGGAGGTGACGAGGGAGCGGTTGAGGTGGGCGAACACGAAGCGGCGGGAGGGGCGGGGGTAGGGCAGGATGACCTTGCAGATGCCGTAGGCCGCCGCCTCCCGCTCCACGCGGGAGAGGAACGTGATGGGGTCGGCGAACTCCGACTCCGTGGGGCGGTACTCCGGGGCGCGCGGGAGGCCGCGGAGCCACGCCGGCACGGGGGGATCCGGCGTACTGGCCACCGGCGGCTGCGGCTGCGGAGGCGACATTGGGGGCGGCGAGGCGAGGGGCTAGGGTTTTGGGAGGCGGAGATGGGTAGCGGAGGGGAGCATTTGCGGGGTTTGAGGCGGAGGGGAATGGTGGGGGTGGGGGTGGAGCTTGCGGAGACGGTGTGTGGGGGAGGCGGTGGCGGCGCAGATCTAGCGGCTAAAGGGAGGCAGTGGGGGCAAGTGAGGAGGAGTAGGCGGCGGCGCGAGGTGGGGAGGAGGAGGCGGTATGGATCTAGCAGCTAAAGGTGGGAGGGAGGGGAGGAGGCGGCGGCGCGGGGTGGGAAGGAGGAGGTGGCGGCGGCGGCGCGGGGTGGGGGGAGGAGGAGGCGGCGATGGAGCGGAGGAGGAGGCGGCGGCGCGGGGTGGGAGGGAGGGGAGGAGGCGACGGCGGCGCGGGGTGGGGAGGAGGGGAGGAGGCGGCGGGGCGAGGTGGGAGCGGGGGAGGACGCGGCGGCGCGGGGTGGGAGGGAGGCGTCGGCGGAAGATTCCGGGGGGTGGAGGCAGAGCCGCACGCGGTGGGGGCGTCGGGGGCGTGTGCCGGTGTGCGTGGGCGCGGGGTGGGTTCTGGGTTGTGCATGATCCAAATGATTTTGGCCTTAGGATCTTCAATGAGTAAGAGAAAAAGGTTTAAGGAGAGATCCAGGCCATTCATTTGTATAAAGTTGGATTAATTGGGTACACAAATCTGGGTGGATTTAGATTAGGCATGACTGTGGGGGTGGTTGAGAGGGTGGATTTAGTAAAGAAAATTTTGGTGTATTATAGAGAAGGGTAGAATAAGCAGTAAGCAAAACTAGCCCCGTCTTTCCTTCCTTCGTACCTAAGGAAGCGACAGCCTATCTACCACCGTCTTAAATGCAAATTGAGCCCCTGGGTTTCATATATTTTTTGCTTTTTAGTCCAAAATTTGAAAGTTTTTACATATGGACCCCTGGAGAAAAGATTTGCAAAAATGGACCCTCATCACGGCGCCAAATCATATGGCGCCTACTATACATGTCACGGCGCCATATGCTTTGGCGCCGTTAATTGACACGTCGGAGCCAGGGTGGCACAGCACGGCGCCATGGTCTGTGGCGCCGTGATATATACCCTAGGCGCTAACTATGATGGCGCCGTGCTTCGGGACTTAAGCCCGAGCACGGCCCCCGGCCCCCCAGCTCCCCCCGCACTGTGCTATGTTCAAACAGTAAACCGCCGCAGGCTCCCCTCTATTCCCCCTCCAAATCCTCTCAAATCCACCGATTTTTCTCACGGTTTTGCTTCCAAATCGAACAAGTAAGGTGAACTCTCTCCCCTCCCTTGATTTTTTGCAATAGATATGGATTATTTGAGCTACATTTCGTGGGGGAATATTTGAAACCCTAGATGAAATTAGTTCAATTTGGATCGGTTTTAGGTTAGATTTGCAATAGAAATGCGTAATGTAAGAGTAGTATTGTGTATAGAATCGTTTTGAGAGTTTGATTTGAGTGGGATTGATGAATATTTAGAAATTTGAGTAAGATTGATGTCGGAGAATAGATGCATTTATCGTTTCTTGGTGAGACTTATATCATTTTGTTGCCCTCATTATCAATAAGCTACCAGTGAAAACCATTCATAAAGGTTCTATAGATTCCCTTTCAATTTTTTGTTTGATTCCTATTGACATATATCTTATAATTAGTTATGAGTATATCCAAAGTGATCAAAGATTATATCAAGTTCATTTGGATGGTATATCAGATTTGAGCATAACTACATCGGGAGTATAAGGTATTTTTCATATATACATTTTTCATATACACTAATATGAGCATCACATTGGGGAGAAGGGTAAATGGGACACCGGGGATAGAGAAACGGGGATGGAGGGTAAATGGGACACTAAATATGTTTTATAAATTTCTTATTTGAATATTTCTTAAACATTGAATTCTAAAATTTATCACAGGATGGCGAGATACCGGCTGCTAGACGAGTTCTACGAGAGGGAGCACCGCGGCAGGCTCACGGAGGACGGCCAGGTATGTGTGTGGTCGAAATGTACGTTTGTTCAACTTGATGGTCATGCAGCTAACTTTTATAGCAATTTTCAGGACATACCCATACTTCGTCCTCGAACCCATGATGGGGTCCAGTTGATGAGATACGACAACCGCTATACCCCACTGCTGCGTCGTGCTCTGGGGATGCGTCACGGGGGATGCTACTTCGTGGATGTACATCCACTGCCTCCAGGACTGGGGAGACGCTGGACAGTTCAGCTGGGGCTCGCGCGGTCCTCGCGTTTTTCTACCGCCAGCTCTGCGAGGCCTGCAGACGCAAGGCGCCCACGTCGACGCTCGGTGGCTGCGTCTTCCTCCTGCAGGTGTGGTAATGCATTTATTTTTCCTACAGTTCTTTGTTTTCGTACATGGCTAATCGTGTGTTTGCCTCTATGTTCGCTTGGTAGGTGTGGATGTGGACACGCATTCCTGTTGGACGCCCTCGAGTGTGCCAGGCGCAGCCTTGGCGTCCACAGGGTGTGGATGACCTCGGCCCCACAGTGGCGTACCTGTGGGATAGCGTCTCAGCCCCGTTCGCGACCACAGAGCGGGCATACGTGGATTTCAGCAACGAGCTGGACACCTTGTCTCCCACGATGGTAAGTAATTGGTACTGCATTTATTTTTTTCTACAGTTCTTGGTTTTTGTACATGGCTAATCGTGTGTTCGCTTACTAGGTGTCCTGGGAGCCTTACTTTGAGCCACAGGTTGTAGCACTACCGCTCAGCACCATGTGCCGCAGGGACTCCCATATTTGGAGGATGAGGTGTCCGCTGATCTGCTTCTACGCCGTGGAGATTCACCTCCCCCACAGAGTTGCGCGTCAGTTCGGCCTCGTGCAGTTCTTCCCTCCAGAGGGGATGTCGACTTCTGTTGACTTGCACAAGTAAGTAACAATTTTTGACTTGCAGTTCGTACTAACAACTATTGTTGACATCTGCTATATGTACAGGTTCGACAGGGTCCGCCAACGAAAGGTGACGGACTTCGCTCATTACCACCGAGACTACATCCAGTGGTGGAGGAGGATGGAGGACAACTGCGAGCCGGACAGTACCCCCCACAGCAACGCCAGCTTCCGGGATTACTTGTCCTGGTACCACACTGCCACCCGCTACAGGCTGAGGCAGCAGTGGACCGATGTCGACTACGCGGACCTCGCTTCGTCCGAGGACGAGGACACCGCGTACGACAAGCGTGCGAGGGAGGGCACAGTGGTCGAGGCCGCTCTGATTCTTGATCGAGTGGTACGGAATGCATGATATTTACACTTACTTTGGTTCAATACGTTTATCTCGCACTTACTTATGTTTCCTTATTTCTTTAGGGGACTTCTCTCCAAACCTCGGTGCGGGACATCGACGAGGCTCTCAGCCACCCAGTTGGTGACCTGGACAGCGAGAGCCGCAGCCTGAGGGACCTCCTGCAGGTACGAAGATAGTTTGTTAAGTTAGATCCATTCAGCATGTATACAATTGTGACATATCATTACTTGCAGAGACTTCGACGTCGCCTCAGTCGGGCGGCAGGTCGGTGTGGTTGCCGCGCACGCACGGACGTCGCACCACCGGCGGCCTCCCAGCGCTCGGGTGCCGCTGCAGCCTCGTCGTCACACGTCGGCACACGCCAGTCCACGAGGAGCTCGTCACGCACTCCGACTTTTAGTCAGGGCGATGACGACGACGACGACGACGAGGCGGAGCAGGGTGACGACGTCGAGGAGGAGCAGGGTGACGACGTCGACGAGGAGCACGAGGACGAGGAGGCATCTACCCACGACGAGATTGGGATGTCGCAGATGCCTGACGCACCGTCTACTCAGGCTTCGCAGCGGCCTCGTCGTTCAGCTCGTCCCCCGAGCACGTATACTCCAGGGAGTGATGCTCTAGCCAAGGGCAAGGGGAAGGCCAAGAGGCAGTGATGTTTTGAGACTTTTTCTATAGACATGTCATATTTTCAGACTTATGTGATATTTTGAGACTTTTGTATATTTATGTGGTATTTTGAGACTTATTGATAACGATGTTGTTATTTAGGTTTTCAGATGTTTCATGTGTGAATGTATGTGTGTATGTCTGTGTATGTGCATATGTTTTACACTAATATGAGCATCACATTGGGGAGAAGGGTAAATGGGACACCGGGGATAGAGAAACGGGGATGGAGGGTAAATGGGACACTAAATATGTTTTTATAAATTTCTTATTTGAATATTTCTTAAACATTGAATTCTAAAATTTATCACAGGATGGTATCTTCTATAGAGGAATTGTATTATTCACGTTAGATAGTACAGTACGTAGTAATAGCAAAAAATCTGCTCAATTCAGGAAATTTTGCAAAATCCGCGGAAAACTTTCTCTTAATTGTGTCCCGTATTATCTCTCTTGAGATACGTGTGCTGTTAATTTAGCAAGGAGAAATACACTTTTAAGAAACTAATATTGATATTGATGAATGGATACCAAAATCCAGCTTGTAGCGGGGCCTATTGATATTGGATTTTGGTTTTAGTTTATGAATAGTAATAACTTGTAAATAATCTTATAGAGAAAAATACTCATATACGATTTTAGCTAATATAAATGAAGTCACTACAATATATAATACAATCCACTAGTAGACCCCGGCTTAAAAAGAATTTCAGTTTGAAAGTTAAATAATGTAGAAAAGTTATTTACTGTAGAAAAACAGTTTGTAAAAACCAATACAAATAGACCACATTCACTATCCATATTCGTATTTCATCCTAGATACTCTCTTCCAAGCATATGAAAAAAATCAATTAGGCCCCGTTGAAATTTTTTCTATTTCCTGCGATAATTGAAACGAAAATCCTGCCAAATTCAGATAGCTGCAACAGGTCTTAACCAACGGACGGACGGATCAATTCAGTCTATTTTTTGTGCACTCCCTCTGTTCTTTTCAAATGCAACGTTACGATTCGTTCAGCCAAATTATTATCAAGTTTGACAAAGTTACGATGCTCTAGCTAACGTTTGTAAAAATAATAATAAATAAATAAACTTGAGAGGGCTAAGCGTAGAAAGGAGGAAGCGGTGGCTACCCCGTAAAAAGTCGGTCTCTCTGGGATTCCTCCACCTTGCCGACCTCCTCGCCTGCCTGCTTCACTCCACCTCGTCTCGCGCGACCAAAGAGGTGGAACCCCCCAAACCCTAATTCTACCCTCCGCGCCGTCGGGGCCGTACTTCTGGGGGCTCGTTTCTTGGGGTTTCTGCTTCTGCGCCGGCACTCGACGTCTAGGGTTCGGAGATGGGCGATCACATGGCCGTCTTCCGCTCGCTTCGTGAGCTCTTCCCTCAGGTACGATCGGTCGATTCTCCTTTCCGTCTCGCATGGAGGTATTTCTGTTTCTTTGATGGGAAGGGGGAGAGACGAGGTTTTTTTTTGTGTGCGGCGAGGGTTTGGTTCTTGGTGGTGTAGTCCACGGCTGCCGTGGGAGTGGTAACTTTATTTTGTGCCTCTTATCTGCAGGTTGATACTCGTATACTGAAGGCCGTTGCCATCGAGCACCAGAATGATGTTGATTCCGCGGTGGTGGCTGTCCTTGACGATGTCATGCCGACTATGACAGGTTCAGTCGGAGCTTCTCGCACTCGTCATGAAGCTGTGGCATCTATCACCGATTCTATTGGAACTTCCTCTGCTATTCATGTTATGCGTGAAACAGGAAGTTCGTCATCTTCTGGTAAGTACGAGATTTGAGATTATGGGCCAATTTGTGCCTAGTGTCAAAGGCGTTTCCTTTTGGTGCGCCTGTTGACATATCTTATATCCTTGCTATAAAATAGATCTAAGTGAAGACGTTAGCATGCATAATTGATAGTCCTGTGTAGGTATGGTTGGTGCTTTAAATCTTCTGGGTTTATGATAAGGCTGAGAGGCCAAAGCAAACTCATGTAGTTTTGTCACTTGTATAACTTACCAGTGACTGTTTGAAATTTAAGTTGTTCAGTGGTTTAATGTTTAGTGATGAGTCAAGGCTGTGTGAGCCTGGACTTTCTTATACTTGCCTTAATTTTTTGTCTGACTCATTGAGCTCAAGCTTGTTTTAATTTAGAGCTAATCTGGACACCGGCCTTTTCTTTGTTGAATTACAAGCATATTATCTATCATAATACTGTCAGTTATTACCTTTAAATTTTTTTCAACTTATGCTAATGAGTGGATTGTCACATCAGGGCATGATATCCATATTGATGAAGTTAATGGAAGTGTTGATTCTGCGCAATGCACATCTTCTACAGAAATCATAACTGACACACAAGAAAATGTTGTGGGTGAACCAGATGTGGGAAGGCCTTCATTATACCAAGGGACGAGCGAGCAACTAAGTTGCCCTGCCCATCCTGTCCCTGAACTTAATGATAATCAATGTGCTTTGACTTCCGACCATATTGATAGCTATCTAAATCCCTGTTCTGAGAGAAAGTTGGTTCATTCAGAAAATGAAGTTGGATATTTACCAGGTGAGTATTTTGCTGAATCATTCATTGGAGAAAATGGGAATGGCAGCATAAATCTTAATGTTGCACAAGTCCCATAGTGACATTCCAACAACACAATCCCAGTTTGGGATTGCATTGCCCAGGATAATAATTCATTGAAGCTTCCGTGTGATTATGCAGACATGAATGATGTCAATGATCCCTTTTGGGCAAAGATATTTGCTGGTGTTTCCAACAACGAAGTCTCAACTGGAATTTGCAGTATTGAAAAAGGTGCTTTTGCACCTGTGCTGGATTTTTCCATTCCAGACATCAGTGAATCCTCTGTTGGGCCTGCTGGAGTCTTAGAACAGAAGGATACCAAGAGTGATGGCATTGATTGTAACAAGCAGCAGTCAGGGAATATAGTTGAAAATGATGACACACTCTTGTCTTCTAAAACTGACTTGCTTCCTGATCTTAATTTGAACCACTTTGCTTCCATGGCTTCAACTCATTCAAGCCATTCTGTTAGTATTGAGTCACTTGAGGATTCCATTGCTGATGCCAAAAACAATAAGGTACTCCATTTACCAAAACTTGCACTGTGCTAGCCTTACCTGCAACTCTGTGTATGCTTTTTTTTTTGTACATTCACTCCCATGTGCTTGCACATGTGTGTGGTCACATGCACCTCTGGGTATGTGGATTGCGCTATATATCTGGGTGTGTGGTCACATGCATGCACACAGTTTTGTTTTATCTTGGAAAATTGCATGGCTAGGGCTAGTAATATTTTTATCTAGATCAATCTCATGACACAGCCATGTTGGGCGATTGTTATGATGTGTTAATAGTCAGTATTTTGGATTGAAACGGCAAATTAAGCACGGCGTGCACACTGTTAAAAGAGAATGCTTTAGCTTTATAGATGTAAGTCAACAGTATTTCATGTTTCATGTACTGAAATAAAGTGAAAGAAGAAAGATGCAAAAAGTACCATTTTAGTCGACTGCTTCGATGGGGTTGGTATCAAGAATAAGATGTAAGAATAATGACATTAACCATAATTATTCTGATGTAGAATAAAGAAGAGTGGAAACATTTGATAGTCACTTCTTGAAAGTTATAGGAGAGTAGTAGATTTAGTTTGCAAATGGTCCTTCGGTTTTAAACACACACGCCCACATGCAAAAAGAAAAAAGAAGTTTGTTCAAGAAGAGGTTATTGTCCAGGAGCCACTTCGAGCCATCCTGGGCAGCTGGGCTAACTTGATGCAAGCAGTATTCTACCAACAATTACTTCATATTTTACAAAGCTGCCATCTTGTTTAGTTTCTAAAGAACTACAAACTATCCACAAGTTTCCTGGATACTTATGCGCAAGAAACTGAATCAACAATGATTTATCTGTTTCATTTGTCTCTTTCCATGAGTTTCCTGGAAACTTATGCACAAGAAACTGAATCAACAATGATTTATCTGTTTCATTTGTCTCTTTCTAACACTTGCTAAATTTTATTAACCTGTAAACACTAATTTAGTTTAAAAATAAAATGTACCTTGTATATTATAATAGTTGAATCAACAGACCATTATTGAAGTTGGATACTTATTCTTGTGCTGTGACATAATGCAGAATGATCTGTTACCGTCTCTTGAATTGGTTACTAAGATGATAGAGGATGTGGAACTTCTTGAAGAAAAGGCTAAAGTGGCCAAGCGTGAATCATCTGTTGCTGGTACAGGCATTCTCACCAAAGTTGAGGAGCTTAAAGAAATGTTGAATCATGCAAAGGAAGCAAATGATATGGTTTGTTCTATTTTTTCCCCTGACTCAATATTTCATAAAAGAGGAAACTTCTGAGTTTTCTAGCCTAAAGAAATCCGACCAATTGTTGCTATATACAGCATGCTGGTGAGGTTTTTGGCGAGAAATCTATTTTAACCACAGAGGCACGGGAGCTTCAATCTCGACTTCAGAGGCTGTCAGATGAGAGGAATAGTTATCTAGCTGTAATTGAAGAGGTATTGTCTTCATGTTTTCGCCAATACCAACTGTATTTAGTACATATCTACTATCCTGCACGATAACTGAAAGATAAAGTGAATGGCCCTCGTAGTTTATAGTTGGCATGATGTTAATTCTTTGATGGTGGAAGACGTCAGAAAATTTTCTACTTCAACTAAGCTTCGTACCAAAACATGGAACGGATGCTCTGCAATTCCTCATTTTTCCGGCTGTTTTCAATTGTTATGTTCTTTAATCTGACACAAACTAATTTTATGAAAAAAAAACTCAGAAGAAAAAGCAAATTGCTGATTATTTAAAATAATTTGATGTTGGACTCATAGTTACATAATTTTTTTTACAATTTTAAGTTGAATTGAAGGTAAAAGTGATCTTTAAATTTAATCTATATAGATACGCCAGACACTTGAGGAAAGATTGGTAGCTGCACAACAAGAAATTGAAGCAGCTGAGAAGGAAAAGGTTGAAAAAGAAGCTTCCACTCTGGCACTACTTAATGAACAGGAAAAGGAGATGAATTCTATTGTTGAAGAATCAATAAAGCTGCAGAAGGAAGCAGAGGAGAATTTGAAGGTATTAATCTGCAGCCTTTGTGAGTTGTAGCATTGCCATTTTGTCTATGTGTTATTTTCTTGAGACATGCTGCACTACAACTGATATATATTTATATATTATCATTATTTATTCAATCTAATAAAAATGTTGTGTGGATAGTTTTGTTTTTCAGGAATCTATGCCCATCTTGTCTTTTAGCACCGATAAAAGTAAAAATAACTTGTGTTTAAGAAGAAATAATATTATGAATTAGACTGATTATTTTCAATTACTAATATTATATCTGTACTGTTGGGTTGACAGCTGAAGGACTTCTTGGTTGAGCGGGGTCGAATTGTTGACACATTGCAGTAAGTTCCATTTCATCTCAGCTACTTCAACATCGCTAAGCTGTTTCATTCAGTAATAAGTTGACCTAGCTTATTTAGCTCTCAAGTATTAATATAGATGATTGACTGTTTGGAACTTTTGGCTATTTGATCTTTTTTCATCTTTGGAGCTGCTCACTAACATATTGATCTTTCACCTTAAAAAATCAAAATAATGACCGTGTAGTTTGGTTGCAAGTTGTAACTCCAGTATGGGGCCTATATAATACTCTCTTCAGCCAAATAGCGATTGAAATTTTGCATGAGATAATTATTGTGTATTATTTTTACTTATTTTAGTGTAATGTTTACAACTGTTCTAGCATTTTATCTGCAGTAACATACCTGTAAGCCAACTCTAAAATGATGCATACCAAGGATAATAGATAGTTGAAACTGTTGTATACATTTATAAATGGAGCATTACAATTCATATCCTTGACATTGTGCAGAGGTGAGATGGCTGTGATCTGTGATGATGTGTCGCAACTCAAGCGAATAGTGGATGAGCGCTTATCATGGAGCAAGCTGCAGCGATCAACAATATCAACCCTCTCCTCTTCGCTTGACAAGAGTGGGAGTTCCTCAGATGGGACTATTGAAGCAGTTGAGTCTACTACAGATAAACATACAGTTGCCGAAGTTGCAAGTCCGGTAGTTGAGGATCCGGATGGCAATGAGAGAACAGTTGAAGTGTTAGATGGCTCCGACATAACTGACAAAGACAATAGCAAGCGGCGGGATTCCAACGAGGATGGCTGGGAAATTTGCTGAACTGAAGATGGTTTAAGAGTGGCGTCGTTGCCATAGGATCCTTGATAAATAGCAAAACAGAGATAATAATATATATAAACGGTATACTCGCCTTGTTTTCTGTTAGCTAATTCAGTGGATTTGATATGAATCTGGGAAATTGTCTTGGAATAGCATTTGGTCTTTTGTGAGGCGATGACCGAAAGTAGTATTTGAGATGGGGTTCAAATGCTGCTGATCATGATATGTATATATGGACATCTTAGCTAAATATATAAATGATTAGTACCAGATCGATGCCATTTTTATTGTCTAGTCGTTCTGCTACTCCAGAGCTGTTTTAGTCATCCACTATGTCTAAATTTTACCAAATCTATTTCAAATTGGAATGCTACTGTTGCTAGTTTTGTGACCGGTGTTCTGATTCTAACACGATCAGGTTTCCAAATCGAAAGGACAATAGTCACGGAAGGTAAAAATACCAACCCGTTGCATTCACAGTCCATATCCTAGCCGTTGTGCATGCTTTGAGATTTGTGCAATGCTTTTGTATTTCCAGTGTTTTGTTGTTAGAATATTCGTGTATTTTGGTATTTGCAGTATGGTGGGACCACTTCAATCCTCTCGTTCCAATTTTGAATTTTGAAACTTGAATGGAGGCAAAGCTTCTGTGCTATACCCATATTGTACTAGTACTGCTAGTGCATTTTGTATTTGTACTGCAAATGTAAAAGAACAACTACCGTATGCATACGTAGTTTCACACACAAAAAGTTACTCAAAACATTTGCAAGTACAACCATACCATGTATAACACGTACCATACCATGTATGAATACACAATTTGTACACCGGGGATGGATGGATAGAGAGGGTGGCGCCGTCGTGGTCGACCTGTGCTCAAGGCGGCAAGTACTCTGGCAACGATGTGATCGAGGCGGTGGTGTATTATAACTACCGGTGGCGGCGGCGAAGCACTATGGCGGCGGGGTACTATGGAGTTGGAGCACTGGACCGTCGAAGTACTCCAGCCATCCTGCCATCGAGGTCGGCGAGGATGAGGTGGACGTCTAGTGTACGGCGGCGACGAGGAGGTGCAGATGCATCACCACGGCCGACGGTCACCACAGCTCGACGACGACAAGGAAGGCGACCGAATCCGGTGGGTAAAGCATCTGGATCTCTAAAAGTAATTTTGATAAATAATGATAACTATGCTTAAAGATCTAATATGTTTGTTAAGATGATTGAAAGATTTAATCTTGGATTTAGAAGATATTATAAAAAAAACATGCAAAGGTGACTATGGATTAACATGGCTCAAAGTAATACGACAAATGTATAAAATAGCTTAAGGGTCTCTTTTTAGATTTTATCGGTCTTACCATATGTTGAATGAAGACCAGATTGATAGGCTAGACACCGTACTATTAAGAGGGGTTCATGGCTAGTAGCTTGACAATAATCTTGTACAACACTGATTAATCTTAGTGCATACACGTATTTGGATTTGCTTTGTTGCCCTCTCTGCTATATTTTCTCTAAATCCGGCATGTTGCCTGCTAAAACTATGGTAATACGATTGCATCGGTACTACTGGGTCCTACAAACTGGTACGTTTTTTTCCAGGGAGGTGTTGATTTGAACTTTATCTGAAACGGTACTATTGTTGTTCTTGTCCAATAGTACCGCTATGGTATGACCACATTTTCTATTCGGTACTACCGCATCTATGGTATGACCGTATTTTAATTGGTAGTAGCTATTTTCTATAGAGGTATACTTTTAGGAGATTTCTTCCCTCTGGAAACCGGTACTAAAATAATATAAGTGCAGTACTACCGCTGAATCGGTATGGCCATGACATGTGAGTGCGGTACAATCGATTTTTGTATTAATGGTTAGATTTGGTGCATTTAATGAGCAATAAGTAGCCGTTGAACAGTAGATGTGGTAATACCGGCCACTCCATGATGGTACCATCGACTGACTTGATTTTTGAAGATTTCGTCCTCAACGGTTACTCTAGTTGGTGGAGGCTATAAATAGCTCCCCACCTACAGTAAGGGTACACTCTTGGACCATAATTGAATACTCTTGAGCTCTTACATCCCTCTCTTCAACTCTAGTGCATTTGCTTCATATTTTGATATTGTTGAGAGCATTCAAGGACATTATATCACTTGGTTGATCTTTGTGGCACTTGAAGACATTCAAAACAACGTCATCGACCTATTACTCTTGGTGGTTGCTGCAACCTAGACGGCCTGGGTGGTACTACCACTCCTATCGAGTGGACCCATAATTAGTTATTGCCGAATCCTTATCTTCTCTAGAGTTCCTCATACTGGTTCAACCGACACTTCACTTCAACAACCACCCGTTACTCTTCTCTCTCACTCCTCTCCATTCCCCTTTTCTCGAAAAATCAAATCTCCAAGGAAGTTGGTGATTCTCTTCAACTTAGGCCAAAAACCAAGTGTTGGTTAAGAGTTTCATGCACACTTCCTCCATTCCTCTCGGTAATCCCCTTGGAATCCCTCTCTGCTTACCCTTTGTTGCTCCCTTTTAATTTTTAGGGTTTGGAGCAAATGTGAATGAAAATCTTAATTTATTTGGGTAAAATTGCTAGGAAACTAAGATCAGTGATGTTACATGTTAATTCTTGCTATACATTATGACCAATCTAGGTTTAATCACAATTGACTCAAATATATTGAAACTGCTTTGAAGGTGCAGTACTATGACCCGCAGCATTGTGGTACACCACAGCAGTAGTTCTGGCATGCAGTGTGTGGTCATACCGCTCCTGTTAGAGAAGTAAGAATTTTCATTCATAATTACTTAAGTCCCTATTTATCTCCATTCTAATTGCTATATTCTTTGATCTAGTGATCATGGGAAGAATCAAAGCATCTTCTTGCAAGAATGCTTCCCTCGAGGGAGAACCAATTGATCGGTACTCTCCTCAACAAGGTCCTTGTTCCTCTCATCGCAAGGTGGCCTCCTGAAAGTTGGCTTCCCGTAAGTTAGCTCCAGTGGCTCAAGAAGACAGTGACCCTGAGACCACCTCCTTCTTGCATGAGATGAGCTGCTGTGATGGAAGGTGCATAGTAAGAAAAGAGGAAACACAAGAATAAGAGCATGAAGAAGAAGCTAAAATAGAAGAAGAAAATTATGTCCAAGAGGAAGAGGATGATGGTAGTGATGATGATGAGGATATGGCTGAGACAGAGGTTCCTAGAATCCAATATCAAGTGAATAGTACGTTCAACTGAGGCATCCAAATCAGTTCGATATGCCCGCAAGTGCCACAGATCCTCGATTTTCACTCAATTCCAAGAAAACATCTACAATTAGATATACAATCATCACAAGTAGTTAACTGACCACAAATATATTGATTGGAAGCACTTGAGCTCTCTCTCTCTCTCACTTATCTAGCACTTATAATCTCTTCCATGGAGCTGGGCTGCACGATATCGTGGCATTAAAGTGTGACTACCAAGCGGACATCATCTGTCAGTTTTAGGCCACCTTGTATGTCTCTCATGATTTTGAGTATCTTACATGGATACTGGAGGATCAAAGGTATGAGGTGACCAAGGCGGACTTTGAGCAAGCCTTGGGGACATATTCTAGTCGTTATAAGAAGATCTACTCCCGTGGAGGTCTTCAAATTCTGGGATGGTGCCAGTTCTGTGACTAATGTGAGATTTACTCTTGGTAAGTTGGTAAACCTCCTCCCTCTCCCAAGTCTTATCGATCGAATCATTAATCACACATTCTTTCTAAAGAGTGGAAACTTTGATGCTATCCGAGGGTATGCATGGAACATTATTGATTATATCATGCAAGGTCACAAGTTTGATGTAGTGGACTTGATAATTAGAGATAGCCTCCTCAAAGAATGATTGAGTAAAGCACATATATTATGCCCATCATATCATGGCACTCATCATGTGGAAGATAGGTTACCGAGATGCTCGACCTTCAATTCACAAGCCATACAAGCCTCGTAAAGGTCCTCCCATATCAACTGTCGCTCATCCTCCACGTCAACCTCAACAAGAGCATCTACAATAGCAGCCTCAAGTAGAAGACCCTATTCTCATGGCTTTATCTCAAATCAATCAAACTCTTTTTGAGATTCAGGATGCTCAATTTGACATCAACACTCAATTGGCTTCCTTGACGCAGCGTGTGAATATCCTTGAGCATCCTTCTACATTGTCACATATGTCATCTCCTCTCATTTATCGCCGTTGTTGCCATGGTGACCCCTCAAATGCTCCTCCTCCTAACTAGATAGTTCTTTTGATATTTGATGCCAAAGGAGAAGAAAATGCAAAAATGTTCAAGTGAAGGGAGAAGTGAATGAAGAAGGATGGAGTTGTGGGACAAGTTATCTATCTCTAGTATGTGTAATAAACTTTGTGAGGTTAAGAAGATTTGTTTTATTGTAATTTTGGGTTGTAAGCTTTTTAAACCTTTTTATTAAGCACTCTATGATAATTATGCTTCAATGCTTGGTCATGATGAATCTTTGTCTATTTAGTCTAATTATTGTGCATTGCTACTATATATTTAAGCCTTCAATGTGAATTCTCATTATTATTGTTTGATGCCTCCTCAAATCTAACTAATAGAGGAAACTCCGCCAAAATATTCTAAAAATCCACAAATGTGCATGAAATCACTTCATGAACCACTATGCACATATTTAGAGGGAGTTTTGTCTATTTGTTGAAGACTTTGCTAGCACTCAACTCTTTATCTCCTTTGAACTCATCTTAAGAGTTAAATGCTATCAAAAGTCAAAAATCTAGAATATGCAACTTGTTCTTGGACTAGATATATATTTGAAAGCTTTTAATTCACTTAAATTATTTAGGTTGTCATCAGTTACAAAAAAGGAGGATTTTGAAGCATCTAGATCCCTAAAAATAGTTTTCATAATTAATGACGACTAAACTTAAGGGACTAATATGTTAAGATATTGAAAGGTTTAGTCCAGGATTTAAAGGATATTATGGAAAAGCATACAAAGGTGACAATGGATTGATATGGCTCAAGACAAAGGTATAAAATGGCCTAAGGACATCTTTCTAGATTTTATCGGTCTTGGCGTATGTTGAATGAAGACTAGATTGATAGGCTAGACGCCATACTATTAAAAGAGATTCATGACTAGTAGCTTTATAGTAATCTTGTGCCACTATGATCAATCTTAGTGCATACATGTATTTGGATTTGTTTTGTTGCCCTATCTACTATATTTTCTCTAAATCCAGTATGATCACCATTGAAACCGCGGTAGTACCTCTGCATTGGTACTATCGGGTCCTACATGCTGGTTTGTTTTTCATAGACGTGCTGATTTTGACCTTATGTAAACTGGTACTACCACTATTCCTATCTGTTAGTACTGCTACAATATGACTACATTTTTATTGGTGGTAGCCATTTTCCAGAGAGGTACATTTTAGGAGATTTTCTCCCCCTCTAAAAAATGGTACTACCACAACATAAGTGTGGTACTACCACTGAATCAATATGACTGGGCCATATGTGGTAATATCGATTTTTGTATTAATTGCTAGATTTGGTGCATTTGATGAGCAATAAGTAGTCGCTGAACAATATGTGCGGTAGGCCGACATGATTTTTGGGTATTTCATCTCAAATGGTCACTTTGGTTGATGGAGGCTATAAATACCTCTCCACATGCAGCAAGAGCATACTTTTGGACCTTAATTAAATACTCTTGAGTCCTTGCATCCCTTTCTTCAACACTAGTGGATTTGTTTCACATTTTGAGGTTGTTGAGAGTATTCAAGTGCATTGTATCATTTGGTTAATATCTGTGGCACTTGAAGACTTTCAACCAAGTGTCATTGACTTGTTACTCTTAGAGGACTTGGCTAGGTGATCTCTTCAAAAAGCTTGTGAAGAGACCTGGCATGGTTGTGGAATTTTGGACATATTTGGACCCCTAAACACCCGAAATGCCATTTTTGGCCCCCTAACCAAAAAAATTCCAAATCTGGACCCCTCCCGAGCGCACGTTCAACTGGAAGCCGCCACCTGTCCGGTCGTGCGGTGTGGTACCGCACGACCGCACTGTTGCACGGGTCGTGCGGTATCACACCGCACGACCGCCCCGTTCTGCACGCCAGAGGGGGAATCTGGCGATCGGGACGTGTGAAAGATCAAGCTCCATTTAAGTTGGTTTTGGTGTTAATGACAAATGCAATTATGACATTATGATATTAATGACATATACTTTATAATGTTTTGGTGAAAATGATAAATGAATTTATGAGACTAATATGTTTATTTGAGTTTATCTTTGGTTAGTCTCATTTGGATGAAAAGGTGAAATCAAAGAGGTATGCATTCGAAATCGCTTTCTAATTTACAAATGCATTCCTTAGATCCAAAATATAGATTGAACTCCTCAATTAGTATAAAATGAATATGTGCATATGTCTTCACTATATACACTTGTATGCACACATTTAGGGGGAGCTCTCTATATATTTTGAAGTTTCATAAGTATTGATCCATGCTTCTTTTAATATGCATATTTAGGATCTTTACTTTGAAATACATTCTTGAGTATATATATATATATAACTTGTGTAGTTCATATATACTCATGAGTAATCGGCTTGTCATCTAACTTCTCCATCATGTGTTAATGGATGAACGATTTTTGACAACCGGATAAGTAAGCTTTGTTTAAAGCTTATCTTAGAGTATACATTTGTTGTGTACAAGTTGTATACTCGCAAATCAACTATTTATCTCATCATTTGTTGAGATTGTCATGAATTACCAAACTGGTGAAGTTTGGTAATCGATGACAATTGCTTTGTGGACTAACGGTTTCCATGAGTTGGATGAATAGGTTTGGTTCCAAAAATGAGAACGACTTGGGATGACTTTATGTGTTGAAGGTCATCAAATCAAGATGCGAGAAGAAAATGGCTTCATGTGTTGAAGGCCATCAAGAAAGAGAGGAAGACACATCATGAGTTGATGCATGAGGAGATGATCATGTGTTGATCATCAAGTCAAGTGAAGATCATCATGTGTTGATGAAGTTGAAGAAAAGGATGCATCATGAGTTGATGCATATCGAGACAATGACCCAAGACAAATGTATGACTAGCTAGGGCTAAGGATGTGTTCCTAGTTTTTTTACCAGTCTTGGTGTTTGGTTGGAAGACCGGATTGCTAGTTTAGGTTGCCGTACTATTAAGAGGGGTCGTGTCTAGTAGTTTGAGTCTCATCATGTGTTGATAGCTCAAACCTCACCACGTCTAGCTCATGTGTTGAAATCTTTGCAACATGAGACTATGCATTGCGAATGTGTTTTGCAAGTGCTTGAAGTCCATGTTTTCATTCTTTGTGATATGAGGCTTATATTTGCAAATGTGTTTTGCAAATGGTTGAAGCTCATATATAATCCTTGTGGCATGTGACTTAGGTTTGCGAATGTGTTTTGCAAATGTGAGAAGTCCATGTACCTAATCCTTGTAGCATGATCTAAGTTTGCAAATGTGTTTTGCAAAAGTTGGAGATCATGCATTATCCCTTGGCATGGTCTAAAATTATTTGTCGCTATTTCCTTTGATATTAGACCGTGATAGTGACTCTTTGGATGTCTTGTGATTTCTGCATTGATCTAATGTGTTTGAGATCATGCAAATAGGTGGGTTGTGTAGCCCTCTGAATAAGCTTTCCATAGAGTCCAAGATCACTCAATTCCGACATCGGAGTCAAAAGTTATGACCGTTTTTCCGAGTGTCGTCTGTGCTGAAAAACCGGAAAACTGAAGTACCGCGATTTGTACTGCGGTAGTTCCGGATTTTGCGGAAGTTCCGCGATTTGTACTGCGGTAGTTCCGATTTTTCCGGTAGTTCCGCGATTCCGGAAGTTCCGGATTCCGAGCGGAATGCTTTTTCCAGAGAGCGATTTTTTGAATGACTTAGCCTCGGGAAAAACGGTAGTTCCGCGATTTGTACTCCGGTAGTTCCGGTTTTGCTGAGAAACGGCTAGTTTTCTGACCGTTGGCGAGGAAAGCGGAAGTACCGCGATTTGTACTGCGGTAGTTCCGTTTTTCCTGATTTTTTCAGGGGTTTGGCTCCAACGGCTAGTTTTCTTGTGTGGGGGTATAAATACCCCCTTGTGGCCGGTTGGAGATGGTGTTGCTTCATTCATTTCTGTGTTCTTGAGCTAGAGTGAGGCTCTCCACTCAATTGTGCATGTGTTGCACTTTTGAGAAGCGAGAGAGGTTCTAGAGTGCATGTGTTGCATCTAGAGGTGGACTTAGTGTCCAATTGAGCTTGTGCATTCGTTGCACGTGGTGAGAGTCAAGTGAGGGACTTGGCTTGTTACTCTTGGAGTTTGCCGACTCCTAGACGGCGTTGGAGGCGTCGTGCGCGGTGATCTTCTCAAGAAGCTTGTGAGAAGACCCGGCGAAGTTGTAAAGGTCGGAGCTCACCTACCCGGAGCGGGAAAGAGCTACCACTAGTGGATTGGAGGTGCTTCGGCTTAATTCGTGGAGCCGATCCGATTTGTTCGGGCTAACCTCAACGTGGACTAGGGGAAACCGGCAAGTTTCCGAACACCACGGTAAAACATCATTGTGTCAATTGTGGTTTGTTTTCTTGTGTTCCATTTATATTCAAGCAATTTACATTCATAGAATTAAATTGATTGCTTGTATATTTAGAATTGCAAACCTTGACCTAGGCTAGAACTATTAGTGCACTTAGGCGAATTTAATTGTTGTAGGCGCTATTTGAGCTAAACCAACTTGAATTTAGCTTCCGCTTTGTATACTTGGTTTAGGCAAATAGAAAAGGTTTTGAATTGCTAATATTAATTTGTAGAGAATTTTTAAACCGCCTATTCACCCCCCTCTAGTCGGCCTCCTCGATCTTACAACGTGCAGACGCGCGATCGGGACGGGAGACGCGCGGTCAGGACGGGGAGACGCGCGTTCGGGAGAGCGGTCGTGTACAGTGCGGTCGTGCATCCCGTTGAACGCACGCTCGGGAGGGGTCCATATTTGGAATTTTTTTGGTTAGGGGGCCAAAAATGGAATTTAGGGTATTTAGGGGTCCAAATATGTCCAAAATTCATTGTTGTGAAGGTTAGAGCTCACATCCCAGAGCGGAAAAGAGCTATCCTTAGTGGATTGAAAAAAGGCTTAAGTTGCACACAGAGTCATTTTGATTCATTCAAGCTTTCTCAACCTGTATTAGGCCTCAACGTGGATTATGAAAGACCAGCAAGCCTTTGAGACCACATAAAAAAGTCCTTTCGTTCATCGTATGGTTTATTTCTCTTGCCCTTTACTTTGAGCATTCATATTTCTAGTGATTAATTGCTTAACTTGTTTAGCTAGAATTGTATCTTGCCTAGACTTAAGTTGTTCGTGCCCTGGTGCGACCTATAACTTTTAGGTCTTGATATATGCTAAAATAAATTTTAGTTCATACTTGCTCAAAAACAATGTTTTAGCCAAAAGATTTTAAAAACCTTCTATTCACCCCCTAGTCAGTTATCCTTGATCCTACAGTGGGTTCCACCATTGGCAATGAGAAAGATGGCCAAAGCACTTGGGATGGAGTACACCAGCGGCGATGTGCTGGAGGCAACGTACGCTAGTCCGAACCACTCGATGGCGAGGAAAGTGCTCAATGCCCATCGAAAGCACTCAACAATAAGAAAAGTACTCCAGTTAGAGTACTACATCACTTCGGGTACTTCAGTGGCCCTGTACTTGACGTCGGTGGGGAGGTGGCAGTGCGGTGAGGAAGAAGTGCAGGTGCTGGCAAGGAAGAAGTGCAAGCGGTGGTGTACTTTGCCAGCTGGCATCGAGGAAGAAGTGTAGGTTGCAGTTTACTTCACTGACTGGTGATGAGGAAGAAGTGCAGGCGATAGTGTACTTCATTGGCTGGCACCAAGGAAGAAGTGAAGGTGGCACTAATGTAGAAGTGCAGGCAGCAGTGTACTTCATTGGCCAGCACCGAGGAAGAAGCACAACAGGGGAAGAAGCACAAAGGACAGTTCCATGCGATGGCAATGCCGCCGGGGAAGACCACAGAGGGCAACAAGGGATGGCCAGATCTAGTGGTTGTGTGGCCCAGGATGGCTGGATCTATCGACAGCGTGGTTGAGAAACACCAGATCTAATCATTGTGTTGAGGGGGACGTCAGATCTGGTGTTGCCATCGTCAGGGATGAACTACAAAGGGTCATGTTGTCATCGGGGAAGAACAACAGAGAGCGGTGCCGTAGCCTAGGAAGAACCATGGAGGATGACTAGAGCTGAGGAATACACTAGATCCATCCTTCATTGACCGTCTTCGGCCGCGACGCCGTGGATCCGATCATCACCCACAGTCCCATCCTTCACCTATCATAGTGTCACGGCCCCACCTTTACCAACTGTCTCCCGTCGCACTACCGTGGATCCACTCGTCGTTGCTCGCCTGTTGTGTCGTCGCCCTGCCAGCACACTTTGATCACCTTGCTGCCATCAGTGGAGAAGAGAGAAGGGGAGAGTAAATGGGAAAATGAGGAGAGAGGGGAATTAGTTTTTATGGTATGGGGCTATGTGTTGTACAGATGGGACCCACACATGTGTTATGTCATGTACATGTACTTTATTGGGTTTTGTATTACAATGAAACAAGTTCATGCATGAACCTTGACGCAACAATGGACAGAGATATGGTGTGTGCATAGGCGGATCTGGGTCTCAAGCTAGGTAGGCTATATGCTTGAGGTCTGAAAAAATAACAATGGTGCCCTCCAATATAGGCCCAAGAAAATCCACATACCAGTGGCCTAGCCCGAGGCTAACTCTCTAGGCTCCCCAATTGGAAGGCCACAATGCCACAACCCATCATCCATCACCCCTAGAGCTAGCCCAACTTCAGCCCACTCGCCCACTCTAGAAGGCAGCCACACAAGTAACCCTATTTGCTTTGTCGCTCGACTCGCTCGGCTGTTGCCCCATCACTCTCGACACACACCTCACTCAACGTTGTGGCATCTCCTCCGCCCTCCAGGCTCTAGCCCACTGCAACAGGCAATGATGAATGGCGTCCCAACACTGCCTCTTCCCTCTGGGCTCCAGCCCCCCTACCCATGGCCACGGGCCATGCCACACACAACGACCAGCGAGGACCAGTCACGCAGCGGCACAGGGGCAAGGTCATAGCCCGGTCACAAGCACACAAGCCACGTCAACATCATCTCTAATCCGGTACTCCCTACTACTCCTCCCTCTCTGATATGAAATTTGAACGACAAAATGCATTGAATGCAACCAATCTCTTCCATAAACATTCAGAACTAGAGTTAGTAACACCGAGCAAAATAATCCTTATGTTGAACTCAATCTAGATGATATAGTTGCCAATCTTTGGTGTCAAAACCGATTAAGGAGTTGGATGTAAATATTAGAGATGCTGTTAGAAGGGAGTATTTGCAATTAGGATTATGCCAACCAAGTGGACTAGGCCTGGGCGTTCGGGTTACCCGAATTGTTCGGGTCGGGTAGTTCGGGTAATTCGAAATTCGGGTAATGAAAACTGCTACCCGATATTAGCCCCAAAAAAACACTACCCGCAATTTCGGGTACCCGATAATTCGGGTTCGGGTTCGGGTATACCCGATATACCCGAATTTACAGAAAACCAGCTAATTTCCTGACAATTCGGATAATTTACAAACAATGTCCCGACAATTCGGGTAATTTACAGACAATTCGGGTAATTTACAGACAATTCGGGTAATTTGGATAGTTCGGGTACCGGGGGATATTACCCGAACTACCCAAACTAATTTCGGGTAATCAGAATCGCTATCCGAATTTGGAATCGGGTACCTCGGGTTCGGGTATTTCGGGTTCGGGTCCGGGTAATTCGGGTACGGGTAACGGGTAGCGGGTATTTTGCCCAGGCCTAAAGTGGACATAAATTTCTATGGAAAGAGCAAGGAGGATAGAAGAGGGGATTTTAGGAATTATGGTTCAAAAGGTATGACTGGTTAGAATATAGCGTTACTAATGATGCGGTATTTTGTTTTTTACTGTTATCTCTTTAAGCAACAGAGAGATGAAAACTTTAGTGTTGATGCCTTCATGAAGGTAGGGTTTAGTTATTGGAAGAATGAGATTAAATCTTTTGATGGCTATGCTGGTAAAGTCAATAGTGCTCACAATAAAGCAAGAAGACACTGTGAGGCTTTTAAAAATCAGAGGGAAGCCATTACACTCATCTTCATCACTCTCCACTACCATCTCTCTCTCTGTTTGGTCTGTAGCCACAACAGTTGGCGCCGTCCGTGGGGAGGACGGAGACAAGCCTGAAGACCGAAGGAAAAGATGGCACCGAAAAAAGCTTCTTCAGCGGCGGCGAAGGGAAAGAAGGTGGTCGGCCCAGAGCACCGTATGAGCACCAGGGCTTCGGCATCGGCAGCGGCGGACGCGGGCGTCGACGCAGGCATGGTGGCCGAAGACGCCGGCGTTCGCGCGGCGACGACCAACCTCGTCACCGGCACCGCGACGATCGCCCCCAGCACCGGCACCGCGGCAACCCGCCCAGCTACCGGCGTCGCGGGGATGGGCCCGCGGCCGACCCGGCGGTCGAAGACGTCGACGCGGGTGCGGCGATGTAACATCCCAAATTTTTGCTAAAAAAAATTAAATAATTAATAAAAATGAAATAAAATAAAATCTTAAATTAAAATAAGTGTTCTTGTGCCTAAATTTCTTTTTGGATTTGCCCTGAATTTCTGTTTTTGAAAAAGCTGGATTTGAAAAGCATTTTCAGAAAAACCTTAAATTAAAAAGATATTTTGATTTTATATAAAAATCTTATGTAAAATTAATCATTTGGAGTTAATTGTATTTTATTTGGTTTCCTGGATTTTCTGGAGTTTAAAAATGTATTTTTGAATTAAAAAGTATTTCAAAGTATGCAAATTAGATACCAACAATAGTTGGAAATAATTTTATTAAGTTCCAAATGTCTCCAGGAGATTCTCTGAATTTTTCTGAGATTTGTGGAATTTATTTCATATTTTTCTGAGGCTAAATGAATTTCCTGGCAATTTCTGAAAATCAGAAATTAATTTCCAAAAAAATAAATCCCAACTCCCTCCACCGGCCGCCACGTGGACGGCCGGATGCCAGCCACGTCACCCCGCCGGATCCCGCCTTCACCCCTCCCCTGGCCGCCACTTGTCCGGCCCGATAGCGGCCACGCCGCCCACCGGCCCAATCCGCCCGATCCCGGCCGCCCGCGCCTCCCGCTCGTCTCCCTCTCTCTGCGCCTCCGGCCCCACCCGGCAGCCACTCCCCCGCCTCTTCTCTCTGCGGGACCAGCCCGTCAGTCGCCCCTCTCTCCCTCCTCTCTCTGCCAGCCCGGCCCCACACGTCGGGGGCTTCTTCCCCGCGGCCTCCTCCTTCCTCTCGCACCGCCGCCGCCCGCAACCGCCACCCCCGCCCTAACCGGCCACGCCCCTCTCTACCGCGTGCGCCACCTTCCCCCGCAGGACCCGCGCCCACCCCGCGCCCCACGTCCGCATCTTTCGCGCCCCATCTCCCCATTTCTTCCGCAACCGCCGCCGCCCCCACCTCTCTCCGGCGAGAGATTCCCGCGCCGCCGCTGTTCCCCGACCCCCTATAAAAGCCCCCTCGGCTCCGCCTCCTCCCACCGCACCTCGCTCCACCCTCCTTTCGCCCCCTCCGCCACCCGAGAGCGCCGGCACCGTGCTCCCTCTTCCCGAGCGCTGCCCGCCGCTCCGACGAGCGATTCCGGCCGCCTCGCTCCTCCTCAAGCCTCGCCGTCAGTCTCTCCGGCTTCCTCGCCTCGCCGCCGTACCCGTGCGCCTCTTCACCGGCCCCGAGCGCCACCGAGCCGCCGCCGCGCCGGGAGACCCGAGCGCGCCGCCGCTTCTGCTCGCCGCCGGCCGTCTTCGGTCATCCGCGGTGAGCTTGCGCCCCTCCCCCGAGTTCCCCTCGGCCCACTCTCCCCGTTGCGCCACTCGTCGCCGGCCACCGCCCGCCGGAGCTCTGCCGTCCGCGCCACCCCGTGCGCCACCCCGGCCACCCTGCCACGTCGGCATCCCCGTGCCCACGTGGCTGGTGACGCAGCGCCACGCCAGCGCCACCTCGGCACCTCCCCGCCCGGTCAGCTCCACCCCACCACCTCAGCGCCTCCCTCCTTCCGTGGGCTCGGTCCATGGACCAGGCCCACCTGTCAGTGGGGTTTACCCCAGGCTGACGTCAGCTGGCGCAATAATTCCCATTTTCCAGTAGGAAAATAATTCGGCCGAATATTAAATTCCTTGCTGACGCAATAATCCCAGATTTTCCTTTAGGAAAATAATTCCAAAAATCCAGATTTTCCATTTTCTCTCTTTTCAATTTTCCCGGAGCCCGTTCTCCCTCGTTTTAACTCCGATTTGGCCCATTCAAATTTCTAAATTCATACAAAATTCCCCTCTATCCATTTGTAGCCTCAATTCAAAAATTTGAGTTCAATTTGAATTTAATTTGAATTTATTTGAATTTGGTGGGTTATTTTGACGTGTAGACTTTGACGATTCGGGAGATTTCTTCGACGAAGGTTCAAACCAATTTGAAGAGCAAGGCAAGTCACCCTCCTTGATCATGTTGATCCTAGAATTGCAAATAAAATTATGTTGGTTTAAATTATATTGCATGCATATTTTTATTCAGCGTATTTCAATTCAGTTTTAAATATAGTTAATGCCTACTTGTTAATTCCTCCGTTGAATTTGAATTCCTCATCACCTTGTCACCCTAGATTCAAACTCTAGTTAATACATTAGTGTTGGCTAGAGAAATTTATATCAAATGCTTAGACTGCTTAGATATAATATTTGTTTTGGATGCCTTTTCACATAAAATGATAAACCTTTCACATGAAATGATATACTCTTGACTTTGGTGAGTCAAGGAGGTTTATGAAACTATTTTGAAAATAAATGTAAAACTGGTTTAGACTTAGGCAATTGGTTAGATTGGTGGGTGCAGGCATGCCCTGTTGGTTGGAGCCGCAGTGGTTGATTGTCGTGCACAGGGGTATGTGGTTGGGCCTGAGTCAGTTAAGGACCGGTCTGTGAGCTACTGTTGCAAAGCCCTTATCGTACTACCACATGGCTGGTATGGGACAGCCCTGGCTGAATAATTTGCGAAGTCCCAATCTGAGTCGAGTCGTAGGTTGAAAGTGAGCGTGGTTGGTGCCATGTGAAGTCTCACTTGGGCGAGCGTGGTTAAGCCATGAGAAGTCTCGTCTAGGCTCAAGAGGGGGTCCCGGTCTGGTGGATTCCTTACTGGGGTGAAACCTTAGAGTTGGCTCGACCAGGTTGAAGGCTTTGCATTGTAAAGGCCTTGTCACGACTCCTCGCCGCACACCTAAGGAAGTGTGTAACCCGGTGGCACAAAAGAATGATCGTGTCTTGTGGGTAAAGCTGTACAACCTCTGCAGAGTGTATAATCTATCCTGGATAGCCGTGCCCACGGTCATGGGCATGCTGAGTAAAAGTTTTTCATGGATTAGATTTTGCTTTTCAAAATGTTTTCAAAAACCTTGTGGGTAGATGGAACCCATGAGAAGATGGTAACTTGTGGATGGTTGGAATCCGCGAGTGTTTGGAAACGTGTGGATGGATGGAATCCATACGTGATCTTTTGGAAAAGATGGTCCGGGTGTGATGCCCGTGGATAGGTTGGTGTATGGTCGGAGCCTGCACTGACGGTATTAATTTCTAACTCAAGTATTGTTTTTACTTACTGTATTAAATTCAGCAATTTCAATCTACTTATTGTATTTCTTAAATGCTGTTTTATGCAAACTAACCCTATGAGCCTTCCTTTGAAGCCTTTATCATTATGTTGCATTTTCCCGGGTGACTTGCGGAGTACAAGTTTGTACTCACCTTGCTTTTTCCACACAGAGAAGGAAGATGTCAACTACGGTGAAGATCTGGACGAGTAGGCCGCGTCTTACTATCGTTTGCCTGTGGGCAGGCTTGGGCTTCGCTATTTATCAGTTTGCTTCCGCAGTTATTTTCTTTATTTATTTTGCCAATGGGCGTTGATGTAAGACTTGGCCATAAGGCCGTACCTTTCATTTAATATAATCAGTCATTTGTGCTTGGTATTTATCTTTGTTGTGACTGTGTGCACTAGCTGATCCTGGACTAGTGCGATTTACACAGAGGATCCAGGAGTCGTTACTCCGGGTTCCGACAGGCGACAACCGACCCCGCCGACGCAACGGCCGCCGGCCTCGCCGCCCCCGCGACAACCCTCGCCGGTGCCGCGGACCGGGTGGTCCGAAGTAGCGACGACGGGGCGACCGGCAGCTCGGGACCTCGCGACGCAGTCATCCCCGCGCCGGTCCGCCCGCTGGGAGTACCAGCGACCCCGCCTGCACCGGCGGTGGAAAGTGCCCTGCTGGCGGCTCTCAACGCGTTCCAGCGGGAGCTGCGGGACCTTCGTGGAGCCGTCAGAGATATACAAGAGGCTCGGAGTCAGCCGGCCGCACCACCAATCGCGTCCGAGCCCGCGCTGGAGAGGGCGGACAGTCGCGAAGCCCACACGTCCAGCCGCGTGCCGCTGCGGCGCGTGGATCCGGAGTCCCCGCTCTCGGCGGGGCTGCAGCAGGCGCCATGGCCCGAAGACTTCAAGTTCCCTAGCGCCATCGACTCGTATAAAGGCGACACGGACCCCCGTGAGTTCGTGCGCGTATACAAAACCGCGATCGAAGCCGCGGGCGGAGTCGACACCACGAAGGCAAAGGGACTCCCTCTTGCGCTACAAGGAGTGGCGCTCTCTTGGTTTTTTACCATAGAGCCGGGCTCCATCTACGCGTGGGAGCAGCTCCGCGTCCGCCTCCACAATAACTTCCAGGGAAACTACGTCGACCGGGTCGAGGCGGACCAACTCTTCGCCGTGAAGCAAAAACCCTCGGAGAAACTCCGGGATTACTTCAAACGCTTCGCCAAGATTCGATGTCAAGTGAAGGACGTCAACGAGACCACCATCGTCAATGCAGCCATACAGGGCCTTCGTCCGGGCCCGATGGCTGAATACAATGCGCGGAAGCCAATCAAGACGGTGGCGAAGCTCTTCGACAAGATGGAAGAATACGCCAGGGCGGAAGAAGACGCGCGGCGAAGGCAAGGTGACGACTCCGACACTAACCAGGCCGGAGCCTCGGCAAAAACCGAAGATCAACCAAAGGGCGGCTCTTCGAAAGGAAAGCGTAAGAAGGAGTCGTCCAGGGACGCGCCCGACCGCAGGGACAACCCGCATAAGGAGTCGTCGGATCAGCCCAAGCGCGGCCAACAAAGGTCGAGGCGGAACCGGTACGTCCTCGACATCGACGGCGGATCCGACGAGGGCGCCGCGGCCGCGGCCGTGGCAGGGGTCGCGACGATAAGGGTCGCGGAGACTATGACGACCAGCATCAGGGGCTGTGGTGCTTAGTCCACGGCCGCGGCAATCATGATACCCGTAACTGCACCTCCATCGTGGCGCTCCGCGACAGCGTCGCTCGGGACAGGAACCCGGAGGCGCGCCCACCTGCGGTGGCCCACGTCCAATTCCCATACGAGGCCCCCATGCAGGTACAGGCGCAGGGGATGCAGGTACAGGCGCAGGGAATGCAACCCCAAGAAGGCACCTTGCGGATCCAAGCTCATGTGCAGCAGCCTCGGGAAGGCCTCCTATCGTTGCAGGCCCCGGACGCAACCTACCGCAGGGTTATTAATGTCATATCCGGCGGCTCTGCGCTGGAGTTCGCCTCGGCGCGGCAGCAGAAGGCCTACGCGCGAAGACTACATCACGTGGCGGCATATCCAGCGCAAGCACCGCCGGAATGGGCGCGGCACGAGGTTACATTCACACCTGATGACGCCCAAGGTGTGGACTTCCCTCATCAGGACCCCCTGGTCATCCGGGTCACCATCGCGGGGTGCGACGTGGGGCGCGCATTGGTGGACGGGGGTAGTTCCGCGAACGTATTGTTTGCGGCGGCCTTCGACCAGATGGGGATTCCTCGAAGCCGCCTGGGGCCCTCGGGAATCCCACTGCAGGGCTTCGGAGGACAGCCCCTGCGGGCGCTGGGCCAGATCGGCCTTCAAGTCTCCTTCGGCCGAAATGACAATATGCGGACCGAAGAGGCCACCTTCGACGTGGTCGACCTCCCGTATCCCTACAATGCCATTCTGGGGCGCCCAATCCTCAACTCCTTCGGCGCGGTACCACATCATGGCTATCTGTGCATGAAAATCCCGGGCCCCAGGACCATCATAACCGTCCGAGGCGACCAGGATATGGCTCGGCGCATCGAGCCAGGCACCAGAGGCCCGCGCCGCGAGACCCAGCGGCGCCCTTAGAGCCGACGTCACAGCGCGGAGGTCCGGGGGGTCATCCACAGGCGCCTGCGCGGGCCCTGCAGACGTCCAGCGACTAGAGGCTGCGGCAGCGTCAAGGGTAAACGGTCAGTATATTCACCCCTTGTAGTCGCTCGCCCGCGCAAACGGGGATATAATGAAAGTCGCCGTTTGCCATTAATTCTTCTTCGTCACATACGAGCACGCGGTGAGGGCGCGCGCCGGCTCGGCCAGCGCGCGCGCCCCCGCAGTATAAACCAAAGACGCACGTTCGCGTGTGCACTCGCCGTTGCCAGGGTGGGCGGGTCTGAGTATAAACCAAAGACGCACGTTCGCGTGTGCACTCGCCGTTGCCAGGGTGGGCGGGTCTGAGTATAAACCAAAGACGCACGTTCGCATGTGCACTCGCCGTTGCTAGGGTGGGCGGGTCTGAGTATAAACCAAAGACGCACGTTCGCGTGTGCACTCGCCGTTGCCAAGGTGACGGGACTGAGTATAAACAAAATACGCACCGGGGAAACGCCCTCGCGCGCGCAAGTCTCCGGACTATAAAGAAGACGTAGCGTCGAGCGTAGCTCCGCACGCAATAGTCCACGGACTCTAAAGAAGATGTAGCGTCGAGCCTATAAAGAAGACGTAGCGTCGAGCCTAGCTCCGCACGCGATAGTCCACGGACTCTAAATAAGACGTAGCGTCGAGCGTAGCTCCGCACGCGCGAGTCTCCGGACTATAAACGAAGACGTAGCGTCGAGCCCAGCTCCGCACGCGATAGTCCACGGACTCTAAATAAGACGTAGCGTCGAGCCTAGCTCCGCACGCGCGAGTCTCCGGGCTATAAAGCAAGGCAAATTGCGGAGGTCTGCCTCCGCGTACGTCAGTCCGCGGACTGTCCGTTCTAAGGAGCCCTGGCGCAGCTACGTCGCCAATGGCGGCATCAACACACAGCGCACATCTTAAAATGCCAGGAGGCCTGCTTACCCGAAGGATCATATGTACAAAGGTCCGCCAACACCCCGGCCACTCTAAGTCGCTACCCCGCGGGTTCGTCCTTAACACGCGCTAAAGTTGGGGCCTCGCCCGAAGAGGGCCGGCGCGCCCAAAAATCGAGCGAATCTTCCGCCCTTCGCCATCGTCGAAGGCGTCGTCGGGTTGAAAGATCGGCCGCCCGAAGCCGACCCCAGCAGGGAAGCTGCCCGGGATATAGGTAAAAATCAGCATGCATGCAGAAAGCGTGCGCTTTATTAGCAAAGACAAGGGACAGTACAACGTACGCCTACACTAGGCGCCGCGGCATCAGACCTGCGGGTTCCCGGCGCCTTCGGAGGGCCCAGCACCGCCATCATCGCGTCGAGCGACCCCGTCCAGAAATTGGACGAGGCTCCCCGTCCCGTACAGCGTCTTCCGGAGCTCGATCCGTACAGCTTCCGCCCCGACGGGATCCCAGATCCGGCCGTAGAAGGGCCCAAGGGCACAGCGAGCGGAGCGGACGGCGCCGGACATTACTCCGGCCCCGCCGGGCATCTCCAGCTGGGGGTCATTTAACCCGGCGACATGTGTACAGCCGCGGTGCTGGAGGAGCGCGCACACCAGGCAGGCCGAAGTGTACGCGCAGTGGGTGCCGAAGGACGTCGCCGCGTCGCGCGCGACGTCGGCGGCATCCCCGATCCAGCGGAGCGCCCGAGACAGCTCCTCCGGACCGAAGGCGCGTCCCGGCACCTCCGCCACCAGCCCTTGAAGATGGCTCTCCAGCGCTTGGATGGCGCCCCAGGCAACCACCGAGGCGTCGCCCAGCGTCCGGTTACGCTCCGCTAGAGCCAAGGCAAGTTCGCCTTTCTCCTTCTCTAGCGCGCCGACCTGCTCCAGGAGCCCGGCCCGCTCCGCCGCGAACTTTTTATCAGCAGCCGCTGCGGCGGATTCCTGCGCCGACGCAACAAGCCCTTCGGCGTGCGCCCTCGCTTCGGCGCGTTCCGCTTCCAGTTGATGGACGCGGGCGTCCTGGGCAGAGCGGGCGCCAGAGGCTTCGCGCAGCTCCTCCTCGGCGGCTCGCAGCCTATCCTCGAGCGCTTTCTGGCTACGGGCATAGGCCGCTTGCAGAGCCTGCCCCAGCACAAGTGTCTGCAGAAGGGAAAAGACTTAGCGAGCTCAGCTAGGCTCAGGCGTGGTAGCATGAGTACTTACCCTCACCCCAGACACCTCGAAAGCGTCCCCGAGGCGTCCCGCGCCGTAGGCTTGCAGCACTTGCGGGTCGACGCTCCTGGCCGCGTCATCCACAATCCCGCGCCACGCCCTCAGCGTCTCCGGAGGCGGCACGAAGTCCGCAGGGCTCACGGGCTCCGAGGCCCCGGGTTCCGTCGGATGCTCCTCCTCCGGGATGAGCAACGCTGTAAAAAAGGAGGCGGGTGACCACTCCAAGGCATAAAAATCATACACCAGAGTAATCTCGGCCACCTTACCTTCGGTGGCCGAAGGGATGGTTCCGCTGCAAACGGAAGCCTCCGCGTTCGGGGGGGCCGGTGGCTGCCCCCGTGCGGTGGACGGCGTTGTCGGGAGGCCGGAAGGTGCGTATGCCGCAGGGCCCCCGGCGCTCACGCTGGCGTCCCACAGGCTTCTGATGCCCGTGGCCACGACAAATCCCCGCGGTGTCCGGTGGAGCTCCGGCCGCACGCATGGCCGTTTGGCCGGGGCGGCCAGCAGCGCCACCGCCCCCGCAGCCGTGGCTGGAGAGGACCCCGCGGCTGCCGCGCCCGGAGGCGAAGGTTCCATGGCGGCAGTCGCCGAAGGGGGCACCTCAGTCCCCGCTGCTGTCGGCAAGGACAGCGCGGCTACGGGCGCCCCCGCGGAGGGCGCCTCCGGCACCGCAGCGGCCGCCACCGAGGCCTCCATCTCGGCGACTTCGGCGGGTGGTGAGGCTTCCCCCCTCCGGCCGCCTGCGGCATACCCACCGTCTGGGACGCCTGCCGAAGACACCTCACCTTGGGCGCCTGCGCCATCCACGCCCGAATCGGCGTACCTCGCAGAGTCTGACTCCGCGTCCGCCGCGTCCTCGGAAACATTAGCAGCAGGCGCGGCAGGTGCCCCGCTGCGGCCCCTCTTCCGAGACGAGGTCTTCTTCTTCGCGCCACCATCGGCTGGAGCGACACGGTCCGGTGCGGCAAGGCCCAGGACCTCGCACACGCGGTTTACTCGCCCCAGCCCCGCCTTGGCGACAGCGGACGCGCGCTGCTCATGCTCCCTAGTGGTGTACGGACCCAGGAACACGCGCACGGCTTGCTCCGCCTCCTCCAAAGGAATCCCTGGAGCAAAGGAGAACAGCATCAGCATACAACGTATTTCGCGCCAGCAAAAGGAGGAGCGCAGTCGAGGCTTACGGGGACCGGGCGGCGCAGGTAGCAAGCAAACCCACGGCAAAACATTGTCATCTCGACGCCTCTCGGCGGCAAGATGCCAGTCGTACGCAAGCGGGGCCACGCCGTACATCACATACTTTTCGGCAAGGTCACGCATATTAAAGCGGGCGGCCATGCCTACGAGCCGTTTGACCCTCCGCTTGTCATCATCATCGAGCGTTCGGTCGGGCGAAGGCTTGAACGCGATCGGTCGGCCTGTACACGCGAGGCCGCTCCCGCTCTCCACACGGTGGTAGAACCACCGCTTCATCCAGGAGGACTCCCACTTCCCGCGAGTTGAGTTCGCAGGGAAGAGCTTCTTGCAAGACGAGCGGAGAGTAAAAGAGACGCTGCCAAAGCTCGACAGCGTCCCGCCCCTTCGGCCCTTCGGCTGGCATCGCGCCTCGTGGAGATAGGCGAACAGCGACGCGCTGGGCCAGCACGCCCCCGAACGCAAGGCCCAGCTGTACACCGCGAGCCGGGCCACGGCGTTTGGAGTCAGTTGCGCCAGCTCCAGCCCGAAGGTCCGCAGTACGTCGCCCACCACGCTCGCCGCTGGGAACCGGAGCCCCGCGTCGAAAAAGGCAACGAACACGATCGCCTCCGACCCCTCGGGGTGCGGTTCCGTCTCGTCGCTGGCGGGCAATCGTACGTCGTGGCGCCCGGACAGCTTCCCCGCGCGCAAGAGCCCTTGGATCGTCTTCTCGGTCACGAGCGAGGGGCCTAGCTCGCTGGAAAACGTGCCTTCCTCCGCCGCCAGCCGCTCCTGGTCAGCCGCCGCCGGGTCGCGCTCTTCGAGCGCGTATTTTACCTCCAACGGCGAGGATCGCCGGCGAATGTCAGGGCCACCAACCGCCTGGCCGCGCTCGCTGCTGGAGGCCATCGCTTCCCACGACGAGACTAGTACGACGAAGATGGCGCGAAGGTGGAGAAGGCCGAGAAAACAGGAAAAAGGACGCAAGGGTGCGGGGGCGCTATTACGGGGGGCTATTTCAAGCCGCCTCGCCCGTACCGCCGCTACTGAAGCGTCGCAACGATCCGCGTGCAGGATGCAACCGCAGCGGCATAAAGGCCCGCCCCGCACGCTTCCCCGTAATCGAAAGTGAGGGGTCGCGGAGGTCCGTGCACGGGGCGCGACCGCAGTCGTACAAGCGCCCATACGGCGCAACGCCCCACGGGCGCCACTCGCGGCACGCCCCGTGTCCCCCTTGCCTAGGGAAGGCGCGAACGGCTGCAAATACGCAACCGTCCACATCCCGCCGCCCAGCAGTCATAGGATGCCGCGTGCCCCGGGCGCGTCGGGTCGCACGGTACGGGAACCTAACCCTGTCAGGCCAGGGACCGGCGTGATTCAAGGAACCTGTATAACCCAAGGACGCATCAAAAGAAGCCCAAGTCGCGCGCGCGTCTACTTCGACTAGGCGCCAGCTTCGCTGCCACCCGTTCGAAGGGTAGGGGACGGAGCGCGCGCGTCTACTTCGACTAGGCGCCAGCTTCGCTGCCACCCGTTCGAAGGGTAGGGGACGGAGCGCGCGCGCCTACTTCGACTAAGCGCCAGCTTCGCCGTCACCCGTTCGATGGGAAGCGGACGGAGCGCGCGCGTCTACTTCGACTAGGCGCCAGCTTCGCCGCCACCCGTTCGAAGGGTAGCGGACGGAGCGCGCGCGTCTACTTCGACTAGGCGCCAGCTTCGCTGCCACCCGTTCGAAGGGTAGGGGACGGAGCGCGCGCGCCTACTTCGACTAGGCGCCAGCTTCGCTGCCACCCGTTCGAAGGGTAGGGGACGGAGCGCGCGCGTCTACTTCGACTAGGCGCCAGCTTCGCTGCCACCCGTTCGAAGGGTAGGGGACGGAGCGCGCGCGTCTACTTCGACTAGGCGCCAGCTTCGCTGCCACCCGTTCCAAGGGTAGGGGACGGAGCGCGCGCGCCTACTTCGACTAAGCGCCAGCTTCGCTGTCACCCGTTCGATGGGAAGCGGACGGAGCGCGCGCGTCTTGTTCGACTAGGCGCCAGCTTCGCTGCCACCCGTTCGATGGGAAGGCGACGGAGCGCGCGCGCCTACTTCGACTAGGCGCCAGCTTCGCTGCCACCCGTTCGAAGGGTAGGGGACGGAGCGCGCGCGTCTACTTCGACTAGGCGCCAGCTTCGCTGCCACCCGTTCGAAGGGTAGGTGTCGGAACCCGGAGCAACGACTCCTGGATCCTCTGTGTAAATCGCACTAGTCCAGGATCAGCTAGTGCACACAGTGAACAACAAAGATAAATACCAAGCATAATGACCTTTATTTAATTTAAAGAGTATGGCCTTACGGCCAGCGTTTACATCATCGCACATTGGCAAAATAACTGCAAAAGAACTGCGGAAGCGAAGCTGAAAAGACGAAGCCCAAGCCTGCCCACAGGCAAACAACTGCAAGACGTGGCCTACTCGTTCTGGTCTTCACCGTAGTCGAAGTCGTCTTCCTCTGTGTGGAGATAGCAACAATGAGTACAAACTTGTACTCCGCAAGTCACACGGAGAAATGCAATATAATGATAAAGGCTTCAATGGAAGGCTCATAGGGTTAGTTTGCATAAAACAGCATTTAGAAATACAATAAATAGATTGAAATTGCTGAATTTAATACAATAAGTAAAAACAATACTTGTAATCGAAAATAATACCGTCAGTGCAGGCTCCGACCATACACCAACCTATCCACGGGCATCCCACCCGGACCATCTTTTCCAAAAGATCACGTACGGATTCCATCCATCCACACGCTTTCACTGCACAACTCTGATGAATTCCATCCATTCACCAGATTTCAATCTCTCACGGATTCCATCCATCCGCAAGGTTTTCATCTCTCGTGGATTCCATCCATCCACAAGGTTTTCAAAAACATTTTGAAAAACAAAGTCTAATCCATGAAAAACTTTTACTCAGCATGCCCATGACCGTGGGCACGGCTATCCAGGATAGATTATACACTCTGCAGAGGTTGTACAGCTTTACCCACAAGACACGATCATCCCATTGTACCACTAGATTACACACTTCCTTAGGTGTGCGGTGGGGAGTCGTGACAAGGCCTTTACAATGCAAAGCCTTCAACCTGGTCGAGCCAACTCTAAGGTTTCACCCCAGTAAGGAATCCACCAGACCGGGACCCCCTCTTGAGCCTAGACGAGACTTCTCATGGCTTAACCACGCTCGCCCAAGTGAGACTTCACATGGTACCAACCACGCTCACTTTCAACCTACAACTCGGCTCAGGTTGGGACTTCACAAATTATTCAGCCAGGGCTGTCCCATACCAGCCATGTGGTAGTACGATTAGGGCTTTGCAACAGTAGCTCACAGACCGGTCCTTAATCTGACTTAGGCCCAACCACATACCCCTGTGCACGACAATCAACCACTGCGGCTCCAACCAACAGGGCATGCCTGCACCCACCACTCTAACCAATTGCCTAAGTCTAAACCAGTTTTATTTTTGTTTTCAAAATACTCATACACCTCCTTGACTCACCAAAGTCAAGAGTACAATTCAAAAGCTTATCATTTTATGTGAAAGATATCCCAAAACAAATATTATATCTAAGCATTCTAAGCATTTGATATAAATTCCTCTAGCCAACACTAATGTATTAACTAGAGTTTGAATGTAGGGTGACAAGGTGTTGAGTGATTCAAATTCAATGGAGGAATTAACAAGTAGGCATTAGTTATATTTGAAACAGAATTGAAATACGTTGAATAAAAATATGCATGCAATATAATTTAAATCAATATAATTTTATTTGCAATCTGGGATCAACATGGTCAAGGAGGGTGACTTGCCTTGCTCTATAGTCTGGTGTGAATCGTTGTCGAATTCTTCCGAAACGTCGCAGTCTACACGCGAAGAACCAAAGCGAATAAATTCAAATAAAATCCAAATAAATCCAAAAATTATAAAATATATATTAACGGATAGATTATGATTTTAGATGAACTTAGGAGAAAGAATCAATGGATTCAGATTTTGTATGAGGGAGAACGAATATCTGGAAGTTTGGACATCACATGAAATGATAACCAAATCTGAGAATTATCTTTTGAATAGTACGATGCCGGTTGGCTACGAGGTGGCTGGCGAATGGGAAAAATGGAATCCTGGTGACGAGGCGAAGGTGGTGACACAGGTATGGCGGCGAGGAACGGCGACAATCACCGGTGGTGAGGGAAAAACGGTAGTGACGGCGTGGTAGCGACAGTGACAGGCTGGAGAGAGATAGCACCAGGTATGGAACGTGGAGATGTAAGGTGAGCATAGGGTAGAACATGGTATGGTGAGGCTAGGAAAATTATTGGCTAAGCTGAAAATTAATCGGAGACGATACAATCGACGTTTGAACGACGACCGTGGAGAAACAGGAACAACTTGATATCTTGGTGCTCGGTGGAGCGAATCCAAAACCATTTGAAAGGTGGCTACCTGGGATGGTTTGGCACGATATGACGCGAACGGATTGGGGAAATCACCACCGGATAGATGGGGACACGAGATGCCATTGGCGGACATGGCGAGGTGTCGGAGGTGAAAATTTGTGGAGGCTTTTTGGGGAAAAGGAAGGAAGCACGGCGTAGAACGCGGTGAGGCAAGTCTAAGAAAAATTACGGCATGGGCTAAGGCATACCGGAGGCGACGAATCGACGTCGGGAGTCACAAACGGCCATTTTCGCAGAAAGCTCAATTCCTGACAATTGGCTCCACGAAAAATTAACCAAAATGGTAGAAAAATTTCTTAGAGGCTAGGGCACAATATGACGCGAACAAAAATCGAAGCGCTTACCAAAAAAGGGTGTACGCGCAAAGGTACAGTTTTAGTGTCTGGGCCTGACAAGGTCAACGAGGACTCGGGGGATCTTCAGGTGATGGCGATGGAAACACGATGTAGAACGCGTCGAGGCAAACTCAACGGTGCAAACGGCTCGTCCAAAGGATATCGGATGGTGGCGGAACACGGCGGAGAAGACATTCAACGACCGACGGGTTGACATCGGCGTTCCGGGCAAACGGAGAGGAGTTAGCGGGTGAGGTTTGTGGCGAAACGAAGAGGAGAACATGGGGAACGCAGTGCTCACCTTGGTTTTTGTGGAAGATGCACGGCGGCCTGCAGCGAGCAGAGGAGCGGCGGCACGGTTTGGCCATGGTGCTCCGGCGATGCTCCGGCGAAGACGAGGGGAGCACCATGTAGAACGCGCAAAGGTGAAGCCAACGACGTGGTCAATCGTGGCCGGGCTCCACTGTAGACGGCGCAAACGGCCGAAGAACGCCGTTTGGTTGGCAAGAGAAAAATGCCGATTGTGGCTAGAAGAAAGGGAGAGAGGCTTTGAGATTTCTGGGGCTGGGTGAGGATGAGGAGAGGCACCCGGTGTTCCCTTTTATAGGCGTGGAGGTGGATCGGATGGGGAGATCCGCGAGGGAATGTCCTTCGGTGGCATGGCATATTCCCGCGAAATGGACGCATGAAATTGGGGGATAAGGTTAGGAATGGAAAGCTCTTTATGAGAGGATTCAAATGCATTTTGTTGCGCAAGAAAAGGTTGAGAAAATCAAAAGTTATGAAGGATTGAAGAAGCAGCAATGGCGGCTCGCGAACGTGCTATGCTGGAGACGAAACCAACCGTTGGAAGAAGAAGATAGGAGGAGAGAGAAAATAATAATAAAATAATAATTATTTTCCGAAAAATAAAATAAAATAAAGTCTAAAAATTCCAGAAAAATTCACAGAAATTCCTGGAGACATTTTGGACTTAAAAATACTTCCAACTAATTTTGGTATTTAATTTTCATACTTAAAATACTTTTTAATTTCAAAAATACATTTTTGAACTCCAGAAAATCCAGGAACCCAAATAAAAGCCAAATAACTCCAAATAATTAATTTGAAATAGGATTTTCATATAAAATCAAAATATCATTTTATTTAATAATAATTTTAGGTTTTTCTGAAAATGCTTTTCAAATCCAGCTTTTTCAAAAACAGAAATTCAAGGCAAATCCAAATTTAAACTTTAGGCAACCAAAAACACTTATTTTAGATTAAATTTTAATTTTTATTTATTGCTATTTATTTCTTTATTTATTTTATTTTATTAAAAATCTGGGCTGTTACAGTAGGGGACGGAGCGCGCGCGCCTACTTCGACTACGCGCCCACTTCGCTGTCACCCGTTCGATGGGAAGCGGACGGAGCGCGCGCGTCTACTTCGACTAGGCGCCAGCTTCGCCGCCACCCGTTCGAAGGGTAGGGGACGGAGCGCGCGCGCCTACTTCGACTAGTCGCCAGCTTCGCTGCCACCCGTTCGAAGGGTAGGGGACGGAGCGCGCGCGCCTACTTCGACTAGGCGCCAGCTTCGCTGCCACCCGTTCGAAGGGTAGGAGACGGAGCGCGCGCGTCTACTTCGACTAGGCGCCAGCTTCGCTGCCACCCGTTCGAAGGGTAGGGGACGGAGCGCGCGCGCCTACTTCGACTAGGCGCCAGCTTCGCTGTCACCCGTTCGATGGGAAGCGGACGGAGCGCGCGCGCGTCTAGTTCGACTAGGCGCCAGCTTCGCTGCCACCCGTTCGATGGGAAGGCGACGGAGCGCGCGCGTCTACTTCGACTAGGCGCCAGCTTCGCTGCCACCCGTTCGATGGGAAGGCGACGGAGCGCGCGCGCCTACTTCGACTAGGCGCCAGCTTCGCTGCCACCCGTTCGAAGGGTAGGGGACGGAGCGCGCGCGCCTACTTCGACTAAGCGCCAGCTTCGCTGCCACCCGTTCGATGGGAAGCGGACGGAGCGCGCGCGTCTAGTTCGACTAGGCGCCAGCTTCGCTGCCACCGGTTCGATGGGAAGGCGACGGAGCGCGCGCGTCTACTTCGACTAGGCGCCAGCTTCGCTGCCACCCGTTCGATGGGAAGGCGACGGAGCGCGTGCGCCTACTTCGACTAGGCGCCAGCTTCGCTGCCACCCGTTCGAAGGGTAGGGGACGGAGCGCGCGCGCCTACTTCGACTAAGCGCCAGCTTCGCTGTCCCCCGTTCGATGGAAAGGCGACGGAGCGCGCGCGTCTACTTCGACTGGGCGCCAGCTTCGCTACCACCCGTTCGAAGGGTAGGGGACGGAGCGCGCGCGCCTATTTCGGCTAGGCGCCAGCTTCGCTGCCACCCGTTCGATGGGAAGGCGACGGAGCGCGCGCGTCTACTTCGACTAGGCGCCAGCTTCGCTGCCACCCGTTCGATGGGAAGCGGATGGAGCGCGCGCGTCTACTTCGACTAGGCGCCAGCTTCGCTGCCACCCGTTCGATGGGAAGGCGACGGAGCGCGCACGTCTACTTCGACTAGGCGCCAGCTTCGCTACCACCCGTTCGATGGGAAGGCGACGGAGCGCGCGTGTCTACATCGACTAGGCGCCAGCTTCGCTGCCACCCGTTCGAAGGGTAGGGGACGGAGCGCGCGCGCCTACTTCGACTAGGCGCCAGCTTCGCTGCCACCCGTTCGAAGGGTAGAAGACGGAGCGCGCGCGCCTACTTCGACTAGGCGCCAGCTTCGCTGTCACCCGTTCGATGGGAAGGCGACGGAGCGCGCGCGTCTACTTCGACTAGGCGCCAGCTTCGCTGCCACCCGTTCGAAGGCTAGGGGACGGAGCGCGCGCGCCTATTTCGACTAGGCGCCAGCTTCGCCGCCACCCGTTCGAAGGGTAGGGCACGAAGCGCGCGCGCCTATGTCGACTAGGCGCCAGCTTCGCGGCCACCCGTTCGATGGGAAGGCGACGGAGCGCGCGCACCTACTTCAACTAGGCGCCAGCTTCGTCGCCACCCGTTCGAAGGGTAGGGGACGGAGCGCGCGCGCCTATTTCGACTAGGCGCCAGCGGGAAGGCGACGGAGCGCGCGCGCCTACTTCGACTAAGCGCCAGCTTCGCTGACGGGGGTCTTGTCCTGCGAAATCTGCCTCGTTTTCCTTAATATGCCACCTACAGTGCATCAACATACAAGGTAATGCCGGCGGGCTCCCTCAGGAACACCCATTGTAGGTAGGTCTGTTAAGAAAAACAGGGCAGACCTCGCCGTCGCCCACGGCAGCGCGGTGCGGGGTCAGGAAGCGCAGCGGGCTGTCGATAACCGGCGCTGATCAAGCTCCCAGGAAAAATAGGCCTCCTTCTGTGCATCAGCATTCCTCAAGCCGCTCAACATCACCCAGGAATGTTGATGCACGGCAGGGGCCCATTTCAGGGGAGCAGCTTCTATCACAATATACGCAGGAGCAACGCCTCAGCAGCGCCATATATATACCCCAGCCAGCAGGGGAGCCAACCGGCGGAAGTCCAACCACCGGAACTCCAACCACAGGAAGTCCGCCGCCATATTAATGGTCACGACGCCTCAACGCCCGCACCACGCCAAGCACGCTGCACCACGTGGACGCCCGGAAGTCCAAGCGTCGCAGCAGCGCGCACGTCTGTTTCGGCCGCAGCACAGCCCCGGGTCGAATACTGGACAGGCTCACAGGCCGCGGGACGGAGGGGGCCAAAGGACTCGACGACATGGCTTCGGCCTTGTGAAGCCCTTTACCATGAGAGGCTCCTGTCGTAGGGGTGGCCCCCACCTAAACCCAGCAGGCCTGGTAGGAGATCATAAGGCCCAGAATAGACCATGTGTAATGACATAACTGCCCCCAGAGGGAATAACCAGATGTAAGGGTATAACTGTAAAAGCACTTCTCATGTGCATATATATATATGAGCACAAGCCATGGGGAGGACCCAGGCCATTACACTCATCTTCATCACTCTCCACTACCATCTCTCTCTCTGTTTGGTCTGTAGCCACAACAATACCACTAAAGCAACACATAAAACTATAGCTTTGGGTTTGTTGGAAAAAAATAAAAACCTTTGAATTTGTACTCATCATGCATCTTATGATCAAAATTTTGAGCAAGACTAATAATCTTCCACAATGCTTGCAAAAAGAAAGATCAAAATATTGTTCGTGTTGTAGGCTTGATTAGTACTACATTGAAGATAATTAAGATAATAAGAAATAATGGTTGTGATGAGCTTTTTGAAGAAACAAACACCTTTTGTCTCCAACATAATATCTATGCATCAAACATGTATGATAAAATATCGATTAGGGGTCGTTCAAGGGGTCAAGGCAGCTGGATGGTAACTTACTTTGAACATTTCCATCTTGACATATTTATTGTGGTGTTTGACCAAATTATTATTGAGTTGAATAGTCGCTTTGCTAAAAGATCTACATATTTATTGAGATGCATTGCTTGTCTTGACCTATATAATTCTTTTACCAACTTTGATGATGAAAAATTAATTGAACTTGCTAGGATGTATGTTGGCGAGTTCTCTTTGTATGATTGTGTAGTCCTTCGAAACCAACTTGGCATATTTATTGCTGATGTGAGATGATCTAAATTTTACAAATTATATTGACCTTAGAGATGTTGTTGTGAAGATTTCACACCGACATACACATGGTTTTCCCATTAGTATATTGTCTCATTGAGTTGGCCTTAATTTTGCCAGCGGCAACAACAACCGTAGAAAAGAAACTTAGCAGTCATGAACATTATTAAGACTGATTTGTGGAATAAGATGAATGATGAGTGGATGAATCATAACATGATATGCTATATTGAGTGAGACATATTTGCAAGCATTAAAGATGATAATATTTTATAGTGTTTTCAAGGGATTAGGACACATAAGAAACAACTATCTCACACTAATGGTAGGTTAGCTTCTGACAAATGTAAACTTCATGTTCTTTGTATTATCTATACTCTTGTTTGATTTATTTTTTTTATATTATATTTGTATATTTTGGTTCTTGTCCTACTATTGATGAAAAAGTGGTGGGCTAGATAGAGAGCAAATCTTCATTATTTACGTACTCAAATTGTATTTGTACCATGCTACATTATTATGTTTTACCATGTTTACCTTATTATGTTTTATGCGGAAGCATTGAGCTAAAATTTCATGTCAATGATGCATTGTGGCTTACTTTTGTTATGCTATGGTGTCGGTATAAGTTAGCATTAGTTCTAGGATGTTTGCTTATTAGAATTTAGTCCGAGACATGGTAATATCCTAGATCCACCGCTAGGTGTGTGCATACAATGTGAGTACATAATCCTCTCTCCAATAATCCCTCAATGTTGACCAGATAATCAGGTCATATGTTAATACTGAGAACGGAGTTAGCACCCTACACATCCATATAGATTATAGATCATACTCTGTTTGTTCTAAATGCAATGAATGAAATGAAGAAAAGGAGAGAAAAGGCGCAGAGCAGTAATGCAGCAGACACGCTTGGGCTCCTTGGCTTTGGCTACACAGTCGGGGATAGAAACCGCAAATCTTGTGCATTTTTAGTCTTGTGTAGCATAATAATACCAAAAGTAGCCCCTGGGTGTAAGCAATGCTATTTTTGGCTCCCTCCCTGAGTGCAGGACTTCGGTAGGCTCGCGTATGCAGTCCCACGTCTCGGCACCACAACACCAGAGTCATGAGGTCCGAGAGCATATGATACCCCCGCATCGACCGCATCCGCTCCGACCACGGTTGTTCGACCACAATTGCCTTTGACCACCTCGGCTTTCGACCGCTACCGCTTTTGACTACCTCCACTTTCGACCACCGTCGCTTTCGACCACCTCTGCTTTCGATCGCAACCGTTTTTGATCACCTTCGCTTTCGACCACATCCACTTTCGACTGCATCCGCTTTTGACTATACCCATATTTGAGCACTACCTATTCGATCACTGCCATATTCGACCACGACAATCTTTTTGACCATTTGCTAGAATCATGTGCTCCCGGACCGTATAACTTGGGTGCTGCGGTGTCGGGGTGTAGAACTGCATACGTGTCGGTCGACTAGAGTCTTATGCTCGCTCAAAAATAACATTACATACACTCAAAGACTATTTGTGATATTGCTGTTGTGCAAAGGGTCAAAAATGCCCAAAACTTCAGAAACCGCGTCCGCGTCGAACTTGTTATCAGCCACCGCTCGATCCAAAGCGCAGACGGCTCGGATTCGAGGACTCGTCGCTGTCCAAACCAACCTGCCCCCACTCGACTCGCTTTCCCCAACCCAAGAAGCAAAAGCCGAGACGCCAAGCACCACACGCCGACGCGAACCCGCGAACCAATCGAGAGCTCGGTATCGGAGGAGAGCCCAGCCGCTCGCCGACACGATGCTTCGCCGCGCATGCTCCGGCGCCGTCCTCGCCGCCGCCGTGCTCCTCGTCGCCGCCGCCGCCGCGGCTGTCCCTGGGGCCGCCGGGTTCCACCTCGGCGGCGACGAGAGCGGCCTCGTGCGGGGCATGCTTGCCGCGATCCGCGAGCAGGCCGAGGCCGAGGACGCCGCGCGCTTCGCCGTCGCGGAGCACAACAAGAACCAGGTGCGTCGCGGTCCCGTCCCCTCCTGGAGTCCCAAATTCGGTCGATGTGAATTCTGTCTTCGGAGTAAATTCTGTCGCCCTTCAGGGTGTAAGTGTTGCAGGTAGTAGGTCCATGAGCCGAAGAAGCTAAAGCCTGTCCCTAAGCCTGCAAAAGTGCTTCGCGTAGGTTCGATCAGTGCAAGGACATTATGCCTGATAATGTTGAACCACTTGTGCAATTTTGGAGATCTAGTTGTTGAATTTCAAAGTTTGTTGACCTAAGTGGAAACATGTGCAGCTTTAGCAATTTACTATTATCCTGCGTTTTAAACAGCTAGCGGCAAGTTTCGAGATCTAATTGTTGAATTCCAGAGTTCGTATACCTAGGTGGAAAGTTGGAAACATATACAACTTTGGCAATTTGCTCTTTATCCCTTGTTTTAAACTGCTTGGATCGGTCAACGCATGTTGCCATCACACATGTGCGTGTGCTTTATTTGTTGCTCATGACAAAGATGGTTGAGGATCGAGTTGCTCTCTGACATCTTGTTTGGGTGTTTGTGATATATCCGTAGGGGAAATTGAATTTCAAGATTTTTTCATCAGGGATATTGTGGTGTCTGCTCTTTTTTTTATTGGGTTAATTCTTTATCGAAGTATATTGTACCATGCTAGGTTTCTTCTGATGTTAATCTTGTTGTGCAGGGTGCTGCATTGGAGTTTGCACGGGTGGTGCAGGCGAAGCGGCAGGTGGTGGCTGGTACCTTGCACGACCTGATGTTGGAGGTAGTTGACGATGGAAGGAAAAGTCTGTATAGTGCCAAAGTTTGGGTGAAGCCCTGGCAAGATTTCAAGGCAGTTGTGGAGTTTCGTCATGTCGGGGACTCCCATACCCAGTCTTCCATTGCGTCTGATGGTAGCCCTGGGCAAGGTATTGCTGGTCTCATTGCATTTTCTTACTAGTTGAGATGAAAATGTTGAATGTTATCAAGTGCCTTGACATATGCCGAATAATATTGCTGAAGCAAAATTTCCTATGGAGACACAGGACAATAGTATTTTACTGTGTTACCATGCTTGCATATTCTTGAGTGTTGAATAATTGTACCTTATGTTTAGTTAGGATTTTAAGAAGTTGTCTTTTATTAGATGAGAGATAAAATCAAAAGGAACATTGAAATAAAAAATGTTTCAATTCTGGTATGAAGATGAATTGCTCGTCTTGTTGCTGCATGGTTTGAGAATAACTCCTAAAAAGCTTTAAAAACCAGGTCCTGTTTTGGCAAACCCCTGATTAGGCCAGATCTGACCTAATACAGCAGAGAAACTCTACCGAGGCGAAAATAATTCCATGCATGTATAAAAGTTTCTTTGGATAAGATCAGAAATTGGTAATTATCCGGTTCAATCTATTGGGAAGAAAGATATTTCCTGCTTACACAAGTTTTTTCCCAGCTACTGCTGACATCTCTCTTGAAGTCCAAGTGGCACCGAGGACTCAGCTGCAGAGCACTAAGAACAATGGAATCTCTGTCGACTCCTCCTCATCCTCTTCTCAGGTCTGATCGGCCACCCATCTCATGTTCCTACGCAACTCATCACTAATGTCATTTCCAATCTTTTGTTGTTCGGTAAACCTACCTATCACCACGTGTCAACTGTCAAGGACTCTTAGTGCATGTTAATGGGTTAATCTGTGGCTTAGATTCGAGGATTTACTGCCCCCAGGAGTAACCCTGTTCATTTGAAAAATATCCTGACCCAAATTAGGCTGCGGCAATAAGTGCACTTCATTCCCATATTACAAAAAATATTGCAATTCAATGCAACTTGCTTAAATTTATCGGCCAGTCTTGTCTCCCAATTATCTCGCACATTTGTGCTCTATTACATCATATGAAAAAAATATTTGTGAATAGCATCTGGCTTCTTAGAGTATGTACATCTTTTAGCATCTAAAGTAGGTGCTAAGATATACATATCACCTCTCTCTCTATAGTACCATTGTTAGCTACTTACGCTAACCCTTAGCACCACCTATAGGTGCTAAATGCTCAACTTTTTTTGTGACATAGCACTAGCTACCAAATATTGCTTCAGTGCCATGCAATTTGGGTTTAGCACTCACTCCTCTATCCGTTGGTATCAGTGCTAAGAAATTTCTCTCTTCTATAGCATTGGCTTAGCACCTAGAGATGCACACGCTCTTAGCTGTTTTCATTTTGTCACAGTTAGTGTGGGAAGTATCTAGTGATGGTATGGGACTTGACATGTTAGCACCCAAGGCCTAAACATGGCTTTGCATTGGATGCTTCCTGTTAAGACGTGTACTATGTTGGGATTTAATTTCCTGGAAACTTTCACGAGCATCCAAAAACCTTGTCTTAAGGATGTTAACACATTACGAGGCACTCCCCTAGACATCATTTGATACAGTGATGACTTCTAGCTTTCATTTTCAAGTTACAAGTTTGGACCATAGCCTTATATTATCATTCTCAGTATATTGTTCACAATATTTGCTACTGTTATATGTTAGAAGCTGGTAGATAATTGATAACCCCCCTGTTATTTTTAAATGAAGTTTTAAAATCTGATCAATATATTTAAAACTATCTAGATTGGACATATGAAAACTTTATCACTAGATTTGTCATTATATATATCTTTGTGTGCGCGCGTGTGCATGTGTGAAGTCTTTTCCGTACTCTGAGGAGTGAGAAAGAGAGAGAGAGAGTGTGTGTGTTTTCCTTAAAAAAAAGTGTGTGAAGCCTTTTTTGTAATCTCATGTGTACATACTTATAAGCGGTATATGAGAAGTGGGAGTACGTACGCACATGAGTATGGGATCATACACACACACCCTACTAACCAGTGCGCAGATGTAAAATACCTGGGAAAGTTACTGACATTTCTAAATGAAGTTACTATCGGTTCTGAATGAAGTTATTGCCAAACCTTCATAGTGCCAGAAAGTTATCATCGGTTCTGCATAAAGTTATCATAGGTAGCGAGTGAAGTGACTGCTGAACGCAAATAATACAGTCGGTGATAATTTTCTTCATAGCCGATGATAACTTTTCGCACAACCGGTGATAACTTGTCAGGGCACAAAAATGCGCGCAGAATAGCGCTACCGTGTGTGTGTGTATAGAAAAATGATTCTATATTCTTGAGAGTACGTACTCCCGTTTCTTATATAGCGCTTAAATGATGTTATATCTCTTTATCCTTTTGAGTATATTTAATAATGATTATAAGATATTCTAAAGTGAATTCCATGAGAAATTTCACAAACGTCCACTTTTTATAGCATAATTTGTGTATAAACTCATTTTAATATGGAAAAGGGTATATAGCAAAAATAAAGGAATCCGATGAAATTTTTTCAACCAAATCCTATTGAACTATCTTAGAATTAGTATTTGAAGTATACCGAAATTGATAAATAAGTATAACATATTCGTTTAAGTAATATATTAAAAGTGGGAGTATTTACTCTCAGGAGTACGGAAAAGACTTTATACACATACACGGTAGCGCTATTATGCGCCTGCGCGTTCTGTGCGCACAGTTTCGTGCCCGAAAAAAATTATCACTGGCTATGAGAAAGGTTATTACCGACTGTGAGGAAAGTTACCACCGGTCGTGTACTGTAAGCGTTCAGTACTAACCTCACTATAAAGGTTTGGCAATAACTTCATTCAAAAACGTCAGTAATTTTCCCGTATATTTTACACCTGCACGCTGATTAGTAATTCTACACACACAACTATACATAGATACACATATACGTACACATATATATGTATATATATAGATGTCTATATATGTACATACGTACATATGTGTATACATATATGTGTACACATATGTGTATACATGCATACGTACATATATATAGGAAGCCTTTTCTATACTCGCAGCAGTACATGTTTATATTTTCACTATATCATATAAACGAACATGTAATACATCTTTATCACTTTCAGTATACTTAAAATACTAATTCTAAGATACTATAATATGATTTGGTTGAAAAAAATTCGTTGGAGTCTTTTTTTTTTGCTATATATTCTTTTTCATATATAAAAGGAGTATATACATAAATTATGCTATAAAAAATGGTTTTTGATGAAATTTTTCAGAGAACTTACTTTGGAATATCTTATAATCATTATTAGAATATATTTAAAAGGATAAAGAGGTATAATAACATCATTTAAACAGTATATAATAAGGAGTATGGAATCATTTTCCTACACACAGTATAATTACCTGGGGCACTAACATTGAGTTACAAAAAGTAACGGTCAAGCCACATCTTGGAGACCATGAAAAGACCACATCTTGGAGACCATGAAAAGACAATAACACCATTTAAAATAGAATGCTGGGAGATTTGCTGTTCCTTTTTGTTTGTGTGTGTGTAAACACAAGATGTAATTTATAATGGAGTCTGTTTGGTAGCCAGTGAATATATGCATTCTTTAATTTGTTGTGCTGTTTTTACCTCTTTGCTAGAAAGAGATTTGGTTTTAGGCACTAGCTGGCCTATTTTAGCTCTGTTCCGTTGATTTGATCTCGTGCTAGGGCGTACATGTAACTTGTTGAGAGTTACAAATGAAAGTACTTGATATTACATCAGTTACTATGTCATCTTTGATCTATTTTATGATTGGTTTGCTCTACAAAACTACCTAGATATATAAAAGGAAATCATATGCATTGAGTTTGCAAGTTCTTGTGCAATAATTAGTACCAACTTGTGTGAACTTCACTAGTTAGCATGCACTCGTGTAAATAAGAATAATTCCATCCTCGCTTCCTCAGTAGTTTGCCAGCTTTCATGTGGGCGTTGTTGTACTTTGTACATACTTACATGGACCCTGATGGCCTGATCATAGTTTGGAGTTCTTCTCTATTACCTTACTAAGCTCAAGAAAAATATGGTCGTAGTTTACACGCTGAGGCATACATATCCTTTTCGATGCCAAGGCCATCATCTTCTTAGCTATTTCTGCAGACTGCTTCTATTGTTCTTTGTAAACACATTGTAACAAAAAAAAAAATCAACCCCTATTTTATTTTCAGGCATACTCGGTGTGACAGTAGCTTCCAGTAGAGGATGGAAGGCGTGAAGGTCGGAACCTGATGTTGTAAAGTCTAGCTTTTAGCAATTTGTGGACTAAAATAGTAGTTATTCCTGTGCAAAGTTTTTTCCCACTGTTAATAAATGATATCTAGATGGTAATATGCTGTTAAGCAGACCTGCTTTGACATCTGGACTCTGTTTTGAAACGTGGGGACTGGGGACTCTGTATACAGTTTATCTCCAAGCATTCATACATGATACAAGGCATTTACTTCTGCCTTTGTATAGTACCGTATTGCTGCTGTATGTGTTTTGATTTTTTTTTCTGAGATCCAGTGTTGCAGAAACGAACTAGCTCTGGTTTTATGCTTACGCAGTAGCGCTTTTCATGCGATCTGGATGGGTTGTTACTACTTGACATCTTCCTTTAAATTTACCAGATATCCACGAATGCTACTCCGGATGCTATTCAAAATCCTGTAACAAAATACAATCGGAAGCCTGTCTAGAAAAACAATGGGAAGCTTTTCTATAGAAAAAAATATAGAAGGGAAGAAGTCCAGAGGATGTGGTTCGGTGAAAACCCACTGAGAGTTTGTGACTGTACTCTCCTTTTTTCCCTGCGTCTGGGATGGGACTGCCCTCGTCATTGTTTTATTGGGATCCAGATCCTTCGACTCTGTGAAGCTTCCTAGCCATCAGATCAAAAAGCAAAGGCTGAGATCGAATTGGGTACTGTAGTGAAGTTACCACAGTGGAAATACTGTAGCTCAGGTACCGTAGCATCGTCACTATAGCATCTGATCTGGGACGTCCATTTTTGCATCCCAGGCTGAGAATCATCCAAAACTACGATCACGGTTCTCTCAATCCGTATGACTGTCTCTGGGATTTGTGAGATTATAGGTACTTCCCCAAACTGTCCTAAGCGGGGGAGATGGATTAAAAACCTTGTGAAGGAAAGGATGTCAAAGTCGTTGATCATTAATCCGGTTGAAGGCATCACAACAACTTCCACCTCTTGTTGGCTACTTCGTAAAATTTTTGCTTTTTAGCTCAAAATTTGAAAGTTTTTGACATATAGACCCCTGGAGAAAAGATTTACAAAAATAGACTCTTACCACGGCGCCAAATTACATGGCGCCCACTGTACACAGCATGGCGCCATATGCTTTGGTGCCAAGCGTGGCCACGTAGGATCCACGGTGGCATAGCACGGCGCCAAAGCAAATGGCGCCGTGCTGTGCACCAACGACGCTAACGGCCGTGGTGCCGTGCTCTGGGACTTAGACCGAAATAGTTTTGGTGCAGGGCCACATACACGGCGCCAAACACTCTGGCGCCGTATGTGCCTCATGCGGCGCCAGATGCTTTGGCGCCGAGGCCTGTATATACGGCGTCAACAAATTTGGCGCCATGCTTGCTGTTTTTTTGCAAAACATATGCACATACATATACAAAATAGCAAACATATACATTCACACATAAAACATCTGAAAACGCAAATGACAACATCGCATAATTATCAATAGTCTCGAAATATTACATAACATCACATAAGTATCAAAAGTCTCAAAATATCACATAACTGTCAAAAGTCTGAAAACATCAATAAGTCATTGCCTCTTGGCCTTTCCCTTGCCCTTGGCCAGGGCATCAGACCCTGGAGTGTACGCGCTCGGGGGACGAGCCGAACGACGAGGCCACTGCGAAGCCTGAGTAGATGGTGCGTCGGGCATCTGCGACATCCCAATCTCGTCGTGGGTAGATGCCTCCTTGTCCTCGTGCTCGTCCTCGTCCTCGTGCTCCTCCTCCTCGTCATCCTGCTCCGCCTCGTCGTCGTCGTCGTCATCGCCCTGACTGAAAGTCGAAGTGCGTGACGAGCTCCTCGTGGACTGGCGCCTGCCGGCGTGTGATGACGAGGCTGCAGCCGCTGAGGCACCCGACCGCTGGGAGGCCGCCGGTATGATCACATCCGAGCGTGTGCGGCAACCACAACGACCTGCCGCCCGACTGAGCCGACGTCGAAGTCTCTGCAAGTAATGGTATGTCATAATTGTATACATGCTGAATGGATCTAACTTAATGAATTATCTTCGTACCTGCAGGAAGTCCCTCAGGGGGTGGCTCTCGCTGTCCAGGTGGCTGAGAACCTCGTCGATCTCACGCACCGAGATTTGGAGAGGAGTCCCCTAAAGAAATAAGTAAACATAAGTGCGAGATAAACGTATGGAACGAAAATATTGCAAATGTCATGCTTTTCGTACCACTCGATCGAGAATCGGAGCGGCCTCGACCACTGTGCCCTCCCTCGCACGCCTGTCGTACGCAGTGTCCTCGTCCTCGGACGAAGCGAGGTCCGCGTAGTCGACATCGGTCCACTGCTGCCTCAGCTTGTAGTGGGTGGCAGTGTGGTACCAGGACAAGTAATCCCGGAAGCTGGCATTGTTGTGGGGGGTATTATCCCGCTCGTAGTTCTCCTCCATCCTCCTCCACCACTCGACGTACTCTCGGTGGTGATGAGCGAAGTCCGTCACCTTTTGTTGGCGGACCCTGTCGAACCTGTACGTATAGCAGATGTCAACAATAGGTGTTAGAGTACGAACCAACAATGGGAAGTCCAAGAATCATCGCCACATCCTGTAGCGTGACGGTCATCTCCCCACATGGAAGGTGGAACGTGCGAGTCTCTGGCCTCCACCTGTTAATAGTACACGGAGAAAAGAATTGGTTACGTACGTAAGAATATAAAAACGAAAACAAACGGACCCAATAGAGAAAATGCACCTGTCGACGAGTGCGGTCAAAGCTGCGGGGTTAAAGACCGGCATGCCTCGCCGTACTAGGTTGGCGATCGTGTGAAGCCTAGCACGGCGAAGCAGTGGGGTATAGTGGTCGTCGTATCGCATCAAGTTGAGCCCATCATAGGTTCGACAATGAAGTATGTTAAGTTCCTGAAAATTGCTATAAAAGTTAGCTGCGTGATGAAAACACATGTATATTTCGAGAACACACGTACCTGGCCGTCCTCCGTGAGCCTGCCGCGGTGCTCCCTCTCGTAGAACTCGTCTAGCAGCCGGTCCTCGCCATCCTGTGCATTCAAAAATCTGGCAATTGATCATATACCCTCCATTTAGATGGAAATTGAGGATTTACCCTCCTGGCCCACGTGTCAGTGACTTATGATGACCCCACGTGTCATTGAGATGTGGAGGGTAAATCCTCAATTTCCCAACTAAAGAGAGGGTATATGATCCAATCTCCCTTCAAAAATACGTTAATGATAAAAATAACAAAAAACCGTAAAAACATATGTATTTCTAAATATTCATCAATCTCGCTCAAATGAAACCCTAAAAACATATGTATTTGTAAATCAAACCCTAAATCTAAACTTTCATCAATCTCGCTAAAATGGACCCTAAAAACATATGTATTTCTAAATCAAACCCTAAAAACATATGTATTTCTAAATCAAACCCTAAAAACATATGTATTTCTAAAATGGACCCTAAAAACATGTATATTTCTAAAATGGACCCTAAAAACATATGTATTTCTAAATATTCATCAATCTCGCTCAAGCCAAACCCTAAAAACATGTGGATTTGTAAATCAAACCCTAAATCTAAACTTTCATCAATCTCGCTCAAATCAAACCCTAAAAACATATGTATTTCTAAATCAAACCCTAAAAACATATGTATTTCTAAATCAAACCCTAAAAACATAAGTATTTCTAAAATGGACCCTAAAAACATATATATTTCTAAAATGGACCCTAAAAACATATGTATTTCTAAACATTCATCAATCTCGCTCAAACCAAACCCTAAAAACATGTGTATTTGTAAATCAAACCCTAAATCTAAACTTTCATCAATCTCGCTCAAATCAAACCCTAAAAACATATGTATTTCTAAATCAAACCCTAAAAACATATGTATTTCTAAAAATCAAACCCTCAAAACGAATCTATACACATTACTACTCTTACATTACGCATATATATTGAAAATCCAACCTAAAACCGAGCCAAATTGAACTAATTTCATCTAGGGTTTCAAATCTTTCCACACGAAATGTACCTCAAATAATCCATATTTATTGTAAAAAATCAAGGGAAAGGAGGGGGTTCACCTTGCTTACTCGATTTGGAAGCAAAATCGCGAGAAAAACGGATGGATTTGAGTAAATTTTGAGGGGGAAGAAAGTGGCGGCGGTGGCGGCGGTTGCTCTCGGCTCGGGCTGAATAGAGTGAGGGGGGTGGGGGGGGGCTGGGGGGGCCGCGCTCGGGCTTAAGTCCCAGAGCATGGCGCCACGGCCGTTAGCGCCGTTGGTGCACAGCACGGCGCCATGTGCTCTGGCGCCGAGCTGTGCCACCGTCAATATAACATATTTCATATCGTTGAGAATCTACGAAAGTCACAAACGGACCAGCCTACTCTATATCTGCCCTTTTATTTCAAAAAAAATCTAAAAAAAATTTCATACATACATTATCTACATTGCGTAACGAGTTTTCGAAAATACTTTCTAGAAAATTTTGCACCTCAAATTTCATATCACAAATTTCGTTCGTACTGTACACTTAAATACATTACCAAAGAAAATTCTTAATTTTTGTAATTACAAAAAAGTAAACAAGACTCTACATAAAAATTATATTTTTTAAACATCATTTCGTATATCCAAAAATAATTATATTTTAAATATAACTCTATAAACACATATAAAATTTGTATTTATACCCATAACAAATATACAGACCAACCGAAAAAACAGTCGTCTACAGTGCAGTTGTGCGGTCCCCGACCACATGACACACCTGCTACAGTGCGGTCGTGCGGTCCTCAACCGCATGACTAAGGTACAGTGCGGTCGTGCGGTCTGGGACCGCACGACTAAGCTACAGTGCGGTCGTGCGGTCTGGGACCGCACGACTGGCCACGTGTCGTCTTCGCAGAGTCCCGCGGTTGCTAAGGGGGCTAGAAATGGAATTTTTGTGCATAGGAGGTTACATTTGGAATTTTTAGGGTATAGAATGTTATAAACGTCCAAAATTCGCAAATCGACGCAGCTGAAGTATAAGCACCGACTTTTCTAAATCGTTCGACAAATATTCAACCGAAAGTACTTTACAAGTTAAAGTAATCTCAATTCCCAAATGCAGCGAGCATAAGCTGTTGTGGTCATTTTCATAAAGTTTGCTTGTGTAGACAATGTTACTTAGCAAGATAAAATTTAGGTGTTAGTTAAAGGTTGCAGATTTCTTTGATTTTCTTACTTAAAGTATCAAAGCTCCCACTATTTCTATCCTTGGTGGAGTATTTGCTTGGTCATCTATGAAATTGTTCTTTTATTGGCTTTGGGGGGGGGGGGGGGGGGGGGGATACCGCAGGTCCTCGCTAATAGATGCAATCTAACTAAAGCCTATGCAAAATATCATGTTTGTAACGGGTTAGAGTTTAGGACATCACAGAGACAAACATACTCCCAGAAAAGAAGGGGATTCGGATTTACAGGAATCGTATATATGCAATTTGGGGAGCAACATGGTTTGGCCTTTTGCCATATTGCCGGCTGCATGATTTGTTAAATCGTGTTTATGTTAGGATACGAGTAGGGTACACTAATACAGATTAAATTTTTTACTGTGTAAACCAGGAAGTCATATAAATAAAAGATCATAGATTGTTACTACTAGACATGTAAGTCAACGAAAATAGAGTTGAAACGGCCGGTTCAACGAAGTGTGCATTGACATAGTGAAAGTAGTCAATCATCGAAATACTAATTTTGTGTGTAGCTTGTTTTGTTAGCATTGCTTCTCTAGACATACAATGCTTTTCTGTTACTTCCAAGATGTTGACACATGTTTAGTGGAAGCACTTAATTTATTTTTTTCTGCCTGATTATGGGACAAGTGCTGGGTGGTCTCGGTAATCATCTACTCCTAAACCAACTGGAGCAAGCATCTCACACGCTAAGTAGGTAGACGAGCGCCTTTTTTGTGCTCAGGTATCCGAAATGACTATATGCCAAGAAAGTAGAAGCAGAATTGCAGTATGAAATGTTCTTGAAAAAAAGAATCGCAGTAGGAAATGTATCTCAAACAGCTAATGAGACATAGCCCTACGAGTCACCTGTATGATCAGGAACTCATCAGTCATCACCAGATTTCTGTTTTGCATTTGTGAGATCAAATTTGCTCGAGATGCGATATTGTTACACCTTGTTAATCTGTTCTTTTTTTTTGTTAAACAAAGGGCAACGTTGTTGCGCTGTTAGAAACTTGTCATTCCACTGTGATCATTCAGTTAAGGATCGGTCTGAAATGCGAGTCGCAGATAAGCTATGCTGCGTCATGATAAGAACGAGGGCATGATATGCATGACCTTGCACCACTGCAGTGCGAAACGTGTTTCGGTCTCAAGTAGCGAGTGATGCAGAATCCATTAACTTGCTACAAGTGACTACTACTTGTCATGTATGGCCCATGCATCGGCACATCTGCTACTTGATATTCCCTGAAGCAATGGAAACCAGGGAGGGAACCTACTAGAGCTTATCGGATTCGCGTATCGTCCAGATCCATTCCCAGGATTTAGAATGAGAAAAGACAGAGCATGAGAATTTTCTTTTGGAAGCGAGGAGCAGGGGCATCGAATTCAGGAATTGTTCTTGTTCCTGGCCCTGGGTTTTGTGGCACCAAGTTGCCCACTGCACTGGTGTAGTTGGAGATGGGACCTCACATTGGAATAATTATTTCAGTTAAAGAGATGCATGTTGGCTTAGGGCTGACACTGAATCTTGCAAGTGCATGCTAAGTAGGATCGCTTCTGGGGAATTATTCCTCCAACTTTCATCACTACTGAATGCTGATTCTTTGGAGCTATCCTTGCCAATTAAGACAGGGTTCTTGGAATCAATATGCATCATTGGTGTTGCCTAGTACACCAATAGCATATACACATGTAGTGGGATAATTTTTTCTTCCTTTTTAAGATGCAATAGAAAAAATAAATATATGGCTATGCGCCAACCGCTGCATCAGGCTGATACGTAGCGAAAACGCACATTGACATTTCATTGACGTATACAAAAATGAAAGATATCATAGCAAAAAATAACAAGGGAGTGTCTAGGCATCACCCAAATATTTTCTTTCTAACTATCATCCAAATTTGTGACTCTTGAATTAGAGATCAAGGGGTCTTTGTTTTTGAAGGGGGAGATATTTTTTCAAGGAAGAAGGGGTAGAATTCAAAAGGGAGGGAGGAAAATTCATGGTCATTGGATCTCTAATTCAACAATCTTAAATCTGGATGATAGTTAGAAAGAAAATATCCGGACGATGTTTAACAAAACCCAAATAACAATGCAGAAAGAGATTTGCTTTTGAGGTGTACTAAGTTCTTGCTCTTTCAGAGTATCAGAAGTGCTGCCTGCCCACACACCCAATCATATGAGCTCAAAGACTATGGTTTCTTTGTGCATTAGCTAGCAGTTGGTTGCATACTTGCATAGAAGACTTGATTTCTTTGTGCACTAGCTAGCAATTAGCTGCATAGAAGAAGAAGCATACCACAAGAAGCAGGGTAATTTGACATGATCAAACACTTAACTGACACAGGATTGGAAGCTGCGGCATAATGGTTCATATCTCATCATTAATTGCAGGGGTGGATAGTGCAAGAGATGAAAGCATCTGCTTAGCTAGAGAGGTTACAAAACTTTCCCTCATTGCGTCCTCCTCAGCTTCCAATCCATATTACTACTAGTTTACTACCACTACCACCACTGCTTACCGCATTAGACCACCTCCCAGTCTCCCACTACAACGTCGTGGGGGATGAACAAAAGCGAGAAAGATAAGGGTATAATGACGCAAGATTCACATATTAATCGGCCTATTTTCTAGCTTAAATCTCGTCCATGCCCTGCATCCGGTCTTCCTCGACGGGGACCGTGACAGTGACCACCGCGGTGTGCTCGTGCGCCACCGCCTTGCCGTTGGCCTGTGCTTTCTCCAGCTGCACCTCGTCCAGCTCCACAATGTCCGTGATCTTGCCGTTGCCATCGACGCCCTTGATTGCCACGGGGATCTCCATCGCCTCGGTCTCCTCCTTCTCCATGTTCTCCTTGTGCTTCCCCCAGAGCACCGAGTACAGGCCGGCGACGATCAGCACGGACCCGACGATCCTGGAAACCGGAAAGTCGGAAACAGCAAGAATGTGACCATGCGCCTCGTATGAATTTTGAGTCTGAGCTAAAGCTCTGGGTTTCATGGCGACCAACGCTTACCCTCCGAGGTAGATCTTCTCTGCGAGGATTAAGGACCCCATGATGGCCACTATGATCATCATGAGGGGGCTGAAGGACGAGGCGAAGACTGGGCCCCGGTACTGGATCACCAGCCCTTGCACGTAGTAGGCAATGCTCGATGTCACGATACCCTGCACATACATATACGCAGAAATTCTTGATGAGTGTCACGCCATATTTGGTACTAGCTAGCGGACCCGAGGAAGCTTTTTTTGCGAGACTGACGGCGTAGGCTGCGGCGAGGAGGTTCATGTCGAAGCCGATGCTCCAGACGGAGGTCCTGTGCTCCATGACGAAGGTGACCACGGTGGCCTGCAGGGTGCCCACGAAGCAGATGAGGGTGGTCAGGGTCAGCGGCGCGTTGTACCTCTTCAGCGTCGCGGCCTGCCAGAAACCGAACCCTGTTAGGACCTGAAGCTCCGACGTTGTGGGGGCTAAGCATGCATGGCTCCATGGCGCCATGGCGGCCTGCAGCCATACAGCGGTACAGACCTGGAGGATGAAGAGGGAGGCCCAGGCGAGCGTGGCGATGACGAGGAAGATGGAGCCCCTGAACCAGTCCTTGTCGGCGGCTGCCGCGGCGGCGGCGTCCTGGTGCGGTCCGTGGAGGTGCATGTGCTTGGTCCAGATCATCTCGACGACGTGGCCCTTGTAAAGCGTCATGAGCATGGCGCCGGCCACCGTCACGAGCGTGCCCACCACCTTGGCCACGCACCTCGCCTTCTTCAGGTTCACCTTTTCCATCCTGTGAAACAACATTCCGTTCGTTCTTCGTCAACGCCACAACTGACACCCACATCATCGATCCACAACCGTACATGTTTTTCTTTTTGAATCTCGTCGTTCTTTGTGTTCTTGTCCTAGCTAGTACATATGTATGTACCTGAAGAGCACGGCCATGACAAAGGTCATCGCGGGGAGCATGTTGCTCATGGCGCAGGAGAAGGTCGGCGAGGTGAACTTGAGCCCGGCGTAGTAAAAGTTCTGGTCGATCACCGGCCTGCACACAGCCACGTCGAGCCCGGTTAATTCGCACGGTCAGTGCCAGAATAGAACAGAACAGAACAGAGTCTCCATTTCTTTGGGTTAATCGATGGCACGCACCCGAGCAGGGCGAGGACGAAGATCTGGAGGAAGGCCCAGAAGGACATCCGGGGCCTGACCTTGCGCTCGAGGATGAGTGCGAAGGGCGCGATGGAGAGGGCGGCGAAGGCGTGGCGGTACACGACGAGCACGTAGTGGCTCATCCCGTGGTTGAGCGACACCTTGGTGATGACGTTCATGCCGGCGTAGCCGAACTGCAGCGAGATCATCGCCACGTACGGCTTGCACTTGTGCATCAACGACGACGACGGCCCGCCGCTCCCCTGCTGCTGCACCGCCATTGGCAGGTCGCGATGCGTACGTACGACAGGCACGCGCTGGCTTCAGATCGTGGGCAAGACTCGAGAGCTAGCTAGCGGCGGGTGTCCGGCCGGGGAGTGGAGGGAGTGGTGCGCTCGCTTCTCGCCTGAGGAGGGAGTGACAAGCGGAGGGCGCGTATGTATAGCCGTTTTGCGCGCGGCAACTGTGCGCGCTGGTAGATCGGTTCCCGGTGGGGGGCCACCGGGCCAGCACGCGCTTACGTACGCCGCGGCGCGCATCTTTTTGTGGTAGTAGCGGAGCGGCGCCCGGCGGCTTCTGCAACCATGCAGGTGCCTGTGTGCTGCTGCTGCTTTTCGATTGCAAGGAAGATATATACATACGCGCCACTACGCACGTGCACCACACGCACCTTATACATGTAAGATGTAACTTCATTTTCTGCCCATTAGATGCGCTTGGATATGTGCATGCTTCAGCTATTGGATGTTGATCCGATGTACGGAAATTTCGCTTATCCCTGTGTCTGTACATCGAGCGTCTGAGGGGGGGGGGGGGGGGGGGGGGGTTTCTTAGGGATAAATTTTCGCTATCCAGCCGCTAAATTAAGCTCACGTAACTCCAAGCATATCCAACGGCCAGAAAATTCAACTTACTTTTATAGTGAAAAGCAGCACCATTTCCGAACTTGTAGAAAGCTAGCACATGAAGGGGTTACGCGTGCACTGAAGAAACATGGTAGTTTTCTCTAGGAGGGATCATATTGGCCAATTAATCACTTCCACTTTGGAGTTACAGCTAACAATATACGCAGAGGAATGTATGCACGTCTGTTAAAGCAGCAGTGCGCGGTTGTCAGTGGAAACAAAAATAATGTGTTTGGAAGCCTTGGCCACTCCTGAAATACAAAATCTTCGTCCGGCTAACAATACAAAATAGAATCTAAACAGCGGACTGCCTTACTAAAAGAGGATGGCCGAACCAACAATCATGCCCGCTTTGCGCTTGAGCACCAGAGATTGTCATCCATATCCCCGCGGAATTCTGTTTCTCCAAAAACAAACTGGACAACCATATTGTTAGGAAACCTGGACTCTATCCAGAGTCCTGATCTAATTGGGCACCCCACCGTAGACTATAAATAGGGACCTAGACCCCCTCATTATGTACCCCGATGCAATCTAAAGCAATAAAGAAAGACCAGGAGTTCTCTCTACCTCTCTGTGTTCAATCTATTATTCTGTGATTCTGTGATTGATTCGTTCTTGTTCTAAGCAGAGGAATCGCTCGGACTGGTCTCCAGCGTCGGTTCCTCAACACGTTATCAGCACGACTTCGCTCCGGTGAACGAGGTAATCATCGAAGCACAGATTGAATTTTCTAGATCGCTTTTGAATCCGTATTTTCTTTTCGCGTTCTAGATTGAATCTCTACGGTGCAAATCCGCCCCAATCTACCGCGAGCAGACTTGAAGTCGCCGGCACAATGCCGATCGGTAGATTGTGAAACGGGGTAGATGTTGATTGCACTGTAGATTAGATGCAAATCCGCCCTAATCTACCGCGAGCAGACTTGAAGTCGCCGGCACAATGTCGATCGGCAGATTGCGAAAAAGGGTAGATGTTGATTGCATCGTAGATTGAAAACGAATATTTGTGCATGTTTTCTGTTCGGGTTTTGCATGATCACTGCACGAGAAATAGAATCTGGCATCATCTTCTCTGACTGGTCATTGCACAAGAAAAAAAAGAGAAAAACAGGCACCGCCCTGAAGTCGCCGCCGGCCTGAAACCGCCAGGAAGCCGCCGGCTCCACCATCGGTCGACGCCCGCTGCCCGCATGCGGCCGGCCTCTCATAGCCATGGATCATCGGCCTGAAGTCGTTGTTGACCTTGCCGTCGGCCACCAGACAGGTTTGCGCCGGCCTCGATCTCCACGTAAAGGCGCGAGCACATCACTGGCCCGAAGATCGGCCACCGCCGGCCGCACATCACACGCGCCAGCTCGCGCGTATGCGCCGCCGCCCGAAGCTGCTACGCCGCCTTCCCACTGGCCCCTCTGCCTCGGCCTTGCCGCCTTGTGCCAAGACTCGCCAGCCAGCAGTCGGCCTCTCCGCGCCCGCATGCGCCGCCCTCGGAGAGTGCGCCCCGCACGGGTCGCCGCCTCCCGCACGAGGCGCCGCCCTATTGTCGACGACCTCCGCGCCTCGGCTTTCGGCCCGCAGCCGCACGCCGTACCGCCCTGCGCCCGCATGCGCATGACTCCGGCCTGCAGCCGCCCGAGTCCCCGTCCGCCGTCGCCGCCTCCCCGCATGAGGCGTCGCCGCACGCGAGGCACAGGACCACCCGCGCCGACCCTGCCACTTGTGCGCAGCCCGCCGCATGGGCCGCCTCGGCATCCAACGCCCGAAGCGCCGGCCGCCCCCGCTCGGCTGGCCGCCCTACTCGCCTTGGCCTGCAGCCACCGTGCGCCCGACGCCAGCCTCTCCGGTTGGACGTCGCACCGAGACCAGCATGCAGCCGCCCTTACATGCCGCCGCACGGCACCCGGCCATCCCCGCCGCCGTCCGCCTCACCACCGGCCCCGCACGGCCGCTGCTCGCCACCGCCCGCTTCATCGCCGGCCCAGCATGGCCGCCGCTTGCAGCCATCCGCGCGCCGCCATGCGCCGGTCCCGCCACCGCACGGGCAGCTCGGGCCGCCGCCACTGCCTTGCACAGTGGGAGGGAAACCCTAAATCCCTCCCTCCCTCTTGTTCCGGCCGAGTGGGCCAATCAGGCCTGACGGGCCAAACGAATCAGGGCAAAACGGGTCGGGTCGAAGAAAAAAAACGGGGGCATGGCCCGGCCGGGGGGGGGGGCGCTGGCTGTTTTGCGAAAAAGTCCTCCGGCTCTTGACGAATTACTTTTGGCCCTTAAATTTTAATCTAAGTCCTGAAATCTCGCAGAACAGGCCTCGTAATTCCGAAAATTACGTATAAACCCTCAAATTTACCAGTGGGTCCAGAATTTTGCAGAAAACCCCTCGGTAAATCAGGAAATTGCGCGAATTTTCTCTGAACTGAAATTTTGCGTAAAAAACCCTGGAATTGCAGAATTTGCTGAAATTTCATATTTTAGCATAAAAGGGCCTCGAGAATCCGAATTTTGTATTATTTTTAGCATTTGAAGCTTATTTATTTATGCCATTATTATTCTCTGTATTTTCTGTATTTATTTACTGTTTTGGTTAATTGTAATTGCTGAAAATTGCTTTTAATCCCTGAAATTAGCAATAAAAAAATTATTATAGAAAATGCATAGAAAATTCTGAAACATTACGAGATATTTTGTACCATTTATTTACCCGCAGTGAATTATTCCGTGCATGTCTACCAGTAGTAGACTTATACACATTTAGATGACTGACATCACGAACCAGGAAGTTCGAGGAGCTGGCCCAGTATGGCCAAAACTTTCTGACGTAGGCATCCGATGTCGAGATTGTGCTTAGAGACAGGAAGCTCCGCGCTGCTATTGGGATTGGTGGACTGAATGACGCTCAACCCACACCTGAGAAAAATGATCAAGCACTTCATTTTCTCAGGCACCAGCTCTGCCTCACTCTCAAGAATGAGTATATGGCGGAGAAGAGCGCGCTAGCACTCTGGACCGCACTCAAGAAGCAGGTTTGAGAGGCTAAAGTACACCATTCTTCCTCAAGCAGAGCGAGAGTGGATCAGACTGAGGTTTTGCCGACTTTAAGACGGTCAGGGAATACAATTCTGCCTTGCACAGGATTTATACCCCAATACAGAAAATTGAGAAAAACCTTCCACCCCAATGCAGCACAATCCGCACGCAACTATCGTCAAGATGGCTATGAGGAATACGCCGAATTGACTGATATGATGCAAGTTGCGGAGACTCAGGACAAAGTTCTCCGTAAGAACTACGTCACTCAGCCACCTGGGAGCTCCGTTGGTCGTGAAGCCAACGCCGGGAGCAACAAGGTGCGAAAGCCCTTGATAGAGAAAAAGGGGAAGGAAGGGTAAGGCCGCAGCCCAGAAAGGCGAATCAGATGCTCCACGGGAGAATAAGGCCAGCAAGCCAAAGCGGGATGGTTAAGGGCAATATGAAGTCCACTCTGCATCGGCTGAGGGGGAGAATTCTGAGTAGCTGCCTGCACTGATGGAAGTTGAAACCATCACGACAGCAGTAATCCCTCTCGACCTAGAAGCAGTTAAAGCCATGATTTCTCTCGGAGAGAATGTCAACCCCGAGAAAATAGCAAAAGAAGTCTAGTGCACTGAATGCATTTCGACTTTATTTGTCATTTAATTTGTGTGGAAGAATATGTTAGAATTTGCATGGATGGTACTTAAGAATTGTTATTTTCTCGTGATGGTTGGATGATATTTGAAGAATTCATTCATTTATTCAGTTTATGATGGCATTACATGTTCTGATATTGGTGTATTTATTTATGTGTTAATTGCCTTCTCATGCATATGAATAAAATACCCTATATTAGAACAAGTGTAGCGCCCTATAAAGGAAGTGTGCTTAGCTAGCAGTGGCACAATATGTACCATCTTAAGAGAGACTAAGATTTTCAAGTCGATTCGTGAGAGCACTGGCAGCCTTACGACAATCGCCAGAAGCGATGCATGTATAATTGGTTCAGGAAGAGCCACAATGGGCACAACTTTGGTCATTGAAGAAGACTCATTGTACCCAGAATCGATTTGAACTCTCCTAAGTTTTAAAAATATTTGCGCCACCAGTTTCCACGTTGGGACTAAAGAAGAGTATGGTAAGGAATACCTACTCATTACGAAGCGCGAAGAGAATGGCAAAAGAATATTAGAAAACTTCCTTCACTTGAAACTGGGCTATATTATACCAACATTAAGGCGCCTACAGCGTACACTGTCCTGAAGACGGTATTTAAAAGCTCTGAACTCTTCTGTCTCTGGCATGACAGATTAGGCCACCTAGGTCTTAGGATGATGAGAAACATAATAAATAACTCGCATGAGCATAATATTAATGATGAATTTCCCAATCATGAAGATTTTGTGTGCCCTGCATGTGCACCGGGAAAATAATAACTAGTCCCTCCACTCTGAAAGTGAAGGATGAAGTCTCTGTATTCCTGGAACGCACCCAGGGAGATATTTGCGGTCCCATTCAGCCCATCTAGGGCCATTCAAGTATTTCATGGTGCTCATTGACGCTTCTTCGAAGTGGTTATATGTGGGTTTGTTGTCTACGAAAAACCACGCCTTTGCAAAATTGATCTCGCAGATCATTCGCATCAGAAATGTGTTTCCTGATCATCACATCAAGTCCATCAGAATGGACAACGCCGGCGAATTTACTTCAAAGGCATTTGATGATTATTGCATGGCGATGGAAATTGCAGTTGAGCACTCGGTACCGCATGTCCATACCTAGAATGGTTTGGCAGAGGTTTTAATTAAGAGAATTAAATTTATTGCCCAACCCCTCTTGCATAATTATAATTTGCTAGCTACATATTGGGGACCCGCAGTCCTACATGCAGCAAATCTCATCAATCTTAGACCTTTGGCCTAAAACATCCATTCACCTATTCAACAGCGCAAGGGCCACCACCGAAAATTTCCCAACATTAGGGGGAGGAAATCAACCCCTTGATGAAGAATGTCGGGAAATTACGTGGCAAGCCTGGGGAATCCATGCAGATGACCCGCGCACTAGAGAAGTCCAGAAGACATTAGTAAAGCAAATAGAGAAGTCTAGAAGACAATAGAAGTCCAGAAGACAAGAGAAGTCCAAAAGACAATTGATTTGCGAGCATTGGCAAATCAGCTGCCTGATCACTTTAGTGATTTGAAGAGCGTGACTAAGTCGCATGTGCCTGCACGCACTGCACCGGAGAGGGTTGAAATACCAAAGAAACAGAAGGTATCCCTAATTCGTCCAGAGGCCTCAGAAAAATAAAAAAGAGGACGAGAACTCCGGTTCCTCGAATCCTTAGTAACCGGGGACGCCTGGTGAAGTAGGATAAGAGAGATTTACCACAGCTGATCACTGAAGTCCCCCAGAATGAGAAGGGGAGCCAGTTGAGACCTGGCACAAGTATGACACCTTCCGAAAAGGGCATACCGGATCTGAATATCCCCATCGGCATGGATGTGTGCGCACACATCGGAGCCGAAAAACTAAAGGGACTTGCCACCGCAATTGAAAGAAGCGCTATGCAAGGTAAAGGTCCAGTAGAAGCAATCGCTCCAGAAGAAGCAACTCATGAAGAAATAGCTATAAATTATGTGCACACGGGAGAGTCCCTGAATAGGACAACAGCTAATATCGATATCTACTTCGCAAAGAAAATTGCCACCATCATCGATCTTGATCCCGAGCCTACATCGCTCGCTGAATGAAAGAAAAAATCAGATTGGGAAGATTGGAAGAAGGCAATAGCAACTGAATTGCTATCTCTGAATAAAAGAGAGGTGTTTGGGCCCGTATGCCGCACACCTCCCCACATACACCCCGTTGGGCACAAGTGGGTATTTGTTTGAAAGAGAAATGAAAGGAATGAAGTAGTGAGATACAAAGCAAGGCTGGTAGCCCAAGGTTTCACTCAACGTCTTGGAGTTGATTATGAAGAAACCTACTCCCCAGTCATGAGTGGAATTACCTTTAGATATTTGATCTCAATGGCAGTAAACTTGAACTTAGAAATCAAATTGATGGATGTTGTGACTGAATACCTTTACGGTAATTTGGATTCGGAGATTTACATGAGAGTCCCTGAAGGAATTCCTCTCCCGAACCAAGACAGAGCAAAAAGAAATCTGTACAGTGTGAAACTCAGAAAGTCACTGTATGGACTGAAACAATCTGGAAGAATGTGGTATAATCGCTTGAGCGACTTTCTCTGCAAGAAAGGCTACACGAACAATGAAGACTGTCCTTGTGTATTTATACGGCGATCCCAGAATGGATTCTGTATAATCTCTGTGTATGTAGATGATCTGAATATCATCGGGACAGCCGAAGACATAAAAGAAGCAAGCTCCTACTTGGAGTCAGAATTTGAAATGAAAGATTTGGGCAAGACCAAGTTTTATTTAGGCTTGCAGCTTGAGCATGTCCCTGAAGGAGTCTTGGTACATCAGTCGACCTACACCCAGAAGGTGCTCGAAAGGTTTGGCTTTGAGAAGGCATTTCCCTCGAAAGTACCGATGATCGGTAGGTCTTTACAGGAAGAAAAAGATCCTTTCCGACCAAGGGAAGAGGGGGAGGAAGTCCTGGGACCGAAATTCCCATACTTGAGTGCAGTGGGAGCACTCATGTACTTAGCAAACTGCACTAGACCGGACATTGCATTTGTCGTGAACCTGTTAGCAAGATACAGTGCAGAGCCCACCAAAAGGCATTGGCAGGGCATAAAGGACACCTTCCAAGGAAGCAAAGACATTGGATTGTTTTACAGAAAGAATCAAGATTTGAACTTGATTGGCTATGCAGATGCTGGGCACCTGTCGGACCCGCATACCGCTAAGTCACAAACAGGCTATGTATTTCTGTGTGGTGGAACTGCAATTTCATGGAAATCGTCTAAGCAAAGCCTGATAGCTACTTCGACGAACCACTCAGAAATTATAGCACTGTATGAAGCCGCACGAGAGTGCGCTTGATTCCGCTGAATGGATCACCACATCCGGCAGTTATGTGGAATGAACATTGTGCAAACCCCCACAATTATCCATGAAGATAATGCAGCTTGCGTTGCACTAGTGCAGACGGGCTATGTAAGCATATCAACCCCAAGTTCCTCTATGCTCATGAATTGCAAAGATGGACAAGATTAAAGTACTGCACACTAAGTCATGTAGACTTGTTCACTAAGTCACTCCGCGCATCTAGCTTTGAAAGGTGCGTGCGTGGAATTGGAATGACGAGACTTAGAGAAGTGCAGAATTCAGGGGGAGAATTCTCACAAGCCCGCTAATAAATCTTGATCATGAAGATTAAGTACCCAAAAATAAAGTCTTGCAGACTAAATGAATTTGGGTGAATTGTACTCTTTTTCCCTTGACGAGTTTTCCATGAAGTTTCTCGACCAAGGTTTTTAACGAGGCAATTCGTGCATCGCAGCATCACATGTATCATGTACTCTTTCTCCAAATTTTTCCCACTGGGTTTTTATGGAGTTTTGACGAGGCATGAGCATGTTGGGTGAGTGCCCAAGGGGGAGTGTTAGGAAACCTGGACTCTATCCAGAGTCCTGATCTAATTGGGCACCCCACCGTAGACTATAAATAGGGACCTAGACCCCCTCATTATGTACCCCGATGCAATCTAAAGCAATAAAGAAAGACCAGGAGTTCTCTCTACCTCTCTGTGTTCAATCTATTATTCTGTGATTCTGTGATTGATTCGTTCTTGTTCTAAGCAGAGGAATCGCTCGGACTGGTCTCCAGCGTCGGTTCCTCAACACATATCACAATGGGCAGCTTGCGGTTTCCTAAACCCAGCAAACTGGCAAGTCACGCAATCGGGACGACTCTGGTGGGAGTCGGTCGCCTAAACACCTAGTGTAGTAGTGTTCCACAGAAAGCGGTGACGTCCATCATTATGCTTATAGCATGGGAGATATGGAAGAACTGAAACTCCTGAATCTTCTGATCAATGGCTTCTACACCAGAGTACCTCATCTCCAGCACAAAGGACGAGGTCGGAGTATAGATCCTTACAGGAGCAAAACATTTCGCGGAGTTTCCGCTCATTTTTGTAACACCCTAATTACTTTGCGGGGAGCCGCGCCGCTCCCCGTCTAAACTCTGTAATCCGAATCTCACTTCTCCTCCTTAATTAAGCTGGCAGTCCTCCTGCCTCTGTTTCAAAAAAGAAACAAAAATAATGTCGTGGAGAGCATTGTATACTTTCTGACCACATATACAATTTTGCTATCCAAATTAGTTGCAGTGATACATATGCGATTTTTTTGCTAAACATGCATGCAACCATTCGATTGAATCAGACATAGATAAGCATGTGGATTTGATGTGCATGTGGGGTCTTGAGATCAAGTTTGTGAGACCACGTGAGGTCACCCCATGTATATGATAAGTATTTAATTTTGCTGTGCAAATTCTATTGAAGTTTGAGTTTAGTTTTGAAGCTTTTCAATTTTCAGAGTTGATGTCAGGAGTTAAACGGTCTGACCAGCCTGACATTGGCAGTCTGATCAGCGGCTATGGAGTGGGTAGATCGGTCATGTGACCTTTTGGAAAATAGACATCAAACACTTGTGTAGGTGTGCTTGATGATGTCTTTGCACTTGGTGTTATTCAATTTAGAGTTTTAAGCTGAAACTAGATGGAGATTAACCAAAATTCCAGATAATATATTTTTTGGTGCTCTTAAGCGATCAAACAGACCTATAGCCAGTGGTCAAACCAGTCCCCCATTACCGGGTTTTGACTAAGGTTGACTAGGGTGGCCTAACTGGCCATTGGTTGGCGGTCAAACTGGCCTTTGCTGAGTTGAGTGAGCTAAGGTTTGTTTTAGTTATATTTTTGTTCTAGGAGTTTTTCGAAAGTCCTTGCAAGGTATTAGTTATAGTGGGAGTTCATGCAAATGTTAGTTACGGCGGTAGTTCATGCATTGTGTTAATCACGGGCGGGAATGCCATGTGGTGTTTGCTAATGAGAGTGAATTGCATGTCACTTGTGTTTGGGTCGATTGCTTATTCTTTGATGTACATGGTGCTTGGTTATTGTTGGTTGTCAACGGCAAGACTGATGTAGGGGAGGAGGCTGAGTCCATGGAGGGCCACGTAAGTTTGGGTGAAGCTACATCTCAAACGAAGAAGCACAGGGGAAAGACAAAGGTCATGATGAGGTAAGTGCATACATGTGATGTGCCATTGGACATGGCCATTTCAAGTGGAGACGACTCGGAAGGAGGCTGGAGGCTTATAGGCTTGACGACAAGTCATTGGGCATCACGAGCTTCATATTGGAGTTTGCTTTGAGGAGGAGCATCGTGGAGGCCAGTGAGTGGCAATTGTGTAAATTATCCAATACAGGGTGGAGAGGTAGTTTGCAAAATTGTGATGGTGGCCTAAGGTGAATTAGATCATGTTATGGAGGATGAAGTATCTCATCGGGCAATTGGAGCCACCAAGAAGTCGCACATTGAAAAGTGTACAAGTGCGTAAGTGCAAAACCCGTTTGTGTGTGAATTATCAGGTTTTCCTATTTATATGTGATTATATCCACTAAGTGTGGGCTGGGTCTTAGGACTTGGTGTGAGGTGAGGAGCCTTTACTATATAAGCCCTTGAGTGTGTTGAAGGAAAAATCTCTTGTACTTGGAAAGGCACTTTAGGCTAGGGTTTCCTTGTATTGGAAGCTTTATGTGAATACTCTACGGTTAGATCTCTATCCTCTATGATGTAGTGTCTGTAATCATTTATTTTCAAGTATCAATAGTTCCACCAATTTCATCCAAGTCTTTACACTCAAGTTGAAATTTTTGATTTGGTTTGGTTTTTAGTCTTCCCTTCTCCCCTGTTGATCTTTCTTGGTGCTAAGTACGTGTGAGTGGTAGAGATATCTCTAGAACACCAGATCTATCTATCTAAGCACTTTCTGTGGAAAGATCTTGAGTTTGCCTGGTTTGGCTCAAGAAAGAGTTATTTTTGGGGGTTTTGATCTTGAGGGCTTTTGGCTTGGGTTCTTGCTGTTGTTAGGTTTGCTAGGACATGTGGGAGTAGATCCAATTTTATCTTGACTATTCTTTACTCATGAGCAAGCCTTGATTCAAGTTCATGTGTTTTGCCTGATTTTGGTGTAATCTTCCTTTAAATAGAAAACATCGAAACTTTGGCAATAATCTTCATGATCTTTGATTGGAATATGTTCCTATCATCTAACAGAAGGTGCATGCTAAATTTTAAGTAGAATATAGGTTCACACATATCTTAGCAAGCGAAATCACAGCACAAATTCAAGTCAAAACGACCACAAAAGCAAAACTCCAGAATCACGTCTTTCATAAGGAAAACTAGGTAAACTCAAGAATACTCCCTGGAATGTTGCCTAGATGGATGTGATCTAATTTTCAAGAGATATTCGCACCTCTAACATGTCCATAGCACCAGGAAAGATCAAGAAGTGAGAAATCTAAATAAGAAAACCAAGCAAATCAAAATCACAAAGAAAGATCCATGGCACAACTTACTTAGGCAAACATTAAATGTTTATTTCACTTGGAGATGAATATTTTACAGCCACTACTCATGGATGGCAGAACTCTAAGCCTAGAGCACACACACACAAGGTTCGGCACAAAGGAAATTCTAATCTCAATCCTAGAGTGCTTGATACATCTCTCCATACACATAAGGATTTTATAGTGGAAGCTCTCTCCTCATACCAAACCCTAACACCAGCAACCATTAGTGGATCACACCACTTACAAATAGGGGAACCCGATAAGATGTTCCATCCTCAAAGATGTGATCTAAACCACTTAGGTCGATGCCACGGTTTTGTAAAATATCACTCCAATCGGTATTGGATAATTTTCTCAATTGCCACCCACCAATCTTCATAAAGATGCGATGTCTAATGCCTCGTCATCAAGATCGTACACATGCTCCAAGGTAGTCACCACTTGAAATGCTTGAGTCCTATGGCACACCACACCGCACCATAGTCCATGATGCTCAATTACTTACTGTCAAGATCATACGTCTGCTTCAAGAACCGTCACCACTTGAAATACAGAAGTCCAATTAGCACACCGCTTGCATATACTTGCATCTTCACCATCCTTGTCTTTCTCTCATGCTTCCCTGCTTGAGATGATGCTCCACCTGGACTTACGCGATGTGCCATGGCCTCAAGACCCCTTCCATAGCCTCGGTTTTACCGCTGATCGTAACAATCATCAAGCACTTGCAAATCAAAGAACAAGCAATTGATATGAGCACAATGACATGAAATACTCTCATTAGCAAATCACACATGTGGGCATACCCACACTTCATGAACCCCCACTATGACTACCACTTGAACATACCCCACCATTACTAACACCACCAAAATTAACTCAACTCACAACTAAGGGTTTGTCTGACCGCGACACCCATGCCAGTCAAACCGCCCAACACTCACTAGTCAGACTGCTATGCACTAGCTGGTGAAACCACTCTCCTCCGATCGTACCACAATTTTGCAAGAAAAGAAAAGAATCTACTCTGCATGGTCACTAGCCCAAGGAAAACACACTACTAAGAAGCGAATCAACTACACTAGCCATCACTATTACTAAACGCTAGTAAAGAAGAAGTAAGTTTAACTTAAATAGGATAAGAGATCAAATAGAACCTAGCAGAGAAGAGAAATGTCTAAGAAGACACAAGACAGAAGGTGTGACTCACAACACCCTGAACTAACCTAAAAAACCATGACTTTCTCAAATGATATGTAATACTGAATATGAAAGCAAGAAATTGACAAAGCTCAAGCATGAAACTCGCTTCACACCACTTGGCGGTAAGATGTAGTTGAAGCTAGAGTAAGCTTCATCCTGAGAAGTGACAGCCATCACCGGATGCCCAAAGTGAGGTAGGAGATCAAACGAGGCTAATGTGATCCATATGATCTCTTCCTCACCTGAAAAGCCTACATCAAAGAGACAGAAGAAGTCCGTGTCTTGGTACTGCGTTAGTGAAATATGAATGAGGTATCCAATACTGAGACACAACCAATATGAAAAGCTTTAAAGCATGGATTAGCATGATATACAATAGGATGCGACTTAGAACTACCAAAATCTCTATCAAATCCTCGCTGTGGACCAAAACAATGAAAATGCTATGTAGGGGTAACTCTAGATCTAAACTCACTCTTCTGGAACCTAGAACCACATCGCTCTCTAAAGCCACTAAATGAATCAAAGAACACATCTACAGGCAAGGTCTAGAGGCAACTCTAGGGATGTTGGCTAGACGAGGCTATTCTTGAAAGCCCCTCAAGGCTCTAGTGCGATCACAATGAAGTTTTTTGGCCTGCCTAAATCAGAACTCTATGATGTGGCCATCCTTCTCACAAAATGTGCAAATGTATTTGACCTTTTAAGGGGTTGTATTTGATGAAGTAGAAGCACCTACAATGATTGTAGAGGACTGGGCAAATCCTGTAGACTTGAATACAATCTTGGTTGGCTCTGGAGGGGTAATCTCAAACTTCCCACTTAACTACTCTCACAACCTTAGGAGGATGACTCTTTGAATGCTCATAGTGGTTAAACCTTAAACCTCTATTGACTTTGCTAACGTTAGATTGATCTAAAACCATATTTAGGTTCGTTTTGCTACTGCAGAACTTCTCAATGGTTTTTCTATAAGTAATAATTCTCCATAGTTAGAGTGACACAAGACTCATATGCTTGACTCTTAACAACACTAGTGTATATCTCCTTATGCACAACCACTTCTAGCTTCAAATCCTCACAAGATGTATACCGGACGCATTCTTGACTCTACACATTTGCTCATCAAATTTATCTCTAAAAGCCCCATGCATGTCATCTAAATTATGTTCAATTTCAACACAAAACGCATAAACTATTGGAGTAATAGAATCAACATTCTTGGATGCATGAACAGAAATAAGAGTTTTTTGTCGTATTTATCTTGCAAGGTTTTAGTGAGAGCTTCAATATTGGAAGTGAGTTTAGGGAAATTATCACAAGATTCAGCTCTAACACAATTAAGTTTGTCAGTTAATTTTTTCAAATTTTCTACCCTAAATTCACAATATGCATAAGAATATTTAGGATTGAATTGAAGCAATTTTTTAGTTTGCATGGCAAGTTTGTTTTTCAATTTAGTACAATTAAAGCATGGCAAAGCACTAGCTCTAAAAGTGTCACTAGCTCCTAAGCAACTAGAACATAGACTAGCCTTGATGTCAACAATTTTAGATGTAGCATTTTTCTAGTTGTTCTAGTAAGGATGACCCAAATGATCTCAATTTTTCATTTCAACATGCAAAGTAAAGCAAGAATCATAGTTGTCATCATCAAAAATAAGATATCTAACCCTATCAATTTCATGGTTCAAGAATTTATTTTTAGACTTAAGTTTGCCATTTCTTTTAATGACTCATTCCATGCACTCAACTTGCTTCAAGTGATCAACTACTACTCTATCATATATAAGCATCAATGAGTCAAAAGGATCTATCTCATCATACTCAATGTGTGGACCATCCTTGTCATGCATACTATCGTGATCATCCTCACTCACAGCTATGAAGCACATGCAAGTGAAGTTAATGGACTTCTTATTCTTCTTCTGCTGCATCTTCTCTTTCTCATCGCTTGAAGGATCAACATCACCCAGGTCTCGACCATTGAGAATTGTGAGCAATGACATGTCACCTTCTTAAGTGCGGCACCATGCTTGGAGAATCAATGAGGCTTCTTGTTGTGGTTATTCTTATAGTCCTTCCTCCCACGATCATCTCTATCCCTTTTTACAAACTAGGACAACGAGCATGAAAATATCCCATCTCACCACCCTTAAAGCAAACAATTGGACCACATCTCCTACGCTCTCTTGCTTTATGATTGGAACGGTGAATTTGTTAGTGATGAGTACGAGGATATCTATGGGAAAGCTCCCAAGCTACTCATCACTCATGGCTTGAAAAGCAAACAAGAAAAAGCTAAAAGAAATATTCTCACAAGAATAGCCACTCTTGATAGGATCAACCACAAGAGTCGTCGTTTGTGGACCTTTGGACTTCTTAGCTATGACACCCATCTCATTGATCTTAAGCCATGAAAATAGTTTATAAACAATCAAGTTGCTAAGTCTGTCTTGTCACTAATGGATGTGACTTTCATTTCCCAAATACTCAAATCAAGAGCACTCAAAGCATGACCTGCGTTATCAACATCTAAGTATGTGACTCCCACAAACCTCAAATTACCTAGGACCTTGTAGAATCTACCAAATGAGAAATCGATGAATTCTCCAGGTTTCTTCTCTAGTTTCTAGTAGTCCTTCTTAAACTAAGTCTCACGTACTTCCTTGATTACCAACTTTCTCTTGTAGTAATCTGAGAGGGTCATCCAGATCTCATGTACAGATGCAAGATGAGTCTATTAAACTCAATTCTTCTTAGGCCTTGGATCAATAAGTTGCATGCCTTAGCATTTGCCTTAGCCTTAGCTGTCAAGGTAGCATCGAGGACTATGTCATCGGCAGGCGCAACAAAGGGACTTCTCACTTTGCTCTATATGGATATGCCTTGAGCCCAGATGTACATCGCTATCCTTGTCTTCCAATAGGGATAGTCGACCCCATCAAAGACAAGAGTCTTGTTGTGATACCTCTCTAACGCTACTACTCAAAAGACCAATTAAGATGAATGAAGAAGAGCTAACTAAACTCCGATACCACTTATAGGATTGGTATGGCGAGTCAAATGGGGGTGAATGACTCTTTCAAAATCTTTCCCCAAGGAGTATCAACAACATGCAGCGAAAATACAAACTCATAAGCTCATCAAAGCCAAGAGCCAAAGAACACACTTCACGGTAGAGTTCTTGGCCCCACTAATCTAACCGCTAGCTTAGGTACGGTTTGACTGCCAAGCCCTGGTCGGACCACTTTCTTCATCATTCGGACCTCTCAGCGGTTGGACCGCTCAGGCACTGGTCTGACTGCTGCCCGATCACACTACTCGGATCCTTATGGTCTAATCACACCCGAAGGGAAAGTACAGAACAACACTACACACAATCTAAGAAAAGAGCTAACTCTCAAACCACTGACCCAATGCAATGAAACTTGGCACAAGCCCTCCGTAGGATACCAGAAACATATTCCAATCAGGGATCATGAAGATCAATGCCAAAGCTCCGATTTTATCCAAAACAAGAAATGTTACACCAATACTAGATAAAAGAGTGAAACATTGGATGGGTTCTCCCATATCATAGTACAAATTCAAGGCAAAATGCCTAGAAGAGAAAATCCCTAAAATAACCTCTTTCATGAGAAAAATGGGCAAACTCAAGAACTCTCCTAGAAGATATCTAGATAGATGTGATCTGATCTCTAAGAGATATTTCCACCTTCCACCTCTTAAATGTCCTTAGCACTAAGAAAGATTAAGAAGAGAGAAATCCAAACAAGAAAACCAAGTAAATCAAAAGCATAAGAAAAGATCCATAGCACAACTCACTTGAGTAAACTTTGAATGTTCATTTTATTTGAAGATGAATATTTTACAACCACTCCCTCATATATGACAGAGCTCTAAGATTAGTGTGCACACATAAGGCTCCACACAAAAAAACCTAATATCTCTCATAAAGTGTTTGATACATCTCTAAATATACATAAGGGCTTATATAGTGGAGGCTATCTCCTCACACCAAACCCTAACACCAGCAGCCCTTAGTGGATCACACCACTTACAAATAAAGAATCCCAGTAACCAACACACAAACTAGTTTTGCACTCACACTACACTTTTCAAAGTGTGACTTACATGCCTCTGATAGTCCGATAAGGCATTCCATCCTCAAAGACATGACCTAAACCACTTAAACCAATACCATGGTTTTGCAAACTACCTCTCCACCAGGTATTAGACAATTTCCTCAGTTGCCACCACTGGTCTTCATGAAGATGCGATGCCCAATGCCTTGTCATCAAGATCATACATAGGCTTCGAGGCCGTTGTCACTTGAAATGTCTAAGTCCTATGGCACATAATATTACACCGTAATCCATGATGCCCAATTACTTGCCATTAAGATGGCACGTCTACTCTAAGAATCGTCACCACTTGAAATGAGTAAGTCCAATTGGCACACCACATGCATATACTTGCCTCTTCACGATCCTTATCTTTTTCCTGTGCTTCTCCGTTTGAGATGATGTTCCACCCGAATTTACATAACACGCCATAACCTCAAAACCTCTTCCATAGCCTCAATCTTGCCACTGACCACAATAATCATCAAGCACCTGCACATGAAAGAACAAGCAACCGATCTGAGCTCAAATAGTATGTACTTGACTCTCATTTGCAAATCACACGCATTGACATACCCATGACTCACACTTGTATAGACTCCTGTCATGACTAACACTTGCATAGACTCCGTCGTGACAAACACCACCAAAACTAACTCAACTCAACATCAAGGGTAGTTCTGATCACGACACCCATACCGGTTAGATTGCCCAACACTCATCAATCAGACCACTATACACTGACCGGTCAGACCGCTCTCCTCCAATCATACTGCAATTCCAATGCTGGTACTGTCGCATCAGGTCACTACCTAAACTGGAAATAGCCACCGCCAATTATGGACTAGTACTACCGCTCATAGGTCAGATCATCACTACGGCCGGTCAGACTGCTAGCAATAGAAAGTAGCAAGGACAATTGCACTTACTTAAAATCAAACTCAAATATCAATAACAAGACACAAGCAAAATTAAATAGCAATAACAAATATGGAGTGACCCTCACATGGTTTCACTCTTAGCTTCCGGGAAAATAATCAACCCCTTCAGGATTCCTCGAGGAACAATGGACGAATGAATGAACGAAAGAACAAACAACGAATGAATCGTTTCATGGAGACGTCGGACTCGTTGGATACTGAGGGAATGAATATATACGGTACACACTAATGTTGAAATTAATCTGCGAGTGGATTAATACTCATTCGCAGCATTCACGTTGATTATTGATTCTCCAGAAAAAGAAAAGAAAAAGAAAGTTGTCGGCGAGGATGTTCTCTCGGATGTTGCAAGGAATAGATTCGGCTGCTCTGGACTTCGTGGCAGATGTTTGTTTCCTGGCTAGATGAACCCGTCGGATTCGTGCATGCGGATGTGGAGCCGACCGTAGGGATTTTCAGCTATGATACCGCGTTTAATTTGATGGGACAAAATTCCATCTTGGATTATACATGTGTGATACGGCGTGAACACAGCCCACCTGAAGAATGCGCGTCTAGGTGGGGCTGCTCATTTGAGTTTTTTTTTTTGGGTTTATTTTGTATTGTATCTGATTTATTTTGTACTGTAACTGCTGATAATTTTTTTGAAGTAATTAAATTTAAAAATAAAAAATATAGATTAATCTATCACAGAAAATATAAATAGATACGGAGAAAAAAGAAAAAAAATAAAAAAGTCAAAAAAACCAAAAAAAAAACGAGCGGGTAAAACCTTATTATGTACCTACCCACTGACTCTGGAGTCAGGTGGCATTTAACTTCGTAATTTCTTCACTATAACTTCTTTGGGATCTGAACGTTTTAAAACAATATAGAAAGCACCTCCCTTAAAGAGAATATTAAAAAAGATTGATGAAATCCACTGTAAATTTTATTTTTTTAGAAGGGTGCAATGTTTTTAGAAGAGAAATGACAAGGGTTAGCGACCGAAAAGTCATGGGATTAAACCCCTAAACATACAACTAGTGAAACTGTAACTTTGGACTTCAGTCAGACAAAACAGGTGCCGCACCGGTTGGACTAACCATCGGTTGGCTGTAAATTTCGAACTTGTTGCTACAGTTTAAAAAAAACGTACAAAGTGTTTGACAAGTTTTAAATTGCGTTGATGCACTTGCGGAGACTTCAAACCAAAAGTGGATCTAGTACTAAAGTTTACACGGTCGCAGGGAGGCCCAATTGCAAGTGGACCTCTACTGTGCCTCTTTCGTTAGCTTTTGCCTAGGTTCCAGGAGGCTTTTGGTTCTTTGCCAAAGATCTTGGAAGGCAAATGACACAATCAAATGTCCTAGAAAACATTGCCGGTGGAGCATAATTACGGTGAGAAAGAAAGAGAGAAAGGCATTGCGGGCTATAGTAGTAGCTAGCACGCTGCATTAGTACAGGATTGTCGACATTATCAAGGAGAAAATGCCAAGGCTGGGCAATCCATCGCTTGTCTCAAAAGAACTTTTGATCCTGCGGTCATGTTCCTACATGCTAGAAGAAAACATTACAGTTCAAATGTTTGCTCCAATGCTAAGTAGCACTAGATATCAATCATTTTTACTTGAAAAAATAAATCTGACCCAGGATTTCAGATACCCGAATTAACTAGCTTGAAAACTGGAACATTGGTCGCACGAAACTAGGGTTGTAAACGAGCTAAGCTCGCTATTAGGGTTGTAAACGAGCCAAGCTCGAGCGAGCTTGGCCTTTTAGGCTCGAACTCGATAGAAGCTCGAGCCAAGCTTGACTTAGGGTCCGAGCTTAGACCTGAACTCGAGCTCAGCTCGTTGAAACTCGATTACAATTAAAATAATTTATTATGCACTATTTTCCAAAAATAAGAAAATTTTGAGTTCAAGCTCGCTCTAATAAACTCGATAATAGTAAAAATAATTCAAATATACACTAATTTTCAACAATAAGAAAAGCTCGAACTCGAGTACGGCTCGAGTAAACTCGATAAGAGTTAATATGTATAACTATTTAAGCTTGAATTGAGACTTACGAAGTATTCGAGTTCGGCTTGGTGAAACTCACGAGCTCAAGATCAAGCTTGAGTTCGGCTCGCTTAAAGTTCGAGTCGAGTTCGAATTGAATCTAGAACAAGCCGAACTCGAGTAGCTCGTGATGTTTGAGCTTTTTTTACAGCCTGAGACAAAATACCGGCTGGTTTTGTTGGACGAATTTTGAATGTGTTTTTTTATATGTCTGATGTTTAACGCTGATCTAACAGACGGTAGAACAATGAACGCCATACTTTCAAGGTTCTTACACTGTTTTAGTTACACACACGACATTTTAGTTGGACTAACACGCAACAGGAAACAATTTAATTTCTACATAAATCAGAAATCCCGACGTTTCAAACGATGCCCTGAATAAGTTGTTGGGACGAAATATCTTCATAGACTTCCCAACTAGGCTTGACAGGAAAAAAAACCATACTGCTAAAGGATCCTCTCATTCTTTACACGCAAGCGCGAAACACATTCCGTCACGGCGGATACTCCTGCCCTTGCCGCACGTCTGCAAGGACACTCCCAATAGTCCAACTAGACTTATAGTTTGTTGGGGAGCTTGATACCAACAAACCAAAGTATCAACATTCATGCAAGTATCAAGCCTCGTTCAATGTTTTACCTTTTGGTTTAAATGCACTGTAATAGATATTAGTTTTTAGCTAAGACATTTAATTAAAGAAAAATAAAAAAGAGAAAAAAATCCGTTATATCTCCACAGGAGTGATTGTTGCTAAAGGTTTTGTTAAACATCATCTGGATATTTTCTTCTTAACTATCATCCAGATTTAGAATGGTTGAATTAGAGATCTAATGGTCATGAATTCTCCCCCCCCCCTCTCTCTTAAAAAAAATCTCCCCTTCAAAAATAAGAGTCCCTTGATATCTAATCCAATGATCACAAATTTAAATGATAGTTAAGAAGAAAACATCTGGACAATGTTTACACACTCACGTTGCTAAAAGCCCACTCAAACACACTCTTCTCATGTATCAAGCAATAGTATCAAATCATCTTGAGTACCCTAACCGACCACTCCAAAGCGAGCAACTATTCCTTGAATCCCTTTCGTGACCTCCAAGTGGGACTGCAATATGGCATGAACAGCCACACACATATATATGCGTCATGGGCATCTACTAAGCCACAGAACAGATACTACTCCTGTGTAGCATCTTAGATAGATGGACCGACCCGGCCACAACGACGCACACATTGATCCATGACGACCGGCCCCGACACGACCTTTCCTTTCACCGCGTTGCGTGTCGCATTTTCCATTGGAAAAGAGGTGCGTTGGTTGACGGAGTTGTCCTAAGGCTTCGTGCTAAGCGGTCGCGCATGATCGAACCATGGAAAGTGCACTCAAATAGCCCATTCGACATGTAGTTGGTGGGACTAAACTCTAGCTAAGGTCCTGTTTGGATCCCTTAAGCTAACAACTAGTTGTTAAACTTTAGCCTTTGAGGATCCAAACAGGAGGGCTAATGGGTGGGCTAAAGTTTAGCCAAAACTTCAACTAGTTGTTAGCCAACTAGTCCATCAAACCCAACTAATGAGGGCTAAAGGACCAGCAAGATGGAAAAAAGACGCTGATACCTACGCCAACCCTCCCAGACCGCCATGCATAGGGGTATAACAGACTTTGTACTGAGATAGTAGTACTTATTAGTCCTTGGATCCAAACAGGACTAGGCTAATCTTTAGCCAGCTAACTACTAGTCAGCTAACAACTAGTCCTAGCTAACAACTAGTTCTAGTCCATCCAAACAGGCCCTAAAGAAACTGGTGACATGATTTATCCGGCCCGTTGATCGCTTGGTTGGACAGTCTAAAATGTGTGAAACACTTGCTGCAGTGCTCCTAGCTACCACTAGTGCGGTCACACACTCAAATCTCCTCGTGAGGTCCGAGGTGCGCACCGTCTTGCCAACAGCGGCAAGGGGATGGGACTTCGAAAAGAACACGACCGGTTGCTTTGCTTGAGCCAGTGCTGTGTCGCAACCAGGGAAAAAAAATTCGCCGAAACCGGTCGTGCCGGTGACCGCCAGTAAGCCAATTGTTTCGGTGGTTTTCCGTTGCGGGGCCAGTTTTCAAATAAAATTCATTTAAATACGAAAATACATCAGATTTCAACTTCATTTTCATCTCTATTTCATGTATATATAAATATCTAGTTTATCTCCACAAGTATCTATATTTTTTTCTCAAAAATTCAAGTGATTTGAAGGTCAGAATTTTTAGCAACTATTTTCTTGATCGTTAATTGAAATATATTTTTGACATCCTAGAGAAGGTGCATATCAAATTTCAAGTGATTTGAAGTTTTGGTTTGAGAATTAGCTCATTTTTAGGTTTTGGCCTAGTTTTGATGCAGCAGAGCTTCACGAACCAAAAGATCTCAATTCTCTCAGGTTCTTTCAGGTTTTTCGTTGGAATAGCTTCTTAAGGTCATGAACTAGCCTCAGTACAAGTTTCAAGTCTTTTACATCGACATATCAAAATTTTCATATTTTTTTGATTTAAAATAGTGCTAAGTTTCACTATTCATGAGTTGAAATCACAATAGCTCCGAGAATTTTTCAAGTTTGGGCTTTTTGATCTTCATAACTTCTCATAGCTATGTAAGCAAAGATTAAGGGAATACTTAGGGGGAAACTTGAAGGCACTATTCACTCCTCTATTGCCATATTGGTCCTACAACATGTTACAGCCAACGTGGGTCAAATTGCAAAGAACTTGTGCTAAAAAATAATGTCTTTGTCTTTAAATATGTAGGGTTACTTAGAATCAACCAGGGTCAACAGTGAGGATCAGGGTTACGCTCATGGAGGAGCCGAGGCCAAAAATGATCGAGAATATCGGATGAGATGGCTGAGCACAAGCATGGCACGAGAAAGACGAAAAATATTGAAAGAAAATTTGAGCGATAAGTTGCACCATGTGACTTAGGTAGTCCAAGTGAGTTGTTATCCGGTGAAACTAGAAGGAAAAAGACATGCCAACACGTGGCAAGCTAGTGTTACACTTACATATGGCAAGTATAACGATTGTTTGCAATGAAAGGTGAAGACTGGGTGAAGAAATGGGTATTTTGGTAGTTTGATCAAAATACCAGAAACTATCTTGGGAGAAAACCGCGGCGCTTAGAAAAGCGATTTAGGTCAAAAAAGAAACTAAAGATCAAGTTGGATCAAGGCTAAGGACTTAACACATTCGGGTTTATACGCTTTGAAAAGTATGCATAAGTGTAGTATGTGAGTTAAAACTTGTGTGTATGAGGTTATCGGGTTTCTCCATTATGTGCTAAGTGGATAGCATCCACTAAAGGTTAGATAGATGCTGGTTGCTCTATCTATTTAACGGGTTGGAATGGAGATTTGCTAGTTAGCCATCCAACTACTCTCTCTTGCATTAAAGCCAAGTGTCTAGGGTTAGGATTTGAGTGAAGTTGAGTACTATAGTGTGCTCTCTTATTCTTTTAGATGGAGTGACTGTAAAAACTTTATTCTCAAGTAGCAATGTATCAATATTTGTTCATCTCACATGGATTTCATTTTGTGTTGATTGATTTGGTTGGTTTTGCTTTTCTCTCTCCCCTTCTTGATCTTGTTGTGCCAAGAATATGTAAGAGATTGAGATAACTCCTAAAAATCAATCTCCATCTATCTAGGCACCTGGTTGGTAAGTTCTTGATGAAATCTGGTTGTGTTGGATTGGACCCTCTCGGGTGATTTCTTGATCCGAGAACACTCGATTTTGTTTTGTGTTCTTACTATGGTATGTGGGAATATAACTAGAGTTATTTTGGTCATCTTCCATCCACGAGCAAGTTATATTCATCGTTTTCAAGTTTTACCTGATTTTGGTGCAATCTTGCGTAATCTTGAAAAGGATCTGAACTTTGATATGGATTTTTGCTATTCTTGATTGGAATAGATTCTTGAGATCTTAAGCAAGGTGTATGTAAAATTTCGCATCATTTGGACTTGTATTTTTTGAAATTGCACCATTTTTAGATCGTATCGGGTTGATTTTCCAGCCAGACCACTCTGCTCTTGGTTCAACCGCCTAGGTACCGGTCAGACCCATCCCAGGCAGCCGATCAAACCGCCAAAAGTTGTCTTGTCTCCAGTTTTCGATTTCTTGAGCATTTAATTTTGGTTTTTGGCTATTAATCCTAATATCAGTATCTCTGTAGTTATTTAAGTAAACAAGCAAGAATACCTGGAGGAAAAATTGGACGGCTCTATTCACCCTCTCTATTGCCTTCCTGTCCTATAGCTACTTCAAGGAGCACAATTCCAGTCGGACTACATGAAGAGAATTAATAAACCTTCAAGAAATACATTTCGCAGTGGCAATAAGTACCCATCAGTTACATCTGCCGGAATTTCCTGGATTGATAATAGAGTCTGCAAATATATCCTTGGCAAAGCAGAGTAGCAATTGGAGTGATCGATCAATCATTTCTGCAAAGTGTTCCTTCCTCTGTTGCATTGTACTGAATGCCGACGTGGCTTGTGACCTGTGGCATGCTCTTTCATCCTCTGTTGTTCTGGCCAGTTATTTCCCTGTTTAGCCACTGAACACACCAAAGAGATCCATTAACTCAGCGACTTTTCTTTCTAGCTAGCTGTTACAAGATTATTTAGGCAAGATCCACTGGGAGCCTCCATAGTAGTCCCTCAGCGGAAATGGAAAGCACAAAGAAGGAATCAAACTTCGATTTGTCGGGATCGGTTACCGTGAACGGTCGAGCAGATAGCACGTAACTCAGGGAAGATTACCACGTTAAAGGAAAATTGGCAAAAGCGTGGTCTGAAGAACTCAAGGAGAAAGTAGCGACTTCCATAGTTTTTGCAATTGCAGGTTGTTTCTAAAAAAAAAAAAGTTATTTGGTAACTGTTACAGAGAAAACAGTGACGGCGATTATCTTCAGATGTCTATGCGACTTAAGAATCACTCATCGATAGATTTTGAAATTTTGAAAATTGATAAGAGTTTCGAAGCTTGCAAATTCAAGAGAGCTAATGAACGACACAGCAGACACATCTCTCTTAGATGGATTCTTTTAAGTAATCACTCCTACTGTATCATTGACAGCAATTTGGCAATTGCTGATCACCAGGCCTTAAGGCGACAAACTCGAAGAACATCTACCGAGCAAGCACAGCTGTTTCCTTCGACTTTACATCTACGAAGTCATCCACCATCTCATGCCGTCCCATATCTGCACACTTCTTTGGGCGACAAGTCCCTACCGGTTGTAAGGTGCATGGCCTTATCTGTTCCCTCTCCTCACTGGACCTCAGTTTAATTTGCACACAAGATTTTGTCCAGCACTATGGCCATGAAGCTATGCTAATATGCTATGGGCTTTATCGTGTCCTTGTATCTTACAGGGTGAGCATGATTGAGCAATGCAAATCAAATCCTTGCTCTGCCTCCACCACACTTTGCTGCTCCGTCCTTGATGCACCCCATTGATAGATGGAATGGATCCCTTTTCGCACTGCCTGCGCCATTGTTCGAGCTAGACAGTATGAGTGCATCCGCGCACCTTCTTTCCTTTGCGCCGTGTCCTCATCGGCGTCTTGATTGCTCACTCGCTCATGCAGGAATGCAGGATACATATTCAAATCCCTGGTCAGAGATTCATCTTTGCATCGCCAAAAAGCTTGGATCTTTCTTTACGTTCAATCGAGCTCCCACTCAAGTGGGATGGTGCTCCCCCCTTTCTGTAAACTACTAACTCGATGAACAAAGAGAGGAACGGAAAGAAAGAAAATAAAAGTCTGCGTTTTGCATGTGCAGTTGGCCTCCATTGGGTGCATTGCGTTCTGAATTTGCAGTTGCATGCATCACCACTAGCTAGTACTAGCACGCACATCTCATCTTCTTTAAGGCACTAGACTTCCAATGCAACAGGCTATGAGCGAACCTACATTGCCTAGATACATTTTTTTGTACAAAAAAATGGCTTTATTTTCAGTGGAGCGTACCTCACCATGGTGGTCCAAATATCTACAGCACAAGCCTATCAAAGCAAAGCGAGCAAAGGCCCATCAGACAAGAGAAGGGTGCATACCGAAAGGGCTCATTGGTTTCTTTATATCCGGTGAGTTCTTTTTTAACGTAGCTTCTAGCTATAGTATAGAGTTTTTTTTATTTTAGTATTATTTTAGTACAATCGTTTGTGTGGAGCTGCTTTGTAAGCCGTCATATTTATTTATTCGAGCCAAACATGTTACGGAAAAGATCCATAAAACAAAGTGTAGTCGACTAGTCGTTGTGTTCGTGCATTATGTAAAGATTAAGTAGCGATAAAGAGCTCTTGATCATTGGAATTATTCGCGTGAAACTGAAGAGTTTAAATGCTAACATTCAACTGAAAACTTTCAAGCAAGATGAAAAGCTTCTTACGTAGTATTGCTTTCAGCAACATTTCAACAGTTTCCAAGAATCAGTTTGAAATGTTTATGTTTTGTTTGGAGCTTGATTTGAGCGGCTGCCCTAAAGACGAGAAGTTCTTGAATTATCCTCCGTCTAATCCTGCAATATCTGAGGCTCAGGATTGGAACAGATGTGCCGACGGCCATCGTCAAAAAGAAACGTCTTGGCTTTTCTGGTATGATAACTCGTCTCCCATTAAGAGTTCACAACGACACCTAGGAAGAACAGTTCAGCCTGCAAGCTCAACGAGCAAGATTGTAATACCGGTATGGCGATAGAGAAGGTAAATGGTGTATTTAAAATTTCTCTTCGAGTATTCATTAATTCTTCACCCTAGTGGCTATTGAGCTATGAAGATCAAGATTGAAAACCAAAGCTAAAGCAATCAACTCAGAAGCCGAAGAACGAAAACCCTACACCTAAACTGTTAGAACTGATATCAAGAGGCGTTTTGACCAGTGGCTTCAAGGCGGTCTGATTAGTGCCCCTGGCGGTCTGACTGGCAACCTCTTGGTGGTCTGACCAACCTCTGGTTCGACCAGGCCTGAGAGCGGTATGACTGTTCCCTTGTTCTTAGAACAGAAAATTAGCCTGAGTCCAAACGATTTATGGTGCAACTCCAAAAATTCATGGCTAAATGAAATGAGATTATGAACACACTTTACTTGAGGTCTCAGGAAGCTATTCACCCAAAGATCGCTTTAATTCCTATCAAATTTTAGACCTTTCTTAAGAATAAGTAAGATTATACAAAAATTGGGCAAAAACAAAAAAACTCGGAATGTGACTTGTTCATGGGTGGAAGATGGCCAAGATGGCTCTAGATGTATTCTTACATATCAAAGCAAGCAAGAACTCACAAAGATTCGACGCAAAAACTCTTGGATCACGAAACTCACAATGAGATCAAATTCAAGTAAAACCGAACAACTTCAAGAACTTGAAGACTTGATATCTAGATGGATGAGAATTAATCTCCATGAGTCATCTCTACCACTTAAACGTCCTTATCATACAATAAGATCAACAAGAGGAGAGAAGATATCAAAACCAACAAAAACAAGAGCAAATCAACCAAATCAAGAATGCTCCACGTGAAGAACAAAGAATCTATTGTTATTTGAGGATGAAAATTTTACAATCACTCCACCTAAAGGACAAGAGAATACACCACAACACTCACACTTCTCATATCTTAATCCTAGAACACTTAGTTAGAATGATGTATAGTTGGATGATTTTCTAACAAGTCTCTATTCTAACCTATTAAATAGATGAGGCAACTAGCCCACATTTAAGCCTAATGGATACTATCCATTAGCACATTTGGGGAAACCTGTTAACTCAACATAACACGGATTTTACTTATACACTTAACCCATGCACGTTTTTTAAAGTACATTAGCCCGAATCTGTTAATTCCTTAGTTTTTGATCCACTTGATCTTCTCAGCATCTCCTTGACCTAAACCACTTTTCCAAATGCTGTGGTTTTGATCCAACGCAGTTTTTGGTATTTTGGCAAATTATCAAAATACCATCGCATTGACTTAGTCTTTATCTTCTATTGCAAGCAATCATCATGCTTGCCGCACATCGATAAGTCTTTCCTGTTCCAGTTCTATTGGATCACGCCTCATTTAGACCAACCAAGCCACTTGGTATAATCTGTCGCTTATCTCACCTCACATCCTTGATCATTCTGAGGCTCAGCTCCTTTATGAGTACAGCCCCGATCCTCACCATTGACTATGTTTGACTCCAAAACTTCCTACAAAACCAAAGAACAATAAATTATTTCTAGACACAAGTTTTTCATAACTTGACCCATGTTAGTTAAAACATACATCATGTAACATTAATGCTCTAACCAAACACAATTCAAATCACCTCATAACCAAATTTTCATAATCCATTTTTGGGGCCGTCGGACCACCAACCACAAGCCGGTCAGACCAGTCACTCTCAACGGAAAACACACGCTCTAAAAAAATTACAACCAGCAACTAACTTGTGGTACTACTACCCAGCGGTTTGACCGTTGTGGTACTACTGCCTGGAGCGATCTAACTAGCTGAACAATAGTGGTCAAACTTGCGGGCAACCAATGGTCAGACTAGCGGTCAAATCGGCAAGCCTGACAATAAAACCGACAAAATATAAGTATTGTGAAATTTAAATATTTACTTCACAAACTTAATAATGATTTATCATAATATTATCATTGACATCCTCATGTAGTTCGTCAAAGATAAAACAAAGCACGAAGCAAATGCGGTTAAGGAATTTACAGGATTACAGAACCGAATCGCTCCATCGATCGTGCACGCACACCCACACATAATTAGGAGGCCTTTCGCGAAGGCCGGCGAGAAAGGCCAGACGTCCTCGCCAATGCGAAGCTGAAAGGAGAGGGCAAAAAAACAAATGGACGCAGCTTTCCTACGACGCAGGCTTCCGTTCTGATATTGCAAGCGTACGTATAGGGGCCGAACGCCGATCAAGCAAAGTTCAAGATCGTGTTCAGATCAAAAGGGAGCAAAAGAGACCACCACCGCTCCAGTGCGCGCGCGCGTGCCGTTGGACGAACGGGAGAGGATAGCGAGTGCAGCACGGTGGACGCCGTGACGACGCAGGCGAAGTGGCAGTGCAGGAGTGAGCACCGGACAGGGACGGAACCGCGCGCTTCTTGTCGCGTCCTGCTGCTTGCCTCCATTAAAGCGAGCTCGTTGCTTCTCCCTGGTGAGAGACGACTCTAGACACTGGCGTGCGCAAAGGAGGAGATGAAAAGATGTCGTACGCGTACAAAGTGCGGCCATTTCGTCGTGTCTTTGGGGACGGGGCTGCTGGTGATGATTGGAGTTGGGAGACTTATTCAAGCCGCAAAGTTTCATATTCTGGGATCTGCTTTCAAAGGTTTTGGATCCTAAGTGGCCTAAATGAACCTACAGAAGGGACGGCAGTAGGATACGCTTGGCAAAGACGGGACAAATTTACTGGACTTGATGGATTAACCGCGTAGATTTTCCACTAACCTACACCGTTATTATCAGGTCCTATCTAATAAAAAAAAGTAAACGCTGTAGTTATTTTCACGGAGGTGTTTAGGCAAAACTTAAATACTATCTTTTATATTATTAAAACAGAGACACAAGGAGCCATCACGTTTGCTTTCAAGAGGTAAAAATTACCACATTAATTAGAGAAAAATCTACACCGTAATTTAGATTTTCCTAAATAGCTATATTTCATAATAAAATGTAAGAAAAATTAGCACTAAGATTTGTATTCAAATTCCAACAAAAAATAATTGAAATTCAAAAAAATAAAAGAAATTTTGTAATTTGATTTCCTTACAAAATACAAAGTAAAATCCCTAGATAACTAAACTTCAGAATAAATTAAATAAAACTAGCAATTTAATATGTATACAAACTCCAATAAAAACAACTGTAATTTTGAATAAAAATAAAATTTACAACGAGGATAACATGAATGGTGTTAGAGGAGACCACGAAAAACTACAATGTCGTCAATCTGCCCTACCAAAAGATATTGATCCATGGGAAAATGAAGAGCTGAGGTGGCAATGGTAGAGATGAGGACAATGTCGTGCTGTTCACCTTAACTACTTGACAAGGACAATATCATGCTGCTCGCGGGAGCTGTTGAAAAGAAAGACCAGAGTCAAGCTGTTCGGCAAGGATAATGTCGTTGAAGAGAAAATCTAGAGTTGAAGGAGCTATGAGCCGTGACGATGAGTGAGGAGCATCGGCGTTGTTGAAGAAGTCAGTGGGCAAAGAAGCTCAATGATGGCGAAGCCATGACAGAGAGGAGATAAAGCTTTACATTGAAGACTAGCTATGGACAATATGAGGCCATTGGGTAGCTAGGAGCGTGCCATCATCGGTAAAGGATACGGTGTCATCGGTGATGGCGAGAAGGTTCTCTGTATCGTTAGACAATGACTAAAATACACATGTCGATATCAGTGAAAATTGGAGGTCACCGCGGTTAGTGCGAAAGCCATAGCATTGTGTAGGATCGAATACTGCAATCAGAGGGGGTGAATGATTGTCGCCACTTTTTTGAGTCTTCTGGCGGTTGGTGAAGGTTTCGATCACTCAGTGCTAAATCGCCTAATCAATCTCTCAACACACAACCTCTTGGTTGATCCGAAAACCAAGGGATCTGAAATCCTTCCGAACACATATTTGAACTAAACTCTAAATCTTCTCAGTTATGGACTTCATCCACAACTCCTAATTCACCACGTGACGAAGCCTCCAAGACCACACGTCCTGCATCTTCGTCATGCCTGATCACCTCACGTGTTGAAGTCTTCAGGACCGCACCTCTTGTAGCTTCTCCACGCAACACCACCTTTGATCACCACGTGCTCCAGCGTGAGCCCGACCACCTCGTAACATCCTCGACCGTCTGGACCTTAGAATTTCCCCTCCTAGTTTCGGTCCTCCTCGTTATAGATTATGATCATTTTCACGCCAACCTGCACATGCAAAGACCAAAAAACATTTTACCCGGCACAAGTTCTTCACAACTTGACCGATATTTATCCACACACTCAGACCACACCTTTATCCAACCATACACACAAACCAGGTCATCCACGACAACATTTTCCTCGCTCTTTAGAAATCAACCTCCGAGCACTTATTACGATCGCCATGACCGCCATGCATAGGCTGGTTGTTAGCACATCGAGTACTAGAAAATACAAGTACTCGAGAATTACTGTCGCTCCGCTCAGAACACTAAAAAATTACAAGCATCGTGGCACTACCAGTCTACGACTACCGACTATCAACCAAACACTGTTCTATCGACCATCGAGTGCCAAGTATTGATCACCGAGTACCTACCTGGTATCGTAGTAACGACCACTAATCGGTTACTGTCACTTTTGATCGGTCCACTGAAGCTCATGACCCCAATCATCCTAGTCGAAGCCTGCTAACTACCACCGTAGTCCATTGAATCTTGTTCACTATTTAGCACGACCGATTCCCCATAGCATATGATCGATTTACAGTAGCTATGACTGGTTACATTGAAGCATACGACCGATTCCTCTAATAACTCCAGACCGAGGTCGTTCTGATGTTATTGTTCACCTATGGTTGTTCAGCCATGCTCGACCTCCAGTGGTCAATCTATCATGGTCTATCTCCGTGGTTGACCTGCCATGGTCGACTACTATGACCGACCTACTATGGTCGAATGCCATGGTTGACCTACCTTGGTCATTTGCCATGGTCAACCACCGTAGTCAACCTGCCTTGAGCAACTGCCGTGGTCAATGGACCTTGATCATTTGCCATGGTCGACCTTCATCAGTTGATATGCCATTACCGATGGACCTTGATCATCTGCCGTGGTCGACTACCGCCCTAAAAACTCCAGCAACACGAGTGCATTGACCAGAACTTTTACAAACGCAAATTTCAATGAAACCCAAATATCAATTATTCATCATCACTAAATGCATAACCACCACGTGGTCTAACAATCTTCTCCTTGATGAATACATTGAAAACACCTCAAAAACTCTTTAATGAGAAAATTTGCAAAAAGAAAGAATCAAAGCCGTAGGCCACATACCACAGCAAAAAGAGCTACAGACCATAGCAAAGCAGAAAGAAAGAGTTGCAGACCACAACCGAGAGCTCAAAAATCTCAGCAGAAAGCTTAGAAAACTCCTCAACACAAGAGAGTAATTTTAGCAAATTCCTCTAACTTTTTTCAATTTCTCCCATTTTCTCCCCCTTTGGCAATATAATCATTAAGAACTCCAGAGAAAGGAAAAATTCTAAGAAGGAGCAATCATAGTAAACATCCAGAAGCTTTGTACATTATCTAAATCACTTTGCGTTGATTTAAGAACGTAACTAAGCCATATTTTTTAGTAGAGCTCCCTAGATCTTATGAAGTCATATACCATATAGCAGGTCAAAAACAAGTTGGTTAAGGCAATACTCATTACAGTCGTAAGCACTTCTACGATCATATGGTCGTAAGTCTTTCTATGACCACATAGTCAAAAGTCTAACTGCGACTATCCCTTGGTCATAAGCTCTTCTACAACCACGTAGTTGAAAGTTTACTACGACTACCCATTAGTCGTAAGTACTACAAGACTAGTTTCAAAATCTGGTCAAAGGTAAAGTTTTTCTTACCTGATAGCTGAGTATCAAGCAGCTTTATTCTTTTACCTTTCTCTTTGCTAATACGAATACGCTCTCCAATCATTTTAGTTCTCTCTTCGACCTCAGTGAGCAGCTTACTCGATTCAATCTCTCTTTCTGTTAAAAAAGGAAAAGATAAAAGAAAGGCTAGAAAGATATATAGATAAACAGATTTAAGCTTTAGAGCTTACTTTTTTTTTGTTCCAAGGCTTTGGTAGCAGAGTTGGTTTTTATGAGGCTTATCAATAAATTAGCATTTTCTTTGTTTAGCCTTTGTGTATCAGCCTTCTCGTTCTCGAGTGCAGCAGCCAAGACCTCTGCATCTAGCCAAAACCTGAAAAGGTTAAAGGTAGACCTGAAATTCCAGTTGTGTGGTCAAGATAGAATTCGACTACATAAGTTAAGAGACTTACGATGTCGCTGCTTTCTTGGAGAGTTCAATATTCTCTTGTCGTAGGAGCATTAGCTATTTATGGTACTCAGCCATGATTGCCATGTCTTCTAATGCTCTCTGGATAAGGAAAGGCAGTGAGAAATAAGAAAAGGCAAAGTATGAATATTCGAGTTGTCAATACTCACATTCATACTCCTACGAACAAAATTTCCAAGCACCCGCCCGGAATCTCTGAGTTGATTAAGCTCTTCAACCTTGGTCCACCACACCTTCTCAAGATGTTCGTCATCGAAGATGTACCCCTTTATTTGGAAGATCTTTGGGGTGTGGAATTTGGTTCCGAGCTTGACTAGAAGAAGATCCTACCACAAAGGGAGGAATAAAAAAATGAGGAGAAGAAGTTAGGTTGTTCTTCCTCTTTTTCTTCTTCTCCAGCACCTTCTTTTGCTACAACCACTTTAGTGGTCCTAATCTTTGCAGTTTTGGCTGCAACTTTTGTTGCTGCAGTGGTCGTTTCTTCGACCATCCACCATACTTTTGATGGCGGGCAGAGCCGTAGAAGGTTTCTCAGTAGAAGCATCCTTAAGCGATGGAGAGGCCGAACTACAATCGCAAGAAATGAATCAATAGTTGAAAAGACAAAGGTAAAATACAGTATACGTACTTGCATTTTACACCTTTGAGTCATTATTTTCAGCACGAATTTAGAAGAAACCCTCCCAGAGAGTAGTTTCTTCAATTCTTCGATTTCTTTCCCACAACCGCGTGTAGTTGTGGGAGAATGAGGATCTCTTCAACTGCTTCTGGTCGAGAGTCTTGAGCCCTTTCAACCATGTCTGGTCGAAGGTCTATAGCAAGAGTTGTTGTTCTGTCCTTTTTTGTTCTCTCCTGATGGTCGGAACTAGTTTCGATCATCGAGACGATTTCCTTCTCGATCACAGGTTTTGCTGACGCAGCAGTTTTCTTCATAAAGGACATAAAACTCTTCCTGCTTACCTTTTCAAAATGCTTGACAAAGCCTTTGGAAAGGCCAACTGAGTCAGTTTTGATGTTATAATAGAAGGGTACCTTTATCTTAGGAGTTGATTGCTTCAATAAAGCTACCCTTATTTCATTTGCCGTGCCTATGTCCACGATAAATTGCTAAATAGGAGCACTTAATGCAGCCGGAGGAAGAATTTTATGGGAGACAGTAGCATATGTGCTCCCCTTTTTCCTTATCAACCGACTTAACCAGTTGACGTCTTTTGGCCGGAAGAGCCTTCATTCTTTCCACCTCTTCATCAACCACCATCAATTCGACCCTTCGGTAGTCTTGACAGAAATTCATACCTACACTCTGCAGAAGAGGAAGATACCACTTGGTCATGCTCTACGACTAAGAAGTCTTAAAGATGAAGTTAATTTTTCGATTACCTTTAAGCGTTGTTCCCTCTCTTCAGTAGAAACGTCCACCAGAATACGAGGAGCCTCCACCTCAAACGATAGAGCCTTCTCGCAAATGGCCTTGACTCGAGAATTGATTTCCTCCAAATCAAGGTTTGAACAAATAAACATGTTAGTCGATAAAAAAAATACTCAGAAAATGTAACCTGGTTATGAATACGAGTGCTAGTATCACTTACCATTCTCGTAGTCTTAGGTCGAATCTGAGACTCCCGCGTACATCCACATAGGATGTGCTCGACACTTCAATAGACTAATATGGTGTGTGATGATGTCCTTCACCACATGCCAGCTCTAAGCCCCTTGTCCCTCAGCTCCTTAATAGCAGAGATGTAGGGGACTATTCTTGTGACGTCTTTGGAGGCTGAGTTCCAAAGACTATTTTTCTTGGCGGCCTTCCCAACGAAGGAGAGGTTATCTTCACTGGTCGTCTCCTAGTAGAACCACCTCTTCTTCCACCCTGCCCATGAATATCGGGTAAACATGGGGATGTAAAGCTCTGTCTTGTCATCATGAAGCTTCAATTCATAACTCCAAGCAATCCTTGTTTGTCGGCTCATCTCGTAGTAGAACCGGAAGAACTCGAGATCTGCTGGGATACCCAAATGTGCCTCACATAGGTATACAAAGATACTGAGTATTGTGATTGAATTGGGAACCAAGTTCACCAATTCAACCCCAAAATACTCAAGAACAACCGTCAAGAAGGGACGAGTAGGGAGACGGAGGCTGCACTCACAATATGCCTAGAACACCGGAATCTCTCTGATTTGTCCAGATGGCCAACGTTGCCAGATGACTTCAATCCATATGACAAATCACCACAGTGGGATCTTCTCCGTAGTCTCTAATGCCTTCATCTTGGCATAATCCATCTCTGATTCAGCCCAAGTTGATGAAGACTTCGTCATTCTTTCGGATGATTGGAAGGGATTTGTGTGAGATTGAGGAAGATTATGGAGATTAATTGGAGGCAGAGAGCTCAAACGAATTGGAGCAAATGGGAAAAGTGAAAAACCAAAAGTTACCCTAGGTAAATCTTTATAACCAATGCGTCAGTTTCTTCTCTCGGAAACTGAACGTTCACTTTGGGAACCGAACATTTGCTTTGGGAACCGGTTCAACGGATAGGTTGAGGAAAATCGACTGCACTTCCTCTGTCTGATGTCTATCTGTCTTCATAACTCAAGCGAAATTACCAAATCAACCAAGCTAATTCCTAGTCGATAAGGGTCGAGAAAGGCTTTGCTTTTGACTACTTTTTATCTACGACCATACTTAGTCGAATAAGTTATCTTCACTTGAATTGGGGGGCTAGATGACAAGGATAAAATAATTCTCAATTTGTTACGTCATTATATTCCTTGAATATACCCTTTATCGATAAGAAGTAAATATGGTAGAATAGTCGTAAGTTCTTCTATGACCATATAGTCGTAAGCTCTTCTACGATCACATAGTCGTAAGACTTACTGTGACTATCCCTTGGTCGTAAGTCCTTCTACGACCACGTAGTCGTAAGTCTTACTGCGACTAGCCCCTTGATCGTAAGTCTTTCTGTGACCAAATAGTCGTAAGTCTTACTGTGATCGAACTCGTGTGGGTGTTCCACTCCCCCACCAAGCACTGGCTCCTTAGGTCATAGCATCATGATGGCACCTTACTATGAAGAATGCTTCTAATTAAGGGTGTTCCTATTGGTTATGGTTGAAGGTTTGTTGTTATGACTAATGGTTTTTGGCTGAAAATAAATAATAGTGACCGAAAAAAGTAGATTTTAAAAGGAGTGAACGAGTAGTAGGAAAAAGTGAGAGAGAGATGTGTCCACGAGACAGGAGCGGAAGGAGTGGGTGTGTGATGCTCTCGTGATCTCTCCTCTTTATTATTGGAACAAGACATGAGTGAGAGAAATAGAGAAACTGTTTCAAAAAGTCAAACATTTATACTGGATTCTTCCCCGATACAAACACCCCCTGACTTCTTCCTCACTTCTGGATGCTAGAAGAACGAAGATGCCCTGCAGCTCAGCTGATGGTCTGTATCCACTTCTTTTCAACAATCATGGTCGATCAAACCGAGTAAGAGAGTAAGGAAATAGAAAATTTCGCATGATGTTTGCGCCACTCCATCCCCCGTATCCACGATTTTTTTATCGGAATTTTTCGCGGTGTCTGAAAAGAGCGAGGCATCGCGAGAACCCAATGGACGACGAACGTGCGGCGTGCCCATCGGGCGTGGGCCGTTTGTGGCCGTGGATCATTTATAGACGGCCTTGACAAGAGCAACATCGGCCATGCCTGTAAGTGAACACTAAATACACGATCACTGTACTGGCCGTATGCAATGTCCAATTGCCAACGAATGGGAGAGCCACCCCGCTCCATTGCGGCCTAGCACAGAAATAAGCAAAAGCCACCCGGATCCCAAGCCCACCGGCGCCGAAAGCCTAATACCACGCGTCCACGCCCAATTCCTTCGTCACGCGGAATTCCGCGCTCCCGACGAGGCGGCGACCGGCGTCGCCAACCGCTCGGCCGCACCGGATGCCAGCCTCCACCACGCTCGCCTCCTTCAACGTCCTCGTCGCCTCGCTCGCGCGCTCCGGCCGCCCCGCGCAGGCGCTGCGCGCCTTCCGCGACATGCTCGCGCGGGGCGCCCCGCCCGACCACTTCACCCTGCCCCCCGTCCTCCGCTCCTGCGCGCTCACCGGCTCGGCTGCCCTCGCCGCCTCCTCCCACGCGCTCTCCGTCAAGATCGGCGCCCACGGGAACCCCTTCGTGGGGTCCGCGCTGGTGCTATGCTACGCTGGCCTGTCCGACCTCCCGGGCGCGCGGAGGCTGTTCGACGGAATGCGCGCGAGGGACGCCGTCCTGTGGACATCCATGCTGTCCGCGTACGCGCAGGGCGGGCATCCCGAGGCGGCGCTGCGGTTCTTCGAGGGGATGGTGGCTGCCGGGGTGCAGCTGGATGCGGTGGTCATGGTCAGCCTGCTGCTCGCGTGCGGGCAGCTCGGGTGGCGCCGCCATGGGAGGAGCGTGCACGCGTGCTGCGTCCGGAGGTTCCTGGGGATGCCGCTGTCCCTCGGGAACGCGCTTGTGGACATGTACGTTAAGTGCGGGGAGTTTGCATTTGCCGAGAGGGTATTCGTGGGGATGCGCAGGCGGGATGTTATCTCGTGGAGCGCGCTGATCCTTGGCCATGGTTTGAATGGGCGTTCTGATGTCGCGTTGAGGCTCTTTGATGAAATGGCGGCCGAGGGAGTAGACCCAAACTCTGTCACCTTTCTTGGGGCACTGTCAGCTTGTGCGCATTCAGGCATGGTGGACAAAGCCTATGCTATTTTCGAGGGGATGAAGCGGCATAGTGTGGAGCCTGAGCTGAAGCATTACTCATGCATGGCTGATGCGTTAGGGAGGGCAGGCCGGGTTGTTGAAGCAGTGAAGCTCATGGAGGAAATGCCTTTCCAACCTGACGAGGCCATGCTTGGAGGTGTATTGGCAGCTTGCCGAGTTCATGGTGAAATGGAATCTGCTGAGCGGATTTCAAAGAGATTGATGAGCATGTCTCCTGCAAAGAGTGGCTACTACATGAGTGTGGCAAACATATATTCTGATGCTGGGAGGTACGGTGATGCGGAGAGAATAAGGGGCTTCATGAAGGAAGTGAAAGTCGACAAGCTTCGCGGATATAGCTCAGTTGAATTAGATGTTATTGTTTCTGAATCAAAATCTGGATAATTAGTTTCATATCATATAATGGGCAATGGATTGAGCAGTTGAGCCAGTCTGGTGACATGTACTTGGTGGTTGGTGCAGTATGTGCTTTGAGGCACATACTCAATAACATATTAACATTACAAACATTTGAGTGACTGTCTTGGTGCTCTCAAGAAATGTGGGGAAGCCACTTCTCGAGCCGATAAGGACTAGAGGTTGATAAAACAAAACATGATAATTACATTGTAAGCATGGAGTTCTCCTGCCTGTTCTTAAGAAAAGAAAGAACAGAAACAGTCCGTTATATGTGGCTCTTGTTTGATGAGTTGCACGTGGGGGTTAAAATAGCTTGTGAAACTGACAAGATGATTTCCAAATATGTGGACATTTGACCAGCATTTTATTAAGCTCGGTCATGTCTTTACAGGAAATTCCAATGTACACACTGGGAGTGGAGAAAACTGCCAATATGAGAGGGCAATAGGAAATACCACTAATATCCTTAACATCTCCTCAAATATAAGGTGTATGTAATAGCATTACATTTGAAAAGGTTGACACTAAAATAGGGAAAATATAAAGTCCGGGTCTGGAAAACGTATAGAGGTAAGCGGGAGCAAAATTGACCGTGGTAACATGATGAAGAGAATGACAAAGGTGACATAATATAGAAAGAGTTGTCAAATCAAGCCAAAGAGATATAGATAGAAGCATAGTAGCGAATATTGAAGCCCGAGACGATGGTGAAGTGGAAGAGAAGCGTGGTGGCCTTAGAAACTCGGGACGATAGTTCAGAGAGAAGCAATGGCATCAAAAGAACTTCTACAATCTGCAACGGCTCAAAGAGAAAAGCGGCAGCTGCGGCTATACGAAAAGAAAGGTAGGACCACACTCATCCAAAAGAATGGATGATGGCTAGCAAAGCAGTCGGCTAACTGACAAAGAAAGTTGTGGACTCGCACGGTTTTGACGAACTGAAAGATAGATACTATGGACTTGGATGGATACAACAGAAGACTCATGAAAATGACTCAAATGCAGCTAATTTTAGTAGTAGATACTAGCAGCAGTAACACCAACATCTTCCACCACTTCATTGGCAACCACCTGGCCCTCAGCATTTTTCCCTTTATCAGCGCTTTCCTTAAGCACATTGTCCACACACAGGAGTAAGTTTCTCCAAGCTACTGTGGTCAATAACCACTGAAAGCACCACACCATGACATGGTCCCGCGTGCGTGAGTGAGTAAGCACGCGCTTATTAGCAACAACTAGCCACGAGACCACCTGCCACACTCCTCATCCTTATAGCAGTCGCCTTCCTAAGGCTTCTCAATGGAGCCATGTCCACCTCTAGGCCGCCTCCCCTCTCCGCTCCCATGGCTTGTGGTGGTGGCAGGATGGTTGGTCGAGAAGAGAAGGTGCGGCTGGGGTCGAGCCCATCGAGCGGGAGGGGGTCCCACCCCCTTTCCTCCAAGAGGACGGCATAGATCCGGGGATCAAGCTCAAAGGCGGCAACGGCGGCCAACGGAGACGCTGAGAGGCGAGCTGGGCTGGGCTGGGCTTGAACAACCTATCGGAGGTGGCGCTTGGAGGCTGAGGGCCGACGACTGGGCTGTGGCAGGGAGGACGGGATCCGGTGAATGGTAGCGCGTCCTCTAGGCATAGACAAGGGGGTCCGATTGGGCGGGAAGTGGCCGGCGTAGGCCTGATCCGATGATGGGAGTTGGCGGGGGTGACAGAGAGCCTGCATCTCCTATCAGATCCAGTAGTGATGAAGCCTGATTTGGATCCAACGCATGCACAATGGGCGAGGGCGCGATGGCCTGGCGGTGGCCTAGCAGCGATGCGAGGAGAGGTAGGCAATGGCTGGATCCGTGCAACGGCGGCATGCGATGACGGCCGCCCTCGGGAGTGGAAATTGATCCTCCTGGGTGCAGCAGCAACGGAATAGGATCGAGAGCTAGAGCTCTGATGCCATGTTAATATGAGAGGAGAAAGGGGTGAATGATTTAAAGCTAGTTCTATTACGCAACCCAAAGGAGTGAAAAGGATTTTTTTTAAAAAAAAATAATCTATTTTTTATTACAAATTACAGTAATATACTTGTATTTTTTTACACTAATAACCCTCTGTCGGTCCACCGTTGAGAGACTTAGGCTAGTCGCCCAACAGTTGCGCACCAAGTATTCAAGTCACCAACCGGTTGAGTAACTAATCCCTTCGACTACTAGTCGCTCAACCGTTGAGCGACTTAGCCCCTAGTCGCTCAACCGTTTAGTGACTAGGGGGCTATAACTCGTGCACACGTGCGCTGGCCTGAACGCATTCGCCATTTCATCGAAGGAGGAGCAAAGTAGTCATGAGGAGGAGGGAGGAAGGGAAAGGGGAGAAGAGAGGAAAGGAGAAGATAAAGAGAAAGAGAGGAGAGGGAGGGGAAGAGAGGTCCGCGTATCGACAACGGTGAGTTCCCTGCACTTCTTCGTAGATTTACTTTTGAAACCATAATAGGTTAGTAACTAAAATCATTAGATATATAGGTGTATTGGGTCTTCCTTGTATAATTACTTTTGAAACTATGGTAGGTTAGCAACTAAAATTATTAGATGTGTAGTCGTATCTGGTATATCGTATATTATTAATAGTTGTAAATAGTGTAGTCGTAGAACTAATGCCAATTTAGTTATTTGAAACCATGATAGTTTAACAACTAAAATTATTATACGTATAGTTGTGTCGGTACGTCGCATATTGCTAATAGTTATAAATAGTGTAATCATAGAACTAACACCTTTAGTTGTTAATAGTTGTAATGTTGCTAACCCTTAACCCTAAAACCCAAATACTGAAATGCGGCTATGGATATATATGTTGAGGAATATGCAGTTAATGCAAGAATAAACGAAATTTTCAGAATTTTCGGAGCTACGCTATAAATAATTAAACCAGTAATTGTGTCATAAATGCTAACATCAAATTGATTTGCATGTATGGCTCGTGACCTTGGTGGTTTGGACTGGCCTTTCGGCCTGCTAGATCGGTGCGTCGACACGCACCACCGCGCCAACTGTCGTGTCTCGCATCCTGAGGGCGAGGATGAGGCGTCTCAGTTGGGGTGGTCCGTACGCGGACACCCAATAGGCTTGGAAACTAGACCTATGTTGGATAGACATGTTTGTCTGCAAACTGTGGTATTTCTTTTTATCATATTTTCACTATGTACTTACTTCTTTGTGCTTTCCAGGCTGAGCGATGCCAGCCTTCCACCTCTTGCGCGGATAGTAGAGGCCACCAACGAGGACGGCACTTTGGTTGAGGACGATGGAGAGGTCCAGGCTAGCCCAAAGCAGTCACGATGGTTCTTGTTTGACTGGTCGCTGCTGACAGCTCTGGTAGATCGGTGGCGGCCCAAGACGCCACCTTCAACCTCCCATTCGAAGAGATAGCCCCCACTCTACAGGACGTTGAGGTGCTACTCAGCCTGCCTATCGCTAGAGCCACTGCCTCCCCGCTGGACGCGCCTGCAGACTGGCACGAGGACCTACTAGGTAGGTTTGATGGGGTTCTTCTGGCTGAGGCCGCAGCATGTACTATGTTTTCCCGACGCGATAGAGGCATGGCCCGCCCCTGTGGTGGCTTTCGCAATTCCGGTTACGTATGCTATCCATTTCCTTGTTTAGCGATGCTATCCTTGCCATATGACGGGGTTCCTAATTTTTTTGTTTGTGCACAGGTCGAGCGGATGGACCCAGAGGCCGGCCAGTTTCAGGTGTCACGGCACCTCGAGGCGTACTTATTGTGGTTGTTCAGTTGGGCACTATTTACCAGCAACCACAGTGACTCTGTCGACATCTGCCTCGTGGGGTATGCGAGGGCCATCATTGACAAGAAGGTGCACATCAGCTAGGGATCAGCCGTACTTGCTACGACGTATCGCAGCATGTGCGACGCGTGCTGCAGGACAAGACCGACCTCTATACTTACAGGCTTCTCCCTCCTGCTGTAGTTGTGATCGTTCGAGCGCTTCCCCCTCGGACAGCCGATGCTGCTCGACACCAGTCCATATCGCGTGGACATGTACCACAGGGACACGATGGACCGACCGACTGTAGGGTCCCTTTGGTGTTGTAGACAGGTACGTACTCTCCCGAATCTTACTATACTTGTATTATGGGTTATCCTTTGTAACCACTGTTTTGGCTCGCAGGCATAGTTTGCACACATGCAGGCCACACGTGTGTATGAGCACTTCGTCGAGCAGTTGACTGCCTCACCACTGACGATATGCGCTGGAAGTCATACTCTGCTCAGGAGGAGGACCGTGCTCCCACCGGGCTATCCTCACTGTGCTAGTGTGACCAAGCATACCAGCTGACACGAAAGAAGCTCATCTTCGACATGTTCATCGAGGACTACATGGTGCACATGGTGATACGCCAGCTCAGCCTCTGTCAGATTGTTCCAGTCCCCATCGGACATCACGTGCCTAACTCAGTCCACACGTGAGTTATACACAACATATGTCCCTATATTTTTTTAGTTATGTTATGATGTCTTCTAATTACAGTGGTACGTTTCACAGGCAGAGTAGGAGGGGTGGTAGCAGGATGAGCTGGGCAAGTAAGATGGCGTCATGGCTGGCGGAGTGGGCGGATGCCCTCGAGGACTACATGCAGGAGGATGCCCCGTACGACCCCAACTCATACGACGGGTACCTACACTGGTATGCTTTGGAGACACGCACCAGGCTGGTGCACATTGTTGACCCTTCCCCCGCTCACTACCAGCACGGACTGATGCGTACCCTATTCACCACACACGGAACTTGCACATCACGTTAGGTACTCTCGTGTTTCGAAATATCTAAGTACGGTTACCACAATTACAATTTTGACGCTTTCATGCACTCCTAGAAAATAGACATTGCCACTAAGATTGCAAGGGACACCAGGACGATCCTAGGTAGGGTTGGCCACGGTTTGGATATGACGCACGATAAGCTACTATAGGCTCTCTATCGGGTCTATAGTGGGGCGAGGCGTGTTGTGACCCTGATGTCGTGCAGGACGCTCTCAAAGGTGGTCACGTTGACGCGCACGCTAAGGCTGGCATGTCCTGCAGTTCAGCTAGGAGGCTCTGGAGGCCACGTGCACGTGCCCCACCAGTGCCTGACCAGCCTCGAGGGTTACGGTGGGCAAGTAGCTGCCCCTTGTGACCTCCACCACTGCCATTCCTGGACCCCTACTCGCCAGTGTTAGGGTAGTATCCGTTATTCCCCGACCTGTTCGGGCAAGGTGGGTACAGTGGGTATGACACTTGGACATGTGCCATGGCCCATGTCGAAGGTACGTTTTGTCCCTTGATATTTGTTCACATTTATATATTGCACGAATAAACAATATTTGTCCTACAGGTTTTGCGCCCCAGCGGGAAGTTGAGCTATCCCCGCACGAGGACCCCCTGGAGGACATGGACGACTATTTTGCGGATGACCCAGGGGAGGTCAGGGGAGCACCTCAGCCCACACACGTCATCATTCTTTTCGGTTCGCAGCTCAACGATGCCCTAGTAACCACATAGGCACAGGTGGAGTCGACCTCCGAGGCCTTAAGAGCATGGATCAGTAGGGATCCTGAGCACCTCACCCTATTGGGGCGCCGACACCCCGCGCTGAGGAAGGAGAAGCGGGGTCGTACGAGCGGGCACCGACTGGGAGGTGGGACATGGCGATGACGGAGGAGATGCTGTGGTGGTGGTGTAGCGAGCGGCGAGTAGAGGGTCTTCGTTGTGCTTCGTGTAATTGTATTCATTGTGTATGTATTTTACTGGAGTGACAAACAATTATTAGTGTACAATAAAAAACGGAGGTATATTATTGTAATTCAGAATAAAATTAGATTATTTAAAAAAATCGGATTAGAACTCGTGGGTCCCTTTGCTGTTGGAATCGAATTAGAACTCGTGGGGTTAGGTTCAACCCATATTTTGGGTCCTAGACTATAAATAGAGACAGGGTTAGAGACTAACCCTGTGGTTTTTAAAGATACTAATTTGTGCTAGGATTTAGAGGTGCTAGAAAGACACTTTATAGCCACTATGATTTAGGAATAAAGTTCAGGTCTAATAAAAATTTTTGTGACGATACGTTTTATTGTGTTAGGAAACTAGGCCCATGGCCAAGAGTCCTGACATATTTGGGCACCCCACCGTAGACTATAAATAGGGACCTAGACCCCCCTCATTATGTACCCCGATGCAATCTAAAGCAATAAAGAAAGACCAAGAGTTCTCTCTACCTCTCTGTGTTCACTCTATTATTCTGTGATTCTGTGATTGATTCGTTCTTGTTCTAAGCAGATGAATCGATCGGACTGGTCACCAGCGACGGTTCCTCAACACGTTATCAGCACGACTTCGCTCTGGTGAACGAGGTAATCATCGAAGCACAGATTGAATTTTCTAGATCGCTTTTGAATCTGTATTTCCTTTTTGCGTTCTAGATTGAATCTCTACGGTGCAAATCCGCCCTAATCTACCGTGAACCGACCTGAAGTCGTCGACACAATGTCGATCGGTAGATTGTGAAACGGGGTAGATGTTGATTGCACTGTAGAACGATGCAAATCCGCCCTAAATCTACCGCGAGCAGATCTGAAATCGCCGGCACAATGTCGATCGGTGGATTACGAAACGGGGTAGATGTTGATTGCATCATAGAAGTAGAAACGAAAAATATATGTATATGCATCTATTCTTTCTGTTCCGTTTATGCATGACATCACACAGAAAGAAAACAAAGGGGCAATGCTGCTGCACCCGCATGTGCACCAGATGCCAGATCGGGAAGCATGCCGTCGGCCAAAAGCCACAATGGGATGCCAGCCTCACCGCCGGTTGACACCCACCGCCTGCATGCGGCTGAATCCCGTGCACATGTGCCCACCCGAAGCGTTGCCTTGGCACTCCAGCTTCCCATCCCTGCGTGCGCCCGAAGCCACCAGTGGAGTCACCGATCTGAATCCTCGCCGTGTGCACCCGAACGCCGGATCTTGCGCCCGAACGCGCATCACCGCCGGGCCTCACCGCTTCGCGTCGGCCCCGCATGGCGCTGCCCGCAGTCGGCACCCCACCCACCATGCGCCGCCCAGCACACGTGCCAGCCGCCGCCTAGCCCCCGCCGCGCCTGGCCAGATCCGCCCCCGCACGGGCCGATGAAGCCTTGCCGCACACCGGCAGCCCCGGGCCCGCCGCCTCACGCCGGTCGTCTCCTCGCCTTCCGCGCCCGAACGCGCGCCTAGCCGCCACCCGCGCCGGCCCCGCCGCGCCCCGCACGGCGCCGCTGCAGTCGGCACCCGAACGCGCTGGCCGTCGCTCCGCCTTCTGCGTCGCGCTGGCTCCCGGACCCGCAGCGCCGGCTTCCGGCCCCGAACGCGCTGGCCCCACCAGCGGCCCCGGCCGGCGCCTGCATGCGCCCGCGCGCCACCCGCCCGGAATCCTCCCACCGCCGGCTGCGACCTCGCCGGTGCCCGCACGCACCCGCGCGCTGTCCGCCCGGGCCCTCCCTACCGCCGCCTGTTGGGACTGAACCCGCGCCGCCGCCGCTAGGTGTGAACGGCCTTCCCCTCTTTCACGCACCGGCCGTGGGCCATATGAGGCCGGGTGGGAGCGGGCCGGGATCCGGCCCGAATCGGGGGGTGGGGGGCGAGGCCACATGGGCCAAGGGGAGATGGGCCGGGGGGAGGGGGCTGAAAAAGAAAAAAAGGCCGGCCGATGGGGTGGTGGCACCGATATTTTGCAGAAAAATCCCTGTAAAATCGGAAAATTGCGCAAATTTTTCTCTGAACTGAAATTTTGCGCAGAAACCCTCTGGAATTGCAGAATTTGCTGAAATTTCATATTTTAGCATAAAAGGGCCTCGGGAATCCGAATTTTGCATCACTTTTTGCATTTGAAGCTTATTTATTTATGCCATTATTATTCTTTGTATTTTCTGTATTTATTTACTGTTTTTTGGTTAATTGTAATTGCTGAAAATTGCTTTTAATCACTGAAATTAGCAGTAAAATTATAGCAAATGCACAGAAAATTATGAAACATTATGGGAATTTATTGCACCACTTTATTTACCTGTAGTAAATTTTTCATGCATGTTTACCTGCAGTAAACTTATTTTATTTCGTTCATACACATGTAGATGACTGGAATTTCGAACCGGGAGTTCGAGGAGCTGGCCCAGAATGGCCAAAACTATCTGACATGGGCATCCGATGTCGAGATTGTGCTTGGGGGCCGGAAGCTCGGCGCAGCTATTGGGATAAGCGGACAGAAAGACGCTCGACCCACACCTGAGGAGAATGATCAGACACTTCATTTTCTCTAGCACCACCTCTGCCCGACTCTCAAGAATGAGTATATGGCGGAAAGGAACGCGCTAGCACTCTGGACCGCACTCAAGAAGCGGTTTGAGAGGCTCAAGTACACCATTCTTCCTCAAGCAGAGCAGGAGTGGATCAGACTGAGGTTTGCCGATTTTAAAATGGTCGGGGAGTACAATTCTGCCTTGCACGGGATTTGTACAAACCTTAAACTCTATGGCAAGGAGATCACAGATGACCAGAAGATCGAGAAGACCCTGTCCACCTTTCACCCCAATGCTGTACAGACTGCCCGCAACTATCGTCAAGACGGCTACAAGGAGTACGCTGAATTGATTGATATGATGCAGGTGGCAGAGGCTCAGGACGAACTTCTCCGCAAGAATTACGTCACTCAGCCACCAGGCAGCTCCGCTGACCGTGAAGCCAATGTGGGAAGTTACAAGGTGCGAAAGCCCTTGATGAAGAGAAGGGGGAAGAAGGGAAAATCCATTGCCCAGAAAGGCAAGTCAGATGCTCCAAACGACAAAAAGGCTAAAAAGAGTGACAAGACCTATGGTCAGCAGAACCAGGGTTGTTACAAATGTGGCAAGTGGGGACATTGGTCGCGGATATGCAAAGCACCGCAACATGTCATTGATGCCCACCAAGCTCAGAAGAAGAATGGCAAAGGGCAGCCTGAAACCCACTTTGCAATCATTGAGGGGGAGCAGTCTGAGCAGCTACCGGAGATGATGGAGGTTGAGTCCATCCCGGCAGCAGCACCCCCTTACGACTTAGAGGCAGCCACAGCCATGATCTCTCTTGAAGAGAATGTCACAGCTGAGAAAATAGCCGAAGAAGTCAATGATTTTCTAGTTGATTCCATCTGATGCACAGAATGCATAAGACGTTAATTGTCATTTATTTTGTGTTAAATGGACAAGTTTAGAACTTGCATGGTTGGTGCTTTAGGGTTTTTGCTTTCCCATAATGGTTGGATGATTTTGGAATAAAACATTCATTTATTCAGTTTATATTGGCATTATATGTTCTGATATTGGCGTATTTTATTTATGTGTTGAATGCCTTCTAATACATGTTAATTAAATATGTTATATTAGAACACGTGTGGCGCCCTATGGAGGAAGTATGCCTTGCCGACAGCGGCACAACGAATACCATCTTAAGAGAGACTAAGTATTTCCAGTCGATCCGTAAGAGCACCGGCAGCCTTACGACAATCGCCGGAAGCGATGCATGTATAATCGGTTTCGGAAGAGCCACAATTATACTTCCAATGGGCACAACTTTGGTCATTGAAGAAGCCTTATTGTACCCAGAATCGACTAGAACTCTCCTAAGTTTTAAGGATATTCGCGCCAATGGTTTCCACGTTGAGACTGACGAAGAGTACGGTAAGGAATACCTGCTCATTACGAAGCGCGAAGAGAATGGCAAAAGAATATTAGAAAAACTTCCTTCACTTGAAACTGGGCTATATTATACCATAATTAAAACGCCTGCAGCGTACACTGTTCTGAAAATAGTGTTTAGAAGCTCTGAACTCTTCTGTCTCTAGCATGACAGATTAGGCCACCCAAGTCTTAGGATGATGAGAAACATAATAAATAACTCGCATGGGCATAATATTAATGTGAAGAATTTCCCGAATCATGAAGATTTTGTGTGCCCTGCATGCGCCACCGAGAAACTAATAACTAGACCCTCCACTCTGAAAGTGAAGGATGAAGTCCCTGCATTCCTGGAACGCATCCAGGGAGACATTTGCCGTCCTATTCAGCCCGTCTCAGGGCCGTTCAAGTATTTCATGGTGCTCATTGACGCTTCTTCGAAGTGGTCATTTGTGGGTTTGTTGTCCACAAGAAACCATGCCTTTGCAAAATTGATCTCGCAGATCATTCGCATCAGAAATGTGTTTCCAGATCATCATATCAAGTCCATCCGAATGGACAACGCCGGAGAATTTACTTCAAAGGAATTCGATAATTATTGCATGGCGATGGGAATTGCAGTTGAGCATTTAGTACCGCATGTCCATACCCAGAACGGTTTAGCAGAGGCTTTAATTAAAAGAATTAAATTTATTGCCCGACCCCTCTTGCATAAAAGTAATTTGCCAGCTGCATGTTGGGGACACGCAGTCCTTCATGCAGCGAATCTCATCAACCTTAGACCTTCGGCCTACAACATCCATTCACCTATGCAACTAGCGTAAGGGTCACCACCGAAAATTTCTCATCTTAGGAGGTTTGGATGCAAGGTTTATGTACCGATACCACCTCCGCAGCGTACTGCAATGGGCCCACTCCGCAAGACTGGGATATACGTTGGTTATGAGACTGCATCCATAATCAGGTATTTGGAACCCATGACGAGAGATTTGCATACTGCCCGCTTCGCTGATTGCATTTTTTATGAGGATAATTTCCCGTCATTAGGGGGAGGAAATCAACCCGTTGATGAAAAATATTGGGAAATTACGTGGGAAGCCACGGGAATTCATGAACATGACCCGCGCACTAGTGAAACTGAAAAAGAGGTCCAGAAGATCATCGACTTGCAAGCATTAGCAAATCAACTGCCCGATCACTTTAGTGATTTGAAGAGCGTGATTAAGTCGCATGTGCCTGCACGCAATGCACCGGAGAGGGTTGAAATAGCAAAGAAAAATGAAGGTATCTCTAATCCCGTCCAGAGGCCTCAAAATAAAAGGACGAGAACTCCGGTTCCTCGAGTCCAAAGTAACCGGGGACGCCCGACGAAAAAGGATAAGAGGGATTCATCACAGCCGATCATTGAAGTCCCCCAGAATGAGAAGGGGGGCCAGTTGAGACCTGGCACAAGTATGACACCTTCAGAAAAGGGCATACCGGATCTGAATATCCCCATCGGCATAGATGTGTGCGCACACATCGGAGCCAAAAAACTAAAGGGACTTGCCACCGCAATTGAAAGAAGCGATGCGCAAGGAAAAGCTCCAGCAGAAGCAATCGCTCCAGAAGAAGCAACTCATGAAAAAATAGCTATAAATTATGTGCACACGGAAGAGTCACTGAATCGGACAACAGCTAATATCGATACTTACTTCGCAAAGAAAATTGCCACCATCATCGATCTTGATCCTGAGCCTGCATCGCTCGCTGAATGTAAGAAAAGATCAGATTGGGAAGATTGGAAGAACGCAATAGCAACTGAATTGCTATCTCTGAACAAAAGAGATGTGTTTGGGCCCGTATGCCGCACGCCTCCGCACATACACCCCGTTGGGCACAAGTGGGTATTTGTTCGAAAGAGAAATGAAAGAAATGAAGTAGTGAGATACAAAGCAAGGCTGGTAGCCCAGGGTTTCACTCAACGTCCTGGAGTTGATTATGAAGAAACCTACTCCCAGTCATGAGTGGAATCACCTTTAGATACTTGATCTCAATGGCAGTGAACTTGAACTTGGAAATGAAATTGATGGATGTTGTGACTGTATACCTTTACGGTAATTTGGATTCGGAGATTTACATGAGAGTCCCTGAAGGAATTCCTCTCCCGAACCAAGACAGAGCAAATAGAAATCTGTACAGTGTGAAACTCAGAAAGTCACAGTATGGACTGAAACAATCTGGAAGAATGTGGTATAATCGCTTGAGCGACTTTCTATGCAAGAAAGGCTACACAAACAATGAAGACTGTCCTTGTGTATTTATACGGCGATCCCAGAATGGATTCTGTATAATCTCTGTGTATGTAGATGATCTGAATATCATCGGGACAGTCGAAGACATAAAAGAAGCAAGCTCCTACTTGGAGTCAGAATTTGAAATGAAAGATTTGGGCAAGACCAAGTTTTGCTTAGGCCTGCAGCTTGAGCATGTCCCTGAAGGAGTCTTGGTACATCAGTCGACCTACACCCAGAAAGTGCTTGAAAGGTTTGGCTTCGAGATGGTATTTCCCTCGATAGGACCGATGATCGGTAGGTCTTTATAGCAAGAAAAAGATCCTTTCCGTCCTAGAGAAGAGGGGGAGGAAGTCCTGGGACTGGAATTCCCATACTTGAGTGCAGTGGGAGCACTCATGTACTTAGCAAACTGCACTAGACATTTTCCGATATCTCGAAGGAAGCAAGGACCTTGGATTGTTCTACAGAAAGAATCAAGATCTGAACTTGATTGGCTATGCAGATGCTGGGTATCTGTCAGACCCGCATACTGCTAAGTCACAAACATGTTATGTATTTCTGTGTGGTGGAACTGCAATTTCATGGAAATCGTCTAAGCAAATCCTGGTAGCTACTTCGACGAACCACTCAGAAATCATAGCACTGTATGAAGCAACACGAGAGTGCGCTTGGCTCCGCCGAATGGTTCACCACATCCAGCAGTCATGTGGGATGAACATTGTGCAAACCCCCACAATTATCTATGAAGATAATGCCGCTTGCGTTGCACAAGTGCAAACAGGCTATGTGAAGAGTCATCTCACAAAGCATATCAACCCCAAGTTCTTCTATGCACATGAATTGCAAAAGATGGATGAGATTAAAGTACTGCATACTAAGTCATGTGAAAATCTCGTAGATTTATTCACTAAGTCACTCCCCGCATCTAGCTTTGAAAGGTGCGTACGTGGAATTGGAATGATGGGACTTAGAGAAGTGCAGAATTCAGGGGGAGAATTCTCACAAGCCTGCTAATAAATCTTGATCATGAAGATTAAGTACCCAAAAATAAAGTCCTGCAGACCAAATGAAGTTGGGTGAATTGTACTCTTTTTTCCCTTGACGAGTTTTCCATGAAGTTTCTCGACCAAGGTTTTTAATGAGGCAATTCATGCATCGCAGCATTACATGTATCATGTACTCTTTCTCCAATTTTTTTCCACTAGGTTTTTATGGAGTTTTGACGAGGCATGAGCATGTTGGGTGAGTGCCCAAGGGGGAGTGTTAGGAAACTAGGCCCTTGTCCAAGAGTTCTGACATATTTGGGCACCCCACCGTAGACTATAAATAGGGACCTAGACCCCCTCATTATGTACCCCGATGCAATCTAAAGCAATAAAGAAAGACCAGGAGTTCTCTCTACCTCTCTATGTTCAATCTATTATTCTGTGATTCTGTGATTGATCCGTTCTTGTTCTAAGTAGAGAAATCAATCGGACTGGTCGCCATCTAGGGTTCCTCAACATACTGCACGACGTCCTCGGCTCGGTTCGGAAAAAGAAATTACGCACGAGCGACGGTTTTCGATCAACGTGAAGACTGCAGCAGCATCCTCAATCGCCGTGCGTGTGCTTCGCCCGTGGTCATCGCTTGCTCAGCTGGCAGCACAAGCATACGCGGGCGTGACACCATATGGCTGTGCTTGTCGTGCGCCAGGCCGAGTGCAAGTCGACGCCAACCAGCCCAATTCGTGCCTATCAAATGCATTCAGCGGCAAAACTAACGAATGCAGTGAGTTTAGTACTTTTTAATTCTTGTCTCTCATGACTAGTTGTTTCATATGACTAGTTGTTTCCTACGGTTAGCAAAGTGTAATTAGTCATTAGTTTTGTTTTTAGTTAGATGCTATAAAAACTTCAAAAAATATATATTATATTTATTATATATGTTGCCGTCTTTCTCTTTTTTTGTGTGCTTTTGTGATTTGCGGTTTTAAAAATATTAATAAATTTTGTAAAGCTTTCGCTAGACGCTTTAATCATTCACCCCCTCTGATTGTCATCGTCGATCCTACAGGATCCCTTTCTAGGCTATTCGAATCTGGGATGGTCTTCCTATATGGTAACAGCTAGACTACAACAAAATAGTCTCTAGAATGAATCTTTGGTTTCATCTAGTGTAGTACACCGTGAAATACAGGTGCACTTGTAGATGTAAGTATTATGCACTATGTAGTGCGTCTGTCTATGTGTTGAACCTCCGGATTTACAGTCCAAAATCTTCTATGATTTTATCGTACTATTCACTAGATTAGTAGGTAATGCACACAGATACATTACTAAATCATATTTATATATTGCATGAACTATATCGGATATTAATATTACATATCAGAGTTCAAACAATCCACATCAGGTAGTGTTTTACATAACAGGCCATCAGGCCAAATGTTACATTACAATAACAAAAAATGAAGCAGAAGCAGAAAACAAAAGATGGGGCCACATTTTGCCATAGACAAGTGACTGGGGGTAAAGCGTGTATGACAAATATTATCCAGGGTTCGGATAATATATGTGCACATAATCAACATCAAAGTCTGCCGAAGCAAGGGTAAGAATGAGAGACTGCAGGAATGGCCTAGACTCTTGGCATCAATTCGATAGCAAATTCTATGTCTCAATCAGGTGGCATGTGGCATGCTAGGTAACTCTTCTGTAAATACTTTAGGGTAGTCTTGAACTACTAACATCTCTTCTAGGGGCACATCCTTGAGATGGTAGACTGCAGGACACCAACAGTAACATCGGTCCACCTTAACTTCTATTGTCATTCCCGAGCCTTTGGTGCTTGCTACCTTCCTTTTGGTAGAATCTATTATCCCTTGGTACCTTGATAGCCAATCCATTCCTAGCATGATATTCAATGTCTAGTAACTTAATATCATTAGGCCTAAGGGGAACTTTATCCTTTCCAATTGGATCTCTACCTATGGGCATACTAATGTGGTTGTTAGTGACCCCACCCCCAATAAGTTTCTTCAATTCAAAGGTTGGCAACTAATGTTTTTCAATAAACTTTCTTGCTATAAAAGAATGGGATACTCCAGAATTAAAAAGAATGTATGCGGATACTGACTTAACAGAGAACGTACCCATTAAGACTTATGTATCCTCTTGGGCTTCCTCAGCTGTGACATGGTTCACATTGCCATGATTTGATGTTGGGGCCATCCTAGGCGTCTGATATCCTTTGTTGGATGCTGACGTCTGGCCGCGGGCAGGAGTGGTATCCAAGTTGAACTTAACTGGAGTAACTTGGTGTTGTGGGCAGCGGTTGGCAAAGTTCATATTTTCTCCACAGTTGAAGCAGTTATAGTTAGCTATGGCAGGGTTGGTCCCAGTGAGCTGGTTTGCAAGGTGGGGAGTACAAAGCATGCTGCCACTTGGATAGGGTGCTGGAGCTGGAACTTGTCGTGGTAAAGCCACTGCTGGTATGGGGAAGGAGGGGTTTCTTAAGAACCTCTAGGGGTGGCTTCCTTGTGACCTCTAGGCTTCTAGCTTTCTATTGTGGCTAGCTTCCATGTTACTCCTCTCATTCTCTAGAATGAGTCTTGTTGACAATGTGATGAAAGCTAGGGGAATCTTGGATAATTTGTTGCACCATCAATTCCTTATGCATTCCGTCTAGGAAACAGTTGATCTTCTCTTCCTCATCTGCTACATCTCTTGGCGTGTAGCAGGCTAGCTAGTTAAACTTGGTGAGGTACTCATTGACTGTCATATTCCTTTGCTTCAATGCCCTAAATTTACTCTTCTTCATGTGCATTGTTCCCGTAGGCACGAAGTTGGTCCTAAAGGCGGCCTTGAATTCAATCTAGGGGATAGTCTGGGCTATCTGATTGACTGCTCCTTCCTGATCCTCGATGTCCTCTTCTTCTTGCTCCTCAGCTCTTCTTCTTCATCAGAGGCTTCCTCTGCTACTGGGCTATCTCCTCCTCTCGTTGTTAAGTAGTTTTCCCACCAGGTAGCTGCGATTCCCTTGAGCTGGTGGGTGGCAAAGACCACATTGTCTTCTTCCACACATCGAGCGAGCCTAAGCTTATTTTTCATGTCGCAAAGCTAGTCTTGGGCTTCGAGGGGTTCATCGACAGAAGAAAATGTTAATGGCCGAGTCCTCAGAAAGTTGGCTAGGTTAGAATTACGGTTAGCAGCCCCTACTTGTTGGCCAACAAAGATGGTTTGCAAGATCTATGTCTGTTGAGCCATCACTTGCACCATGGTGGGGTTGACCGATGGTGAAGGGAAGGTAGGCCCACTTCCACGGCCTCACCCATTGCCAGCGGGACTCTCTCCATGGTGATTTGCAGTGCCACACCCTTTGGCGGCTTTCTTTGGGGCTATCTGTGGAGAGTATTCTTATTTAGCACTAAAATCTAAGTTAAGGATTTAATAAGTTCTCAAAAGAAACACACTAAAAACCATTCGAATAAGACAAATGACAAATAAACACAAGGCCTAAGGTGGTCACATAACATTCATAATAGTTTGAACAAATTATTCATGACAGCTAATACATGGTGTATAGGCCATGCTTAGTCATGATGATACAGTATAGTATCTACTGCTCAATACAATGGTCCGTGCTCACTACTCAAAAACCTATTCCTAGCAAGCACTACTATCTGCCCTAGCTACTAGGCCTACCTACTCTACCATGTAGCTGCCACCACAACATGTGGCATAGTTGTTGGGCGAACGGGAGCGGGAGCGGCTGTAGCTGGGCGAGCCGAAACGTGAGCGAGAGTGGCTACAGCTGGTGTCTCCAATGATGATAATGATTGGCGGGTTAGGGAGTTGCACACTTGCATGTGGTGGTCCTTGGCATAGTCCTCTAGTGGTGTTATAGGAAAGTGGGGCAGCGTTGGCAGGCATGACAGCGGATCTAACAAGTGTTGGAGCATAGATCGCTGCTACCACTACGATTCACTCAAGCTTGGCGACTACGATGGCCCTCTCACATTCCACAGCGGCTAGGGCCTTCTCGCACTTAACGAGTTGAGTGCGAAGGACCTCGGTGTGACTGTAGCTAGCGGAGAGGAGTTGGCGGAGATTTGAGATCTCCTCTAGGGCCTCGATGTAGGTCGTCTCAATAGCTCAGGTGAGTTGGACCTGGTGTGTCAGGAGTGGGTCATCCTCTGAGGTGGTGATGAACATTTGGTTGTAGCATCCTTCCTCCCGGAGAGGTGGGAAGTAGCGGAACGGGGAGGTCACCATAGCGGCCTTTTGGATCTCGCACAAGCATGCAGATGCCAGGCTAGCAACGTCTTGTAAGGCGTCAGTAGAGGTGCTCCTCAGGTGCTCGGTCCTAAAAGTGCAAGACATGTACTTGCCTTCCCTCGCATAGAGGAAGACCTCCATCATCTAGACCTCTCTACCTCCTTCCTGGATCTTCCAACCCCTGAAGATGGGATGGTGATAGTAGCCCAAGTACTGTATTAGTTTGCGCAATATGTTGGCAAACTCTCATTCATCTTCTCCATGGGTGAAGTAGTCCCACGAGCCATAGTTAGAAGATGGGAAAATTTGTTCTGTAGTACTGAAAGTTCACTGCTTCCGGAAAATACCACCAAAAAAACTGGACTCCAGAAATTACCACTGAAAGGTTCACCTGGCTACGGGATTTAGCACTCTGTTAGTTTTTGGGATTGACGGTGTTAACTGAGACAAAAATGCCCTTAATAAACATGCGCCCTTGGAGTTGATTGCGTTGCCTCTGAATCTCTGGTCGATCGGCCAAGTCCAACCCAATCGAAGCCATCGATCGCCTGTCCGTCTCGCGTCACTCCCGCCTTCGCCCGTCGCTGGAGACGCCGCGCCCGACCGCCGGTCACCGGAGAACTCGCACGTCGTTGCTCTTGCCGCATGATCGCCTTCACCCGTCGATTGCCTTGGCAGCGCGCAGAAATTAAACTCGTGAGGAATGAATCACAGAAATTAAACTCGTGAGGAATGAATCCAATTTTAATAGTACAGCAGCGCTGGCCGACGTCCTGGATCGAGCAGAGATGAGGGGCGAGAGAGAGGAGGCCAGGAGGCGGCGGGGAGGAGGAGGCCGGAGGAGGCGGGGGCAGGGAGGGGAAGCCGCCGGGGGAGGAGGCGGCGGGGAGGAGGAGGCCGGAGGAGGCGGCGGGGAGGGGGATGCACCTGGGAGAGGAGGTGGCGGGGAGAGGACCGGAGGAGGCGGCCGGGACAGGCGACGCCGCGGGGGAGGGCCGGAGGAGGCGGCGAGGAGGAGGCCGGAGGAGGCGGCGGGTCTGCGTGGGAGGACTCGGCGGGAGGGGAGGAGGCTGCGGGGGAGGACTCAGCGGGAACTAGATCCAGGCGCAGACTTAACTCGCAGCTCGCTCGGCCGATCGCAGGGGCAAAAATGACATTATGCATTCATCATCTGACGAAAAATGAGAGTTACACGAACGGAAACAAACAGAGTGCTAAATCCCGGAGCGAGGTGAATCTTTCGGTGGTAATTTCCGGAGCCCAGTTCTTTCGGTGGTATTTTCCGGAAGCAGTGAACTTTTAGTGCTACAGAACAAATTTTCCCTTAGAAGATTGGTCACCTACAGTTTTGAGCAGGAATGTGTCAGCCACAATTTCATGAACTTTGCACGACGCCAATGGATTTAACACAACCAGAATTCTTTTGAGATGATGAGCTAGCACCCACATTATTATTCGATGAACTTTGCACGAAGCCAACTGATTTAAACACAATTTGTTTTGGTTCAAATTTTACTTCAATCCTTCTAGATTCGAGAAACTTAACAAGCTTAGGAGGATTATTCTTGTCATGCTCAACAAGATTAAATCCTAGGACACAATTTTTCATACTTGTTTTTGACTTATCTAGAATCATATTTAGATTTTTCTTGCCAAAAGAAAATCTCTCTAAAATATTTTTAAGATACTCATTTCCTTTAGTCAATGAGAAACAAGATGTGCACTTAACCGGTTCATTCTCTAAATTCTTGGAAGCACTAGATTGAGTCAATCTTTCTTTTTTAGCGAAATCATTCAATTGCCTAGTCAAAGCATCAATTTTAATATTTAACTTAGGACAATTTAAGCAGGACATGTTCTCATGATAATGTATCTGTTGAATAGATTCCTGAGATGAATTAAGTCTAGCTTCTAGCAATTCATAATTAGAACAAACTTTAGATTAAGCATTTGAAATACTTGACTCTAAACATGTAGAAGAGCTAGATTTGAGCTTTTCAATTTCGTCATTAGCAAATTTTAATTTTTCATCACAAGAGTCATGTGTCAATTTTAATTCATCAAATTTATCAGTTACATCACTAAGTTGAGTCAGGTTTGAAGCATTAATAGATTTAGCAACCTCCAACTCAGAATGTAAAATTTGGTAAGACTCGCATGATTCATCATCAAGAATTAAAACTCTAAGTCTATTAATTTTAGAATTTAGGCTTTTAACAACACAATTATTTTCTTTCAATTTCTGTTTTGTCTTTTTTAATTCAATAGCAAGTTTAATCAAACCATCTTCAAGCTCGTCATATGATGGTCTTACCTCATCAGGATCACTGTCGTCATCGTCATTGTTATTGCCTATCATGAAGTACATGCCTATGAAGTCATCATTATTCTTCTTCTTACCTTTAGCATCATCGTGGTCATCGTCGTCGCAACTCTCATATTCCACATCGCTCAAATCAAGACGCTGGAGAGCGGCTAGGACCTTTTCAACAAACTTGCAACGATAATTCTTATTTCCCTTGATCACCTTCCCCTTGAGTTTGGGACAATCCATCTTAATGTGGCCTGGCTCGCTATACTCATAGCACCTGATCGGACCTAACACGCCACTCTGCTTCCTTATCCTGACGTTGTTGAGTGCCTTATATGCTCGTGAGGGGATCAACACCAAGTCCTCTTCAGAGAGCTGCTCAAACCGTTCCTCTGAAAAACAAGACAAAGCAGACAAAGAAACATAAGACAAAGCACTCGATGAAGCAGTCTGCACGAGGTTAGTCACAAGTGCTAAAGATGAAGATTTATCAATCTTAGATGGCAAAGCTTCCATCTCATAGGTTTTCAATCTAGAATAAAGATCATCCATAGTTAAAGTATCTAGATTGACAGATTGATTAAAAGTTATGACAACCATCAACCACTCAGAATCTAAAGATATCAAAATTTTAGTTGCATTATCTTCATCAGCAAAAATAACATAAACACCGCGCAAATTACTCAATATTTTCTCAAAACGAGCAAAGAGATCATCAACGGATTCACCATGCTTCATAGCAAAATCAAAATATTCTTTTTTATAAAGATTTTTACGCACTTTCTTGATTTTAGTGTTTCCTTCATGATAATCGCAAAGAGTTCCATATTAAATGCGAAGAATTAATATGAGCTACACGATCAACTCTTTGCGAGAAATCCTTTGAAATAGCAAGTTACGAGCTTGAGCATTTAAATTAACATCTGCTTTATTTAATTTAGTAATAGTAGCAGGAACCTCATATGGTGTAGAAAAATTTTCCAAACATCACTACCTTGAGCCTCAATATAAGATTGCATCCGACACTTCAAAAAAGCAAAATCAGTACCATCTAGCATGTGGGGATGATTCAGATACCTCTCTGACGCCATAGCAACCTTCTCTGATATCACTTGTAGGATCGTCGATGGCAATCAGAGGGGGTGGATGATTGGAACCTGTAGCGGAAGCTTGTTTTGCAACTCCACTATTTTCTATTTATCCAAACCTGCCAATCACAAAAGAACACAAAAATACATCAAAAAGAAGAAAGAAAAATAATATTCTTACCTTGTTCTTTTCACTTTGATAATAGTAATTTCCCAGTGTTTTCTTGTGCTAAAGTTATTGCCTTATTGGGTTGGTTGCCTCCTCGTATATGCAAAAGGCAATGCTTGCTATGTGTGTCTCCTGTACGCGAAAAGCAAACAACGAGCAAGCGCTTGGACCAAAGATGCATCACGAGGACCGAGGACCAAAAAGGCTCTTGCTGCTCACTCCTTTGTTTGTGCTTCATGATGCAAAATTTTTTTGTTCACCCAAGACACACGCACAACAATTGAGATGGAATGATTTAGCAACGACGTGGTCGTTCAGGCGATGTACAACACACATTGATTTTTCACGTGAACCGAGGCGAAGGAAAAACCGTCACCGCTACTAGGTTTTCTTCTATCTGCGCTATGTCCAGGTCGCGCACAAGATAGCAGAGAATGTGGCTATCTCCTCGCGACGACTTCTTCACAGCCGCATGTGACGACGCTCCATGCGCTGCCGTGAGACGCCAGCGACGGCGAGAAACGAGAGTGTTGCTTGCACAAAATCTTCTTTCAAAATAGATCTAAATTTTATTTCTGAATCGTGGTGGCTACAAAATGCCTTTCTGGCACCTTTAAACCTTAGCACGAAATTAATATCTTCAAAAGCCACGAGGTTAGCCTCCAACCCTATCTCTATTTATAGTCTAGGGCCTAAAACCTGAGCTTATCCTAAGCCCACGAGTTCTAATCAAATTCCAACAAATAAGGGACCTAAAACCCTTCCTAACACGGGTTTTTCAAAATTCCAACTTTTCCACTTATCACATGTCAAAGTCTACAAGACCGCATCTCCCGTAGCTTCTCCATGCATCATCTACCTTTGATCTCCACGTACTTCAGCGTTAGCCCGACCACCTCGTGATATCTTCGATCGCCTAGACCTCAAATTTTCCCCTCCTAATCCCGGTCCTCCTTTTCACTGACATGACCGTCTCCACGTCCAACCTGCACATGCAAAGACCAAAGAACGTTTTCCCGGCACAAGTTCTCTCCAACTTGACCAATATCAGTTCACACACACACACATAACACACCACAAGTAATATCACAAGCGATGTTGCCAATTATTCATCATGTATATTATCAATTATTCATCACTAAAATATTTTAGATCTAACCATATGGTCTAACACAGAGCAACTAGGATGAGTTGATTGAAGGATTGAAAGAAGCCAAGGACCACCCACTAAGTCGCTGGCACGATAATCACAAGCTTTTCTTTCGCTTTTGAGACGGAGACACAAGTTGACATGAGCAAATTGAGTAGTACGAAGGCTGCTAGGTAAGAATCACCTTTTACCTACTGTAGCAGCATTTTGTGACTGTTGAAGAACTGAGATGCAGACTAACTGCGATGACTTGATTGAAGGATTGAAAGAAGCCAAGAACCACACGCTAAGGCGCCGGCACGACAATCACATGCTTCAAATTGAGTAGTACGTGTCTGCGTGAAGTTGACGACGAGATTTAAGAGTTTTTGCCCTCTCGCACATCTCTCTCTCTCTCTCTCTCTCTCTCTCTCTCTCTCTGAGAAGCATAGGCCATGTTTTCAGACAGTTATTAGTTATATCACACACAAAAAGCTGTCACCTCATTCTATGGGGAGCGACTACAGGCGCCAAGCATTTTCCTCTCTTTTTTTCCCCTTTTCTTTTCCTTTCAAGAGAAAGATGGTGCAGTAAGTACCCCGTCTTTTCTATTTGTACTTCCTCTTAAGACTAAGTTCCAACTTGTAAATGCAGGATTGTGCAAAAAATTTCCTAGAAGCTGGGTCTGAGTGATTTCCCCAGAGCTCATTCATCACTGGAACTGATTTGATCGGAGCCGTTGGTTTGCCAAGTTGGACGAGACACAAGTAGGGCCGCTAAGGACTAGTCAAGGTTCAGAACAGCCACTCTTTAGCTCGCACAGTGTAAATTCTTAAAGAGAATACTATGTATGTCATGTTTGTCAAACATTTCTAAATTTTTATACCAACCGTGATAAAATAAGACTATGATAGTGTCCATCGTTCACACTGAACGGGTGGTGATCATTTGGGCTTTTTTTGGTGGCTTATAGCTGAAAAGCACTGTAGCTGGCTGAAAAAATATTATAGCTGACAGAGGCTTATTTAGCATAATTAAATTTAAAAAAATTAAAAAATATAAAAAATATGTTAGCACATTACGTATAATACAAACAAATAAGGGAAAAAAGAACCGGCAAAAAAGCTCAATAAAAAGCCAAAAATTCAGAAAAAGACGAAATTTATGAATAGTGAAAAATAAACCAGAAGCTAAAAGCTAGCCAAAACGATCACAGTGGCGGCATTTTTCTTGTCTTCACTTCAGGAGCTAAGTAGACTGGACCAAGACAAGCTCACAACGGTGGAACCTTCGGTGTCTAGTGCTTAACAATTTTTCAATCCCACTAGGCCTCGCTCATTTCAACTTCAGCTTCTGACTTTTAGCTTATTTTTTATTATTCATAAATTTTATCTTTTTCTAAACTTTTGGCTTTTTTGAGCTTTTTTACCGGTTCTTTTTTTCCATATTCGTTTGCGTTGTCCGTAATGAGCTAACATATTTTTCTATTTTAAAATTTTTTAAATTTAATTATGCTAAATAAACCATTTTCAGCTACAGTAAAATTTCAACCGCTACAGTGCAATTTCAGGCATAAGCCACGGCTTTTCAACCCAACCAAGCGGGGCCTTAAGTATACTTAGTATATATAGGGTGTATTTTTTTCAACTGTGGTTAATAACTTTTGGCCCTAGGGTTAGGGTAAATGTTTATACAAACAAACTAAATACCGAAAAACTGCTTTGAAAAAGTTGTCCTGATAAATCGCTTCAAAATAACAGCGGAGAAACAGTCTCGTTTATTTGTTCGGGAGACTGTCTCGTTTATTTGTTTAGGAGAAGCTATAAACTGAAAAGAACAAAGTCATATAACTTGGGGATGGTTATGGACAACATTTAGTCGCACAAATGTCTCAAAAATTTTCCCTTACTTGTAGGAAGATTTGTGGATAATGATAAAAGTATATGTAAAGATAGATATATACACTGTAGTTCGTTAGTCACTCTCTTATTTTATTATCAAAAAAAAATTAGTGATGAACATATAAAAAAACAAGTCTGAATCACGGTCCTCTCCCCGGGACGCATGAACAAATGAACCACGCACTCTACTGTCATCAGTAGGTTGGTTGATGGCCCAGCTGACATGGTACATATCCAGATACGATACTGTAGCCCCACTAAACCCTGCTCCTGCTCCGCCCCATGCGTGATTGAATCTGAAGTGCTCAGGATGATTCAATCCTTTCACCTGATCATCTGACCCCGGGCTTAGCCCAAAGATGCAGCAGTTGCGCGCACACAACTTATTACTCGACCTGGCTAAACTAAAATCGGCGAGCCCACACGCTCAACTATATTCCTAATGTAGGATTCAGCTCACACAACCAGCTGCCTTATCCTCGGACCCGAGCATAGCAAAATACTCGGGTCCACGGTCATGAACCCTAGTTCATATGGAGAGATGCTCCCTTCCCCCAAGGTGTATGAAACGAGGACGTACGACCGCTGGCAAGTGGCAATCGAGTCGTGTAACCAACACGTTCGCTCCATGGTCGCTTTACTCACTTCACACAAGTCCACACGACTTTGCGACGACGTTGGAGAGCACTGCTTGAAAGCGCCCTACTATTCCCTGCGAAACTTCCCTCCAAATCAGCGGCAACCGCGACACAACCACCAGGTGCAGGGGTGTTCGGCAGGGCACAAACCGTCCGGCTTTTAATAGCTGATACAGTACATAACTTTTAAACGGAGTATTTCCTCAAGACGGGTTCTATAAGTTAAACGTAGTACACGTTAAAAGCTCAACATCTGTATTAGCCAAAATCGCAAGTGAGTATCAATCTCTCCGTAATCTGTACCGTAAACAACCAAAATTCAAAAATTTCAGCTAAAAACCATAAAACGCAGCTAAAAAGAACGAGAAAATTGCTATAATGGGACTCCAAACAACGTGTTTCGCTATAATGGGACTTCTAACGTTGACATCGCTAAAATGACACCCGAAACATTAGCTTCTCGTAATACATGACATTTGGCTCTTTTAATTCCAATGTTCGGGTATTTCGAAACATTAGCCAAATGTCATGTATTACGAGAAGCCAATGTTTCGGATGTCATTTTAGCGATGTCAACGTTAGAAATCCTATTATAGCGAAACACATTGTTTAGAGTCCCATTATAGCAATTTTCCCAAAAAGAACAGGCCCGCAGTACCCTTCCTTATATCCCTATAAAAATCCACCACCCGCTTCGCTCCGTCCAACAATCGCACCGCGCATCACATCACATCATACGACGCGCGCACTTGCATCCGCCCGACTGACCCACGCAGCACGGTGTCGCTACAGCCTACAGCAGCAACGATGACCACTGCCACCGGAACGCAACAACAGCAGCAAGCGGCCGCCGTCGCGCCGAGCGGCCGTAGGGTGGTGAGCGAGGTGTCTGGCTGGCTGCGCGTGCTGGATGACGGCACCGTCGACCGCACTTGGACCGGCCCGCCGGAGGCGCTCCCGCTGATGCAGCCGATGCCGCCCTACGCCGCCTCCCGCGACGGGCACACGCTCCACGACCTACCCGGGGAGCCCAACCTCCGGGTGTACCTCCCCGATGTCGCCGAGGGCGGCCCACGCCTCCCCGTCGTCGTGCAGCTCCACGGCGGCGGGTTCTGCATCTCCCACCCGTCCTGGGTCATGTACCACCACTTCTACGCGCGCCTCGCGTGCGCCCTCCCCGCCGTGGTGGTCGCGGTGGAGCTCCCCTTAGCCCCGGAGCAACGCATGCCCGCGCAGATCGACGCCGGCGTCGCCGCGCTCGGCCGGCTCCGCTCCATCGCTCTCTCCGACGCCGGCGCTCTCGACGACCCGGCGGCCGAGCTCCTCCGCGCGGCCGCCGACTTCTCCCGGGTGTTCCTCATCGGGGATAGCTCGGGCGGCAACCTCGTCCACCTCGTGGCCGCGCGCGTCGGTGAGGACGGCGCGGGCAACTGGGCGCCGCTCCGCGTCGCCGGCGGCATCCCGATCCACCCGGGCTTCGTGCGCGCCAAACGGAGCAAGTCGGAGCTGGAGGCGAGGGCGGACTCGGTGTTCTTCACGCTGGACATGCTGGACAAGTTCCTCGCCATGGCTTTGCCGGAGGGCGCCACCAAGGACCACCCGTACACGTGCCCGATGGGCCCGCAGGCGCCGCCGCTGGAGTCCGTGCCGCTGCCGCCGATGCTGGTGGCCGTGGGCGAGAACGACCACATCCGCGACACCAACCTCGAGTACTGCGACGCGCTACGCGACTCCGGCAAGGAGGTGGAGGTGCTGGTCAACCGCGGCATGAGCCACTCCTTCTACCTCAACAAGTACGCCGTCGAGTTAGACCCCACCACCGGAGAGCGGGCCCAGGAGCTCATCGACGCCATCAAGCGCTTCGTCGCCCGCCACTAAGTAGCGCAACAGCGTTTCTTGCACGCGCCGCGCTGCTTATTCGTGTTGTCTGTGTCTGCCATTGAGGTCGACGACCTGATGGCTAGATGTGAGTGTTGCGTCCGCGCGTACAGCTTTTGGACTGGGCCTGATCGTATTCGAGCCTGTTGATTGCTGTCTATTTCAATAAGCATGCGTTAGTGTATGCCTCCACTAGGGTGGAAAAAAAGCTCTTGCTCGTTAGCTCGGTTCAAAATTACTTCAATTATACTTATTAATTGGTTAAACATTAAAATGAGTTGATTTCAAATGAATTTGAATTTTGCTCAAGCTCGGCTCGGCTCGTTAGCTCGTTTCTAAAATTACTTTTAAATTATCCGTAAAATGATATTAAATCAAAATATACCAATTTTAGAAAAAACTCGATAAGACGAGCAGTTGGCTCGATATCCACCCCTAGTCTCCACAGCCGTTGGATGTCACCTGGACCACGTCCACGTGCTAGCAGAGCTGACTCTAGTCACTGTAATAACTCTGTTGTAGTTCATGGCGATTCTCTGCATCGAAAATAGTTGGAATTAATATGTTATATGCTATATGAATGTCCGTTCTTGTGTACCTACTGTCCATTACAAGTGCTCTGCTTTAAAATTTTGTTTTTTAAAAAAAGTATTGCGCTTCAATATATATACCAAGCTTTCTAGTGACGCGCTTGCAGAAACTTAATTATAAGATATACTAGTTAGTTAGAGATTCGTGCGTTGTAACGGAGTTATAAAAATAGTGAGACGGAAGTTACTGCCTGACCAACTTCACACATTAAATATTGAAGAGCAAGCGACAGAGATAGAAGGGTGGCCAGAATGCGCGAGAAGATAGGAAAAGTGGAGGGGGTGGGCGGTTGTATCCTGAGAGAGAGGAGGAGGAGAGAGATGAATGGTCCAGATCAAATCGGATGGCTATAGAGAGGAGAACACACCGACGACCACTAACTCCTCTTTATATAATAGTAGAAATTATAGAAATATACTTTCCATAAAAATTATTAATAATACCATAGATCAGTCTAAATAGTTTTGTAGGTAATAGTAAGCACTGTGACCAAAGTTAGGAGACTTTATTGCACAAAGTTTATATATTCTTGAATGGACGGGGTACTACATATGACTACGCCGGCTGGAATTGATAAAAATGCTTTTGATTATGGCATACATGAATAATGAGGATTCACGATTATCCTTGGCGACCATATGTGCTCAACTTAATTTTTTTTTGCTTATGATTTTTTTATTGTAGCTGGTTTATTTTATACTGTATCTGCTGGTAACTTTTTTATGTATTAAATTTAAAAAAAATTAAAAATAGAATAAACAGATTAACTCATCACGGACAATGTAAAATAATACGAGAAAAAAATCCTAAAAATAAAAAATTAGAAAAAGACAAAATTAGGAAATAGTAAATTAAAAACCAAAAGCTGGATGGGCGATCCAATTGTGTTAGGCCTGGGCCCAGTTAAGTGGCCTGAATTGGCTGTTGGCCCATGAGTTGAGTTGAGTGGTGTTGCTCACCAAAAACATCTAGCTCAGCCCATTTGTACTAACATATTATAATTTTTTTTAAAAAAATGGTCAATGGTGTGCACTTAAAGTTCCCTGTCAATGCCTAAAATAACATCTATATAGATATAGAGGGTGTACTATTAGTACTACTATAACGAACATTATCCAAGATTTGAAAAGATATAAACAATGCTCAGGATTTAAGTTGGTGAAAACTACAGCAATAAGATATCATAAAGAAAAACTCTCCACGATTACATCTTCTTAGCATATCCATGCAATGTGATCCTTGGATTCGGTTTTCCTCCTCCCGGGCGGTAGCTCCAATTATTCAATCTCACACCCATAATCTATTATATTATTAAAGCAAATATAAAAAACAATCACCATGTTCGCATTCAAAGAATAGAAATTTCCAAATTAATCAAAGCAAAAAGAGAAAGATTTATATCGATGATCACGGTGGGTCCGGATTAAACAAGTCCATATCAAGTATAATCTAAAAAATAACTTTAGAATAAAATTATATTAAAATAAAATAAAATTAGCAATTTGATTTCTAAACAAATTCCTAAGAAAAACTAAAAACTAATTCAGAATAAAATTAAACAAAAATTAACAATTGGATTTGTATATGAAATCTAGCAAAAAAAACTAAAATTTGGAATAAAAATGAAATAAAATTAGCAATTTGATTACGATATGAATTCCAAATTAAAATATACAAATAATTGTACATCGCAATAAAATTTAAACAAATATTAGCAATTAGATTTGCATATGACTTCCAACAAATAAACTGAAATTAGAAAAAGAAAACAAACGAAAATTTACAATTTGATTTCCATAAAATTTCTAAATAAAATCCTTAAATAACTAAAATTCAGAATAAATTAAATAAAATTAACAATTTGGTTTCAATGTGAATTCCTAAGTAAAATCACTAAATAAATATAATTTAATATAAAAATTAAATAAATATTAGTAATTGGATTTGTACCCAAATTTCAAAAAATAATTGAAATTCGGAATAAAATATAATAAAATTAGCAATTTGATTTTGATACAAATTCCAAAGTGAAATCCCTAAATAACTATAATTCCAAATAAAAATTAAACAAAAAAGCAATTAGATTTGTATACAAATTTCAACAAAAAATAATTGAAATTCAAAGTAAAAATAAAACAGAATCTGCAATTTAATTTCCATACAATTGCAAAGTAAAATAACTAAATAACTAAAATTCAATATAAATTAAATAAAATTAGCAATTTGATTTGTATACGAACTCCAGTAAAAATAACTAAAATTTTTAATAAAAATAAAAGTTATAACAAGGATAGCACGAATTGTGTTGGAGGAGATTCATGAAGAAGACATTGACCCACCAGAAAGCGAACAACTGAGGCTATGGCAAGGGAGATGACGACAATGTTGTGCTGTGCACCTTAGCCGTTTGGTAAGGACAATGTTGTATTGTTCGCCGAAGTCATTGAAGAGAAAGATCGGAGTCAAAGGAGCTAAGGGCTATGATGACGAGTGATGAGTGCCAGCACTGTTGAAGAAGTTAGTGTCTAAATAAGCTCGATAATAGGGAAGCTTTGGCAGAGAGCAGATAAAACTTTGCATTGAAGATGAGTTATAACAATATAGAGCCTTTAGGTAGCTAGGAGTGTGCCATCATTGGTAAGGGGCACGGCGTCACTTACGGTGATGAGAAGATTCTTCATATAATTAAACAGCGACTAAAGCAGGCATACTGACATCAGTGAAGATGCTAGATCACCATGGTTAGTGAGTTAGTCATAGAGTTGGGGTGGCCAATGTTGAAGAAAAGGAGCAATCGACATGGGAGAAGAGAGACATCGAGAATATAAAATATCATGCATGCATCTATACAAAATAGAAGTACAGATGTACAGAAGTAAAGGAGCAAAGAGATCGAAGTAAAGATAACGCAAGTATAGAGAATAGGATTAGGGCCACCCAAGAGAGCGTGACGAGTGTCCCTAGCAGGGATTAACGAGGGTTGCATGTGTATATATTTTGATATTGCAATGGTCAGCATTATGCAATAATTGAGAAAAGTAAAAGATAATTATGTGGTGCAGTATTGTATTGGAATGGGTAACAGCTAAAAGTTTGTAATGGAATGGCTAACAGTTAAGAGGGATTCATCAAGAATTGTGTGTGCTATTGGAGGTTCAAGTAGAAAAGTTGTAATGGCTGTAGGATCAAGGATACCAACTAGAGGGGGTGAATAGAGGTTTTTAAAATTTTCTTTTCTTCTAAATTAATTCTCTACAATTTTAATAGCAAGAATGTAAAGCAATGAAGCCTACACAATTCTAGTCAATAAAAGACAATTCTAACTCTATATCAAGTAAATGATCACAATAATACTAACAAATAAGAACTAGAAGAAAGCAAGTGAGAGATGTACACAATCGATATTTTTACCGTGGTGATCGGAAACTTGCCGGTTTCCCCTAGTCCACGGTTAGCCCGAACAAATCGGACCGGCTCCACGAATTAAGCCGAAACACCTCGATCACTAGAGGTAGCTTTTCCCCGCTCCGGGTAGGTGAGCTCCGACCTTCACAAGAATATCGGGTCTTCTCACAATCTCCTTTGAGAAGATCACCGATCAATCCTCCGCCCAATCGTCCAGGTGCTGGCAAGCACCAAGAGTAATAAACCAGGGCTTCACTTGATTGCAAATGAGTGCCAATAGATCAACTAATGAATGCAATGCACTATTTGCTCAACCACCTCAAATTTAATGCTCAAAGTGTAAACAAGGGGTGGAGTGAATGCTCTATACTCAAGAAATGTTCAATGGGTCTCTACATACTGTCCTAAAGCAGTGGTACGGGTATTTATACCCTTCACCTACCAAAACTAGCCGTTTGAAACAAATTCCAGAAAATTCAGGGCGAGCGGAACTACCGCCGGCCTAAGGTCGGTAGTTTAGCTCCCCTATCTGGCGCAGTAGAACGGCTATGTCAGAGACTCTGCAGTGACCGTTGGAAAGTCGGCGCGGTACTACCGCCGTTGTAAATTCTGGTACTACCGCTCTGCGCTAGTTCCGTAAAGTCGGCTCGGTACTACCGCTTGGGTTGAACTCCCAAACTTGGCGCTCTCTGGAAAAAAAGGCTCCACTCGGATTTCGGAGCTTCCGGTCGCCGGTAGTACCGATTTTGGGCGCAGAACTTCCGCTCTGCGGTAGCTCCGACGTTGAAATCTGCGGTACTACCGCTCTTCCAGACAGAGCATAGATTTGTTTTTAAAACAGATTGTTAATGGATGCATGCTTCTAGTTTGATCCAAATGGCACAAAAATTTTTCTATCAAGCTACTTGCCATGATCCCTCTTTGTGGTACGATTATTTAACCTATAATCCGGTCTTCCACCTTTTCTCCTAAAACCGGTAGAAATGAAAAGGGATTCTATTCTAAGTATACCTTTGCCTTGAGCCATTTTTGATCTTCACATTCATCCTTTGGCTTGCATCTTGTTAACCATATATGGACTTAACCTTTACATACTCATTAAACACGTTAGTCTCATATTCACATAAATTCATTAATTACCAAAATTATTTTTAGGGGCCTAGATGCTTTCAATCTCCCCCTTTTTGGTTTTGATGACAACACACCGTTTATGTGGAAAATAATGTTTTTGAATATAACACTTGTTTGACAACTAGTTGTATATTCTATCGTGACTTTAAATGAGAATAATTCTTGCAATGAGATTTGTTTTAGCTTTTTTGTGAATCATCTCCTTTTTTAAAGTCAAAGTGAGGAGAAACTCCCCCTAAACATGTGCATGTATATAAAGAGGATAAAAACATCACATATGAGACAAGATGGACGTGACATGGAGATATCATAAGAATGGACATTAAGCGATTAAGTCATTACAACCAAAAGTCATCCATAGGCATAAACGAGCATAATGTCATTACATCCAAGCATCCAAAAGCAAAAAGTAAACAAGGTTCATTACATCCCAAAAATCATAAATAAAATAAGACTTATACCCCCAAAATCCATCCCAGCCCCAACTAGCCCATCTTGTCCACCTTCTCCACTCTTCTCCCCCTTTGGCATCAAGTACCAAAAAGAGCTACTTCTGAGGTCCTGGAGGAGAAGGGTCGCGACGACGGCGTCGAGTGTAGCGCAGGGGCGACGAAAAAGACTAGGACATGGACTACTCGATTGCTGCAACTCGGCCATCTAATGAGGTCATCCCCCATCCAAAGAGTCCATCCTAGAGGTCAGGGAGGTGAAGCCCTCAGCCTGGGAGTCTCGCAGCTGAAAGATGGCAGCATAGATCTGAGAAAGAGAAGCCTCCTCGGGCTGAGCTGCTGCCGCTGCTCCTACTGCTGAAGATCCTCCTGCTGCTGGATCTGACAGCCGAGAGCAAGCAGATGTGGGGATAGGAGGCTCAGATCTAGGCTTATATGATTTGTGCACTCCTCCATATCCGCCTCGGAACTCATACTTCCTCTTAATTAATGCCATAATGTTGGGAGCATAGTTGATGCGCTTAATCCTGTCATTTTTGGAAGAAGCAATCTCCCTGATGATCACATCAACTACGTCAAACTTTGTCCCTTCATGATATAATCAATGAGGTTCTAGGCATGACCTCTAATGGCATCAAAATTTCACTCTTGGGGAAGATAGTATGGTTGATAATTCTGTTCACCAAGCTAGGAATGGGAAGCAGTCCAACTAATTTGCCTGGTATGAACTTCTAAGCAGTGTTGTAGTAGACAGACATCTCAGAAAGGTCGAGGGCTGGCTTGTCGTATACCTTCTCATATGCGCTGGACTCGGCCCTCAAAGCAAGCTCAAAGTCATGTCGGGTTGCTTCCAGCTTCTGACAAACTGTCATCCAAGTGAGCTGTTGGAAGTTAGAGGTGATGTGAACTGTGGCATAGAACTGTCTAATTATCTCCTCATTATAGTCTGACTGTAATGCCACAAGCTGATGTAATCCAGCCCTCTAGACCAGTCTGTAAGTCCCATCATATTTGTCGATGGAATCCAAGTGATCCCAGTCGACATACTTATGATCAATAAATAGTCTATTCTTTCCATACAACTAATCAAAAATCTGCTCCTGGAATTTTGTATTGAACTTGGGGTTGATGGAGTTGGAGGGCAGCTCAAACTGATTTCTGTGCCTGAGTCTAGCATACTCGTCAGCAGAAATCTTCCTCAGGTCGATCTGAGGGTCCTTCCGGTCTGCCAAGTCCTCCTTAGACTCCTCCATTGGTGAGCTCACTACCGGCTCAGACTCTGTCTCGGAGTCTGACTCTGATGCCGGTCCCTTCCCTTTATCTTGTGCAGCCTTCTGAGCTGCCTCTGTGGAAGGAAGAGCAGGGGTTCCTGAAGAATCCCCGGATGTGGCAGAAGAGTACATCCTCCGGCCCGCGGTCCTTGTCCTAGGCATCTAAGAACAAAGAGGAACACTATTAGGGCCAAGGGAAAATAGATCAATTTAGATTGAAAAAGAATAGAATGAAATTGTTGTTCTGTCAGGGAAATCGGAAGTACCGCCGTTCAGGGGCCGGTAGTACCGCATTGTGGTAGTTCCGCTCCCTTTGACCGATTCTAGGTCTAAGCAATGTGCATAAAATTTTGGTGTTTTCTTGGATTGAATCCATGGAATAGGTGTGCAAACACCATTAAACACCAAAACAACTCATTTGCCCTAGAAGAATTGCGCAAAATCATCTACATTTTAATCAAATCTAAATTTTGACCTAGGGTTCAAAAAGGAGAACAAAGAGAGGGATTTGATCCGAAATACCTTTAGGATCGGAGGAGTTGAACCCTTAGAAGATGAGAAGACTTGAATAATCGAGGAAAAACCCACTAGATTTGCGGATCTAGGGGACAGTTTTTGGTGGGATTTTGAGAGGGAGAGAGAAAGAGCTTGTACGGGCACGGGCGGAGTAATGGGCGGAATAACCGCAGGAGGAAGGTGGGCCCCGCAAGAAAACCCTCGGGCTCGGGAGATTTTTCCCACTCAAGTCAGATGCGGTAGTACTGCCGCAAAGGCCGGTAGTTCCGCTCAGTGGAAGTACCGCTTACACAGCCGGTAGTTCCATTCAACGGAAGTACCGTAGGGAGACAGCGGTAGTTCCAATTTTTCTGGAACTTGAAGGAAATGGATTGGAATAAGAGTAGATGCAAATGATCCCTAGTTTTGCACTCAACTAAAATCATTAAGGATCATTATGCATTAAATATTAAATATACAAAAATAATATCTTTAAATAATTTTTGCATTTGATCAAAATCAAAACGCTTTTGCATGAAATCTTTTGCACAAAAACTCTCAAGCTACTTTAAGTGAGCATACATTTAAATGTGCCGTAAATTTATGCAATATTAGAATAGTCTATGACATTTAATTCATTCCTTAATTTGCAAAAACGGCTTTCATATAAAGGTTTGATGAAGATACCCGCTAATTGGTCTTCGGTCCGGATGTGGCTAATGCAAATATCCCCTTTGCTAACATGGTCCCTCAAGAAATGGTGGCGTATATCTATATGCTTGGTTCTTAAGTGTTGAACTGGATTATTGGATATTTTGACCGCACTATCATTATCACACAAAAGAGACACTTTATCAAAATTAATTCCATAATCCATCAAAGTTTGACTCATTCATAATAATTGAGCACAACAACTTACAGCGGAAACATATTCGGCTTCGACAGTTGAAAGTGCTACGGAATTTTGTTTCTTTGAGGACCAAGACACTAAGGGTCTACCTAGAAGTTGACAACTTTCTGATGTGTTTTTTCTATCCACTTTACAACCCGCATAATCGGAATTCGAATATCCAATTAATTCAAATTTAGCACATTTAGGATACCAAAGCCCTATGTTGTAGGAATGTTTTAAATATCTCAAAATTCTTTTTACGCCTTTAAATGACACTCTTTTAGAGAAGCTTGAAAGCGAGCACACATGCATACACTAAACATGATATCGAGTCTAGATGCGGTAAGGTAAAGCAAACTACCAATAATGGATCTATAAAACTTTAAATCTACCGACTTACCTCCTTCATCAAGGTCTAGATGCTCGTTTGTTGCCATTGGTATCTTGATGGGTTTTGCATCTTCCATTCCAAACTTTTTGAAAAGATCTTTGACGTACTTTGTTTGGCTTATAAAGGTCCCATCTTTGAGTTGCTTGATTTGGAGTCCAAGGAAATAACTCAATTCTTCTATCATGGACATCTCAAATTCCCTAGACATCATATCACCAAATTCTTCGCAAAGATCTTGGTTACTAGAACCAAATATAATGTCATCAACATAAATTTGGTAAACAAAGAAATCATCACCAATGATTTTGTGAATAATGTTGTATCTACTTTTCTAATTTTAAATCTTTTTGAAACAAGAAAATTTCGAAGGCGCTCATACCATGTTCTAGGAGCTTATTTTAAACCATATAGCGCCTTTGAAAGTTTATAAACATGATTAGGATATTTAGAATCTTCGAACCCAGAGGTTGTTCAACCAATACAAGTTCGAAGATTGTTCCATTAAGAAAAGCACTTTTGACGTTTATTTGAAATAATTTAATATCAAAACTAGATGCAAAAGCAAGCAAGATTCTAATTGACTCAAGTCTAGCAATGGGTGAAAATGTCTCATCTAATCTAAACCCTCAACTTGAGTATAACCTTGAGCAACTAACCTTGCTTTATTTCTTACCACAACTCTATTTTCATCTTATTTATTCCGGAAGACCCGTTTTGTACGTATCAAATTGTGCTCTTTGGGTCTTTCCACCAATGTTCAAACCTCATTTTGAGCAAAGCTGTTCAACTCTTCTTGCATGGCACTAACCCAATCCGGGTCATCTAGAGCTTCATCTACACGTTTTGGTTCAAGAGAAGACACAAAAGAGTAATGTTCACAAAAAGAAGTTACTCTAGAGCGAGTTTGAACATCCTTACTCACGTCACCCAATATTTGATTTATTAGATGATCTTTGGCGATTGCATTATGAATCTTGTAGGAAGTAAGTTGTTGGTCCTTTTCTTCATCTTCTATGACTTGAATGTTGCTTGTTGTAGAAGAGGTTGGTGGTTCAACTTGTCTTGATGAGTTCGGTGATGTTGGATCTTCCTTTGGCTTGATATCTCCAATTTGCATATTCTACATAGCCTTGTGTAGTTCTTCATCTCCTACATCATCCAAATTCTCTTGCTCTTCTTGAGAGCTGTTAGTTTCATCAAATTGAACATCACATGATTCTTCTACTAAACCCGAATTTTAATTAAAAACTCTATATACTTTACTATTTGAAGAATAACATAATAAAAATCGTTCATCACAATGACTTTTAAATTTTGAAAGCCGAATACCCTTTCTCAAGATATAGCATTTGCAACCAAATACTCTAAACTAGGACATGTCCGGTTTTCTTCCAATTAGAAGCTCATAGGAAGTTTTTTTTCAAAAGACGATACAAATAAAGGTGATTTATGGCATGACAAGCGGTGTTAATAGCTTCCGCCCAAAATTTATCGGAAGTATTATATTCATCAAGCATTGTCCTAACCATTTCAATTAATGTTCGATTTTTCTTTCTACAACTCTATTTTGCTTCGGAGTATAGGTTGTGGAAAATTCATGCTTTATTCCAAGTTCATCACAAAAATTTTCAATTTTAATGTTTTTGAACTTAGAACCATTGTCACTCTTAATTTTCTTTATTTTAAAATTAAATTCATTTTGGGCCCTTGTTGCAAAACTTTTGAAAATCACAAATGCTTCTCTTTTGTCATTTAAGAAGAATACCCATGTATATCTAGAGTAATCATCTACAATGACTAAACAATAATTATTGCCCCCGATGCTCTTATAGGTTGTTGGCCCAAACAAATCCATGTGTAAGAGCTCTAATGGTCTAGATGTTGATATGATACTTTTGGAAGGATGAGAATTTGCAACTTGTTTCCCGGCTTGACAAGCACTACAAAGTCTATTTTTCTCAAACTTCACATCTTTCAAGCCAACAACTAAGTCATGTTTGAAAAGCTTTTTAAGTTGTACCATACCCACATGACCTAGTCTCCTATGCCATAACCATCCTAAAGAGGTTTTTGCATTTAAACAAGTTTTTAAACAAGATTCATTTGAAGTGAAATCTAGTAAATAAAGATTTCCAAATCTAAAACTTTTGAAAACAAGTTCATTTCCATTTTCTTTTGAAATAATTATATTTTCTTTAGAGAAGGAGCAAGGATACCGACTAGAGGGGGGTGAATAGGAGGTTTTTAAAATTTTCTTTTCTTCTAAATTAATTCTCTACAATTTTAATAGCAAGAATGTAAAGCAATTAAGCCTACATAATTCTAGTCAATAAAAGACAATACTAACTCTATATCAAGTAAATGATCACAATAATACTAACAAATAAAAGCTATAAGAAAGCAAGTGAGAGATGTACACAATCGATATTTTTACCATGGTGATCAGAAACTTGCCGGTTTCCCCTAGTCCACGTTGAGTTTAGCCCGAACAAATCGGACCGGCTCCACGAATTAAGCCGAAACACCTCGATCACTAGAGGTAGCTCATTCCCGCTCCGAGTAGGTGAGCTCCGACCTTCACAAGAATACTGGGTCTTCTCACAATCTCCTTTGAGAAGATCACCGATCAATCCTCTGCCCAATCGTCCAGGTGCCGGCAAGCACCAAGAGTAATAAACTAGGGCTTCGCTTGATTGTAAATGAGTGCCAATGGATCAACTAATGAATGCAATGCACTATTTGCTCAACCACCTCAAATTTAATGCTCAAAGTGTAAATAAGGGGTGGAGTGAATGCTCTATGCTTAAGAAATGTTCAATGGGTCTCTATATATTGTCCTAGAGTAGTGGTACGGGTATTTATACCCTTCAGCTACCAAAACTAGCCGTTTGGAATAAATTCCAAAAAATTCAGAGCGAGCAGAACCACCGCTGGCCTGAGGCTGATAGTTCCGCTCCCCTATTTGGCGCAGCAGAACGGCTATGTCAGAGTCTCTGTAGTGACTGTTGGAAAGTCAGCGCGGTACTACCGCCGTTGTAAATTCCGGTACTACCGCTCTGCGCTAGTTCCGCAAAGTTGGCGTGGTACTACCGCTTGGGCCGAACTCCCAAACTTCCCAAACTTGGCGCTCTCTGGAAAAAAGGTTCCGCTCTGCCTCCGGAGCTTCCGAGTTCCGGAAGTACCGCTCTGGATGGTACGACTAACCTATAATCCGGTATTCCACCTTTTCTCCTAAGACTGGTAGAAATGAAAAGGGATCCTATTTTAAGTATACCTATGCCTTGAGCTATTTTTGATCTTCACATTCATCCTTTAGCTTGCATCTTATCAACCATATATGAACTTAACCTTTACATACTTATTAAACACGTTGTCTCATATTCACATAAATTTATTAATTACCAAAATCATTTTTAGGGGCATAAGTGCTTTCTATAGCGAGTAGAGATAGAAGATACATGGTTCGGTGAGACAACCGGCGGTGAAGAATTATAAGTTCACGGTTGGTCAGCCATAATGCATTGGTGTATACGTAAGCAATTTACTCTTCTATCCCGAAGTGATCTGTCACCCGATACTCTCTGAAAACAAATATTATCTGTTGCGAAACAACACTCTTCTCAGCGTCGAAAACATTCTCTGGCTTTCTCTTTCAGACGGTTGTGATAGGATCAGCGTACTCCAATACTTAAAGCGAACAACGAGGATCCAGAGATGGCCACATTATATACTCTATTTAATTATCATGGTTACTTTTTGCTGCATGATCGTGTCACACTTGGATCTTGTCACGGGATGCTTACAATGCTAGCTCCAGGAAACTAATCCCCTTTAGAAGTTGTAACCACTGCGCACGCATGTGCAGCTAATTAATTAGTTATTAACAACATCCACCCCTACCGTTCTAATCAATCTCTTATACCAACCCGCCGGCGCCGGCGCCGCCATTTTTGTGGACGAAGGAGAGCTCACACTCCTTGTCGTGGTCATCGTCTTCCGCCACCTCCAATGGCTTCATGGTGTAGAAATGGAAGCAGAGGAGGTAGTAGCCAAGGTTGAGCACCATGAGGCAGGTGACGAGCCAGTAGTAGGAGTCCAGCCTGCCCCGATTGATGTTGTCCTGGAGCCACTCGCCGCCCCGCGTGGCGCGCTGCACCGCCGTGACGAGCACCGTGCCCATGTAGTTGCCGAGGGAGCTGGAGAGCCAGAAGAGCGCGGCCGCGGTGCTGCGCATGCTCTCCGGCGCCTGGTCGTACAGGAACTCCATGTGCCCCACCGACGAGAAGGCCTCCGCCACGCCGTGGATGGCGTACTGCGGCACCAACCAGAACACGCTGAGGGGGACGACGGCGGTCGGCCTGTCCAGGAGTCCGTGGTCGGCCGCGGCGCCGCGGCGCTTGGCCTCGACGAGCGCGGCCGTGGCGATGCCGAGGATGGAGATGGCCAGCCCGGCGGCCATGCGCTGGAAGTAGGTGATCCCGGACGGCAGTCCGGTCACGCGGCGCGCCAGGGGCACGAAGACGCGGTCGTAGAGGGCGAGGGTGGCGAGCATCGCGGTGGTCGTGAAGATGGACATGGTCGCCGGCGGGATCTGGAAGCTCCAGGTGACGTGGCGGTCCATGGTGCGCGCCTGCTGGACGGTGAAGCTGTTGTTGTGCGAGCCGGCGGTGGCGAGGAAGATGCCGGCCGACCAGATGGGCAGCATGCGGACGATGGACTTGAGCTCCTCCACGCGGTGCACCGTCGACAGCCGCCAAAGGTCCGGCTTGCCTGACCCCGCGATGTCCCCCGGCGCCACGATCGCCGCCCGGTCGAAGAACCTGAATCAATTCACGTGCGTGAGTGCGCGCGCATTGCAGAACAGTTAAAAAATCAATCATCCCATCTCTCAACGTTAGCGAAACTGTGCACTCGGCACTGTCAAAGTAACCGCGCACTCCCGCTTTTATTTGCTCTCTTTTGTGCACTGATAATGTAACCGCCACCAAAAATACCCGACATATCTACTACCATTCATGCACGCAGGCGCCGAGACACATCATGAGCACGCTATGTTTTCCGGGGTGAAGAGTGTTGAAGTATTAATTTATTTTCTTGAGAGGAGAAAGTTAAATTGTATTTGAGAGATGTTACTTAGACTTCATCCAAAGGATATATACAATTCATTATACCCTAGAGCTCTCGTGAGAAGCCGACATGCAGAAAAGTTGAGTCGATTGAAACTCAGGACGGCTAGTTCATTAGACTAGCTGGACATGGAGTCACCGATCAAAAATATCAATAACATTTTGACTAGTTAGTGTTGTGCTGTTCTTGTAGTGAGTACAATATGATGTGTGCTGGATAACTTGTTGGGTCATATGGATAAGATGTAACTAGAAACTTGTTTATAAGAGCTAACTAAGAGTGCAAGACACAAGTTAAGAAAGCTAAGGGATAGCTTAGTATCTACATGCAACTAGGCTGGACTTGTAAGGATATGTACAACGCGTCGTCTCGGTCCGTCTTCATCTTCGCTTTTTTGCAAAAATCACCTCGGTTTGGCTTGGAGACGGTCGCCCCGTCGCCTCGCGAGGCGACGGCGAGGGCCCGTGCTCCGAGGCCCAAGCGCCGCGAGGAGCAGCGTTGTACGGCTTTGCCTATTTTGTGCATGTTGTTTCTTGATTGACTCCAAACAGAAATCATGGATGCATGTATGTTTGTACTAGCTCAACCAAAGAATTGGATCCTTTTTTTTTCCTGCAAGTGAAGTGGAACTAAATTGATAGCTGCAAAAATTTTGTAATTATATTTATCTTATTTATTCTTGATCAGTTTTGTATTCAGAAGCAACAAAATGGTATACAAGGATCTTATTCTTACTTAATCATGGCTGCATGTATGTATTAAACACTTTGCAGACAGTTAAACAGACAGTCCATTGTACAAGCTGTCTGTTCAGTCGTCTGTATGTGAGGTGGAATGAACTTGCAGACGGCAGCCTGTCTGTGGGTTGTACATACCCTAAAGCAAATAAGTGTAGCCATTAATTAATGTTATATCGGTTTGATTGTAAGATTCGGTTCGTGAGCTTATAAAAGAATGAGCATTTTTCTTGTAATATGTATATATGTAAGCTAGTTAGCTTTTAATGTATATGTGTAAGAGTTTAAAGAGAAAAATAGTATGAAGTCTTAAATCTCTTCTCCTGTCTGGTTCTTTCTCTTTTTTTTAGTGATTCAAATCCCCAACAAATAGAAGGAAATGACGCGGCAAAACGTGTAGAAGCGGGACGAGAAAACGCTTACGTGAGCTGGTTAGTGTGCAGGAGCCTGCCGTCGGTGGAGATGAGCGCGTCGAGCTCCTTGTCCTGGTACAGCATGCGGGGGTCCTCCGGCACGGCGGCGCTCCGTTTCTTGAACGCGGCGGCGGCGACCTGCGCCAGCCGCGTGAACGGGCTGCCCCCGGGCTTGAGCCGGACGTAGAGCGGGTACCCGGCCACGAACACCACGATGGAGACGAACATGCCGATGCCCGGGATCCCAAACCCCCACCCCCACCCCACGTTCTCCTGGATGTACACCACCACCGTCAGCGCCAGCAGCACGGCGAACCCCGTCGTGAAGAAGTAGAGGTTGAAGTACTGCCGCTTCCGCTCCGCCACCGCCTCCGCGCCCCCGCCGCCGCGGCCGTTCTGGTGCTGCTGCTCGAATTGGTCGGCGCCGAAGGCCACTACACACGGCCGGATGCCGCCGGAGCCGAGGGACGTGCACAGCAGGGAGAGGTACAGCACGGCGAGCTGCCACCCGGTGGCGCGGCGGCACGGGGAGGTGGGAGGGGAGCAGGGCGGGGGTTGGAGCGAAGGGAGGAGCGCGGACACGACGAGGCCGATCATGCCGAGCTGGTAGAAGAGGGAGCCGGCGATGATGGTCCAGAAGCGGCCGGCGAAGGAATCGGCCGCGAGCGCGCCGAGGATGGGCGTGAGGCTGGACGTGCCGCCGAAGTTGGTGAGCGTGTTGGACGCCTCCACCAGCGGCAGGTGCAGCTGCTGCGTCAGGTACGTGATCAGGTTCGCGCCGAACCCTGCCGTGGCGAATCTGTCGCAGATATCGTTCACTGCAACACGGACAAGTCGTCATGAGATTCTCGGCAAGGACTCTGCTTCTTCAAATTGACCTTTTTTCTTGGTTTGTCAAGTCATTTCTGATCAAATTTACCATCACTCGATTTTTGTTAATTAACCGGGTGATAATAGGATTTGATGAGAAGTTCCTTTTGCCAACGGAAAGAAATTACTAACAAACTAAACAAAGTTACTGACAACGGCAAGGCACCGGATCAAGATTTCCAAGAACAGCAAAGCGTACGTCTTCGTGCACACAAAAGACCAATCATATAAAATGCAAGCCACCGGCACAGTGGAGCTCGTAATCTTCGCTAGATGTGTACAGGCAGTTTTGGACTGAACTGAAGTTAATTACCGCCCCAAATGGAAAAATTTATATATTAGATTGCAACCATCTTTGTCCAAGAAACTCTACAATGTTGGCTCATTTCCTCAAATTCCACTCAGAATCTACAGATAGCAAATGCTCACGTAAGTTAACTGCTCAGTGCTCACCAAGTATGAATGGCATGGTCCTGAAGCCTCCCTGCTTCCTCTTCTTCTGATCTCCATCTCCATCCCTATCCCTGTCCACCGTTGTGGTTGCCATGGCACTCCTCCTTGCTACAACGAATATAGTGTTGTGTGGTTCTCAGCTCTAGCAGAGCATGCAGGTCAGATGCTACCGTGGCCTTCACATGCTCCTACATGTGATGCGACGACGGAGCCACCTATATATAGACACACTGAGTCTGCACCTGCAGCCCAAGGGAGTGAGGGAGACCGACCGCCCGTCACTGTACAGTCCTAGTTCAGACCAACTGAGCTTACGGTTTGGCCTTTTATCAGATTTAAATACTCCGTGAAAAGAAAATGAAGGGCTTGGTCTCTAGGAAATCAACACAGTGGTGGTCTTGTCAGCATTGTCCAGACCGGGTTCTTTTAGTGCCAGTCGATTGATTGTATCGAACTAGGAAAAGAACTTCCAGAACCCTCTCTATTTGCCATTGTAAAAGATTATTCCAAATCATCTTTTTTGGAGTAGAGGTGACAAAAGGTTTTGCTGAGAAACACTTCAGTCAAGTTTATCGGTACGTCGAGCCAGCCAACTAGGTTAGAACTAGGAATCGAGCCATGCCAGGGCCGGCCAACCTCGGCCACCAAACATCTTCGAAAGCGTCTCCCATATACATCTTCGAAGCCTTTGCAGCAATAATGGGCGGAAGAGGTACAAAAACCGGCAGCTAAAATGGAATGCGCGCATCAACTTCACCGAAGAGCACATGCTATGCATTTCACGGCGATGGAGACGCACGGCTGCACTGCTTTTACCATCTCCTTCGAGGCCATGTCACGGGGGACGTTGGTACATGTTGGTGTCAGGTTGTGTTAGCCGGACACACCGCAGCTCACGGCACTGACGGCAGTGGTACGTACCACACAAGCACAACTAAGTATACGGCCGGTCGGCTGGTGGGTTTGGTCATGATATCACAGTTGTCAATACGGTAACAAAAGGTTATACCGATTTGATTTTTAGAACGGTACGTTTCGATATCGGCTCATACCAACGTATCATTTTTAGATTTAATATAATAATACAAGTATATATATTTATAAGTATATATATAATTGTTTAATTATATGTATATAAAATATCACTAATAATATTATTTTAAATATATAGTAATACAATTAAATATAATATATAATTCAATAGATGATATTACCAATTCAATAGACAATATTTTCAATTCCGTGGGTACCGGCTGGTATTCGACTGGTATCAAAGCCGGTATAACCGGTATTGGTCGGTATTTAGGCCGGTACGGTGCAGGTTTAGTACAAGCTATACTGCGACGGCATCGAACCAAAGGGTGACCACGGTGGGTAACTGCATGTTAACCAGCACTGTAGTAAGTTGGATGAGTTCAGAATAGGTGAGATCCTAAACTAATCTATGTAGAAGAGAACTAAGATCTATGTGAATTGGATTGGAATTTATGCTATGCTGCACCCATCCAAACAGAGCGTAGATTGTTTTTTGCACCCAAGTGAAATATTAACCCTGTGTCTTATCTATATTTTCATGAAGAAGGGTTGGGTCCAATGCGTAAAATGCTATTGCAGTCATGAGAGTGAAACATTCGCGGACTGAAAAATACCAATCTAGTGATTCTAACAACGGAGAAAATTTGACAAAAACAGTACCATAAATTTCTAGCACGATTTTGAAACTATAGATGTTATTTTGTGTTCATTGCTCTGTGGAACAATCCTGCCATGTATACACCCGTACTTTGGATGCGAGTCCAATCAGTGAAGCAGTGCAGCGTGGCACTATTTGCTCACTGCCATGCCTAATTACAGCCTTAAATTAAGGTTTAGTACAGTCGTAAGTCGTAACAGTTCTAGTGCCATGCCTAGTTACAGTAGTTTCAGGTGTTGGATCTCCATTTCGAAGAAGGAAAAAAGGTGTAGATACGTAAATGATTGCTGGTTTTGCACTTCGCAACAAGTCAGGAACTAATCATTGAAATTCCAACTTGTGGCGCCAAAAGTCTTTCTCAATTTGATTCAAAAATGAAAAACATCGTTCTCAATATTTCCGTCTGATGCTGATCAAGCTTTCGTCAGAAAGTCTAATTCGCAACGCAGTCTGATGCTCAATAATCATATTTTTTTTGTCTTCTGCGTGCTAATTAGTAAGGATTGCTTCGATCCACCCCCTCGGTGAAAAACACTTCTTCGTGCTAATTAGTAAGCCTTGACATGGATCACGATTGCCAGGCAGCAACGGTGGTGTACAGTAAGAAGATACTTCCAAACAATTTTGTGTGATTAACTGCAAGCTGCAGATTTTTATTGTCGCCTGAGTCAAAGATTACTGCTGATAAATTCTATTGGTCCAGCAAAGGAAAGAAAAGGAATGAATGCTAAGTTCGATTGCCCGTATCCACACTAAACACACACCGATTGAAAGACCAGTGCTTGGCTTTCTACATGTGCCGACATTATCAGTGCTGTCAGGACGAGAGAAATGGTGTAAATTATCACAGTATGACAAGGTTGACTGACGATGCATCACGGGCAAACCAGCCAAATCGTTAAAGAAACAATGGAACTGTAGAAAGTAGAAACTCTAAATCTAATTGTATTGAGACAAGTTATATCAGTTCAGTCAGAAAAGACAAGTTATCCTGTACTCTATGCACTGAGATTTGACCAATTTAGCATACAATGGATTATTGAATTCTCTTAGTGATCGGTTTGAGGACAGACATTCTTGGATCTAAGTATTTTCTTCAAAGAGCATCCATCCAAGAAAACCAATTCAAAGAAGATAGGACTGCCAGAAACACGTTCACAAATGACGTGTTTTTGGAGGCCGATTCTAAAGAAGAATCAGAAGTTGAAGGTGAAGGAGAGCTAGATATTGTCACTGCTAAGTGAACAAGATCATCCAGAGCTAAACCATTTATCTGTCTATTACTGAAGCTATTTGCGAAGGAGAATTGAGCAGAAGAGGTTAAATTCTCATTTGACGTTACCAAATGCAATAATATCTTTAATTTGCTCTTGCAAGAAAAAAAATAGGCTACTAGAAGGACACTCTATTCTGCATATTGCAAGTGGCATCATTCTTGGCCGCACAATACCCAACCATTGCAATGACTCAAGCCTCAGATTTATTCGACTATAGAAGAATGTTATCTAAAATCTATCGAGGAACATACCATGACAGTGAACATTGATCCTTTCCCAGTCAACATGTTCAATGTAGATGAAAAAAGAATCTTGATCAGAACCAAGGATGTTGAAGATGACAAAAGCAAGAATATGGTCATCATTGAAGTGTTGACTGGAGAAAAGGTCACAAAGAAGGTCACTAAGGAGATAAAATCTAATGGCACCAAAAGTTTGAAGGCTATTGTGAAATCATCCTCAAAGTTTGATGATCCTTCTATCAACAAAACATGGGTGATTAAAAAGCTCAAAAGGAACAAAGCCAACAACTAGTATGAAGGAGGAGAATTGACAATCTTACCTTCAAGATTGGCGAAGGAAAAGCTGAAGTTCAAAGATTTGTTAGCTAAATACCAATGCGAAAGCCAGCAAATTCAAAGTAGATGAAAAGCTGATTCTCAACAGAGTAATCAGGCAAATCAGCAGCACGCTTCTCAATTAATAGAACAAAAATGATATCACTCAAATCACCAGGATTATCAGTATGGGCCTCCAAGTAGTTGGTTTCACCAGTATCAGGAACAAGCTTGCAAATGGCAATGATCGGCAAGGAGTTATCGTGTGACTACATATCCACCATGGATGTGGTTTCCACCTTGGATGATGGTAGATTCTTTTAGGAATAGTGAATCTGGTAACAACTGACAATCTGTACATGAGCATCTCGTTTATCCAAAAGATCAAAAAGATAGTTCTTCTTCTAGTACTGGTCGCTCTACCAAAAGGAAGAATGATAAATCTTCTGATATTAATATTGAGTTTCAATTTAGCAAAGCGGTTAGGCATGATAAAGGAAAAAAGCCGATTGATCGACTGGTGAGAAGCAAGACAGAACAAAAACCAAAATAGATACCAACTGGGCTCACTAAATCACAAAGACGTTGGCTACAAAGACTCAGAAAATAGGAAGAATGTAAGGATGCGGCTGAAAGGTTGCAAGACAAAGCTTTCAATGAAGCAAAGCTTTGGAATGAACCTAAGAAATTGTGGGGCATCTAAAGTCCATCGTTCAGACATCACTAAAAGTCAAAAAAGTTAAGATATCATCCTAGCGTATGGATTAGTACTTGAGTTGGCCAAAATAATATCAAGCTAGAGAGCCAATTAGTTTTTAGAGTGATTTGATCATTCTTTTGGATTGTGCAAAGTATCTGCCTAAGACCTGCCGAGTTGGATAAAGTTAGATTTGTGAAATTGAGAAAGAACTTTTTCATTAATATTGACCAAATAGCGTGGCCAGTCACATTTACAAAATGACTGGAATCCTAAACAATGTTGGCTTGAAAGCTGATTACATAAAATCTAAAATTGCCTTTACCTTGGCCTTCTGACTTTTGTTGGCTGTTGAAGCTTTAAGAAGCCAATCTGGGATAGGGATATGGAGGTTTTGGTCAAACACTTCCAATTGTTCGTCCAGGTGGTCTGCCACTTGTCGAAGTTGTTGTCTTGTCTACAGCAACTGTCATTGACCAGAAAAGATCTGCTTCGTCTGCTAGTTGGGATTGAAGTAGTCAATAACTTGGTTGAGTTCCATTCTTGTAAATACCAGCATTGGGGATCTGAAACCTAGGTGCACAAAGGTAGCCGTGACCCTCTATGACAACTGGATAAATCGTCTTTGGATGTTGGCAATGGACAATGATAGGGAATCGAATCCCCCATCGAGGATCCACAATGCTTCTTCAGCTTCATTTGTTGCTTAACGTGCAGTGTGATGTTGAGCTTCTGTAAGACCGAAATGGCAACAAGGGGGGGGGGGGGGGGGGGGTGAATGGTACCTTCAAACCTCCCCAAGTATTCTCACAAATTTCTTCTCTCATAGCTATAACAGCTCTGAAGAAAGAGGAAGTTTGCTTACTGGATGCCGAAAATAATTTTGCCAATTAACCGAAGATAACCAAGAAAGAGACAAAACTAGACCGACATAATCTTCTCTAAAGAACAGATAGAAAATAGAGTTCACTGAAACAGACCTGAGAGCATGCGACAAAAACTGACCAAACTGAAAATAGACAAATTAGCAAACACAAAAATCAAAAGAACCGGACGGAAATCAGCAGCCGAAAACGCGTGACCGAACTGAGAAAACGAAAACAGCAGCCGAAAAGGAGAACTGAAGAAGCAGCCGAAAAACTGAACCGAGAAATACAAACTGAAAACTGAATGCAGACACTGTAGAGAAAACAAAAACTGAGCCGAAAAGGGCACAAACTGAAAATAAGCTGAAAGCCGAAAGAAGAACAAGAATCAAGAGGTTCAGAAGGAACTCCAGAACCCAACCAAAACAGAAACTGCAGCTGTCGAAAAGGAGACAGCGCAGTGATTACCGAAACTATCAAGACAAATACTGGACAGGCCGAAAACTGACTGAATTGGCCGAAAGACTTGAAAGATTACAAGCTGCAAATTATCTAGACGGAACCAGAACAGACCAAAAACTAAAAGACTGCAAGCAGACAGGAAAAGCAAAGGCAAATCTGAAAGAAGAAAAGCAATCAGAAATCCTAAAGAAGGCAGACTATAGCTGTTTGAAATATTGTCGGCATAGTAACTACAGGATACGAAAGGGAAAATAGAAAAGATGATCGACCAATAGCTATTCTTCTCAAGTCAATTGATCTGGTCTTCATCTTAAACAGCAAATGGATCTCATGGAGAGAAGAAAACACAGTCAAGAGCAACTCGACTGGAAGAAAGAAAACAGACAGAGCGAAAAGGACAACCAATTGAGACTCTGAACCAAAAACAGAAATGCTGAACAGAAAAAGAGATCAAGCTTCAAATCGCATGTGATACTCAAATCTTTTGATCATGAATCTATTTGAATGCGAGACTTCAAACTCTGCAAGAGCATAACAACTGAAGACAAAAATACAAGAGAAAAAGACCTCCTCAGCCGAGACCACCAAGAGACAAGATTCTTCTGTTTGCAGAAATAGTAAACCCTAGAATGGATGAAACAGAGGAAGTTTATAGCAAACGATCTCTTGGGTAGAAGGCAGCGATTAAAATCTTTTCTCTCGGGAATATACTAGCCAAGGTAATTTGGAGAACACTTCCCAGTTCAGAGACAAAGATGATTTGGGGCTTCTCAAGCAAGAACTCAAACCAGAATGAAAAATTATAGAAGAGATCAGACGGTTAAAACAAGAACACTAAGACAGAAGCAAAAGAAGAGAAGCAAGAAATCAAAACATCTCAAACACAAGGCTACTCAAATGGATTCATAGAAATGAATGATTACATAATATGAGTGTTACATCCAACTCATTACATCTCCCATCGTCTGAGCAAAGCACACAAAGATAAAAACCCTAAAGCCTGGGCTGTCCAGCCACTACTCACGCAACAAAAGCAAAAACTCACACAGACATGGAGAGAAACACCCAACTCACTCACAGACTCTCTCAACTTGCACTAGAGAGCACCCTCTCTATTTATAGCCTCCACTACCGGGTTTACAACTTGCCCTTTACCCAATAGCTTCAACAACTTCTACGCTTTATCCATTTGCTTCAACCGAACCCGCTTCCTCAAGCCTGAGTCAATTTTACCGAATTGCCCCTCACGCTTCTTCCTGGAAGCTTCCTCTTTTCTTGCTGTCCATGCCTCGCAACCACTTCGAGTCCTCGCCGTGTTCGGCATCTCTCGACCGCTTCAACCTCAGCACCGCCTGTGCCTAGTCCGACCATCCCATGCCTCGCCACGACTCTGTCTCAAAGTCCTGCAGCCATCACAGACAAGAAAACATTACATAGCACCGCTCAAGATAATGTAATCACACATTCGCATCAAAAGAAAGTACTCACACACGAGATAGCCCATCGACCGGTTGAAAAGAAAAACAAGTGTCTTAAGCACGTCCGACCGCGTTCGACCTGGTCCGACCACAACCAACTGCACTACGCTTAGACTTGGCACGAACCACACAAACCAAACTCAAACTTTCCTAAAATAGCTGTCAATTACTCATCACACACAAGGGGTCACATCCTCATGGTCTCTCAGCTTCAAGGGTGTCATAGATCCCAGCATTCGCCTGGCATACACTTTTTTTAGATCTTCTTTAAGATTCTTTGTAGTCTCTTTGGTTGTTCACATTTCGCTTTGAGATCATTAAGGGTAGCTATCCAGCTAAAAGCCAAAGTTGCTACTTGATTCAACTTTGCCTCGCTTCCTTCAGTGCCTACTTCAGTCTGGCCATGTTTTCTTGGAGATCAGCTATATTCTTTTTATTTTCATTCAAAAGCCAAGTTTCTTCTTAGAAGTGCTTAAAGATGGTTCTAGCAGCAGTCTTGCTTTCAGAAAGATGGAGCTGAAGATTGGATAATCCATCCATACGGGTTTTTCGCTCCTTGGACTCATCATATTCAGATTTCATACTAGGAAGGGAGAGGATGTTGGGCATAGACAAGCGAATGTCATCTGGAATTAGGGGTGGCAACAGGGCAGGGGTCCCGAGGAAGTCCCCGTGGCCCCACCCCAAACCCCGCTAGCACAGGCCTGCCCTGGCCACGATAAGCTTATCAGGGGAGATGGCCCCCTATCCCTAATCCCTGCGGGGGATTAAAATTAGGTTAATATTTTTACAAAATAATAGTGTGACTTTGTTTATTAATTTATAATTATCTAGACATACTTTTTTTCTTAAAAAATGTAGCTTTAAAATGTATATTCTAACATACAGATTCAAGTTTTAGTTAATATATAAGAAAATAATACAATCTCCTATATTAAAAACTATAATATATTATTAAAAGAATTTTTATATTTATCGGTCCCCATGGGGCCCGCAGTGGGAGGGTGACCCTCGTCCGTGTCCCTCGTGGAGGGAGATCACTCCCGCCCCCTGTGGTGTTATTTCCCATAGGGTCCACCCTCAGGGGAATTGCCACCCCTATCTAGAATACTCAATTAACTGATTTCACTCAAGGCGTACTGGGTTCACAAAGTACTATCAAGAAATCCTCTATTGGAGTTTTCTTTAGGAATTCCCATAATTTATGAAGACAATCCTTAATATTAGCGAGAGTTGTTATCATTGTCAGGGTAGCATTGATCTTAAAACCAAGATCAGAGATTAGAAATTCCATGTCTTCTATCTCTAGGTTATCCATATCGAACAAAGTCGATGGAAGATGATGTGAATTTACCTATGGAGTGATTGAAGTTGGAGGCAAAGAAGTATCGAATATGGGAAGAGTTGTTGATAGCGTGATCGGTATTGTGACAGCAGCTAGAAGATTGGTGGCAGGTGTTATTGGTGTAGAAGCAGAATCACCTTTTTGAAAATGCCTACACTTAGGCTGATTAGTCAGGAAAAACTGGGATTGAATTAACCAATTTTTTAGAATAATTACTCTAGTTGGTCGACACACTCTTTTGGGAGATGTGATAGCGTTAGTTTCACCACTCTTTTCAGTGGCCACTCTTTTGTGAGTGAAAATTTAAAACCGAAAATAGATGAATTAGATAGGTTTTATTTACTTGAATGAGAAAAGGTCAAGTGGTTCTTACTTCATCCAGCAGAAGGGACCAAATCTCTTAAAGAAGGAACATTGAAACCTAAGTTGTCGGATTGACTGACCCGTGCTTGAAACCTAGGCTGAATACCTAGTTGTGGTTCATGGGGATTCGTTGAGGAATTTCAGAGATTTACAGATATTTCCTCTGTTAGAGAAGAACCCTAGAAATGACAACAGAAGAGGCAACATCTAAGGATAGGACTATCATTTTCATGTATGTGCCTCAGAAGTTTCGCCGAAAATCAAGGTAGTCGTTCTTTATTGTGTCTGGATGCCAGACAAAATCGGCTTTTGCTATAAAGAAGTGAACCTTGATATTTTTGTAAAGGTTTCACCTTCACAAATATTAGGGGCATCTGTTGCCACTAGATTTTGGCAGGCAAAATAGTTGACAAAAGTTTTTTTGGGTAGTTGATATGATTTTAAGGAAATATCAAGATTTGCTAGAAATCAGAGTCAAGCATCAGCCATGCTAGAAGCCTCCAGAAGATGCTGACTAAGGAAAGTTAGATGCAAAGAAGGAGCTCATCAATAGGAGATTAGAGATGAGAAGATTTAAAGGCAAACATGGATTCTATCCAAGGAAAGGTTGAGCCAACATAAAGAAGAAAAATTGAAGCATAATCCAAGATTGAGTTGGTTATTTTAGGCTATAAATATCCTGTACTAGTTAACAAAAAAATGTGCACATGCCAACCTTTACTACCATCTTGCATCTATTTTTTCTGTACCTTAAGAGTTGGCTGTAGCTAGTAGAATCTGACCTTTGTAATTCAACCTTGATCAATATTGCTTTGTATCATGTTGATTAATCTGTGCATTACACCTATCCCCTATTTTGAGATTCGTTCAAGTTTGTTATTGCTTTGCATTGATGTTTCGTTAAAGATTGGCTTTTGTTTAGGCTTACATGTAGTTGATTTTGTCGATTTGCTGGAAAATCAGCTGACACATCACATATGCTGCCAAAGAACACCCTTTATAGGGACGCACAATTGATGTCATGAATTCTTCTTGTGGCAACAGGTAAGTTGGCCACTTGAGTCATGGTTGTCAGCAACTGAACCTTAGTCCGACCTCCGACCAGGCATCTAGGAGAAAAACTCATCATGCAAAGATGATTATCATGCTTGTGGCAGCTATCGGGGCCAATCCAAATTTAATGTTATGACAAATCTTATCTCATCTTGTATCTTAATGTGTGCTTAGCATCGTATCTTCTACTAGTGTTATATTACCCGATCCAAACATGATTTGTAGTTTGCACATGACCATAATCAAGTAATCACTCACCAACACCTAGAAGATTGTAGGACCGATGCTGGCAGTCAGAGGGGGTGAATGATTGTACCAAATTTCCCCTTAGGTACTCCAAAACTTTCACTCCAATAGCTATATGTAGCTACAAAGATCATATTCTCAGTGGAGCATTATAGCGGCTGGAAGGCCAATCTGATCGCCACTTGGGATAGGTCTGATCGCATGAGGATGGTAGTCTAACTGTTGGCTGGTCTAGCCACAAGGGTCACTACTACAAAGAAGGTCATACTGGATGCCTCATGATAGACGGTTCTATAGAATCCATCAGTGTTAAGCTGCAGTATAGTTATTTCAAACAGTTTTACTAGTGTGACCATCTATGTTGCAACCAATGGTAAGAATCATCAGTGAGGGCCTACTTACCACAGATGGTTTTTTACATAAATTGTCTATAATACATCATAGACGGTTTGTAATAAAAACCATATTTGATATATGAATTTATCACAGACGGTTTTGTGAAAAGCCGTCAGTGATACATCACAGGTGGTTGTTTATAAAAACTATCTGTGATGATAGCTTATCACAGACGGGTTGTGAATGTAAGCGTCTATGATATTCACTACGTTATTAAATACCCTTGTCCTGACAGATATTCCGTCTGTGAACAGGCAGCGGTTTTGAGGTGATTTGGTGAAAGGAGACCAGAGATTTGGAAGGGTGTTGTGTATCCATTTGTTCTTGGTGATCTAAGATTAGTAATTGGTACTATATATAATGAAATGCATTATATTCTAGCTAGATTTGCGCACTTTTTAGTTACAAGGAAAGAGAGATCTAGCTTGTTAGTTTTTGCTCCAATTTAAGAGTGGGTTTCACTCTTATCCATTTTAATTCTTATTAGATTGGTTTATGTATCATAGCTAGCAACTTTAGATGAACAAATATAGTGAATGACAATTATATGTAAGAGCTAGTGTGCGTATATATAATGGCTACCAAGGAGAGCATTAATCTAATTTAATATTAATTTGTTATATAGATATCATAGATGGACCAAAATTGGATATATGTTGATAATCATGTTAGTGAAGAGTACATCAATAGTGTGTCTACTTTTAGAAAAGTTACCGAGCAGGATATATTGAAGAAGAGGATGAAATTTATATATTATCCATACATTGATTGCGAGAATATTAAGATGTTTACACAGATAAAAACACACTTGATTCGAAGAGGTTTTAAAAAGGAGTATACATATTGAAGCAGTCACAATAAAGAATAGATTATACATGAAGGTAGTAACATCGTTGAGGGAAACAACGATATACCAGATGTCAATTTTTCTTTCGATGAGGATAGGTTGCACGATGATAATCAGGATCAGATGTTGCGAGATGTAGAAGAGAACTATAGTTAGAGAGAGTTAGTAAATTCAAGGGCTTGATGGAGGACTCGGAGAAACTATTGTTCCCGAGTTGCAAGTTGAAATACACAAGGTTGTCATCTGCACTTGAACTGTTAAAGTTGAAGGCAAGAAATTGTTGGTCTGACAAGAGTTTGATAACGTTGTTAGGTCTATTAGTGGACATGCTTCTGGAGGAAAACGTGTTGCCCAAAACCACGTACCAAGCTAAGAAGGTTCTCTGTCTCTTGAGAATGGAAGTAGAAAGAATACATGCATATTCAAAAGATTATCCTGTACCGTAAAGAGTATGCAAATATGTATGTATGTCCGGTGTGCAAAGTATCCTGATACAAGCGTAAGAATCACTCTGTTAACGGTGAGGGCATTGAGTTGAAGCAAGTACCTCCTACTAAGGTAGTATCTACCTATAATTCCCTATTTAAAGTGTTTATTTATGAAATGAAAGGAGGCAATATTATTGTGTTGGCACTTGGAGGAGCATAAGGATGATGAAAAGCTAATACACGCTGCTGATTCTGCCCAGTGGAGGAACTTCGATAGGATGTTTATAGACTTTGGTGCCAAAACGAGTAATATAAGGTTTGATTTTAATACAGATGGAATGAATTCTTTCGGTAACATGGGTAGCCAACATAGCACTTGGCCTGTGAATCTATGTATCTACAACCTTCCTCTTTGGCTGTGTATGAAGCGATAGTATATTTGGTGTCACTACTTATCCAAGGGCTGAAGCAACCTGAGAACGATAATTATGTGTATCTAGCACCATTGCTGAAAGATCTTGTAAAATTGTGGAAGAAATGGTGTAGGTATGGGATGCAGACAAATAGGAGAACTTCACCCTGCACGCTATGTTGTTCTGCACCATCAATGATTTTCCTGCCTTTGGTAACCTGTCTGGCTTGAGTACAAAGGAGCCAAAGTCTGTCCTCACTGCTTAGATGATACCAAGAGTGTGTAGCTGAATAACTCATGCAAAACTGTGTACATGCATCACCGTATAAGTTCATTCCTAAGTATTACCCATACACAAGATGAAGAAATAATTTGATATAAAGGAGGACAGTTGAGCTCTAAGGCCTTTTAGAAGGAAGAGGTCTATAATATGGTTAGGAATATCGATATTTTGCTTGAAAAGGGACATAAATTGAGTACCCGTGAGAAGAACATCCAGAAGAAGAGATCATTTTTTGGGACTTACCTTATTGGGAGTACTTAGAAGTTCGCTACTGCATCGTTGTCATGCACGTGGAGAAAAATGTATGTGATAGCTTGATTGGTGTCTTACTGAATATTCATGACAAAACAAAAGATAGTGTCAACGCACAGCGTGACTTGGTTGATATGAATATAAGGACCAAGTAAGCATCAAAAGAGACCTGTAAAGGGCGAACATATTTCCCCCAGCTTACTACACTCTGCCCAAGGTTGAGAAAAATGAACTGTATTAGGCTTGTATGGTGTGAAAGTTCTGTCCATTTACTCAGTATGAAGAAACTTTTTTCTATGGAAGATTTGAAATTAACTGGTATGAATTCTTATGATTGTCATGCGTTAATGACACAAATGCTTTCTATTACAATTAGAAGTATTTTACCAAACAAGATCTGAGTGACAATCATGAGGTTGTGTTATTTCTTTAACTCAATTTTTGATGGGAATATTTCTTTAACTCAATTGCTCAGATGGTCATCGATCCAAATGAACTAGATGCTTTGCAGGTCCAGATGGTGATGACTCTATATCATCTTGAGATATATTTTCCTCTGTTATTTTTTGATACCATAGTCCATCTCATTATTCACCTTGTGAAAGAGATAAAGATATGCCCTGTATTCCTATATCATATGTACCTGTTTGAGATGTACATGAGAATTCTCAAATCCTATGTACGAAATCAATCTCGATCGGAGGGCAGCATCATTGAAGATTATGCAACCGGACAGGTCATTAAGTTCTGTGTCGACTACATGGCTCTGGTGAAACCAATAGGTGTGCCTCTACCTCATCATGAGAGGAGGTTGGAGGATATCGGGACCATCGGAAGGAAAGCGATCACTCTCGATCTGGGTACGTACGCTTAAGTCCATCACGGTCTTACAACACATGACTGAAGTGTCTCCATACATCGATGAGCACAAAGACATGGTACGCCAAGAGAATCTAGGTAGGTCGAAGGTTTGGATCACGAGAGAGCACAACCATCGGTTTACTGAATAAGAAGAGCATAGTCCAGAACAACAATGTCCACATAAATGCATTTCACGAGCAATTCAATAATGCTGGGCCAAACATAATGAAACGTGGATTGAGCTCCTACTATGGGTTCATAGAGGAGATTTGGGAGCTTGACTATGCACTTTTCAAGACCTCCCTATTTTGGTGCCGTTGGGTCCAACTTGCACAGGGTGTGAAGGTCGACAAGTATGGCGTCACTACTATAGACCTCGAACGTGTCGGATAGAAAGATGAACTATTCGTACTCGCTAAGCAAGTTATTCAAGTTTTTTTTGTAAAGGATCCAGTAAATAAGAATTGCTACATAGTTCTTCATGGAAAAATAAGGATTATCAGAGTTGAGAAGTTGTGGATTAGGAAGAGTATAATTAATTTAACGAGTTGCCTCCATTTGGAGATGGCATCAGACCCAAGAAAGAACCCAATAACGAAGCTAGCTATATGCGCATTGGTCGTCGTGATGGGCTATTTTTTAAAATGAAATAGCCTAGTGGAATTATGAAACTTGGCATGTACATCTATTTGTAAATTATTCATGTTAAGAGTACTCTAACTTATGTTTGTTTACTTTTTTGATGTGTTTGTATTTCTATTGTACTTCATTTTATAAAAGAATACCTTCTTTTCTTATGATATATTGAAAGACATGTTTATTCATGAATAATTCAGTAGTATGTATTGTTGTGTGATGGTTCAGTACAAAGATAAGCTAGTTCTGTTTAAATATCTCTCTATTGAAGTATACAACATAGCATATCACAGACGGTTTTGTGAAAAAATAGTATGTGATAGCATATCATAGATGGTTTTGTCAAAGAACCATATGAGATATCCATATAACAAACGGTTGTTTCCTAGAACCGTCTGTGATATAAATTCATATCACAGACGGTTTGTTGCTAGAACCGTGTGTGATAATATATCATATATGGTTTTTATAATGAACCATCTGCAATATGATCATATCACACAAGGGTTTTTCCTAAAACTGTCTGTGATAATATTCTTCTATATATATAGACACTAGGGTGAAAACCTAACTCACTCTGTTCACACACCCATTTGTTCTCCATCCCCTCGGCGACTTCAATGGGTGATCTCGGTGGCTTGTGGAGGCACCAGTGGTGACGTCGGTGACTTCCACGGTGACCACCGCAGACCTCCGCCTCATCCGCTACTCCTGGCAAGGTGAGCTTTCACTTGCCTAACCCTATTACCCGCCCTCGCTCCTAACTCTAGAATTTGCCTTGTCCACCAACATCCTATCACCGTCCACCAGCCTCTTTTCCTCGATCGCTGGCCTCTTCTCCTTGACTGTCAGACTCCTTTCCTCTCGCCATCTCTCCTCTCGTCGTCTGCTGGCCTCCTCTCCTCGACCACTACAACCACTCCAACCCTAGGTCTCGCCCTTGTTAGCTCTCCCTACATGAGTTGACTGGTCGATTAGCTATTTGGTGCCACCCAGTGGCAATGTAGAATGGTTGTATTGATATGATTAACAAGACAGATGGTTCTTACTTCAATGGATTTGTATGTATTGAAGATTGGTTCACTAGATTTTCTTAAGAGTTAAGAGCAATGCCTGAAAAGATTAATACAACAGTGTTGTTTTGGGGTCTAGGACACCGCTATGATACATTCTGATGTATTCCTTTTCATATGGTGTTGATTTTCTACCATGACTAGTTGTACGATCATGTACGACTCCATTAATTAGAATAGCTTGTTGGATGACACGATCATGTCAATGCGGCAATGATATAGAAATATTATATAAATGGGCTGCTGGACCTTAATTGAATATATATAGATAAACTTCTTTGTGTTATTTATGTCATATATGGAGTCTTATCTATATCAAGTTATGTCTTAATACATGAGCTTCCTTGCTATTTCACAGTAGCCCATTGAATCTGAGGCACCTAATAGTCCTTGTGACATTAACATTTTAGCATGCTTTGCATTCAGAGTTTAGTTACAAAAAGCTTAAGTGTTAATGATGCACTCTACTAGAAATCTATGTTGTGAAATTTTAATATTGTTACCTCATGCTAAATCACCAACAACAATAAGGTGAATAAGCATATCCTTTGTATATTTTGAATTTCCTATTATATAGCCTTTTGATCTAATGATTGCAGTATATTGAGGTGTTGCTTCTACCATTCTAAACATGTAGAGTATTCAGTTTGTGTTTTGTACACCCATACTGAAATGCAATTTGAATGCTTGGTAGATAGCAGCTAAGCGATATGGCGTCCACACAGTCTGCAGGCTTAGTTTCGTTGAATGCGTTCGATGACCAGACCAAAGGACCAAATATGCGAGAGGGCTGAGACATATAAAAAATGCTTGAGAGCTAAATGATCATCACGGAGGTCAGTCAAGTTGGGGTCCCTCTACATCCTAAGAAAGCAGTGACCGTATTCTGGACTACCTGTGGGATTGTTGCAAGGCAACATGTCCCCATCACCATATTGAGCTGGAAGTCTCTAATGCATGAAGAGAAACAGCAGCTTTGGGTGGAGGTCTCAAGGTCCTTCAAGATCAGAGAAGAAGTCCAGGGCCTCGTGCGATGACAGATGTTCCTGGTGATGGGCAAGGCATGGAAGAACTTCAAGAGCATATTTGTCATAAAATACATGAGCCGGGATAGGACACCATTCATGAAATATCCTTTCATCCATTTAGATACATGGGGTGCCTTTGTGGGCATGAAGATGACCGTCGAATTCCATGAAAAAGCATGGTGCACATGGCCATCCAGGCTCAAAACACTCACCCCCACAGACTTGGCACCGCTGGGAATGTGGGTAAAATCCTGCAATGGAGGAGGGAGGACAAGGAAGCAATCCTGCTGAAGGCCTCCCTGCCATTTGCTGGGATCACAGATGTACGTGCCTAAAACTGGTTAAGAGCGAGGACATCTACCACATCTTCGAGTGCCACACCCTTCAAGAACCTAGTAAACCAAGAAGTGTCCTAACGCTTGGTAAGATATTAAACTACCTGACTACTAATATATCCATAACTTCATAGAAACTGAAACAACATATTGTCCTCTTGTAGGAAATGTTGATTGCGGAATCCTCTCAAGGCAACTTCTAGGCTGTCAGGGAGAGGGATATATTATCAAAGGCCCTGGGAAATAAGGAGCACTTAGGTTGCATGTGAGGCATTGGGGTTTACATTATCTAGAGGCAGGGATTTCTAGACGACTCCGACTCATACAGGAGTCGAAAGAGATTGAAGGCCGACCACGAGGAGCACATACAAGAGGAGATTTATGCCTAATTTTTTTGAGAAGCTAGCACATCTGGAGGAAAGGCTAGAGCAAGTGCTCAGCCAGTCACAAACCATCCCTGTTATTGTAGAAGCCAATCCTCAACATCATCGGTGTAGCTGCGCATCCACACACCAATCTAACCAAAGCGCCGCTCGACTTCTGTTTGATGAAATCCAGATAATGCATATCTCTAGAATGCTATAAAGATAGACATGTAGGATGCCTTAGCTAATTTTATATCATTTTGTAGGAGCCCACTCCCTGCAAGCTCCAAGTGAGGTTGGTTGGGTCCATTCCTATTGAGGCTACGTGGGGAATGGTATTTCCATGCCAGGAAGAGACAGTGCTGCATGGTGCATAGCTGGAGCAGGGTTATACCAAGGTCCAGGTAGACAAGTTACATGACCCCTTCGTGGTTCCACTAGAGAAGCCCCCGAATGAAGACATCATAATACTAGGAGATGTCATGCATACTTCTATGATCAGATACATGGAGAGACATTTCCTCCATGAGCTAGGCTTCTTCGTCATGGTCTTCAATGACTTATTCGAGCTATTTAAGCTTGACGCCCTCGACTTCTCACTTTTACAATGCTAGACACTATAAGTGTGTACAATCAAGTTCTACATTCACATAATACCGATAATGTTGGATCGAAATCGGCAACAGAGGGGGGGTGAATGTTGCTTATTCAAATTTTCCCCCTAAAGTATCCAATTAAAATGTTCTTCTCCGATAGCAACAAATGCTATGAAGAAAAAGAGTTAGGCTCACTGGAGACTCAAGTACACAGAAAGAGAAAACATGGCGATAACGCTAAAACAAGGCAGCAAGAAAAAAAATCCTCGAACAGAAAGCATCAGCAGCCAAAAATACCTAGCCGGTCTGACCGGTGTGCAACGGCCGGTCTGACTGCCTGCACACCGCCGGTCTGACCGCCGTGTGTGGGCCGGTCTGACCGATCGGGTCCGGTCTGACCGCCTTCTTTGTTCTGATCTGACCGCTCCTCGATTCATAACACGCAACAGACTGAAATTTCAGAGCAAACTCAAGACTCCACAAAGTGAGAAAATTGGAGACTTCCCTCTGGTTTTCTCAGTCCAGAACTACAAAACTACAACAAAAATAGCATGAAGAACCTAGGAATTCAAGAGAATCCACCTCAAGAGCAAGAAATGAAGATTTTCACTAAAACTTGAAAATAAAACAGTGAAGTGGTAAAATCCCAAATTACTCATCATTCCCAAATCCTTTGATCCTTTGCTTTTGCAAATACCTTAGCAATGATCTAAGCACTTGAAAGCCCAAATCTTAAGCCACTTAATGAAGGGAAAAAGAAGAACCAAGGAACCCCTGCCATGAAACCCTAAAAATATGAAGAACAGAGAGATTTTGACGAGAGCTTGACAAATCACAAGAACTATTGAATCCATCACTTGCTCTTGAAAATGGAATGCCCAAGGGGCCTTGAATCTCTTCCCATCTCAGAGCTATGAAGAATCAAACAAGCAAATCACTAAATCACCAAAAGATCAATCACAGTAGTGAAGAACAGGGAGAAAAAGCTGAAAATGGAATTCATCACAGGGAGCAAGAAATGGAGAAATCCAATCACAATCCTTTTTCCATTGATATTGAGGAAGAGGGATGAATGATTATGCAGGGATTACAACCAAATCCTCTCAACAAGAACTCAAGAACTCCTCACATCTCTCAAACACTCACAGGGAGACAAAGAACAACAAGCACCTACTCACACCAACTTCTCAACCACTAAAGCACAAAGAAGGAGACACAAAGCAAAAGCCCTAACTACTCTCTCAAGCCCCTCTCACAAATCATAAAACATGTAGGAGACACTCCTCCTTTTATAGCCTCCCACTAATAGGTTTGCAACATGCTTTGCCCATTAAGCCTCCAACAACTCCAATGCTTTATCCATAACCCACTTCCTTTAGTGCAGCTTTGCATATTCACTAAAACGCCCCTCGTGCACCTTCCTGAAAACTTCCTCATCCCTTGCCTTCCAAGCCTCGCAGCCACTTCGAGTCCTCGCCGTCTTCAGCACATCTCAACCGTTCTGACCTCGGCACCGCATGCGCCTAGTCCGGTCATCCCGTGCCTCGCCACGACCTCGCCTCGATGTCCTACAGCCATCACAAACAAGAAACACATCACATAGCACCGCTCGATATAATGTAATCATCAATAGCATTAAGAGTAATCTTAAGTATGAAAAAGCCAAAACCTGTCAAATCAAGAGAATAGGCATCTTAAGCACTTTGACCAAGTTTGACCAAGTCCGACCGAAGCCGATTGCACCGCGCAACGACATGGTCCAAACCACATAAACCAAACTCGACTTTCCTAAAACAGATGTCAATTACTCATCACACACACCGGGTCACCCCCACATGGTCTATCAGATAAATATTATAACTCACTACTTATGTATAGATACATGATGCAAGAGACCTAGTGATCACGAGAATCGGTGGGTTTCCTCGACCTACATTTGATTTCTGAGCAAAGCATCACCCAAGACATATCCTATGTCGAGAATTACATAACGATAGGATTGCTTGCTTAGGGCAACAAGGAGTACATACCGGTGCCCTACAACCAGAGGTAAGTGCTTCACTAGTTGCTATACAAATTTTATTTGTACTTTATATGCAATACAAACTTAGGTTTAATGACAATGGCGACATATATGAGTAGATAACACTGGATACTTATAATGATTGTATCAAAGTGGAATAAGATAATATACCTTGATTGCCTACTCAAGAACAACCACGACTTCACCCTTGTGCTACAAACACTCGACAGGTATGCCCATTTCCTCCATACATAACTATATTGTAGTCTTCCCTTCGTTTGTAATGGTCAAGGATAACTTTTTAGAATCACGTAGGTCATTCAACGCCTATGTTGTGGGGGGGGGGGAGGGAGACACAAGGAATCGAGCACTACACTGCAACACATGATGTGATTTCTGATACTCGCTACAACACATAATGTTGTATCACACTTTATAATAATGTCTCTTGAACTAACTATACCTATGTATGTACTTTTATTTTTGCAGTGCCACCAGCAGCTACAAGGCAACTTATGTGCATTTTATATTTGCCGTCATATGCACAAAATCATGAGTGCTAAGATGAATGATCCAAAGTTTTGTCAATCATAAAATAATTATTTCCTAATTATCAATTTAAATATATATGCTTACAACTTTACTCCTCCTAGCGACAGGGTATGATAATCAAATCAAGTACATTTGATCTGAACAAACTCTCGGATGTTCGAGGATGCCTCTCCACCTTCTTCCATGATGGAGGTCATTGACTCGAAAGGAGAGTTTCATTCTGGCGACACCTCTTAATACATGTTCAAACAATTGATTCAATTGTAACTCTGGTGACAATTCTTGAACATTCTTTTGTAATTGATTTTGAGTTATAATTTACTTTGAGTTGTAAATCACTTTGAGTTATAAATCACTTTGAGTAGTTGTAATTCACTTATATGTCATTTGTCTATTATCTACTTGCTTATTTTCAGAAGGCATGACTAGCATTTTCTAAGGCTAGCAAAAAACTAGAAATTTTTTTTAGCTATATAAAGAACTATCACAAACGGTTTCTAACGCAAAACCGTCTGTAATACATAGACTATCATAGAAAGTTTTTTTATTAGCCATCATGACATCCGATATATCACAGATGACTAATACAAAAAACTGCCTATGATACGTGGACCATCACAGACGGTTTTTTGTATCATCTGTCTATGATATGTCAGATATCACAGACATTTATTTTTAAAAATCGTGTATGTTGTGACTTATCACAAACAGTTTGGGAGCCATCTATGATAACCATCTATTATCATTGACATAATAAATTAGATAGTTCAGAAACCATCTCTGACGAGGGTTACAAGCTGTCTGTGATGACCTCATGTGTGGTAGTGGGTAATGGAGGTCTGACCACTACCTTGCATCTAGAATAGAAAACAACCCAAATCCAAACCCTAATCTATTGAACTTTTAGATGATGGCTCTAAATGACTTAAAACTTTGAACACACCTTTTGTAAAGACTTAGAAAACAGATTAAGACAAGAAACATGAGATTCTTGGACCTAGTTTCACTAATTTGAAGAAAATCGATCTAAGGACTCAAGAACACCTAAAAATCCTAAAACCTAAATTACTTCTTGCTTGTGAGGATCTAAGACATGAAAACTTCCAGATCTACTCCCACATGTCCTAGCAAGGAAATCAAGGATTCGGTCAAAAACCACATAGATAATGATTCTAAATTTCTTTCTTAAGAACATAAAAACCCAAACAAGGAACAAGTGAAGCACCAAATGAAAGACTTGATCTGTTACTAGTAGAATGGGTGATTCATGAGTACATGTATGGTTACCAAGTGCTCCCAAAGCACCACCCTTACACACAAGATTTCTCACATAGCGAGGGAGAGAAGAAACTGCTCAAGACCTAGACAATCTCTCTATTTCTCTCTCACAACCTCAACCCTAGCTCTCCCATCTCCTCCCTCATATGACCAGCACTACTTAGTAAATCTCAACCAGCTAAGCACATGGGAAAATCTGTCAACCCCACTAACACGGATTTCACACACTCACCTATGATTTCTCAAAGCATTTACAAGACTCAACCCGCTAACACCTTAGCGATTGATCCACTTAGCCAAACCATCTTACCTTAACCTAAACCACTTTTCTTTTGTGTCTCTCCATGTCGTGGTTTTGTGTAAGGCTCAAACTCGGTATTTTGGTTAACCACCAAAATACTTCCCACAAAGCTTCCAGACATCTTCATATTTTGGTTAGCTCTGTCCTCTCATTCACATCAAAGCATCTTCGCACACTTTGATACGTAGCCCATAGTACCCAATGACTAGCCATCACATCTTCATGCATTCGTTCTCCCCCGGACTATCTCTACGTGCATCGGTCTCGTTACTCGGTACACTACATGCACCAACTCGCCTTTTCACGATCCTTGTTTTCTATATGATTCCCGCTTGAGCCATGTTGCTTCACTCGAATTTACTTGACCACACGGATCTCAACTCTTTCGTCTAGTCCCAGCCCCTTGCCGTCGACTGCTAACATTCTCCAAGCTACCTGTACATCCAGACAAAGCAATCATCTCGAATACAAGTACCATACACTTAACTTACATTAATCAAAGTGATGTATTATGCAACTCAACACAACCAAACACTAGTACTCATGCCGTTCTCACACTCAAACCAACTCAATATCCAATTTTATCAACACCCCAGACATAGCTTGGATACCCCAGACATGTTTAGCCTCTCTCCAGAAACTCTTTGGACACCCCAAACATGTCTAAGATACCTCTAGACATGTCTACCCTCTACAAGCCAGTTTGACAGTTGTGCCATGGCCAGACAGACCGCCTAGCTCTCTCAAAAGATCTAAAACAAAGATAATCAATGTATATCCACGCAGGTGCAGCAGCCATGTCCAAATTACCGATCAAAGGCAGTACTAGTAGTGCGCCACAGCAGGTTCGACCGGGATAGCGACAATGCGATACGGCGAGTTTTGAAGGCAGACACGCTGGTCCTATGTTTCTTCCGTCTTGTCGGCCGGTCCCGTTCACAAATTCTCAACGATTGGAGCACTTAACTCGCTTTACAAGTGTTCAGTGCAGTGTGCCGCGGTGCAGCGCGCTGGTCGTCTAGTACGTACGGGGCGGATCCAAGTGCAAGCAGTGTTGTCACAGGACATCAATGCTTTTGGACCAGGCCTGTGTACTTCTCTCTCATTTTGTATTGATGACAGCAGCCCAGTCTGCCATGTGACCTCAATGTCTCTCTAAAAGCAGCCCACAACCTTTTATTTGGATAATGCTCGACCCGTCGGTGGCCATGGTGACACCATTGACATGAAATTCTAGATCCGCCCCTACGGCGCTGTGCGGCTGTGCATGCCGTCCTGTCCAAACCCAGTATCCAGACACCCGGACCTTCCCGCTTGTTCGGTTCCGGCGTGCGTTCGGACGTGGCAGATTCGGCGCCTAGGCTTTTTCGCTGGTTTGCTCGATCCGGCCGTAAAGAGAGGATTGTGTGCTAGCGACTTCGCGTTGGTGCGGGGTGGGCGTGCATGCCGCCGTGCGTGGCGACCGGCGAGGGGAGCAGGGCTGTGCACGCCGCACCGAAGCCTCCGCGTCGCGTCTTGACCGCACCGCGCGGGCGCGTACGCGGATGCTCCCGAGGAAACGTTGCTGTTCTCGGGCCGGCTCGCGGCACGCGGGACAAAATTGGTGGCGTCCGGCGTGACCTCACCGCGATCCCCGGTCGGAAGAACTTCTCTGAGGTATGTCCCCTTTTGCTCTCAATAGGGACTTCCTCAGATGTCTTACACGCGTCTGGCACAAATCTCCGTGCAGGACTCTTCCCCCTCCCTCCCCTTTTCACCAGAAAGCTCCCACGCGCAGCGCAGGCGGAGAAAGGAAAAGGCGAGCCGAGCCATGGCGAGCTCGCGGCCGGTCGGCGGCGGCTGCGTCGCCGTGGACGAGGCTATCTGGATTGAGCTCCGGGAGGCCGGCTTCGCAAGGTACGGAGCACGCCCGCGGCGACGTGCTCGGCGGCGCCGGCGGTGTCCAAGCGCGCCGCCCCAGGCAGAGCCTCCTCCTCCTACTGGTACTGCTCCCTCCGCGCCCGCGACGCCGTCCTCTTCCAGCTCCGCTCCCGCCCCGGCATCGATGCCGCCCAGGCCTCCGCCGCGCTCGCCACCATCGCCAGGTACCACCACACCAGCGTCGCCCCCCTGCTTGGCGCCTGCCTCACCGGCCCCCACGTCTACCTCGCCTACGAGCTCCCGCCCGGCCCCGGCGTCGCCATGCTTGCCGCCTGCCTCCGCAACCCGCGCAACCCCAGCTTCACTGTCCTCCGCACCTGGCTCTCCCGCGTCCTGGATCTGGTGCGGGTGACGGTGGTGGAGACGGCGGAGGAGGCGGCATGGAGCGGGCGGGTGAGGAGCTGGGTGGACAGGAGGCTGGCGCCGCCGAGCACGTCGCCGCGGGAGCGCTCCGTACCTTACAAAGTCGGCCTCCCGAAGCTTCCTCCAGATCGCCTCGTCCTCGGCGACGCAGCCGCCACCGGCCGGCCGCGAGCTCGCCATGGCTCGGCTCGCCTTTTCCTTTCTCCGCCTGCGCTGCGCGTGGGAGCTTTCTGGTGAAAAGGGGAGGGAGGGGGAAGAGCCCTGCACGGAGATTTGTGCCAGACACGTGTAAGACATCTGAGGCAGTCCCTATTGAGAGCAAAAGGGGACACACCTCAGAGAAGTTCCTTCCGTGAACAAACCAAGTTCTGGGAGGACAAGTGGATGGGGGATTGTACTCTCGCTCAACAATATCCCAGCCTGTTTAATTTAATTTTGAATAAGAACATCAATGTTGATGATGCTCTTGATGATAATCTCAATAATTTGAGGTTCAGGAGAACCCTTATCAATGAAAATTTGACAGCTTGGTCTATTTTAAGATAAAGATGTTCATCAATTGAACTCTCTGAAATGGAAGATAGGTTGAAATGGAAACTTACTAGTAATGGAAAGTTTACTGTTTATTCAATGTCCCTAATGCTGATAAATTCAGATGTTGTCTTTCCTCACAAATTCATCTGGAAAACCAGGATACCCCTTGAGGATCAAAATTTTTCTGTGGTATCTCTTAAAGGGGTAGTTCTAACCAAAGACAACGTCTGTAGAAGAAGGAACAAAAAGAAGAGAGATAGGTGTTGTTTTTGTCCCAAGTCATGAAGCAATTGCCCATCTTTTTATGTGGCATATTGCTTCTATTGTTTTCATTTTAAGCACCAACCTTTATATGAACAATTTATTCATAATGTCTTCACCAAAATAGGATATAACAATTGGAAGAATCAATACACATCATATCTTGATCATGTCAGTGGGGTTAGAAGTGTTCACAATGATGCAAGAAAATCATGTGACTACTTTAAGAATCAAATGTTGATTGTGTCACATAAGGTTTTCTTATAACAAGGAAGCAAAAATCAAATATAAAATTCATATGACTACATCTTTAGATTGGGCAAGTTTTTTCCCAAGGCAAGGTCATGCATTTTATGGACACGATAAATCTTTTTCTTCCTTAAATAAAGGCAATTTTCTAGAGATGTTTTTTGGTACAAAGAAATGAAGGAGGAAGTGAATGTTGCATTTGATGAACTATGTCCTGCAACTACCCACATGACTTGCCCAAAGGTTCAAAAGCAACTTCTAAAATGTTGTGCGTAGGAGGTCACCAAAGTGATAAAGGAAGAAATTGAGAATAGTCTTTTCTTTGTTCTTATTGATGAATCTCATGACATATCAATCAAAAAGCAAATGGTTATGACTGTGAGGTTAGTGAATAATTATTGAATATGTGTTCTATTATTGTTTTATTTGAATGTTTACATTGTTCTACTCAACTAATTATATCATTTGTCCTTCAGGTTTGTGAACAACAAAGAGAAGGCTAAGGAACGATTTTAGGTCTCCAACATGTCATAGAGGAAACATCAGATGCATTAAAGAGAGTATTAGTTGGGATGCTTGATGAACATGGTTTATCTATTGCTAGATTCCGAGGGTAGGGACATAATGGAGCTTCAAATATGAGAGGTGAATTCAATGGCATTAAAAAAACAGATTTGTGATGAGAACCCATATGCTTTCTATATCCATTGCTTTGCTCATTAATTACAGTTGGTAGTTGTTGTTGTCACAAATTATTGTTCATCTATCTATGATTTCTTTGAGTATGTGACTTTGACTATGACCACCATTAGTGCATCTTATAAGAGAAAGGATGTATTGCATGACAAGCATCGTCAAAATATTTTGGGTAAGTTAGAGAGTGGTGAGATTTTTCAGGAAGAGGAAAGCATCAAGAAACTAGCTTGACCAGACCTGAAGACACTAGATGGGACTCTCATTATGCAACCATACTCTGTATTGAGACAATGTGGGATGCAGTGACAGATGTGCTAGCCATTTTGCACAAAGATGGACGTAATCCATCTAAGGCAATAAGTCTGTTGCATATAATGGAGACATTTAACTTTGTGTTCATTTTGAAGATGATGTTGAAAGTACTTCACATTACAAATGAGTTGTCTCTTGTATTGCAAAGAAATGATCAAAAACATTATTCAGGCTATGCCATTGCTTGTTGATGTCAAACATGTTTTTTTATCAACTTTAGGAACCATAGTTGGGAGTCACTATTTGCAGAAAGTCAAAATATTTTGTGATGCAAATAAGATTCCAGTGTCAAATATGGATAAAGGGATACCAAGATGGGGCCGATCAAGGCGGGGTGGGATCACAGTCACTCAAAATCATCATTATTGTGTCGATACTTTCTTTGCTACTATTGATGCTATTACCATAGAGATGGATCATCGTTTCAATGAGATATCTTTGGAGTTGCTTGTATGGTTTTTCTTGTTTTGATCTAAGAGACTCCTTCTCAAATTTCAATGTGGATAATATTACTCGACTTGCAAAGATCTATGACAAAGATTTCTCCATTTATGATCGTGCGGTTATAAAGGATCAATTTGAAACCTTTATTCTTCATATGTGAAGAATTAATGATTTTATTACTTGTCATTATCTTGGAAGTCTAGCTATAAAGATGGTTGAAACTGAAAGGCATATTGTATTTTCATTGATCTACGGCCTCATCGAGTTAGCATTACTACTACTGGTGGCGACAACATTGTTTGAAAGAGTCTACTCGGCTATGAATACTACCAAGACTAATTTGCGCAATAAGATATCCAATGATTGGATTAATGACTTGATGGTGTGCTATATCGAACGAGAGATATTCAAAGAAGTTGATCGTGAAAAAAAAAATCAAGAAACGGTTTCAAAGCATGAAATCTTAGATAATGAAAATGCCTTGTTGTCCTAGATGTACTTAGTTATTTAGTAGTATGTCTTTTGTCTTCTCTTTTTATTGCATCTTTTATGTTCTACTATTAAATCATGGCACTACTGATCTATCTATCTTTGACACTTGATAGGTTACTTCTTCTATAGTTCATCTTTTATTTACACTATTATATTCGATAACTTGGTGGCAAATTGGGGAATAAACTTCATTAGTAAGGTATTTTTCAATGTCCTACTATCATATTCACATATTTGCATGCAAAATGTAATTGTTGCTTTCATTTAGTGTCATATACCCTTATTAATGTGATTGCAATGTAGTTTCAACATGAATTGTTTTTGCTTTTGTGTAGTAGTATTTGCTTCGGGATTGTGAGTCCGCCATACTTAGGCTCTGTTTGTATTGACTTTTACTTCTAACTTTTGCATAGAAAAACCAAAAACTAATACAAACACTCAGGTTTTCGAAGTGACTTTTTCACTCTTCTCGCTATCGTTTTGCTCCGGAGATAAGGCGAGAGGTCACGGGCGCATCATGCATCTCACTCCTCTTGCTCTCATCACGCGCATGTATCTCTCCCTTACTTTTTTCACCACTCGCTCTCTCCTTCTAAAAACTATTTCTTTCGGCTATTATTATTATTATTTATTTTCAGCCAAAAGCTATAATTTATAACCAAAAACCATTAGTAAAAGCTAATATGAACGTTCCATTATATTTTAGTCCTGGATCGGCCACTGTTATGTGACAATTTGGATTATTTGATTCTCTTCGGATATCAAAGGCCGGGGATGTGTCATTATTCTCATAATAAAAAAGTGTGGTTCATGGCTTGTTACAGTGCCGTTGAATACACTTTTTTGCACGTAAATTCGCCCCAATTTAAGAGTATATTTATATTAGCTTCTACTTCTGTCTTCTGTTTTTAGAAGCAGAAATCAATACAAACGTCCTAACTTCTGTAAATCACTTTTATCAATCATTACTATTTAAAATAATTATATCATATTAGAAGTTATGCTGTGTTAAAAGACGACGTGAGGAGGAGGCCCAAAACCCAAAACCAAAACAATCGCTGCCCGTGCAGTAGGCGTCCCATCGCTCGGCTCCAGCCGTGCACACGCACCAGTGCAGCCGTCCTCCAGCGTGTTGCGCTCTCCCACGCGTTTGCCCATCGCCTGGTCTGCGTCTGCCTTGCACGAGTGTGCGCCGCCACGAGCCGCGGTTGCGGAGTTCCAGCGTGAGCCATCCTCGTCCGTCGTCCGAAATCACGCCAGCAAGCCGCTGCATGCCGACAACCACGCGCCAGCGTGTGCAGGCGAGAGCAGCTGGCCAATTGTTGCCGTGTCGCCCACCTGCATGCATGCTGTCGTGTGCTGCCTAATGTATGCATGCTGCCGTGGCCGGGATTAAGTGCCGCACTTGTCGAATTTTGGACGCTTTTGGCACTATAGTACCCAGAAATTCCAAAAATAACACCGGTGGAAACAAAATTCCAATTCTAACCCCCCGCCGACCGCACCATTAAACCAGGAGACGACACGTGTCAATGGTGCGGCCGGGGAGCGCACCACACCGGAGTGGTGCGCTCCCCGACCGCACCACTCCGCCGCCGTACTGTCAGAGCAAATGGTGCGGTCTCCACTCAGTACGCTGACAGGCATCACACAATCCTCGGTACGTGGCACTAAGGACTGCAGATCCCCAGCTGTACTGCGGCACCTCGCCGGGCAAGGCATCCGCCAAGGACTCCGCAAGGTGTATGTACGTCGGATGCACGGAGACTCCAGTGGTCGTAGGAAACAAGACCCACCTGAACAAAAAAAGGATGTATGCCATGAGGTGCGTCCGCACGACCCCCTCAGGAGCGTCCACAGGGCAGGTCATGAACTCTCGTAGCCACGAGTGTGGGACACCAGGCATGTTGTCTGGGATCGGGAGACCGAATCGGGCACCCAGGGCGTCCTTCCAATTCGCCGCCCTGGGGGTGGCACTACTGCTGCACCACGGATGGGTAGACCTGTCAGCATGGACACATCCTGCAGTGTAACAGTCATCTCGCGCCACCGAAAGTGGAAGGTGTGAGTCTCCGGTCTCCAACGATCCACGAATGCGGACAGCAACGCCGCATCGAACTGCAACGTATACGGAACATCCAGCATGCGAGCAATGGGCAAAAGACCGGTGTCTCGCAGCAGGGGGATGTACCGCTCGTCTAGAGGCCAGTGCTCTCGGGGGCCCCTAAGGACGAAACACGGAGGGCCATCAGGCATTGGTGCCCACGCTGTGCATCGGTGGTGGTCATCCCAACGGGCCTCAAGCAACTCGTACGCCATCTCCTGCCGATGATTGAAAACAAGTCAGTACGCAGTATCATGAGAATATGCAACATACATAATTTGCAGGTAATGACAATAAATTGTGAAATAATTGACAACATAACATGAACAAACATAATTTGCAGCGAACGATAACAAATGATACCGAAATATCGAATAAGTCACAACATTACATAATTTGCAAGAAATGACTCAAACAAATTGTACACGGAAATGACTCAGCATAGGTTACAGGATGCACAGTCTTGTGCTCACATCACAACAAAGGCCCGCTATAGTTACAAAACACGGAACCAGCAATGCACAATGACAAACCATGTGCTTCATACTACGGAGCGTTACTTGATGCGGCCTGTTTGGGCACTGCCTAAATGAATGGCCAACCGTCTTGCATAGTCTGCACTTCGGGCGCCGAACCTGATCCCCACGCTGGCTATCGTCCATGTCATTACGAATGCGACGGCTCTGTCTTCGCCCACGACCGACGTGCTTCAGTGCATCGTTCGGCACCCACTTGATCTGCCCTGGCCAGAGGTCCCTATAATGCATGTCCACCCCATACGAATGTAACTCCGTGCTCCAGGTTTCAAACAGGTGCTTCATGTCATAGTAATTTGAGATGTAATGCGTGGACGCCTGGTTCCATAACGCGCATGCCACGTACACGTGGGATCATGGCTTGTGTAGAAGTTGCGGCTTGTTGCACGTGCAAGATGCTCTGTCATCAATCGTGCACACCTGCTTACGATCCCCTCTAGCCTGCCCCATCATGTACTTCTGTCTGAGGCGGACCTCAAACTTCCTCCGTAAGCCATCCATGGTCTGAGCAATATGCGAACAAGCCTTCTCCATCTTCTTGTCCATGTAGGCCCGCGCTACCTCGGAGAATTCTTTGCCTTCGTCCATATGCTGCTTCGCCATCATGGCTCTATTGACGAAGTATCCAATTGAACGGTTCCAGGTCTCTTCAACGATTGCAGTGATAGGTAGGGATCTCACGCCCTTTAGAACACCATTGTACACCTCAGACATGTTTGTCGTCATGATTCCGTACCTTGCTCCGCCGGTGTCATGCAGTAGAGACCACATCTCTAGGTCAGGTGCATTGGACTGCACCCATTGTGTGAACTCCCCAAGTCTCGTGGAGCCTCCCTCCACGGCCCCCGCTTCAGCCTGCTCAAGACGCCTCACATGCTTGCTGGTCTCCTCATCAAGGTGCCTCCACAAGGCATCGAACTTCCTCTTCTGGTTCTGCATACAAAGTTTTTTAAACATCTTCATTAGTTCCTTGCTATGGAACCTTCTGTGGAAGTTTGCCGCAAGATGCCTCATGCACCACCGGTTCTTCATGTCATTCCACTGGAACGGAGGCTGTCTCCCGTTCTGCATCGTTCGCATTGCAGATAGCAAGCCTGCATTGCGGTCTGAGATAACACACACATCAGGCCGATCTTGTACTACGGCCTGCTTCACATTGATAAGTAACCACAGCCAGCTATCTGTATTCTTATTCTCTACAATTGCAAATGCCACTGGGAGTAACTGGTCATTTGCGTCTGCTGCAACCGCGGTCAGGATTGTACCCTTGTACTTGCCAGATAGGAATGTGCCGTCCATGTTAGCACTGGACGGCACCACTTGAAGCCTTCTATTGCCTGATGGAAGGCCCAGAAGACTCTGTCAAGCACAAAACAATTCGGCCCTTCCGTCTCATGAACCCGCTTGTACTTGTTAATGTACGTGCCTGGGTTTGCTGCTGCAATCTGACTCAACATTCTCGGCACCAGATCATATGCCTCCTCATACGTCCCGAACATACTCCGCAGGATCTTCTGTTTCCCCCGCCACACCTTCTTGTAGCTCACAGCAAAGCCCACCGTGTTCGCTACCTCCACCATGAGAACCTTGGGAGAAATGGATACATTTGCAGCCACAAGATGCCTTATCAGCTCCGCAACATATGACGACGTCATGTTGCGGTACCTCTGTAGTGGCGCCGCAAGCTCACAAGTGTGATCATTCAGCACCGTTATCCGGAAGTCCGTGGCAGCGCCTCTGAACCGCTGCGCACGGACCTTGCCAGTGCAGGAGCCGTCGACACACTTCACAATGTAGGTGTCAGGGTTGGACCTGTGCACCCGATATGTCCGGCTGATGTTGACGGCGTATGTGGCAATAGCTTGTTGTGCAGCACTCTTGTTACGGAAGCTCCTCCCTACAAACAGGGTGCCTTCATTGAATCCCCACTCTGCCTCCTCCGCCCGTGGCAGAACTAGGGATTCGGCTGCGATGTCGTCCAATCTGGACGGCACGTACGCACCCTCCGTGGTTACAATACCACCTAACACACCTCCCACTGTAGGTTCCCCTTCTTCCTCCTCTCCTGAACTGGCTGATTCCACATCCTCATCCTCCTCGCTTTCCTGCACCTGGTTCTCAAGGTACTCGTGACAGTCAACCCGCGTGGCCCACCACCTCTCCGCACCTTCATTCGGCTGAAAATTCTCCGCGCGCCTCCGCAGGTCCCCATCTCCCATTGACTCATTGCCTCCTTCTCCTTCACCAGCATCTTCATGACCGCCGGAGAGTAATGCATGATCTGCATCTCCGCCGGCACCAGCAGAGCCACCCATGGCGGATGATTTTGTCCTCTCCACGAATTGAACATACACCATTGGCCTGGCATATATCAATGCGTCTGGGTTGCACACGACCTCCATGTAGTTCGCCCATGAAGCGTCGCTCGTCACCTTTATAAGTTGCCACACTGTCTCCCCTGCAGCACCTCCAACTGTGGCATACACTGCCTCGATCCGTAATTTGTTCCTTGCGGTGTCCCGATCGAATGCGGAACGCACGCATCTCCGTAGCTCCAACAGACTCATGGTGTTCAGATTGCGTGCCCGGATCACAGTCCGGTCACAATTATTCAGGTCTGCCCCGTACGGCCCGTCCCGTACGAGACCACTTCCATAGAACACGAACAAGTCTTGGATGTCACTCTTGGCGTACCTAACATAAGCCTAAACTGAACCCTCTTAGTAAATATAACAGGCAACAACTGTACCATCATACATAACCTACTGCGTACCACATACAAGCGTACCATTTATGGAGTGCGCTAACAAATTTCTATATAAATCAAATTACTAATGTAATGTACTTTTTTCCAATTTCTATTCTACAAGTCTTACTTCTGTGCTACATATGTTACAATTTTTTCAACTTCATAGAGTCTATTTTATTTTTAACTTCTCATTGTATTTTTTACTTTATTTGCAGAGCGCGCTAACACATTAAATTCAAATTTTACTGCAAATCAAATTACATTTTTTGTAATTTCCCTCCTATTTTGTATTATTATTTTACTAATTAAATCACTAATCGACCAACTCATTTTTCATCATTTCTTACTTAGAATTTCTTACATCGATCAAATAACTATATTTTTTTGCCAATCTGTTACATCCTCTACATTTCTAGTACTACTTCATCTACATTTCTAGTACTACCCAACAATGTGCCATGCTTCATATATGCAGCGTTACACTTTAACATAGATTTTTTTTCACGAACATGCACAGCAAGATCTAATATTATTTAGTGATTTTGGTTACAAGAATGAGTACATGTTAATACAAACAGTACAATGACATCATTTAAATGTTGTTATAATCCACTTAACAATGTGCCATGCTTCATATATGCAGCGTTACACTTTAACATAGATTTTTTTTCACGAACATGCACAGCAAGATCTAATATTATTTAGTGATTTTGGTTACAAGAATGAGTACATGTTAATACAAACAGTACAATGACATCATTTAAATGTTGTTATAATCCACTTAACAAACAGCAAGATTACTGGTTACAACATCAGTACAAAAACTATTCACACAAAATATAAATTATAGTACTATACAACTACAAATATTTTATCAAAAAATTTTGCAATATACTACGACCACAAATAACTTCAAATATTTTACAATACAACAACATTACTTCATTTCTTCACATAAAATATAGAATACAACACGATAATTACATAAAATATAGAGATCGTTTACGCTAATTACAGGCTAATCACTATAATAGCATCTTAAACGCATGGAGATGATATTTACCTTTTCTTGAAGCTCACGAGACAATCTACAACTTTCACAATTACGAGAACTTCAAATCCCTTCAAAAATTACTGCAAAAATGCGTTCTTCTTTCCTTCACTTGCTGCCTCTCTTCCTCCCTCTCTTGCTCCCTCTCTTGCTGCTTCTTTGGCTGGAGCGCAAATGCAAGCGTTGCTGGAGCGTTCCAAACGCAGGTCCTCCTTTTAGTGCACAACATACAACGACCACATGCAAGAAAGAATGTAGGGGCCGGTTCTCATGTCTTGACACGAAATCAACAAATGCAGCACGGGGGAAAGAATCTCGCATTCAGGCAATAAAAGGAGGCCACCACGGGCGGCTTTCGGCGGGGTGACGGGACGGCAGCGAGCGAGCGACCGAGAATGCGACCGACCGGGCATGTGAGGAGCGGGGCCCACCCGAGTGGTGCGGTGCGGTGCCGCACCATCAGGCGAGTGGTGCGGTGCGGCACCGCACCATTTGCTTTGGCGTGACGGCGGGCGAGTGGTGCGGTCGGGGACCGCACCACTCCGGTGTGGTGCACTCCCCGGCCACACCATTGACACGTGTCGTTTCCTGGTTTAATGGTGCGGTTGGCGGGGGGCTAGAATTGGAATTTTGTCTCCATCGGTGCTATTTTTGGAATTTCTGGGTACTACAGTGCCAAAAGCGTCCAAAATTCGCACTTGTCCTGCAAGCGTGAACAACAGCCGACTAGACAATGGAGATGGAGCTTCATGAGTTGTGTTGGTTCAATCAAGACTTGCTCGGTGAGCACTAGTGGTTATAATGATTTAATTTCTGTCTGTTATTTTGAGGGTAAATTTCAGATTAGATAGGGTTGATATGCGCATTCGTTCAGGGGAAGATAGGGTAGTAGTTCAGTTTAGTCTGTTGTATTATTTTTATAGGTGGTGTAGAGGCATAATTTGGAAATTTTATCTACTAGAGAGTTGTAGAGAATTTCGATAACTTTCGATAGAATTTTTATTCATGTCAATCCGATGCATAGATTGGGACATATGAATTTCATAGTTCTGTTGTTCGGTAGAGTTAGTCGTGTTTTGTCAGTCTGTGGTAATTAGTAGATCAAAGTAGTAAATGATATAATTTGGGAATTTGATCAACATGAAACTTATAGGTAATTTTATAAGGTTTCCAAACAGTCAAAGAATGCAAATTTTTGATTGATGGATTACGAGTTACGCAATTTCTAACACTACTGTCTAGCATTAGATGACCGTTGGACCAGTCGGAGTAGAAGTGATGTTTTGGGTTAACATAAGCTAGAACTAAAATTTAGTGACAACTAGAAAATTATGGGAAATTCCCTGTAGATTTCAAAAATGTCAATATTTGCTATATTTTCTACTGTAAATTAAAAGATTCAAAATTTGCAAATCTACTGTCCAGAGAACGGTTATATCTGTTTTCCAGGTTAATTTTGGGGGCATAAATGAATTAATCCAGGGATTGTGCCAACTAAGAAATTGTGAAAATTTTTGTGTAGTTTCTGGAGATGGTATGGTTTGCTCTGTTTCAATGAGGAAATTGAGAGTTATGTCATTTTTCATACAAGGATAGAAAGGCGACAGACTGGTATTTGTTGGAAAAATTAGGATTTTCGAAAAATGTGTAGGATTGTTATTGTTTACTTGTGTTTTACATTGTGTTGGCATATTTTGAGAGTGGGTAATCTCTATAGGAGGAGAGATTTTGAGTGTGATACCATCTTCACATCCTTTCGGTCGGCGGATCCAAATGAAAGGCAAGTGCAATGTAGAATAGTATTCGGGTACTTAAATATTGGGTTGAATGATGCCTTGATTTGATTATTTCTTATGTCGACGTTGAATTTATATTGTTATCCGCTTATGATATGATGATGACAGTGAGATTTTGAAGTAAGATGATGAATCCTTCTAATTGTTTAATATGATGGAAGAAAATAGCTATATCACATTACATGATGAGCATTCATAATTCATATTGATGCACTGAGACCCTATATGAAAAAAAGACTACGACCTTGTATGAAAAAGGACAGGGTTTGGCTGGAGATAAAGATTTGGATTGAGACTCTGTATGAAAAAGACCAGGGCAACTCTGTATGAAAAGGACAAGGCAAAGGTGTGTCATCGATGGGTGAACACATAGCTATACCGGTATATGCAGAAGAAGGCATTGAGTTGGGCATTACATTCATGAGAGGAGAATCAGAAAGAACTGGCATGTGCATGTAACTGAATGGAAAGGAGAATTTGAAAGTGAGATAATGATGGTTGAAATGAAATATTGCTACCTTGTATATTATTCTGCTTTGTACTTACTGAGTCATGGATTCACCTTTGCCTCTTTGTTGTTTTTAGGTGAGCAATGATGACGATATGCATGGGAAGGGAGTAGCACATGGATACCTGCATTATTTAGCCTTCACTTCACTTTACACTTAGTCAAGTTTATATAAGAACAATTTGGTTCCAACTATTGTAGTAATTGGTTAACTTGTGGTTACCTTTAGTATCTTTGATTCGCCACATTGCTAGATGTTGCAATGCTTAGTGGTCCTTATTATTGATAGTCATGTTATTCATTTGGTCTATGTTGTTTTAAAATTATGTTGTTTTATGTTGTTGAAACTTATCTTTAAATTATTATGGTATACCGTTCTTATTATCTTGTGTCATATTGATCTGCTTATTGTTTAAAATTGGTAGTTGTAGAGGTAGTGAGTGACATCTTGGGTTTTTGTTAAGCCGGGGTGTTACAGTTGGTTTCAGAGTGGACGTTAGGTCCGTAATGGGAATTTATGTACTTAATTTAGACAATCAAGTAAAACTTGGCCTAGAATTGGTAAACTTATACAACAAAAAAATAATTAGGATGTACAATTTCTAAAATATGACTTAGGCTAATTAATTAGGTTAAAATAAAATTTGATACACCGGTGCACGGTAAGATGGGTTTTTGGGTTAATCATTGCATTGCCATTTCAGTATCTTATGATTGATAGGTATTATTATAAGATGGTTATAAGTGTATTGCATGATTGTTTGATTGAGATTGAGATTTGTAATGATACTGATTGTTTGATTGAGAAAGATAGTGATATGAGAGGTGGAGCTCATGGTTGTGGCTGTGATATGGCCAGGCGGTATCACCCGGTGTGGTGCATGAGTAATGAAGAGTTTTTCTTGAATAACCTTAGTTACCCAATGATTGGGGATGTGTTTCTGTTGGACGTTTTTTGTTCGATCGATGAGTTCTTGGTTCTGCATGAGTTTTCAGTGGTTAGTTGGTTTCAGTGCTAGTAATGAGATTTTGCTATTTTGGTTCCATGATGAAATTGATGTTTTCTAATTGTTGAACTATTCTTGTTGCTTTTGGAAGTTGTTCATTTATCAAATCAACTTTTTGTGGTGGTTTTACTATTTATTGTGAATTACTACTTATTTCTTGGCTCAATATCTTCTTTTTGGATCAAGGAGAATAACTTTTGCAAGCTACGTTTATGTGTAAGGTTTTAAACCCATGTGTTTTTTATGTAACTTGTGTGTTGAAGTTTAATGCCTAGTTTGTGAAGAAAAGAAAATTCTAAAATCTTGTGATGGCTTTTGGTTGGAAAATATTTGATAAGGCATGGAATGTCAAGCTGAGGAAAGTATGTAGTGTATAAATGATTTCTAAGCAACAATCCTTTGTGTGTGAAACTGATTAAATGTGATAGTGTCTTGCAGTAGCTTCAAGATAAATAGTGAGTAGGAGTATGTCCATTGTTACTTGAATTGTTATGGTTATAGAGAAGTATGGAGCATGGTTGAATCGATCATATAACTAGCGTGATAAGAATTCTTACCTTATTGGATGAATTGGATTTTTTTGGTGCCAATAGATATTTATAATTATTTGTGAAGGTTATGCCGAAGATGTGTGAGATTTTTGTCATTAGTAAACATTAATCTTGAATTAATCTTTCCTAGGGATACTCCTTGAACATATGTACATACTTGATTCATATGTTTTTTGCAATGCTAAATTGACATAATGTATTTAAATGAATGGATAGAAATGGTGGTATTATAGTGTGAAATCTTGTTTACTAGCGGTTCTAATAAGGATGTTTTGATAGTTGATTGTTCTAGGTTCTAAACATTATAAGGGAATGTTGAATATGTGTATGTAAAGTTTACGTGATGGCATCTAAAAGTAGAACAACAAATAGGCTTCATAATTAGGATAATTGTTGATTATTAATAATAGTCACTATAGTGTAAATAATGCACAATAAACTTGGTGTTGAGCGTCATTAGGGGTTGAATGAACAAAGTATAATAATATTTTAAATCTGTGAGCATTCTGAGATTGTTGAGCATTAGATTGTTCTTGACTAAAGAATTTTACTAGAATATTATGGTTGTTATAGTAATTTTATGATGCTTTGTGAGTTCTAAAAAAATTTATGATGGGATGATAAATTATCATGAAACAATTTAGTTTGTTCTTGCAAAGTTTGAGATATGGTAGTAGCCTTGATAATTTCTGCTAGGAGTTTGTTAAATTAGAAATTGCATAATTTGTTTCGGGCTGTCAGCTTTCATGGTAACGGTACTTAAAATAATAATAATAAATTAATCAAAATAATGGGTCAACCTTCGGGAAAAATTTAATGTAATGTTTGGAGTTTTGTACTCATAATTCATTTATAGTTTGTTGGCTTCTGTGGTAGCAGTATTAAAATAAAAAACTTTAGTAGAATGTTTATAAGAAGGAATGTGTAGTAATATAATTATTCAACTTGCAAATAAACTTATTGCAACTTGTTAGAGCTTTCTCGTGAGTTGATGTTTTAGTGTCTTTTCATTATTTATGCTTGTAGATTATTGCATATCAAAGGTATGCAAACTTAATGCGTTAAGAATACAACCACTGTGTACATTGCTAGATTTTCAAGATGGAATTTGATCATATCATATAATGAAAGAGAAAATGGTGTGATGACCTAATCAATGTGCTAGTCAACTGAATTGTGAAGAATGATGAACTATGGTATTGATATACAATTTGTTTCTTGGTGAATGACCCCTTTAATTTAGATCTTTTTTTAAAGGTGGTGGGTGGAGAACAGATTCACTTGTTATTGTTTCTTAATCATTTACAACTGAAATTTTATTGTAGGAGTCTTTGAGATTAAAAAAAATGATATTGCTTACTAACTTAGTCCAACTAGAATAATGGAAAAATTTATTGTTGTGGCATTTAATGATTAAAGTTACTCAGATTTCAAAGTTACTCAAATTTCAAAGTTAAAATCTTAATGTAATTATCTGTAGTAACAAAGTGAAGCTGGACTTGCCTTGATCATTGATGGAATTTTCTATATTGTGATAACTATGTGTGTGGGAATTCTAAGAGTATTTGTCCCTTAAAATAACTAAGCTGATGGGATTTAATGGGAAATCTATACTTAGGTGTAGTTGAAAAAAGGTACTCTTGTGTGGGAATCTTGACACCAAAGTTTTTCTAGATTTGTAATGGTGTGACAATGAAGTTGAGTTTAGCCTTGAAGGCAAATTAAAAGAAAATGTGTAATGCAAGATATGTGATGTTTTGGTAATTTATGGCTCAACAAAAATTATACCTTAAAGTCAAAGAAAGTACCTTTTTCTGGGGGCAGTGATATTTAGTTTTGGTTCCTGTTTACTTTACGTGTTTTGTCCAATGTTATTTGAAAAGGAAAGTGGTTTAATGGTGATATGGATGATCATTTTCTTTGCTTAAATTTTTTTGTTATTTTGCGCACTGGTGCGATTTCATCTTTTGATTTATGCGGTTCTTGATGCATCTTGTTTATTTGGAGTGTTGAATAATTTCTTAGTGAAACATTGTTTTCAGAATAATTCTTGAATGTATAGTGCTTATCTTAGATAAGAACAATTTGGTTCCAATTATTGTAGCAATTGGTTAACTTATGGTTACCTTTAGTATTTTTGATTCACCATATTGCTAGATGTTGCGATGCTTAGTTATCTTTATTATTGATAGTCATGGTATTCATTTGGTCTATGTTATGTTTTAAAATTATGTTGTTTTATGCTGCTGAAACTTATCTTTAAATTATTATGGTATACTGTTCTTGTTATCTTGTGTCATGTTAACATGTTTATTGTTTAAAATTGATGGTGGTAGAGATGATGAGTGATATTTTGGACTTTTGTTAAGATGGGATGTTACAGAGTGAGTAGGACCCCATTCCTTAAACATCTCCCTCTTGCAAATCAGCGAGCCAGTGAGGTAACCTCCTCTGGGCTAGTACAATGCGATGCATGTGTAGCTGAACAAAATGCAGCACATGCTTGATTGACTTTTTTTTTTGTCAAGTTACACACTCTAAAAAAACCCTCTATATCTTGTGATTCACTGAATTCGTTTAATGAATTTAGCATATCTCTTGTCTTTTATTTTTAGCGAATCTCCAATGCGTAATAGTTTCAGAAGAGAGTACCATATCAGTTGAAGCTACCATCCAAAAACCCCATGCTAATGTATAATAATCTCAAGATGGAATTACACTGCCTCCAAATAAACACACATAATGACGGACCAAACGAGTTAAGCTATGGGAAGTTACCAACAAGTCTTTGGATAATCCTGTTAGAAATTGGCCCATTTTTTTATTGCCCATTTCCTTAATTCCAAAGCTTGCATGGTTTAGTACCATATTGCTAAGGAAAGGTGAGGAAGACCGATTTATAAGGTGGATTCCTCACCACTCCTTGAATATGGATAGAGATGGTATGAGAACGATTCTGTCTAGTCACACGCACGCGCGTATTCGCGTATTTTCGCGTTAAAATCGCGTGACTTATGATTTGTGACTTGTGATTTGTGACCGTGCCGTGACGTGGCACGCCACTTGGCAGACCAAGTTCATCTTTATTTTTTACTGAACTCTGCACCTCACTCTCTCTGTTTGAATGAGATTCAAACTTTTGAATTTGAGGCTTAATTGGGTTTTGATGACAGGCAGTTACCAGTGGGTAAATCACTGGTTAAATATTATCAGTTACCAGTGAATTATTGAGGAGTGAGCAGTTATCAGTGAATTATTTCAGTTCAATGGGGCAGTTACTAGAGAGTAATTTGCATATCTTTATATACCTGGAGACGTCCAAGGTATAGAGGTAAGAATCTCTCACTGCCAGCATCTCTTACTTCTGCCAACTTGTGCTGTTATACTGCGCCGTCTGGACTTCGCCAACCTTTCTTCTCGGCGTGCACCTGGAAGGAGGGAGGGCGGTTATCTCTGAACCATTGCCGCAGAGAGTACTTGCACTGGGCGGTAATAACGTTTCTGGGCAGCGCATTTGTGCGACCGCTCCTGCACTGCGTCATCTACGTTCTGCACCGCGTCAAGCCTGCATGGCTTCCTGTTCTTCTTCAGGCTAACAAGTAAGTCGTTCGCGCGCACGTACGACTTTGTTACTATATTTATCTTGAGTATTTTCTGAAGTATGATGAGTAGCCTGCTGTTATTAGTAAGTTTTGCATCACTAGTTTATTGTATTTGTCTCATAAAATTTGGGATTAAAATATTGCCCACATTTGTAACAAATCCTGCTGATCAGCCATCTTTCTCCTACATGTGTGGGTAGCCTAGGTGACCACTGGAGATGATCACAATATCACACACCTTTATTTTTACTTTTATTTTTCTTTTTTTGATAGGGTCACACACCTTTGTTGGATGATATAATTTCTAATTGGGCCGCGCTGAACCAAACCGGAAAGGTGGAGCAACTTGGCCCATTTAAATTTCAGGCCACGCAGTTCGAGAACCAGGCCGGGCCATGGAGCGTGACCCTCTTAGCTTTACTTGAGCCCCATATGTATGCCTTCACCGAATTTGTGTCCCGTATAGTCCTATCCCTATATTGTGGCCCCAGCCAGTGAGTTGGCCGAGCTAGATTTCCCTTGCCATAGTATGGGCCGTATCTGACGAACTGAACCCAGCCTACTTGTTCCGTACCTCTCACTTAGGCCCTGTTCAAGCTGCGGCTGATGGAGAGAGAAAGATACTCGCATATAATTTTAGTCGATATAAATAAAGTCGTTACAGTGTTTACTATAATCGATTAGTAGACGCCGCCTTGAAAAGACACTCTGTTTAAAAGCTAGATACTGTAGAAAATCTAAAAGAAGAGGCGTGGCTGATGACTTTTGGCTGAAAATAAATAGTAATTTCTAAAAGAAATGGCATCTAGAAGGAAGGGTGAATGGTGCGAAAAGTAGAGGAGAGATACATACATAAGATGTGAGTGAGAGGAGCGGCGTACTTGATACGCTTGTGATCCTCTGTTTTATTTCTGAAGCAAGATAAGAATGAAAGGAGTGAGAAAATCGTTTTGGAAAGCGAAGTATTTATATTATCTTCTGATTTATCCGAGCAGATGATATATCCAAGCAAAAACCACGAGTAGAGGCTAACATGAACGGAAACTTCCTCTAAAAAGACTCTGCATTGAATCAACGATGATGCGCCTTCTAGTTTAGATAAAAAAAAACTAAATAAAAACGATGATGCTCCATCTAAAGAAATGTGATGCTCGCTCACTCATAATGGAGTTACTTGCCACTGCTAATTAGATTACAGCATGTGGGTCCGTTCTGTGGACTGGGATTCGATTGAGGACGAACGGACTCGCTGACTGCGATTCTCTCGACCTGTCGTCAGATGTGAAATTATGAACTCGCCGCTTACACAGTTGCACTTGCACACTGCACCTCCGGCGCGCCGTTTGGCTGTTTGCCAGCTGTATCGTCATGCTTCACCGTTCCCAATGCGAGCCACGTTGTGTTAGTCTAGATATATTGCCACTTGCCATTTGCCAAGACAGCACTTGTTACTGTAGTGTATTTTAGCCCGGCCTATGCGTACCACTGCTGCTTCAGTGCTCTGCTCTGTACTCCTACCTAGACCAGTACGGCAGTAAGGTTTACTGAAACCTACCATGGCGGCTGCAGCACTGGCTGATGAAGGTGGATCGCCGAAGAAGACGAAGCAGGGCGGCTTCAAGACAATACCATTCATACTAGGTGATTGCTGATTGCTGGTGCTTTCGTGGGATCTAATTTCTTTCAGTTGAATCACATTTCAAGCGTGTGATTTACGGCCTGTATTTGTCAACGTAGCGAACGAAATCTGCGACAGGTTCGCCACCGCCGGCTTCAACGCCAACATGATCACGTACCTGACGCAGCAGCTGCACCTGCCGCTTGTGGAGGCATCCAACCTCCTCACCAACTTCACCGGCACGGCGGCCTTCACCCCGGTCTTCGGGGCGATCATCGCCGACTCCTTCGCCGGCCGCTTCTGGACCATCGCCGGCGGCGGCCTGCTGTACCAGCTCGGTATGCTCGGCCTCGTCGTGTCCGCGCTCGTCCCTTCCCTCCGCCCCGCGCCTTGCGGCCCTGCTGCCCCGTGCCAGCGTGCGGACGGCGGGCAGCTCGCCATGCTGTACCTGTCTCTGCTCTGCACGGCGCTTGGGTCCGGCGGCATCCGGCCGTGCGTGGTGGCGTTCGGCGCTGACCAGTTCAGCCTGGGAGGGAAGAGCCCCGGCGGCGAGCAGAAGTGGAGCTACTTCAATCTCTACTTCTTCAGCATGGGGCTCGCCGTGCTGCTCGCGCTGACGGTGGTGCCGTACATCCAGGAGAACGTTGGGTGGGGATGGGGGTTCGGGATCCCCGCCATTGCCATGTTCGTCTCCGTGCTTTCGTTCGTCGTTGGCTACCCTCTCTACGTCAAGGTGAAGCCCGGAGGGAGCCCCTTCAAGAGGCTGGTGCAGGTCGTCGTCGCCGCGTTCAAGAAGAGGAAGGAGGCCTTGCCGGAGGACGCCGGCTTGCTGTACCAGAACAAGGAGCTCGACGCTCCCATCGCCGTCAACGGGAGGCTGCTCCAGCTCCACACCAACGAGCTTAGGCAAGTAGTCCATCTTGAGTAGGCTCGGCTGTCGGCTCCACGTGCATCACTATGTCTAAAATTTTTAGTGTATGTCTATAACACAAAAACAGTCAGATTGATCTGAGACGTTAGATCTTCATCCAACAGATTCACCTATACAAGCCCCCCTCCAAAAAAATAACTCCCTCCAAACAAAAATGATCTAGGACGTTAGATCTCCATCTAACAGCTCAAAATCTGACTATTTTTATCCTTAAAAATAGTTAAATGTTGTATAGACACTCCCGTCTTTTTATTCATGTGGTTCGTTGTTTATTTTGACTTGTACTTGCCCCCACGTGAAGGTTCTTGGATCGAGCGGCTATACTGACTACGGCCGACCTCGCTGGCTCCGGCGAGCCTGACCTGTGGAGCCTGTCGACGGTGCACCGCGTGGAGGAGCTCAAGTCCATCGTCCGCATGCTGCCCCTGTGGGCGGCCAGCATCACGCTCATCGCCGCCGGGTCGCACAACTTCACCTTCGCCATCCAGCAGGCGCGCACCATGGACCGCCACCTCACGCCGCGCTTCCAGATCCCGCCGGCCACCATGATCATCTTCACCACGCTCACCATGCTCGTCAGCCTCGCCCTCTACGACCGCGTCTTCGTCCCCGTCGCGCGCCGCTACACCGGCCGGAAGTCGGGCATCACCTACTTCCAGCGCATGGGCGCCGGGTTGGCGGTATCCCTCCTCGGCGTCCTCGCGGGCGCGCTCGTCGAGGCCAAGCGGCGCGCGGCCGCGGCCGAGCACGGCCTGCTGGATAGCCCCAACGCCGTCGTGCCGGTGAGCGTGTTCTGGCTGGTGCCGCAATACGCGCTCCACGGCGTGGGCGACGCGCTCTCGACGGTGGGGCACATGGAGTTCCTGTACGACCAGTCGCCGGAGAGCATGCGCAGCTCGGCGGCGGCGCTGTTCTGGCTCGCCGGATCCCTGGGGAACTACCTGGGCACGTTGCTGGTCACGGTGGTGCAGAGCGCCAGCAAAGGTGAGTGGCTCCAGGACAACATCAACAGGGGGAGGCTGGACTACTACTACTGGCTCGTGACCTTCCTCATGGTGCTCAACCTTGTCTACTACATCGTCTGCTTCCATTTTTACACCTTGAAGTCGTTCGAAGTGGACGCCGGAGGCGAGGCGCAACAGCGGCAAGATGCCGGTGAATGGCAAAGTGGAGAGCGGGAGACTGATCAGTTCTGTGCCGGCCCGGTTGGGGCTTCAAGAAATATTGGGCGTACCGTGTAACGGTGTTATGAACATAGGAAAAATTAATTAGAGTCGGTGTACTGAATTTGGTGAACATTGCACTGACAACCGAGCTCCTTGCAAAAAAGAAAAGGATAACCGAGCTGGACTGCGTGGAATTCCCCTTTTGTATCCGAGTGTGTTGGGGAAAAAAGGGGAATTGCCATACAGCAACCAAATATTTTTTTATTTCAATCGGATTTCACATCAATATTGTTCTTTTGGCTGTGGATTATAGTTTTTAGTTTAAAATTTTGAATTTTGCCTGTTCGTGAGAAAAAGTACAGAGAGATACTTATGTGTGATTTTGGCCGATATAAATGAAGTCAGGATAATATCTACTATAATCGACTTGTAGACCCCGTATTCGGAAGACATGCTGTTTGAAAGTTAGTTACCGTATAAAGCCAAACCATAAACCCAAAAGAAAGGAGTTATTATGACTCACGGCAATGCTCCATCATTGTCTCCGATGATATCAAGCCTGGGCGTGAGCACCGCCACCTCCTGGCCCTAATAATATCAAAATTTATATGTTGGTGTAGTTTGTTGTCAAGATCACAATCCTATTTGATCCTAAGAGAGATCCTACTGGATTATATGTGATCCTACCTTTAGGATCCTGATTATATGAAATTCTAATTCACATATCGGCCCGTGTCGTTTCGACTCCCATGATAGGTATCACGATCTTGATAACCTTGGCTATGAGAGGATGGTGAACTCGTCTACGATGCTACAGGAGGCAACAACAATGCTATGGAGTGTCGGGGTTAGGGTTTGCTTGGTCAATTTGATCGATTGGAAATAGGAGTTAGTGGGGGAAGGGAAATAGAGGAGAGGAGAGTACACTTGTGTCACCACCAAAACTTGGCAAATAAGGGGATTAGCGGGATAAGGAAAGATTTTTTGTGCGTTGAAAGGATATTTGCTAACAGTGATGCAAAAGGCGGCCTAGGCAACCGCCGAGGCAGTGAGCGGCAGCCGGCCGCCGCGCCTTGGCCCCACGGCGAGAGGTCAGGCGGCTGGGCAGTTGCAGGCGGGCGTAGGTGGTCAAAGGCAGGCGCGAGGCGGCGGCAAACTAGGCTGGCGCGGCGGCGGCGCAGCGGCTAAGTGACCGTCGAGGACGCCTAGGCGTGGGACGACAACATAAGAAGGACGAAACGGTGCGGGAGTGTGACATTTCAACAGAGCGTGCAAAAGCTAGGGTTGCAAAAGGGGGAGACTTACAGAGCCGCTGCACCTCCAGGGATTCCCACACGCCGGCACCATCGAACTGCCGGATCCCTTCGCCTCGCGTCCTCGCCAGATTTGGCCGAGCAGCTCGAGCTTCTCCTCTGCCTCTGGCCTCCCCCTTCGCATGATTATCCCAGGTACTGCACTTCCTCCCCTCCGCCTTCGGCCTCCCCTGCCCCTCCACCTCTAGCCTCCCCTCCGCCTCCGATGGGCCGCTGGGGAGATCCGGCGAGGAATCCGGCTGGGGTCGGAGGAGCACACGCCGCACGGACACATGGGGACTTGGAGACGGGGAAAGACTGAGACATTGAGAGGGGAGCGGAGTAGCGGAGCCGGCACTCGCAGTCGTAGTTGCACGGGGTGTGGACTAGGGAGACCAATTGATCGCGAGTGGCGAGAGGCGAGAGATTTAGAGAGAGGAGCGGCACGGCCGCATGGCCCCCGCACGGGTGATGTGTCGGCAGTCAGCTGGAGCCGCCTATCGGCACGGGAGGAGACTGATTGATTGAATTTGTTTTAATTAGTGTACTAATTTGATGATGCATCGCAGATTGCCATACACTTTTATTAATACTTTGATAATTATATTTTTAATTTTTTTATTTATGCTTTGCTAATCTTTAGTTCTTTATGCTATATATGTGTAGCATGTCATCTGTTGCTTCGGCGCCGAAGGTGAGCACTACTGAAGATAGCCTCAAGAGAAAATCGGATGACATAGGGTGGGAATATAGTGTGTTGGTGAATCCGAACAACCTGGACAAGGTAAAATGTATTTTGTGTGATAAGGTTGTTTCCGGTGGAATTTATAGGATCAAGCAACATATTGCACACATCAGTGGGAATGTTGCGAAATGCCCCAAATCCACAAGGGAAGACCAAGAGAAGTGTCGAAACTCTATTGCGGAGGCAAGGAACAAGAAGAAGAGCAAGAAAGCTCATGAAGATGAGGTTAGGGATGATGTGACTATTCGAGGTGATGGTGAGGATGATGAAGGGCTCGAAGAGATCGGAGGATCGGTACCTCAAAAATTAGGCCATATGGATAAGTTTACCAATCCAATTTATCCTCAAGGTAGTAGTTTAAGCACTCAAGAGCTTAAGCGGCAACAAAACATTACAAAGGCAATTTGGAAAGAGAGGCTTCATAAGGAGAAACAATATGTGGCGAGGTGGCTTTACGTATCAGGTATATCTTGTAACATATTTTCATTTTTACTCTTTAGGTGTACTGTTCAATGCCATTAAATATGTAGGACCGAAATGGCGACAGAGGGGGGTGAATGTCGATCTCTAAAAATCGCCCCTGACAAATATCTTCTTCTCCAATAGCTATGGGAGCTATGAAGGTAGAAGACAAGTACTTACAGGAAGAACAACAGCAGAGAAAACCAGATCCAGAAAGAATCAATCAAGAAAAACAAATTCAGCGCAAGTCTGGCTGCAAGCGGTAGTACCGCTGAGACGAGCGGTAGTACCTCTCGAGGAGCGGTAGTACCGCACGAAGATCGGACTTGTCCGAACGATTTATCGCTGCTGATCAGACTGGTCCGAACAAAACCGGTAGTACCTCTCGAGGAGCGGTAGTACCTCTCGAGAAAAACAGCAAACAGGATTTTCAGGCTGGAACTTTGAGACTTCGGATTTTTGGCTAAAAAGTAGGTTTGCTCTCAATCTTTTTGATCCAAGGCCTTACTACAACATACTAAATAGTAAGGGGACCTTGGGAAACAAGAGAATCAAACCAAGAAGCAAGAATTTCAGATTATGGGTAAAAATCTGAATTTTTGCACAACCCGAACCAAAAATCAAATTGCTTCCAAACCTTTGATCCTATGGCTAAAAGACTTTGCAGATATGTTAGCAATAGCCATAGGACTCTCCATGCCAAATCTCAGCCCATTTCCTCAAGGGAAACAAGAACAGCATCAAAAACCCTAGAAGGGCTAAAGAAGAACAGAGCAACCCAAAAAGCCAAATCTGAGATTAAAAGAGGTTTGCTCTTGGAAAACTTGATCAAATGATCTTGAGGCACTATCCCATCAAAGAGCAACCCATTTTGGGCCTTCCCAGCAATCAAGAACTCAAAACACCGAAAATCAAGAAATCACCCAAAAGAGGAACGAAGAACATAACAGGAGCACGGGAGAAACTTCAGATTTCATTCCAACTATTCAGAGATTACAACTGAGCTACGTCCCCATACCCCGATTGATACAAGAGGAATGATTACAAGACTCTCAACTCATCCTCTCCCTCTCCCTAAGCCAAGAACACACCCATACATGCTTCCTGGGAGAGAACTCAAGAACACAGAGCTACCACATTGAGGACATCGAAGGGGACAAGCAGGGAGCACACCTCTGCCTCCTCCACCCACTCTCAACAACTAAAGCCTAAAGCCAAAACAACTACTAAAGACTCTTTTGACTCTAGCAAACCCTAATTCCCTTTCAAGTGCTCAAGTAGGCATGCAGCCCCTCCTCTCCTTTTATAGCGCTTGGCTAACGGGTCTCCGCCCCGTTACGCCCGCTACGTCCAACGGAGCCCGCTCCCGCTTGTGCAGCCTTGCGAATTTCCCGATTCGCCCCTCCTGCACCTTCCGGGAAGCTTCCGCGCTCCTTGCCTCGCACGCCTCGCAACCACCTCGAGTCCACGTCGTCTTCGACACATCCCGACCGTTCTGACCTCAGCGCCACCTGCGCCTAGTCCGGTCCACCGTGTCTCGCCACGACTCCAACTCGACGTCCTGCAGTCACACAGACAAGAAAACACGTCAAATAGCACCGCTCGACACATGAAAGCGTAAATACCATCACACTTACCACAGACGAAGTCCAAACCTGTCGAAACATTAGAATATACATCCTAAGCCCAAATGACCAAGTTTAACCAAAGTCCGACCGAGCCCGATTGCGCCACGCAACGGCTCGACTCCGAACCACTCAAACCAAACTCGACTATCCTAAACCTTTGTCAATTACTCATCATTCACATGGAGTCACGACCACCTGGTCTCTCAATCTCCCCCTTGATGAGTATATTGACAAACTCAGAAAAAGCATGAAGTTGAGTTTGATTTTGAAGAATCCAACATGGTCCAAAGAAGAGAATGAAGCTAATGACCATGTCGACAGAAGGAACACTAGAGCAACAACTGAAAGAGCAAATTGATCTCCAAAGCTCTAAACTATTCCCAACAGACTTTTTCTTCTCTATTCTCCCCCTTTTGGCAATAAACACATCAAGATGCAATAGAGAGAATATGACATGTCAATGGATGAATATGGCTGAAGTTTGTTTATTTAAGCATTTAGAGCCATGAGAATTATCCATATTGACCATAATGTAATACACCAAGCCATAACTAAAAAAAACGCTATTTAGATCATGACAACATATATATAAACCAGCTAGAGCACAAAGATGACAATCTGAAATGTAATGCATTTAGTGAGCAAGTCAAGTCATCAATGAGCAAAGTCTAACTAGAGATATCTAAGGATGACTCAGGCCATGTCAATAAGCTAAGCGGAAACAAGAAGCTAGTGTTGAGTCAATTAGAGTGCTACAAGCTCAAGAGTTTATCATTCGGTTAAGCACTTTTCATCTTTAGGTGATTAAGCAAATCTTGCACATTTGACATATTTTCTTTTAAAGCATATAGCTGTTTCCAACAAAAAATTTTATCATGTGCTAGATCTCAAGCCTTATGTGACTACTCCAAGCGAGAAGCTGAAGAAGATAGTCCAGGTCATCCAAAACTCCCCCTGAGTTCATGCCTAGTGCAATGGCAAGCTGTCTCATGAGAAAGAATTGGTGAAATCAGTTTTTTCGCACATAAAAAGAGATCCTTTTGCTTTTTAACAGATTGTGCTAACTCATGATGTATCAAGATGCTAAAATAGCTCAATCTAAGATTCAACCTAGATTCAAGACTCAACTCAGCCTATTTGACATGGCATGAATCATAAAGGGATAGCTCAAGCAAGACTAATCTCGAGTGCTAACATGACAAGTTTTAATTTAAGTTGAGCAATTTTAATTAACTTATCATGGCAGAAAGCTAGTCTACACATATGAAGTCATGATAAATCTAGCAAGCTAAGCACAAGTCATGGCAAGGTGTAAAGCATTGAAGCATGTCATAACAGGATAATAATCAAGGCTCAATGCAGATTGATTATAATGCTAGAATGCTGAAAATGCAAGAAAGTCCAGCTCCCCCTCAACATTAGATGCAACTTTTAGTTCAAGTTGAGTTATGTCAAAATTAAGCTTCAGAAGCTCCCAAATGAACTCCCCCTGAACCAAAGCAATAAAATCGAGAAGCTGGCAAAGAAAACCAAACAGGCAGTCCTTAAAGCATAGAAAAGATATAGAAGCAACTATGGCTTAAACTGACTCTCATCTACCCCAAATGACTCCAGGACTAATAGCTGATCGTCGAACACACACTAGAGAGCAAACACGTACCCTGTCTACCCGAGGGTGGCCCAACCCTCGCTAGAACCTACAAGAAGTGAGTGAGCTCAACCTAGTGAGATAAGAAATAGCTAATCCTGGAAACACAAGATAAGAGTAAGAAGTCTAAGCAACTCAACACAAGAAACACTCTAACCTATACTAGAAGGACTTAACCCAATGCACCCGCAAATGCAATGCAACAGAAATGAGACAGAAGCATAATTAATATAATAAAGCAGTAAAGCCCAAGCTCCCCCTCACTACAGTCCGTAAGGACAAACCACCCCAAGCTCTCCCCGCAGAGCTGAAAACCTCGAACTGTCCAAAGGCTTGGTGAAGATATCAGCCAACTGGTGGTCACTCTCCACAAACTGGAGCACTATGTCACCCTTCTCTACATGGTCTCTAAGGAAGTGGAAGCGAATATCAATATGCTTGGTCCGAGAGTGCTGCACTAGGTTCTTAGCAATGTTGATAGCAGACGTGTTATCACAAAAGAGTGGAACACTGTCTAAGGCTAACCCAAAGTCCCGCAGGGTCGAAACCATCCAAAGTACCTGGCTGCAGCAACTGGCAGCAGTAACGTACTCGGCCTCTGCAGTGGACTGTGCAACACCGGACTGCTTCCTCGAAGACCAGGAAACGAGAGAAGTGCCAATGAACTGGCAGGTGCCGGAAGTGCTCTTCCTATCTATTCTACAGCCAGCAAAGTCTGCATCCGAAAAGGCTCTCAAGAAAAGACAGGATGAGGAAGAGTACCAGATACCATAGTCAATGGTAGCTCGAAGGTACCGAAAGATGCGCTTCACCGCCTGGCGGTGAGATACGCGAGGAGAAGCCTGAAAACGAGCACACAGACACACGGAGAAGTGTATGTCTGGTCTCGAGGCAGTGAGGTAAAGAAGGGAGCCGATCATACTTCTGAACTCTTTCTGATCAACTGGCTCGCCATCCTCATCTGGGTCAAGATAGGCTGTAGAAGCCATGAGAGTCGACACAGGCTTACCATCGCTCATGTCGAAGCGTCTCAGGAGGTCACGAGTGTACTTTCCTTGATGAAGAAATGTACCCTCCCGAGACTGCTTGATTTGGAAGCCAAGGAAGAAGGTCAACTCCCCCATCATACTCATCTCAAACTCGGTGCTCATGACATCCGAGAACTGTGAAACCAGAGTATAGGAAGAGCCGCCAAAGATAATGTCATCGACATAGATTTGGACGAGCAGAAAGTCAGTGCCATGCCGGCGGATGAACAAGGTCTTGTCAACTTTACCCATCTCAAAACCATGACTTAACAAGTAGGACTTAAGCCTCTCATACCAAGCTCTAGGGGCTTGCTTAAGTCCATACAAAGCTTTGGAAAGCTTGAAGACATGGTTTGGGTATTTGGGGTTTCTGAAACCAGGAGGCTGTCGGACGTAGACATCTTTCTCAATAAAGCCATTGAGAAATGCACTCTTGACGTCCATCTGGTAAAGCTTGAAACCTTTAGAAGCTGCAAAGGCAAGTAGGATTCTAATGGCTTCAAGTCTAGCTACAGGGGCAAAGGTCTCCTCGAAATCTAGACCCTCAATCTGGGAGAACCCCTGAGCTACCAGTCTAGCCTTGTTTCGAATAACCACTCCATCCTCGCTCTGCTTGTTCTTGAACACCCACTTAGTCCCAATAATATTGTGACCTTGCGGGGGCTCGACAAGCGACCAGACCTTGTTCCTCTCGAAGTTTTCTAGCTCCTCATGCATGGCATTGACCCAAGACTCATCAGATAAAGCATGAGAAACATCTTTGGGCTCCAAGGAGGCAATGAAAGCAGAATGGAGACAGAATTGAGATAAGCCAGATTTTGAGCGGGTCACACGCTCGAAAAGGTCTCCAATAATCTGCTCGGAGGGATGAACTTTCTGAATGTGTCTAGGAGGTCCTGGATGAGATGAAGAAGTGACCTCTACCTCATGAGCAGAAGAGGTAGGAACAGAGGCACTAGCTCCAGAAGAAGCGGAAGGCAGAGGCTGATCACCTCGAGGTGCGGTGGAAGACGACACCTCAAGGGGTGGATGAAGGACTGGATCGGGTAGACAACCCTCATCTCCATCATCCTCATCATCCACGAAGATGGGCTCAGACTGCTCTAAAGAACCTGAGATATCGGGCCTAGTCCCTGGACTGGCCTCATCGAAAGTAACCTCACAGGTCTCTACCATCTTACTAGACTCGCAGTTCCAAACCCGATAAGCCCGCGAAGAAGGCGAGTAACCTAGAAAGATCCCATCACAATAGCGTGACTCGAACTTGTCTAGGTTCCCGGACTTCAAAATAAAACACTTGCAACCAAATACGCGAAAATGAGAAACACTTGGCTTTCGCCCGTATCTCAACTCATAAGAAGTACGGTGCAAGTGTGCCCTAAGAAATACTCGATTTGAGACATGGCACGCGGTGGCTATAGCCTCAGCCCAAAACTTCCGCGGTGTAGAGTACTCATCAAGCATCGTCCTGGCCATCTCGACCAAGGTACGGTTCTTCCTCCCCACAGCGCCATTTTGTTGTGGGACGTGCGGAGAAGAGAACTGGTGCTCTACACCTGTCCCACCACAGAAACTCTCGAAGTAGGAATTCTTGAACTCCGTGCCATTGTCACTGCGGATCGCTCGTAAGGCACCCGGGAGCTCAACAGAAAGCCTACCGAAAAAACCTCGGAAATGTGAAAATATCTCATCCTTCAAGGCTAAGAAAATACCCAAGAATACCTCGAGAAGTCATCGACCACGACAAGAACATACCACTTCCCTCCTGCTGACTGCACTCGAGCTGGTCCAACAGTGTCCATATGGAGCAGCTGTCCCGGTGCATCGGTCATAGTAACTGTGACCGGAGGGTGAGAAGCGACAACTATCTTGCCGTGCCGGCATGGAGCACAGACTAGATCTTTGACCATCTTGAGCTTCGGCAGACCACGAATGAGGTCGTGGCCGCTAACTCGGGTCAAATGGTCAAATCCGATATGACCAAGTCTCCTATGCCAGAAAGAGAGGTCGGGGACTCAGAAGCAACTAAACACCTGAGAGGATCACCAGAAGACTCAGAAAAATTAGCACGAAAGATCCTCCCAAAACGAGAAATCTCGCAAACCAGACTACCCGAAGAATCAAGAATTTTGCAATTGTTTTTCTTGAAGCTCACCTTGAAACCGTCATCGGTAAGCTGAGAAACGGAAAGCAAATTGTACTGCAGTTACTAACCAAGGCAACATCCTTAAGAATAAAGGAGGCATTAATACGCACAGTACCTTTGGCGATGACGCGCCCAGACGAAGCGTCTCCGAAGGTGATCGTCTCATCACCTGGAGCGCGGGCTAGGGAGGAGAACCAACGGGAGTCTCCGGTCATATGACGAGAACAACCGGAGTCTACAAGCCAAACCTTCTCCTTCCTTACCCGGCGAACCTGAGTCAAACAGAGAGTAAAGTCTCAGTACTGGGGTAAATCAAGAGTGATTTTGGCACCCAATACTGAGTAACACGTGGAGCAGATGAAGTAGTCAAGCACGACTGACCTCTATCTACCCTACGCTCTCCGTGACTCAAAGAAGCAGAAGGTCTGTGAGCAGACCTGAAACTGCTACGGGAGAGCGAGTCGGAACACCGGCAACACGCAGATCACGCCGTGGGTAACTGTCTCGACGGGGGAAACGAGATGTACCCTCAGGACGGCGGAAGTCACGACCCGGAGCAGCACGAGGACGAAAACCAGAAGACTCAGAAAAACCAAGTCCTCGATGCAGCCCAAACCTGTCAGAAGCAAACCTGGACCTTGTGCTAGTCTTAGGTGCACTCAGGATCTGGGGCTGACCCTGAATACGCCTAAGTGCCTCTGCACGATCTCTACGCGCAATCCTGGCGCGCCTGAAGCATCTCTCGATCGAGTGCCCATCCTTCTGACAGAAGGTACAGTGGTACTTCACCATCTGAGAGGTGGAAGTAGCACGAAGAGGCTTCGCCTTCTGAGAGGCCGAAGCAACAGGTGGAATCACCTTACTGTCAGATATCCCTTGGACAAAGGCCGCTGATTTGAATTTGACCTCATCTGATCTGGGCTCAACCTCGATCACACCTCCTACGATGGGTCGGAGAATAGCAGGTGGATGCTTCCTCATATCCTCATAGAAATCATATCCTAGACCTTGATTGAACTTGCAAATCTTGGATTGGTCTAGAATAAGATTAAGCTTCTTTTTGCCGTCTACAAATCTCTCGAGAGTGTTCATAAGGTACTGACACTCCCGAAAGAGAGAGGTGCAAGAAGAGCAGGGGGAAGAGGGAACAGCAGGAGGTAAGGGAGCAGATGAAGAACCAACAGCAGAGGAACGAATGGCATGTGCACGCACAGCCGACTCAGAATGGACAGTCCTACTGCTAGCAGGTTGGTTCACGTCGCTAGGCGTCTCTACCTTACCCTGGGGCTTCTCTCCCTCCTCAGCAATCACATCACAATAAGATTGTGGCTTCTCTAATAAGTCCTTAGTTAGCTTCACATATTTTTCTTCCAATGCAATCAAGTCAATTTTTAGTTTATCACAATTTTTGCATGGTGAGCTAACAGGGTCCTTAGAAGCATAATCAGCCAATTTCTTATTGTGGTCAATCATTTCTTGAAACTGCTTAGAAACAGATTCAAGTTCAGCAGTTAATCTAGGACAGTTCGAGCATGAAGCGACTGGCTCACGCAGCCAAGAATACAACTCAGAAATTTTATGATCTGCCTTTTTTAGATTCAACTTCAAATTATTGCAATTTTCACATGATTCAGGCAGATCAAGGAGCATGGTATAATGACCTCTAAAAGCATTGTCCTTATCCTCACATGTGGTGCAAGAAGTAGTCTCAACAACAGTAGATGAAATAGGCGCTACTCTACTCATCTCAAGCTCAGCAAGCAGACTAACATTCTCCACCTTAACAATATCGAGCTCAGAGGACAAACTATCATGCGAGGTCCTTAATTTCTCCATATCAACCAGCAAAGCAGAGCATGTATCACAATCATCACTAGAGGGAGCAGATGTAAGAGCAATAATCTCTAGTGACAGTCTATCTACATCCTTCTCTAACTCAGTACACCTAGCCTTAGCTCTAGCATGAAAACCACCTAGCTTAAGAAAAGCATGATTGAGCTGGTCGTAGGTGGGACATACCTCGTCCGAGTCGGAGTACAGCTCGCTGTCGCTGAGTTCGCCCTCGAGGGCCATGAAGCACATGCCGGAGAAGTCGTCGCCGCCATCCTTGGGCTCTTGGTCACCCGTCCCGTCGTCGTCGCTCCATCCCTCCACCTCGCTGAGGTCGAGGTCGTCGAAGGCGGTGAGGACGCGGTGGAAGAGCTTCTTGGCCTTCCCGAAGTTGCGGAACTTCTTCTTTCCCGGAGCAGGTGCTGAAGGCTTCGTGTTGCGGTTCTTGTCGGTGTAGTCGTTCTTGCCCGAACCGCCGTAGTCACCTTTACCCTTCCCAAGCTTGGGGCAGTTTGCTCGGATGTGGTTGGGGCCACCACACTCGAAGCAGATGACTGGTCCTCCTCTCTTTCTGTCTCTCCTACCCTTGTAGGCATGGGAAAACCTTCGGGCTAGGAGGGCCAGCTGATCATCCGCAAGCTGCTCTAACTGATCATCAGTTATGTCACAGAGAGCAGCAAGGGAGAAACCGCAAGAAGACTCAGAAGAGAGACCAGAAGCTGAACTGGGATCGGTGACCAAGGTCATCGACTGTGACTTCGACCTACGAGAGACAACGTCAATCTCGTGAGTCTTGAGGTGCGAGTACAGCGCGTCAAGAGTCAAGGTCGAGAGGTCTGTCGTGTCTTTGATGGTGGTCACTTTCATCTCCCACACGCGCAGATCGAGTGCCGCGAGCATCTGACGAGCGTTGTCCGAGTCGGGGTATGTGAGACCGACCGCTCGGAGGTTGCTAAAGATTTTGTGAAATCGTGAAAAGCACTCGTCCAGGGACTCACCAGCAAGCATCTCGAATTTGTTGTATTCGCGCTTGAACTGGTCCCAATTCGCCCCTCCTGCACCTTCCGGGAAGCTTCCGCGCTCCTTGCCTCGCACGCCTCGCAACCACCTCGAGTCCACGTCGTCTTCGACACATCCCGACTGTTCTGACCTCAGCGCCACCTGCGCCTAGTCCGGTCCACCGTGTCTCGCCACGACTCCAACTCGACGTCCTGCAGTCACACAGACAAGAAAACACGTCAAATAGCACCGCTCGACACATGAAAGCGTAAATACCATCACACTTACCACAGACGAAGTCCAAACCTGTCGAAACATTAGAATATACATCCTAAGCCCAAATGACCAAGTTTGACCAAAGTCCGACCGAGCCCAATTGCGCCACGCAACGGCTCGACTCCGAACCACTCAAACCAAACTCGACTATCCTAAACCTTTGTCAATTACTCATCATTCACATGGAGTCACGACCACCTGGTCTCTCAAAATATTAATTTATGTATGCATTAACCTTGTATCATGTTTTCATTTTTACACATTAGGTGTACCGTTCAATGCCATAAACAATGATGAATTCAAGCAAATGATGGAAGTCGTTGGTCGATTTGGCCCAAGATTCGTAGGTCCTTACCAATATCAATGTCGAGAGCCATTGTTGAAGGAAGAGGTGGCAAAAACAAGTTGTTTGTTGAAGGCACATGAGGAAGAAAGAGTCATGACCGGTGCTCTATTATGACCGATGCTTGGACGGACCAAAGGAGGAGGAGCATAATGAACTTATGTGTGTATTGCTCCTTGGGGACATGTTTTCTAGAATCAAAGGAGGCTTCGGAAAATATACACACAACTGAGTACATCTTGGAGTATGTGGATGCTTGTATTGAAAAAATAGGTCCACAAAATATTGTAAAAGTAGTGACGGATAATGCTTCCAATAACTTGAGAGCAAAAGAATTGTTGAAGGCCAAAAGGCCAACTATCTTTTGGAGCTCATGTGCAACACGCACACCATAAACTTAATGCTTCAAGAAATTGGTACCATGCAAAGTATAAAAATACACTTGATCAAGCAAAATCTTTGACCGTTTTTATTTATTCACATCACAAGACATTGGCCTTGATAAGACGACACATAAAGAGGAGAAATATAATAAGGCCCGGGGTGATTAGATTTGCTTCGGCCTTTCTTACTTTGCAAAGTTTGATTGAGAAGAAGGCTGAACTAAGAGCGATGGCGCTAAGTAAAGAATGGGAAGAATCCGCTCAAACTAAAAAGGGCAAAGGCATCGCGGCAACGGGGACACTCATTAGTAGGTCCTTTTGGAATGGTGTGAGCAATATGTTGAAGGTATAGCTTACTTCTAATTTTATATTTGTATGTCTTCTATTGTGTGCTATTTTACTATTTGATAATGCTTGTATTTTGCTCATTTGCTTGATGGGGGATGGTCCATCCATGGCCTTTCTTTATGGAGAAATTCTAGAAGCTAAGAAGCAAATCAAAGAGTCCTCGAATAATGCGGAGAGTAACTACAAGTTAATAATTGAAAAAATTGATGCAAAAATGAAGGGAAGACTTGATTCTCCATTACACATGGCGGCATACCTATTGAATCCACATTACAGTTATCGTGATCGATCAATCTTTTTGGAACAAACCATAATTGATGGCTTCATTGAATGTGTCAAAATCTTTTATCATGGTGATGAAGAAGCAATGGATCAAGTGCTCAATGTCAACTTTGACATTTTCAAGGATAAAAGGGAAACCTTTGGGAAAACTCCTGCACGACTTGGATGTCAAAAGTTTGATCTTATTTCCGGTAAAGTTGTTCTCACTTCTCAAATTTAATAAATCAATACATGCAAATTGTCTTTTGTCTATTACTAATATTTTTGCTTCCTATTATGTAGCCAATTGGTGGTCTAAGTATGGATATCATGTTCCTCGCTTGCAAAGATTGGCTATAAGAATTCTTTCCTTGACCTCAAGTTCATCCAGATGTGAAAGAAATTGGAACACTTTTGACATGGTTTGAGACTAACTCTCAAGTTGTAACAGTACAGATTTTTAGTAAATTAAAAATAAATAAATAAGTAAATAACAATTAATTAAAATAAAATTTAAATTAAAATAAGTATTTTTTGTGTCTAAGTTTTAAATTTGGATTTGCCCTGAATTTCTGTTTTTGAAAAACCTGGATTTGAAAAGCATTTTCAGAAAAACCTAAAATTATTATTAAATAAAATGATATTTTTCTTTTATATAAAAATCTTATGTCAAATTAATTATCTGGATTTCTTTGGCTCTTATTTGGTTTCCTGGATTTTCTGGAGTTTAAAAATCTATTTTTGAAATTAAAAAGTATTTTTAGTATGAAAATTAAATACCAACATTAGTTGGAAATATTTTTATTTAAGTCCAAAATGTCTCCAGGAGGTTCTATGAATTTTTCTGGAATTTTTAGAAGTTATTTGGTATTTTTCTGAGGCTAAATGAATTTCCTGGCAATTTCTGAAAATCTGAAATCAAATTTTAAAAATAAATTCCCCTCCCTTCCATCCGGCCACCACTTGGACGGCTCGGATCCGCCGCCAATCCCGCCTACCCCCTCCCATCGGCCGCCACGCGTCCGGCCTAGATCGACCCACCCCCGTGCGCCGGCCCATCCGCGTCGTCCGCCCCGCCCTCCATCTCGGCCGCCCGATCGGCTCCCCTGCCACGTGGCGCCATCCTGCCCTCCCGCTCTCCTCTCTCTCTGCCCCGCGGGCCCCACCCGTCAGCCGCTCCTCTCCCCCTCCTCTCTCTGCCAGCCCGTGCCCACTTGTTGGCTTCGCCTCCCTCCCCGCCCTTCTTCCTCCCCGCGCCGCTGGCCGTTGCGCCGCCGCCCGCTTCTCCAGGCCTCTCCCCTCTTCTCCCGTGCACGTTTGCCCCCGGCCCCCTCGTGCGTCGCACGCCCCGCCTCCCCCACGACTCGCTCCCCACGCCCCACCTCCTTCCCCAATTTCTCGCAACCGCCGCCACCCCGCGCCCCCTCTCCAGCGAGAAATCCCCGGTCACCCTTCCCCTTCCCCGAGCCTATAAAAGCCCCGAGCTCCGCCTCCTCTCACCGCACCCCTCCGCTCCTCCCATCCTTTCCCGTGCGCCGGAGCTCCCCCGCAGCGCGCGCCTCCGCCTCTGACGCCGCCTAGAACCTCGGCGAGCAATCGCCGTTGCCTCGGGCCTCCTCGCGCCTCACCGTCCCTACCTCTGCCTTCGCCGCGCAGCCCTCGACCTCGGCCGCCCCTCCGCCCAGCTCAAGCACCACCGGAAGGCCCTCGCCGCCGTTAGTCCGAGCCACACCGCCGCTTGCCCTCGCCGCCGGCCAATTCCGGCCATCTCCGGTAATGTCCAAGCCCACCCCCGAGCTCCCCGTCTTCTCCCCTCTCTCCTCGGCCCCTCGCCGCCGGCAGCCGAGCCGCCGTTCGCCGGTGAGCACACCGGGCCCGAGCGCCGCTCCGCCGGCCTGGCCGCTCCATTGAAAAATAAATCAGCCGAAAATAAAATACCTGCTGACGCAATAATTCATATTTTCCTTCAGGAAAATAATTCCAAAAATCCTCTTTTTCCATTTTCTCTCTTTTCAAACTTCCCGGAGCCCGTTCTTCTTCGTCTTAACTCCGATTGAGCCAATTCAAATTCCTAAATTCATAAAAAATCCCCCTCTATCCATTTCTGGCCTCAATTCAAATATTTGAAGTCAATTTTAATTTATTTTGAATTTATTTGAATTTGGTGGGTTATTTTCACGTGTAGACTTCGACGATTCGGGAGAATTCTTCGACGAAGATTCAAACCAAATTCAAGGGCAAGGCAAGTCACACTCCTTGATCATGTTGGTCCCAGTTTTCAAAATAAAACTATGTTGTTTTAATCTATATTGCATGCATACTTTTATCCAACGTATTTCAATTCAGTTTTAAATTTAGTTATTGCCTACTTGTTAATTCCTCCATTGTTATTGAATCCCTTATACATTGTCACCCTAGAATCAAACTCTAGTTAATACATTAGTGTTGGCTAGAGAGTTTATTCAAATGCTTAGCCCAGCGTAGTCATATTATTTGTTTTTGGGATATCTTTCACATAAAATGATAACCCTTTTTACATAAAATGTTATGTACTCTTGACTTTGGTGAGTCAAGGAGGTTTATGAATTATTTTGAAAATAAAATATGAAGCTGGTTTAGACTTAGGCAATTGGTTAGAATGGTGGGTGCAGGCATGCCCTGTTGGTTGGAGCCGCAGTGGTTGATTGTCGTGCACAGGGGTATGTGGTTGGGCCTAAGTCAATTAAAGACTGGTCTGTGAGCTACTGTTTCACATGGCTGGTATGGGACAGCCCTGGCTGAATAATTTGCAAAGTCCCAACCTGAGTCAAGTCGTAGGTTGAAAGTGGGCGTGGTTGGTGCCATGTGAAGTCTCACTTGGGCGAGCGTGGTTAAGCCATGAGAAGTCTCGTCTAGGCTCAAGAGGGGGTCCCAGTCTGGTGGATTCCTTACTGGGGTGAAACCTTAGAGTTGGCTCGATCAGGTTGAAGGCTTTGCATTGTAAAGGCCTTGTCACGACTCCTTGCCGCACACCTAAGGAAGTGTGTAACTCGCGTGGCACAAAAGGATGATCGTGTCTTGTGGGTAAAGCTATACAACCTCTGCAGAGTGTAAAATCTATCCTGGATAGCCGTGGCCACGGTCATGGGCATGCTGAGTAAAAGTTTTTCATGGATTAGATTTTGTTTTTCAAAGTGTTTTTGAAAACCTTGTGGATGGATAGAATCAATGAGAGATGAAAAACCTTGCGGATGGATGGAATCCATGAGAGATTGAAATCTGGTGAATGGATGGAATTCATCAGAGTTGCGCAGTGGAAGCGTGTGGATGGAATCCATACGAGATCTTTTGGAAAAGATGGTCCGGGTGGGATGCCCGTGGATAGGTTGGTGTTTGGTCGGAGCCGGCACTGACAGCATTACTTTCTACTACAAATATTGTTTTTACTTACTGTATTAAATTCAGCAATTTTAATCTACTTATTGTATTTCTTAAATGCTGTTTTATGCAAACTAACCCTATAAGCCTTCCATTGAAGCCTTTATCATTATGGTGTATTTTTCGTGTGACTTGCGGAGTACAAGTTTGTACTCACCTTGCTTTTTCCACACAGAGAGGGAAGACGTCGACTACGGTGAAGATCTGGACGAGTAGGCCGCGTCTTACTGTCGTTTGCCTGTGGGCAGGCTTGGGCTTCGCTGTTTATCAGTTTGCTTCCGCAGTTCTTTGCTTTATTTATTTTGCCAATAGGCGTTGATGTAAGACTTGGCCATATGGCTGTATCTTTCATTTAATATAAGAAGTCATTTGTGCTTGGTATTTATCTCTGTTGTCACTGTGTGCACTAGCTGATCCTGGACTAGTGCGATTTACACAAATGATCCAGGAGTCGTTACTCTGAGTTCCGACACAAGTTCCATCTCTTATGTCACTATTTCAAATTAAGTACTTAACTAACCTTTACTTTGCAACTCGTAGATACATACCAAGAGAAGAAATAAATTAGATGCTCACCGCCTCAACAATCTTATCTATGTCCAATTCAATGCAAGACTTATGAACAAAAAAAGAAAAGAAGAAATCAAAGAATATAGATATCCTTTTAGCTTCGCACGCTACTTTTGCTCAAGAATGGGTTATTGAAGGTGGGGATGAGGAGGTTGACCCTGAGACGGGTCTTTCATGGAAACTCATTGAAGAAGCAAATGGGGCTAATGAAGCCACACAACCTTGTAGGAGCACAAGAGTGAGAGAACTTCATGAGGATGATTTCGAATCCGAAAGTGAAGAGGAAGAGGAGGTGAACGAGGAACTTGAGAATGTTGAGTTTGAATCCGATCAAGATGAAGTGATTCCAACAAAGGGTTACAGTCAAGAGGATGAAGATTGATTATTTTATCTATGCATGCTACTTTGTTAAAGTTTCTTTAAGAATTATTTTGCTATGTGTGGTTGAGAACTTTTGGTGTGAGATGTTATGATGTGAACTGTGTCTATGTATGGTTGTGAACTTATTTTATACTTTTATTTGATATATGTGACTATGTTTTATTGTCTTGCAGTCATTTCTTATTTCTTTCATTCTTTCATACTTACATAGAAGTCTAAAGAGCAATAGTTGTATAAATTTATCCACATACCAAGAGTCTCATGTATTGCTTAATTTTTAATGTGCAGGTTTACATGAAGCATTTACATCCAGAATTTACATCAAGTTATGCAATATCCATCATAATCTATCAAATTTACAATATTACAAATTATTCTAGGTAACAATTCTTCCTCCAAACATCATATATATCTTGACATCGCCAGTAGAACATCATGCTAAAGTCACTAGGCCCCTGCTTGCCGCCCACCTAGCGCCTACTTGAACATTGTTTGCTAAGTCTTGAGAAAGGAAGTAAGGCCAACGAAAAGGAAAGAATTAGTCCAGAAGCACCTCGTTGGACAAAGTTTGGCATAGAATTCTGGGAAGAGAAGTTACCAAGAACCAGAGCTGATACGAGAAAGGAAATCTCTTAAGGGGAGGAAAGGTGAACTGATACGAAGGGAACTTTATAAGAGAAAGATGGGCCGATACGAAGAGAGGAGTTAGAATTGGATGTGTCTTGAGTCTGCTAGTTTAGTTTTAGGACTTTTTGCACGTCGGCTGCATATATGATGTCAAGGTCAACAGAAGAAGTTGCACATGCCCCACCCATACACTTTATCTTTCTTGCAACTTTATTTTCATGCATTAGGTCTAGTTCTAGATATTAAATCCAATCCTTAATAATTTCACTTTGTTCAATATTGCTTTGCATTGACGAATTGTTCAATTTCAAGTTGCTCTAATTTCTTTGTCATCTTTGTTGATTTGCTTGAAAGTCGTTTGGTACACTGCATATGTCGCCAAGGAGCACCCTCCACAGGGACATGGTGGTCTTGTTTCAAGAAAGGCAATTTTTTGACAACAATAATGTGTCAATCATCAGGATAGATGTGAGATTTAAATTTGACTAAAATCCCTTAAATTTTTAGTTGAAGGTTATATGGTCATTCCCAAAAAAATGACTGGAGATAGAAATTCAGGTCAATTTGATGGTATTGGTACCACCCTATGCAATTGCATGCTACAATGTACTCCCTCCAGTCATAAATATATGTTATTTTGGGATACGTGCAGTCAAACATTTGAAACTTTTGCCATCGATATCTTTTAAATATTTATATTAGATACATGAAAAATCATGTGTAGATTTATTTTGAAAAGAACTTTGCATAATATTATAATTGTGTTTTATAAATATATTACAATAGTTGCATTTTGAGAACTATGTCGATGTCCAAAATAACATGCATTTGTGACCGGATGGAGTATCTATCCTAATGTTAAGATTAGAGTTGTCTTCGTTGTAAGATTCTAAATAAAACCTAGAACAAAAAAATACACAAGAAAAAGTACTAGTAGGAATAGAAAGGCAAGCACATGCAACAAAATAAAATAGCCTCCTAGCCGTTTTTTCAATTTTGGTACCCGAACATCTGTTTTTCCAAAAATAGCCCCTACATGAACCTACTGCACTCAGCAGCACCTACCGAGCTACTGTAACTCGACAGGTGCTGTGGAGTGTGGTAGGTCCACGTAGGGTGCTATTTTTGGAAAAATAGGCATTCGGTGCCAAAATTGAAAAAGGTGGCTAGAGAACCATTTGTATGCTTAATTCCACAAGTTACAACCAAGATTGCCACGATCGCGACACAGATCATGGGATCGTACGATCCTACGATCCCACGAAGCCGATATAACATGGATCAATGTATGGATCAAAATTTTATAGAATCGTGATCCTAAAGGTATGATCGCATAGAATAGGGGTAGGATTGTTAGGATCGTAGTCAAGATTGGGTTGAATCATGATCTTGACAACAAACTTTATTAGCATATAAAATTTGATATGACCTATTACTAATTTTAGTTGCAATAGTTTAATTTACTTTGTTTTTGTTGTTTACATGTTGTTCTAAGGTAAAAAAAAGTATTACTTTGACATATTGGACTTTTAGATTATTAGTTTATTAAAAAATAAATAAATAAGTTTCAAAAATAAAACCTAATTCAATATAACATCAATAAGTGTACTCAAATTACAAAATTTAATTAAAAAATAAAAATTCTACTATAGACTTACATATTTAGGAATATAATATAATTTTTATTAAAAATATATACGCTTCTAAAAATATGATAAACTGTGAATCTATGATTCGATCCCGTCAGACGAAAAATAATTCTACCTAGGATCACAATCCTTAAAACCATGGTTACAACCCAGCTTAGCAGGCCCAGCACACCGTGCAATCAAGTGTTTACTTATAATAGGCTAAGCCCAATATGTGTTGGTTCTGTAGCTTCATTGAGTTGAGGTCACCCTAGAATTTTGGGCCACGAATAGCTAAACTTATGGGCCCAACATATGGTTAATGCAAATTTTTAGATCTACCAGGTGTCACCATGTCAGCATCTAATGGAACTAGAAGGATACCTCGTGGGTTACAACAGAAGTCCATGGAAACCAATTTGTTGGTTGTAAGGTTTTAATGAATCAAGGTGTAATATGATAGAGCCTAAAAGAATTAGAAGGCAATATAAATGAGGGAACATCTGTAATACTTAATTTTCTTTCAAAGGTTGTCAATAATAGGGGTGATGTGGTTGCATGAGAGAAGAGAGAAATAGTATTAATTGTAGTTAGTGAGAATTACTTGTTTAATATATATGATTAGTCTCTCAATAGTCATCAAAACGATACGGGGTGATCTACAATTGCCCATCTACTATATTATTTCGAAAAAAGAATCCATCATGTTCCCTCTCAATACTAAAAATTACCATGTTAACCAAAGGAAGAAGAGAAAGATTTACACCGTCGATTTGGTGAGTCCAAATATAATGGTGCAGATATAGATACGAAAGTTGTTACAATTGTATAAGAAATACAACTATATTTTTACTAGGAAAAAGTCTATTTGACATCCCTAAACTCTTTCGAAAGTTCAGAAAACAACTATAAACTGCTAAACCAGACACTAGACCCCTTCAAGTTTCCATACCACACAAATTACCCCCCTCCCCATGCACCAAATCCATCCCAATTTCGAGCCGAGGTGGCCCACATGGACGATTCAGTTGGCCCCTATGCTTACGATGGAAAGGAAATATAACACTATGGCATCTTCCCTATTCCCCTTCTAGTTCGATTACGATCCTACTCGTATTGGTTTCTACTTCTAGTTTCTGTTTACAAAAGTCAAAAGCTAATACGAATACCCGGCTTCTCAAAGCAGCTTCTGCACTCCTCTCGTTACCGTCTCGCTCCGGGGATAAGACATAGGGTCATAGATGCATCACGCACCCTACTCTTTTTGCTCCTATCGTGTGTACGTATTTCTTTATCACTTTTTCCACTATTTGTACTCTTTTTTCCCCCTAAATCACTTCTTTCGATCACTACCCTTCATTTTCAACAAATAATCATAGTAAAAACTAATACCACCAGCCCCTACTTCTCCCCCGAATCCCTACTTCCTCTCTCCACTTAGGTCGCGTGGCGGCCCGGGCAAGAATACCCCGCGACCGGCGTTGGATAGACGGCGTCGACGGGCGATTCGAGGGTGTTGATGGCCCAATCGCGCAAGGCCATAGGGGATATGGTCTAATATCACGCAAGGTCAGTGGTGCTAAATCCCCTACTTGGCATGTTAGGGTTCCGGCGCATTCGCCATTTTTGTATGCATTGCTCTCGGATCTGCTGTCCCATGCACTTTTTTAAGCAGTAGGTAGCATGGATTTTTAGTTGTTTAAGCCTAGTTGATGGATTTCGAGGTGGTAGCAAACCACACTTCAGTTGACAAATCCTTCGGTTTTGCTGTATTTTAATTGCAACTGGGTGCCGTTTACCAATGAATATAGGGGGAATCATTTGCTCCTTGCATGCATGTAGGGATAGATGTTCTGGCGAGTTTATGCATGATGGGAAGAAGCTGCATTACTACGGTGGATCCGAGGGAGTGTTTTACATTACATAGAACGTGACAAGATGTCCTTACCAGAGATTAGTGGACACCTCAAGGAACACTGCGATGTTGTGGAAGGGATGTTGCTGCATTGGTTGTTCCCAGGGAAAGAGATGGCAAATGGTTGGGGGTTTGAGTGGATGATAAGGCATGCCAGATAATGTCAGATTGTGTTGTGGAATGTGGTGTTGCAGAAATTTATGTGGAAGCACTAGCAGCTCAAGAGCAGTCTGAAGATGAAGCTGAGAACGAAGCTAGTGACTATGAGGATGAGATTGAGGCAATGTCTCTAGGCACAAACCATGACGATGACTGCACCATTATTGGCACCAAGGAAGTGAGCATTGTGAATGCAACACCAGATCAGAGAAAGAAGGAACTAGAAGCAGTGGAGAGTTTTATAGCCCTATCAAAAGGCAGAGCAAGAACAAGCAAGATGGTCAACCTACTGCAAGTGAGAAAGTTGCACTGCCTGAAGCAATGAAGAGCAAGCAGGAAGGTGAGAGCTCTGACAGTGACTTTCTGGTGACTGAGCAACATCAGAGGAAGATGAGGAAGCAACAGATATCGTGAAGAAATTCAAAGAGTTCAAGAAGAAGCTGAAGGCAGGCGAAATAGCAAATCTAGATGATATGGTGTACGAAGGACCCCTATAAAGTCAAGATCTGCAGATGCGGGACAAGTAGAAGATAAGGGAAATGATACTCCTTATGCTAACAGCAGTCAAGATGATGCTCCTTTGATGAGGTAGGCAGTGGAGGAGAGTTGGTAAGGAAGGAGTCCAAGTACCCTAGGTTTGACACAAAGACGCATGTGCCCAACATTCTCCCTCGGAATGAAATTTGGGGTCAAGCAGTCGTTCAAGAAAGCTATCATCAAATATGGTCTAGCCCACAGGAAATTGATCAAGTTTGTTAAGGATGAGGGCGACAGAGAAGGGCAAAGTGTGACTGGGCACAATGTCCCTGTTTTGTCTGTCGGCAACTAACACCAGAACTACTAGCTGGCAAATCCCAAGCTGTAATGATGTGCACACGTCCTCCAAGAAGAGACAACAAGCTTGTCACTGCAGGAAGAATTGCCGACAAATATGAGAAGTTAAGAGCAAACCCTACATGGAGTGTGTAGCACATGAAAGCCACAGTGCAGGAGGAAATGTTTGTAGATGTCAGCATCCCAAAATGCAAGAGAGCCAAGTACGTAGCGATGCAAAGGATGCTGGATGCAACCAAAGATGAATACTCTATAATGTTTGACTATCAGCTAGGGCCCTATTTGGATACGCTTATCTGAGAATCGATTTTAATCTGATCAGGATTTTCTGATAAGTCGCGATCTGAAGAATCTGCAGTCTGAAGAATCGTCGCGGTGGAAGAAACGACCCCTCGGGCTCGCGGTACAGGATTTTGGATTCCCAGTGCAAATGCCGATCTTTCCCACCGCGGTGGTTGAAAGAATCGAAAAATAATCAAAGCGTTTGAGTGGGATTCTCGCTTAATTCTACCCAGAATCAGATTTTAAGCGTATCCAAACAGGGCCTAGAACTGTTAAGAAGCAACCCACACCAGGGAAAACAATTTCATGCATAAAAAATATCAGAACCTGACAAGAAAATTGAATTTTGGAATGTTTTCGGAAAAATTCAGTCAAAATATTCAAAAATACAATTTGAATTCAAGAAATGCAAATATATTCGGAAATTACCAAATCCCGGCGAAATCTTGGCAGCAGCCGCATCCGTGCTGATGCCGACAGCTGCCTCTGTGCCATGGCCGCATCCCTTGTCGCCGCTACCTCTCCGCCCCTTCTCCCATGCCGGAGCCGCCTCCCCCTTATCCTGTGCCCCCCTGCCCATTCTCCCTTGAATCGGGGACTCGGGAATGCCAAATGGAATTGGGCCTCCCCCTTCTCCCGTAACATCCCAAATTCTAGAGAATTCAAAAATAAGAGAAAATTAAAATTTTCTACATGCATCTTATTTTCTTGGATTTTATTGGATTTTCTATGGAAAAATAATTTGCAAACACAAATTTTTGGAAAAGAAAATATACAATTGATAGAATTCAATTTGAATTCAAAATAGAATATGAAAAGATGATTCGTAAAGTGGACTAAGAGGTTCATAGTAGATACTATTTCAAAAATAAAAAATAAGTTGATGGTGCTGGAAATAAAATTTGAACATATTTGGACATGTTCTTAAAATTATTCAAGTCAAAATAGTGCATGTTACACCAAACAGTAGACTTGAAAGATTTTTTTGAGAAAAATCTAAGGCAGATAAAATTCTAGAAAAATTATAAAATAATTTTCACAGTATCAAGAGCCTCCACAAAAATTTCATAATTTTTGGAGCTCATCTACTACATTTAAAAATTCCTCAAATGTCTCAGCCAAGCCGAATACGATTTCTTTACTAACACTTTCCGCTTTCCATTTGCAAAAGCGTATTCTCAAAAAGTTGTCTTCTCTTTTTCTATTAAATACCCAATGCTGATGAGTAGGACTAGACCCCACCCATCAGACGTTATTCCTTTGCTTGCTGACGCGCTGGGCTCACGCGTCAGGATGCTTCGTCCACCTCTTGCGTGCCGGCGCTAGCTCCGCCATGGTGTGCTCTGGAATTTGACGTCGTGCCCACAACTTTTCCCTGTTGCTACTGTAAGAGCCCAGATTATACCATCCGGCGTCCTCTGTGATTCCACCGCACTATTCCCTAGATCAGTAGATAGTGCTCACAGATTACAGTTCTGAATATCGAAGTACATATCTTGCGGAAGCGTAAAATATAATAATAGACTTACTCATGGGCCGATTAGGCCGAAATCATTGAATTGCAGCAGCGGAAGAACGAATCACGCAAGTGGGACCTTCAGGACATGCCCACAGGCAGCCAACTGGAGGTTCGCGACCTAGCCCTTGACATCTTCATCTTCTCGGCCAGCTTGTCCAATCTTGTTGCTGAGGCGAGGTGATTTGATTCCTGATTCTGAATTTTGTCGCAAAAACGAGTGTGAGCACTCCAACCCCGTGCTCCACGAGCCAATACACAGAATGCAAATAAATAGTATGCATGGCTTATCAAAGGAGAGGCTCGGGTTATTTTATTTGCCATAAAACGCGTTTAGTAGCATTTCTATTATTATATCATATTGTTGTTTTTGTGACCTAAAGACTCCTCACCGCAAATGACATCATTGACTTAATCCACCAAAGACTCACGCTCTTTATTAACTGCTGTCTAAGACTCCCAACAGCGATTGCCATAATTGACTTAATCCACCGAAATTACACTTCCTTTATTGAGTGCTCTCTAAACTCCAAACAACATGTGTCATACTCTATTCAATCCACCGATCATATTCTTTTTGTAGTGGTTGCTATTTACGACTCCAAACATCAAGTGACATTATCCAATTACTCCACCGATTATACACCTTCTATATTTATTGCTGTCTAAAACTACAAACAGCGTGTGACATTATTTAGATAATCCACCGATCAATTGTTGCCTAAAACTCCAAACAGCTAGTGACATCATCTATCTAATATCATTTGATTAATCCACCGAACACACACTTTCTATATTGAGTGCTGTCTAAAACTCCAAACAACGAATACCATCAATTATACAATCCACCAATATCTTTTGCATTCCGAAATTCCTATCAACCCATTCCTTTTGCTATTGATCCACAACCACAATTTGCTCTTACAATAATCAACCTTATTTCCCATTATCTATTTCTAACTAACACACTAGTATACCTCCACCAAGAATATCATTGATCAAGCCTACGATTCAATATTATATATCCACCAAGAATAGCCTTGATCAACTCTACGATTCACCATTATATATCCACCAAGAATATCACTAATCAAGAATTGTAATCCAATACTGATGACATATCTATTAAATCTATATTATAGTTATCATCATTGATCTATCTTTTTGGAACAATACACTATGGATGGGTTTATTGAATATGTTGATATATTTTATCATAGTGATGAAGAAGCAATAGATCAAGTACTCAATATTGAATTTGACATATTCAAGGATAAAAGAGAGACCTTTAGGAAAACTCCCGCCTGATTTGGATGTCAAAAAAGAGAGCTTATTCCCAGTAAAGTAAACTTGTGCTTAATTAAACACATTTATATTGCCATTTCATCATTTACTAATAATTCATCTTCCTATTATGTATCTAATTGGTGGTCTAAATATGAATGTCATGCTCTCCGCTTGTAAATAATAGCCATAAACAATTCTCTCTTTGACCTCAAGTTCTGCGGGATGTAAAAGGAATTGGAGCAATTTTAACATAGTATATCTCTACTTCTAAGTAGTCAAGAAAAAATCGCATGTCTCAAGTACTAAACTTCACTTTGCAACTCTTAGGTACATACAAGAAGAGAAATAAGCTAGATACTCACCGCTTTAATAATCTAGTCTATGTTCAATTCAATATAAGATCGTTGAACAAAAAAGAGAAGAGCAAAATGAAGAACATTGATGTTCTTCTAGCTTCACATGATAGTAATGCTCAAGGGTGGGTCATTGAAGGGGGATGATGATATTGACCCCAAAACAGATTTTTCATGGAAACTCATTGATGAGGCAAGTGGAGCAAAAGAAGCCATGCAACCCCATAGAAGCACTAGAGTGAGAGAGCTTCATGAAGATGATTTCAAGTCCGAATCCAAAGAGGAAGAGGAGGTGAATGAGTACCTTGAAGATGTTTAGTTTGAATCCCACTAAGATGAAGTGGTCCCAACTAAGGATTATAGATAAGAGGATAAATATTGATTTCACATCATAATATCATGCATGTTGCATTAATTATGTTGCTTCTTGCTTGTTTGTGACTTTGGAGAACTATGTCTATGTCTATGTCACTATGTGTGACACTAAACTTGTGACGCCATTGGTTGAGAACAATGTCTATGTGTGTGTGGTTATGAACCTAATATATTAGATTGCATATGCATTATTATCTTGCTATCATTTCTTTTATTTTTTTGAAGTTTGAAGCATATATGCAAATACTTCAATCATATAAGTCAATACCAAGCCTCTCATAAATTGCTTAATGTACAAGTTTACAACTTTACATCAAGCATTTACATCAAAAATTTATATTAGAGATGCAGAGCTATCATCATCAAGACATCAACTTTATTTTACATCAATGTTGCTCTAGGTAACAATTTTCTTCTTCTAAACATCACATATATATAGGCATGATTGCTTACCTTCGGCTCGTTGTTTTCTTTGTTTAATTCGGCCCTCTAGGCCCTGCCTAGGCCCCTAGGTGCTAGGCCCCTCCTCACTACCTGTCTAGCACCTAGCACCTTCTTGAACATTGAAGGTGAACAAACCGCAAAAAACCAAAATTGCCAACCACACAACATTACGAATTCCACTCACCCGACCCCTCGCATAGGTCAAGTACCTCCTCCCAGGGTTTGTGTCGCTCCATGAGATCCATCTAGTAGCCTTCTGCTGGCAATTGCACTAGACAGGTGGCTCGTAATCAAGTGGCCCCGATACAGTATTGGCGAGGGAAATTGCCATCGCCACCACCAACTGGAGAAGAAGCCACTGACCAACGTGACATGCTTGAGCTTCCGGAGCTCGCCATCCACCACGCTCCCCTTTCGCGCCATCCTCATGACGAGGGAAAACCCTAGAAGCGCCATTGTGTTATATTCCCTCTGCCTCGTTAGCCTAGGGGCCAGCTAGATCGTCCACGTGGGCCACGTCGGCAGAAAATTGGGCTGGATTTAGAGTGGGGGAGTCTGGTTTAGCAGTTTAGGGCTGTTTTCTGAACTTTCAGAAGAGTTTAGGGGTGTCAAATGGACTTTTTCCCACTTAGTTCGGCTTATATAATCTGGTTTATAGCTTTTTTTGCACTGTAACTGGCTTATTTTGCATTGTAGCTGCTAATAGCTTTTTGGGCGTAATTAAATTTAAAATATTAAAAATGAAAAAAGATAGCCCATCACGAACAATGCAAACAAATACAGGAAAAAAAGAAAAGGCAAAAAGACCTTAAAAAACTGAAAAGCCAGAAAAAGATAAAATTAAGGAATAGTAAACTAAAAGTCAAAAGCCAGATGTTGAAGCTGAAAGGAGTGGGGAATTGTTTGGTAGCGACGCACAACTCAAAACTGATATATATGCGCTAAGTGATGTACAAATACTACAGATCCAAATCAAACATAGAATCCTTTTAGGACATGGACATATACATTTCTTGAACGTTTAAGTACACAAAACACTACTATGTGCCAGAGATTTCTTAAAATCTTGGTAATATTATATATGGTGAGAAAAGATACATCATCTAATCGTACCATTATTCCATCGATCCCAACCCCAAATCTTCTAGCTGGGGATAGAGATCGAAGCACACATTCTAGCTAGCTACTTGAAGCTTGCACCCTTCTTGGTGTCCTCGGTGGCATTGTCATTGCCATGGTAGAGCTCGACCTCCTTCTCGCCCCCGACCGTCTCCAAGGGCTTGAAGGTGTAGTACTTGACGCAGACGAAGTAGTAGATGAGGTTGAGCCCCTGCAGCCCGACGACGAGCCAGTAGTAGTGATCCAGCTTCCCTCTGTTGAGGTTGTCCTGGAGCCACTGCCCGCTCCGCCGCGTCTTCCCGTGCACGATGGTCACCAGCAGCGTGCCGAGGTAGCTCCCCACCGAGATGGTCAGCCAGTAGAGCGCCGCAGCTGTGCTTCGCATGCTCTCCGGCGCCTGGTCGTACAGGAACTCCATGCGGCCGACGTCCATGAAGGCGTCGGCGACGCCGTGGATGGCGTACTGCGGCACCAGCCAGAAGACGCTGATCGGCAGGGTGGCCTTTGGGGCGTCGAGCAGCCCGCTTGCGGCAGCCACGGACTTGCGCCTCCGCTCGACGACCGCGGCCACCACGTTGGCAAGCATGGCGATGGTCATGCCGACGCCGGCGCGCTGGAGGTGGGTGATGCCGTTGGGGCGGCCGGTGAAGCGGCGGAGCACGCGGACCAGAACGCGGTCGTAGAAGGCGAGGGTGAGCAGCATGGCGAGGTCGGTGAAGATAAGCATGGAGGCCGGCGGGATCTTGAAATGCGGCGTGATGTCGCGGTCCATGGTGCGCGCCTGCTGGATCGCGAAGCTGCTGTTGTGCGACGCCGAGGTGACGAGGAGGATGCCGGACGCCCAGATGGGCAGCATGCGCAGGATCGACTTGAGTTCCTCGACGCGGTGCACCGTCGACAGCCGCCACAGCTTCGGCTGGCCCGACGGCAGCACGTCGCCGCCCATCACTATGGCCGCCTTGTCAAAGAACCTTATCAGGAACGAAGTAATTAGCTCGTGCAGCTAAAACTGCCGGACATTTCATCGCATTGCCACTAGGATCGAGTTTAACTTACTTTAGCTGGTCGGTGTGGAGAAGACGGCCGGTGGTGGAGATGCCGGCGTCGAGCTCCTTGTTCTCGTACAGGAGTCTGGGGTCCGGCACGACGGCTTTTCGCTTCTTGAACGCGGCGGTGGCGATCTGAGCCAGCCGGACCAGGGGGCTGCCGCCGGGCGGCATCTTGACGTACAGAGAGTACCCGGAGACGAAGGCGATCACCGCGACGAGCATGGCAATGGTGGGCACGCCGAGCCCCCAGCCCCACCCGACGTTCTCCTGGATGTACACGACCACAGTAACAGCCGTGAGCTTGGCGAGCTCGATGCCGACGAAGTAGAGGTTGAAGAAGCTCCACTTGGGGGCCTTGCCGCCGTAGCCCCGGCGCCCGTGCGCGTCCAGCTCGATCTGGTCGGCGCCGAACGCCATGGCGCAGGGGCGCGTGCCCCCGGCGCCGATGGACGTGCAGAGCAGCGAGGCGTAGAGCACGGCGATCTGGGAGGAGGAGGCGCGCTGGCAGTCGGCGGCGTGCTTGGCGCAGAGCGGCGGGCGGAGCGAGGGGAGCGCGGCGGAGAGGGTGAGGCAGACCATGCCGAGCTGGTAGATGAGGGAGCCGAAGGTGATGGTCCAGAAGCGGCCGGCGAAGGAGTCGGCGATGAGGCCGCCGACGAGCGGGGTGAGGTTGGCCGTGCCGTGGAAGTTGGTGAGCGTGTTGGAGGCGTCGACGAGCGGCAGGTGCAGCTGCAGGGTGAGGTACGTGATCAGATTCGAGCTGAACCCCACCGTCGCAAGCCGGTCGCAGAAGTCGTTCCCTGTCATCGTGCGCGACACATGGCGGGAAAATGTTATACTTCAAATTAATTGCAGGTTACACAGCCTGCAGTAGTGCAGCTTGTGGATGGTAATAGAAGAGTTAGGGCTGAAAACGAAAACGGTAATTTTCGGTTTCCGAAAATCGTTTTCGAGAAATTACCGATTTTTTCCTCTAAACGGAAACGGTGACGGTAACCGATAAAACGGAAACGAGAACGGTAAAAATATCCGATAACGAAAACGAAAACGATTTAGCTCTCTTCCGATCGTTTTCGAAAAATACCGTATTTAATCGGTAATTACCGTCGGTAATTACCGTATCCACTCGGCCGGGACGGGAGTCCGGGACCATCTCCGCACTGCAGCTCCGCGCCTGGCCCATTAGACCTCCCCGGTCGGCCCGTCTCCGTCTGACCCGCACTCCCGCAGACGGCCAGGGGCGGACCTGCCCTTCGGGCGAGCCCGGGCGGCCGCCCGAGCTCCCCTCGCCGGCCGCCCCCCCCGGCGCTGCGCCTCGCGCGCATCCATCCATCGCGTCACGAGCGCTCTCCACTCCCCTCCAGTCTCCGGTCGCCACCGAGCAGCGCCAGTGCGCCACCGCGCGATGACCGTGGCGTCCGTTGTTTCCTCTGCGCTGGCCAGCCCGGCCCTCGTGAGGTCCGCCGCGGGGCCCCGCATGCGTCTCCTTCTGCCCCACGACGTGCCGGCGGCCCCCGCGTCCTGATTGGCATGCGGCTGCCGCGTCGCGCGCGGTGGCGCCCGGAGGATGCCGATCCCGTTCGCAGCAGGAGGCAGCGAAGGTGAGGAACTTTGATTTTTCTCATTTTTGATGTATACTTACGAACTTTAGATTCCCAAAATTCACGTGCATTTTGGTCTTTCTGGGTCAAATTGGGGCTCTACCGATGTTGGAGAGTAGAAATGTAGAATGTATTGGGGAATAATGAACTTAATTTGGAATAATTGGTTCTGGAACATGGGGGGAAGTCTGGGGGAGCGGTTCTTGCTCGGGGAGTGCGAGGGCGAGGTGCTGCTTATCAGTGAGGAGCATGAGGAGATGGCGGTGTACCGTGTTTTCCGGCGAAAATGGGCTACAATCACAAGCTTGGGCGGGCGGACACTGTTTCTTGGTTTCAATGGATTTGCAGCCTGCATTAGTCCAGATTGCCCAGGGATTCGGCGGCGCCTGGGCGAATGGTATGAATGGGCGAAACCGGAGGCTTTGATGGAACTCGTGATGTCCGCTATGCGGAATATCCAGGCGCACCACCCCTAAACAACAATTCGCCTATCAGGCCTCCGGTTTGGGTCTTTCCCAGCTTCTGTTGATGCAATCCTGAGAAGGCTTATCCCAGATAGTTGTATAACTACTGAGGTTGACATAAAATTAAGGATGGTATATGCATGATCCCTGAACCTACTCTCATTGATAAGAGGATTCGAACAAGTTCAAATTTAGTTACATGATTAACTACTCTCGTAGTCTCATTAGTGAGATAAGAGGGATTTGAACAGGTTCAAATTTAGATACATGATTCACTATAGATATGTACCTCAGGCTTATGTTGCACAAACTTACCTGACATTTGATTTTGCTAGTATATAGAAGCACTTGTTTAAGTCTGGGTACCTGCCATTCGTAATTTGATGTGCTTCAATATATTTGGACATCTAACTTGTGCATAGGTTGCTTGTTCTTACCCCTTTTTTCCGAACCAGATGGGAGAAACCCAGGTTTCATTTAATGAAATCATGCCTGCTCTGCTTTATGGATAGCATTCAGAAATCAGAATTGGTTGTCTGGAATTCATATGCAGCTATTGATATCTTTTTTTTTATTGGAAGTTATTGATAACTTCTAATTGGTTGTCTGGAAACAATCATAATGTTTTACCTACATTTTTTGCTGTATGGTCCTATCCAGATACTGTTGCAAGGAGTCCCTCGAAATGCCCTACCAGAGGATATAGAAAGATTTTTGTGTGGCACTAACTTTGAACCTCCGCCATTTGAAAGCTTTCTCAGGTAAGGATTTGGGCAGCCATCCTTGTTTTGCTAGGATTCGATTCGTTCCATTCATCCTTGTCTGATCCATCCATGGCTGCTGCACAGACCTGGTGTCCCAGAGCCCATAAGAATGGTGCTGGTAAAATTCTGCACAAAGACTGATGCAACAAATGCCTTCATTACGAAAAACAGGAGTTTCTGTCTTAATAATCCTGTGAGCATGCGAGTTCTTCAGTAACCATCAAATCATCATATTTGGGTCAAGTCCTTGAAATGAACCTTGCTAGCCTTTGGATCTGAAGTCTGTCCACACATGTTGCAGCACTCTGGTTTAGTTGAGAATTTGTGATATGATGATACGAGTTCATGGCTTAGAATTGATTATGGTTGCATGTTTTGGCTTCCTTAGATGTCGAGAATATCGTATTTTAGCTATCGCTTTCATGATTTTCGATCGTTATCGATGCACTTTTGATCGAATAGTTTCGTTTCCGAATTTACCGGAATATCGATGTCGTTCTCGTTTCCGACAATATCGTATCGATTTCGTTTTCGAAAAAATAACGTGAAACTGAAAGTGATTTGACCTCCTACCGATCGTTTCCGACCGTTTTCAGCCCTAAGAAGAGTCAGACTGGTAACTTTTGATGCGACTGGTTTTGGAATCATGATCTTTAATTTACTTTGGATACATGCTAGATGCTCTAAAGATTTGAAAGGTGGTAGTGTCATTCATATCAAGAAAAGCGAGGATAATGCAGATGGATAACATGATATAAAGGGTTGACAAGTTGACAACCTTGAGATATCTACACAGCTTCCGTATTCGGAGGCCCAAAAGGGATGCTTTAGAGCAACTCCAGCAGGGCTCCTACTTGAGCCCTCATCATACTTTTGAGGGCCGAGGAGTAAAAAACTCACTCCAGCAGGGCCCCTACTTGAGCCCTCAAAAGTAGGGGGCCCTCAAATCTCCCCCTCGAGCCCTCATTCCTGGGGAGTCTGGAGGGAGCCCCTACTTTTGAGGGCTCAAGTAGGGGCCCTGCTGGAGTGAGTTTTTTGCCCCTCGGCCCTCAAAAGTAGGATGAGGATGAGGGTGGGTCCTATGTGTCATCCCCTCTAAGAATGAATTTGAGGGTCCTGTTTTGAGGGCTCCTGCTGGAGTGTAGCCCAAAAAACAGAGCCCTCAAAAGTAGGGAGAGCCCTCAAATAAAAAGTAGGGGCCCTGTTTTGAGGGCTACTGCTGGAGTTGCTCTTAGCCATTAAGAAAATAAGAGGCGCACAGGGGCTCCTTTTTCAGATTCACGACAATAATATTCAGAGATAGTTAAGAGATTATGTTCCACATAAAGAGAGGTCGAGACTCAGGGTGTGTTTGGTTGCCCGAATCTCCTTCGTCCTGGTTGGGTAGATCCGTATAATCTGAGAAAGAGCCTGTTTGGTTGCCTGTATGAGTGGATGCAGTCTGCATGAGCAGATGCAAAAATACGCCATCGTTTTGGATGGGTGGATACGCTCAAAATGAGCTTCACTGGCCATCCTGGATGGGTTGATGCAGTATATCTTATACGGTCCCACGTGCCAGCCTCTCAGGTTTGGTAGACTGCATCCGCTCATACATGCAACCAAACAGCATCTCAGTTTTTTTGCATCCGCTCATGCAACCTCACCAAACATCTTCTTTTTTTGAAATACGATTCCACTCAGCCTGCATCCACTCAGTTAGGATATACGATACAACCTCCATCCACGAACCAAACACACCCTGAGGGTCTGAGCTCCGCAATCCGCTCCCTTTTCTCATGTGTACCCGGTAAAGGGCATTTGAACCCAGGTTTGTATTTGTAGGGTGTTTGTGGCGGTAATTTGGAGACTTGCACTGTATGCCACCAGCACAACGAATATTACGGGCTGGTTCATAACGAAAATTCCTAATAAGATATCCCCTCCGTGTCACAAAAGTGTGACGTGTTTCTTCGAAGTCAACAAGATACCCCTTTAACCACTAAATACTCTTATCATATACTCCTTCATTCTTTTTTACTTGACGTTTTTTATTTTTTTTACGGTCTTCAAGATACAACTTTGACCACTACTTTTTATAACTTTACACTAAGATATATTAATAAAATTATAATTATTATGAAAGCATTTTTAATGACAAATCTAATAATATAACTTTCGTATAGCCAATCTAGATAGTTTTGAGTTTATTAGTGGTCAAACTTTAAAAAGATTAACGGTACGGAATCTAGAAAGTCAAGTACAAAAGAACGGAGGGAATATTTAAAAAAAATTATAAAAGTATAATATTATGAAAGTATTTTTCATGACAAATTTACTCGTTCTATTTTTATATATCCAAATCATAATTTTAAACAATATATTTAGTTAAAATTAATAGGATTTGACCGCAAGCATTCTAGGGCACTGCTCTTTTGCCACCGGTGGAGTAAGAAGGAACGTTCAAGCTGAAAATTTGGAGCAACAACGCATATAAAGGTAACCTTCTTGCCCTACAATTAAGTAGGAACTTACAAGAGAAAAACCACGTTACAATTTAGCCCTTGACTGGTAAAACAGGTTGCCTGAATTTTATTTTCGACTTCTAAATTAACTCACCTACCAATCAGAGTGGTCATAAAAGGTTGGCCGTAGATATGATTCTGCGTATAGCAACAATATTGATATTGTTGGACAAGGTCGCTAATACTTGGCACGACATATGAAAGCTACACTTTGGCAGTTCAGAATTTCACTATTCAGAAAGGAGATTCTTGATACGGTTCGCCAGGCTGAGTCCTATGGTGTAATTCCCAAAACGTCATTTTTCATTGCCTACAAGTGCATGGAACGGTGCGATTTGTCTTCGATTGTCGTTTTGAGCAAAATAGACTAGCTTGACTTCACGAAAACAGCATTATCGCGCGTGGCCTTGATAAAAATTAATCTCATCCTCTTGTCTTGTTTCACAACTCACAAGCACTAGTGCTTTGTACTAATTCGTTTTGTTAAAAGATGTACAAATTAATTCGCACTCACATTTGCATATGGAAGGTAAAACCAAGTACCTATGTAAAGTGAGGTTGTGAGATGGATTATTAGCTCTCTTGATTTTCTTGTGTGTGCCTAGCGGGGGTCTTGTGTAGGTGTTTGCTTGTATGTAGGGTGTTTGACGTGGGTTGTGGGCATGCATTGCCAATAGAATAAGATACTTGTGATGGCTCGCCACTCAAAAAGGAATATGCATGAATTTATATCCGTCTCTGATGAAAATGAAAGAAATCCTTGTGTTTTACTAAGGTGGAGTACTCAAGCAAAATCCTTATTTTTTTTTCTGAAAGAATAACTGTGATTAAATTAACATCGAGATCTCGTGTGCATAGACTGATGAGCTCTCGGTATTGCTGAGCGATGTTCAGACATGCAGCATTCTTTTACGCTACAAATTGGAAAGGCGATGTACAGGGATATGTATTGTGGTAAAGTATGATATGAATTTGTGTACTGGCTAAGTGAACATATACATTGATCTTGTTTTAGTTTCATAATTTCTAGGACTTTTGTTCCTTAGTCTATATATGTACCTCTGTAATTATATGGTTAAGATATACCGAAGTTTCCATGGTATAATCTCTCCTTGTATAGTGAATTTTGTTTTTATATGTCCGTAATTTTTTTCACAAGAGTTTTCACGTTAAATCCGTGTCTCCTATTTTGTCGATCGTCTATTTTTATCATACATTTTATAACAAGTGGTATCAGAGCACTGAAGATTCGATCAGAAAAAATAGTCGGATCGGCCACGTTTCATCTTGAACTCATATTCAGTTTCTTTTCGAATCCATCATGAAGTTCTACTTCTACCTGAAGTCCTTTTGATAATCACTATAAACATACTCATGTAGACCATATGGAAGGCAAGAGAGCATCATGTAAACATCTTCTAATATAGTGATTTTCGCCTTCGCACGTCCGTGATTTTTCCGCAAGGGTTTTCCACGTTAAATCCTCATTTTCCATTTTTTTAATCATCTATATTTCTCGTGTATTTTATAACAAATAGTATCAGAGCTCCAGATTCGATATCAAAGCTGCTACCCAGGAGAAGACTCCCAGGGCGGCCATCACACGGACAAGGACGACACCAGCATGGAATCCGCAATTTTATCACTGTTGCCTTATGGTTCGGAAACTCAGTGACTGGGCGCTACTAGGGGTGGGAAATGGTAATGGATAATTTGTTATATCCGATATTCGTATTCGTAAAAACGCGAAGGTGGTAAGCAAAATCCATATTCGAGAATATTTGCATATGTATTTGAGAATATTTGTATTCGCATTTGAGACTATTTAATTCGTATTCGATTCATTTCCTATGCCTATCGGCCGGTCGGCCCAGCCCAACAGCCAAGCAGAAATCCTGAGAAAAACCCGGACGGATTTTGTGATTCGAAATTTGAATTTGGATGGTTTGAAACCGGTAACTGGTCAAAAACCGGCAAAACTGCTAGAAATTTGTTCTATTGAAATTTGTTATAGAAGTTATAGGAGGATATTCGTATTCGACCGAATTAAGTATATATTTGATTCGAATTTGTATCCGTTGCTACATTCCATTCGTATTCATATTCGAAAATATTTAAATTTATATTCATATTCATTTTAAAAATATAGATTGATATTCGTATTTGAGACTATTGATCATATTCAATCCCCATTTCTATCCCCACGCCTCTACGTCATCGAATCCAAAGCAGAGCAACAAGCCTCACGTGGTTCCGAGGAGCAGCGTCAACTCCGATTGAAATCCGAGGCGATGGTCAGTGTCCGCATTCGTACCCGACATGTAACTGTAAGCCCTTCAAGAGTCAAGCGCAGCCCCGTTCGGCCTGGTAGCATCCATTGAAGTAAGTCGCATTGGGAAAAAAGAAGAAGAGGAGGCTCGTCGCGTGAAGCCGAGATGACTAGCAACAAAACCTAAGAGGAGGACATCACACGGAATAGCAAGAGATTTGTGATTTAGGTGAATTTTGCTACATGCACATGAAAGGTTACCACAAGTCCTGGTCATCAATTGCTTCGCGTACACGTAGGTGTACCAATGAGGTTGCAGATTATAGCTAAGTGCACACGAGGAACTATACAGGATATACCAGCAGTCTCGACTCGGCGATTTTGACTCGCCTCGACTCAGTTCCACTACTTGAATCCATAATGAGCGTTGACCCGTGCTTTACCGCAGCGACTGTTCTAGCACCAGGTTCCGCCAACACCGTTGTTCGCTTTGTCCGACACCATGCCATAGTGTTGTACCACACCATCTCCATCGATGATCTTCTGCTTCTGTCGATCGTCATCTTACATCAAGAAGTTGTGTTATCAGTTATGAATGTTTTTTTTGTTAGAGATAGAGTTCATTATAATTTAGGCCATTATGCTTATTATTGGTGGCATCTATGTGGAATTAATCATTGGTGATTTCTTCGATGATCTGTCATCTACTATGGGTTACTGCGGCAAGATCCGCACATATAGTTTAAGATGGAGTTGCAGACTTTCAACATAATGAGTTAATTTACTCTACGTTTGATCGAGGAGACTTTACACAAATCAATATCAATTGTGGGGACAACTGAATTTGATGTTTCAATCACCGTTTGGATATGTTACAAATTTGGATCACTTGCGCGACCATTATGAAGGCTTGGCAACATTCAATTTCAAAATTTAATAACACCCTGATGACAACTAGTATGATGCTCTCCAAAGTTTTGCTATTTGAAAGTGAAGATTTTGCTCTAATTTTAGTTTAAGATGAAGGATTTAAGTACAAGAAGGAGTTTTCTTTTGTGTGGACAATATACAGGTGGTGATCGGTTCGGCTGAAAACACTATAGCTGGCTGAAAACACTGTAGCTGGCTGAAAAAAGCACTGTAGCTGACAGAGGCTTATTTAGCATAATTAAATTTAAAAAAAATTTAAAAATAAAAAAAAGCCCATTACGTATAATACAAACAAATACGGGAAAAAAAAGAACCGGCAAAAAAGCTCAACAAAAAGCCAAAAGTTCAGAAAAAGACGAAACTTATGAATAGTGAAAAATAAGCCAGAAGCTGAAGCCGAGTTGATCAGGGCCACAGTTTGTCCAGTTGTCATAGCTCGATATAAGGGATCAGATGCAGTTTATACTCCATAGACAGCAAAAGAATTCCTTTCATCTGAACAGTTTTGAAGGAGCAATTACAACCATATCATAGATTTCACTTACCTTTACAACCGGCAATTTGATGTATATGATGGCCACACATGCAAGTTTCTTTTTCAATAAGCGTTGTTTGCCGATTTTTGTGTTTCGGGTGGAGCATATTAGATTCCTAATATGAGTTTTTCGGTATCTATACAGTGCTACATGTGATATTTTGGCTTATGCCAGTCTGATAATTGGGTATTTATTTCAGGAGATCAGTTGCACAGACTCAGATTTTGCTGGGTTATGGAGTTTTGAAGATCCATATTTATTCGTCTGCTTTGTTGATAGCTACGTATTCAGACTTGCTAATAGTTTGCTCAATTTTGCTTTATAAGAAGCGTTTGGATAAGACTATTTCAGTCTTTCATATTGAGATTAGTCCTATAGACTTTTGGCGTACAAGTTGTTCATTTTGATTTGATTGTGGAAGTTTATTGCGCTCTTCAGCTATAGGAGGGAATTCAGCTCAAGGTGGGGATTGTTAAGTTTGTGATCCGAATTATATTCGGTTTGTTTCCGTTTCCAACACGGAGTTCTACTTTTACCTGAAGTACTCTTTGTAATCATTATAAATATATCTCTGTAGACCATAAGGCAGGCAAGAGAGTCTCATTATAAATATCTTCTCATATAGTGATTTTCGTCTTCGTGCGTTCATAGTTTCCCCGCAAGAGTTTTTCACGTTAAATCCTCGTCTTTCATTTTTGTGATCCTTTATATTTGTCATGTGTTTTATAACATATTAGAAATCAATGCACTATATATGAGAAACTGTAGAAGTATTCTAATTAGATTCTAGAAAAAAGTAGTAGTACGTTTATTAGTCTCTAGATCATGAGTGTTGCAAAATTTTCAGATCAGATAAGATTTTTTTTTTGGTGAGGGCTAGATTAGATACTTATAAATACTGGCTGATAGGTGACGCACAAGATCAGCAAGTGTTACGAAATTTTTACTCAAAACTAGTTTCATGGGCAGCTTCCACTGAACCAGAAGGGAAAAGGGAAACTATCAGCAGGCATCCAGCGCAAGAAACAAAGAAGTAAATAAAACACCGGGAACGTAAGACAAACCGCTAGTTAATCTATCTGTGGGAGAAAAGAAAATCATTTATATGAAGCTTAATTAATTAGTAGTAGCGTCGTTTAACCTTACTTGCATATATAGCTTCATTAAGCTTTTCAAGAAAACATAACAGATTATTTTTTTCAAAAAAAAAAGAAATATGGAGTGCTAATAGTAGCAGGAAGGGATCAATCACCTAGGATGAGCGGCATGGTCCTGAAACCGCCCTGTTTTGTCTTCTTCTCGGCCACATCCTTCTTCTCCCCTCTTCCATCCTCAGCCATTGTTCTTGACCTCCTCCTTCAAACAAGAAGCCTCACAGTCGTTGCAGCAGCTTCTCTCCACTGAAGAGAGCTATGAGCTATGGTCAGGCACTGGCTACCTTCGTTGCTTGTGTGAGAAATGGAGATGTCCTGTACGCACTCTTTTATAAAGGCACAAGGTTATGATTGGATTTGGATATGTCCGTCCGTCCCGAGAAAAGTATCTGGGAATGGGAAGCAGGCTCCACCACAGGATTATTGAGATGTGACGCCATTATCTGCATCCACTGCCGTCAGATCAAATGGCACAAGAACATGAGGTTGCCATTTGGTCAGGAGTTCCAGTTACTTACCATTAATTCGGTAACAACCATTACTAGATGCTCCTGGTTTTCTGAACCATCTGTGTGATAATATGTAGTATAATCCAGATTCTGGAAATCTAACACAATCAGCATGGGTAATCATTTCCTATACTTATTTTCATGTCCAGCTGCAGCCAAGGAAAATTTGGCAGGCTTTTTGTGGGTGTGTAACTTTTGATGTCGTGAAATATTGCAATCGTAATGTCACCAGGGAAAATATTTTTGACCGAAATTCAGCGAAGTTAAGTTTTCTAGGCCCACCCTGTAAAAGCCCAATTTTGCCAAAAAATCTGACTTATTTTGAATTTTCCAACCCATCCATCCACCGGCCCACCCAATCTTTAACTACTCTTAATTCTCATCCACTTGTCCTCCATCTCTGTGTCTCAATCCTCTCTCGATCTCCATCTCTCTCTTTCTATCTCAATCTATCTGCATCTACTAAGTTCCCCGTCGACGCTAGCAAGGGAGGAGGGAGGCAACAGTGGTAGGGGACAAGGGGGAGGCGGTGGAGCAGCACCGACAAGGGAGGCGGAGGCAATGCCCAGGCCCGGCCCTGGGGGGCGAGCGGGGCGGCCGCCCCGGGCCCCCAAAATCCAGAGGCCCCAAAATTTTGCAAGGGAGGTCGGAAAGGAGTGTTCTGAGGCAAGAATGGCAAGCAAAGATTGAGGAGCTGCAGCAGCTGCAGAGTGAAAGGCGTGATCTCTTAAAGATCAGCTGCGAGTTATGGAAGGAGATGGAGGCTCGTAACTGCAAAATTGACGAGTTGAAATCTGAGGCAAAGTTCTTGGTTCGACAACTCTCAAAGCTGCAAGAGTCACGACAGTCGTTGCAGGCTGAGATTATCAATCTGATAGAAGAGAACTCCTCACTGTCAGGCAAACTATATGACTCCAGGGAGAAAGAGAAGTCGTTTGAAGATGATTTCAGCACTCTCCTTGGTGAAGCAGTCAAGACAGATATCCTTGGTGTCATTTTCAGAAGCCTTCATGCTGAGAGGACATCACAATTGCAGTTTTTGCATGATGATTTTGGGTCTCTCCATGCGGCAGGCAATGAGCTTTATCAGGAAATCAGGCTGATGAACAAGAAGCTTGGAGACCTACAACTTGAGAACAACTATCTTGAGAAGGAGCTCAGTAGAACTATGAGTATCTGTGATGGCTCTAGTGGAGAAATTGCCACTGGAAATCTCAAGCACAGGTGACGTTATTACTCCTTTTATGGCAACTTTATGTATTGAGAAGAAATTATTGGATGAGATTGATATCAATACCATCATCAATGGCTTCGCATATAGAAATATTAGAAAGTTTTTTAAGGTAATATCTATAAACTCTTTGATATGAATTTTCCTTTAATACATAACGCATTTTAAGTGTTTGTTGATAAAATTAGATATATATATATATATATATATATATATATATATATATATATATGTGTGTGTGTGTGTGTGTGTGTGTGTGTGTGTGTGTGTGTGTGTGTGTAGATTTATATTTAGATATTTATATTAGGGCCCCTATTTCTAGTTTCGCCCCGGGCCCCTAAAATCCCAGGACCGGCCCTGGCAATGCCGATAGGGAATTGTTTTAATATACTTGTATTTCATGAATTTGAATTGTATGTTTGAATATTTCGACCAAAAATATTATGATTTTTTTGAAATTTCCAAATTTCGTCTTTTTGAAAGGTTCCTATCGGACCCGGATTTTGTCAATCCAAAATCCTCTGTGATTCCATCGTACTATTCCTTAGATCAGTAGATAGTGCTTACAGATACATTACTGTATATTAAAATCATATCATACGGAAGCGTAAATAATACAGTGATAAACTTACACATGGGTCGGTCAGGCCAAAATCATTAAAAGCAGCAGCGAAAATAAAAACTTCATACAAGTGGGACCCTCAGGACATGCCACAGGTAGCCAACTGGGGTTCGTGATCTAATTCTTAGGCTCATCGTCTTCCAGCTCTGTCAACTTCTTTAGATAGTGGCTGAATAAGGGTAATTGAGCAAGAATAAGTACAATGGTACTAGTAAGCTACCATACAAAATATAATAATAATAGATGCAAAACTGTTAAGGGAGGCTTGAGATTCTTTTATTTGCAAAAATGCCATCATTATAAGATACAATTATAGGAAATTCCTGAGACCTAGCATTTTTTTTCCTAAACCATGTTTCTAGATATTATAATAGTACGCAATAATAGTAGTAGTACAGGTTCCATTTATCTGTTACAAAGTATGGTTCTATCCACCATATGCTAGTTTTGTTACCAGGGTTACATCCACCCATTAATATCATTGGGTTGCAACCACCTAAGACAATTCAAATTCAGGGTTATATCCACACCGACGAGTTTTTATCCCACTCACAAAGTTTTAGAAATAGATACTAACTCGAGTAAATTCTCATACCACCCTTGATCGTTGGCATGGCTATTCGAATAATTTATACTCTGGAAAGACTGTACACTTCAATCACAATAGATAATCATCTTGTTATATTTCACATATTTTCTTAGACATATGAATCAAGAAGATCACCACAAGATCTTTACAATACATCCCCTAGTCTGGCTAAGGTTTCCTCTTAGGGTGGTTACGTCCACCACACAAAAACCCCATCTTACGCCACACAGTGGCTTACACCAGCGACATAACCCATGTCCACAATGGCTTAAGCCAGCAACACAACTCGTGGGCCACTCCAATGGTGCAATTCGCACCAATGGATACAAATTATTTAGCTAGGTCGATACCATTATAGACTTATGCTTGTATTATTTTACATTGGGAGGTCATTACAAGATTAAGTTCTTAAGTTATATGGGCAGTGCTGCCACAAATTGTAATTTCTTGTGCTATATCAACACCAACATCTTTTACAATCCGTCCAGATAGATAAAATAAGTTTTAGGATTTTGAGAAGCGTAAAATACTTTTAGACCAATGTATCAGTCACTTCCCTCCAATGGCTGCCCAAATCAAGTTTCATGTTTGGAATTGATGACATGGCAATTTAATGCCCCTAGGTATTTAAGCAAGACTAAGTATGGCAGTTAGATACAACTTATAACTAATATGTTTACCATTAATTCTAGGATGATAAGGGTTCATGTTGAAAGTCAAGGAGTGGGGTATAATTAAGTAATTATCCATAGGAATTTAACTATGAACAAGTGTGAATATAATTTATGGAACAATATAAAGCATGCAATTTAATATTTTCAAATAAAATAATTTGTATTCAAAAAGTAGGTGTGATATAATCAAAGTAATGACTTGCCTTGCTCAATTTACTGTGGTCTTGATCTTACTCAAAGCCTTCTCAGTTAGTGATCTTGAAATTCCCAGCCTTCATCTTTATCCGGGTATTGATCCCGCTTGAATTATTGCTTCTTTAAGACTTTAATCTTCTAATTATGTGAGAAACCATCAAAAACCAAATAAATCCAAGGAACATTTGAAAGTCCAAATAAATCTTAAATAAACTTAATTGAGTTTCCTTAAGACTAAGATGGTGATATGAGATAAGATTTAGTGAGTACGAGACGCTGGACAAAATCAAACGGAGTTTAAGCAAAAGGAGGAAATGGCAGATTCGAAGATGGCTTAGACACAGCTGATCGAAGAATGTTATGGCTCGATCTTTAATTAAGAAAGTTCCTTTGCAAGGTACCAGATACCAAGACTTGTTTTACTATTTTATGCTTATTAAGGAGGTTCCAAGGGTTGGGTTAGACTTAAGTTAGATATGAGAGTTCACTGTGTACGGGGTCTTATTTGCCGAGTGAGATAATTTGAGGGTTTGAGCCTTGAATTGATAGTATATTAATTATCTTTAGTTACCATTGGTGATTTTAATTCTAGAGATATTGGTAGGATGATTATTATTTAGGCAAGATTGCATTTTAACATACCCCTCTTAAATTAGATGTTGATGGCAAGATTATATTTTAATCAAGATTTCTAATTTTATTTGTATTTCAAAATAGATGGCAAGGGTAAATTGGTTAATTACCTTTTTTATTTAACTTAATTGCCATTTACACAAAGTTGTACGGATCATTAATGTCTCTGATTAGCAATTGGATTTGAGATAAGGATTAATGACACCCTAATTAGGTTTTGAGAATATCTTAATCGTGTACAAGGACATCTTTAATTTAAGTCTTAGCATTTTCAAATAAATATTAGAGACTTAAAATTTGAATAATTTACCATAATTATTCAGGCATTATTAGGAAAAGGGGCCTCATGACTTTGAGATATGCAAATTAATATTTATTTATTTGCTAGTTTTTTATGGCAAGCATTTATTCAAGATTAAAGCTTTACTCTTTTTATCTTGCATGGATTTTTACTCTAATATCATGATTCAACCTTATTCTTTTTTATTTATAATCAAATTATATTTTGCCATAGCTCTAATTGAATAAAATTGGTCTTATAATTATTAACATCTAATTCTTCCCTAAGATGATTATTAATAAATTTTGCATTGCTAAAATGAATATTAGTGGCATTCATGTTGATCTTATTGATTTACCATTATTTATAAATGGTCCTACCTGGTATATTCTCCAAAACCCTTAATTAAATTTGTGCTTGCACCATGTACTACTTCAATGAAGCCAAATGCCCTAAATGGGATACTTAGTTACATTGGCCCCACATGCCATAGGTAGAGGGAGGGAGAGAGAGGGCAACTTAGATAGAGCAAAGGTGCAAGGCCGAACAATGAGTAGGGGCGCACGATGGATGACGGCTTCGCTGGTGAGGGGTGGCTAGAGAAATGGCGGCATGGGGGAAAATGGTGTGCTCAGGACGTGGGGAGGCCAAGGGAGGCAGTTGCTCAGGCCGGGTGGCGCCAGGGCGGCTCAGGCGGTGGGGCGACTGGGCCTGGGGGAAGCCACAGGGTGGCGGCGGCCAAAGTGAAGGGACAGCAAAGTAGGGTGAGCACGGGCATGAGTAGGCCGATGGGAATGTATCAGGATGGTCAGGGGAGCCGGGGGTGCGACGAGGTAGTCTGGTGACAGGAGTCAACGACGGCGTAGGGAGGCAGCCGACGAGGGACCTCAACTGGTAGTATGGGAAGCTTTGGGTCACCAAGGGGATGCTCCCATAGTGAGGAATTGGAGGGAGTTTTATCAAGGAGAAAGCGGCACTGGTGGTGGTGTGATTCGGCCAAAGCGGAGGAGAAGAAACAGTGAGCTTAGGGCATGAAAGTTCAATCAAGCGGGAGGGGAGGAAGATGCCCAGGAACACAAGATGACACGGTCATTTTTGGAAGAGGGGCGCTGGAGCGGTCGAAACGGCGAAGGGGAGCAATGGCCAGCGCGGGCATGGAGGCGGCTCGGTCAAACTAGGCTTGGGGGAAAGAATGGAGGGGCAATGGGGAATGTAACGAGGGATAGAGATGGCCAGGGCTTTAAATAGCCCAGGGGGAGGGAGAGAAGGCATGGCGCAGCACTGTGGTGTAGCAGTGATGGGCGGCATGTGGTGCAGCATGGCTAGCTCATGCGGCAGGGGCGGGTGAAGGTCACATGTGCGACGTGGGCAGCATGCGCGTGGGCATGGCGGAATGGTTGCGAGCGTGTGCGGCGCTCACGGGTCGGGCATGCTTAGTGTGCTTGTAGAACATGGGAAGGAATGGGGGAGAGAAGAGAGTAGGAAAGGAAGAAAGGAGGAGATAGGCCGGGCCAGTGTGGGCTGAGAGAGAATAGAGGGAAAATGGGCCAAGCCCGATTGAAAACTCTAATTTTGGTTTTAGTTTTGGAAAGTTCTAGTTTCATATTTGAATTTGAAATTAAAATTTGACTTTTGAATGAATTCTTGGCTCAGATTGAGTGAAAGCGAATTTTAATATGGCTTTGCTTTTTTCTCTTTTTTAATTTGATTTTGGACATGGATTTTCAATTTGAATTTCAGTTTCAAACTTTTGCTCAATCAATTTCCAATTGTTTTGGCTCTTGATCAAGAATTTTATTTTTGTTGAAATGTTTGGATTTGGGAAAACCAACTCCATGTTCTCAAATAAACGTCAAAAATTTTGAATAGTATTGAAAAGCATCAAAAGATTTTTAGATTCCCCATAATTACAACTTTTCCTAAATTTAGGATGTTATAGTTCCGATATTGTTTTTTTTGACTGAAATTGTTTTCCTTGACGTCACTCTCATCATATATCTTGAAGTGGGAGACAAATAACGTACATGCTGATTAAATAATGAAAGGGTTAAATATGACCTTGCCGTAGGACTAAAATGCGCATGTGTACTTGGGGAGCCAGATCTGAATCTGTAGTACAATTAGGATAACATTTTTTAAGACAACATTTGTTCGTTTCTCTCGAACCACTTTATGTTCGTCCGATACATTTTTAGGACTACGTTCCTCTGATTATGGTTCAACTCAACTACTGCAGAAATAGTTTCTTTGGTTTCTTAAAGTCTCGTATGGTGTCAAACCAAGGACTAGCGCCCTGGACCCTGAATTCAAGAGGCTGCGCGACACTTTAACACCTGATCAGTGCGCGAGTCACCTCAACTTTTTTTTCATCAGTGTCTCATCAAAATGCAACGTTCCTACAATGCACTGCACACTCGCCTAAGCTCAACTCGCATATACGTGTGTACATGTAGTAATTAGTGACGCATATTATTTCTGATGCATTCGGCTCCCCTCCCCGGTAGAGATGGCAACGGGTAAATACCCATCGGGTATTGCTATTCCATACCCGTACCCGCTAGGTGTAAATTTACACGTCGGGTTACCCGTATCCGCACGCGGGTAGGAAAATTTACCCATACCCGTACCCGCGCGGGTATTACTACCCGACGGGTAACCCGTACCCGCAAGCATACCCGGTTCAACACATAAGAATATCATCAATTTAGACATTCATTAATCATACATGCCAAGCACAAAAGCGTCTAGTGATCAAAATTAGTACATCACATAAACATACTTGACATGACCATATCAACATATGACAAACAAATAAACAATCAACAACAAGTAGATAATAAAATTAACATTTGAGTGGGATGTCTAGTTGTCTAATGCGGGTATTCATTACCCGCGGGTAGGCGGGTATGGGTAGTATATACCCACACCCGCACCCGCCTACCCGGCGGGTAGAGGATTTCGCCCAATAACGTACCCATGGGTACATAAAATTTTCCATACCCGTCTCTTTATCGGGTAAAACCCGTCGGGTATTCGGGTATCGGGTACCCATTGCCATCTCTACTCCCCGGCCAGTAAAATTCCAAAGGAAGCGCGTGCGTGCCTGCAGATAGCAATGCATCGTCAAGCGCATAACGCGTTACCGTCCACCAGCGACGCCGACGGCTCGATCGATGGCGTAACATCCCAGCCCACTATCCTTTTTCTCAATAAAAATAACCCATCTTTAATACATCTCTCAACAATAAATCCTTAACTAAGATTCCACAAGTCAATTACCTAACATAAGTATAACAGATATTAGAAGATAAGGATTATCAATAGCACACTATAAATAACTTAGATAAACCAAATATTAAACTTAATCAATAGTACTTTAATTGATAACATCCATACCGATACATTATTTTCTAAGGGAACTCATTAACCAACAGCTAAAGTTTGTATGAACCAAATCACTAGTAATACATGATTAAATATCAAAGTATGATAAGTGGAGCAACATCGGCGCATGAACTATCATATGCTACTCTTTTCCCATGTCATCTTCATCATTCATCTAAAATAACATCATAAGTAAGAGTGAGTCTAAGACTTAGTAAGTACATAATAAAATAATAGTATCAACACATCCATGATATTTATCATTAATTACAATACTATCTCTTCTTCTTTTCTTTTCATCAATAAATCATGATGCGATGCGATGCAATGTCATATCCATATGCACCTTTTAAGCTCATACTTGTATAGCTGAAAGAACACCCATCGACGTACACCATCTACCTCCATCTCGTAGAGGTGTCTACTGAAGTATGTCTTACTCAAGAGCGCTTTGGACTAGTCATATAACTTTCTCATTGACCTACCTTATGCACTCTAGACTAGCTATGTGACTTACTTACCGACTTGGCTCATATGCTCTTCTCATGATGTGAATGCAAGTGATGCAATATTTTCATTACTCATTTACCACATACCACATGATCAATAACCATTAATTTCATCCTTTCATCTTCAACAAACTACCTCATATGGAACAAGACTCATGTATATAAATATAGCATGTTAAGTAAATCTAATTACTCAAAGCAATAATAAACAACCACTTATTGTTCTACCATGCACTTGCCTTTAACCACGTGGAGTGGAGTGATGTGTCAATGACCTCGTAGCGACCTCATCTACATTAAATATATCAACTCAATAGGTGCCACAATAGTACAAAATATCAAACAAGACAATATCGCTTCTACGCACTTCCTAGTCCAACTAACCCCCCTTTACCGGACAGCTTCTCCCCACTATGCTGGTGATAAAAAATACATAACTTTCAGCTCAAAGACCCTAACATCGAAAACTATATACTTTATACAATCTACATAAATTGTTTTACACTTTCCTAGTTAGCCAAAAACCCTTACTAATCCATTTATGCCTTTTTTTAACCCCGAAGATGGTTATGTTGTTTTATTGGATAGCAGGCTTAACAATTTTATATCTATTAATGTTCTTGTCCAAACATGATAAACCATACCACTTATGGAATATACAGAAAATTATACACCTTTATTTAATTATGCTCATAATTTAATTCGACCTTCTACAAGGCCCAAATTATAGATTACCATGACTGCATCCAACAGCGATCAAATTCTGGACAGCAGCATTCCCGAGGCCATAACTTCTAAACCACTTAGCCAAATCCCATGTTCTTGCACTATATGGAAACTTTAAACTATTATATACAATAGTGATAATATAGAAAAGTTATAAAACAAGATGTAGCTATACCAAAACTCACCCATAAATACAAGGCATCAAACTTTAATAAACAACAGCACCTAAAGCTCACCTCCAACACCACCCATCTTCCCCGTCCAGAACTAGCATAGCCTCAAAACTAATCTATAATGGCCTAAAACAAGGAAACAAGGTCTAGGATAATTTTACCTACAATCCGAAGATTTGTCAAAACAACAAAATTGGCACATATGCAAAAATTCCTCTCTCTCCCTCCTCTTCCATCTTTATTTTCCTTCCTTCTATCCTTCTCTCCTTTCCTCTAGCTGGCGCCTCCTCTCCTCACTGTCCTCCTCCTTCCTCCTTGTCGACGCGACAGCTATAGCAGTAGTAGCAATGGCAGAGGATGGCAGGGTAGCAGGCAGTAGCGGCGACAGCGTAGAGCAGTGGTAGCGACGTCTTGGGAAGGGTGGCTAGGATTTGGAGGGCACCTCCTCTTTATTTATAAGTGCATCCCCACACCAAGATGCACACAAGGTGCACCTATCAATTCGGTTTCGGTTCCAACTGAACCCCCTTTTCCCCTATCATGTTTACCTTGATTCCTTTTCCTTATTTGTGTTGAAGTCCTTAGGATGGCTTAAACGGAATATTACAGATTGGCATGTTAGAGGAGCACAATGGCAACACCACTGCAGGACAGTGACTGTTATCTTTTCTGCTCTTTTGTTAGCTAATCTGCAGAGAAAAAGAGACAAACACTTCCAGCGATACCTCCTTTCTACTCTCAGGAGTAGTTACTCCCTACAATGTATCTCACAACGTAGGGATATCTCATGCAACGAAGTGTATATATATGTAGTATATGAGTCTATTTTAATAGCATAATTTGTATATGTACTCCTTTTTATACATGGAAAAGTGTATATAGCAAAAAATAAATGGCTTCGATGAAAATTGTTCAACCAAGTCGCATTGCAATATCTTAGAATTAGTATTTAAGTATACCAAAAGTAATAAAAAGGTATAAAACAGTCGTTTAAGTGGTATATTGGAAGTGAGAGTATGTATATATATGTATATATGTGTGTGTATATGGAATTACTGACCAGCGCGTAGGTTTAAAATAAGTGTGCGCCCCTAACTGACCCAACCAGCCAACCGCTCCATGATCCCACCCCATGCTCAGTTACTAGCATTTGTTAATTGTGATAGTACATAGCGATGGAAAATTACCATCCATTGTGAATGATTATTGTGAATGAAGTTACTATCGGTAGCGAGTAAAGTTACTGCCGAATGCTCATAGTACACAGCAGGTAATAGCTTTCCTCACAACAGGCAGTAACTTCACTCACAATACGCAATAACTTTCCTCATGACTGAATCTACTAACTTCACTCACAATAGGCAAAAACTTTCCTCATGACTGAGTCTACTAAATTATCACATACATACAGTAGTACAGTTGACGTGGGGATTTTTTTTATCTTGTTTACAAGCTAAAAAATACAATAACTCTTTCATGAAAAGTCTAATCTACGATCCGTTTGTGCCATTGTATTTGAAATTACGAGCATAATAAAACAAGATCATGTTGAATATGTTTTGACGCTACGAAATTCATGTTTTTTATACCCGTCGCAAGTAACTGAGGGTAACTTCACGTCTAATAGACCATAACTTTCTATAACTTTTGGCCTAACTGGTGACAATAACTTCATGTGTTGTCTGATGGTAACTTCATGTGTAATAATTACTGCCAAATCAACACTCGTGCACCAAGAAGCGGACCTGCATGTAGCGTGCACGTAGGCACTGAATAGAGCTATCGTATATACATACATATATATATATATATATATATATATACATACATACATACATACATACATACATACATACATACATACATACATACATACATACATACATACATACATATATATATATATGTATATGTATGTGTATATATGCATATGTATGTATATGTATAGATATGTATATGAAAGATTGAAGATGACAACAGAGGGGGTGAATGGTGCCTCAAATTTTTTTCCTAAATATTCACAAATCCTTCACATCAATAGCTACATAATTATGAAGATTAGGACGGAAGACCACCACAAAACCTAGCAATTCGAGATGCTGAAAACCCTAGAAAAATTAGCAAAAACGGAACTACCATTGTTGAAATTATGGTACTACCGCTTGCTATAGTAACTGCGGTACTACCGCTATAGTAATCGCAGCACTTTCGCTGCTACACTAATATCAGGGTGAATAGTGTTTTCAGCACGATTTCAAAAACAGAAATCGCGAGAACTTTTGATCCATAGATCCAAATGATATGAAATTTTGCAGTGACCTTTCCAAGGATATTATGAACCTATTCCAATAGACAACCTTGAAAATCATAGACATAGAAGAATCCCAGCCAAACACCCTCGAATTAAGAGATGGACCAAACTGGCCAAAGTCAAGCAAACTCGGGTTTCTTATGAATCTTGCTATCAAATTACCTAGATAAGTGGAGATATATTCCCAAGGTCTATCTCCATCTCTTAGATGTTTTTGGCACAGCAAGATCACAAGAGGGAAAAAAGAGAGATCAAAACGAACCAAAAGTCAAGCACATCAATAAAAAATAAGAGAGACACAAGAAATGCAAAATGATTGATGTATTGCTTACTTGAGAAGGTATGTTTTACAACCACTCCACTTTGGAGGATAAAGAGCACTCAAGGTACTCACTCTCAGACCCTAACTCTAGATATGAGAGCACATGAGATGAGTTGGATGGTTAACCTCACATGTCTCCATACCAACCCCCTTTTATAGCTGGGCAAGCAGTCACCTACACCCTTAATGAATCCTATCCACTATTACAATAGGGGAAACCTGTTAACCCAACATACACAGGTTTTACTCTCATAAGTTCACTTATACACACTTTTCAAAGCGCATAAGTGTGCATCTGTTAAATACTTAGCCTTGATCCAACCAACTCCACCTTGATCTAAATCGCTCTTGAACGCATCACCCATGCATTGCGGTTTTGATCCAAGATGGTTTCCGGTATTTTGGTCAAACTACCAAAATACCCTTCCTTGACCAGGTCATCACCGACCATTGCAAGCAATCACCATGCTTACCACATGTAAGTGCACCACTAGCCTGCCATGTGTCGCCAAGTCTCTCCCATCCCAATTCCATCGAACCACGGCTCACTTGGCCCGTGCAAGCTACATGGTGCCATCCCATCGTTCAAACTCGCCTTCAACATTTTTCGTCTTTCTCGTGCCATGCTTGAACCTACCGTCTCACCCAGCATCCTTGATCGTTTTGGGCCTCAACTCCTCCACGAGCCTAGCCCCAATTCTTACCGTTAACCATGATTGACTCCAAGCGACCCTGCACATCCAAAGACAAAAATCATTTTCGGACACAAGTTCTTCACAACTTGACCTACATTATCCAAGACATGCATCATGCAATCTTAATCCAATGGCCCAGGTTATCCCAGCTCAATCCATGACTCAATTCCCCAAACTCCTGTTTTCTGGTAAGATTGGAAATTTCGCACCTAACATGCTAGTACTTCCACAATGCGGAACTACCGCCTCCCAAAACGGTACTTCCGCACACTGAAAACCTCCTCTAGGGCTCTTTGGAAAAAACATACCACAACTCAACCAGGTACTTCCACCAAACAGAACTACCACACTTATACTTACGTACTTTCGATTTTCCTGACGCTTCCAAAAACAGCCCAAATCAAATTCAATCTTTGCAAAACCATTTCACCACTCTAAAAATTTGCAATGGTTCATCACAACAGTATCCTAGATCTTCTCACATGGTCCTTCAACCTCCCATTTGATGAACCCATCGGTAATTCTTTAAAAATGCAAATTGGAGGTGGTTTTAGAGAAAGAAAAATAATTTTGCAAAGAGAGCTCCAAATGGTTAAAGAAAGATTGCAAAGAGCTAAACATGACCATTTGAGACAGAGATAAATAGAAGTTACTAAGAATCATAATTTTTCACAAAAATTTCATATCTACCAAAAGTGTCGGGAAATCTCGCTCTAGATCCATAGGAAAGAGCAATTGCCCGATTGACCTTAGTCATGGTGAGAGGTGATAGAAAATTACAGCAACAGAACAAATCTCCAAAAATCAAGATTTTGCACAAAAACACAAAATCACACTCTAAATGTGCATTTTGACATATCTTTCTCCCCATTTGACAATGGAATCATCAAGATTCATGGAAGAAGATAAAGCATGAATGAAATGAAGTGGCTACAATTTATTCATTTTAAGCATGAGGAGCCATAAAGATTATCTTAAGCAACTTTTCAAGTATAACCAAGCTATAAAAAGTGAAATTAAATTGGTTTTTAGCATGTCAAAATATCCAGAAATGGATCAAGTCATGTCAACAGACTAAATGAAGTCAAAAAGTTATAACTGGGCCATTTTAGAGTGCTACAAGTTCAAAACTGAAATATTTTGTTCAAGCATTTGATAACATTTATAATTGAGCAAATTTAACACATTTGGCACCCTTTTTAAGTTCATTTTTGGCCATGCACTAGATCTTAAGTCTTATGCAGCTACTCCAAGCAGGAAGCTTAAGGAAGTGATCTTGATCATTCAAAACTCCCCTTGAGTTTATGCCTAGTGCAATGGCAAGCCGTCTCATGAGAAAGGATTGGTGAGATCAGTTTTTTCGCACAAAAGGGATCATTTTGCATTTTCTTGACTTAGTTCAAGAACAAAGAGCTAAAAGTAACTCATGTTTCAATAAAGAACTAGCATAGCTTAATCTAAGTTCAAGATTCAACTTAGCTAATTTGACATGGTATAAATCATAATAGGAAGCAAGACATGATTTAGTTCAAGCTTTTCACATTTAAAGGAGCTATCATGGCAAAAGCTAAGCTACACATAAAAAAGCATGATAAATATAGCAAGCTTAGCACAAAACATAGCAAGATGTGTAAAGCAATTTATCATGTCACACTAGGATAATAATCAAGGCTCCATGTATTTATATTACAATGCGTATTGCTGAAATTAAATATGATGTAATAAAAATCCCAGCTCCCCCTCAACAATTGAGTCAATTTTAGAAATAATTTGGTTCAAGTAGAGTTATGTCATCATTAAGTTCCAGAGAATCTCAGATAAACTCCCCTAGAACCAAGGCAATAAGCAAGAGGGAAGAAGCTTGGATAGAAGGAAGAAATGTCAATTCTTAAAGTATAGACAAGATAGAAGAATCACTATAGCTCAGACTCGCTCTCATCTACCCCAAATGACTCTAAGACTATTAGTTGGTCATCTAAAATTCAAGGAAGTAAACATGTTCCCTATTTACCCAAAGGGGCCCAACCCTCGCTTGACCTAAAAGAAGTGAGTGAACTTAACCTAGTAAGAAGAGAAGCAACTAATAAGTAGCATCCTAGGATCACAAGATGAGAGAAAGAAGTCTAAACAACTGAGAATAAGAACCACTCTAGTCTATTATAACATCCCATTTTCAACCTTGGTGTCAATGTAAAATTCAAACCTATGTTAATGAAATTAAAGGCATTTATTCTCAGTTGGTTATTCCTTTTTGGTTTTCAAAAGAAAATTCAAGTTGTGCTTAACTAACTTAAATTGAAAGCCTTGATTCATCTCCAAGAAAGTAAAGCAAATTAGAATACGAATTACACTTCAAAATTTGGGGGTCCTTGTCACCTTCCGCCACCTACTTCGTCGGCGAGTAATTGGGCAGCAGCCTCGTCTTCAGCACCGCTCCTCGCCATCAGCGCCCGGCAGCAGTAGAGTCTCCGGTCACCTCCCGCACAACCCTGCCAGCACTGATCTCACCCAGCCGTGCACGCCCCTTGCAAGCCCCCACCCGTGCGCCGTGCCGTCGTAGCACGTCTCGGCCGCGTCGCCCTGTGGCCGTACGACGATGACACCCCCGCACACGGTGCCATGCCGTGTTGCTCCCCGGCGTCTCTGCTCCAGCTCTATAAAAGGCGCCGATTGCCTTGCTGCGCCGCCCACCAAACTCGACCAAGAAACATCCCCGGCCGCCCCCTGCCGCGAGTGCTCCTCCAGCAAAATCCCGCCGCCGAACGCCACCGGTCGACGCCAGGGCCCTCGAGCCTCTCCCCTCACTCTCCATTGTTCTCTCTTCCTTCGTCCCCAGCTAATCGGCTTGTCTTCCAGTGCAGGCCGCCGGCGAGGCTCTTTCTTCCCCCAAAACGCCGGCGTCGGGTTCCCTCGGTGAACCACCGCGCCCCAATCCAAATTGAGCGCGCCCAGACCACCACCGGAACACCCCGAACGTCTCCCCCTCATCACCGGACCCAGCCGCCCTCCCTAGCGAGCCGCCACCGTCACCTTCTTCCCCGGCAAGCCCGCCTCCGCCGCCGGACCGCCCTGCTCCATCTCGGCCACAGCCGACGCCCCAGGTGAGATTATGTTGGCCTGTGGAAGCTTCCTCGTCAAGGAATTGTGCCCAAACCGCCCGAGCCGCCGGCGCTCCATTCCCCTGTCTCGGCCGACGCCTTAGCCGTTGCCACCCGCCGCCCGGCCAAGTCCGGCCGACCCCGGCCGATTCCTCCCTCCCCGAGGTGCACACCGGGTCGGGCAACCCGTTTCGGCCGGCGCCGCCATGCCTCCGTGCCCCCACCGCCGCCGGCCGGCTCCGCCTCCCACGTGGCCGGGACAAACTAGAGCAAAGGGAGCCAAGCACCACTTAGCTCATTAAGTGCTGCCCCAAACCCACACTTAATTTGTCCTAAGTCGGCACTTAAAGGGGCAATAGCACTGTATTAAAGGCCTGCCTGTCGGCTGTGGAGCTGCAGTGCCCACCCGAGCGCCATTAATACCTCTCGGTCCTCACTTGTCAACAGCACACACTCCCTCCCCTTTTATATTTTCCGGATTTTCCAGAAATTTAAGACTTTGAAATGTTATAACTTTTTAACCATAATCCGAATTTAATGAAACCAATTTCTAATTTTTTCTAAAATTGAGACCTATCTAATGGTTCTATTTTGGTTTAGTTTTGAGTTAATTTGAGTTTGATTTTATTTTATTCGGTATTCATTTGCTTCCGTTCTTGTTTGTGTTGTTTTTCCGGTTCGATCTCCCGAGTAGAGTTCGAAGATGCGAACGAGCCCCCGCCTGAAGCAGCACAAGACCCCCAATCTTTCGATCCAGTGAGTCAATACTTTGATCATTTTGCACCTATATTTTATGTGAAACTATGTTCATTTAAATTATGAAAATTGCATGCGTTATTTTATGTGCTAAAAATATGTAAGTCTTAAGGTAGATAACAACCTTATGTCCACCTAATAATATAATACATCACCGGTAACGCATTTGAACTCCCATGATCATTTGTCGCCCTAGATATAAACGCTAGTTATGGTAGTTATATGTCTTAATATTGCCATGATAAATTTGTCGAACCCAGGGTTCTAGTAACCCTGATAATCATTCTTTAATCTTGGAAACTAAATTTGAATGAGTCAGGGGATGTACATGATCGGGCAATTATGTTGATTTATGTTATGCTTCTCAAAACCCTAAAAATTTGCTAAACCTGTTTGGGCGGATGGTAAGAGTGGTGGGTGTGGATGTAACACGGGGAATGTGGAATGAACCGCCCAGACGACCTAAGGACTTAATCCTGTGTGGACCCTCTGTGTATAACAGTACAACCACAAGCTGGCATATTGTAGGCTGGGCTAAATAATTTACTGAACCCTCTAGTCATTTCACGGAGAACGTGTGTAGGTGGGTAATGAAAGCCCCACTTGGAATGGGACACCGGATGTAGGTGACGTTGCCTAGGATAGCGTATGTGGAGAGTGAAGTCCGACTGCGCTAACCTATGGTGGACATCCCGCACAACCTATGGAAGTAACCCCATAGGAGTGATATGCTAGAGTGTGAGGTATTGTAAAGGCCTCGTGATATTCTCTTGATCTGCATGTCAAAGGAATCATGTAGAACCATTGGGACGATGATCTCTTGTGGGTAAAGATGTACAGTCTCTGCAGAGAGTATACTAAACTATTCGAATAGCCGTGCCCATGGTCAAGGGCAGACATGGAAATCTTCCTCGAGTTAGTTCTATTTCAAAATTTTTGGAGGTTGGGAATAAAATTTGCTAGGTGGATGTAACCTACACTTTGGTAAATTGTCCTCGAGGGATGTACTCCAGTGCTGGTATTAAGGTGGAAGTAACCTGCTATTCCAAAAAGTTAAGAAAGGGTGGATGTAACCATAAAATTGGTGGATGTAACAAGAAAAAAATGGTAAATGGAACCTACCCCATTGTAAAATTATTGCACTCTTCCAGTATTTAAATCATAAGTTCTTGAAAAATGCTAGCTCCTAGGAATTTTATATTATGATTATTTCAAAAGCCGCTTTAAGAAAATAAAAGAACCCGAGCCTTCCTTGATCAGCCTTGCATCTATAATTATTTGCATTCTGTGTGTTGGATAGCGGAGCACGGTTGTTTGTGCTCACCTCGCTCTTAAACCCCCCATTCAGAAACTGGGAATCAAGAGCATTACGCCTACCATGAGGAGCAGGATGCCGAAGGAAATGAAGACAGCGGTTATTAGATTAAGCCTCGGTAGTCTTGCCTCTCGCCTCAGTCCAGTTGACCAGGCGGTTAATAGCGTTGGTACTCGGGTTATCCCAGTCGCTTACCTGTGGTGAGTTGTGCCCCTACGCTATGTACGCTTCCGCTTTCGTTCTTTATGTATTGTAAGACATTTGGCCTGCCGGCCCTATTGTAACCCTGGCCCGACGTGGTCTATTTGAACTCTGGTAATGTAATGTATGGCTTTGTCGTGTATGAAATGATGCAGCGATGTATCTGTGAGCATTATCTACTGATCCAGGGAATAATGTAGTGTTATCACAGAGGATTCCAGGTTAGTAAACTTGGGGTCCGACATCTATACTAGAAAGACTAACTCAAATGCCCCCAATAAACAAAGTGCAACATAATGAAAAAGAAACATATGAACAATATAATACAGAAAGTACATGATACTCCCCCTCAGATTAAGTTATAAGGATAGACCAACCCAAGCTCTCCCTGCAAGGTCATGAACCTCGAGTGTATCTAAAGGCCTAGTGAAAATGTCAGCCAACTGGTGGTCACTCTCTACAAACTGAAGCACTTTGTCTCCCTTCTCTACATGGTCTCTAAGGAAATGATATCTGATATTTATGTGCTTGGTTCTGGAGTGCTGCACTGGGTTCTTGGAAATGTTAATGGCAGAAGTATTATCACAGAAGAGTGGAACACTATCTATGGCTAACCCAAAGTCCTGCAAGGTCGAAACCATCCAAAGCACCTGACTACAACAACTAGCGACTGCAACATACTCGCCTCTACGGTGGACTGTGCAACACTAGATTGCTTCTTGGAAGACCAAGAGATAATAGAAGTGCTAATAAATTGGTAAGTGCCAGAAGTGCTCTTCCTATATATATCCTATAGCCAGTAAAGTCTGCTTCGGAGTAGACTCTAAGGGAAATATAGGAAGCAGAAGAGTACCAGATACCATAGTCTAGAGTAGCTCAAAGGTACCTGAAGATACGTTTCACTGCTTGACGATGAGAGACATGAGAAGCTTGAAATCGAGCACACAGACACACGATAAAATTTATGTCCGGCCTTAAAGCAGTGAGATACAGGAGGGAGCCAATCATGCTATGGTACTCCTTTTGATCTACTGGCTCACCATCCTCGTCTAGGTTGAGTGTAATTGAGGTTGCGATCAGAATTGACACCGGCTTGCTATCACTCATGTCGAAGTATCTCAGGAGATCTCAAGTGTACTTGCCATGATGCAAGAAGGTACCCTTTCGAGTCTGCTTGATCTGGAAACTAAGGAAGAAGCTCAACTCACCCATCATGCTTATCTCAAACTTTGTGCTCAAGACATCAGAAAACTAGAAAACAAGAGCATGAGATGAGTCACCAAAGATAATGTCATCCACATAAATCTTGATGAGTGAAAGGTCATTGCTATGCCTGCGAATGTACAAGATCTCGTCTACCTTACCCATCTCAAACCTATGACTCAAGAGATGGGACTTAAGCCTCTTATACCAAGCTTTAGGGACTTGCTTAATCCATGTAAAGCTTTGAAAGTCTTGAAGACATGGTTTGGATATTTAGGGTTCTCGAAACTTGATAGTTGTCTAACATAAACCTCTTCCTCAATATACCCATTGAGGAAGTCACTCTTGACATCTATCTAGTACAGTTAGAAGCCCTTAGATGCTGCGAATGCAAGCAAAATCCTGATGGCCTTGAGCTTAGCTATAGGGGTGAAGGTCTCCTCAAAATCTGAACCCTTAACCAGGGAGAAATCCTGAGCTACCAGTCTAGTTTTGTTTCGAATAACTACCCCATCCTCACTCTACTTGTTCTTGAAGACCCACTTGATTCCTATGACATTATGACCACTAGTGGCTCAACAAGTGACGAGACCTTGTTCCTCGCATGGTATTGACCCGAGACTCATCAGAAAGTGCGTGACAGACATCCTTGGGATCAAAAGAGGCAACAAAGGAAGAATGTAAACAAAAAGAGGCAACAAAGGAAGAATGTAAACAAAAAGAGGCAACAAAGGAAGAATGTAAACAGAAGTGAGATGAGCCAGATTTTGAACACATGACATACTCAAGGAGATCTCCAATAATCTGCTCAGGAGGATGTCAACGCTGAATGTGCCTAGGAGGTCCTAGATTATAACAGCCCAACTGTTTATTTCATAATTTTCAGTAAAAAATTAATTAAAATTAAAATTAATGAAATTTAAAATAAAATCAAGTGTTCTTTGATTGCCCAAATTTTGGAGATTTTATTTTGCCTATTTTCAGCTTTAAAAAGGCTTTTCTAAAAAAATTAATTTTAAAACTAAAAAGTGTTTTATTAAAAATTAAAAAAGATCAAATTTAAGTTGGAAATATTTTTCCTAAGTCTAAAACATCTCCAGGAATTTCTATGAATGTTTCTGGAATTTTACACTTTATTTGGTAATTTCTAAGTATTTTCACAACCTCCAAGTAATTCTGAAAATCAAAACTAGCATTTTAATCCAAACTCTCCCTGGGCTAACACGTGTCAAACCCAGGTTCAATCCACCCTCAGCCGATCTAATCCCAGCCGCATGATCTCACGTACCCCTTCACTCTTCATCTGATGGTATAGATTAAATCCACCGCCCCCGATCTAATCTCGCCCATTCGATGTCACTTAACCCCTCCCTCTCCCTCTCTCTGGCATCAGAGCTCCTCATCATCACTCACCTCCTCTTCGAGTTGTGGCAAGAACTCCGCCGAGGAATTCCAGCCGCCTCGGTTTGTCTCGTGCCACGCCGCCGCCGTCCACCGGATCTCCGGCGACCCTCGGGCCCCGAGCTCCACTGCTCGTCGGCGCTGCCAGATGGCAGTTACATGTGCGCCACCTCAGCGGCCATGAGCCACGTAAGTGCCACGCCAGACGCGTGCCACCTGAGCCTTATTCCCGGTCCATGAACCCAGTCCACCATTTCCCGACCCCACCTGTCAGTCTAATAAAATCTTTTCTTTATAAAAATAATTCAGCCGAAAAATCAATTTCCTTGCTAATGTTACCATGACGTCATAAATCCCTTTTTTGTAGAAAAATAATTTATCTGCAAAATAATTTTCTTGCTGATATCATAATCTTCCCTTTTCAGTATAAAAATAATTCCAAAAATCCTATTATTCTTTTTCTCTCTTTTCTAACTTCCAGAAGCCCGTTCTCTTTCATCCTAACTATGATTGAGCCCGTTTAAATTTCTAAATTCTTCACAAATTCTAATCTATCCATTTATATCCTCTTTTCAAATTTTTAGAGTCTGTTTGAAATTTATTTGGATTAAATTAAAACTTAGAAAATAAAAATATTTTAAATTGTTAAAATAAACTTCAATTAAATTCAAAATTATTTTACTTGATCTTTTCAGATTTTCAAGGAATATTGTGAAATTGTCTTGAATTTTCAAAGTTATTTTATTTTTGGAAATTTTTTCTTTTTTCCCTTCCATTTTCTCTCTCCTCTCTTTCTTCTTCTTCTTCGAACCATTTCATCCAGAGCGCGTAGCTGCCATGAACGTCTCTGTGAAGCTTGTCTCCTCCATTCCCGGCCTTAGCCCTCAATTTCATGCACCCATTTTGCCGAAACGCGCCATGCTGCCGAAAGACACACCGTGTGGATCTCCTAATCCGTTCCACCTCTGTCCCCATAAAAGAGAGCACCGGGTGCCCCTCCTCATCCTCATCCACCCCAAAAATCTCAAGTCCTCCCTTCCTTCCTCCTCATCGCAATCAGCATTTTTCTCTCGCCAACCGAACGCCGTTACTCGGCCATTTACGTCACCTACAGTAGAGTTCCACCAACATTGACCACATCATCAACTTCGCCTTCATGTGTTCTACATGGTGCTTCCCTCATCTTTGCCGGAGCATCGTTAGAGCACCGTGGGCCAAATCACATCATCGTGTCTCTCATCGTCGTTGGCTGACTGTGCATGTTCCACCATAACCAAGGTAAGCATGTTCCACGACACTAAAATTGTTTCTTCGCGTACACTATTTTTTCGGTGAGTTATTTGATTTTTGTTCATGTCGTATCGTGTCCTAGCCTTTAAGAAATTTATCTACCATTTTTACTTAATTTTCATGGAGCCAATTGTCAGAAATTGAGCTTTCCGTAGAAACAGCCTTTTTTGACTTCCCGACATTGATTCGTCGCCTCCGGTGAGTTTTAGCCTATGCCATCACCTCTGTCAGAATTGTCTCATCGCGTTCTACGCTGTACTTCCTTCCTTTCCTCCAAAAACCATCCACAAATTTTTGCCTCCGACACCTAGCCATATCCGCCTAGGGCATCTCACATTCCCATTTATCCAGTGAAGCTTTATTCAATTCTTTTGTGTCAAAATGTGCCAAACCATCCCAGGTAGCTACCTTCCATGTGGTTTTAGATTCACTTCACTGAACACCAAGATATTAAGTTTTCCTTTTTCTCTACCGTCGTCGTTCAAACGTCGATTGTATCGTCTCCGATGAATTTTCAGCTTAGCCAATAATTTTTCTAGCTTCACCATACCATGTTCTACCCATGCTCACCCTACATCTCCATGTTCCACACCTAGGTACCATCTCTCTCCAACCTGTCATTGTCGATGCCATGCCATCACTACTGTTTTTCTCTCACCGTTGGTGATTGTTGCCGTTCCTCGCCGCCATACCTGTGTCACCACCTTCGCCTTGTTGCCAGGGTTCCTTTTTGCCCATTCGCCAGCCACTTCGCTGCTCTGCTCATCGCATGCAAATTCCAACCATAATTCTTGGATTTTTCATCATTTCATGTGATATTCAAAACTTCCAGATATTCGTTCTTCCTCATACGAATTTCGAATCCATTGATTCTTTCTCCTAAATTCATCTAAAATCATAATCTATCTTTCAATATATATTTTGTAATTTTTAGATTTTATTTGGATTTTATTTAAATTCATTCACTTTGGTTCTTCGCGTGTAGACTGTGACGATTCGGAAGAATTCGACGAGGATTTGCACCCGATTGAAGAGCAAGGCAAGTCACACTCCTTGATCATGTTGATCCCAATTTACAAATAAAATTATGTTGCTTTAAATTATTCTGCATGCATATTTTTATTCAATGTATTTCAATTTAGTTTTCAATTTAGTTAATACATGTTCGTTATTACATCCTTTGATATTGAAAATCCTTACACCTTGTCACCCAAGAATCAAACTCTAGTTAGTACACTAGTATTGGCTAGAGAGTTTTATTTCAAATACTTAGACGTGCTTAGGCATAATCTTTGTTTTGGGATAACCTTTTCACATGAAATGATAAGCTTTTCAAATGTATTCTTGACTTCGAGGAGTCAAGAAGGATTATAAAATATTTTGAAATAAAATATAAAATCTAGTTTAGACTTAGGCTAATGGTTAGGTTGTGTGTGCAAGCATGCACTGTTTGTTCGAAGACATAGTGTTGATTATCGGGCACAAGGGGTATGTGGTTGAGCCTAAGTTAAATTAAAGACCGGTCTATGTAGGCTTCTCGGTTCGAACTCGTAGACTTTGTTCTTTATGATCTTCGAGTATTTTGAGTACTCATGTTAGGCCAACGGGGTGTTTGGCTGGTGCTTGTTAGACATGGGTGTTATGAGTTGTTGTGCTGATGACAGTCAACCTAGGAAGAGCTTGTGCCGGGAAAAATATTTCTTTTGTCTTTGCATGTGCAGGAGAGCGTGGAGACGATCATGGTCGATGGCATGGTGGACCAGGACTAGAATAGGGAGATCTGAGGTCTAGATGGTTGAGGATATCACGTGAGGTGGTCAGGCTCATGCTGGAGTACATGGAGATCAAAGGTGGAGATTCATGTAGAAGCTACGAGAGGTGCGTTCCTGGAGACTTCGATATGTGATGATGGTGCGTGATGAAGATACGGGAGGGGATATCCTAGAGGTTTCATTGCGTGTTGAGTTTAGATTGTTATGGATAGAGTCCGTGTGCTGGAAGGGTAGAGTTTGATTAAAACTCATGTTAGGAAAGGGTTTTGGGTCCTTTGATTTGAGAAAGAGATTAGGTGGAAAGGCTTAGGCTAATGTAACTAGTCTTTAGGGCTTTTGTTGAGGAAATTTTTAGGGGTGTCATAAGGGCACTTTGTAACAAAAAACTCGTTGTAGAAATAGTAGATTAGATCTATTTCATAAGAAGTTGATTAGCAGCATGTTTTTTCAAAGCTTCATTCTTCTTGCATCGTCGGCAGACCAGTAGGATGTTTTCTGAGCATCGTTCTTATTGCATCATTGACGGCGTGCTAACAGACCTCGTCCGAGTATGATCGAGCAAGCAGTTGTCTTCGGCTGGTACTCATTTGAGCAAGTTCGACCATGTACGCAGCTGAAGCTTGCGAGCATTTGAGTGGTCGATGGTTACCGAGTGGGTGAGTTCTGCTAGCGAGTTCGACCCCGTAGTGAAGTGATCGAGTTTTCATTGTCGACGACTGCAAGCGAAGTAGTGCGACGAGCGTTGTTTTAGCGGTCGTTATCGATCACGATCAGAAGAGCGAATCAGAAGAAGTGGAGGCAATCATTCACCCCCGTCTGATAGCGCCATACGGTCCTACAAGTGGTATCAGAGTAGGTTGCAATGGCGTCAGATCGGAAACGGTTCTCCGGTAAGCCACCATTTTTGATGGTATAGATTATCTCTACTAGAAAACTCGCATGGAAGTCTTTCTACAAGCTCAAGGTAATCTGATTTGGCAAAAAGTTGAATTTTTGTTTTAAGTACCCTCTGTCAATACCATCGAAAACACTTCTGATGTAGAGGTAAACGCTAAGGCTAGAAATATTTTATTGCAAGGTTTAAGTAGAAATGAGTTAGAATTGCTCATCTTAAATCTACAAATAAAATTTAGACTACTCTAGCCAATTATCATGAAGGATCAAAGTCTATTAAGGGTGTGTGTCAGAATCAATTCAAAAAGGAGTATTCTAATATGAGATGAAACTAGGAGAATCAGTAGATGCTCTTTTCAACCGCTTTAATAAGATTGTTAGTGATTTACAATCTGTTGATGTCACATATTCTGATTCTAACAATGCTCATTAAATTCTAAATTCTTTGGATATGACTATTTGGAATTTGTTAGTCACTACCATCAATCACTCTATTAGCATGGAATCACTCATTCTGAATGATCTTTATTCAAAGATGAAAACACATGAGATTAGTTTTGGCCAGGATAAACAAGTCAAATTCTCTGGGTTTAGTGACTAACTAAGTTGACAACTCCTCTAGTTCCTCTATTGATTCCTTGTCTACATTATGCTCTTTTTTTAGATGAACAATTGGAGGAGATCACTGAAGAGCAGCTTGTACTTCTCTCCAAGTGGGTGACCATGGCAATTAATAATATCAGATCAAGATGGAGAGTTGAGAGACCATGTGGAGGTCATCCCATGTGTGTGATGAGTAATTGACATCGGTTTAGGAAAGTCGAGTTTGATTTGGTTGGTTCGGTCCTTGACGATGCGTGGTGCAATCGGGCTCGATCGGACTTGGTCAAACCTGGTCAAAGTGGTTAGGATGCATATTATGTCGACTTGTCAGGTTTGGGCTATTTCATTAGTGCATTTATGCTTACATATATCGAGCGGTGCTATTGGATGTGTTTCTTGTCTGTGTTGGCTGCAGGACGTCGAGGCGGAGTCGTGGCGAGACACGAGGTGACCGGACTAAACACGGGCGGTGTTGAGGTCAGAACGGTCGGATGTGTCGAAGACGGCGGAGATTCGATGTGGTTGCGAGTCATGGACGACAAGGAGCGCGGAAGCTCTCCGGAAGGTGCAGGAGGGGCGAATTGGTAATTTCGCAAGGCTGCACAAGCGGGAGCGGGTTCCGTTGGATTTAGCCGGCGTAACGGGCTGGAGACCCGTTAGCCAAGGGCTATATAAAGGAGGGAGTTGCTGCATGCCCCCTCATGGCTTTGGGAGAGAGTTAGGGTTTGCTAGAGTGAAAAGAAACTTTGTGAGTTTGTTTTGGCTTTAGGCTTTAGTTGGTGAGGTTTGGTGGAATGGCAGCAGAGTGTTTCCTGTAGCTTCCTCCTCTCACTGTGTCTATTCTTGTGTTCTTGAGTTTGTGTTCTTGAGATGGAGAGGGAGAGGGAGAGTTGATCTTTCATGTAATCATTACTCTGAATGTACATGCGTATGGGGACTCCTCTGTGATCCTCTTATGATTTGGAATGAAAATCTGGATTTCATCTCTCGTGTTCCTGTCTGTTCTTTGTTCCCTTCGTTTGGAGATTTCTGAGTTTTTGCATTTTCTTGTTGTTACTCGTTGAGAAGACCCAAAATGGGTTGCTCTATGTTGGGATGATGCATCAAGATCATTTGATCGATTTTCCCAAGAGCAAACCTTGTTTAATCTCAGATTTCACTTTTTGGATCTCTCTGTTCTTCAGTTTGGTTCTAGGGTTTTGATGGATTTCATGTTTTCCTTCATGAGATGGGATGAAACTTGATATCTAGAGTCCTGAGGCTATTAAGTAGGTATCCTCAAAGTTTCATGCCCAAAGGATCAACGTTTGAGGAGTAATTTGGTTTTTGGTGAAGTCTCTGTAATTTTCAAGTTCTTGGCCAAATTCTGAATTTCTTAAGTTTCTGCTGATATCTCTTGTTGCTTGGAGCCTCTGTGTTATTAAGAATAGTTCCTTGGTATTTTGGTCTGAAAAGAATCGAAGGATTTCTCTCATTCTCTTGATTTAGGCAAAATTTGAAAAATATGGATTTCAGTCGGGCTGGTCGGGCTCTGGGTCAGAACTAACCGATCTGACCGGTTGGTTGCCTGTGGACAGACCGCACCGCATACAACGGTCAGACCGGCACTCATGAACCGGTTAGACCGGCGGCCGAGCAGTGGTCAGACCACCCCATGACTTGCGGTCTGACCGCCCAGCTGGTTTTTGTATGTTAATCATCCTGCTTTTTGTCTGCTGTTTGCCTTGCCTCTTAGTTTTATCTGCTATGTCTTCTCTGAGAGTTCAGTAAGCAGAAACACTCTTTCTTTCTAGCTCTCTTAGCTATTGGAGAGGAATTGTTTCGTGAGTACTTTGGATCAATCAAATTTTGTGGTGTCTCTGTTAGTATCCCTGAGCTCTTCTATGCATTATTCTTGTCTATCTAGTAGGATCATCTAGAGAGGATAAATATTTCTCTTCATAGCTTTTTAGCTCTCGGAGAGGAGATTCTCTGTGAGTACTTTGAGGGGTCGAGATTTTAAGAGATCGACATTCACCCCCCCCCCCTCTGTCGTCATTTCGGTCCAACAAGAGTTGGTCCAATCAGATGCTATGAATGTGGTGAACAAAATCACATCAATATAAATCTCCGTAAACTGAGAAAGGAGACCAAGGATGACAAAGCGTCAACTCATTGATCTCAGGTCAAGATTGACCCAAACAAGAAACTCAATTATCGTAGGGTAGCCACCAAAATAATTTTATCACTTGAGGAAATCGATTTGAGCGACTACAAGTGACGAGGACAGTAGCAAGAAGGTCAAGGAGGCATATTTCACAGGAATGTGCTTTATGGCAAAGGGTGAGGATTTCGACGATGATAATATCTATAGTGATCCTGATGAGGTAAAACCTTCTTCTTACATAGATTTATCTTGTGCTATGCTTAGATCGACAGAGGAGCTTAAGAAATATAAAAAGAGAATCAAAACTCATGATCTTATTGTTGAGAATTTAAATTCTAAAATCAATAGACTTAGAGCTTCAATTCCTAATGGTGAATATTGTGACTCCTGTCAAGTTTTACATTTTGAGTTGGAGTCTGCAAGAAAAATTAATGCATCAACCTTGAGTCAATTTAGTGATGTAACTGCTAAATTTGATGACTTAAAACTAGCACACAGCTCTTGTGATGAAAAGAATAAACAGGCACATGATGAAATTGAAAAGCTTAAGTCTAACTCATCTAAAGCATGCTCTAAATGTGATTTGTTTCAAGCTAGGCTTAACTTTTCTCAGGAGTCTATTCAACAGATGTTGTATCATGAGACTCTCCCTTGCTCGAACTGTCCCAAGCTTAACATAGAAATATAAGCTTTGACTAGACAACTTAAGGAGTTTGCTAAGAAGGAAATTTTGGCTCAGTCTAGTGCTTCTAAGAGTCTTTGTGATGAATATGTTAAATGCACAACCTATCCCACATTGGCTAAAGAGAATGAGAATTTTAAAGACACCTTAGAGAGATTTTCTTTTGGCAAAAAGAATTTGAATATGATTCTAGATTAATCAAAAACAAGTGTGAAGAAACATGCTCTAGGATTTAATTTTGTTGAGTATGCCAAGAATAATCTTCCTAAGGTTATTAAGCTTTTGGATCCTGTAAAAGCTGTAGTAGAATCTAAACAAAAATAAATTATTTTTAAATCTGCTGGTATAGCAAAGAATTTCTCTACCAAAGAGAGTGTTGTAAAATCAATAGATATGACTTCTCAGCAAGTCAAGTTCAAGTGTACTCACTGTGGTAGAGATGATCATCTGGTTCGATTTTGCTTTTGAAAAAACAAAAAGGAGAATAAAGATTGGTTAAGAAAGCGTTCTTGAGTGGAATCCATGCAAGCTCCAAACCATGGTCGTGCAGCAGTCAGACCACCCCGGCGACAGTCATCCCACGGTCGGACACTTCGTGGTCGGATGTCCTGCTATCGAACTAGAGTCTTGACCAGATTTTACTGCACGCTTTGACCGATCGGCAGTCAGATCAGTTTCGCTGAGGAGGTCATACCACCAAGTGGTCAAGCCTGTGTCTCATTATCTGTCCGATCAAAATTTAACAGAGGCAAAATCTTCACTTAAATCTTTATCATTGCCTGCTACTGCTCCTATTCATCGAGTGTTACAGAACTGGATTCCTAAAGCGTATTTGACTAACCCCAGTACCGTGAAGCTGACATTGTCTGCGATATAAGACCAGATAATGCGGGATGGAGAACATGCGCTTGATTGGGTTCCAGTCTTTTGCTTGGTTGGAATAGCTCATGGTTCTTCATCTTCTTTGATGGCTCTCAAGAGATTTCACCTTCTAGTTAGACCATATAGAAAAGGTAATGCTACACTCCAAGTGGTCTTTTAAAAGTGATCTTTGAGTTCTTTCTCAGATTGATCTTTTTCTCTCAAATGCTTGTTTCTTCTCGTTGGCCCTTTTGCTGAGGGAGATGGGATTATTCTGAGGAGGAGCTTGTTGTTTGAAGAGGTGCCAAGAGCTTTGTTTATTATACATGTCATATAATTCATTGAGATCAAGCCATTGAAATCAAATGAGTAGTGGAGCTCTCTATATCATATTCACTCATATGTTGTGTAGCTTTGATCATGACTGGTTTTAATTAGTCTACTATATTTGAACTAAAACATGACATGGCGTAAGATTTTGACTGGATTGATTATAGATATTACTTTGAGATGCTAATCTAAAAGGATTAGCTTAATTGTGAATCCTATTTTAAATCTTGGCTATGAGGCTCATATGGTTCATTTTGCAATCTTTTATGTTCACTCAGGTTGGCATGTTATAAAAAACTGAGATTCAACAAGTGATATCATACAAATGGTGTTAAATAAGAATTGAAAAGGAGAAGATTGAAAAGATGTATGCTTCAAGCATGCCATGGTCAAATGAAATAAAGGCACAAGAGTGCATAAATGAAAAAAGTATACTTCAAGCATACCACTATTTAAATGAAGTTTGGTTTAAGCATGTATCATGAAAAAAAAAGTATGCTACAAGCATGCCACATGCCTAAGAATCGTGTGTAGAGCAATAGGTTGTTATATGAGACAACTAGCCCATCTAGATTTAATGTTTGCTTCAATTTTAGGCTTTGACTTTTCGTTGTGCTATCTCATTGTGCTTTTTATAATTAGTTTAGTCATTGATGAGATGCCTGTCATTGATCTAAATTGTTTTACGACCACGACTATCATGGCTTTTCGACCACGGTTGTTGTTTTCGACCATGCACAACTTCAAACATGGTTACAACCATGAGGTAATCATAGCTACAGTACTTTTATATGGTTGAAACTTCAGTGCTTTTGTTAATCGTGGGCTTTACTGGTCGTACTCGATAGTCGGTGTTTTTGTAGTCAATGGTCGTAGATTTTGCTGACTGCTCTTATAGTTGTATCTTTTGCAGCCTTGTCAATAGTCATACAAGCAGTCTACTATCGTTGTCTTTGGTAGTCGAAGGCTTTACGATCGGTCACTGTAGGCTTTTTGGTTCGACCTCATAGACTTTGCTCTTTATGATCTTTGAGTATTTTGAGTATTGTGTTAGGCCAGCGGGGTGTTTGGCTGGTGCTTGTTGGAACAATGTCGGTACTTGGTAGTTGGAGTGACTAGGTACTCGGTGGTCGGTGAGCAATAGTCGTAAGGTTTACAGTCTATTGTCGGTTACGAGTACGTGTTGTGCTCAGTGGTCGTACTGAGTGGTCGGAAGGATGAGTTTCTGAAAGCGATGATTTTTAGCAGTCGTAATCAGTAGTCTAAGACTGTTTTCTAGGTTGTGTTGAGGTGATTGGTCGTGTATGACCAGGTTGATTGGCCGTGGATGGTTTTGCTCTTGTTTTGGATGGACATGGGTGTTATGAGTTGTGCTAATGACGGTCAGGCTGGGAAGGGCTTGTGTCGGGAAAAATGTTTCTTTGGTCCTTGCATGTGCAGGAGAGCGTGGAGATGATCACGGTCGGTAATGTTGAGGACCGGGACTAGGATAGGGAGATCTGAGGTCGAGACAGTTGAGGATGTCACGCGAGGTGGTCGGGCTCATGCTAGAGCACATAGAGATCAAAGGTGGAGATTCGTGGAGAAGCTACGGAAGGTGCATTCCTAGAGGCTTCAATACGTGGTGATGGTGCGTGATGAAGATACGAAAGGGGATATCCTGGAGGCTTTGTCGCATGTTGAGTTTGGATTGTTATGGATAGAGTCCGTGTGCTAGAAGGGTAGAGTTTGAATAAAACCCATGTTATGAAAGGGTTTTGGGTTCCTTAATTTTAGGGAGAGATTAGGTGTTGTGTTCATATTTGAATAGAACATGATTAGGGACGTTGGCCTATAAAAGTATGGAGATGTTTAGGCTAATGTAATTAGTCTTTAGGGCTTTAATTGAGAAAGTTTTTAAGGATGCCGTGAGGGCACTTTATAGCCAAAAGCTTGTTGTAGAAATAATATATCAGATCTATTCCACAAGAAGTTGATTGGCAGCATGTTTTCTGAGATTCGTTCTTCTTGCGTCATCAGCGGATTGGTAGGATGTTTTTCTGAGCATCGTTCTTCTTGCGTCATTGATGGCATGCTAATAGACCTCATCTGAGTATGATCGAGCAAGCAGTTGTCTTTGGCTGGTACTTGTTCGAGCAAGTTCAACCACGTAGGTGGCTGAAGCCTACGAGCGTTCGAGTGGTCAAAGGTTACTGAGCGGGTGAGTTCTGCTAGCGAGTTCAACCACGTAGTGAAGTGATCGAGTTTTTGTTGTTGACGACTGCAAGCGAAGCAGTGTAACGAGCGTTGTTAGAGTGGTCATTATCAATCACGATCAGAAGCGTGAAGCGGAAGAAGTGGAGTGATTATTCATCTTCTTTCCTCCGATAGCGCCATACGGTCCTAGACCAAATGATATGAAATTTTACAGGGACCTTCTCTAGGGTATTATGAACCTATTCCAATATATGATCTTGAAAATCAATTTCAAGGTTATGACTTTTTTCAGTTTGTTGGAAGGTTGCACCAAAACTGAGCCAAAACCCCAAACGGTGAATACAACTTGCTTGTGGATAGAATATGGCCAAGATGACTCTAGATGTATTCCCACATGTCACAGCAAGCTAGAACATAGAAGAATCCCAGCCAAAAACCCTCGGATCAAGAGATGGGCCAAAGAGGCCAAAGTCAAGCAAATCTGAATTTTCTTGTGAATTTTGCTATCAAAATACCTAGATGGATGGAGATGTATTTCCAAGGATTATATGCACCTCTTACACATTCTTGGCACAGCAAGATCATAAGAGGGAAAGAAGAGAGATCAAAACAACCTAAAGTGAAGCACATCGGTCAAAAACAAGAGAGACACAAGAGCTGCAAATCAATTGATATATTGCTTACTTGAGAAGGTAGGTTTTACAGCCACTCCACCTTAGAGGACAAAGAGCACTCAAGGTACTCACTCTCAAACCCTAACCCTAGAGATGAGAGCACATGGGATGGGTTAGATGGTTAACCTCACATGTCTCCATCCCAACCCTCTTTTAGATGTGGGCAACCAGTCACCTACACCCCTTAATGGATCTTATCCACTATTACAATGTGGGAACCCGTTAACCCTACACACACATGTTTTACTCTCACAAGTTCACTTATGCACGCTTTTCAAAGCTCATAAGAGTGCATCCGCTAAATTCTTAGCCTTGATCTAACCAACTCCACCTTCATCTAAACCACTCACGAATGCATCACCCATGCACCGCGGTTTTAATCCAAGATAGTTTCCGGTATGTTGGTCAAACTACCAAAATACTCTTTGTTGACCCAGTCATCACCAACCACTGCAAGTAATCGCCATGCTTGCCACGTGCAAGTAATTTTGTTGTCAATAGCAAGTAACTCGTATAAAAAGTTACTGTTGTGTATGAGTAAAGTTACTACCAAACACATACAGAGTTACTATTAGTTGTAACACTATAAAACTAGCAGTAACTCTATATGTATTTGATATTAACTTCACTCATGCACGATAGTAACTTTATAAATCCGTATGAGTTACATGCTATTGACAACAAAGTTACTTGCTATTGGCAGAAAAATTACTAGCTTTTGATAAGAAAGTTACTGGTTATTGACAATAAAATTATTTTTCACTAGTAGTAAAAATGATATGAATTTTGCAGCATTGAAACATATTCAACATGGATCTTGTTTTGTTAAGTTCATAATTTCAAACACAATGGTGCAAACGGAACATAGATCAGACTTTTGGTGAAAGAGTTATTTTATTTTTTTAGCTTGTAAACAAGATAAAAAATCACAAGTGCATTTAATCTCTCCTCTCTCCTACTGCATGCATGCATATGTCAGACTGTAACCACCCAACACAAGAACCACCACACCAGGAAGCCAGTGACTCGTGCATAGCATGCGCACACGTGTGTGTATGTATGTATGTATGTATGTATGTATGTATGTATGTATGTATGTATGTATGTATGTATGTATGTATGTATGTATGTATGTATGTATGTATGTATACGCATACGCATACGTATACGTATACGTATACGTATATGTATGTGTGTGTATATACATATGTATATATGTATATATATAGGAAGCCTTTTTCGTATTCCTGGGATTACATACTTTCACTTCCAGTATGCCACGTAAATGCATATTTTATACCTCTTTATCACTTTTGATGTACTTAAATACTAATTATAAGATATTCCAATGCAACTTAGTTGAAAAAATTTCATCAGGCCCCTTTATTTTTGTTATATACTCTTTTCCATACATAAAACGAGTATATACACAAATTATACTGTAAAAAGTGGATTTTGATGAAATTTTTCATGGAAGGTGGTATACGAGAAGTGAGAGTACGTACTCTCATGAGTATGGAACTATTTCTCTCTATACACACACATACACACACTTTTGAACAAGCTTTAATAATAATTATAAGATATTGCAAAGTGAGCTCTATCGAAAATTTCATCAAAATCCACTTTTATAGCAAAATTTATGTATATACTTCTTTTACATATGAAAAATGTAAATAGTAAACATAAAGTGTCCTAATAAAGTTTTTTCAACTATATCGTATTGCAGTATCTTAGAATTAGTATTTAAATATACCGAAAGTGATAAAGAGGTATAAAATATTCGTTTACGTGGTATACTGGAAGGTGGGAGTATATACTCTCTAGAATATATATATAGAAAAAATACTAATTACTCGCAGTGTAGTTACACCCACTCAATCAGCCATTCGCATGTGCCAAGATCCGTGCAGCCTTAATGGTTATTTCGGGTGCATGCTAGTTGGATGATATTGAATGCCCAACCCGCATTGAGTACTCATTCCTACGTTCCCGGGATTCCCGTTCTGAATTTGTATACAAGGTTACTAACCTCCTTTCCATCTCACGGCCAAGGCCGGGCCCATGGGCGTGCGACCCGTGCGACCGTACAGGGCCCCCAATTTCCAGGGCCTCAAAAAATCAGCCCAGCAGCCAGCAGGAGAAGGCCCATCCTAGATACCACAGCGTCAGAGCCTAGCTCGACTGCTCGAGTCCGCGCGCGTGTCTCCGCGCGGTGACTTCCGGACTTCGCGTGTGTGGCGCTTCGTCTTCTCGGCTCCGAGCCCCGAGGCCCCCACGGCGTTTCGTTGACAAGCTGCCGGCCAGGTACCTCATCGACCTGGGCGTGGACGATGCGGAGGACGTACTGCTTCACTGGAGGATACTCGACGAGTGCGCTCACCCGGACAAGCGCCCTGTCTTCCACGCTCGCTTCCTAAAGGTGCGAAATGCCGAAATACTCCCACCTAAATTCTGCTTTGCTAAACTGATTTCATTTGGTTGGTTGCAAATTAAGTGGCAAAAACGAGAGGATAATTAAATAATTTGTTTGTCTGCTACTAGTATTGAATATTGATTTCACGATTCTATTGCCTTATCCCTTGATGAGCAGTACCTCCCAGTTGAACGGGATCCCGAGTTTGATCTCCGCAGACTGGACCTCAGCCCGGACAGAGGATGTCCCTGTTCTCTGATATGATCAAATGACCATCAGGCCTTATGATTGTTGGGTTGCCTTTTTTTCCTTTATTTATTCTCTAATTTAGATTGCTTTTTTCCTTTATTTTTTCCTTTTTTTGGCTATATTTAGTACTTTGTTTTAGGCTTCACTTAGAGCTTTGTACAGAGCTTTGTACAGGGCCTCTAAATTTCACGGCATGATCCTGCTTTTTGTTCTGCAGCGAGAGGGCCACCAGAAGGCCGGTCGCCAGCAGCTCGATCATCGTCGCCGCTTACCTCTATTCCAGGTTAAACGGCAGGCACAGTGATGTGCCAGCAATGTTGGGTCAGGACGAGAGCGTCGCCGCAGCATGCATGGACGAGGAGATCCCATGGTACGAGTTCATCGATCATTTTTTTGGTTAATTAAGTAGATATACTCCTTTTATCATGATTGATATATAAGTGTCTTTTCCATGCACATACTTGGAGATTTGTAGGTGAAGGAGCGTATATTGATTAAATTTCATCACACGTGATCAGGAACTTCGAGGCAGAACCAGATGGCAGCCGGGCCGGAATTACTCTCATCTACCGTTCTTTGTGATTCGACGCCTGGCCCTGGCCCTACAGAGCACACCTGAGATCCACCCCTTTCTACGGAAATGTGGTGTCCAAAAGGGCTGACACAACCATTTCTAGAGAAATGTCCTGATCCCCTGATTTTTGTTTGGTTTTGTCTGCAAATTCCTCTCAAACAGCATGAACCTACCTCTGGTACCATCCACTCGTGGTTTCTTCAACCATAGACCGTAGTAGACTTTGTTGACAAGTACAGAAAACGGTAGCATTTCCTTTCAGAAAAAAAAAGAAGAAAAAGGGCAGTAAGCCACAACCGAAAAGAAATATCTAGCCACCGAGTCAGAGCGATGCAATATGGTAGCAATGATAAAAATAAGGAAAAAAGAAAAAGGGCAGCAAGCCACAACCGAAAAGAAATATCTAGCCACCGAGTCAGAGCGATGCAATATGGTGACAATGATAAAAATAAGGACAGCACAGTTTACGGCACCATCTCAAATATAGCATGCACTCCAGAATAATGGACGATCCACGAGCATTTGGTGTCAGCACCATCCAGTAGTCCCTCTCCTAACATCAATAGCTTGGGAGTTGGGACGCACGAGCAGCGAAGATCACACGCGCCCAAGGTGCTCCTACTGTACCTACCGCAAGAAAATAAGCACATTGCTAGCTGGGAATTAGGAACATGTTGAGACCTCACAGCACAGGGGCTGTTTGGTTGGCTGCAACACTTCATCTGAAAAATGTGGCGTACTATATTCGGATATATAACGCATAATATCTGGCTTCCACGTAATGTGGTAGCCCTCAAAACAGCATGTTTGGTTGGCATTATATATGTACAATGCCTGTAGCAGGGGCGGATCTACAGTGGGTCAAGGGTGTTCAGCTGAACAACCAAAAATTTTGACAAAAAATCTAGTATATATGGGGTATATTACATATGTATATATATAATTGGGCCAGTTTATCTATTTCAAGTCATAATCTGCTGCCCGGCCCGACCACCCGAGGGAATCCGCGTGCGCGCGTCCGAGGGAAAGCCAGCCCAGCCCATTGCTGCGCGGCGTGCGCGCCTGCGGCCTGCTCCCCCGGCTCCCGTTTCCCCTGACCCGCGAACCTCGGCCCACATTTCCTACCGACCCGACGCGGTGACGCAGAGGCGGAGAACGGGAGAAGCCTGAACCCTAATCGGCGAGACGGCGACTCAGTGTCGACCGCGCCTCCGGCCCGCCGCCCGCATCGATCTGGGCTCCGCTCCGGCGCTCCAGCCCTCCGCGCCGCCGCTCCACTCCTGCGCTCCGCCCCTCCAGTCCGCTCCGCTCCGGGCTCCGGCGCTCCGCTCCGGCGCTCCGCCGCTCCGGCTCTCCGCTCCACCGGGCGCCGGCACAGTGAGGTCCGCCGTCGGCCGTCCGCGACACCGCCAGGCGCCAGATCCCAGATCTGGCCCTCCGCTCCGCCGAGCTACGAGCAGGTCGTGCCGGCCCTCCAAAGCTCCGCTCCGCGCCACGCCTTTTTTCTCGTCACGCCTTCGCGACGGATCTGAGCGCGGGATTCGAGCGGGGGACACCACCGAGGTCGCCTCCCACAGATCTGCTGCTTCTCCATCTCCGGCGCCTCGATCCGCCGAGTCTGGCCACCGGGTGAGTGCCTTCACTGGCCGACTTTGTTATTAATCCAGGAAAATTAGGTCTTGCTTGTGGCATGGTTCTCGTCTGCCTTGTGAATGTTTGTTCTGAGATTAGGGTTTACGGATTTTGTATATGGCTATTAGGCTTTGGAGTCTTGGTTGCAACCTTTCTTGGTGAAGTTAATTGTCTATTGTACTGATTTATAAGAAGCACTAGTAGCATGGAACTTCACCCAATTGGTCAAAGGTAAGACAATGTTTGGCCGCATCTAGCTGAACAGGGCATCGTAGCTATTTCGTTTTATGCAACTTTGATACCCGGATGATTTCCTGTCCAGTGTGTTAACTCATTTTGGAGATTAAGAAAGCTTGCTACCTTGTCTTTTTCAAACAATAAGTTGTCTGTCACAGATGGAGAAATCAGTAAATCCACATTACCCTTAATGCCTGAACTCTTGATATTAGAACTCGCATCTTGCAGTATGACAACAATTCCAATCTTCTTGATGCATGTTGAATATATCAGTCAATTGGACCTTTCGTGCAACCAAATTCATGGGACTATACCCAAATGGATATGGGAGACATGGGACCATAGCCTTGCGTATCTGAATCTTTCACACAACATATTCACAGATATGCAACTCACTTCATATGTTCTCCCAAACAGTCGTTTGATATCTCTTGATCTTAGTTTCAATGGGTTCTAGGGCCAGATCCTGATGCCAAACCCATTCACAATCGTTAGCATTTTTGATCAAGTCTTGGATTATTCAAATAATAGATTCTCTTCTGTTATGTCAAACTTCACCTCGTACCTTAGCCAAACTGGTTAATTGGTTATTTGGCTTGGTTATGAGAATTGGAACTAGTTGTAGATCTTTATTGCTACTGTAGATCTTTATGCTCTGTACTAAAAAATATTTTTACAACTTCGAACACCCATTCCAAAATTCCTACGTCCGCCACTGGCCTGTAGGACCGGTAATAACAATGGAAAAGGAATGAATGGTGCATTTTCAAAAAAAAATTTAAGTACTAGAAAATCTTTCGCTTTAGAGCTATAGAGCTAAGAATATTATATTAAACACCATACAACCAAGCAACAATCTAAAACACCGAAGATGCACAACACTGCACAAGACCAGTCTGACCGACCACAAATTGACGGTCTGACCGACGCCAAGCGGATGGTCTGACCTGGTCGAGAAACGATCTGACCACTCCCTGATCACATAATAGAAAATCAGCCTGAATCTAAACCACTTTTGATGAAAACTTGAAAATCTATGATCAAATGAGATCAAATTTTGCACACATCTTATTGAGGGTCTCATGAATTTATTTTATCTAAGGATCGGGATGATCCTAGGTAAAGACCCAATGTTTCCTTGAAACATGCAACATTGCACAAAAATCGGGCAAACCTCAAAATACAACTTGCTCGTGAGTTAAGATTAGCCAAGATGACTTCAAATGTGTTCCTATATGTTATAGCAAGCAAAACCAACCGACGAATCGAACTCAAAACCCCTTAGATCAAGAATTCTCAAGAAGGGCTCTGAATCAAGCAAAACCAGGCAACTTCATGAACTTGCAAACTATAGTACCTAGATGGATGTGATTTGATCTACATGAGACATCTCTATCACTTACACGTCTTTGGCACTAGCAAGAATAAGAAGGGGAGAGAAGAGGCAAAGAACCAACAAGATCAAGAACAAATCAATCAAGACAAGGAATTCACAAGAGATGAACAAACTTAATTATATTGCTACCTAAGGATAAAGGTTTTACAACCACTACATGAGGAGGACAAGAGAGTGCACCACATCACTTACTATTCTCTCTCGAACCCTAACCCTAACTCTAAAATGGTTGGAATGGTTAGCATGCAAACCGTGACCCCATCCACTAAATAGAAGAAGCAACCAACCCACATCTAACCCTAATGAATATTGTCCACTATCACAAATGGGGGGCCTGTTAACCCCACACAACATGGGTTTTACACTCACACTAAACTCATACACGCTTTTCAAAGCATAAGAGACTGAACCCTTTAAGTCTTTAGCCTTTTATCAACTTGATCTTCTCAGCACCTCATTGACCTAAATCGCCACTACTATAGATGATGTTATCACAGACAGTTCAAAAACGTTATCATAGATGGTTTCTGAACCGTCTGCATTTATATGTCAGTGATAATAGGTGGTTATCACAGACGGCTCTAAAACCGTATGTGATAGTTAAAACACAGACGGTTTTTTTGGAAAACCATTTATGATATTCCGCTATCACAGATAGTTTTTGATATTAACCATCTGTGATATCGTATATATCACAGATAGTTGTTTTTAACAACCGTTTGTGATAGCAGAATATCATAGACGGTTTTTAATATTAACCGTCTGTGATATCGTACATATCACAGACGGTTTGTTTTAAAAACCGTCTGTGATATCTATATATCACAGACAGTGTGGAACACCAAACCATCTGTGATAGCTATTTCAAAAGCTATATTGTTTTCTGTTTTTTAGCTAGCCTCGAGAAATGCTAGCCATGCCCTCTAAAAACAAACAAGAAGATCACATATATATAGCACATGACAATCATTACACAGATCTACAAATGAATTAAAGAATGTAAGCAGATCGCATATATAACAAATGACAATCGTTATATAGATCTCACAAATTAATTAAACAACTGAATGAAGTACAATTGAATGAATTGCTTGACTAAACACAATTGAGTGATTACAATTGTATCCAATGTTTCAACATATGATCACCATTACTAGGGTGGAACTCTCCAGTGTTGTTTATGACCTCCGCTATCAAGAATTGGGAGAGCTTTCCTCAAATTTTGGCGAGTTTATCAAGATCGATTGCACTTTCGTTGAACTCCATACACTGTCACTAGGAGTAGCGTTAAGTCATTAGCATATATATATATATATATATATATATATATATATATATATATATATATATATATATATATATATATATATATATATATATATATATATATATATATATATATATATATATATATATATATGTAGTATAAATAACAGGGGCACCTAGGTGTCTGGACACCTAGTCTCCTTACCTTTGGATTGCTTTTAGATGCGTGCTAGTGTGATTGAGACTTTCCATCCATGATTAAGACTTTCCTTCCATGATTGATTTAGCATGCCTAATATATTACATACCATACATACCATTGCTCTAGCACGTATCTAAAAGCAATCTAACGGCAGGGAGCCTAGGTGTCTGGGCACCTAGGTGTCCCATTTCAGTGTCCTATATATGTATATATATATATATATGTATATGTATATGTATATATATGTATATGTATATATGTATATATATATATATGTATATATATGTATATATGTATATATGTATATATGTATATATGTATATATATATGTATATATATATATGTATATATATGCATAGGAAGCCTCTTTTCTACACTCAGGTGTAGTTACACCTATTATGTCTACTGTCCATCTATCTTGAGATACCACAAGATGATTTGGGTTATTGGATCGACTTGAAGACTTATAACGTTCTCAATCTCCAAACAGATCCGTGTATGCTGCAAAGAAACCCATCAACCGACTGCAGTAATTAATGCTGTAAGTATCGGATCGCCGTAAGTATCTCCGATATTAGTGATGTATCACAATTTAAATACTCAATCACATTGCAGATACTCCCCAACGTGAGGACTAAATGGACTGAAATCTGGAGATGAGTCAAGGTATACATAAGAAAATCAACAAGGATAGCCATGGCAGCGAAAGTATGATTTGACATCATACAGATACTAAACCTTGGGGGATTCCGGCCCCCCCAGGGCATCCACGTCGCCTCGAATGCTCGGCCGGCCGGCGCGTGGCGGACGAAATTCGCGTACGGCCGGCCGAGGCACTTTCCTTGCCTTTTTTGGAAATTACGTAAAGGTCCTTTTTCCTCGTGAAAAGGTCCCTGCAAGTTTTTTTTAAGAAAAAAAATTCTGGATAGCGCCCCGCGGGTTTCCAAAATTACGTATAGGTCCTTATTTACTTACGTACAAGTCCTTACAGGTCCTCATTTTTTTTACAAAAAACCCCTCTGGTTTTCCCGAAATTACGTATTTGTCCTCGATATTTTTTAAGAAACTCCTCACGAATTATCGCCTCTTTTACTTTGGTACATACGGTGGCTGGCGCGGCGTGTCGCCGCGCCTTTGAGGCTAGTACTGTATATTGTGAAACGAAACGGGATGCAACCAAAGGGCATGAGTCTGAATGGAAGTATGTACATAAGAGATAAAGTGAGTAATATTTTAGTCTGGATACTACTTCTTACTCCCCAACGTATAGTATCTCCGACATACCCCTTTTTTTTAAATATCATACTTCATACTTTCAAGTTAGTAGCAGCAACATGTCTGCTGTCACAAACCCTATTTAAAAATGAGAAGTCTATGGACATACTATTTTAGTTTTAAATTGCATACTTTAGACTTTCAGCACATCTCCATGTTTGCTGTACCACATCCTTCAATAAAAGGATATACTCATTTGGTAAAAATGAGAAAACTATGGATGTACCCCTTTAATTTAAATATGTATATCTCAGCTTTGCAATGTATCTGAAATACATGAGAGTTATGTTTGAGTAAATGTGAAATTAGTACCTTTTTCATACTCCGAATGGCCATAGAGTTATGTTTGATATACTTGAGATACACTGCGTAAGTGTATATACTACATGTAGGAGCGTACATGCTTCATACTACATACTGCCTAGGACCCACATACTCCTTTAAGTATGTATGCGGCATACCGAGTATATATACTCATGGGTCCATCTCATGTATATCTGGCAGTTGGGAGTATGAAAGAGGTAGTATGTTCATCTTTTTCCTCAAAGTTACCTTATTTGCTAATCCTTTTGAAACAGAACAAAATAAATTACTACAATACTAAGTAGTTGCGTTTATATGCATGATTACTTAGTAGCTTAATGCTAGAAAGTGTGTAGTTCTTTGTTACATTTTTTTAAATGGGAGGTATGATAGAAGTTTGAAGTGTGCTGTTTTTAAATAAAGGAGTATGTCCATAGAGTTTTCATTTTTTTTACAAATATCTTTTTTAAAGGGTGTGTGACGGCAGATATGAAGTATGTAGTATATATGCCGACTGCAAAGAATTGAAGTGTTTATAGATTACTCGAAAAGAGCATCCAAATATTAAAATGGAGTATACGTGGAGGACACTGTCAATTGTACAAAGAAGATCGTAGTATATCATGGAATGGAAAGGAGGTTGGCAACCTCATTTACAAATTCAGAACAGGAATCCCGGGAACGTAGGAACTAATACTCAAGACGGGTCGGACATTCAATGTCGTCCAACTAGTATGCACCGGAAATAACCCATCAACCGGCTGCAGTAATTAACCGTAAGTATCGGATCGCCGTAAGTATCTCCGATATTAGTGATGTATCACAATTTAAATACTCAGTCACATTGCAGATACTCCCCAACGTGAGGACCGAATGGACTGAAATCTGGAGATGAGTCAAGGTATACATAAGAAAATCAACAAGGATAGCCATGGCAGCGAAAGTATGATTTGACATCATACATTAAACAAACCCGGGGGAGTTCCTGCGCGGTCCACGTGTTCGTTGTGCGTCCTTGGGGCGACGCGTGTGCGGCGCTTGGTCCGTCCGAGGGCGAGGCGCGTTTTTGTGTAGAGCGTTATGTGCTACGCGCGACGCTTCGTCCGTCGGGACGATTTGCTGGCGAGGCGTGTTTTTGTGACGCGTGTACTCCATGACCGCCTCTTGATCGTTCTGCGTCGCGGACTTCGCCAAAATTTTGTTTCGCGTTTTTGTTTCCGCCGTGCGTCCGGTTGTTCTGCGACTATTGCTTTCGCCTGGGGTGCTGTGTTTTGCCTTCTGAGTTCTTCGTTTCGCTTCCGTTTTGGCTTCTTGGTTCCCCTTCGGTTCCTCCGCTTCTTCTTTCCATTTCGATGCGCGTCCGTTCCTATCTACTTGGTTAGGTTCTCTATTTAGCGATGTGCTAGCGAGATGGGTCTTTGTGGTGCCTGCGTTTTGCCTTTTGCTTTGATTAGGTTTTTTATTTACTTATACTTACGTTCTGATTCTTGGGTGCGCCTTAGGTTTTGTTTATTTATTTGCTTCTTATAGATTTTGCTTTCTAGCGATGGGGGATCGTTTTCTTGGTCGTCGTCGATCATTTACTCTTTTGTTCTCTCGCATCGTTTTCAGCGTTGCCTTTGTCTGCAACTATTCCCCATCGCTTTCTGCTCGCGCTTGGTTCGGCATGCGCTGCGTTTTGGATTTTCCTCTTTTTGACTGTGTCCATTTAGATATTTACAGGAGTGTTCTAGATTAAATCATCGCTCGGCCTTCTTCGTTGTTGTTACCCGTTGTCTTGCGTATGGGATAAGAATCGTTTGCGGCTTATTTGGTAACCCCATCGCTTTCTCCTCACGGTTGGTTCGGCATGCGTTGCGTTGTGGTTTTTGCTATTCTGGGTTGTGTTTGGTGATTTTTTGTTCTGTTCTTGATATCGCTCTTCTGTCAATTTTTTTTTGCTTATGCTTAATGAATGCCATTTAGATATTTACTCTTATGCTTATTTACTTCTCTCACTTTAGTGTTGTTCTATGCGTGATGCAGGGTCATTCTTGGCTGGATCATCGTTGTTCAGAGCTTACCATTTAGGGATCCTTGGTTTTCTTACGTTGTGTTTAAGCTTGCCCTCTGCATTGTGCTCGGTAAGTTTCGTTGCGGTATGTTTTGCTATTTGTGTTGCGTTATTATTATGCACCTATTGTTATGCTTATTTACTCCTATTGTTATGCTTATTTACTTCTCTTACTTTAATGCCCTTCTTTGCGTTATGCAGGATCGTTCTTGCCTGGTTTTCTTGTGTTGTGTTTAGGCTAAGAATCGCTTGCGCTGCTTGTTTGGTAATTTCCTGTTTTAGCCCGGTTTATGTTTCGTTACTATTACATCGTTATTGACTTTATTATTGCTTCGGTTTAGACATAAATGTACTACTTTTTAGAACCTTTTCATGATATTCTTAGGTTTTGTTATTTGTGTTGCGTTATTACTATACACCTATTCTTATGCTTATTTACTTCTCTCACTTTAGTGCCGTTCTTTGCGTGATGCAGGGTCGTTCTTGACTGGATCATCGTTGTTCAGAGCTTACCGTTTAGGGATCCTTGGTTTTCTTACGTTGTGTTTAAGCTTGCCCTCTGCATTGTGCTCGGTAAGTTTCGTTGCGGTAATAGCCATCTTTTCTGTTCTGCTACCTATTTAATAACTATTTTTTAGAAGCTTTTCATGATGTTCCTATGTTTTGCTATTTGTGTTGCGTTATTATTATGCACCTATTGTTATGCTTATTTACTCCTATTGTTATGCTTATTTACTTCTCTTACTTTAATGCCCTTCTTTGCGTTATGCAGGATCGTTCTTGCCTGGTTTTCTTGCGTTGTGTCTAGGCTTGCCTTCTGCGTTGTGGTCGGTAAGTTTCGTTCCGGTAATAGTCACCTTTTGTGTGCTGGTACCTATTTAATATACTCTTCGTATTTTATTAGGGCTAAACTGTTTTTCGTTTTGCTATTCTTGTTCTTCATGTGAATTAACTATACATATCTGTGTGCCTTCGCATTCTGTTTAGATTAAGCGAATAGTTATTTTGTCATGTTTCCTACTTTAGTGTCTGCTTTGCTTTTTCGGGCCTATTTAGTTCGGTCTTTCAAGGTATTGCTTTGTCTTTTTTTTACTATCGATGTTCTACCAGTTAAAGGTCATTCTGTGTTACATCATGTGACTGATCTGTTTAGTTGAGTCGGTCGGGTTATTGTTTTGTCTTTTTTTTAGTTATCGATGTTCTGCCACCGAAGGACCATTCTGGATTAGATTATGTCAGTAATTATCGATTACGGCTTATTTGATGTTTGCTATTTTACGCTCATCTAGGTTTTGTTAGTATTACCTTCTTGTTCGTTGTGTCATTGTTTCGGTTCGCACCTAAATGAAGTGCTTTTTATAGCCTTTGTATGATTTTCATACGTTTTGCTAGGTCGTCTTTCATGTGTGCTTGGTTTAGCCGCTCAAGTTGTGATTATCTCAATGTATTTGTTGCTTTATAGTTTATGCGTGTCCAGTTTGTATCATCTGTGCAATGGTTTCTTTTTTTATTTTTAAATTTGTTCATACTCCTATTACATATGGTGTATGCTACTGATATGAGATAGCCATTTATATAGATTACTATGTAATAGTTATATTATCTGCAGTGATAGCATTGTATTTTTATACGTTGTATTATACACCGTCATACTGTTATGGTTTTACAGGTTATCTTTGTTGATTCTTGTCTAACAGTGATTAGTTGTTTCGCATTAAGCTATATCTGTTCGTATATACAATAGCTATTTGTATATGTTACTTAGATATATGCCTGTTTGTGCGCTGTTTATAATAGTTGTGATTTTATTCTTTAGCTTTTTTGATATTTTTTAGGCATGATGTTCATGTGGGCTAGCCAGTTATGTATACTGTTATGTAATAATTATCTTATAGTCTTATTGTTTTCTCTTCTTTTTATTGTGCATGTTTCATCAATGCAGGATTATTCAGGATTAGCTCATCGTTCTTTGCCATCTGAGGATCGCTTCTTCTATTCCAGTGTTTTCATTGCTGAGTTTTCACGCGGTGATAGTTAAGTTTTCTTCGCTCGTCTACCTAATATACTATTTACGTTTCGCTGTTATTATAGTGTTACTAATGTTTGTATAAGGTACTTATATACATTATTGTGTAGTGCTTATATTATATTCAATCATACCTATTTTATTATCTAGCTATTATACCTAGATCAAATAAGTTCACCTAAATGCACCAACACCTTAAGACTATGTCAAGGTTTGCAATCCTAGGATGGCAAAAAAATCAATTTAATTCTATGTATGTAAATTGCTTGAACATAAATTGAGCACAAGGAAATAAACCACAATTGACACAATTTCTTTTTATCTGGTGTTCAGAGACTTGCCGGTCTTCCCTAGTCTATGTTGAAGTTAGTCTAAACGAATTGGACTGGCTCCACGAATTAAGTTGAAATATGTCAATCCACTAGTGGTAGCTCTTTTCCGCTCCTTGTAGGTGAGTTCTAACCTTCACAACCTTGTTGGGTCTTCTCACAACCTTTTTTTGAGAAGATCACCATGCATGACATCTCCAACGCCGTCTAGGAGTCAGCAAGCACTACGAGTAATAAGTCAAGCCCCTTGCTTAACTCTCACCACATGCAACAAATACACAAACTCAAATGGGTACGAATTCTACCTCTAGATGCAACACATGCAACTAAAGACCTCCCTCCTTGCTCACAAGGTGCAACACATGTACAATTGAGAGGAGAAGTTCACACTAGCTCAAGAAAGTGAAATGGAGTGCCAAAGATCGTGCCTCAACCAGACACAGGGAGTATTTATACCCCACACCTTGAAACTAGCTGTTGGAGACAAAAATCAGGATTTTCGGAACTACCATTGTTATAGAAGCGGTACTTCCGTTTTCCATCATAACAGCTAGAAAAATAGGCGTTATTCAGCCATTTGTGGAACTACCACATTTATAATAGTGTACTTTTGTTTTTTTAAAATTACCGCAATTATAAGGGTGGTACTTCCGTTTTCGGCTTTTCAGCACTGATGATACTCGGAAAAACGGTCATAACTTTTGACTCCGATGTCAGAATTGAGTGATCTTGGACTCTATGAAAAGCTTATTTAGAAGGCTATACAGCCCATATATTTACATGATCAAACACATTAGATCAATGCAGAAATCACAAGACATCCAAAGAGTCACTACCATGGTCTAATGTCAAAGGAAATAACAACAAACAACCATAGACCATGCCAAGTGATAATACATGATCTGCAACTTCTGCAAAACTCATTTGTAAACTTTGATCATCCTACAAGGAGTAGGTGCATGAACTTCAACCTTTTGCAAAACATATTTACGAAGTATAGTTACATGTTACAAGGATTAGATGCATGAGTCTCAACTATTTGCAAAACACATTCGTAAATAATGGTATCATGCCACAGAGAGCTAGAGCAAGCGAGATTGAGCTAACATATAATGAGACTCAAGCTACTAGACAAGACCCCTCTTAATAGTACGGCAAACCTATACTAACAATCTGGTATTCCAACCAAACACCAAGACCGGTAAAAGACTAGAAACACATCCTTAACCCTAGCTAATTATACCTTTGCCTTGAGCATCCTTTTGAAGTTTGATGATGTACATCTTCACTTCAAGTTCGGGTCATTGTCTTCTCTTGACTTGATGATCAACTCATGATCATCTTCTTCTTGGGATCTTGATCAACTTATGATCCTCTCCTCTTCGGAATCTTGATGTTCATCAACACATGATGCATCCTTTTATTGATGACCTTTAACTCATAGACCCATCTAAAGTCTTCATCATCATGGAATATAACCTATTCATCCAACTCATGAAAAATGTTACTCCCACAAATTGATTGTCACTAATTACCAAAACTCACCATTAACTCATAATGAAGGGACTAGATTCTTAATCTTTCTCTTTTGGTAATTGATGACAATCTCAACAAATAATGAGATAATGAATTGAATATAAAACCGTTTAAACTTAAAGTGCGGTACTACTGCCATCTAAGGTCCGATAGTTCCGCTCTCCGGTAGTTTCATTTTCTGACGCTGTACTTCCGTTTGTCTCGAGGGACAAGTCTTGGCGCTCTTTGGAAAAAAACGTACTACCCCATAAATCCAGAACTTCCGAGGTCCGGTAGTACCGCTCAGGAGTTGTGGTCATACCACACTGTGGTAGTTCCACCGTTCAAACTCCGGTACTACCGTTTTCTAGAGAAACAAAAGAGCTTCAAAAAAACTCTCCGAAAAAATGTACCACCAACTAAAGGTCGGTATTTTCGAGTTGCGGTACTACCGCACATACCGCTCAGTACCACTAATTACACATCGGTACTACCGATTATCCTAACAATGCATAACTGGATTTAGAATTTAAATTCAAATGCATGCATGACCTTTGTCTCGAGCCATGTTGATCTTCTTGTCAACCTTGGCATGCATCTTCAAGTCGTCAAGCAAAATCCGGGACTAAACCTTTCAAACACTTGATAATCATGTTAGTCCCATACACAAATAATTGAGTATAAAGCAATATGAGTCAATGTGAGTATATATACACTATACCAGTTTTATATACTTAAAAGATATGTTTTAAAGTAGAGATTCCAATATATGTGGAAAAAGAAAATAGATCAATACTAATGAAACCACAAGACATAGAGTGAACTCCCCCTAAATATGTGCATACAAGAATGTGTCATGAAAACATATGGACATATTCAAGTTAGACTTTTTGTGGAATTCAACCTATATATTGGATCTTAGGAATGCAACAAGATATAAGAATATAACGTCGAATGCATACCTCCATGATTTTCATCTTTTCATCCAAATGAGACTAAGCAATAACATATTCAACAAAAGAGTTAGTCGCACATTTAGACTTGTCATTAATGAGTTAGGCTCGTATTTAGATTTGTTATTAATCGAGTTAGTCTCATATTTATATTTGTCATTAATCACCAAGACCAATCTAATTGGAGCTTGAACCTATAGCCCTTCCGACTACTAAGTACCATAACCACCTGACCGCCATACACCAGCCAGTAATCCCACTAGCCTCACACAAGTACTTGAAGTACTCAAAGATCACAAGAAGTAAAACACTCACACTGACAATGACGTCTACAAGTACCATTCCCAAAGTCTAAGACCACCAATTAGAAAGATCTATGACTACCTACCAGTGAGTGAGCAAAACCTAGCAGGGGCGACGAAGACGAAGTGCGTCAGTGAGGGGTGAGCACAAAACCTAGCAGGGCATATTTATAAAGGAACTATCACAGATGGTTCCATTATGGAACCGTTTGTGATAATACTACCACAAACTGTTCCAATATAGAACCATCTGTGATATGTTGCATATCATAGACAATTCCAAAATAGAACTGTCTGTGATAGAATTATCGCAAACAGTTTATTCTGCTAAACCGCCTGTGATAGTTCCCTTTTTTCAACTAGCCTCAAGAAATGCATGCTAGCCATATCCTATGAAAAAAAGGAAGCATAATCATAAATGGAATAGTTCCATAATTACATGCCGAGTTTCTTAATTATGATTACATTGCAATAATTTCCAAATAGGTGCTCGCTATGTGGGATCATTGATTACACTTGTCTATTTCCTTTTAAATAAAGCTCTTCACAATATCAACACATATAGCTTGCTTCATTGCCTTGTTCTTCCTCGAGCCTGATGCCGCCTGCGAATGGAAGGAACTCGTCAAATTAATTGTACTCTTCCTTATCCACGACATTCTCAACTCCGACAATCCTTCTTTTTCCAAGAAGAACTACGTGACGCTTCTTATTTGTTGGGTCGGTTACATAAAAAATTTGACTAACTTGCCTCACAAGTACAAATGGTTCATCTTTGTATCCTATATGTTTGAGGTCCATAGTAGTGACACCATACTTATCGACTTTTACACCCCAACCCAATGGCACCAAAATAGAAGGATCTTGAGAATTACATAGTCAAGCCCCAAATCTCCTCTACAAGCCTGTAGTATGAGCTTGGGCCAGTGGTACTGATGTGCGCATGAAATGCATCTATGCAGACACCTGAGTTCTGCACTGTGCATTTTCTATCCTGATTTGTTGTATAAAATGTGTACCCATTAATGTCGTATCATTGCCATGTCACAATTGTAAATTTTGGCCCTTTTGCCAACCATTGTAGTGTTTCACTTGACGACCTCCCAGTCAATCGCACCTTCAACCATTCGTTGAACCGACGATTGTGTTGTCTTGTGATACAAACCTCTGACTGGCCTATATTCTCATGGCGTAGCATGTCCTTGTGCTCTTCAATATACGGGGTCACTTCAATCATGTGTTGTAAAAACATGAAATAGGCTTGAGCATACGTATCTAGATCCAGAGTTATTGCTTTCCTTCCAATGGTCCTGATACCCTCTAGCCTCCCCTCGTGACGAGATAGAAGTACACCTATCGGTTCAATCAGAACCATGTAATTGATGCATAACTCAATGACCTCTTCAGTTGCATAATCTTCGATGATGCTACTCTCCAGCCGAGATTGATTGCATACATAGGACTTGAGAATTTCCATGTACCTCTTGAACGGGTACATATAATGTAGAAATACGGAGCCGCATATCTTTATCTCTTTCATAAAGTAGACAATGAGATGGACCATGATATCAAAAAAATGATAGAGGGAAATACATCTCAAGATGACATAGAGTTGTCACCACCTCGGTCTGCAGAGCATCTAGTCCATCGGGATCGATGACCTTATGAGCAATTGCATTAAAGAAATAACACAGCCTCATGATTGTCACTCAAACCTTGTTCAGCAAAATACTACTAATTGCAACAGAAAGCATTTGTGTCATTAGCATATGACGGTCATGAGACTTTATGCCAATTAATTTTAAATCTTCCAGGGAAACAAGTTTCTTCATGCTGGCGGAGTGACCGAACAGAACTTTCACACCATGCAAGCACTGGCACGGTTTAATTCTTTGGACTTAGATAGAGTGTAGCAAGCTGGGGGAAGGTACATTTGGCCTTTATCGGTATCTGTCGGTGCTAACTCGGTCCTGATGTTCATAGCGACCAAGTCATGCCTTGCGTTGACACCATTCTTTATTTTGTCACGAATGTTCAGTAAAAGGCTGATCAAGCTATCACATACATTCTTCTCTATGTGTATGATATTGATGCAATTGCAAACTTCTAAGTGCTCCCATAAGGTAAGTCCCAAAATATTGACCTCTTCTTCCACATGTTCTTCTGACGAGTCCTCAACTTACGTCTCTTTCCAAGCACAACATCGATATCCTTAACCATATCGTAGACCTATTTTCCGCTAAAAGGCCTTGGTACTGAGACATACTCTTTTTTCATCAAATTATTTCTTCATCTTGTGGTATGGGTGATACTTTGGAAGGAACCTACAGTGACGCATGACACAGTTTTATGTGAATTGTTCAACCACACACTCTCAGTATAATCTAAGCAATATGAACAGGCTTTAGCTCCTTTTATACTCAACCTCGACAGGTTACCAAGGGCAGGAAATCATTGATGGTGCAAAACAACATGGCGCTTAGAGTGAAGTTCTCTCGTCTGTCCGCATCCCATACCTGTACCCCTTCATTCCATAGTATCACAATATCTTCCACCAATGGCGCTAGGTACACATTAATATCGTTCCTAGGTTGCTTTGGCCTTTGGATAAGTAGTGACTTCAAAATGTACTTCTGCTTCATACACAGCCAAGGAGGAAGGTTGTACATGCATACAGTCACGGGCCAGGTGCTATGTCGGCTACTTATGTTATCGAAAAGATTCATTTGATCTGTACTCAACCCAAATCTTATATTCCTCGGTTCCACACCAAAGTCTACAAACATCCTGTCGATGTTTCTCCATTGGGTAGAATCAGCAGCGTGTCTTATTATTCCATTTTTCTTACGCTGCTCCGAGTGCCAACGCAGCAATCTTGCATCCCTTCGGTTTGCAAATAAACACTTCAAATGAGGAATTACAGGAAGATACCACAACATCTTAGCAGCAGATCCTTGCTTCATCTCGATGCCCTCCCCATCATCGGAATCATTTTTACGCTTATATCAGGATGCTTTGCACACCGGACAAATATGTAAGTTTGCATACTCTTTACAGTAGATGATACAATCATTCGGACATGCATGTATTCTTTCTACTTCCATTCCAAATGGACAAAGAATCTTCTTGGATTGGTAGGTAGTTCTCGGCAACACATTTCCCTTTGAAAGGATGTTCTCTAGGAGACCTAACAATACCATGAAACTCTTGTCGAATAAACTATTGCTTACTTTCAATTTTAGCAGTTCTAGAACGAATCACAACCTTGTGTATTGCAGCTCCCTTCTTCCATCAATCCCTCGAATTTATCAAACTCTCTCTTACTATAGCTCCCTTCTGCATCGCATAGCATCTGATCCAGATTATCATCCTGCGACCTATCCTCATTGAAAGCATAGTCCACAACCGGCATATCGTTGTCTCCCTTGACGATGTTATAACTACCTTCCTGTATAATCTTCTCTTCACCATGACTGATCCAACATGTATACCCTTTTTGAAACCCCTTCGAATCAAGTTTCGATCTATGCTAAGTTGGTAAATATCTTTAGATTATCGTAATCAATACATGGACAGTACATATAGTCCATCCTCTTCTTCAATATATCCAGCTCGGCCGCTCTTCTAAAAGCGACACGCCATTAATGTACTATTCACTCACACGGTTCTCAACATACATTCAGCTTCAATCCATCTACACTACACATTTAACAAATGGATATCAAATTAGATTATTAATGCTACTATAGCTAATCGGCCTAGCTACTTACACACATAATTGTCATTCACCTTATAATAAATTGTCCATATCTAAATTAAGTAGCTAGCCATGTATTCATGAAGCAATATCAAGTAAGAATATATTGAAGTAAACTACGACTACTGACCCATTCTTAAATTGGAGCAAACTACCATCCCTCTCTAAACCTAGCTAACTAGATCTAAAATCCTAGTTATCATCTCTCTCTAGCTATTACAAGGCATATAAGTTATTAGAAATTGGGACATGCACATCTACCATACATAGACCCGTAGCTCTCGTTGCTAAAAATTAAGGCCATATTTGAAAGTGTTGTAGCTTTTGATTTTTATCTGATTATGAAAGATATTAAGAAAGTAAAGAACACTAACATTAAGAAGCTCTTCCAAAACGGCTCTCGTAGTAATTTCTAAAAATAATCTATAGAAATCAACTTAAAAACCTTTTTGTTCAAAAATTGGCTTCTAAAAATTAAAAATCAAAACTTGTTTGAAACAATGCCTAAGTTAGTTTCTTGCGCCGGATTCTCAGCAGCATTGCCTTAGTTATCGAGTCTACTTTACGTTGATGAAAGTACCAGCCTACTAGGTGACAGCTAAGAGGTCAGATTATGATGCTGATCTATGTATTATTATTATGAAAAAATCTGATAAATGCCATCGCTTAGCGTCCTATTTAGAAATATGCCACTGCTTAGTTCCTCGTTTGAAATATGTCATTATTAAGTGATCTTATTCAGAGATATGCCATTACGGGGGATTTGAGGCCAATTGCACCAAATACAGCCTTCATATTTCACCTTGTATTTTCATATGGACCAATTTACCCGTGGCCTCTAAACTAAACCTGTTCAGTCCCCACTCCCAACCCGTTCTTCAGTCCCCACCCCCCATCTCACCTGAGCCATTCCTCTCATCCCCATCTTCTCCCGAGCGGCCGATGGTGCCACGGAGGCGTGAGGGCCAGCAGCCCCCATCCCCGCTGTCCACCTGCGCCTCCCCTCACCTCTAGCTGCGCTGCAGCAGCTAAGGTGGTGTTTGGTTTAGGGGATATCCCAGGATGGGAGGGGGCCAACCCTTTTTTTGTAGTGTTTGGTTGTAGGATTTGATGGAGTGGATTGGACCCAAAAGAAAAGATTCCTCAGAAAAGTGGGTTGAAACCATCCGTCGAAATCGAGCGAACGGCTGCAACCCACTTTTCTTCGCGCGTCGCTCTACCCTAATCCTCACCCCCGCCGCCCCGTGCACATTTTCCTCACCCCCGCGCAGCTTTTCCCCCCATCTCCCCCAGCCGCCGGCGCCGCCCTGCCCTTCCCCACATCTCCCCGCGCCGCTCTGCCCTTCTCCCCCGCCGCCCGCGCCGCTCTGCCCTTCCCCATCTCCCCCGCCGCCCGCGCCGCTCTGCCCTTCCCCATCTCCCCCCGCCGCCCGCGCCGCTCTGCCCTTCCCCCATCCCGGCCCGTCGCCCGCGCCGCCCTGCCCTTCCCCGCATCTCCCCGCACCGCTCTGCCCTTCTCCCTCCACGCGCGGGCGCCGCCCCGGCCGGGTGTGTGCGCGCCTCCCTGCCGCTCCTCACGCCGTCGGTGCTCCGGTCGCCCCCGCCGTCCTCTCCACTGCCGGCCGGATCTCTGCCCCGACGCGTCCTCCCCGTCGTCCTCCGCGCTGCCCGCCTCCTCTCCGCCCCACGTCCGCCGAGTGCTCCAGCGCGTCCTCCTCTCCACTGCCGGCCGAGTGCTCCAGCGCCGGCGCGTCCTCCCCGCCGTTGGCCTCCTCTCCACTGTCGCCAGATCTGCTGTGCATTTGTCCCTAGGTATTGCCGGCCTCCTCTCCACTGCCGCCAGTATTTAGCATGTATTGATTTGTTTAACCTGTGTTGATTTGTTGACAGTAAAAACTTGTGATGTGTGATTTAGCATGTATTGATTTATTGTGATGTGTTGATATATTGTGATGTGTTGATATATTGTTGATCTGTAGATGGAAAAGAGGACCAAGATTTTGATTTTTGCGGCCGCTGCGCAAATTTTGTTGTCAATGATGGCCATGATTATTGAGTCTAGAAAAAGAAAAAGATGTGTAAGGAGAGAAGGTATTAGTTATGGACCACTAGATGAAAGGGATAGGACAAGAATTGAGTACCTCAACAAAAAAATTTGGAAGGATGATACAACATGTATCAACATGCTTAGACTTACTAGAGCAAGTTTTTTCCGGTTTTGTAACATTTTTAGGGACCGTGGATTGCTTCAAGATACCATCCATGTGTGTGTGGAACAACAAGTGGCTATGTTTCTAAATACGGTTGGACATAATCTTAGGAATAGGTTAGTTGGAACTAATTTTGATAGATCAGGAGAAACAGTGAGCCGATATTTCAATATAGTACTACGTGTTGTTGGTGAGCTATGAGATGAACTAATTAGGCGACCTTCATTGGACACCCCAACCAAAATAGCAGGGAATCATCGATGGGATCCTTACTTTAAGGTGTGAGGTTCTTCCTATTATTTTCAGATTTGTTTGTATGTGACATGTATGTTGCCTAATCTGTCATCCATGTTGTTGAATATAAAATAGGATTGTATCGGTGCTATCGATGGTACACATGTAAGAGCCTCCGTTCCTAAGAATATGGAGCATGCCTTTCGTGGTAGAAAGTCATATCCCACTCAAAATGTATTGGCGGCTGTAGATTTTGACCTAAGGTTTACCTATGTGTTGGCTGGTTGGGAGGGGACAGCACATGATGCTCTAGTCTTACGAGATGCATTAGAGCGTGAAAATGGCCTTCGTGTTCCACAAGGTAATAGATTAATTTAGCTATCCATTTTATGCATGCCAATTGTTAATATGCCAAAAAGTGACATACTTGTCCTTTGTGCATCATATGTTAGGAAAATTCTATCTAGTTGATGCTGGATATGGAGCCAAACCAGGATTTTTGCCTCCTTTTCGTGCTGTCCGGTACCACTTGAACGAATGGGGAAATAATCCGGTGGAAAATGAGAAGGAGTTGTTCAACCTTAGGCACTCCTCTCTTCGTATCACAGTAGAGCGTGCATTTGGGTCACTAAAGAGGAGGTTTAAAATTCTTGATGATGCCACTCCATTTTTTCCTTTTCGGACTCAAGTAGATATTGTTGTAGCGTGCTGCATTATTCATAATTGGGTCATACAAGATGGTATTGATGAACTAATTGTACCGGAGTCTGATTGCCCAACTCAAAACTATTCAACAACATCAAGTGGGCAAGCAACTGAGCATGCTTTTATGGTTAATTTGAGGCAAGAAATTGCTAATGCGATGTGGGCAGACCGACAAAACAACCATGTAAACTAGTATGTATTTGAGTTGTATGAACAATTATGTATTTGAGTTTGTTGTGGCTACAGACCAAACAGAGAGAGAGATGGTAGTGGAGAGTGATGAAGATAAGTGTAATGGCCTGGGTCCTCCCCATGGCTTACTTGTATATATATACACATGAGGAGTGCTTTTACAGATATACCCTTACATCTGGTTATCCCCTCTGGGGGCAGTTATGTCATTACACATGGCCTATTCTGGGCTTTATAATCTCCTACCAGGCCTGCTAGGTTTAGGTGGGGGCCACCCCTACGACAGGAGCCTCTCATGGTGAAGGGCTTCACAGGGCCGAAGCCATGTCGTCGAGTCCTTTGGCCCCCTCCGTCCCCTGCGGCCTGTGAATTCCTCCAAGCATGTGGTTGGGGAGCCTGAAATCTGGGATGGTGGCAGCAAAGCTGGCGCCCCAGTCGAAGTACACGCGCGCGCTCCGTCCCCTACCCTTCGAACGGGTGGCAGCAAAGCTGGCGCCTAGTCGAAGTAGGCGCACGCGCTCCGTCCCCTACCCTTCGAACGGGTGGCAGCGAAGCTGGCGCCTAGTCGAAGTAGGCACGCGCGCTCCGTCCCCCACCCTTCGAACGGGTGGCAGCGAAGCTGGCGCCCAGTCGAAGTAGGCACGCGCGCTCCGTCCCCCACCCTTCGAACGGGTGGCAGCGAAGCTGGCGCCCAGTCGAAGTAGGCGCGCGCGCTCCGTCCCCCACCCTTCGAACGGGTGGCAGCGAAGCTGGCGCCCAGTCGAAGTAGGCGCGCGCGCTCCGTCCCCCACCCTTCGAACGGGTGGCAGCGAAGCTGGCGCCTAGTCGAAGTAGACGCACGCGCTCCGTCCCCCACCCTTCGAACGGGTGGCAGCGAAGCTGGCGCCCAGTCGAAGTAGGCGCGCGCGCTCCGTCCCCTACCCTTCGAACGGGTGGCAGCGAAGCTGGCGCCTAGTCGAAGTAGGCGCGCGCGCTCCGTCCCCCACCCTTCGAACGGGTGGCAGCGAAGCTGGCGCCTAGTCGAAGTAGGCGCGCGCGCTCCGTCCCCCACCCTTCGAACGGGTGGCAGCGAAGCTGGCGCCCAGTCGAAGTAGGCGCGCGCGCTCCGTCCCCTACCCTTCGAACGGGTGGCAGCGAAGCTGGCGCCGAGTCGAAGCAGGCGTGCGCGCTCCGTCCCCCACCCTTCGAACGGGTGGCAGCGAAGCTGGCGCCCAGTCGAAGTAGGCGCGCGCGCTCCGTCCCCCACCCTTCGAACGGGTGGCAGCGAAGCTGGCGCCCAGTCGAAGTAGGCGCGCGCGCTCCGTCCCCTACCCTTCGAACGGGTGGCAGCGAAGCTGGTCCTGAGTCGAAGTAGACGCGGGCGCTCCGTCCCCCACCCTTCGAACGGGTGGCAGCGAAGCTGGCGCCCAGTCGAAGTAGGCGCGCGCGCTCCGTCCCCCACCCTTCGAACGGGTGGCCGCGAAGCTGGCGCCGAGTCGAAGTAGGCGCGCGCGCTCCGTCCCCTACCCTTCGAACGGGTGGCAGCGAAGCTGGTGCCTAGTCAAAGTAGACGCGCGCGCTCCGTCCCCTACCCTTCGAACGGGTGGCAGCGAAGCTGGCGCCGCGCTTCGGGGCTGTTGTGACCTTGTAGTCCCGTAGTGCGCTTTTAATGGCGGCTGGAATTACGCCGACGCCTGGCCTGGCAGAAGTCAGGCTGTCGCGTCGTGCAGTCTGCCATGCTGCAGGTGGGGCACGTGGCGACTCACGTTTGGTGCGTCGTGGGATGTGAGCGGTTGCGTGACCGCGGCCGTTCGCCTCGTCCCCCGAGAAGTTGGACGCGTGTTGAAAAGGTGGGGGCGTTGTGCGCTGCTTGGCCACCTACCAGGCGCGGCCTTGTAGGTCCGGGCGGTTCTTCTTTCCAAATCTTGGATAGCCGAATCGCCGGGAATTTGATCCGTCTGTGCGTTGAGCCCCAGGGCAGGCGAGCGGCCTTTATAAGGTGCTAGTGTTGAGGTGGAGGAACCCTTTCTCGTTTTGCTCCTTGATCTGCCGCTTCGCTTGCGCCCGTGCTAATTGTCCCGCCAGTTGCTCCCGTGCCTGCTCCTTCTCCTCCCCTTGTCGCGAAGGGCGATGGCCAGTCACGACGACGCCACCTACCACCCCCGCAGCGGTTCCCTGCCTAGCCAGGGCGAGGTGAACCATCCTTCCAAAGAGTACAAACTGGTGCCGCGGGGGAGTTCGCGCGCCAACAAGCTGTGGAACGCGATGGAGCACTCGGGGGGCTCCTGCTCCCGTGTGCTGGGGAAGAGCCGCATGACGGAAGGGACCCTGCAACGGCTCGTGGATGAGGGGAAGATCGCGGATCGCAATGGGGCTCGCTTACCCCGCCGGGACGAGACGGAGCCGAAGCCCAGGGCCCTGGAGGCAATTGTTTTCGTCGCGTTCTTCGATGCCGGCCTTCGGATGCCCTGCACGTTGTTTGTGGGCGAAGTCCTGCGGGCCTACCAGTTGGAGCTAGCCCAGCTGACGCCCCACGCGATACTCCGCCTCGCTGTCTTCGCGTGGGCGATGCGGTCAGAGGGGTGGCGCCCCAGTGCCAGCCTATTCGCCACGCTGCACGATGCCCACTGTCGACCCAGAAAGGTTGGCGCGGCGGTGTCCAACTTTGGCGGTGTGGACTTCGTGCTTCGAGCATCCTGCGCAACGTTGTTCCCTGTGTCCGCTTCGTCAGGGCAGTGGGCGTCTAGCTGGACGCGGTGGTGGTTCTATTACACCGTGACCGACAAGAGCAGAATGCAGTGCCGAGGCGGGCCGATCTCGTTTAATGGCACGCCGAGTCTGAAGGCGGAGATCGACGACACGCGAAAGCTACAGAGCCTCGTCGGTGTCGCCCGTCGAATGAGCGTGCGCGACCTAGCCGAGGAGTTCACGATGCATGGGGCGGCGCCACTCTCCTCCCGGGGGAAGTATGTTGTGCCGAATGGCCCCCGCGAGGACGGGTTCGATCCACATGTGTCTCGGGTGCTTCCGCCCTCCGCCCCTTGTAAGTTGCCCGTCGTGCCCTTGTATCTGCTTGGCTTCCACCTAACTGACGCGACCTCCTGCGCAGTGGCTCGGCTGGAAGATGCGGAGCACGCGGTTGCGGCGCTCCTCGGGCCGTACACGCTTAAGGAGCACCGGGCTCGCGAGACCGCAGTCAAGGCCACTAAGCAGGGGCGGATAAACCGCACCTGCGAGGCTATAGGCATCGCCGTGCCCGAGCGTGTGGTGCCGGAAGAGCTTCCCGCCGAGACTCCAGGCGCTCAGGACGATGATAGCCCTCCGGGGGGCTGTCTTCACGACGCCGGGCCCGTTCCTCGGCTGCCGTATGCGACCGGGCAGCCCCCCGGCGGCTAGCCCAACTGAGGCGGGGGGTGCGACCGGCGGTGGGCCTGGCCATACTGCTTCAGAGGGGCGCGCCGCCGCGGATCCCCCGGCACGTTCTTCCGACGCCCACGAGCCCGTGAGCGGGATCGTGGCCACCGTTGAGTTGGAACCCGTCAACCCGGGGGGTGGCGTCGTCTCTGGCGAGCAAACCCCGGGGAACGGCACGCTACCCGCCGTAGCGGCCGACGAAGACGCGCCCTCTGCCGAGGAAACCGTGGGGGCGACGATGACCGGAGCTGGTTCTGCCGCGGAAGAGTCGCCTGTGCCCCCGCAGGCGAAACGCCCTCGGACGCAGTCCCCCCCCCACCAACAAGGGGTCGGTACGCCGTTGCGGGGCCTTGCCGCGGGGTTACGGCGGCTGGCGCGGCCGAGAAGACCTTCTCGCCGGCCGTCAAAGCGTCCGCCTCTCCCTGGGTGGTCGACCCGGCGCCACTTCCTACCGTGACGAGGGGCGCAGGAGGTAGGTGTGAGTCCCTTTCTTCACCTGACTTCGCGAGACTCTCTCCGATCTGCTCGCTCATTCTGCCGACATCAGGCGAGACGACGTCTCCCATACGTGGCGAAGGATCGAGCAGCGGAGGTACGCGCGAAGTCGGGAGCCTCGTGCAGGATGCCCCGCCGGTGTCCACTCCTGCTGACGTGGTCGTGGCCGCGGTAAATCCTGGCGTGTTGGGGCCGGGTCTCACTCGTTCGGACTTTCTCCCTCGCCCGGAGATATTCTGCGACCTTACCGCCGCCGCCGAGCGTGTCGACAACGGCCTCAACCGAGAGGTGCTGTCGTCATGCACGGGGGACCTCCTGGCGCTCGCGCTGCAGGCCTCCGAGATGAGGGTAAGTACATGCGCTTCAGCTTGTAAGGTGCTGTTAAACGCCTGCTGGTTCGTTGTTCCTATCAGACGCTTGCCCTCAGCAGGTCCTTTGATGAGGCCCGCGTGCGGGAGCAGAGGGTTCTGGAAGCCAGCCTCCGCGGAGCAAATGCTGCCATCGCCGCGAAGGATGACGAGCTTCGCGCGCTGGAGGACGCCCTGGTGGCCGCACAAGTCGCGGCTGCGGAAGCTCGGGACGCCGCGGCTGGGGAGCGCGCCGCCTTCGTGCAGCAGATCGTCGTCCTAGAAGGGGAGAAGACCCAGCTGGCGGAGTCTGCTGCGGAGAACCGCCTTGCCTTGGAAAATGCGTCGGTGTCGGCGTGGCGGGCCATGGAGTCTCTGAACCAGGCTCTTCGAGATCTGTGCGCCCGAGTGCCGGATACCACGCACAGGCTGGAGGCCCTGTCGGAGACGCTCGGGCTGATCGAGGAGGGGGCCGGCGTTGCTCTTCATGGCGCCAGGACCTTTGGCGAGCACTGCAGCTATGTTGGTGCGTGCTTCGCCCTCGCCCTGCTCCATACTTGTGGGTGTAGGCATGCCCATGAGCTAGCGAACCCTCAACTGGATCTTCCCGACCGACCAGAGGTTATGTCGGACGCCATCCGCTCCATTGGGGCTAGCCTGCAGAACTTCCACCGGCGGATCTGGGGCCGCTTCGGGGAAGGTGCAGCGAGAGTCGCCGTGCAGCAGACGTTGCATGGGGAGGGGGACCTCCTCCAGTGGCTTGAAGGGGTCCTTCAGCGCCGCGGCGACGACGGCGCGGGCTCGTCCGCACCGCGCCAAGACTGAGCGGTTGGTCGGGTGGTTCAGGGGGATGATGTACTGGTTCTTACGCATGTGACCATGTAACCCCTTTGCTTTTGCAATGGAACCAAGCAGTACTTTATGCTGGGTGTTACCTGCCGCCAGACGCGGAGGGCAGGTGTACGCGTCTTGTTTATGCTCCGTGGAGTGGCGCGTGCGGAGGCAAATCTCGACGCTACGATTTTCTTTATAGTCCGGAGACTCGCGCGTGCGGAGCTAGGCTCGACGCTACGTCTTATTTAGAGTCCGTGGACTATTGCGTGCGGAGCTAGGCTCGACACTACGTCTTCTTTATAGTCCGGAGACTCGCGCGTGCGAAGCTAGGCTCGACGCTACGTCTTATTTAGAGTCCGTGGACTATTGCGTGCGGAGCTAGGCTCGACGCTACGTCTTCTTTATAGTTCGGAGACTCGCGCGTGCGGAGCTAGGCTCGACGCTACGTCTTATTTAGAGTCCGTGGACTATTGCGTGCGGAGCTAGGCTCGACGCTACGTCTTCTTTATAGTCCGGAGACTCGCGCGTGCGGAGCTAGGCTCGACGCTACGTCTTATTTAGAGTCCGTGGACTATTGCGTGCGGAGCTAGGCTCGACGCTACGTCTTCTTTATAGTCCGGAGACTCGCGCGTGCGGAGCTAGGCTCGACGCTACGTCTTATTTAGAGTCTGTGGACTATTGCGTGCGGAGCTAGGCTCGACGCTACGTCTTCTTTATACTCCGTAGAGTGTGCGCGAAGGCGTCCCCCCACTGCGTCTTATTTATACTCCGTATTGTTCTACTTAGCGCGGATAGGGGATGCTCTTGGAACGGCACGCTTTATTGAACTCCCGTTTGCGCGGGCGAGCATCGCCTGACAACGGGCCGGTGGCTCTACGCCTACTGTGCTGCTTCTAGGCGTAGTACCGCCGCAACCTGTCCGCGTTCCATGTGTGCCGGAAGGCTTGTCCTTCAAGCGTGGCGAGGCGATACGCCCCCTTTGGCAATGCCTCCGTTACGATGTACGGGCCTTCCCACTTGGATTCCAGCTTGCCAACGGTTTCCGCCTGAAGCGCCACTCTGAGGACGAGATCCCCAGGCTTAACCCCCGCGGGCATATAGAGCGGTCCCGAGTACGCCTTGTCTGCCGCGCGTACTTCTCGACGTGGTGGGCTGCGTCTGCTCGTATCCCGTCGAGGAGGTCCAAGGACACACGGCGCTCCTCTTCGGGTGCTTGGACGAGGACCCTTCGCGAGCCGGCCTTAATTTCCTCGGGCGTCACTGCTTCGTCGCCGAAGAGGAGCTTGAACGGCGTGAATCCCGTTGGGCGCGTTACCGTTGTGCGAAGCGACCATAGAACGCTGTGAAGCTCGTCTGGCCACTTGCCCTTCGGCAATCCAACCAGGCGCTTTTTGATGGCGGCAGAGATGGCGCCATTCGCCCGTTCGACCGCCCCGTTGGACTGGGAATGCCCTACCGAGGCGAATCGGAGGGTGATGCCCATGCTGTCACAATAATCTTTGAAGAGGGCGGCGTCGAACTGCAGGCCATTGTCGACCGTGAGCTCCCGAGGTACCCCGAAGCGACATATGATGTTTTGCCACAGGAAGCGCTGTATGGCCGCAGAAGTTACTTTGGCTAGAGCGATCGCTTCCGGCCACCTGGAGAAATATTCCAGCGCGACTACCACGAACCGGAGGTCCCCCGGAGCTCGGGCAAGTGGTCCTACTATATCGAGACCCCAGCGCGCCAGTGGCCACACCGGGGGGATTGGGTTGAGGCTTGTCGGGGGCCTGCGGATGATGCGCGCCATCCATTGGCACCCTTGGCACCGACGGACGAGGTCCTGGGCGTCGGTGACGGCAGTCGGCCAGTAGAAGCCTTGTCTGAACGCCTTGCCGACTAATGACCTCGGCGCCAGGTGGGATCCGCATACGCCCGCGTGGATTTCCGCCAAGAGTTCCTTTCCTTCCTCAGTCGAGAGGCAGCGCAGGAGCGGCGCACAAACCCCCTTCTTGTAGAGTGCCCCTTCAAACACTTGGAAGGACCGTGCGCGGTGCTGCAATCGTCGCAGCTCGGCAGGATCCTCCGGCTCGGCGAGGCCTTGTAAGAACTTGAAAATGGGCTCCCGCCAATCTCCTGGCCGATCAATGCGGTGGACAAGTGCCGCGTCCCGGATGTCCTGCGCGATGGCCGCCTTTGCTAACACCTCGAAGAATGCCCCCTCAGGGGGGGCAGTTGCTGGCTGGCCGCCTTGGCGAGGGCGTCCGCTTGCTCATTCTCCGCCCGGGGGATGGCCTTGACGCTGACGCCCAAAAAGTGTCTTTCCCTCGCCCGTACCGCCGCGAGGTACTTGGCCAACTCGGGGTCCTTGGCTTGATATGACTTGTCCACATGGCCGGCCACCAAGCGCGAGTCGGTGCGGACCAACACCCGTCTCGCGCCGACGGCCTTGAGCTTCGCCAGGCCAAAGAGCAGCGCCTCGTATTCGGCCGTGTTGTTGGTGGCGGGGAAGGCAAGGCGCGCCGAGTACAGCAAACGCTGTCCCTCGGGCGTGACGATCACCGCCCCTACGCCCGCGCCGGCGACGCTGTAAGCTCCGTCGATTGTAAGTGTCTAGACGGGGTCATCGTGCGTCTGGCCGGGTTGGGCCGGCGGTGTCCATTCTGCGAGGAAATCCGCCAGGACATGGGATTTAATTGCCATTCGCGAAGCATACGTCAAGGAGAAGGGAGCGAGCTCGGCGGCCCATTTACCGATACGCCCTGTGGACTCCTTGTTGTGTAGCATCTCTGCCAGGGGGAATGAGGAAGGCACTGTGATCGGGTGGGCCAGAAAATAATGCTGAAGCTTCCTGGAGGCCATGACCAGCGCGTAGGCGAGCTTCTCAAGCTCCGTGTATCTTGTCTTTGCGCCTTGAAGGGCTTCGGAGACAAAATAGACAGGCCGCTGCATGGCGCCTTCCTCTAAGACGAGGACGGCACTGACCGCGGTAACTGACGCGGCCAGATAGAGCAGGAGGGGAGCCTCTGGTGCTGGGGCGACCAGAGTGGGGAGGCTTGCCAGGTGCTGCTTGAGCTCGTTGAAGGCCTTCGCGCAGTCTCCGTCCCAACGAAACCCATCGCACCCGCGGAGTGTCTTGAAAAACGGCAGGCCCCGCTCCGCCGCCCTGGATAGGAAGCGGCTTAATGCTGCCATGCGGCCCGCCAGTCTCTGGACCTCCCTCGTTGTCTTGGGTGGCTCCATACCCAGGATAGCGTCTACTTTGTCGGGGTTCGCCTGGATACCCCGCCCGGACACGAGGAAACCGAGGAGTTTGCCCGCCTGTACCCCGAAGACACATTTGTCGGGGTTGAGCTTGATGCCCGCCTTCCGGAGGTTGTCGAAGGTCTCCTGGAGGTCCCGGCCGTGTAGAGCAAGTTGCCGAGTTTTGACCACCACGTCATCGATATAGGCTTCGACGTTCCTCCCGAGCTGGGCGGCTAGGGCAATGGCGACGAGGCGGGTGAAGGTAGCGCCTGCGTTCTTCAAGACAAAGGGCATTCTGACGAAGCAGAACGTCCCAAGTGGTGTGATGAAACTGGTCTTCTCCTCGTCGTCTTCGGCCATGTACACCTGGTGGTAGCCGGAATAGGCGTCCAGGAAACTCATGAGTTCGCACCCAGCAGTGGCGTCAACCAGCTGATCGATGCGCGGCAAGGGGTAGTTGTCCTTCGGGCACGCTTTGTTGAGTGCCGTGAAGTCGATGCACATGCGCCAGGCCCCGCTGGCCTTTTTGACTAGCACCGGGTTAGCGAGCCATTCTGGATGGTGGACCTCGCGGATGACCCCGGCGCGAAGGAGCTTCGCCACTTCCGCTTTGGCCGCCTGTTGCCGATCCATCGACATACGCCGGAGCCTTTGCTTGACCGGCTTGGCGTCGGGGCGGACCGCCAAACGATGCTGGATTACCGCGCGATCCACGCCCTTGATGTCCTCCGGGGACCATGCGAAGATGTCCACGTTGTTCTGAAGCACTCGGAGCAGCTCCCGTTCGACCCCCGGTGGGAGCCCTTCGCCAATGGAGACAAACTGCCCCTCCGCCTGGAGCGGCACCTTCTTGACGCCGCCTTCGGGCCGAGGCTTGGGCGTCCACCCGGGGGCGGAGGGCCCATCACCGGGCGCGCCGGAGAGGGCATGCACCGGGCGATGCGGGACGTGGCTGCCGCCTTCGGCACGTCTGGCCAGGTCCTGGTCGCCGAAGATGGTGATGACACCCTCCGGGCCCGGGAGCTTTACACACAAAAAGGCGTGGTGCGGGATTGCCTCGAAGGAGTTGATGGCGGGTCGCCCCAGTATGGCGTTGTAAGGGTGCGGGATACCTACGACATCAAAGGTGACATGCTCGGTCCGGATGTTACCTTTGTTGCCCTCCTGACGGAAGGTGACAGGAAGGGACACGTGCCCCAGGGCCTGCAGCGGTTGACCCCCGAAGCCTTGAAGTGGAGCTCCTGGCTGCTCCAGCCGGCTTCGGGGGATTGCCATGCGGTCGAGGGCGTCTGCGAATAAGATGTTCGCGGAGCTTCCCCCGTCGACAAGGACGCGCTTGACTTCGCAGCATGCTATGTGGGCCTGGATGACCAGAGGGTCTTGGTGAGGGTACTCCACGCCCCTGGCGTCGTTTACGTCGAAGGTGATGTTGAGGGGCGGCATCCACAGCTGCGGCTGCTCCCCAAGGGCTTTTGAGGAGCCTCTGGTGATGATGTTGACGATGTGATGCTGCGCGGCCTCCGTCACCCTCCGCAGCTCCATCACCGCGATGCATGCCCTCGTGTAATGATCGCCGTAGCCGTGTACCTCGCACCACTTGCCATAGCGCAGGAGCTCCTGCTCTGCGCGGGGTTGACTGTCGTAGTCAAATCCGCCCTCCGATCCCCGGACTCCCCTCCGTGGGGCGGGGTCGGGTCCTTGGCGGGTGCTCTCGGTGGCGAGAACGTGATGGGCCGCCTGCGACCGGCGCTGGCGGCGCCGGGGTTTGGGCCTACACCGTGACGAGCCTTCCGGTACTTCGTCCTCACTGCCTCGGGGAGGGCCTCCTCGGGGCTTTTGGCCATGGCCCGGCTTCAAGGAGGGGCCACCCGCTCCGACCTCGCGCGGGGGGCGCTCCTCATGGGCGAGGCCGAGGGCGGTGATGCTGCGTCTTCGCGCATCCTCCTCCGCCCGCGCATACTCGTCCATTTTGTCGAAGAGCTTGCCAACTGTCGTGATTGGCCTCCGCGCGTTGTATTCGGCCATCGGGCCCGGGCGAAGGCCCTGTATGGCTGCATTAACGACTGTGGTTTCATTAACATCGTGTACCTGACCCCGAATCTTGGCGAATCGCTTGAAGTAGTCCCGGAGCGCCTCCGAGGGTTTCTGCTTCATGGCGAAGAGTTGGTCCGCCTCGACCCGGTCGACGTAGTTTCCTTGGAAGTTGTTGTGGAGGCGGACTCGGAGCTGCTCCCACGCGTAAATGGAGCCCGGCTCTATGGTAAAAAACCAAGAGAGCGCCACTCCTTGTAGCGCGAGGGGGAGTCCCTTTGCCTTCGTGGTGTCGTCTCCGCCCGCGGCTTCGATCGCGGTTTCGTATACGCGCACGAACTCACGGGGGTCCGTGTCGCCTTTATACGAGTCGATGGCGCTAGGGAACTTGAAGTCTTCGGGCCATGCCGCTTGCTGCAGCCCCGCCGAGAGCGGGGACTCCGGATCCACGCGCCGCAGCGGCACGCGGCTGGACGTGGGGGCTTCGCGACTGTCCGCCCTCTCCGGCGCGGGCTCGGACGCGATTGCTGGCGCGGCCGGCTGACTCCGAGCCTCTTGTATATCTCTGACGGCTCCGCTAAGGTCCCCCAGCTCCCGCTGGAACGCGTTGAGAGCCGCCAGCAGGGCACTTTCCATCGCTGGTACAGGCGGGGTCGGCGGTACTCCCGGCGGGCGGATCGGCGCGAGGACGACCGCGTCACGGGGTCCCGAGCCGCCGGTCGCTCCGTCGGGGCTACTTCGGACCACCCGGTCCGCGCCACCAGCGAGGGTTGCCGTGGGGGCGGCGAGGTCGGCTGCCGTTGCGTCGGCGGGGTCGGCTGCCGCCGCACCCGCGTCAACATCTTCGACTGCGGGGTCGGCCACGGGGCCCGTCCCCACGACGCCGGTAGCAGGGCGGGGCGTCGCGGTGCCGGTGCCGGGGGCAATCGTCGCGGTGCCGGTGACGGGGTTGGTCGTCACCGCGCGAACGCCGGCGTCTTCGGCCACCACGCCTGCGTCAACGCCCGCGTTCGCCGCTGCCGATGCCGAAGCCCTGGTGCTCACACGGTGCTCCGAGCCGACCACCTTCTTTCCCTTCACCGCCGCTGAAGAAGCTTTTTTCGGTGCCATCTTTTTCCTTCGGTCTTCAGGCTTGTCTTCGTCCTCCCCATGGACGGCGCCAACTGTTGTGGCTACAGACCAAACAGAGAGAGAGATGGTAGTGCAGAGTGATGAAGATAAGTGTAATGGCCTGGGTCCTCCCCATGGCTTACTTGTATATATATACACATGAGGAGTGCTTTTACATATATACCCTTACATCTGGTTATCCCCTCTGGGGGCAGTTATGTCATTACACATGGCCTATTCTGGGCCTTATAATCTCCTACCAGGCCTGCTGGGTTTAGGTGGGGGCCACCCCTACGACAGAGTTGTATGGGCTACTCTATGTATTGTAATGTTGCTAAAAATTTATTTGTATGGACAAATCTATGTATTACTAGCTTGCTGAAATTTCATTTGCAAGGACAAGTTCTTCGCTGAAATGTATGTGTTAAGATTTATCTTGGCGAAATGTATTTGTATAATTTTTTTTGCCTAGGTACACCATGGATTTGGGGAAACAAATTGAGGGACTTGGTGCAACAAGTGGGCATGCCTCATGGACATCAGCTATGTCTTCATTCATGCTATCTCACCTAGCCAATTTGGTGGCTAGTGGCACTATGACATCATCTGGATTCAAGAAGGTCCATCTTTCTGCATGTGCTAGAGCTGTGAATGAGAAGTTCAATACTAGGCTAACTGCTGAGCAGATCAAAAATCATTCAAAAACTTGGCAAAAAAGGTATTCAAAAATACTTAGACTTAAAAGATTGAGTTCTGCTGGTTGGGATGAAGAAAATTTCATTATTACTCTTGATGTTGAACACTACAATAGCTATATTCAGGTATTCATGTCACAAGTGTTCAATTTTGATAATTGCTCTTCTATTGTGAAAAATGCATATGTTCATTTTGCCTTTACACTTGTGTACTATTGTAGGATCATAAAGCTGATGCTGAGTTTTTTAACAAACCCCTTGAATACTATGATGAGATGGTTACCATCTATGGAAATAGTATGGCTACCGGAAACTTTGCTAAGGACTCAAGTTCAGCTCTAGGGACAGAAGATGTTGACAATGAAACACAAGATGGCAATGAAAATAGTGCAAACAATGGTCATGATGCTGTTGGAGATGATAATGGGGTATCATCATCTGCAAGTAAGCCCAAGAAAGCTAGGACAAGTGCAAGTGATGAAGATGGGGGACTCATTACTGCATTCACGTCTGGTTGTGATAAGCTTGCCAATGCTATTGTCAAAGCCGGTGCTTCAAATAGTAATGATGTGCCAGAAGATTTGTTTGATAACTTGAATAACCTTCCTGGTTTTGAAGAGGCTCATGTTTCCTTCTACTATGCTTATTTGGTGGCTAACCCACACATTGCTAAAGCTTTCAACAAATTGCCATTCAACCATAAGATCAACTGGTTTGCAATATTTGTTAGTGAGAAGTTTCCTGCACCATAAGCTTCAGTTGTATTAGTGGTTATGTCTTTTGCTTGTACCACATGGAACTATCAATTGTGGTCTAATTACTACTAGTTAACATGTATGGGCTGTGTAGGACTTTTGTCTGTACCACATATATAAGGAATTGTGGTCTAATTATGTACGGGCTGAGCATTACTTTTGTGTGTACCACTAGACAATGAATTGTGGTCTAATTATGTATGGGTTGAAGAGTACTGTTGTGTATACCACTAGACAATGAATTGTGGTTTAGCCATATGTAAGGTTTAATATTGCAATTACTATTGAAAATTGCAAATGAGCATATTTAAATCTGTCTTATACTTGTGCATATGAAAATTAAGTTGGTAAGGAGGTAATCCTACCAAATTCATGGGAAGGTGAGTATATGCAGCTATCCCACTCCATTCCTCCATTCAAACAAGAGGTGGGATCACTAGATCCCATTCTATCCCTCCATCCAAACAAAAAACAAGGACTAACTCATCCTTGCAACCAAACAAAAAGTTGGATTATCCCATCCCACATATCTGGGATGGACCAAGTCCCCAATCCAAACACCACCTAACTGTGTTATAACTTCTGGAAAATTGGACAGGCATACATATATGCAGAGACAGAACATCAACATACTGCCTGTCTATGTATATATGTATGCCTGTTTTGTGTCTGGAAGATCCTGTTTTCTAATGTCTGGAAGATCTTTCTTTTGTGTTTCTAAATGTGTGATAACTGCTAGAGGGTAAACAGAAAGTTAAACAGAAACACTTCATTATACTCAGGCAGCTCCCCGGCATTTTTGGCTACACAATTGCATTGTAGTAGTACTTGTTAGTATTTTGTCAGCATGTCTAAAACAAAAGGGAATGGATTATCAGATCTTTTGTTTAGCTGTTGGGATCTTCCTTGAATTGTAGTACTTGTTAGTATGTTGATGTTCTGTCTCTGCATATATGTATGCCTGTCCAATTTTCCAGAAATTATAACACAGTTAGCTGCTGCAGCGCAGCTAGAGGTGAGGGGAGGCGCAGGTGGACAGCGGGGATGGGGGCTGCAGGCGCTCACGCCTCCGTGGCACCATCGGCCGCTCGGGAGAATATGGGGATGAGAGGAATGGCTCAGGTGAGATGGGGGGTGGGGACTGAACGGGTTGGGAGTTGGAACTGAACAGGTTTAGAGGCCATGGGTAAATTGGTCCATACGAAAATATGGGGTGAAATACAAAGGCTGTATTTGGTGCAATTGGTCTCAAATTCCCCATAATAGCATATCTCTGAATAAGCTCACTTCATAATGGCATATTTCAAACAAGCAACCAAGCAGGGGAGATTCAATTTTTTGCCACTCTTAATATTGACACTGAGACTCTGTCACTTACATGTGGGGTCACCTGAGTCGCTGACAATGGGCCCGGGTGGCAAATCTGTTGCCACCCGAGTCGTAAGGGTGGCAAATAAATAAATTTTCCACCAAGCAGTGGCATATTTCTAAATAGCGCGCTAAGCGATGGCGTATATCAAACTTACTATTTTATGCTCAGATATGTGAATCGATGTACCATCTACCATTCCTCAAATCAAGGGTGCGTACTTTTCCATTTATGACTTATGGTTTATACCTACTTATGGCTTATATCTTATTTTACGATAACTAGCTTTTAAAATAGTATGTTTTTAAGACGTGGTCAGCAGAAAGATTATAGGAAAAAGTGTATTGAGCTCAGTTGTACTGGCCAAAATCATATGCGACTATTTTCTCTACGTACTGTCTCTCCCGAACAGTCAAAATTCTCAAAATTTTAAGCCATAAACTACAGTCTAAAAGAGCTCACCCTAAAGTAATTAAAAAAACGAACACCAAGAGAAGGAAAATGTGACCGGAGCGAACGGAAGCATGGAAGGCATTAACCCCGAAATGTCAAAACGTGACCTCCTCTTTTTTTCCTGATACGACTATACGAGCAGATTCCAGCAATATCGAAAGATGCGAGCAGACATGGCGAAGACGATGCAGGCGAGCAGACGAAGCAGGGTAGCCTCAAGACTATGCCGTTCATTCTAGGTGACACTACACCATGGCACAGCTTTACCGACACTTAGCTGCCAGCAATAATTCGAGAATACCGGCAAATCATTTGTCGGTAAAGATCAGTGACAAAACATCCGTCGGTAATTCTAACTTCAATGTCACTATATCTGTCGGCAATTGTATGTGGCTTTACCGTCTACCTATATGTCGGCAAAAGAGAGGTTTGTGTCACATTATCTGTCGGCAAATAGTTTTTGACAAACAATGTGTCGGTAAATCTTTGTATAGGCAAAAAAAATAGATTAAAACCTGAAGCGGGAAAGAGGTGAGAAGATGGCGGCAAAATTTTCGGTGCACACCAAGAGAAAAAATATCTAACCTAAAATCTAACCTAACCTTCCCTCTTCTCTCTCCTTTTCCCCTGTGCGCGCCGCCGATCGATCCTCTCTTTTCCCCTCCTCTCGTGCGCGCGTGCCCTCCTCCATCCATCGCCGCCCTCCTCGATCCAGCGCCTCCGCCCTCCTCCTCCGACCACCAGCGCCGCCCCTGCTCCTCGATCCTCCTCCGCCCCTCCTCCTCCAGAGCACCGGCTGCGCCGCCCCTCCTCCTCCGACCACCGCGCCGCCCCTCCTCCTCCGACAGTGCGCCGGCTGCTCCACCCCTCCTCCTCCGCCCCTCCTCCTCCAGAGCACCGGCTGCGCCGCCCCTCCTCCTCCGACCACCGCGCCGCCCCTCCTCTCCGACCACCGCGCCGCCCCTCCTCCTCCGACCACCAGCGCCGCCCCTCCTCGTCGATCCTCCTCCGCCCCTCCTCCTCCAGAGCACCACCAGCGCCGCCCCTCCTCGTCGATCCTCCTCCGCCCCTCCTCCTCCAGAGCACCGGCTGCGCCGCCCCTCCTCCTCCGACCACCAGCGCCGCCCCTCCTCGTCGATCCTCCTCCACCCCTCCTCCTCCAGAGCACCACCAGCGCCGCCCCTCCTCGTCGATCCTCCTCCGCCCCTCTTCCTCCAGAGCACCGGCTGCGCCGCCCTTCCTCCTCCGACCACCGCGGCGCCCCTCCTTCTCCGACAGTGCGTCTACTGCTCCACCCCTCCTCCTCCAGAGCGCCGCCCCTCCTCCTCCAGACCTCCAGAGCGCCGCCCCTCTTAATAGAACTGCATATTGTTTTCATATTGTTTTCGTATGTATTTCAATTGCTTTCCATTATGATATACATTTCTTGGCTTCCATAATGTTATGTTGATTCATAGGTGTAATGTGAGGAACAACCTAATGATTGTACTTAATAATGCAAATTTAGAATATGAGTCGGTTACTAAGTTTTTGTATGGTCCTTAAACATGTGGCTGTGTTGGTTGCATTTCATTTCAGTCTGGTGATAAGTCAGTAAAGTTATGCAATGATTTATGATAGTTGAAAATGAAAACAGTAGCGTGCTTTCAGTAGTTCAACGAGCTGAGTTAATTTCTCTGCATCTGTACAATCTCAAATTTTTGTCCCAGTACAATCTCAATTTTTTGTTCAATCTCAAAAATGTTGTCGAATTTTTGTGGAACCGAAAACCTCATTGCGTAAACTGATGTTTAGTGCTCTGTATAGGAGAAGGTGTTCAACAAGTGGAACATATGACTCAAGGCCATAACTGTACTAGCTAGGAGCTGCTGAGTTCTCTAGAAAATGTCTACATTGGCAGGTTCCCTTCCTTTCCTTCTTGTTGTATGTTTGTGCTATTTTTTTTCAAGTACTTCTTAATGCAACGTGTCTGATTCTTGTGTGTTGGTCACTAAATAAACTGAGTGGATGCTGCCTGAGTGTTTGAAGCTTATACTGTTGTTTTGAGTCTGAGCAGTTTATGCTTGCAAATTAATGTGCTGTCTATAAATAATATGTTTACTTGATTGGTGTAACATTTTGTTTTGACACTTATAATATTTACACTGAATGTAGTTAACTATTGAATATCATCAGTAAAGGTGCATAATGGATAAAAGTTGGATGGATGAGCCTAGGTATACCCTAAACTTGATACATGTATATTATATTAGGTGATAAAAGTGCAGCACATTTCATTTAACATAAACAAAACTTACTGCATGTAGGCACACACGGGTCTATATAGAAGGAGTGAGGAAATTTCTTGATTTTGCATTCAATAATTCAGCAGAAGGAAACAAAATATTATGCCCTTGTAAAAAATGTGTGAACTCATCATGGAGAAAAGAAAGTGATGTACGTGAGCACTTGATATGTGAGGGATTCTTACAAGGTTATAAAACATGGATGTTTCATGGAGAAACAAGTTCCTCTTTTGTCAACAATCATGCTTGTGGTGAGGTTGAGGGTGGGATTGCTGCTGGGGAGAATTTTGAAGAAGATGATGACATTTCAGATTTGCTTAGGGACTTGGCATATGGGATAGATGATAGAGGGGATTTTGAAGATGGTAATAGTTTTGAGGAGCCTACCGATGATGATTTAGAGGCTATTCAAAAGTTAGCAGAGGGTTCTAGTCAAGAGCTATACCCAGGGTGCAAGAACTTCTCAAAGCTACGGTTTGTAGTTAGACTACTTCATATTAAATTACTTGGAGGCTGGACAGATAGAAGTTTTGATATGTTGTTAGATCTCTTGAATGATGCTTTTCCTGAAGGGTCAACAATACCTAAAAATTACCATGAAGCTAAGAAGATGGTAAAATGCATAGGACTTGGGTATGTTAACATCCATGCATGTAAAAATGATTGCATTCTTTTCCGGAAGAACCATGCTAATGCTGATAAATGTCCAAAATGTAATACTTCTAGATGGAAATCAGAAAGTAAGAGTGTTGATGGGAAACGTGTACACAAGGTTCCTGTTAAGGTTCTACGCTATTTTCCAATAAAGAAAAGATTGCAGAGGTTGTTTGTAAACCCTAAAATAGCAGCTCTGACAAGGTGGCATGATGAGCAACGGACAAAAGATGGTCTACTTAGGCATCCGGCAGATTCGCCTTTGTGGAAGGATTTTGACCATAAACATCCAGAGTTTGCTTCGGATAACCGGAATATTAGACTTGCTGTAGCTACAGATGGTTTTAATCCATTTAGGTCCATGAATGTCAACTACAGTATTTGGCCTGTTATATTGATTCCATATAATTTCCCACCTTGGATGTGTATGAAGCAACCAAATTTCATCCTCTCATTGTTAATACCTGGCCGTGAGGCTCCTGGTAATGATATAGACGTCTATCTTGAGCCACTAGTTGATGATATGGTAGATATGTTTGTTAATGGCATTAGAACATATGACTCTTCTAAGGGTGAGTACTTCCAGCTACGTGCTGCGATATTATGGACCATTTCTGATTATCCAGGACTAGGGTATGTGGCAGGATGCACTACCTCTGGTGAAGGAGCATGCCCTGAATGCCACTCATATACCTGTTCACTATTTTTGAAACATGGGAGCAAGACGTGCTACATGGGTCATCGTAGGTTCTTACATGCAAACCATGAATTTAGGACTGATGCCCATTCATTTGAGGGTGTTAATGAGCTTCGGCCTGCACCTAAACCACTTTCTGGGGAAGAAATTCTGATGTAGACAGAAAATCTTCAAACGGTTTTTGGGAAGGACCCATCCGGAAAAAAACCTAAAAAGCGCAAACGACGGGAAGGGGAGGAAATGATTGTTTGGAAAAGACGGTCCATTTGGTTCAAGTTGCCATATTGGAAGGACTTGTTGCTTCGGCACAACTTTGATGTAATGCATATAGAAAAAAATGTTTGTGACAACATAATTAGAACACTTCTGGGAATTGATGGGAAATCGAAGGATAATTTGAATTCTCGCTTAGACCTTCAAGCTCTAGATATTAGGAGGGATCTCCATCCGGTGGAAGTAGATGATAAGTTTTTTTTACCATGACTGAAGAAGAAATCATGGCCTTATGTGATGAAAGAGTTAGTGTCCGTGATTGGAAGTGGCTTATTTCTCATTGGAATTCTACTAAAGCTGAAGTAAGACACTTTACATTCAACTTTATGGCTGCTGTAATAGTTGATGCTCAAGGTTGTTTTATTTCTACTGCAGACTCGTTCCAAAGTTGCCCAAGAAAACCGTGCAAAATCATTGGTACCTCATACATCTGGAAGCAAGAGTCATGCTTGTGTTGCATATGAAGTGGTATGTCAAGTACTATTTTAATCACAACTTAGTATATTGCTTAAGAACCAAGTCTATTGCTAACTGAATTACTTGTTGTAGTCTGAAGAACTTGGGTATGAGGCCCGTAGAGATGAAATCTATATCTTGACACACATGCATAAAGATGGAACTCCTTGTGAACAAGCAAGATCAACTATTGTAAGTGTGTCTATGCAGTAGTTACCAATAAAATCTAGTTACTAATTTGTGCATGGAATTCATTTTCAGAATAAGCTACAAGCAGCAGCTATGAACAACCCAGAACTGAAGAACAAAACTATTGAAGAAGGTGACTTATATTCATCTGTTTGTGGAGAGAAGGAGCCCGCTGGGCGTGTTCGTGTTATCGGTCTAGGACCAACTCCACAAGATATTGGCACACCTGGAGCTAAAAGCTACAAATCAACTAGGCTTCAAATTGAAATTGAAGCTCGTCGCCAAGCTGACCAGAAAGTTGAGCTGCTAACTGGCCGTGTAGACCAAATGCAACAAGAGCTAAATGAGATGAAGAAATTGATGCTTGCTGTCCAAGGGTCCAATTCACAGCATGGATCTAATTCTCATCGTCTTGTAAGTGTTGTCCATGCTCTTGTGTTGAAATTTTTTGTTGATAATTCCATTGCATTTAACTCCAATTTGATATCTAATAGGACTCAAGGCTTCAACAAGAATTTGGTGACAATGAACAAGATGAAAACACTGAGGTTGAGTTTGCCTCAGCTGAAAATCATGTCTTAAGTGATGATGAAAACATTGTTGTCCATAGGCAAGTTTCATTCCCAAGGACTAATGCACGGAATAATGCAATTGTACTAGAGAGCAATACAAACCCTCGCTATGATTGTGAACTTCAAGTAATATTTCTTTCTCTATATATACTCATACATAGTAGACAAGTATTGCTGATTTCTATTGTTAACCTTTATGGAATGGGTTGTGTTCTTTAGGCTGGTAGAGATGTGATACTCTATGGGCTTCTTACACTTAGTCCTGTTACTAAGGCAACAATTATTTCAACTGACCCAAATACATTGGTGGGACAAGTTCCTCTTGGGAGAAATTATTGTGAGGTGGTTATTGATGTTGTCATCAAAAGGGATGCAACGCTACCTCGCCCGTATGATGGCATGGAAACTATGGCTGATGCTCACATGATGTGCATCGCGTGGCCATATGTCAAAGTAATATTCTATCATAAATATTATTTCATTTTCTGTCATTACTTGCATTCATCTAGCTGCTGCTAACTTGCTATATATGTTTAGATGAAGATACAAAAGAAGACAACTAAGTTGCACCAGCGTTCAGGTACTTGAATTTTCAGTTCTATTTTGCATAAGAAAGTTAGAATTTTGGTGTCTAACTAGTAATTGCATATCTTGCTTCGAATATTCAGTCAATTGCATATCCATTGCATATAAAAGTGGTGTTTTATTTCAAATCCTAGTGATTACTGGAGGGTAACGCTCAATAGACAATCCAATATGACCATGTACTAACATATACAACACTAAATCCAATACTAGCTGAAGCATCACTAAATGGTTTTTCATTTCTTTTCAGGCAACAACACTGCTATTGCAACCCCTACCAACAATAGTGCAAGGAATTAGCAAGGGCAGCCAGATGAATTGCTTATTTTGTGGTAGTGAAACTTTTGTGAAGCAATGGTAGATGAATGACTACAAGGAAAGTTAGATGAATTAGCAAGGGTAGATAGATGACTCAGACTTTTGCTGCTAGGTTGTGGACACACTCACATCTAATTGTTACTTAGAAAAACCTTCTGAGTTGTTGCTTTTGGACAGTGGGTTATTTAGCTGAAATGGATCATATTTAGGTGCTATGGTCTTTTGAGCAAATTCTGGAATGGTTGTTGTGGTATTACTTTGTGGAATGTTGTGGATTAACTGAAATTCTGGAATGGTGCTATGCTTTGTGGAAAGTGATGAAATATATATTTGTTGAATGTCGATGCATGTATGTATTGCCTTGTGGACAAGTAATTATTGATGAAATTTGATCTATCTATGATGTGTATCCTTCTGTTGGACTGCTCCTATATATAGGAATCAATAACAAATCTTGTATTGATGAATTACTGACAGATAATAGGATTTGTTGTTTCAAATTTTGAACCTGTCAGTCTAGTTTATTGATATATTATCTGTCGGTAGATCTATATTTACTGATAGTTTATCTGTTGGTAATGTTTCTATCTGTCGGCAAATCATATTTGTCGGCAAAAGTTGCAAACCACTAACACATTATATGTCAGCAAAAGTTTATCTGTCGGCAAAAGTCTTTCCCGACTGCATTTATCCTGGCAGATATCATCTGTCGGGAAAGGTAATTACCGACACATCGTTTGTCGGTCTATGGTATCTTTGCCGACAAATTGATTGTTACCAATTTTGGGACATGGTGTAGTGTGAACTGTTCTTCACTACCCATTATAACCTATGTTCTTGTCCATCAGATGATTCAGATAGCTCAACGAATGATATTGTGGTGTTGCCTGGAGTCGAGCTAAGATTTGCGTGCTGCAGCAAACGATTTCTGCGACCGGTTCGCGACGATCGGGTCCAATGCCAACATGATCACGTACCTGACGGAGGAGCTGCATCTGCCCCTGGTCCAGGCCTCCAACACGCTCACCAACCTCCACGGCACGTCCAACCTCACCCCGATCATCGGCGGCCTCATCGCCGACTCCTTCGTCGGCCGCTTCTGGACCATCGCCGCGGGGTCCGTCATCTACCAGCTCGGTATGTTCAGCCTCATCGTGTCAGCGCTCCTGCCAGCACTCCGCCCGCCGCCCGGCAGCGGCGAGGCCGCCCAGGCTTGCCAGCCCGCATCCCCTTGGTAGCTGCTCGTCCTCTACCTGTCGCTGCTCTGCACGTCCATCGGCACCGGGGGCACGCGGCCGTGCATCATGGCATTCGGCGCCGACCAGTTTGTACTGGACAAGCCGCGGCTGGGCGAGGCCGCCGCGCCAAGGTGGAGCTTCTTCAACCTCTCCTTCTTCGGCGTTGATCTGGCCAAGCTGACGGCCGTGACCGCGCTGATGTACATCCAGGAGAACGTGGGGTGGGGCTGGGTGTTCGGCGTCACGACCATCGCCATGTTCGCCGCGGTCACCGCGTTCGTCTCGGGCTACCCGCTCTACGTCAAGATGGCTCCTGTGGGCAGTCCATTGACACGGCTGGCCCAGGTCGCCGTCGCTGCGTTCCGGAAGAGAAATGTCGCCATGCCCGAGGACACCAGCCTGCTGATCGACGACAAGGAGATCGACGCCGGCATCTCCACCACCGGACGGCTGCTGCACACGAACCAACTCACGTAAGTCGTCTCCCCGTTCACATCTGCTATATGGCGTGTCGTACCAACGTATTCTAAATGGTTCCATGTGTATGTCTTTTGTCCGCTTTTTTGACCGGGCAGCAGTTGTGACAAATGGTGACGTGACGAGCAATGGCGTCCCACGGCCATGGTGGTTGTTGATGGTGCACCGCGTGGAGGAGCTCAAGTCGATCATCCGCATGCTGCCCATCTGGGGCTCCAGCATCCTCCTGGTCACCTCGGCCTCCCACAACCACAGCTTCGCCATACAGCAGGCGCGCACCATGGACCGGCGCATCGCGGCGCGCCTCGAGATACCGCCGGCCTCCATGCTGATCTTCTCAAACATCGCCATGCTCGCCACCCTCGCGAGCTACGATCGGGTGCTGGTGCCCAGGCTGCGGCACCTCACGGGGGCTGCCCACCGGAATCACGCACCTCCAGCGCACGGGCATCGGCCTAACCATCAGCATGCTGAGCAACGTCGAGGCGGCCATAATCGAGGGAGAGAGGAAGCGGGCGGCGGCGAGGCAAGGCCTTCTGGACAGCCCTGGCGCAACCGTGCCAATGAGCGTGTTCTGGATGACGCGTTCATGGACGTCGGCCGCATGGAGTTCTTGTACGACCAGGCACCCGAGAGCATGAGGAGCACGGCCGCGGCGCTCTACTGGCTGACGATGTCGGCCGGGAGCTACATGGGCACGTTGCTCGTGACGGTGGTGCACGAGACGACAAAGGGAGAAGGGGAGTGGCTCCAGGACAACCTCAACAGAGGTGTTAGACGTATCATATCTAGCCTTGCATGGCTGTTTGTATCACCACCGATATTCCCTCCAAACCTCCCGATTCTGTTGCTATAAGTCGGTTGAGGTTGTTATGGTAAGGGTGAGGTGTATATATATGTTTTCCCTCAGCAATGAATTCTGTTGTGTTGAGCATAATCCTTCTCACATGGTATCAGATTTGTTCGTTCCGTAGCCTCCTCTCTCTCGTCGCAGGCGCTGGCATGGCCGAGCCCGATACCTCCCTCGACGCATCCGCCCCTGCGTCGGCGGTTCTCGACGCAGCCGCTGCGGCAGCAGGCGCGGCCGCCGCTGCGGCCATCTCCCCCAACATCCCTGCCGCCTCTCTTGCGGACGCCATCGCCGCCGCCACTGCCGATGCGGTCCGAGCAGTCTTCGCCTCTCTCCCTGCTCCCGTGTCGGCGGCGCTTGCGGCGTCTGCTCCTCCTACATCAGCACTCCCCATGGCGGCGCCCCTGCCGACGGCCCCACCAACACATGGATCTCTTCCAGCAGCAGTTACCTTCTCCGCCGATTCCGGTGACGATGCCACGGCTTCTCTCCACGCCCAGGCCGTGGCAGTCCTCAACGTCAAGACCTTGGTCCCGGTAACTCTTGATCTCGCTGCGGCCAACTACACGAAGTGGCGGGGTCTCTTCCTCGTCATCCTCGGCAAGTACGCGCTGGCTGACCATGTCTTGTCCAACGCCTACCATCCGGACCGGCCGGATTGGACACGGATGGACTGTGTCGTCCTCGCGTGGCTCTACGGCTCCATCTCCACCGAGCTCCTCGAAATCGTGATGTCGGCCTCCTCCACCGCGCGCATCGTCTGGTGAGGCCTTGAACACCAATTTCTGGGCAATCGTGAGCAGCGCGCCCTCAACCTCTCGGTGGAGTTTCATTGCTTTGTCCAGGGCGACCTCTCCGTCACCGACTACTGCCGACGCCTCAAGAGTATGGCCGACGGCCTTGCTGATCTCGGCGAGCCCGTCACCGATCGCACCATCGTCCTCACGCTGCTCAAAGGTTTGAACGAGCGGTTTCGCCACCTGCAAACTATTCTTCCTTTGCAAAAACCGTTTCCTACCTTTGTCGAAGCCAGATCGCAACTCCTGCTTGAAGAGATCACTCGCAGCAGTCGCTCCTCCGGTACGTCCGCGGTTTCCCTCGCCGCCGGTTCACAGAGTGGCGGGGGCGGTCTCGCTCCTAATCCCGCCCATACCACGGGGTTTGGCTCCGGCGGCAACGGCGGACACAGTGGTAACGGCGGCAATAGCGGCAGCAACGGCGGCCGCAGCTCCCGTACTAACCGCCGGCGTCGCGGCACTGGTGGCGGACAGAACGGCAATGGCGGAGGAAATGGCTCGGGTACTTCATCCGGTCAGCCGCAATACTCCTCCTGGCCCAGTCCCCACAATCCATGGGCTGGTACGATCCGGATGTGGCCTGGACCACTGGGCCACGGTCTACTCGGCTCACGGCCGCCTGCTCCTCAGGGCCAAGCGCCCTTCGCTGGCGCTGCCTTGGTGGGCCAACCCGGCGCTGCGGGCAATCATCCTGGCCAGCCTCCCGCGCTGCCCCAGCCCGTTCCTCCTCTGGTGACCTTCGGCGCTGGGCAACTCGGCACGGGTGCACCGGCCGGTGCGGTTCATCCTCTGCAGCCGTACTACTCGCTGGCTGATTGGAGCAGCTCTACTCCGGTGCCTACATGGGATCAGCACGCACTGGCGAACGCATTCAACACCGTCTCCCTGGCGCAGCCATCTTCCACTGCGCATGACTGGTACATGGACACAGGTGCCACATCTCATATGGCTTCCGACGCCGGTATCCTCTCCCTTTCTCATACACCTTCCTCACATACACCTTCTAGTATTATTGTGGGCAATGGCTCTCTTCTTCCTGTCACTTCCGTTGGTTCCACCCATCTACACGGTTCCTTTGCACTTAACAATATTTTGGTCTCTCCTCAAATCATCAAGAATCTTATCTCTGTTAGGCGCTTTGTCTCTGATAATAACTGCACAGTTGAGTTTGATCCTTTTGGCTTTTCCGTGAAGGATCTACAGTCCCGGACCGTGATCGCCAGGTGCAATAGCTCGGGTGATCTCTATCCATTCTGCACGTCGTCTCCTGCGCATGCTCTCACCGCCGACTCCACCACTCTTTGGCACCGACGCCTTGGTCATCTTGGTCATGATGCCCTCGCCCGCCTCGCTCGCTCCTCGGTCATTCCCCATGGAGTCTCCACCACCATTTGTCACGCCTGCCAGCTTGGTCGTCATGTCCGTCTTCCTTTTACTAGTTCTTTTAGTAGAGCCACAGCTGCTTTTGAGTTGATTCACTGTGACTTATGGACCTCTCCCATTGTTAGCGTTTCGGGCTACAAATATTATCTTGTCATTCTTGATGATTATTCACATTATGTTTGGACCTTTCCTTTGCGTCTCAAGTCCGACACGTTTTCTACCATTTCTCATTTCTTTGCATACGTACAAACTCAGTTTTCCACTACTATTCGTAGTGTCCAGTGTGATAACGGTCGTGAGTTTGACAACTCCTCCGCTCGCACCTTCTTCCTCACTAAAGGAGTCACCATGCGAATGTCTTGCCCACACACTTCTCCACAAAACGGGAAAGCTGAACGTATGCTCCGTTCCATCAATAATATCGTTCGCTCTCTTCTTTTTCAAGCCAACCTCCCCGTTTCCTTTTGGGTCGAGGCCCTCCATACCGCCACCCACCTTATAAACCGCCACCCTACCAAGACCCTTAACCAGCACACTCCCTATTTTGCTCTCCATGGTGTCCACCCACCCTATGATCACCTCCGTGTGTTTGGGTGTACTTGTTACCCCAATCTCTCTGCCACCGCACCGCACAAACTTTCGCCCCGCTCTGTTAAGTGTGTCTTTTTAGGCTATCCCCTAGAGCACAAAGGATACCGGTGTTTTGATCTCGTCTCCAACAGGGTGATCATTTCTCGCCATGTGGTCTTTGATGAGACATCATTTCCCTTTGCTGAGCAATCGTCTACTGCCACAAGTGCTGCTGATTATGAGTTTTTGGAAGATTTTTCTGGTGTTTCACAGGCGCCTGTCCGCAGAGTCCCTGTACGTCGTCATGCCGTGCGCGGCACTGGTGTTCATCAAGTTGTGCCGCCTGGGACGTCCTCTGCCAACCGCCCGTGGCCTGCTTCGGCCGGTTCCCCATCAGCCGATCGCCTCCCTGCTGTGGACTGCTCTCCACAATCGGCCGATCCCATGCTCCGGGCCGTCTCCGCTGGGCCTCAACAGCGTGCCTCCAGTCTTGGACCAGCTTCGCTGCACGACGACTTCCCGCCTCAGGTCGCCTCACCTGCTTCGGATCCTGCTGCAGCGCCCGTGGGCGCTCTGCCCCTTGTGCTGGCTCCAACGGCTGTGCCTACGCGTGCCCGTAGCGCACGCATTCCCAGCGGACTGCGACCACCGTCCACTCTTGGCGCCTCACCAAATGTGCCTGCGGTCAATTCTCATCCGATGGTCACTCGCAGCAAGGACGGCATTCGCCAACCAAAGCACAAGGAGAGCTTGCATGTGTCTGCTTTGTCTCCTATACCGCGCACGTACCGTGCGGCCCTGGCGGATCCACACTGGCGTGCCGCCATGGAAGAGGAGTTTGCCGCTCTTCAGGCCAACCACACTTGGGACCTTGTTGCTCGCCCTCACGGTGCAAACCTCGTAACTGGCAAGTGGATCTTCCGCCACAAATTCAAGTCTGATGGCACACTGGATAGATACAAGGCTCGCTGGGTGCTCCGGGGTTTTACTCAGCGCCCTGGTATTGATTATGATGAGACCTTCAGCCCGGTTGTTAAACCGGCCACTGTCCGTACTGTTCTGAGCCTTGCTGTCTCTCGGAATTGGCCTGTTCATCAGTTGGATGTCAAGAATGCTTTTCTCCATGGCACCCTTGATGAGACAATCTATTGTATTCAGCCATCCGGATTTGTTGATTCCGCTCATCCAGACAAGGTGTGCCGTCTCAACAAGTCACTTTATGGTCTCAAACAAGCTCCGCGTGCCTGGTACAGCAGACTTGCCACCTTTCTGGTGTCCATCGGTTTTCATGAGGCTAAGAGCGACACATCCTTGTTCATTTACCGCCGAGGGGCTGATTGTGTCTATCTTCTTCTATATGTTGATGACATTGTTCTGACGGCCTCCTCCTCCGCCTTACTCAGCTGGACGATCAGTGCTCTTCAGTCCGAGTTTTCTATGAAGGATTTGGGTCATCTTCATCACTTTCTTGGCATCAGTGTTACTCGGCAGCCCACCGGCCTTTTTCTCAGCCAGCGCCAGTACTGTCTTGAGCTCTTGGAGCGTGCTGGCATGAATGATTGCAAGCCTTGCAGCACGCCGATCGACACGTGTGCCAAGCTATCAGCCACCATAGGCGCCCCTGTCTCCGACCCGACAGAGTACCGGAGTTTGGCTGGTGCATTGCAGTACCTCACTTTTACTCGGCCTGATATTGCTTATGCTGTTCAGCAGGTGTGCCTTCACATGCATGATCCTCGGGAGCCTCATCTTGCCGCTCTCAAGCGGATTCTTCGCTATGTTCGTGGCACCTTGGAGTTCGGTTTGCTTATCCAGCGCTCGTCCACACACGACTTGATCGCATATTCTGATGCTGATTGGGTCGGCTGCCCCGACACCCGGAAGTCTACTTCCGGCTATGCCGTCTTCCTCGGAGACAATCTGGTCTCTTGGTCATCCAAGAGACAGGTCACCGTCTCCCGCTCCAGTGCTGAAGCCGAGTACCGAGCTGTCGCCAATGCAGTGGCGGAGGCATGTTGGCTTCGACAGCTTCTACACGAGCTCCACGCACCTCCTGCTCGGGCTACCCTGGTCTACTGTGACAACATCAGCGCAGTCTATCTCTCGACCAATCCGGTACAACACCAGCGCACCAAGCATATTGAGATCGATCTCCATTTTGTTCGAGAGAAGGTTGCTCTTGGCGCCGTCCGTGTCCTTCACGTCCCGACGACGTCACAGTACGCGGATATCTTCACCAAGGGACTACCTACGTCTGTCTTCACCAAGTTTCGTTCCAGTCTCAACGTTCGATCCATCGACGTTAAGACTGCGGGGGCGTGTTAGACGTATCATATCTAGCCTTGCATGGCTGTTTGTATCACCACCGATATTCCCTCCAAACCTCCCGATTCTGTTGCTATAAGTCGGTTGAGGTTGTTATGGTAAGGGTGAGGTGTATATATATGTTTTCCCTCAGCAATGAATTCTGTTGTGTTGAGCATAATCCTTCTCACAAGAGGGAAGCTGGAATGCTGGATTGCTACTACTGGCTTGTGGTGACACTGCAGGTGATTAACGTTGTGTCCTTCGTTATTTGTGCGAAGATGTACACCTTCAAGAAGTTCGAAATAGTTGACCAAGAGAGCACAGGGGGAAGAGATGAGAAAGGAAGCGATGAGAAAGTCGTAGAGCTTCAAGCTCTGAGTGTGACGCATAGAGATCTCTACAGTAGTTGTAGTTGTCAATCTTCACTGAAGTGGTATTGACAAGGAACCAGAAATTGGAACTTCGAAAAGAAAATTTCCATGACGCAAAACTGTGTATACGTCAAGACCGAAATTAGAAGAAAAGCATTTTAGCTGGCTTGTTAGAAGAGTAGCTCCCAGACCTGTTTGGAACACAGAAATTTCCCACGAATTTAAGAGGAAATAGTTCAGTTTATGTAGGAATATAGGAAGATAACGTTCCAACTGGGAATTAGTTGTGTTCAGCCATTTAAACCTGTGGCCCAGAATGTAACACCAACTGGGTCTTTTAAGGAGCCGTTTGGCTGTCCTCCAGCCCCTAGCTACCAAAGGTCCAGAACTGAAGTCACCCAATGAAACAATCCCAACTCTCGATCGAAGCTCCCATTGAAGCTCACCGAAGCCAGACTCGATTTTACATGGGCAGGTCGATGTGAGGTGGACGTGGCTCCAATGTCCCTTGTAGGGATGGCAACGGGCAGGGAAATGTGGGGGGTCTCCGGTGTCCTCGCCAAGAATTCTCCGCCCTGCCATCGGAGAAACCTACCCCCCCCCCCCCCCCCCCCCCCCGCGCCGCGCACGAGGAGCCCTAGCCCCGCGGGGATCCACAACCAGGATGGGAGCAAAATTATGAAGCGGAGAGATCTAGATGAGCTATAAATTTTGAAAAACAAATCCCAATTTCGAGCTGGAGCTTAGCTGCTGGAATGGGAGCTAGAGAGGGCTCTTAGCAGGAGCTCGGAGTTCGGGTAAAAATATAGCATTCGACCTGTTTCCTCAAACTGAATTGAATTAGGGGCAACTGCGACAATAACCCTTCGACAACAATTTCAAAAGCATTTTGATCAAACAAACTGTAGTAATAATGCGTAACTAATTGATCAATCTACTAAGCAGATGAACTAACAATGTTTTAGCAAACACCCAAAGGACCGAAAACTACCTCAAATAGGAACTGTCCAGGATAAGCTCGAGACCAGGTCGAAGCCTACCTCGGATAAAACCATGAACCACCTTCATACCTTTTGTCAGTATTATATTAGAAGTATATCGATGATTCCCCGGTCATTTTTATAGTATGCATCAGATTCTGCTAACCACTCCCTCCGTTTCTTTTTTATTTGATGTTAGTGACTTTTTTGACGGAAAATGTTATTGATTTTTTTACAAGCTCCCGGATGTGATTTTGACCATTACTTTGTACAACTTCCTATTAGTATGCATTCTAAGTCATATTTTTTGAATCATTGGATCAATCTAGAATATGACATACACATATCTCAAAACTAACCCCGAAGGCCACGGAAATCGGCGTAGAGTTAACAAATAAAATCAGGCAACCGATAAATAGCAAATCCGATAAAGTTACACTATTATGAAGTACTTTTAACGATAAATCTAGTGTTACAGATTATTTTGAACATATTGATGGCTAAAATTTAGAAAGTTTGTTTGCATTGAGTCAAACATGGAATAGAAAAGAACAGAGTACATATTTTAACAGTCATCTCTGATTTATAGACATAGACATCGTATTATATCAGTAGATTAGAAAACTCCAACCCTAAAATTGGTGCATATTGTTTCTCGTGACATATATGTACATCAAGAAAATATACACAAAGACTGCAGCAAGGTTATTAAGACGGTAAGGCGAGGTAAGGTGACCCACCCCCCTCACAACTTTTAAGCGGTAAGGCGTGAGGCGAGACGACGCATTACACACATCATAAGGCGAAGAAAACAGAGTTCTGGAGGACTAAATCAGAAGAAATCTAAAGAGGTGAAGGACCTAGAAGGACCTAATTGTAATTTCGTAAACCTCTGGGGACTAAAGTGTAAAAATACCATAACTCACCCGTCCATTTAACCTAACCCTAGCCGGCCGCCCCAGCCCCCAGATCGAGTCACAGGTCACAGCCAGATTCCCATCTCCTCTCTTCGTCGGCGTCTCCTCTCTCTCTTTCTTCACCGGCGTCTCCTCTCTCTTTCTTCGCCGGTAGCCACTCCGGCACTCCGCTCCACCTCTCCCCTGCTGCCGCACTGCCGTCTCCAGGCCGCCACACCTGCGCCGCCTTCCCCTATCGCGACGCCACCGCTCGCCACCGGCGGCTGGAGATGGCGGCGCGGGCGCGGCGGCCTGGAGATGGCGGCGCGGGCACGACGGGCGCCTTAGTCACAAGCGGCAAGGCGGGGGGCGACGCCTTGCCACGTCGGACCACCTTACCGCTTAGGCGACGCTTTAAGCATCGTCTAAGCGACGCCTTAATAAGCCTGGACTGCAGAAATAACTGGGGAATATAATTGTAAATTAACTGCTATATAGTATCCCTGCCCTGCTCTCCTCTTCCACATCAATTGGGCTCAAAAGTTTTTAATGAGTTCACCTATCACAGCTTTTCTCCATGATAAAATTTTCCTATGCAATATGCTAGGATGGTGAGAAAAAAAAAGAATAAAATTTGGGACCAGTGAAGTATGAACAGTCATCCATATTCAATACTTTACAAAACCTGTTTGTTTTTGTGCTTTGCCAAGAATTGACTCTATATCACCAGGGAATAGAGAAAGCTGTTTGGCTAAAGCGAAACCGCAATACATACCATCCACAGCAGCACTTAATATGCCCCCTGCATAGCCAGCACCTTCCCCAATAGGATACAATCCTTGCAGTGATGTGCTCTCGTATGTTTCACTTCGTCGTGAAATTTGCAAGGGGGAGCTTGTTCTAGTCTGGAAACAGGCATTAAAATACAGTAAATAAAGGAAAAAGGAAAACTGCAAAGATAACATTGATAATTTTATCAACAAGATATAAGATGTCCAACCACTAAAAAAGAAGAAAAGACAAAATATTACATACTAATGAGTGTTTTCTCATAAACTAACTTATGCAGTGGACTCATAAACTAACTTATGCAGTGGACACAACAGTTCAATACTGAAAAGGGGGCAAATAAGGACAGTACCACCGATGCAATAGAAGACACTGCATCTTTTCGTGCAGCAGAATAGCAGATAATGCGCTGAGCAAGTTAAAGGGAACCCAATATGACTACAAGACAGATGATTTTGTAGCACTCAAGAAAAGGAAAAAAGAATAAATAAATAAATAATAAAAACCCTAATCTAGATATGGCTTTAAAAGGGGACCTTTATTCTTTTCCGTGCACAATTTTTTTTCAGATCCAGGCTCCCATCTCTCTCTCTCTCCCGTTCGATCTGCGGTGGCGCGGGGTGTGGCGGTGGCGGCACACGTGCCCGCACGCACACGCACGCCATGGCGTGGCGGCGGCGTGCGTGGCCGTGGCACGGGAAGCGGTGGCTCGGCAGCGGCGACTGGCGGGCGGCGACGGTGCAGGGCGGCGGTGGCACAAGGCGCACGGCCGTACGCGCGTGCGCCCGCGGTTATGCCAACGGCGGCACGCGGCGGCGGTCGGTGGCCAGGGGCAGAGGCATGGCCGTTCGACCGTTCGCACGGCCGAACGTGGGTTCGCTCGGCCGAACGTGGTTTCGCACGACCGTGGGGGCTAGCGAACCCGTTTCTGCTCCAGTCAAATTCATCTCCTATTGTTCTTTTATCAAGTTCATCTGTAGCTGATCGGTTGCCTTCATTCCATCCTGTAGGTTCGCACGCAGCTGTTGAGGGAGCATTTGGGTAGTTGCACATTTCAGACCCGTGGTGCAGCATGTCCGTCGAGCGTACTCAAGGTACGTACCTCGCGGTCGTAACCTGTTCTTTCGCACATTACCGTTTCATGATTACCTATCGCCATTAGCCTAGTATTGGACTATTGCACTGTATTGATTGCCAGTTGGGTGTTGCTTGTAGAATTAGATAGATTCTAATGCGCTGAGCTAGTTAGTGTTGTACGCTTATAGTTGATATAACGCTCAACTATAAAATTCATGTTTAGTTAGGGATTGAAATAAATGCTTAAATTATAGATAGAGTAGCGTATAAACATGTTCAAATCTAAGATTAACCACTAGTAATCTTTTAACATTGGACGGCTTATTGTATATCTTGCTTCCATAATCCTTTAACTGTTCATTATTAATTATGAGTTTTGGCTGATTTGGTTGTGGTATATTAATCTGACTAATAATCACTTATCATATAATAAAAATTGTATGATTAATAACCCTTGTGTGACTTGTTCTAGTATCCTCTTTAGGACAGGTTGTAGTACACTATCAACAGATCTTTGTTCTCCATCGCTCGGTATCACAAATCATGTCTCTCTGTTCTCAGTTGTATGAACCTATTGCCCTCATAACTTTACCTTAATCCACCCCCGACTTTCTCATTACATCTTGGATAATTCACTAATAAAAGAGATGATGGTTACTTGGCCCAGGATTATTCACATATATGGGAGATTTTTACCACCTGGTAACGTACGGGGGGCAGTACATTCTCGTTACACAGGATATTACACCCCATCGGCGGTTATACAGTCGAGAACAAAGATATGCCTAACTATTCTCATATAATCGGGTATGTGGGATGTGATCGCCGACGCCTTTACTATAACTTGTCAAATAATAATTATCTTTAATTACGCAGTTTCTACGATATCTGTCTCCAATCTATACCATTGTTTCTTGTAACCTGAGTTCGTTGACTTTAATCTGTATCAATTGCTTACTTACATTGTTTGTCCCTTATTTATCTTGGTTACATTTTCTGTCTTTACTCGTTATATTGCGACTGTTGTTGGGTACTTGCTGAGATTTCTAAATCTCACGCTTGCTCTTTCTCTTCTAAGGTAAAAGGCCAGTAGAGTGATAGCAATATGCATGGGTGGGAGCACTCGAGTTTCAACACTGTAGCTTGCCACTACTTTTGCTATTTTATTTTATTCTTCATTTGATTAGAAGTGGACCGGTCCCATGTTTCAAACATTTATTTCAGTTTTTGTTGATTATTTAATAAAGTACCTTTAAGGTTTGAATTTTCTTATGATTTCTATTGTTGCTTTTATTATTTCCTCTTTACTTTGATGATGACATTCCATAGTAGTATCCCAGTTTAGCTATATGTGGGGTGCTATAGATTTACACATCAAAGTGAACATCGAGAGAAACTGAATGTATTTTGCTTAACTCTGGAATTTTTTTCATTTAGACTAGATCTACTTACTGACTTACATTTGTCTTGGTGTAGGGGGTTCTGTCAAATTCTAAATTCAATGTAGCAACAGGTGTTGGGAGTTGTAGGGATTGACATAACATTCGAGACGAATATGGAGGAGTGGAGGATAAGGACATGATGTTGAATAAAGGTCAGAGGTAAATGCAAATATGATAACCGAAGTGACCAGAGAAGGTTGAGTGGGAAGGTACAGCGGACGGTGGATGCAGCTCAGTCGGAGGGAAAGGTGCACATTTTCGATAAGTACAGGACAGAGAGAATCTAGGGACAGTGAATCAAGTGGCTAGATGCCTAGAACCTAGGTATGATTGCAGTGTCTAGATGATGGTTATTATTATAAAGCGAAATATGAATGAGCATCCTGGAAAAACAAACCAAAATGGACCGCTTAGTGCTATCTTTCAGGAAATTACAATCTGGGTTTTCAATTTCGTAAACTCAATTGCTAAGGTCCTATGGCTTTACCCTGGCTCAGCAGGCCCAAAGGAACTAAAATTAGACCTTTTCCATTTCGTAAACTTTGTTCCAATGGATTTACAGCCCTAACTTAGCTTGCACCAAGCTAGAATTAAAAGGTTCCAATCTTACCAACATTCCCAGAGCTAGAATTAAAAGGTTACAATCTTACCAACATTCCCAGAGTAATAGCAGGTAGCAGCTGCACTACAGGCCACCTTGCTAACACCAGTTAACTACAATTTTACATATTTACTCTGGTTCTGCGGGCTCTTTTCAGGAACTAAAACTAGGATTCTCCATTTCCCAAACTCAACTGCAATGCATCAATGGCCTTAACCCGGCTTTACCCTATTAGGATTAACCAGACAAGAACGAGGTCTTTCAGAGAAAGCACGCTGCATTATTTTGCTTTTGCACCTAGCGGGCCACAAATTTGCAAACATATGGACAGGTTACTATCAGACTAGCTCGGCTACCATCGAATGGTCATGGCATTGGTGGGATTAGACTGGCACTAGACTTTCTGATGTTTAACTACATCGTGTTTAGGCATTCATCAAGTGAAGCATCATAAAAAAGATGAAAATAAATTAATAAAAAAATTGATCTTATTGCATTGCATACCTCCACACCATGAAGTAAGGCCTCCCTAGAAACAAAGCCTGGCATCTGAAAATATTGCATTGCAAATGGGTCAGGACAGATGGAATTTAAAAGGAAAAATTGGCTGTGTAGCACTGAAAAATCACAACTTTGGCAAATGGAACGGGGCCGAAAATTTGGTGGTATTGTTGGGAGTGGCCCCCACCTTGACCCACTCAACCCCCCAAGAGCAAAAGTGTACATGTAAGGCCCATGAAGGCCATACCAAGGAAATGATGTGTTTGCCCCCACTAGTTAAGGCCAAAGGGGGTATTTATGTAAACCTCCTTATCCATGGCTATAAATATGGCCTCCAGGGCACCATGGAGAAATAGAGAACATTTGGTGTAAAAAATAGACTTGAGTTGAGATTTGAATACAATGTACACTCTACACTTCTCCCCTCTCTTGCATTTTAGGCTCTGTGTCCCTCTTTGGGTCTCCCGAAGCTCTGATAACCACTGTTTGGTGTGTAACCACAACAGTTGGGGCCGTCTGTGAGGAGCAGCGTAGAAGCTATGAGCTAAAACAAGAGCGCTTGGCCCAGATGACACCGAAGAGGAAGGTGACGCTGGCTGCAAAGTGAAAGAAGAGCACCATGGCCGAGACCGTGACCGCAAGGGCGACAGAGACATTGGTCGAGGGCCCCATGGCACCCCACGCCCCTGTGGTAGCGGCACGCAGGGGTGGCCGTGCCCGGCGTCATGGTAGGTAACAAAGGTGGCCCTCCAGCAGCGACCCAAACTACGGTGCGAGCGTGTCGCAAACGGAGGACCCCGCTTCCACAGCTCCCAGCAGCTTCGACGCCCCTACCATCACCGCGGTGACCTCTGGTGGCCCCAATGCCTTCGTCACCACCATGCAGCGAGCTAAGGTGCTCTGGTGCCGATGTCAAGCTCAAGCAGCGGTGGCCTGGAGGAAATCTACAAGACGCTATAATGTGAGCTGGCGAACCTACGAAAGGCCATGCATGAAATATAGGAGGCACAGAGCCAGCAAACAACATAGTAGTTAAGCATATAAGAGTATTTGTGGTATTTCCTAATTTCTAGGGTTTAATCTTATGTCCCATGTACTCTATATATAGCCCTTTGGGCTGAGATCAATACAACATTTATGTGTTCATCCTTCCACGCATCTAACATGGTATCAGGCCAAGGTTAAAAACCTAGCTTTGTGCATCTTCCGCCGCCGCCGCCCCTAGGAGTGTTCACTCCTGAGGGTGGCCATCGACGCACCTCCGCCACTGCCTGCGTGTTTGCTGGCCGTCACTGCTAGCTCGTGCTCGTCAACTTCATCGCTACGCGTCATCTTCAAGCAGCGCAGGAGCTCCTCGCCCGAATCTGGCTCTCCCCGATGCCGCCCGCGCCGACCCAAGCCTGATCCCCACCCGGATCCGATATCTCTGATTCACCCCGCCTAGATGACATGCGACATGCGAGTGCCCCACCATCGCAGCGCTCTGTGAGAGTGTGGCCAGAGATCTTGTTCATGATGCGAGAACATCGGTGGTGGTGTATGTACAGTAGCCTCCGGAGACATCCCCAAGCATGCTGCGAATAGAGGCCACCAATGCCGAACCCTGACTGGCAATCAACGCAATCACAGGGGGCTCATCACGTTGGGTGTCAGATACACCACGTTGCCGCATACCCAGCACAGGTGCTTCCGGTGTGGGCTCGAGCCGACATCACCTTCACGGTGGAGGACGCCTCGGTAGTAGACTTCCCCCACCAAGACCCATTGGTGGTCATGGCCAACATCGCAGGGTGCAAAGGCAGGTCCTTGCAAATGGGGGCAATTCCGCAACCTCTTGTTCATCGGTGCCTTCGACCAGATGGGCATCCCGTAAGGCAGGTCTCAGCCACCCGGGATCCCGCTACAAGGCTTCGGTGGAAGCCCGATTAAGGCGTTGAGCCAAGTGGCACTCAAAGTAGTCTTCGGCAGAGGCGATCATGCCAGGGTGGAGGTGATCAACTTCGATGTCATCGATCTCCCATATCCGTACAATGAAATACTAGGAGGGCCACCCTCAACGCATTTGGGGCAGTCCCCCACCACAACTACTTATGCATGAAACTCCTTGGCCTAACAGGGGTCATTACAGTAATTAGCGACCAAGACCTAGCAAGACAAATTGAGGTGGGCACACGAGGCCCACATCAGAAGGTGCATGCCTAGAGCGAGGGCCTAGCCCCTACCTTAGAGGCTCCGGCCACTCCCTCCGCTGCAGGATGGATGCTGAAGCCAAAGCCAGATGGTGAAGTAGAAAGTGCCGATCAGCAGTGACGACTCGTCAAGTAGGTCTCGGTGGGGCCAGCCTAGCCCTAGAGGTGCATGTGCATCGACCTGCTAGAAGTCCTCCAACGGAAAGTGGACATCTTCACATGGTCTATTGCCGACATAACCGGGGTAGACTGGTCCATCATCCAACATAAGCTAGCGGTACGCCTGAATGTGAAGCCTGTCAAGCAGAAGATGTGAATAATGTCACTCAACAGACAGGAGGCCACCAAGGCAAAAGTAGCCAAGTTGCTTGCCTCCAGCATCATCTGAGTGGTAGTCCACCCCAACTGGTTCGCCAACCCGATGTTGGTCAAGAAGGCCAACAGGAAGTGGCGCATGTGCATCGACTTCACTACCTTCAATAAGGCGTGCCCCAAAGAAAACTATCCCCTTCCACGCATCGATCAGCTCGTGGATGCCATTGTCGGATGTGAATAGTGGTTGCCATCGTCGATCAGCCGTGCATGTGCAGCATCCCAAGTAGCAACTACGCCATCACCTGTGAGCAGTGGTTGCCATAGGCCTACGCAGCGTTGAGGGAGAGTGTGAATGCGTCACGTACACGGTGGATGCTACTGACGAGGTCCTCGAGGCCATGCAACCTCATAGGGACCAAAGCAGCTAGCTTGTTGAGCATCCCCCCTCCAACGCCTCCATCGACTCCAAGGCGGAGATAGTCGCTCGGTCGTAAAGGCAATGGCCCTCTGTAGCCTTCGCCGCCAACTGCGCTTTCTCCTGCTTGAGTTCGGCGATTTACTGTCTCTCCTCCGTCGCCCGGGCGCTAGCCTCCACCACTACTATAGCCTTCGCATCAGAAATGGCCTCCATCTGAAGAAAAGCGTAACAAGGTGACATGCCAAAACAACAAAAAAGGGGGCTAGAGTCAACGAATGACGTACCTTTGCCTCGCGGGCCTCAAGGGCGCCGAGAAGTAGATCAAACCCATAGGACTGCAGCACCCTCGGATCTAGTGAGGCATCCATGCAGTCCACGATGGCTCACATGGCACGTAGAGCCTACGGCCGAGGATAAAATAGCCTAGGGACAGCCGCGGGGCTTCACCCCCCGAGATGTCCGCTAGAACCAACCAGGAAGCCTCAACCAGCATTGCTGGCACGCTGCCCCGAGCCACCTCATCACCGGATGTTGGTACAGTCGTCGCCGAAGAAGGCAGAGTGATTGTCAAGGGCACAACATTGGCGAATGCAGCGGAGATAGTCATGCGAAGTCCCAAGAACTGAAGAAAGGACTCAAACCTGCAACAAAGCCGTCGGGCACGTGAACGGGGTCCGGGGATTCGCACATCGGTTGCGAGGAACAAAATTCGCCCCTGCGTCATGGGGACTTGGGGGGTCACTACCTCAGAACTGGAACTCTCTTCCATCATGTCTAGGGCCACCAATGTACCCTGCGGCTGGCTCAGTTGGTAGGGAGTTGAACCGGGCATGCTTCGCTAGATGCTGGGATGAGGCCTCCGAGGCCGATCCGTCACCGGCATGGAAGACCTCGGGGTGTGCGGATCCACTTCCACATCATTACCTGCTGCCTCACCTTCGGGGGTAGTCCCCGGGCCATCCGGCTAGCTTGCTCCGCCCATGCTCTCCTCGCTCTCACCCTCCACCACATCTTCCTCGTCCATGCTGAGTTCCTCCGCGCCAACATCCGCCAAAAAGGGGGCGGGGGCGTCGATGAAACCGGGATTGCGGCAATGGGGGCGAGTGAGTCTTCGCGACCATCAAGGTCCTCGTGACCGCCACCGTCCTCGCCATCACTACCTTGCGAGCCGCAACCACGGCAACTGCCTGTGGAGGGAACGAAACGTGCAGGGACCGGCAGACCGAGGGCCTCACAAACACAGTTGATGCAAGGGCCATCGAAGGTGGCGTCGGCCCGAAGGCTATCATCCTTCGGGATGTAAGGGCCCCAAAAGGCGGTTGCAACTCTCTCGGCCTCCTTTAGCGATAATACTGACAAAAAACAAAAAAATAAACATATAAGGAGGGCATAAAACAGGAAAAACGGTGGTGAACATAGCCAAAACAGGTGGACACAAACTTCAAATCTACAAACTTCGAATCTTACCAAGACCAGTTGGCCTCGCAAGTTGGGTCAACGCGGACCATGCAAAACTCCTCGGCGAGGTCTCGCATATTCATCTGTCGTGCAAGCACACAGAGCCTCTTCGCGCGGACCTCGTCATCCCGATCGAGCTTCACTCACGGGGACGGCACTAAGTCCATGCTCCGTCCCGTTCAGCGGAGGCAGCTGCCCGGCTCGACGCCATAGAACCAACGATGCACCCAGTTTGACTCCCACTTTGTGCATGTAGAGCTGGAGGGTATGTCCTTCGAGAACCCCAACCAGACCTGGAAGTTCACGCTCGCCAAGTTGGAGAATTCGTTGTCAACCAGGAGCTTCGATTGGCAGCGGGTGTCATGCAAGGACACAAACAACGCCGCGCTCGGCACAGTTGTCTCCGACCGTGTGGCCCACGAGAAGATCGCCAACCGAGTGATGGTGTTTGTTGTCAGCTGCGGAAGCGCAAGGTCATACGACTAGAGCACATTGCCCACAAAGCGAGAGGACGGGATGCGAAGACCGGCATCAAAATACACAGCGAAGACCAAGGTCTCAAAGTCCCTCGACCGGGGGACCACCTCCTCAGCGTCCGGGCAACGAACAAGCTATCGATCAGATACCTTTCCGTCCTACACAAGCGCATCCAGGAGGTCGTCTGTCACCAGCAAGCGACTGAGTGTGTTCACAAATGAGCCAACACGCTCCGACCCTATCCAACGCTTCATGGTAGCCAACTCGGACCGCGCATCCTCGTCGGACACAATGTCGCGGCCATCACCGCAACAGCTTGACGACGCGGCGCCTACATCCGCATGACTGACGCATGGACCTCCTCGAGTCATGGTGGAGACAACGGTGGTGTGAACACGCACACGCCGGAGAGCCAAGCGGCGGTCGCAAACAGGGGGAAGATAGGTCGTTGTGGCGAGCGAAAATGGTGACATAGGAGATGAACAAGATGGAATGCAGGAAAAAATGCAGAGAGGCAAACCACCTAGGCACCTTAATACCGACAGGACAGGGCACTGCTTTTGAGGCAACGTGTGTGCCCTCTTAACCAACACGGCTGCCCACGTCCCCAAGGTGGGATCGTCGCCACGTGTGCAGGAACGCCAGTGCGAACATGGGACCAATCATCGCCACATGCGCAGAGACGCCGACGCGTGCTCAGGACCGCCATATGAGGCCAGCACGATACCCCCAGGCGGTGGGACACGTGGGCACAAGCGGACCGCGTGGACCTAGCCTCAACGGCACTCAGACCGACCCCAATGTGTAACCTCAGGGACCCAGGCACGAAGCAGGCACAGCGCGCCCAATGCCCAAGCAACACGGTGAACGACAACTCACGCCGCAGCGACATGTCCGACAAATGCGAGGCCTGGGCCAGGCAACGGAGCAGATGACACCAACCAAAGGAGGCCCGCATAGAAGCACGGTCACCAGCCAGACCACGCGGTCAGTGATTTACGCATACACCTTGTAAGTGCGCCAAAGGCCTACCCGAACCGCGGGCAGTACAACGAAGCTCCCTAATTGCCTCAACGATTGAAACGGTGGGTCGAAGGGACCGGGGGGGGCCAAAGCGCGAAGGACATGGTTTCGGCCTATCGATTGCGAAGCCTTTGACCATGAGAGGCTACTATTAGGGGTCTAGGTGTGGCCCCATATTAGCCCACTCGGCCCACCGAGAGCAAGCCCAACTGTACATGTAAATAGAGGGCAGGCCCATGAAGGCCATGCCAAGGAAATGGCGTGTTTGCCCTCACTAGTTAAGACCTAAAGGGGGATATTTATGTAAACCTACTTATCCATGGTTATAAATATGACCCCTAGAGCACCATGGAGAAAGAGAACATTTGGTGTAAGAAATAGACTTAAGTTGAGATTGAATACAAGGCACACGCTCCACACCTCTCCCCTCTCTTGAATTTTAGGCTCCGGGTCTTCCGAAGCTCTGGTAACCACTATTTGATGTGTAAGCACAATAGGTATTTTTGCCAAAGTTGTGATATTTTAGTGTTACACAGCCAAATTTTCCTATTTGAAACCGTATAAGTGAAGAAAAAAAAACATATTTCAAACCTCCTTGTCGATCATTATTATTGATTGTTGTAATGCTTCAGTTATGTAAGGAGGGAATAGCTCATGGAGCTTTGATGGACGAACTCCCAACCTGTAGCTTGATGGTGGGAGAGTTGTAACTGGAACAAATAACAAAGTAAATAAAAGAAAATTATGTATCATTACTAGTTACTACTGACAAAACCTTAGCATACCGTTAGTACCTGACAATTTGTTACTGATAAAATCTGTGACACACTGTGCAGGGACAACAAAATTCCCTCCCCCCATCATAGCTGCTCTTCTTTCAAATTCTCTCTGTTTTCAAAGTGTACAAATATTTTGTAAGAATACAGAAGGGGGGAAACTGTCATCAAAGTGCAGTACAAACAAACAAAAAAGAGTTGTTGAACTAAAGAGAGACACGGTATCCCACATTTATGAGTAACTACATCATGTACCAGCGCACAAGCATGGTATGGTTTTAGCATATATCACACTAACGTAAGCTTTGATATTTTCATTGATTACATTGCATATTACATTCACCTATTTAATATCATAATTGGGTCATATTTGTAGGTTGCAGCCCACCAGCCTTATCTACCATGTCTCATAGTAATAGCCAATTTACTTGTCATATTTTAGAAAAAAATCTGTTCTTTTTTCAACCCACTTATATATTTTGAATTAGATACAGAAAAAAGATCATCATCTTGTGACCAATAAATTTTTGCTCCAATTAATGTGATGGTCTACTTAACGTGATAGACTGGCAACACATTTCATAACAGAAAATTAGCAAATCTAACCCTCTAAAGTATAAACTGAATCCTTTCATACCCTTCCAAAACTGTTAACAATTCAAACATTCATTTTTTTAATTAAAATTTAAATAAAATTCCACGCACTATCTGCAATAATAGTTAATAGTACCCTCTTTCATACCCACTTTGGATACATCATTGCTACAAGCACTAACCTTGCACTGTGTTGGCATGACCAGAAAGATAGTGTGACAAGCACTAACCTTGCACAGTGTTGGCATGACCAGCAAGATAGTGTGATGGTCTACTTAACGTGATAGACTGGTAACACATTCCATAACAGAAAATTCGCAAATCTAGCCCTCTAAAGTCTAAACTGAATCCTTTCATACCCTTCCAAAACTGTTAACAATTCAAACATTCATCTTTTGAATTAAAATTCAAATAAAATTCCACGCACTATCTGCAATAATAGTTAATAGTACCCTCTTTCATACCCCACTTTGGATACATCATTGCTGCAAGTCTGCAACTACAAGCACTAACCTTGCACAGTGTTGGCATGACCAGAAAGATCATCCCAATCCTATGCGCATATATAGTTGGGTCTATCTCTAACTTCAGTCCGCACCTACAGACTATGCAGTCACAACACAACTCCTTGCTAAAAACTCGACCTGCGGGGGGTAAGACGGCCCCCGGGCATTTCAGCTTAAGAGAAGATCCTCTCACGCAAATCAAGAAAACCCCCGAACCCCTGCTCCACCCTTACACAGGGGCACCGTTGCCTGGGTGAGAACGACCAACGACCGGGCCGGGCCTTGACCCATGCTTTGGTGTGGTAGCAAGCGAGGGGATTTTTTTACCCTCAGACCTGAAATTCGCTCTGAGGGATTCGAACCCAGGACCTGGGGGTGCTACTGAGGTGCTCTAACCACTGGGCTAGAGACCCGTTCGCATAAAACCCCTTGCTCACATCACGTTACACCAAAACGCTTGCTATTGTACCACATAAAACCGGCTGGGACCTAGGCCCAATCCATCTAGCCTTTGTTGGCTAAAAAATGTTTAGCAGAATCAGAAAAGGCTGGCATTCTTTGCTAGATTAGCCAACGTGACTATAATAAGCTCAAACATTATGCAGTGGCAGTTTGGCTCCCCTACGTAGGCAAGGGTACTGGAATGGGCAATAACATGAGCCGAAGGCAGAATAATTAGCTTATTTTTCCCAAAAAATCAAACAGCAATCTATGTATTTTTACAATTCAAAGCAACAAAGGAGAACATCTTATGTATCTCTGAACCAGTGCAGAAGTGCACCTAACATTGGAAAAGGTAGAGGAATCAGACCCTAAAAGAACCAATTCCAGGTGGATATATTTATATTCTTGCAATGCAAGTAATTCTCTTCTAGAAAATATCTGCAGCATCCTGCATACCTTTGTAAATCTATCGTACCTTTCAATTTTAAGGCACATAATCCAGAGGGTCAGTGTAGCCAATTGTGCATGGTGATGGAAGGCCATTATTGAAGTATTTGTGTTGTTATCTAAGAGAATCGTAACAAGTACCTGGAATTCAACACCTGCAAGGGAACCATGGGATTGAAATGGTTTTAAATCATGAGATGACACAGTGACCACAAGAGCTGAGTTTGCCCACTTGGATGCACGCCGTGAGAATGACATGCCATTGATGGACAATTCTGATGGGTTTGTGCTAGTTAGAACAACCTGCAAGCATGTCTCAGTTTTTGGAGAAATAGGATTGCAATACTCAATAATATATTAAAAAAAGAGGGGTGAGTAGAACAACAAAATACTGACTGACCTGTCCACCAGGACACATGCAAAACGAGTAACAACTGCGATTTTGTTCCAATAGATCTGTGTCATTCTCTGCATCTCCTTCACCAACAGACTTCACTATCTTGTAATCTGCTACAGGTATCCGCCCACGTCCTTTATGTACTTCAGCAGCCAATTCAGAGTACTGCAATTGATGACAATCATATACTCTCTCAGTTCAGAAATGTATGTCGTTTTAGAAAGCGTGCAGTCAAACTTTTTTAACTTTCACTACTTATATATAAAAAAAACTATTTAGATTGGTCAAATGAAAATAGTATCATTAGATTAGTTATAAAAAAATATTTCCATAATATAATAATTTAATATTTTAATGAACATATCTATACAAAAAATAGTGGTCAAAGTTGCATGTTGGAGACTGTGCCGATATTCAAAACGTCATACATTCTTGAACAGAGGGAGTAGGTGGTTCACACAATATGAAAATACAATATGATACTACAACCTTCTACTCATAGATGTTGTAGCTGTATCAAGCTGGCAAATAAGTGAGTGCTTATTGTTAAGGGTATTAGATTAAAGCATATATTGAGATCAAGGGGGAGAATGTTAGGGTGATCTCAGGCATTTGGCCCAACGGCCAAATGCCAACCCCTTTGACCGTGCCCTGATCGGGGGCGTCCAGCCCAATAGGCTGGTGGGCCCCTGTCGCCAGCGCCATATAAATAGAGGTGGGGGCCGGGGCGGCACGCACGACGAGGTTCACCGTGCCGCCACAAACCCCACCGACAAACCCTAATCCGATCTGAGAAGGGGGCGCTCCAGCGACGGGAAGTTCCACCACCGCCGCCACCGAACGCCGCCGCCAGGGAGACGCCACCTTCTTCCCCGACCGTCGCTGCCCGTGCGCAGACCTCACCAACGAACCAGCGATGGCCGGCTCTTCATCCAGCGCGACGGACGGTCGGTACCCCTAACCCTATTGATCTCCCTCTCCGTGTATCACTCGAACCCGATTAGAACCCCTCTAGATCTAAACCCTAGGAGATCCTAAAGAGAGATCTAACAATAAGGGTATTAGAGATAGAGTTTGTATTCTATTCCATATATGCCTTATCTCTATATGGCATATCCCCTTGTACTCTCCTATATATATGGCCCTTTGGGTCTCATATCAATATACACAATATTCATAACATGGTATCAGAGCTTAGGTTGAAACCCTAACCTCGATCTACTTCCAATCTACTTCCGTTGCTGCTGCCCCCGGGAGAATCGTTCTCCTCTCCCGGGGGGCGGCCATCTCGTTGGGCGGCACTTTCCCAAGCCGTCGTGCATGCGCCCGGGTCATCTCTGCCAGATCCGGGCCTTTCCGATCTGCAGCGTCGCCCGGGGTCGTCTCGCCTTCCGATCCTTCTGCCGCCGCGCCTGACCCGTCGTCGCCGGCGTCACTGCTGGGCTGCCACTCGGCTGCCGACTGCCTCCCCCGAGCGCCGCCCGAGGCCGCCGCGCCGTCGCCCGAGGCCGTCGAGTCGTCACCCACAGTCTCTGGTGGTCGCGCCCGCCTCTGCTCCACTCCGCCCGGCCGCGCCAACCGCCGCCACAGATCCGGCCACCTCTGCGCCGGATCCGCCCGCCTCCAACCAGATCTGGTCGCCGCCGGGCTCTCCTTGGGCTCCGCCGCCTCCCGGCCGCCGTACTCGTGGTCGACCGCGCCGGATCCGGTCGAGCTTGCCCGAAGCCGCCGTTGCTCCATCGTCGCCGGTCCGCCTCCTTTGCGCCGCCGCTGGCCCGCGCCAGATCCGGGCCGGATCTGTTGTCTTTGTCGCCGCCGAGTTCGGATCTGACCGCCTCCGGGCCAGATCCGACCGTCTTCCGTGCCGCCGGCCCGCGCTCACGTCGGTGCTCCACTCCGTGCCCACCGCCCGTCGGATCTGGCTGCGCCGTCGCCCGAGCCGCCGCCTCCCGGCCTCCGCGCTTGCGCCGCCATCGGACGGCGGGCGGCGCCACCTCCTCCTCCCGGCCTCTGCGCCGCCTCCGCTCACGACGCTCCGTCGTCGCCTGGCCCCGGGGAGCCTGCTGCACCTCTTCCCTCCGAGTGACGGGGAGACGCGGGCGGGCGGGAGTGAAGAAGAGCGGGCGGGCGGTGGGGTCCTGCAGCTCCTGGAGCTTGGGTGCTGCGCTTCATGCGGCCCGACGGCGCCCTGCCCTGCCCTGCTTTTATTTTCTACTGCTGATTTCTTTTAGTCAGTCTTTAGTTAGTGAGTCTTCCGCTGTGTCCATCCAAGTTCATAGCCTCTAATTTTTTAGTTCGTTCAAGCCGTGCGAGTCCACAAATTTATTGTCGGTCATAGAAGTGTAGGATTTTTCTTTTGCATGGCAGCAGCCGCCGCTCTACTCTCTGAGCCGCGTGCAGATCGTAGAAGTCGTTATGATGCCGCCGTTTCTCTAGCCGCCGCCCCGAGCTTCAAAGGCCGCCGCGCGTCCTCTGTGCACTGCGCCGCCACCTCTTGGGCTTCGATCTGCGCTGTCATGCATCTATCTATTCCTCTTCGGCTTGATTTGACAGTTTATTCAAAGGATGCACGCAACGACGACATCATCAAGACTCGGACTTCGGATTTTTCTTGTTTTAGTATTAACCCTTTTCAAATGCAATGCTATTGCATACGCCTTGCATTTGAGGGGGGGTGTTAAGGGTATTAGAGATAAGGGTATTAGAGATAGAGTTTATATTCTATTCCATATATGCCTTATCTCTATATGGCATATCCTCTTGTACTCTCCTATATATATGGCCCTTTGGGTCTCATATCAATACACACAATATTCATAACATGGTATCAGAGCTACGGATTTTGGATGGATGCGACGGAAGACTCACGAAAAATAACTAAAGACCGACTAAAATGCGACTAATACTTAATGGGAATTTTTTTTCTTTTCGCTCAAACCCCGAAGACTCCGATCCACCCCTTCTCCCCTCACTCTCCTCCCTCGCGCTCGCTCATCTCCTCCCTCTCTCGCAGAGGCGGCAGCCAAAAGGCGGCGCGGCGCAGGCGCGGAGACGGCGCGGGCGCGGACGCTCGGGCGCGGAGCCCGCGTCTCCCCCTCACTCGGAGGGAAGAGGAGCAGCAGGCTCCCCGGGGCCAGGCGACGACGGAGCGTCGTGAGCGGAGGCGGCGTAGAGGCCTGGAGGAGGAGGTGGCGCGGCCCGTCGTCCGGCAGCGGCGGTGCGGGTGAGGCGCGGGTAGCCCAGCGTGGCGCGACGGCCAGATCCGGCGTGGAGACAAAAGAACCACGGGAGGAGCGGCGGCGGCGGGCACGGCGGCCGAAGGAGGCGGCGTAGGCGGCGGCTCCGAGGCAACGAAGAGGAGCCGGGGTTGGCAGCGGCGCGGCACAGAGACTCGCGTGGGCGGGCGCGGGTCGACAACGGCGCCGGGCTCAGGCGGGCGGCCGCCAGCGCAGATCCGGCCTGGCGCCCGAGAGGCAGCGGCGCGGGCATGGCGGCTGAAGGAGGCGGCGTCGGGGAGAGCCGAATCCGAGGTGGCGCCGGCCGGATCCAGGCGGCCTCTCACGAATGATGACTCGGCGGCTCCTCGGCGGCCTCGGGCGAGTCTGGATCCAAGCGGGACGGCGGCCGAAAGGGGACGGCGACCACGGTGATAAGCCGATGCAGCGACGGCGGCCACGGGTGCGGCGCAGCGATCTGGAGACGAGCGGGGCCGTGAGGAGCACCAGCGACGGCGTCGAGGAGAAGACCGCCCCCGGGAGAGGAGATCGATCCTCCCGGGGGCAGAAGCAGCAGCGGATGTGGCCTGATCCAGAAGAGGCGACGCCGTGGCGCGGTCGGCGAGGAGATGGCCGCCCCCAGGAGCAGAGATCGATTCTCCCGGGGGCAGCGGCAGCGGAAGACGAACGGAGGCTAGGTTAGGGTTTCAACCTAAGCTCTGATACCATGTTAATCCTTTTCAAATGCAATGCTATTGCATACGCCTTGCATTTGAGGGGGGGTGTTAAGGGTATTAGAGATAAGGGTATTAGAGATAGAGTTTGTATTCTATTCCATATATGCCTTATCTCTATATGGCATATCCCCTTGTACTCTCCTATATATATGGCCCTTTGGGTCTCATATCAATATACACAATATTCATAACACTTATGACATGGTTACTAATGTTAAGAAGAGAAGAGGAATGGATGAATTGATGTTAGTTTCATTACAATAGCCCAAGGAGCAAATATATAGACTACATAGGACACACATGACTAAACCCTAGAACATTAGGAAATACCATTTGAAGGAGGGTATTTATGGTATTTCCTAGTGTTCTAGGTCCTTCAAATGGTATTTCCTAGTGTTCTAGGGTTTAGTCGTGCTAGTGCATCAATAATGTCGCTATTGGAAAACATGTCGAGTGTTAAATGATTTCCTCCTATCCGGGGTCATAAGGTAGCCCAAAAAGCACAAAGTGCAGGGGCTGAGAAAGCAAAGGCAAGCTGGAGCAAGTCGACCGTGACAACATGACAAAGAAGATGACGAAGCCAAAGAGGGATAGATAGAAGCATGGTAGCGCAAATCGAAGCCCGAGACGGTGGCAGCACGGAAAGAAAGCGTGGCAGCCTTAGAAGCTCAAGGCGGTGACTCAGAGAGAAGCGGCGGCATCATAAAGACCTCTACAATCTACGACAACTCAAAAAGAAGAGCGGCAGCTGCTGCCATAAGGGAAGGAGAGCTAGAAAAGCAATCAGCTGACTGACAAAGGATTGTTACACTAGCACAACTTAGACGAACTGAAAGATAGATGCTACAGACTTAGATGGACGTAAATAAAGCAACGACACTAAGAAAGAAATGACTCAAAAGGATAACTAGCAGCAACAAGCATGACATGCATAGCACACCAGTAGCAAAGCTCGGCCTAGTCTCAGACAACAGACCTCTCATCCAAAACAACACTAGCCCAAAATATGACATGATTGAAGAAGCCCAAAGCCAGCCAAGAAGCGAGCAAAAGAGCCAGCAACAAGGATTGTTGTCCAGACAGAAGGCGGTGACAGCGCTCTAAGAGAGGCAGCAGGCAGCGGCCGTGGCTGGAATGGGCTCAAGGCGACATATGTGCTCAGGCTAGTGAAGCATGGCAACGGCCATGGAGGCAGCTGCGGCCTAAGGAGGACGTCGGCCAGTGATGGCCCCCAAGGGCAGCGACGACCTCCTCCGACAAATCAGCAGCGGCCAGGGATAGGGGAGGCAACGCTAGGGGTAGCTCGGGGAAGAAGAGACCCAAGGCGGTGACGGCCAAAGAGAGCCCAGGGCGGCAACAATGAGGAGCAGATCTAGCCGGGAGGAGCTTGGGCAGCATGATGGTGCGAGCAGATCCATAGGCAAATCCGAGCAAGGTGAAGCTCGGGCGGGCGACGTTGGGGTCGAGAACGAAAACCGAATGAGCAGATCCGACCAGGACCAAGCTCGGCAGTGCCCCAAAGCCCGGACCGATGGAGGAGCTCGGAGGTGACGTCGACAATAAAGAGGCTTGCCGGGAAGATGATGTCGAGCCCAGATTTGATGGAGGTGACACCTCCCAACGGCAAGGTGCCTGGATCAAGGGTGGATCGAGGCCGAAGATGCGAAGAAGATGACCGGCGACAACCGAGGACGCGTGGAGACCAAATCTGGCTAGACTCGAGTGGATCTAGTTAGGAAGAAGACAACGACGTTGGGTCTGGTGAAGACCGACTTTGGTAGCGTCGGATCCTGTGAAGTTGGACAGCCAGCAATGGCCCTCAAGGGTGATGACGCAGGGGTAAGCGGATCCAACCCGGTCGTGTTGAAGAATGTGTCGGGTTATGGTTGAGCCGGCCATGGAGAGCAGCACCACATCCGATAGGAGAAGCCTGGTGCAGCAGTGGCGGTCCACTAGACGACCAGCGGCAACAGCTCGACGAAGACGGCGGCTCCTGGCACGCGTCGAAAATGACTTGCTACAACTGCTACTACTAGAAGAAGACTACCACTACGAGGTGGCTGCCCTCAGGAGTAGAGATCGCTCCTCTCGGGGACAACAGCAACCGGAAGAGGATGGAGCCTAGATTTTGAACCTAGACTCTGATACCATATTAAGAAGAGAAGGAATGGATGAATTGACGCTATTTGTATTACAACAGCCCAAGAGGCAAATATATAGACTACATAGGACACACACAAGACTAAACTCTTTAACACTGGGAAATGCTACAAATACCCTTAACAACTAAACCCTCAATAGTTTCATACATCAAAGGAGCCTGGTAGTAGAAACTACACAAATCTCTACAAAAGATTTTACAAATACTACAAAATATTGCTGTAATCACATGATAAATAGTAACTTTGTGAGCATCCATGTTGTAAAACCATTGGTGGACACAAGGCTTGGGCAGCCCTTGACCACAGCCCAGCAAGCGAGGCTCAGTGTTATAAATGAATTTCTCATCTAGGTATAGTTCACTGGCTACTGCAATATCTCAATTTGAACAACAGGCAATTTCTCTATTTTTTTCACAGTTTACATATGGACCGCTCCAATACATAATGCTACATTTCCTTAAAAAAATACATAATGCCCTCGAGTGGTCAGTTTCATTTTTTCCCCTTTAGCAGGAGTTTTCATGGGATGGTGGAATACTAAATTACAGAAAATAAAATATCATGAATTAAATAAATAAATCACATTAGGTGAGTTAGTATCATTCAGAAAAAACATTGATGTGAACAAAGGTAAAATGTCTCACTTGGATGTTGTTTATCAGTTCTTGAGGGTGCTCAATTCTTAAGCCAACCTGTAAGAACAACTTATGTTTAAGTCCATATGGACTGAAGAGAAAAGTGATTTACTATATTTCCTCGTAAACAAAATTTAGTAATTGCAAAGATAAAGTGAGCAAAAAGACATAATGCTACAAGAAGGGGGCAATGTCCAACCACTCTTCACTTTAGTAATCTACAGCCCAAAAATGCTACAAGAAGGGGTAACTTCCAACCACTCTGCACTTCAGTAATCTACAGCCCTACTTTACGCCCAGGTTGATTAAAGAATAAAAATTTTCCAGTTAAACATGTCTAACCGAGCTAGTTTATGCTAATTACATTATTTTATCAACACCACTTTTGAATGAAAGGTTTGTGGTGTAAAGGAGACTAAAATAGGGTAAGCAAGATATTGTTGACACACAAAGCATTGATATGACATGCTAAAAGGTTAAATGGTTTATTAGTTGTTACTCCATAGCATGTACTTTTTTTCTATCTTAGTCATGGTTTATCGATTTGATCGACCAAGTAAACAAACTCCATTTAATTCCTTGCTATAACCTGTCTGACATCTAAGGATCAGATGATTAGCTTAAGTACTAGCAAAGTAGGAACTGTTTTAAGTAGCATAAGAACACTTACAGCAAAATTCTTAAGGCTTATGTCTATATTATGCCTCAGAAGCATACTGTATGTGTCACGAGCTGAGTGACCAACTGCCAATACAACTGCATCAAATGATAGTTTCTGGTCAACAGAACCTGGTTGCAGCCTTGAATCAGAAACCACAACTCCTTTGACCTTCCCACCTTCCACTATTAGGTCATCTACTCTAGTATTAAATCTTATGGCAACCTGTAAGACAAATACAAAACAGAATACATCAATGCATGGGAACTTACAGAACAAAAGAATGACAAAGCGTAATGCAAGCCAGATATGTTCCACTCACACCCAACTCTGTTAAGTGGTGCCTGAAATTCCGCAGCAGGGGGACAAGTTTATCTGTACCCAAGTGAGGTTTCCCATCAACTAAAATGTTTGTAGGGGCTCCAAAGTGAACAAATGTTTTCATAACCTGAAATCCAAGACCACACAGCAAATAGCTTAAACACACAAAAATAGTCAACTTTAAATAGGAAGTCTAGGATACTATTTTATGCAATGCAAGCTCTTCTACTTCTAGATGGCTATGAATGCAAAATATCGGCCAAAACAGGCCATACTATTCATGACCAGCAACTAGCTGGTTACCACCAGGATCTTGAACCCTGGTAGCTGTCAGATGCTTGCATGATTGCATCAATAATTACAAAATAAAGTTTCATAGGACTAAAGGAGAGTTTGTAATTTTTATTTTCAATTTGTTTCATTCAGAAGAAGAAAAAAGTAATGCATTCTTGAGCAAACAGAATGGTTGGCAGTGAACTTTTATGCTAAACATTAATTGAGGTAGAGCAGGAAGATTCTCACAGCCTGAACACCATCCGTGTTTCTTCCTATCCTGGTCACAAGCTTCCCATCACTCCATGTACCTGCACCACCCTGCTATGATTAAGAACAGAAGATCAAGAATGGATGGGCTTAAGCTTCAAAGGAACATGGAACAAGGGACTAGTAGTTTGATCAATCCTTCCAGATCCATAGTGGGTAATTGATACTCTAAAAATATAGGTGTTACCGTATGCCATCAGTCCAACTTATAAAGATCATTTGATTAAATAACCTTTCCAATGTCACAATAATGCATAAAAACAGAACTCAAATAAGAAAGGAGTTCATAATTCGCACATATATTCAGCAAAAGTTAAATTTTTAATTATTATTTTATCTGCAATAAAAAAGTATGAAGATTAGTACGCAATATTTTCTGCATAATTCATTCAGTTCATTTGAAGCGTCCTCAAATTATTTCAGATGCATTTTAAGTCTCAAATATGTCTCTGTACATTTTTCTTCAAAGATACATGTACCCAAATGACATGTTAGGCTGTTAGCTAATGTAAAAGATATAGTCATCTCTTTTAAATACTTCACTTGTATTGTCAACAAACTACCGATTTGAATACTGCTCAAGGCAATTCTGTGATTATTCAGTAATGTCTTGGTAGCAAAATAGGAACTGATAGTATACCTCGCCAAAGCAAAAATTGCTTTCTGATTGGAGAACTCGTCTAACTGCCAGTGCACCAATGTCACGTCCTCTTTGTTCAACAGGTTGACCACGCTCTAATAAGGTAACTTCTGCACCAAGTTCACCAAGCACAAGGGAAGCAAGCAAGCCAGATGGTCCACTTCCTACAACTGCCACCCTTGGTTTCTTTTGTGGAGGACAGATCGAGCCATTATTAACAGTATCCCTGATTCCCAGTTCATCATCAGAACATTTCTTATGAACATTAAGCATACTGATCAGATCAGCTGCTACCTTCTCATCAGGCATGTATTCTACAGCACCAAGTTTGGGCTCCAATCTAGCAATAAAATCCCATGTCCTTGGCTCCATATTCAGAAGCTTTTTAACATCCACATCAATAGTATAAACAAATTGAGGTTCTTTCAAAACCTGTAGATGTAAAATATGGTTTCTTTAGTCACAAATAAATAATGCAGATGAAGTGATAAACCAATCAGCGTATCAATGGTATAAATATTTTTTTCTCAAAAGCAGTAGAAGCAACATATGATTACAGGTGCAACGCAGATGAAGCAAATCAGTGTAAAACAGGCCCGTCTACGGTGTACCAAAAAATATTATGATAAATTCCAGATATCATCAAATATAACTAGGATTGGATAACCACACAGATAAACCAGTCGCTGCAATAAGGAAAGTTCACAAAATAGCAAATTCGTTTAATTTAGAAGAAAATCTACACAACAAAAATAACTTCAATATAAAGCCTGTAAAATTGATGAAAAGTAAACTAAAGTATCAGACAACATTAATAAATACAACTAGTGTGGAGCACAACTGCACAAGCAGAAGTAGAACACCGTGTGCTGACTGGATCCAGTCTGTGAGACATGATGAAAGATTACACACTCAGGAACAAAAGACTAACAAAGCTAAGGAAACAAAATGATAGCAAAGCAAGAACGTCAAGAGAAAAAAGGATCTATCATAGAAAATCACAATTCTTGACACAATATCAAGTAGTATATAATTGTCACTATTCCACAACTTCACAATTTTTTTCTGAAACCCTATAAATAATTCTGGCACTCCACAAATCGTCAGCATGGGTCTGTCTAGAATTGTTGGGAACTTAGGGTGCAATTATGCAAATAAAGGTTACCCTCTAGTGTGAATGTGAGGCCATGAACAAAAGGATGGCAAATTAACTGAAGACGTAAAATGAAGCTTGCTACATTGGCTTTCTTTTTAACTGCATGAGTACTTTTTTACCAACGTTAATCGAATTTGCCTGCATCATTTCAGCGGTTCCAACAGCAAGCATGAGATTACAACTAAGTTGCTATCCCAGCTCTAGGCAGGAGGACAAATATTAAGTAAGGTAGGGACGATATCATGGATTAAACCTTTCGTGCATCAAATGACTTGCGGATAACAGAGAAGGCCTCTTTAGGAAGCATAGAGGCAACCTGCAGCACAGACGAATAGATTATAGGCCCATAAATATAGGAAAAGACAGAACATCAACAGAATAAAAGATGAGCACAACGATATGAAAAAATGCGAGAGCAGCAATAGTTACAAGGAGAGGGGATATAACATGAGTAATAACAAATAAAAACAAAGATGGACAATCGAATTATAAAGCCAACGTATGCCCAAAGGCATATCATTAAAGATTATAGCTTAGCATTTCCAGACAAGCGGCCATTTTGATAACAAGTTTTTGTGCATACAACACTCATCCTTCCGGTTAACGTACGCATCCTTTGCATGATTCGACACACAGTTGGGAACATTGTTCAAAACATGTAGGAAAGGGAGAGGCAGCCGTGGTGCTAATTCAATTGCAAAGCGTAGCTTAATTCAGACCTATTCCTCACCACAAAAGCAACAAATTGCACCTCAGTCCCCATACCACCACGACAAGCTGCACCAACTCCTTGAGAAAGGATGTTACCAGCAACTCGACTCAAGGGTTGCGCCATTCGCCAAGAGGAACGAGCTAAGTCAAAAAACATCGAGAAGCCAACATTAACATCCAGAGCATTGACTCATGGGAGCATATTAAGTCTACGCATCTTAAACCTCTGTTTCAATAACACGTTGACGATTCACCTAAAACCTCGCGAATTCAAGGCGTTTTGCCACCATATCAGCCATTTCGAAGAGGAATAGATTACCGTACCGGGAACTTGAGGGCTTTGGCGATGGCCTGCAGGAGCGGCAGGGATACACCGGCGAAGTCCTTGCCGGGGTCGTCGCGGGCGGGGACGGCGAGCTTGGAGAGACGCCAGAACCCGGTCTCCCGGCCCCCGCTGCCCTCCTCGGGGGCGGCCTGGCGGAGGAGCTCCTTGTGGTGCCGTTCCAACCGCTTCTTCTCCGACGGGTACCGCCGCTTGCCCGTGCGCTTCGCGCAGCGCACGGCAGCCGCGAGCGCGCCGCATCGGCGTCGCGGGAAGGCGTTAGTCGCGGCGAGGCTGCTGCGGATAGGGTTCGGGCCCAGGGGATGAGTAGGTGGGAGGGAGAAGAAGGGTGGGAGTATGAGGCCTGAGGCGGCGGCGGCGAGCGCCATGGCGGATAGGGGTGGAGGGTGGAAGGGAGAGCGCGTGCGGCCGGGTGCCACTCCGGATAACGTGGGTTTAAGCTCCGCTCGATTGTGAGTTAGGGCTGAAAGTGTACTATAGCAGTTAAAATTTTACTAACTGAAGTTGATTTATTTGGTATAATTAAATTTTAAAAATAAAAAAATGCTAACTCATCACAAATAACGCAAACGAACACAGAAAAAAGAACTGAGGAAAAAAGCTAAAAAATAACTAAAATTTCAGAAAAAAACGAAATTTATAAATAGTGAAAAATAAGCTAGAAACTAAAAACTGAAATGGACAGTGCGGCTGTGCGCGACTGTTTCTTCGGGCTCGAGGTCATTTTTATATGAGATGGCATTCGTTTTGTTTATGGGTTTTCATGTGTAACGGCTATTTTTTTCTCTTATACATTTCGTGAATTGGAAATTCAAATCCTACATCGAATGCATTAATAGGTGGGCAAACCCAAATAATTTTTTTTAAAAAAAAGACATGGATGACATGATCAGTTGATACTAAAGATACATGATACTTTCTCGTATCATTGTAAAATATATTTATAAAATCTAATAAAATTTATAAAATAAAACTATACATATAATTATCATGTATCTAATTTAAATATTTAAAAAGATATTAATAATTAAAGTTTTATATGAAAAACACATGTATCCTTGAAGCCGTTATTCTTTTGCAGGCTTATAGCGACGTTCAAAATTCTTACCAAAATTGTATCTTCTACGGCCCTAAAAAGTTTTATCCAAACAAAAGCTTAAAGAAATGTTTTCCATTAACCTGATGTCGATTTGTCCAAGATAACACAGGAACAGATTTGGAAGAACTTAGTATATTCATTCAATAGTAAAAAACTACATATATATTTTGTATTCGAGGTCCCGTCTCCAGCAATCAAGCACTATTACATGATTACATTAACGTTACAGATGAGGAACAGATAAGAACCCGATTACCCCATGCAGCACAAACTGCAGCATTAGCTAAACTTGCAGAACCACATTTCACTCATCGCACTTCAAACCTTCGACAAACTTGAATTACCTCAGGCCGAGTGTTTAGGAAGTTTAGTCTTTGGTTAGAAAACAGCATCAGATCATTGTATCATTCTATACCGTCAGATTTGGCGATCTACCAAGCCGCTCAAGCACCAGAATACTCCCCTGACCACGTAGGTATTGGTCAGTTCACAAGATGAGGGCTGGCACTCTTGAAAGGGAGCGTGCAGGAGTATGTGACATATCTGACACCGTCAATAAGAACAACAACAAATATCCTGGACAGGGGCTTTGGAGATATTCTCGGATCACTGTCCCCATCACCAGCCTCCCTGGGATCAGCTAGCACAGAGACAACTACTGATGATGCTGGCTTGCTATCAGGCAACTTGCTGCTTTCAGAAGTTCTGTTAAAAGGTTCCGTGTTATTCACCGTTTTTCCGGTGAGTGGAATCGCCTCATTATACATGATCCTCCTATTTTTCAGCTTGCCATGATAAGCAGGAGTTGGTGTTGGAATCTGTTGAGTACCATTTATGCTCGAGGAGTTCACAATTGGAGAAGCAGGTATCATGCCACCAGAATTGGTAGCAGTGGAAATGTCAAACTGAAATACCTCGCTGCACATTCCAGAATTTAATATAGGCCCTGAAAATTGTTACATAAGAATCACAGAGTAAGAGAATATGCATTAACACTCAAGGAGTATCAATCAGAGAGTTGAAATTTCTATAAGAGATGCCTGTCAAGAAAAAACAAGAATATCTACCTAAGTATCTCATTGAACAACACAAATGAACACAAAATTTATCCTAAAGAGTTCAGACTTGTTAATCTATCATTTTCCCAATAAAAGCAACAGCTGCAATGAAATCTTTGGCCAATAAAGCAAAACATCAGGTTTGAAGACAACTCCAATTCTGAAAGATGCAACAACTTTGCTCACAAGTTTAAAGTATGCTTAAAGCAGCACATCATGGCTCTTAAGATTTTGCTAGCATAGGCTGTAAATGTAGTTTGTACTGGCAACAACTCTAAGCACTGATCGCAACTTCACGAAGGAGCGAAGGAGTGAAGTCCCCAGTCACAAAGAGCAAAAACAGTGAACAACACAGGTCACCCTATCCAAGCTGAAATTCCTCTTCTGTTTTTGTATAGAAACAGGAGATCTACCACTTCCTCTGTACAAGATTGTCATATTTACAAGACCGCACAAGTTTTGTAAAATTAAGGATTAAAATACAGGCTCTTCAGAGTCCATAAGACATTGTTATCACCATTATAAGAAGTTTTCCCATGAACTGCAACAATATTACTATATTTACTGCGCTAACTCCTATGTGATTGCTAAACAAAGAACCTTGAATATAGATATAGTTCCCATTCCTGGCTAGTTACACTGTCATTACTTCTTGGCAACCTTAAACATACATAAGAGTTCCCATTTTCTGAATAGTTACGATGTCATATTATTTGTTGGCATAAGAACTAACCCCATTCCCTATCTAACATGCATACTACTTTTCTACATGACCTATGGGCAATCACTTTAGTCTTTTGACTAGTACTTTTAACTTGGTAACATTCTTAATCTTAGTATTTGATATCTGGAGGGAATGAATGAATGTTAAAAAGAAACTACATGGACAGTATTACAATTTACATATCGTATCTCTTAAATAACAGATACAAGAACCTTCTTGATTAAAATGTCATGTGGATGCAACAGAGAAATCATAATCCTGGTTAATAAATGAAATCACAATAAACAAGAATACAAGATTGGTAAATAATTGCTCTGCTTACCTGCCATTCCTTCACGGAACCACTGTGGCAATGGTCCATCTGCCGGGGATTTCTCCTGTGGATTCATATCCTTTCCAGATGGTGACAGATAACGAGCTATGGCTACACTAGTCTCTTTGTGATCTATACCTGAGTGATCACTATTACCTTTTGCAGCCCTATGTGCCACCGCTTTCTCACTTGCAAGCACAGAATGAATGATCAGATTGCCATTGATCTTAACATGCTTTCCATTCCTCGGCACATACAGCAAAGCTGGAAGGATCTCCCCTGAGTTATGTGCAGGCCGATGCTTCTGCTCAGCTGTGTCAGCATTCCCCATCATCTTTCCGAGATCAACACCGATCATGTCACTACTGTTTAAATCACCTTTAGGTCCTTTACCATGGTTAGTGACACTCAACACCCTAGCATGAGACTGACCAAAATTCCTAAACACTGCATTGTCACTCTCCCCTCTCATTCCAAAACTATGATTGAACCCCGGAACGAAAGCACCAATTACAAGCACAACTAACAGCAAACCAAGAAGGCTAACACTTGCCACCTTCTTGGTCTTGCTCTTGCTCTTGCTCTTGCTCTTGTTCTCCACAGGCTTCTTGCTCTCTGGTTTCTTTACCACCTTGGATGCAGGCACAGGCTGGTGTGGTTTCAACCGAGGGATTGGCACAAGAGGGACATGGGAAGCATTAGGACGCAGCGCATACCCAGGCACCCACGGGAAATGCAAACCAGGCAGTGACGCCGGTGGAAACACCCCAGGTGGCGGGCAATTCCCACCGCCGCTACCGAGCTGCTGCCGCAGTGTGGCGTTCTCGGCCATGACGAAGGAGATCTTAGAATTGAGATCATTTATCACCGAGTGCATCGACTTCACCTTCTCCTCCAGCTCCTCGACGTACCGCTTCTTCCTCTGCCGCGACAGCTGCGCGCTCTCGCGGTTCCGCATCAGCCGCGCCGCGCGCCGTTTGTCCTCTTCCTCGCCGACCGCGCCTCCCTCGTCGGAGTCCACGGCAGCCCGCGACGCCGACGCCGACGCCGACGGTGAAACCTCGCCATCCCCGGAACGGCGGCACTTGGCCGCGTCCGAGGTCAGGCCGGGGCTCGCCTGCTTCCGCTTCAGGCTCCAATTGGGGGCGCCCCCGCTCCTCCCCTCGTCCGACTCCTCGTACTTGACCTCGCAGCTGCCGAGGGCGACGGCGGAGTTGGCGGCGGAGATGGTGGGGGAGGACGAGGAAGCGGTGGGGCCGGATCCGGCGGCGGAGCCCTCGCCGGAGTCGTCGCGGTCGGGGGACCGGAGGAGGAAGTCGTCGACGGAGAAATCAACGGGCAGATCGAAGTCGAGGCCATCGCAGTCGCCGCCGGCGCCGGCGAAGCCGCCCAGCGGGAGATCGCATCCGACGAGGGGGAGGTCGGGGTCGAAGAGGTGGGCCGGGTAGTGGCGGAGGTCGAAGGGGGAGGTGTCCAAGAGGGCCGGCTCCGCCATGGCGCGTCGGGGATGGCTCGCCTCGCGCTAGGGTTTTGGCATCGAGGTGTAAGGACACGAGGGATGCCAGGAATTTGGAATTTGCTACTCGGCTGTGCTGAAGTGGACGGAGTCGGGGGGGTTGACGGACTCGTGCTCGGGACGTGGGGATCCGGTTTTCTCTACGAGTATTTCCAGACGCAGCTCTTCTTTGTCCATGACGCGTGGGACCCAGTTTAGCTCGGTCCCATAGTCATTGGGGCATGTACTTATCGTGGTCGGTGTGACTGTGTGGGGAGCAGCTAGATCTAGGATTTTTGCCGTTGGAGTGCGAAAAGCGCTAAGACCACGCAGTAACGCAGAAGTTAAGACGCCTGGAACTGTGTGCACTGGAATGTGGGGTCACGGGCCGCTGCTGTTAAGTGTGGCGGCCATGGGTAACGATAAGGATGGTAAGAAAAGTGGTACAAGGTTTTGATCGGGAAGGTTCTGGTGGTGGTGGCCTGGTGGTGGTGGGTGAGCGGTGCAGCAAATGTGGCTGTCCTGTTTTTGATAAATAATTTTATTTTATTTTTTGGAATTTCCATATGCATCCACTCAGGTTTGCTTATTTGTACTTTCATCCTTTGGAAACTGGATTTCGTAGAGTCCTCCCTTCAAAACTTGTTTCAGCATCGGGAGAGTTTTTTTAGCTTACATTTTAGAATTTAACTTTGACATTGGCAAGTGTGTACTTTATCACATTTTGCAAACATGCTTGCCTGTCGTTCTGCCAATAAATCAGCAGTAGCTTGTCGTCCAGAAAGAAGAAAAAATGTTCGATCCCTTCTCCTTAATTGCTAGTATGTTTTTGGATGTTATAATCTCTTCCTAAGCTCCATTAGATGGAAGTCTGAGCCTCATTTTGCAGTATGATGTTATAGTATGTTAACTTAGCCCTTCGTGAAAATATGGCTTACATAAAAGGAAATATTTTTTCAGCTATAATTTATGACTTATGATCCATCGTTAAGCTGTCCTATTTATTTGATTAAAAAATTATAAATCAAAAAGAACTTAACCAAAATAGACCCATAAACAAAAGGCCTCTTGCACATAGATGCATAATCAAACTGAACAGAACACCCTGAAATCTTACGGTGGTTAAGATTCTTATGTTGCAACGCACCTGGAAAACAATTAGTGAATGAGAAGGGTGTATCCGAAAATGCTTCTTTCTTACTCCACTTTTCTTTATCGGGCCGTGTGGATGGAAGGAGTCTGGAACACGGGAACATTTCCGGTGCTCCCAATATATTTGTGTTATCTGGTCTCGTTGTTCGAAAATAGTTTAAATAATTATGAAAAATTTTGAAATAAATTACATAGGTAGGATATAATATAATCTACTATCTTACAAAATTTCAAATCCAGATTTGTTCTACACATTGAGAAACAAAAAAGACAAAATCTGCTGAAAGAAAATCCGAAATAAAAAAGAAAGGCTACAATTCACTGAATTTGTTTGTTTCCTAATGTTTAGATCAAATTTGGATTTGGAATTCTGTGGAATGGTAGATCCTATCATATCCTACCTATGTAATTTTTTCAATAGTTTCATAACTATTTAAACTTTTTTTTAATAACAAGAGCACCAGTAGCGTTAAATATGTTGGGAGCATCGAAAATGTTCTTGTTGGAACATGCACGGCAGCTTATCACCTATCTGGGAACTGGGAATGAGGGCGGTGTGCTTGAGACGTGGCTTCATCATTTTCGGTGTGAGCTTTCCCTTGCGTAGAAGCAAGACAAAGATCAAAGGCAGTCCTGTGAGACTACGTAAACATCATCCTATAATTATAAAGAGCAACTAATATTTAGATTAAAGTTTTTATAGAGCTTGAGGCGGTCTGAAAACGGTCAGACCGGCAGACTTCAACTGCTAACAGTAGTTAAAGATGTGATCCTCGACTTTATAATTAGGCAATCCGACTGACCATGCGTTAGATGGTCCGGTCAAAATTTTTTCAATAGTTTCATAACTATTTAAACCTTTTTTTAATAATAAGAGCACGAGTAGCGTTAAATATGAGCATCGAAAATGTTCTTGTTGGAACATGCACGGCAGCTTATCACCTATCTCGGAACTAGGATTGAATGAGGGCGGTGCGCATGAGACGTGGCTTCATCATTTTAGGTGTGAGCTTTCCCTTGCGTAGAGCAAGACAAAGATCAAAGGGTAGTACTGTGAGACTACATGAAGATCATTTTATAGTTGTAATTAGGGGTGAAAACGGGTTGGGTTAATCCCGACCGATCCGGCACCGAATCCGATTGGTACCGAATCCGACTAGTACCGAATCCGGAGAAAAAAATATGGGTTAGGATATGGTAACAGCAATATCCGTCCGAATCCAAATATCCGTCCGAATCCGATACGTCTTCAAGTATGATTTCAGGTTAGTGCTACTATTTGACGTTTCATTTTCTTTTGTAATGGTAAAATAAAATCTTCCACATCAGCTATTAAATAGTAACATCAAGTCAGTGCGTCCTACTCCATTTACTGCACTGTATGCATTCCTTACAAACAAGTAGGGGTGCAAACGAATTGGGTTAATCCCGACCGATCCGACACCGAATCCGATTGGTACCGAATCCGATTGATACCGAATCCGGAGAAAAAATATGGGTTAGGATATGGTAACAGCAATATCCGTCCGAATCCGATCCGTTTTCACCCCTAGTTGTAATAAGTAATTGATATTTAGATTAAATTTTTTTGTAGAGTTTGAGTTTGATTTTTGAGGATTTTGCAAAAGACTGCATTTTGGATGGGATGTCTGCTGGAATCTTCAGGTTAAGCGGTCTGACCGCTTTGTTTTGGCGGTCTGACCGGCAAACTTCAACCGCTAACAGTACTCGGAGGCGTAGTCCTCGATTTTGTAGTCAGACGATCCGAACGGCCGTGTGTTAGACGGTCCAATCGGCAGATCGACCACAGATGGTCAATGGTCGAAAGCTACAATGCCTGAACGACCACGGATGGTCGATGGTCGAAAGCTACAATGCCTGAACGACCACGGATGGTCGATGGTCGGTAGTCATAAACTTCGCATGTTGTCGTAGTTATAGACTTTGCGATCGATAGTTGTGGGCGTTGTGATCGGTTGTCGTAGACCTTGAGTACTCATGTCAGACCAACCAGCGGTCTCACCGGCCTGTGCTTGGTGGTCAGACTGGCTTTCTCTCGGCTATCTGAATATATTGTTTGGAAATCTTGGAGTTTAGTTATTTTTTGACCTACGTATTGTTGTTAGTGTGCATATGGGTTTATTGTTCAGTCATGTGCTTAGGGTCAATATTTTGGTTGCATACTTTTTGCGTGATGCATTGTATGGATTAATTGCACAAATTGAAGACTTTGTGTATTGTTCGATGCTACGTGATGGTTTGCTTGTTGGTGTTGGTTGTTGGACTTCGGAGCTAGATCATGGTGAGGTGTAGGAGAATCGAGACTAGGCATAGGTGGTGCTGAGGTCCAGAACGGTCAGGAAGACGTTGAAGATAACCAAGACTTATGGGGTGGTTGCAAGCTGGGATGACAAGGAACCAGAGTGAGAGCTACCGGTGGTGGACATGACAGGCAATGGCAAGGTGGACCGGATTTGGCTCAGGGAGGAGTTGAGGTCCAGACGGTCAAGGAAGCTGAGTGCTGTCATGTACGAGAAGAAGCACGTGGTGAGCCAAGTGACTTGGGTCGTTTACAAGCGAGGATGGTTTGGTGGGATCTGGACGTGTGAGAGACTTGGCGGCAAGTCATTGGGGCCACATGAAAGATGACAAAACATGGGCGATGCTTCATGGAAAAGGAAGTGGGAAGCTTCGTCGAAAGCGGCAGGGGGCATTTTGGTAAAATTGCTCAATACCGGAGAAGCATTCGTGACTAAAACCCGGTGTTAGGTGGAGTTAACAGGTTATCCCCGATTTGGCCTCATGAGTGGATCTATTAGGTTTTGGTTCAGGACTTACCGTTCTCATAGTCCTAGGTTGAATTCGAGACTCCCGAGTACATCCACATGGGATGTGCTCGACGTTTCAAGGGACTAATGCGCACGTGTGATGAAGTCCTTCACCACATACCAACTTGTAAGCCCCTTATACCTCAGCTCCTTGATGGCTGAGATCTAGGGGCTATTCTTATGATGTCTTTAGGGGCTGAGTTCTAAAGACTGTTCTTCTCCGTGGCCTTCCCAATGAAAGAGAGGTTGTCTTCACTGGTCGTTTCCCAGTAGAACCACCTTTTCTTCCACCCCAGCCATGAAGATCGGTAAACATGGGGATATAAAGCTCTGTCTTCTTATCGTGGAGCTTTAATCCACTACTTCTAGCAATCCCCGCTTGCCGGCTCATCTCATAATAGAACCGAAAAAGCTCGAGATCTGCTGGGATGCCCAGGTATGCCTCGCAGAGGTATACGAAGACGTTGAGTATCGTAATCGAATTGGGAACTAAGTTTACCAACTCGACCCCAAAATACTTGAGAACAGTCGTCAAGAAGGGTGAGCGGGGAGACGGAGGCCACACTCACAGTACACCTGGAAGACCGAAATCTCTCTAATTTGTCCAGTGTTGCCCAGCGGCTTCGATCCATTTGACGAACCACCATGGCAGAATCTTCTCCGCAGCCTCCAATGCCTTCATCTTGGCATGGTCCATCTCTAATTTAGCCAGGTCGAAGAAGACCTCGTCATTCTTTTGGGAGATTGGAAGGGATTCATGCGAGATTGGAGATTGATTGGAGGCGGAGAGCTCAAGCGATTTGATGCAAATGAGGAAAGTGAAAAATCAAAAGTCACCCCTGGTAAGTCTTTATAACCAATGCGCCAGTTACTTCTCTCGGGAACTAAATATTTGCTTCGGGAATCAAACGTTTGCTTTGGGAACCGATTCGATGGATAGCTCGAGGGAAATCAATTACGTTTTTCTCTATCTAATGTCTTTCTGTCTTCACAACTCAAGCGAAATTACCAACCAAGCCAATTCCTAGTCGATAAGGGTCAAGAATGTGTTTGCTTTTGACCACTCTTTATCTACGACCATGTTTAGTCGAATAAGTTATTTTCACTTGAAGTTGGGGCTAGATGACAAGGATAGAATAATCATCAAATTATTACGCCATTATATTCCTTAAATGTACCCTTTATCGATAAAGAGAAAATACGGCATAATGGTCGTAAACTCTTCTACAATCACATCGTTGTAAGCTCTTCTATGACCATATGATCGTAAGTCCTTCTACGACTATGTAGTTGTAAGTCTTACTATGATCACTCTATGATCGTGAGATTTCCTATCACGAGTTTACCTCCAACCGACTTTCCTACGATAATGAACTGCACTAATAGTTTGTCTGACAAGGCGATTAGAACGTGCATTAGTCCACTAATTGTACACGATCTCTCTTTGACAACAACCACTACACGGCGAACGATCTCTTGTGTCTCTCTGACAGCAACCTTCATCAGGCGGTTATCATCTGAAGTGTCAAGGCGCCTTCCGGCGTGGGACAACTGCCGTCGCTTCACCGACTATTTAAAAGGTTAACGTCGGAAGGAGAGAAGGAGGAAATTCAGTGAATCATTCACGCAAGATAGTACTAGCCATTCGTGTAATTCTCTATTGTAATCTACTTTTTAGCAATTAGCAATCATACTGGACATAGAGTTGTTATTCTCTTAGGAGAATGTCCAAATCAGGATAAAGTTTCCCGTGTTTCTACTTCGCAGCTAGATACGCCGAAGTCTTCTTAGAGTTCTCTCAAATCTAAATAAATTATATGTAAGATCGATATTAAAACATCGACAATTTATCACATTGATAGTCTAGGTGGAAGGAGACTAAGGTAGAGTTGGTCTTATCTAGTTGAACAAAGAAAAAAATACACGTACATTTCACCTAGTGTCTGTATATATATGCCACATTTTATCTGTATAATAAATTCCGAATTAAATTAATCACAACAGTGCACCTATTTCTAGCAGGATCAAGATCAAGCGTTGTTCCCAAGTGTTTGGTCCGCACAGTGGAGTGCGAGACACAACGCACACCGAACGCCCACCCAGTCACCCACCACGACGCACACCGAACGCCCACCCAGTCACCCACCACCGTTGGCCCAAATCTGAGGCGAACTCACCTGACTTGTCCCCACGGGTGACAACTGTCACGGCGTCCGATGCACATGCACGCTGCGGTCGGTAGCGTGGACGCGGTTCGTTCTCCGTGTTGCCGCGGCGCGCCCACGCAGCGTGGATACGTGGCGCCCATGGCACCGTCCGTCCACGTCTTTGTCGTGCAGCTAAGAGCAACTTCAGCAGGGCCCCTACTTGACCCCTCAAACCTCATATTTGAGGGTTTGAAGCAAAAATAGAGGTCCAGCAGGGCCCCTACTAGAGCCCTCAAATTTGAGGAGCCCCTCAAATCCCCCCTTCAGCCCTCATTCCCAGGGGCCCCTACTCTGGCTCTCATTTTTCCGTTTCTTCCCGCTGGTGAAAAATCCTCCGCCCGTCCCCCTCCCTCCCACTCCGCAGTCCGCCTCCCCACCGCCTCCCCGCCTCCCTCCTCCGCTTCCCCGCCCGCCCGCCTCCCTCGCCGACGCCTCCGCCCGCTGCCTCCCTCGCCGACGCCTCCTCCGCTTCCCCGCCTCCCTCCTCCGCTTCCCCGCCCGCCTGCCTCCCTCGCCGACGCCTCCGCCCGCCGCCTCCCTCGCCGACGCCTCCCCGCCGGCCTCCTCCGCTTCCCCGCTCGCCTCCCCGCTTCCCCGCCCGCCCGCCTCCCTCGCCGACGCCTCCGCCCGTCGCCTCCCTCGTCGACGCCTCCCTGCCCGCCTCCTCCGCTTCCCCGCCCGCCCGCCCGCCTCCCTCGCCGATGCCTCCCCGCCCGCCTCCTCCGCTTCCCCGCCTCGCCCGTCACCTCGCCGTCGCCCGTCGCCGACGCCTCCGCCCATCGCCGTTGCCGTCACCTTGCCGTCGCCGTCGCCACCAAAATCCCCTACCGCCTTCACTGATCGGGATTTGTCAGGAGTGGGTCCCATGTGTCAGTGTGTGGTGGAATAGATTTGAGGGCTTAGATTTGAGGGGTGCTGTTGGAGTAGAAGCAAAAAAATTGGGCCATCAAAAGTAGGGGGAGCTCTCAAATGAAAAGTAGGAGCCCTGTTTTGAGTAGTACTGCTGGAGTTGCTCTAGAATTTTTTGTACGGATAATCCATTTTTTATTCGAAACTACATAAATATACCCGCGGGAAAATTTTTTACAAAAATAGGCTCCAGTCGCCTAATGGTTGGGCGACTGGAGGCGTTCGCCCAACCACACGGCAACACAATATATCTCGCTGCACAGTAGAGCGATTGCATTAAATCGCTCTTCCGTACGGCGACTGGCATGCAGTCGCCATACCGTTAGGCGACTGCCATGCAGTCGCCATCCCGTTAGGCGACTTCAGGTAGCCCCCGTGATTGTTTTAGAATTTGTGAATTTTGTAACGTTGAACCGGTAAAAAATACGGTGAAGTTGTAATAAAAGTTTATGTTCATTGTATATTGTAGGTGTGTAAAAAGTTTTTTAAATTTTTTTTTGAAAGATTGAGTAGAGAACGATCGATACATACACTGTTAAGTGAGATAGTTTATATGCGGAAAGAGATGATAGACTTATGTAAATATAAATAAACTTCATAATATAACTGTGAGTAACATGGCGCATGTATTTTCATTACATGCATAACATATATAGCATCTGCAGCACGCCTCACTGGTCACCCTGCTGTGCCCCGTCACCGCGCCCGCGTCCTCCCATACGGCCTCGCTTGGCCCTCCTCCGGTGCAACGGATTAGGACGATCCGAAAAGGTAAAACGAGGAGGAGGGTGTCTATCCCGCCCCTGCGCTGGTGGAGTCAGCTGCACCTCTGGCTGTGTAATCTCCGGTGCACCGGGGAGGGCACTGGCAGAAAGAACCTGCGGTGCGACGTCGGGCGACGGCGCGAAAAACTGGTCCACATCCTCCTGGCCTGGGGAGACGCCGTGCTGGTAAGTACCTGCAATATTAATATCGTTAGTGCGTTGCATGTCGTCTTCGGATAAACACGGTATAAGACCCTATGCGTACCTGTAGCTGGCGCCATGGAGGAGGCGTACACCCCCTGCGTGGGGAAGACAGGGGTCTGCGTAGGAGGCGTGAAGTGAACCGGTGTAGGAGGCCCTGCCCAGGCTGAACCCCCTGGCTGCTCCGGGTGAGGTGGTGGAGGACGTGTCCACGTAGGTGCACCATAGTAGTGCCACGCTGGTGGAGGTGGCACTGGTGGACGAGCAGTCGTAGCGGGGGGCGTGGAGACCGCCGGTAGCCTCGTGCAGGACAGTAGGCTAACGATACGTCTACACCCCTCGTGCACCCGACGCGCAAAGCTGAGGCCCTCCTCATGGGTCAGCTGCGCACCACTGGCGAGCCTCTCCAGTACTGTGCCGGACTCGGCGTATAGGTCAGAACCGACGTCAGCCTGGACACAAAGACATAAAATGGTCGATTATGGAAACGACATTACCATTTGGGAATCTTTGAAATGACATGTAACGTACCGCGAGGTGAGCGTCGTGCGCGAAGTGCGCGGGGTACGTGTCCGTCGGAGCGGCGACGTGTGTGGCAGGCGGGTCTACCACATATACGAGCCTGATACGGGTCTGCGACTGGTACCAGCGCAGGTACTCCGCGTACTCCCTGCTGTCGTACGGTCGGTCCTCGTCCACGCGGTCGTCGAGCGCATCCTGCCACTGCTCGACCCAGGGCTGCATTCTCACCGACCAGTCCGTGCCTCTTTTCACTCCCTTCCCGCTGTGCCTGCGTATAAAACCATTACGTAATGTGAGATACTTGCGAACGCAGTAGTAAGTATGTACATATTTAGCACAAACGTACACTCACCCGTGCACGTGCCGCGGAAGCGATGGTCCGACTGGTACAGGAACCGGCTGCCATAGCCCGAACTGCCGCATCACCCGCTGGGGTGCGTAGTCCTCCACGTAGATGAGGTACACGAGCTTCCGGCGGGTTTGCCAGAAAGCCCGGTCACGCCAGCAAAGTGAAGACAGACCGCCAGGAGCACGGGCCTGCACTGACGTATCAGCGTACGGCTCCCAGCGCACGTCGTCGGCTGTGATGCGGTCGAGCTGCTCCACAAAGACTCGGTACGCCCGCGTGACCTGCACGTGCGCGAACTGTACCTGCAAGAAAGACAAGTTGTTTACAATGACGATCGTCAATAAGAAAGAAATAGTTAACTGTGATAAAACTTACTCGGCGACGGCACCACATAGAACCCATCGTCGGCCGGTCGACTTCTCCCCCCGGATACATCTCGGGCCCGTACGGACCCACGTCGTCTAGCACAGGTCGTCCGACGCTTAAGCGCTCGAACGACCACAACTGTAGTAGCAGGGGACAACCCGTGAGGATCGAGTTCGGCTTGACCCTCGTGCACGCATCGCACAGCGCGCGGTACGTCGCGGCAAGTACGGCCGATCCCCAGCTGACCTGGTGGGGCTCGCCGTCAGCGATCGCCCTCGCATAAACGATAAGGCGCGCATCCACCGAATTGCCGTGGCTGGTGGTGAAAAGCACCCAACCAAACAGCCACAGCACGTATGCCTCCAGGTGCCGCGAGACCTGCTGATCGTCTGCCTGCGGAACCATGCGCTCCACCTGAATGCAAAAAAGTTGTTATTAGTACGTAATACCACAAAAAAGAGCTTCGAAGATACGATCGATTTTATATACCACGTACCCGGTACTGTCTGAGCCACCTCAGTGTCGGCCCATGGGTCTGCGCCTCTCCGAACACGTGGTGGTCAGCGGCCGGTGGAACGACACCCTCGAATCTGCCGAGCAGGTCAGCGCGCCAGTCGGCCGGGGCCTCCGGTAGGAAGGCAGCGTCTCCCGCGATCGGAAGCCCAAGAAGCAGGGACACATCCTGCAAGGTCGGCGTCATCTCCCCGAATGGGAGGTGGAAAGTGTGCGTCTCGGGCCGCCAACGGTCCACCAAAGCCGTCAGTAGGGAACGGTCGAACGGAAATCGTCGTGATCGATCCCCGCCCGCCTCGTCCCCGCCCTCGTCCCCGCCAGCGGCTCCATCCTCCTCTGTGGCCTGCACCATCCGGGCAAGAGGGAGTAGCCCGGCATCCCGCAGCCTGCAAACAAAGTGAAGGTCAGCACGGAACGAACTAACGGTCGCACTAAACGCTGGAATAGTGCTCACCTGGCAGTCCAACGAGGGTCGAGTCCCCAGGCCACACGAGGTGTCCGTGTCCGGACCACTCCCAGCTGAGGCGGCTCGTCCGTGCTCCCCGGTGGCGGCACTAGATGGGAAGCGCGATGAGAGCGGTCCACGTGCTCGTCCAACAGCGCGAACCGCCACTCCGAGTCACGTCCAGCACGAGTCATACCTGCAAAATTTGTACAATACTTTCAACATTCAATTTTCTGCATCTAAATTTGTACAGTAATTTCAACACTAAATTTTATACATCTAAGACTGTACATTAAACTTGGTACATCTAAATTTCTACATCTAAACTTGTACATTATACTTTCTACATCTAAATTTGTACAATAAATGGTACACAAAATTTATAAACTAAATTTTCTAAACTTTATTTCTAAACTACATTTAGTACACAAAATTTGAAAATTAAATGTCTAAATTATATTTCTATATTTAATTTCTAAACTAAATTTTGAAACTACATTTTCTAAACTAAATTTGTAAACTAATTTTCTACACTACATTTTCTAAACGAATTTTCTAAACTAAATTTGTAAACTAATTTTCTACACTACATTTTCTAAACTAATTTTCTAAACTATATTTCTAAACTAATTTTCTACACTACATTTTCTAAACTAATTTTCTAAACTAAATTTCTAAACTAATTCTCTACACTACATTTTCTAAACTAATTTTCTAAACTAATTCTCTACACTACATTTTCTAAACTAATTTTCTAAACTAATTTTCTACACTACATTTTCTAAACTAATTTTCTACACTAACAAAAAATATAACACGAAAAATTACCTGAAAATCGCGCACTCCCCCTCCTCTTCTCCTCCTCTCCTCCTCTCCCTCTCCTTCTCTTCTCCTCCTCTCCCTCTCCTTCTCTTCCCCTCCTCTTCTCCTCCTCTCCCTCTCTTCTCTGCGACGGCGGCCGAACGACACAGTGACCGCGCTCGGCCACGGCCGAGCGCGGTATATATCTCACTAGAAGTCGCCGAACCGTTGAGCGACTGAAATTCAGTCGCCTAACGGTTGGGCGACTGGATGGAAGTCGCCCAACCGTGGGGCGACTGCAATTAATCGCCCAACGGTTGGTAGATTCATTAAATGTCGCCCTGTGGTTGGGCGAACGCCTCCAGTCGCCCAACCATTAGGCGACTGGAGCCTATTTTTGTAAAAAAATTTCCCGCGGGTATATTTATGTAATTTCGAATAAAAAATGGATTATCCGTACAAAAAATTCGTTGCTCTAAGGGTCTGGAAGAAAAGAACAGCCTGAACTCGCAGGATCGCTTGCCTGCAGGAAGTCCCTCGCCGCGCGCTCCCCTGTTGCCCCTTGCCCGTGGTTTGGTCTTTCCGAATACTTCCCGCGTACGTGTCATCTTCTACCTCCATTGCTTGCTTCGCGACGTTTACCAAGTAAAACGTCGCCAGGCAAAGGATCTCGCTCTCTTCACTCTGTTTTTGGCGTTGATTTGCGACGAGGGGGAAAGGATCGGTGCTCTCTTGAATTGCTGGTTTTTGAGACGAAGTGAATTAAGAGAGCACGATTCATGCAGAGCAGCGAAACACAAGGTAGCACCTGCTCTTAGAGCAAGTACAATGGTGCTGACTAGGTTGCCTCTAGTAAAATCCACATCAGCACAATCCTAAGTGGAAGAGAGAGAAAAGAAGAGAGAGAAGCAAGCTGCCCTCATGCAAGAGGTGACCTCTAGCACATTATACGAGGAGAGAGAGATAAACTACCCCTCATGCAAGAGGTGACCCCTGATATATTTATGTAAGTATTAAATGTTTGAGTGTTTTAGTAGAGTTAACCTCTACTCTACTCATTGTATTAGCTACCTCCACATGAGCCACATGTAGTCTTTTTGCTTATGTGGCTAATCCTAGAGGTGGCAGCCACCTCTTCTATTGTACTTGCCCTTAGCTAGCCAAGCTACTGTTACTGTCTGGCTTGATCCTGCCCTGATTTCATGGTAACGTTCCTCATTGGATCCTTTTTTCACTTCTTAGCGTACGTGTCAAGTACGATGCTAAGCAAACTATCGTGCCGCTCGATTGAACTGAAATAAGCTGATTTATTGATAAAATTATACTATAATTGACTGAAATTACACTGTAGCTGATGGTGGCTTATTTGACGTAACTAAATTTTAAAAAAATAAATAGTGAAAAACAGGTTAGCCCATCATGACCAACGCAAATGAGGAAAAAACGAACCGGCAAAAAAAGATTAAAAAAGCTAAAAAACTAGAAAAAGACGAAATTTATGAATAGTGAAAAATAAGTTAGAAACTAGAAGTTCAAACCAAAATAAGCGGGGCCTATATCAGCTCTTGATTATTGATTTCCAAACAAATTCTTAGTAAAATAATTGTCCGATCTATGTATCGCTGTCAAATTCACGTAACTTTGCCACCTGAGGTTGAACTGATGTGGTGGAAAAGTTATCGCCACATCACACTACCCACGCTGGTGCTTACCATTGCTACGAAACCTAGAAGGTTCCGGTGTTGGCAAATACCTGAACTACCTCTAAGGGATTTAGGCTATAAATAGAGAGGCATTGTACCATGTAAAGAGATCCGAGAATTAATAAAGATTACGTGTTGTGTTCTCTCATTGATGTCTCCTATGTTTGATCTATTGCGTTCTTGATGATTGATTGCGTGAATTGCATTACCGTTCATCTATTCCTAAACGATTTCTTAACACGTTATCAGCACGGATCACTCTCTAAGGTGAAAGATATGTGAATCACGGATCAATCTATTCATTTGCAATTCCAGGATTATCTATTGATCTATGCCCAGTAGACTAGTTGTGATAATCTCAAATTAATCTGCGATTTGCTAGCTAGTTCTTATGCAATTCTGTGAACATGTTTAGGTCAATCTTGTGGTAGTTGTTTCTAGCAGGAGATTGATCTGCAATTTGGGCTTTAGATCTAGAAATCCAATAGATTAGACAATCTAATCTCCAGATCAGATTGCATCTCAATATAGAATCTAGATAAATTCGAAGAAATTCACAAACCACCGCTCGGCCTCGGCCATAGCATGGCCGATGCTCGATCTCAGACGGCCCCGAAGACGCTAGCCGCCGAAACCCATCGTAGCCGCACGGTAGCTGACCGCCACCTGAAGTTGGCTCGGCCGCCGCCACCGGAAGACGAGCCTGGCGTCGTCGAGCAGCGGTCGAAGCCACCAAAAAATCATCACCGCACAACCAAAGATACACATGTAGGCACCTAATCGATGTCGCTCAGCTCCTTCCCGATGCCGATCGACGCTCCGCAGTCGTGCGCCAGAGGTAGCTGTTGCCTAGCACCGTCGGCTGCCACTACTCAACCTCGATCCACCTCCGGTCGCCGCTCCCGCATCCCCGCCTGAAGCCGATGCTCTGCCCCGCGCTTTGGATGCCAACCTGAAGCCACCAGCGCCAGACTGGCCGCCCTCACCCACGCCGGCATCGCTTGGCAGCCGCCCCGAAGACTCGTGCGCTCAAGCTAGCGCTGCTGGATACCGCCGTGACCACCTGCTTGCTCGATTTTGGAAACCGCCGGTGCTGCACCAGAGGCCCGCACCGATGCTGCCGGCCGCCGCCCACGGCCGTCCCACCCGGTTGCCACCTCTCGTGGCATGGTCACCGCCGCTACCGCTGCACCGCCCTTCACGCCCCATCAGCCGCCGCCAAAATTGTACACAGCCAGTTGGAGTGCGCCACCGCCACGGGAAGGAGCCGGTGGCTAGGGTTAAACATGGGCCAAGCAACATTGACGGTCCGAAAAACCGTGGACCCTATGGCCTGAAAGTGGCCTAAGAAAAAACGGGGAGAAAGAAAACCCTGGTCGGCAATTTTTTGCAAATAAGTCCTTGGACTTTCGGTAAATTAAATAATCCCGCTGAAAATAGGAAAATGATTACAAAATTTGACCCTTAAGTTTGTCAGATTTGCAATTAAGTCCAGTAGACAGAACTTCTTTCCACATGTTTTATTTTCTATATTATTTAAGCTTCATTATAATCTTGTTATCTTGTGGCATTATTGTTTTATGTTTCTAGATTTATTTTTTGCGCATTATTTCTTCTTATTTAGTAATTTTCAAAATTGTTTATTAATTAGCAAAAAATTATTAATATTGCTAGAAAATTCCAAAAAATTTAGAAAAACCTAAAACATGGTTTTTAAGTATATGAGCTTCCATAAATTTGTGAAACCTTAGACTTAGTCATGTTAATGTCATGCCTGACGCTGACGTAGCTGTACCCTTTTACCGCTGAAAGGTAAAATCTTTATAGTTTATGAGGTATTGCCTCTACTCTACCCTGAAGAATGACTATATGATTTAGATCCGTTGGGCATAAGGGCATTCTCTGAAAGAATGGCCAAACCTGTAAAAGGTTACTAGTATTCCCGTAGACACTTTGTCAAGATCTATTTTTGTTTCTAGGACCTGAAGTCCCCACACAAGTGTTACTCTGTCTTGCACCATTTTGTCTATGGACTGAGTTTTAGGCAACCCATATGTTACCAATAAGTAGGTGCATTCATAAGTAAGAATATGCCATGGTGAACAATATGGAGACCAGTAGCATTCTCCTAGTTATCCCTTAGCTTCATTTATATGTTTTTTCCCCTACATGAGTAGCATCAATAGTATAGATATAACTCCTGTCGAGTTTGATCTTGCTCATGAAGAGCACCTCTTATCTTTTGCCTTAAGCTAAAATTGGGCATTAGATATTATTTTCTCAGATGCCATGTATGTATTTGGTCTAAGTTGTTCTATTAAAGCTTTACCCCTGCTGAACAGTTGCTCAATAGAACATATTGTCAGCAGCATATCTTACCTACAGTAAATAATTAATTATGCAAGGAAGAAAGTTGTAAATGTTATGCCTGATATTTGAAAGGAACGCAATGCCTCAGTTGACTAGCCCTTTATGCATTAATGCCCAGATGGCAATAGTATAACTTACACCCCAAAGACCTGAAGTCTATATATAATCCCATCTTCCTTACAACAAAGTATATGTTGGTTTCACGCCAATAAAATTTTACTCTTGAAGTAGTATAATAGCAATTATTGCTAAAACTTTGAGTTCATTCAAAGCAAATGCTAGAAGCAAGTGCTCTCACTTGGAATTTTTATGGTTGGCATGAAAAGGGGGAGAAATTTGAGGCATATGTGGAACCTCCGAGGCACAAGAGCAATGGTAAGCATAGTGACATATCCTAGGTAAAATCCAGAAGCAAACAAGCTTGAAGCTATAAATAATCTAGTTTATTTGAGAGAGAATTGAAACTATTATCCACATTGTCGGCAAACAGAAATCATTGCAACCCTCGAAGGGTAATTGATTTATCCCTCGTAATATGTTTGTCGCTGGCATGCTATACATGAAGTTGCTGCACATATGCCACTGGAAGCTAGAGTCATTTTCCTAAAGAAAATATAACTCTTAAAATACTAGATGACCTATTGGATTTTTATGATCCCGAATGATCTAAATCTGTGATACTTATTTGGCATCATAAATTATAGCAGACACCCAATTATTCACATATATTCCTAGAGAATAATTATTCCATCTAGGAGGTTAAATTAGAATTTTATTCTATCAGAATATATATTCCATGCAGATTAATCGATGGTCATGTTTTATGTGACAGTGTTATATTTGTACCATTGTAAACATCTTGAAGATGTATATTATGCTGTCAAAATATAATACTCTTAACCAGGTTAAAACATGTTGCATTAACACAAAACTCAAAGTTTGAGTGATTCAAATTTTAAATCAGAAGTATGAGTCATTGGATCATAATATTGGGCAATATATAAGAAGCTAGAATATTTCTGCTATCGTAGATTAATAACCCATCAAATGTTTGGAATAATCTACTAGTAGTAGAGATGTGCAGTTTTCAGGCGACTGCATTAGTAAATGTCTAGCTCACTGCATTAAGAAAAAAGAACCCCCAATCGAGGATTAGCGCGTATTAGAAGAACCAATCATTTCCCATATAATATCACCACCGTAGTGTACACTATTTTGGGCCACCACCAGAAGCTGGGATAAGATTGGATCTGAAATTCCATCTATCATATGTCCATACTAAGAGAATTTTTGAAGTATGCTATTAAGCAAGATCAAATCCCGGCATCAGGGGAGAGAAATGCCCAAAATCTTGGGATGTCGTGATATTTTCCTGAAGAAAGATATCTAGTATATGGTTCATGCACTAAGCTAAATTTAAGTTTAGCTAATACTCCTATACGTTAGAAGCAGAGAGGCTGCCAGATTTCTTTTTCAGTACATGGAGGAGTGGTATAGTATTTACTTGAAGTAAATACATCGCTAAGTTTGGAATACCCTAGGTTGAATAGTATATCCATCTTTGCGAAGTTGACTTATTGGTCATTGATCTAGAGTCTATGGGGACGCTTGTGGATCTAAAGTCTAGTGACACTAGTCAAAATAATCATTAAACACTCCTTAAATACTCTAGGAGAGAAATCACCTTAAAGGTGAAATACCTCATGAAGAGGCTCATCATGAAAATGAAAACCCCAGTAATTAAGAGCGCACATATTTCAATACTGGGGAGCACGGAATGACCAATAATCTTTTGTTTGGGAAATGATGAAGATTTGGTTAAACATTAAAAGACACTCAATTATGAGGATATTTGGTTAAAAGTTGTTGACAACTAGTTTGCCTCTAAAATTGCTAAAGCTTCTCATATGAGAACATAAATCCGGAACCAAAGTCCACGGCCAAGCACCTGAGGTGTTCATATCGGGTCAAAATGAAAGGAAGCAATTGAGGCAAAACCATAATAGCAGATGAAAGTCTTGGAACCTGTTTGTTTAGACTTGATGGGTCATTATGAAATAATGAGGTGGTGAAATAATATTCTGTTATATAATAACTCTAGCAGATGTGTGAGACCATGTGGAGGTCACCCCATAGTTGTGATGAGTAATTGACCTTTGGATTAGAATTTGTGTAGAGGTTAAGTTTGGTTTTTGAGGTTTGTGTAGAAGTTGGGTCTCTGCCTGTAAGGTCTTACGACTTGGTAGTCGACTGAGGCCTTACGACTTGGCGGTCGGTAGAGGTGGTCGACAGTCATCCTTACGACCATGTGATCAACAGCCTGTGTTATGACTTGGTGGTCGTAGGCGCTGCTACGACTTGGTGGTCGTAGGCGCTATTATGACTCGATAGTCGATTTTACGGCTTGGAGGTCGGCAGCCGGATTTACGACTTGGTGATCGGCAGTAGCTTTTACGACCATGTGGTTGGTAGTCGCATTTACGACCATGTGGTTGTTAGACGATTTTACGACTTTGAAGTTGGCAGTCGTTTTTACGACTTGGTGGTCAGCAGTCGATTTTACGACTTGGTGGTCGGCAGTCATTTTTACGACTTGGTAGTCGGCAGAGACTTTTATGACTTGGTGGTCGACAGGTGCTCCTACAACTTGGTGGTCGTAGCTTTTGCTGGTCGATAGTCGTAGCCTTTGCTGATTGTGATCGATGGTCGTAGCTTAGCCTGGCTTGTGATCGATAGTCGTAAGTCCTAACGACCAGATGTTGTGAGTGATAGTCGTAGACTGGTGATCAATGGTCGTAGCTTACTGCCTGGTCGTGATTGGCAGCCGTAAGCTGTGTTGTTGATAGTCGTTAGTTGTAGTGACCAGGTTTGGTAAGTCGTAGCCGCTGTGAGTGATAGTCGTAGCGATCGTTTTGGTAAGTCGTAGCGCTTTGTGCGATAGTCGTAGCTTGTGGTCTTGATGGTCATAGCAAACTGTGTGATGGTCGTAGCTTGTACTCTTGATGGTCGTAGCAAGCTGCGTGGTGGTCGTAGTGGTTTTATGTGTGGTCATAGGCTGCTGGAAGGATCTTCTGGGCTACGAGTACCTCTTTTCTTGTGCATTCGAGTACTTGTAAGTCGTATAAGACCAGTCTTTTGTGCTGAGGCTATTCGTTGGAATTACTGGTGTTTTGGTCAGGGTTGACTAGGGTGTCAGTTCCTTTGTGCACGTGAGGATATTGCTTGGTTATAGGATTAGAATCAGTATTCTAGGTGCATACATTTTGTGCAGATTGATGATCTTTGTTTATTGTACGGTGCTATATGATGGTTTGCTTGTTGTGTTGGTTGCAGGACTTCGGAGCTAGGTCATGGTGAGGCGTAGAAGGACCAGGACTAGGCACAGGGAGGTGTTGAGGTCTAGAATGGTCAGGGAGATGCTGAAGATGATCAAGGCTGGTAAGGTGGTTGCAAGCCGAGACGACGAGGAACCGGAGCAGGAGCTACCGGAGATGGACATGCCAGGCAACGGCGAGGTGGACCGGGACTAGGCTCAGGGAGGAGTCGAGGTCCAGACAGTCAAGGATGCCAGGTGCCACCATGCGCGAGGAGAAGGACGTGATGTGCCAAGTGACTTGGGTCGTTTGCAACCGAGGACGATTCGGTGGGATCCGGACGTGTGAGAGGCTTGATGACAAGTCTTTGGGGCCACATGGAAGCTACTTTGAGAAGTGTGCATGAGTAAAATCCAGTGTTAGTAGGGGTTAACGAGTTATCCCCGGTTTGACTAATGGTTGGATCCATTAGGTCTAGGGTTCGCTTGTAAGACTATAAAAAGGGGAGGGGAGGAAAGAGTTAGGGTTGAGCAGGTCGGCTGAGCCTTGGTGGCTAGTGCCTCTCCCTCCTATGGGAGTCAGGCTAGAGAGTGGGTGTGGCTCTAGGGTTAGAGCCTGGTCCTCCCGAGGGGAGTGGTTGTGAAATCATTTATTTGAGCAATACATCAATCTTCGATCTTTATTTTGTGTATTTCTTCTGTTTGAGTTTGCTCAGCTCGATTTGGTTCATCTTCTGTTCTTCCTTATCTTTGTTTCTTCATTCTAGTCCTCTCCCTTCTTGATCATAAGGTGTTCTTGGCTTGATCTTGATGTTGTTCTGAATCACAGTGATATGTGGGATTGTACTCCAAGCCATCTTGGCTATCCTTGACCCACGAGCGGTTTTGATTATCTTCTTATTCTCTTGGATTCGGTTTTGGGTGTTCTTAGTGAAATCTCGTGAAGCACTCATTTCGGTTGCTAAGTTTTCAATTAAAGATCAGAGCAGCCTCTTGAGACCCTAACCATGTTGTGTGCAAGTTTCTTGGCCAATTGATCTTTGGATCAAAAGTTATTTGGAATCTGGATCTTGTGGTCGTGCGCCTCATAGGCCTTTCTCTGTTCTTCCGAGAAGTTACGACCGCTGCTAGTCTTTCGACCACGGTCAAGACTCAGATCGTTTCACATCTGTTTTTCAGTCGCACTGGTTTCCAATTGCTCGATGGTCATAGATCTCGTGGTCGTGTGCCCCCACTGCCTTACGAGTTGTATACGACCGCAGTCGGTTACGAGTGCTCGACAGTCTTCGACCACGTTGATCGTTCGACCATTCCATTGGCTTACGACCATGTCAGTTCGGACTACACCCATATTTCGATCTCATTGTTTTTGGTATTGGTGGTTATTGACTACAGTGACTTCTGTTCGGTAGTCGATTTCTGACCCAGCTGTACTTCGGTTGAGTAGTCAAATTTACGACCACTGTGCAAGCTATCAACCACGTTGTCGGACTTATGACCACGATGTAAGTTTCGATCACGTTGTCGTTGTTGATTTGATTTCTTCGATGTTGCTGCTTGCTGTGACATGTGGGATAGTGCTCAAAATCATTTTCGCAACTCTCTTCCCATGAGCAAAGATCTGCACGTCATTCTTGTTTTTAGATCTGGTGGTCGTGCGCCTCCTCTGGTACTTATAGTCGTTTATGACCACACTTGCTTTCTATCGCTCAATAGTCCTAAGTCGTGTGGTCGCTCGACTTCTCTGCAACCACTAGTCGTTTACAACTGCACATGGTTTCGATTGCTCAATGGTCATAGATCTCTCAGTCACACGCTGAACTGTTACGATCACATTCTGGTTTTCGACTGTATGTGTTTTCTGTGCGCACATTGGACATCAATAATGTTGGTTATGACCACGTTGGTTTCGACCACTGTGGTCTCGACTACGTTGGTTTCGACCATGTTGGTTACGACCACACTGGTTACGACCACCTTGGTTTCGACCACACTGGTTACGACCACCTTGGTTTCGACCACACTGGTTATGACCACGTGGGTTTTGATCAACCTGGTTTTGACCACAGTGGCTTCGACCACGTTGTCTGCCTTTCGACCACGTTGTTTGAATTTCGATTACGTTGCTTTTCTCTGCTGACTGATTGCGTTCAGTTTGGGTGTCTTTTGCTTTCTAACCAGTAGTCGTTATCGACCATGTTGTGCTTCCGTTGAGTGGTCGTATCTCGACCACATTGTGTTCTGATATGGTCGTACGGTGATATGTGTTCCTCTGTTTTCAAGTAGACCTCATATCCTAGTCTTCATAGCTTTGTAGCTATTGGAGTAAAAGGAATATGTGAATATTTAGAGAAAAAATTTCTAGGCACTATTCACCCCCCTTTGTTGCCTGTCCGGTCCTACAAGACATGAATAAGATATGCAGTTATTGGATCCTGAAAATCCTTTATGAGCTCCTGAAGTGACTTAAAGCTCGATTCTTAAAGGACTCGGTGTTTCAAATAGAAAGTAAATTGCAACATGTATATATGTATATAAAACTCATACCTGGTAAACTCTTACTCGAAGAAAGTGTGTCTCTCAGAAGAGAAAATATCTCCCAAAAGAGAGAACATCTCCTTGAAGAGAAATTAAATCATTAGTTAATCGAAAATACACCAACAAATATGCAATCCCTAGAAGTGGATAATGACCCATCCAAGACCTGAGGGGGTGGAATGAGAAAACTAAAACCAGAAGTATGCCACATAAGCACATATGTAGTGCATTTCCTACCAAAAGCATATGGAGTGGTGATATCCTTTATTACCATAAAGGTATCATATACATTGGTGTTAATGGTAAATTTATTAATCTCCTAAGTACCAACTAAGACTGGTTATATTAATTCTATAGTCGTATGACCATGCTTTTAGTTCTGCAGAATAGATTTTTGGTTGTATAATACCACTCAGAGATGGTTGTATAATATCCTGATTGGGATAAATTTTGCTTGTGTTACACGTATAGATAAGTGGTATTTTTTTGGAAAATTAAGTATATTGCTTCCAAATTGTTTTATCATCTCTTTATCTAGAAGAATAATGAAACAAATGTCTAGAAGATTATACATTGTGGTAATCCAGTAGATATACTCACAATATATATTGGCCTGTATTTTTTCTTATTAAAGGCATTGGAATAACGAGACTTCACCAAAAGTGGTCTTCAGGGGGAGCATATGCTAAACTTTTATAGTTATGCATGAGATTCAGAAAATCTCGGTTTTATTCTAACCTAGAAGGTGTTGACTTGATGACCACTACCTTGAAGGTTTTACATCCTATCAATATTAGTCCAATTGATGGACATGACAAAGGTCGTGAAAATCATAATATATATATCGAAGATAAGCGTTGTACTCTTTTTCCCTTAGTAAGTTTTTCCCGTTGGGTTTTCTTACTTGAAGGGTTTTAATGAGGCAACGACTGCAATACAATTTAACGTATGCTATGTACTCTTTTCTCCATTCGTTTTTCCTACGGGGTTTTTGGAAGGAGTTTTTAATGAGGCATATGCATATCGTGGTATGAAGCCTCACCAGAATGTGCTTGGTTCAAATGAATAATTAGCCACATCTAGAAGTCATGTAGCATAAACATCGTTGACAACCCCACTATTATCCCTGAGGATAATGCAGTTTGTGTGGCACAGATGCAAATGAGCTATGTTAAAGTAATATCATAAAGCATATTACTCCTAAATTCTTTTATCCTCATGAGCTCTAGAAGGACAGAGAGGTAAAGATATTGAAAGTTAGGCCTCATGATAATCTGGTAGATATATTCACAAAATCTCTTCCAACCTCTATTTTTCAGAAGTACATATGAGGCATTGGGATGAGGTGACCTAGAGAGTTACAAGATTTAGGGGGAGCAATCCCTGAACCATAACCCTTATGTAAAGCCAAAAGACTTACATGATCCTGAAGATCCAAATGTTGCACTCTTTTTTCCTTTGTAAGTTTTTCCTGAAGTTTTCTCACGGAAAGGTTTTTAATGAGGCAACAAGTGCGACACAAGATACAGATGTGATGTACTCTTTTCTTTATCCCTTTTTCCTATTGGGTTTTTGGGAGAAGTTTTTAATGAGGCATGTGTATACCGTGTTATTCGCCCAAGGGGAGTGTTACGAAACCTAGAAGGTTCCAATGTGGGTAAATACCTGAACTACCCCTAAAGTGTTTAGGCTATAAATAGAGAGGCATTGTACCATGTAAAGAGATCTGAGAATTAATAGAGACTATGTGTTGTATTCTCTCATTAGTGTCTCCTATATTTGATCTATTACATTACATTCTTGATGATTAATTATGTGGATTGTGTTCTTTTTTTTTCCATTTCCTCGATGATTTTTTAACTGCTAGTTTTTTTAAAGGAAACTCTGGTATCTGAGCTATCCAGATAGGAACAGAGAAGTTACTCGGTATACGTAATCTTGTTCAGACTGGATAGAAGATCAAGTCACTGGACGGGGCGTATAAAAATCGAATTCCATCTTTAAAAAATCCGAGCCTTATTTCTGAGCGTCGGATCCCACACGAACGGTCGCAATCAACCTCCGCGACCCGACCCTGATCCATCAAGTATCCAACTGCATCATCCACTATACAAAGTCGGGGGTTCCTGCACGCTCGCGCGATCCACGTCGACTTCGCTTTTCCTGCGGTCGACGCGTGCGCTCGCTCTTCGTCCTGATCAACTCGGCTTCGGGTTCTGGCTTATTTTTCACTATTCATAAGTTTCGTCTTTTTTCTGAACTTTTGGCTTTTTGTTGAGCTTTTTTGCCGGTTCTTTTTTTTTCGTATTTGTTTGTATTATACGTAATGGTCTAACATATTTTTTTATATTTTTAATTTTTTTAAATTTAATTATGCTAAATAAGGCTCTGTCAGCTACGACGCTTTTTTCAGCCAGCTACAGTGTTTTCAGCCATAAGCCATGAGCTTTTCAGCCGAACCGATCACCACCCTTGCTTCCGCTCCGCCTGCCGCATGTATGCGCGCTGAATTACTGTTTGCCTCTCGCGTGATCGTTTTTCCCCCGAACAAAGATTTGATAATTACGTTTAGGCCCCCGGTTTTCACAAAAAGGTCTCTAGATTCTTGCGAAAAAGTCACTGTACATTTTTTTGCTGGGTAGCAACTCGGGGTTTCCCGTAATTACGAACAGGCCCTTATTTCTTCTGAAAAGACCCTCGATTTTTTGCGAAAAAGCTCCTCCACTCTCCTTTTATTGCGAAAAGGCTCACGATTTTTTGCGAAAAAACCCCTACGTTTTTTTTCTGCGAATTGTTTTCTCTTTTTCTTCGGTCCACACGGTGCCTAACCTGGTGTCACGCCTACGTGGCTAGTTACTGCGACGCACCGAAAATTCCACGCGGCGTTAAAAATCCGGAGCCGTGCTCGCGTTGGGAACCCCTCTTTTTTTTTTTCTCTCGGCTGCGCTTTCGCCTTGTCCGCAGGGCCGCAGCCACTTCGGGATCGGGAAGCGGAGGGGAAGGGAGAGGCAGGCGAGTCGCCGTCCCCGGCTGCAGCTTCCCTCTCTCCGCCCCCGCATACCCCTGCTACCGACGCCCCCGCCGCCGCACGATGAGCTCCTCAGCCGCCGCAGACGAGGGGCGGCCGAGGGAGGTGGCGGAGGTGGACGGGAGGGTGGCCTCCGGCGTGGACCCTTTTCTCGTCGAGGCGCTCGACAACCCTCGCCATCGCCTCGTGGGTACGTACGTGTTCACCTAACTCTTCTCCGGCTCTCTACCCATCTCGCGCGGCTAGGGTTTCGGTGTCGCGGGGCGATTTCTGCGTGGATGTGTTGTTTGCGGTGGGTTCGTGTGGATGGGTGGTGGGATGTGCGTACGGATTCGTGTTCTACTACTAGGGTTTTGCTTCGTTGTGTATTCTAGGTGTGGAATTGGGGATTGGGAGCCCGTGTGGTCCGAGGTAGCTCGGAGGGATGAAATAATTGATGTCCCGGAATTCCTGCTAAATTTAGTCGAATTTCGCCGATATGCCTTATCTCTTAAGCTTGTAGCGTGGTGGCTTGTTTAATTTCCTTGCTGCTACAGTGCTACCTGCTTGCTGGTTATGCTGCTGCTGTACATAAGAGCGAGGGAACAATACTAATGCATACAGCAGTTTTGTTCTAGTTGATATTGGTTTTGAGTATGCCGATAATGATGAACGGATGCATGTCTATTGTCGCCTACGGCTTTAATCGATGGGGGTCACACTGATTTTTTTTAGTAATTGTTGTGGGATACTGGTACTGTGCTAGAAGGAGGAAAGGGATGGTCACTTGTGAATCGGGGATGTATAAATATATGACTGGTATTGAGCTTAGGTTATAGGTTCGATCAAACATAATTTGAAATTCATCATTTTGTAGGTATGAATGACTTTCTGTTAGCTGAATGGATGTGCTTGAACAGTTGAACCTGTTAAAACTCTTGGGTGGTGAAAGACAAGTTGTAGTTTATGGCCATCGTTCTGCTAGTGTCATGCAACTGAACTTGTAATGTCATGTCAGGCTTTGAAGTGTCAATTTCTCTGAACAATATATGAATGGTAACTTAGGGCCTGTTTGTTTCGGATTCTAGGCAAGCTAGCTACTTCTAGTAGCCAAAAGTTCTCCCAAATAGTCCAGCTTTTGGGCCAGCTACTGAGAATCTGAAAATCTGGGAAGACACAATTGTACTGGGACCGAGTAGCTGCAATAGCCGAGCTTCTCACAGATTCTTCGGGCTAATGCTACTTAGAGTTGAAGTTATTTACCCGCAAATGCCACTGGATAAAACTCCCCCCGGCCCCCACCCCCCGGCCCCCCTCCCCAGATCCCCCCGCACCCCGTCGCCCCGTAGCCCCCTCCCCCGCCGTCGGTCCCCTCGTACCCCTCCTCCCCCCGCCGCCCCCTCCCCAGATCCCCCCGCCGCCCCTCCCCCTCCCCAGATCCCCCCGCCCCCCGCTGCCCCATCGCCCCCTCCCCCGCCGCCCCCCTCGTACCCCTCCTCCTCCCGCCGCCCCCTCCCCCTCCCAATCCCCTGCCGCCGCCCCCCTCCTACCCCTCCTCCCCCGCCGCCCCCTCCCCAGATCCCCGCCGCCGCCTCCCTCCTACCCCTCCTCCCCCACGCCTCCCTCCTCCCCCCTCCCCGCCGCCGCCCACCCCGGCGCCCCCTCCCCAGATCCCCCGCCGTCCATGCGTTCCATCAAGAAAAATCATTTTTAATTGTTTTCCTTGCCTAATTGCTAGTATATATTTGCGATTTGCAAAACTTTTGCACTGTGAGAATTTGTGCTTGAATGGATTCAGTCTAATTACTGCAAATCTGCAGTACAAATTAGCTTCTAGACTTCTAGTAGTGTTGTTGTTATAATTGGCATCCCATACACGCGCAGGCGGCGCACGCAGGGAGGAACCCAAACCGGGCATTAGGAAACCCTAGTCCTAAATCTATCTGTATTAGGATTATTTCCCTTAGCCGTAACAGAGTAGGATTGAGATTTGCTTTGTAAGGGGAGGATATATACTCTCCAAACTGCGATGGAAATAAACAAGCAAGGCAACAATCGTTGCAGGGCTCACCTGGAAGTCCTCTTCCTCTGCTCTCGCGCGTCCGCTGCTTGATCTCCCACGGCGCCCTCACGCCGCCTAGGGTTACAGCCGCGCCGCCAGGGCGTCGCCCACCGATACCCCCTCCGGAGCCTCCGCCTTGCCCTGGGTTCTTCCAATCTGGTATCAGAGATGCCAGGAGAGGAGGGCGGCAAGCAACCGAAGGGACCGCCGCCGCCGCCGGCCGATCCAATCGCCAAGGCTCTGGCCGAGCTCTCCCAGCAGATGGCGACCCTCAACGCGCGCATGGAGGCTCTGGAGTCCCGGCCGGCTGCGCCTGCTACCGCCGCCTCCACCGCCAATCCCCCATCCGCCCTCCCAACCGCCACCTCTCTGCCGATTCCCCTTCATCAGCTTTAGTTGCCCCACTCGCCGTCGCCGATTCCCCCGTTTTCCTCTGGACCGGAGCTCCCGATGCGTCTGGGTCATCCGCAGCTTATAAGGCCATCTGGTTCGACCGGGTCGGAAATAGGATCCGGCGGTACCGGTTCCGGTCTGGGCGCTCCTCGCTTCCACAAGCTTGACTTTCCCACCTTCGACGGCAAGGAGGACCCCCTCAATTGGCTCAACAAGTGCGATCAATTCTTCCGTGGTCAGCGCACCATGGCCTCCGATCGCGTATGGCTCGCCTCGTACCATCTCACGGGCGCCGCCCAGACATGGTACTACGCCTTGGAACAGGACGAGGGGATGCCTTCCTGGGAGCGCTTCAAGGAGTTGTGCCACCTCCGCTTCGGGCCGCCAATTTGCGCAAATCGCCTGGCGGAACTCGCACGGCTGCCGTTCCTCTCCACGGTCCAGGACTACCAAGAGCGCTTCAATGCGCTTCTTTGTCATGCACCGCAAGTGACGCCAATCCAGAAGGTGGAGCTGTTCACCGGCGGCCTACCTGAGCATATCAGGATCGACGTCGAACTACGTGAACCGGGTGATCTACAGACGGCAATGCACCTTGCGCGGGCATGAGCGCCGCGCCGAGACGACACCACCAGCATCGCTGCCACGGCCGCCCCGCCCCCTCCAGCGTCCACCGCTGGCCCTTCCTACGCCGCAGCGGGCCGCCGCCACGCCCTCGGCCGCACCAACCCTGATGCCACCGACTTCGCCTGCGGCCGCGGCATTGCCGGCCGCACCACGCCCGTTCCGCCGCCTCTCCCCGGCCGAGTTGACCGACCGACGCCGGCTGGGACTCTGCTACAACTGCGATGAGCAGTACGTCCGCGGCCACAAGTGCCAGCGGCTGTTCTTCATTGAGGTAACCGATTATCTGGACGACGATACGGCCGACGACGCAGGAGGTGCGGCAGTGGACGAGGCCGCGTCTGACTTGCCGGTGGTATCCCTTCATGCGATCGCCGGCATCCGCACGGAGGACACCATGCATCTCCACGTCAATATCCACGGCCACCAGCTTCTGGCGTTGCTTGACTCCGGCTCCACCCACAATTTCATCAACGCCGAGGCCCTGCGCCGACTCCATCTGGTGACATCGGACAGCGCCAATATGCGCGTGGCAGTGGCCAATGGCGACCGGGTTCCCTGCAAGGGTGTGGCCCGCAATGTCGCCATGAGTATCGGCCCCGAGGACTTCTCCATCAGCTGCTACGGCATCAATCTGGGCGGCTTCGACCTCGTCCTCGGTGTCGACTTCCTCCGAACCTTGGGACCCATTCTTTGGGATTTCGAGGACCTCTGCATGGCATTTTGGAGGGGCGACAGGCGAGTGTTCTGGAAGGGCCTTGGCTCCCCCCGCGATGACATCCCACAGCCGGCCCTTCGCGCCATAACCGGAACGCCGCCGCAACCCCTCTTGGATCACCTTCTGCACCAATACAGCATGGTTTTCGAGGAACCAAGGGGCCTTCCACCGGCACGACCCTACGACCATCGCATCCACCTCCTGCCGGGCACCGCGCCGGTGGCCGTCCGCCCCTACCGCTACCCTCAACTGCAGAAGGACGAGCTGGAACGCCAGTGTGCCACCATGCTGGAGCAGGGCATCATCCGGCCGAGCACCTCGCCGTTCTCCGCGCCGGTGCTCTTGGTCAAGAAGGCGGACAACTCCTGGCGGTTCTGCATCGACTACCGTGCGCTGAATGACAAGACCTCCAAAGATAAGTTCCCAATACCGGTGGTTGACGAGCTCCTCGATGAGCTCCATGGCGCCCGGTACTTCACCAAGCTGGACCTCCGTTCCGGCTACCACCAGGTGCGTATGCACCCGGACGACATCGAGAAGACGGCTTTCCGCACCCACCACGGCCACTTCGAGTTCCTCGTTATGCCCTTCGGCCTGTCCAATGCGCCGGCTACGTTCCAGGCCCTTATGAACGACGTCCTCCGTCCCTTCCTCCGAAGGTTCGTACTCGTGTTCTTCGATGACATACTCATCTACAGTTCGTCGTGGTCCGAGCATTTGCAGCATGTCCGCCTCGTCTTCGACGCGCTCCGCGCCCACTCCTTGCACCTCAAGCGCTCCAAGTGCTCGTTCGGGGCGTCTTCGGTCGCCTACCTCGGCCATGTCATCTCCGCTGACGGCGTCGCCATGGACAGCGACAAGGTGGCCGCCGTCGCCTCCTGGCCGGTGCCCCGCTCGACCCGGGGTTTGCGCGGGTTCCTGGGCCTCGCTGGTTACTACCGGAAGTTCATCCGGGACTTCGGCACAATAGCGGCACCGCTGACAAAGCTCCTGCGCAAGGATGCTTTCTCCTGGTCAGCCGAGGCCGCGGCAGCATTCCAGGCGCTGAAGCACGCCCTGACGACGGGACCGGTCCTGCAGATGCCTGTCTTTGACCAGCTGTTCATCGTCGACTGCGACGCCTCGGGTGCTGGCTTTGGCGCTGTCCTCCACCAGGACGCCGGAGCCCTCGCATTCTTCAGCCGGCCGTTTGCTGCCCGCCATCTCAAATTGGCGGCATACGAGCGGGAGCTCATAGGCCTCGTGCAGGCCGTACGACACTGGCGTCCGTACCTATGGGGACGCCGCTTCCTCATCCGCACCGACCACTTCAGCCTCAAGTTTCTGCTGGACCAGCGCCTCTCGACAATTCCGCAGCACCAGTGGATTAGCAAGCTGTTCGGCTTCGATTTCACAGTGGAATATCGTCCCGGGCGCCTCAACACGGTGGCAGACGCCCTCTCACGCCGCGACTCGAACTCAGCCGCACTCCATACTATCTCGGGGCCCTCCTTCCACCTCTTCGACGAGATCCGAGCCGCGACGGCCACCGACGAAGAGGCGCGCGGGCTCCGCCAGCAGCTCCAGGACGGCGCCATTGGGGAGCCGTGGCGCACGGCCGACGGGCTCCTGCTCTACGGCTCGCGCATCTTCGTGCCAGCACAGCACGACTTGCGCAACCAGGTGCTCTCTCTGGCTCATGCGGCCAGCCACGAAGGCACCCAGAAGACACTCCAACGAATGAGGGCGGATTTCTACATTCCCGGCGACAGGGCGCTTGTGCGGGACTACGTACGCTCCTGCCTCACTTGCCAGCGCAACAAGACGGAGACCCTGCAGCCGGCTGGCCTCTTGCAGCCCCTCGACGTCCCATCCCTAGTGTGGGCTGACATCTCGATGGACTTCGTCGAGGGTTTGCCAAAGGTACACGGGAAGTCCGTGATCCTCACCGTCGTCGACCGCTTCTCCAAGTACGCTCACTTCATCGCGCTCGGCCACCCATACTCCGCCACTTCCGTCGCCAGGGCCTTCTTCGATGAGATCGTCCGCCTCCACGGTTTTCCCACCTCCATCGTCAGCGATCGCGACCCAGTCTTCACCGGCCACATGTGGCGCGACCTCTTCAAGATGGCGGGCGTCAAACTTCGTATGAGCACGGCCTTTCACCCTCAGACAGACGGCCAGTCCGAGGTCGTCAACAAGGTCATCGCCATGTACCTACGCTGTGTCACGGGTGATCGGCCTCGCGCATGGGTCGACTGGTTGCCGTGGGCGGAGTATTGCTACAATACTTCGTTCCACACCACGCTGCGCACCACTCCATTCCAGGTGGTCTACGGTCGCCCTCCTCCGCCACTACTGCCGTACACGGCCGGAGCCGCCAGGACTGACACGGTGGACGTTCTCCTGCGCAACCGTGATGACTTTCTTGCGGCGGTTCGCGAACGCCTCCTCCAAGCACAGCAGTATGCCAAGCGCTACTACGACGCCCACCACCGCGATTTGGAGTTTGCGGTGGGCGACTGGGTGTGGTTGCGTCTGCTACACCGACCGGCACAAACATTGGAACCACGGCCCAAGGGAAAGCTTGGACCGCGTAAGACAAAAACCTAGAGGCACTTCAATTTTGGGTATCTCACATAATTTTCTAGGTTATAATACCCTATTTGCAGTTTCTAAACAAAAAAAAAAAGATCCTCTGATGGTGCACATCCTGACCTTCGGGTCTCTAAACTGGGAGTTCATACTTTTCTGTTATCTCTAGTAATTTTGTTATTCTTTATTGCTTTCCTCAATGTTTAATAATGCTATCCTTAAAAATTATCATCGTCGTGCAACCAGCCAGCTTCTCCCACAACAACCAACTTGAATAAATAAGAAACAACATCATCAAATTAGTAGTTTTACATATATAAAACCATGCTGCACACTGACATAAAAATAAAGGTACCATTAATATGAAAAGAAACTTCCAAGACCAACATATGTGCTAGCAAATAATTTGATCAAATAACATTACCTGATCAAGTCTGTAGTACCCAAGATTGTCAGTTACAGCTCTCAATTGACCATCAACTATAACATTGGCACCTTCCACACCAGCACCATAACCATCAACAACACGCCCACCAACAGAAAACCCAGTAACCTAGTAAGAGCATCTCCAACAGTATGAGCTAGTTACTAGCTCTAAGACAACTTCTCCAATAGTACTAACTTTTAGCACATAGCTCATAACATAAATAGCCTCACATGACACTCTCACATAATCTTGGAGTGTGTGTATGAGACTAGCTCTTGATCAAGAGATAGCTTTTCTCTCTCTTCTATTAAAATATGAAATAATATGCTTAGAGCTAGCTCATAAGTCACTATTGGAGATGCTCTAAGATATATATGAGGAATTGCTAGTTGGTTAGTGGAGATCAGGTGCACAGATCAGGAGGAAGTGAACTACCGAAATCAAATGTGTGAGAACATTGTCCACAAACAAAAAAAGAACATATAAGAACATATAAGTTTGTGTGGGTAATGGATTAAAACAAACCCTATAATATGAGATTTAGGATCAATGTTTTTCAGCTTTATTTAGGCCTAGCACCTTTTGCCTGTCCTAATCCGTGTTTGGTTGTGAGGGGCGTGATTTGGTGCCTCCTGCCTTGAGCAGAAAGGCGCATGCCTCACAAAAACAAACCCTATAATATGAGATTTAGGATCAATGTTTTTCAGCTTTATTTATGCCTAGCACTTTTTGCGTGTCCTAATCCGTGTTTGGCTGTGAGGAGTGTGATTTGGCGCCTCCTGCCTTGAGCAGAAAGGCACACGCCTCACCTAAGGCACTGCACCTGTGTAGCGTAAGGTGCTTTGCCTCGCTGTGTCTCACCCAAGTGCCTAGGCATGCACCTTTTGCATCCCTGACAGTTCCGAGTATATCTGCATCAAACAACAAGTTATGCTAGTGCTGCAATATCAGTTTATTATGCACTGAGCGAGTGAGCGTATAAATTTACCTGAAATTGTAACACGGAAGTCGAGTATTTGACTCTTTTAAAGGTCCTACTTGCACATTGTTGTTTAGTTTTTTTATATCATTTTCTCAAATGGTATTTGCAATAAGGAAAGTGAATAACTGACTGGGTGATCCTCACCTGAAAATATTTTGCCATGGGAGCTGACTGGGTGGTGTAACTAATGGAATAACTAATTTTGTGTTGTAAAACGGTTATTGTAATAGGGTGGAACTTCTGTTATAAGTATGCTATTGGATTTTGATTTATGGAGTCAATTTCCGGTTTTTAAGATGTTTACTGGTTGATACTAGTCAGATCCATTTATAATTGTTTTGTTTCTACAAATTAGGCTGCACTTTTTTTTTTGTGATTCAGTTATTCTGCAATTGTTTTTGTTGATTTGTTTTTTTGTTTTATTACACTAGTCATCAACCCGTGCATCTACACGGGCTAGCTATATGTTCCAAAATTTTAAAGTTTGGATTGCCAAATTCAAACATTTAGTTCTTTAGTTCGCACGCATATATATATAGGAAGCCTCTTTTCTACACCCGGGTGTAATTACACCCTATATCGTATCTCGCAATGTAGGGAGTATCTCGCGTAACGGAGGGTATGTACGTGTAGTATACGAGTATTTAAGACCATCTAGGTGGTATGAATAATTTTTCAGAGCTGGTATGTACATTTTTCAACATACTCCTTTTTATGCGCGTATATGAGGGTATTTACAAAATACGCTAAAAACTATGAACTTCTTTACAAGTTTTTCGTGTGGTTCACATTGGAGTATCTTATAATTAGTATACAAACATACCTAAAGTGATAAAGGAGTATTTCAAGTTTGTTTAGATGGTATATTAGAGGTGGGTGTAATTACACCCGGGTGTAAAAGGTATTTTTCCTATATATATATATATATATATATATATATATATATATATATATATATATATATATATATATATATATATATATATATATATATATATATAAAATTCTCTAGCGTCATTTTTTTACCTTTGTAGATTTGTTAATTCTGAGTTAAAAATTTCTTATCTACTCACTCTTTTCTGTTTTCAATTATATTTTGGCTTTCCACGATCTTTGAGTTGTGACTTACACTAATACGAAGTAATTATAATATTATGAAAGGTAGTTTAAATGATAAATCTAGTCATATAGTTTTCATATAGATAATATTGATAAGTTGTGATTTTATACTAATATGAAGTAAGTAATTATAATATTATGAAAGTAGTTTTGATGATAAATCTAGTGATACAATTTTTTTAATGATAAATCTAGTTATATAGTTTTCATATAGATAATATTGATAAGTTGTGACTTTATACTAATATGAAGTAAGTAATTATAATATTATGAAAGTAGTTTTGATGATAAATCTAGTGATATAATTTTCATATAGATAATATAGATAGTTTTAAACATACCAATGGTCAAAATATTCTAAAGTTTGACAGCCTTGATAGAAAAATGCCATTTATAAAAGAACGGAAGGAATCGTTTTATTTAATCAAAATATGTAGTTCAAATGTAACATGTGGACTTTAGAAAAAATGTCTCAAATCTCTACAGGCATGTACAATGTAGGTGCTTGGAGAGGTGCTTAGCAAAAGAAAACTGTTTTTTCTTGCCAGTAAAATGTCATTTAGAAAAGAACGGAGGGAATAATTTTATTTAATCAAAATATATAGTTCAAATGTAACATGTGAACTTTAGGAAAATGTGTCAATCTCTACGAGCATGTACAATGTAGGTGCTTTGAGAGGTGCTTAGCAAAAAAAAAACTCTGTTTTTTCTTGCCACATAGGACATATAAGGTGCTTATTATGCAGCATGGATGCTTGAGTAGGATGCTTTGTACATAACTACCTCTATTTTTTAAAAACCTATAACTATCTCTAATTAATAGATAAATACAACTATCTAAGCATCTGCGAGAGGTGCTTACATTAGAGGAGATGACTATTACATGAGTAATTTGGCTATATGCTCTCTCTTCAAGCATCCATGCAAAAGTGTTTGGCATTACACGTGCCTTAATTGGAGAGTTACTAGGTTAACTAGTAGTGTGCCCGTGCTAACGCTACGGTAAAATACAAAACAAGATAAAATTTGTAAAAAATAAAACGAACAATCAGATTCATTAAGATTCATGTCTCATATATTGTATAACCAAATATTTTTATCACATAATGAATGTCACATAACGACTGATCTTTTGAGGAGGCGACAACATTATTGGACACAAGAAGAACTGAAATTTTGGCATTCAGTTTTAGGAATACACTAAAGGCTCTGGTTCTAATTAGCAGCCTCCACATGGTTTCAATGAAACACGGACAAAATGTTCTAGAACAACTAATTTCATGCTTTTTTTAGCAGATGCTAAATTTGGTAACATATGGATAGTGTCTGTTTTTCTGAACTATATAATACTAATTCAGATTGTGAATGTGACAAATGACTCAAATAACATTGCAGCATGTCCAAAGTCATGGTGAAGAAAAAGTACCATTCATAAAAGGACCGTAAAATCAGTGACATTGGTATAGCAATTAGCCATTAAATGTACCTTTATTGGGGCTACATGTATTCTTCCAATTATCTCTGATTGACCAACTCCAATAGCAACCCCTTTGTAACGCTGATCAAGTAGCCTCAACAACCTGACATATGATAGTCCTATATAAGATTGGATGTATTTATAATTTGCAAAATATGGCACGGTGTACATTTCAGTCGAGTGTCAAGAGATAATGATTTATTTTCTCCTATTTGATAAAATCATAAAATTCTGCTTTACTTAAACTAAGCTATTTAATATTTCTTCCTTTTCATGCAGAATTATCAAATAAACTGCAGTATTACAGATATGAAAGGCTAAACAGTTCCAATCTACCAACATCTTATTTTATAATCATACCCGCAACGTTCAGCATGCTTTTTGATATGATAGTTGACTGTGCTCCACTGTCCACAAAGGCCTGGAGATGAAAGGAAAGTTAAGACCATATATATCCAAAACCAAAACAATCAGCGGGAAGCAATCAAACATTGCATAAAACCCATTTATTGCAAATTATCCTAGAAAGAGAACACATAGCAAGGGGAAAAAAACTTTGTGCAAAACATCATTGGGGTAGATAGTACCGTTCCCAAGAACAAAATTTAGATTCGGTTATTATTATTTTGCCAGGAATTATGCAATAGACATTGATACTCGATAGGAGTTTCCAACAAAGTATATACAAGTTCTCCTATGATTAGGAAATAAGAAAATGTTGTTTTAAGTACAGACAATGCTCAGTTGTTCACCACGTTGATTATATAGGAATAGATACATGAACTAATTTAATACCTTCAATGGTATTCCATTGACTTCCATATCCACATACAGCATAACCTGAAATCAGAATGCTGATTGATTAACAAGGACTACAAAACATAGCACATGAATAGGAGCATACTCAGTGTACAACATACCACTCGAGCAAATGCTTCAGGATTATGCTCTAAGGCAGCCTCCCAGTTTTCATCAATGCTTTTCTGAATATCACAATTGACAAGTAATCAGAATATCAGCTGTCTAACTGAATAAATTCTAAAGAGGTGAACAGGAAAAATGTATAAATCACAGTGAAGACAGAACAAAGCTTTTGACATGCTCATAACATTATATTAAAAAAATGTCATGGTAACAATTCAATATTATCCAACCGTGACAGCTAGCAGAAGTTATATGCCCAAACATAGAAATTCCTCTTTTGGGCTCACCATCCTGCTTCTCCATTGTTTTAGCTCACTTGTTTATTCCTATTTTTGTAATACACATTCTTTAGGTCTCCTTAATCAATAGTTGGTCATGCAATGATGTTTATGATATTTGATATTTCACATTAGCTAGTGATATATGAAAAGAAACATTGTCATAAATGGTCAACAGGTGTTATCCTGACAAAATTGATGCATACCTGCCGAATTGCAGCTTCAATTTTCTTCTGAGCTTCAACATCAAAAGGATCAGCATACATTAAAGCCTGAAAAAATCATGTTATTAATGACTTGGCCTACTATTATTAAACAAGTTAGCAAAACAGCACAGCCAAGAAAGGGAACATGAATTACCAAGTATCAAGCCTCAAGGTGGTGAAATAGATCTAAGAGAACTTGCAAAATGTAACATTTTACAACATATTGGTACACGTGGAATAGCATAGAGATATATTTTTATAACTGCATGGAGTGATTTGTTGGATATGAAACGGCAGAACAGAAGAAACATATCGATGCCAATTTGTATACAGAAATAATGCAGGAACAACCCACATTCTCAGCTTTCATTTCAAAAAGACATGTTGCATAGAAAATAAAATTTAGCAAGGAGATCCTCACAAGCTGTTCTTCTTGTTTGCGTTTTAGTTCTAGTCTTTGTTGGTGGCGTGACCGCAAGGTATTTTGAAACTCATTGATGTCATCGCCAAGAATTGCTTGTGCTAATGTAGGGTCATTCTGCAAATCAAGAAGATACCAGTTTTTCAACAAAAGAAATTAACATATTTTCTGCAAGTAACATCTGAGCACTATAAAGTATAAACTGACCAATATTGATAAATAATGAATCTATCAGCAAAGTTTACCTGAAGGAGCTGTGCCATTAGTTGTGAATCACCTCGAATATGTTGTTGGAAAGCTTGAGGATTCACAGCAGATCCATCAGGATTTAACCTTATAACATCTTGAGATGCCCTGAAATTTTCAGCACGGACAATAAACTCGAGGAAGCATTGGTACATTAGTGACATCAAGATTCATGAGATTAGTTAAGCTAAGAAAAGATATATACTTTGGTGACATCAAGATTGATGACATTAGTTAAGCTGAAGATATAGCATCTCTATGCTACCTCTGACTTCTGAGTTGTGTTCAAGATACACCAAAAAGCAAACTGAAAGGTGACAAGCAACAACTACAAAAACCAAACCATCTAGATATGCCAAAAAAAGAGTAACAAAGCGTTACTTGTAACAACCTAAAATCTTTTCTTGTGCTAAGAAAGAAATCGATGGATAACTCTACGGAAAGTAGTTGCCAGTAAGAACAGAAAGCATCAAATCACCATAAGTGAACTGGCAGGGGTTTCAACCTCTCAAGAAATTTGTTCAAAAATCGACAACTATACGTAAATAGAGTAATAATCAGAGGAGCGCCAGCAAGCAGACCTATCATTGGAGGAAGAAACCATCATCACAAGGTCGCCATCGCGGACTCCGACGGCGCTAAGTTTCTCCGAGTTCTGCATCTCCTTGCCATTGAAGTGAAGCTGCTGCTGCCGCAGCGGCACTCGGGTCTGGCCACACACACCCAAAACCTAGGGAGAGGAGGCGCGGGGGAGCGGCGGGAGCGGAGATCGGGGAGGATGGGGGGAGCGGAGGTGCGGGGGAGCGGAGACGCGGGGAAGGTGAGGGAGCGGAGGCGCGGGGGAGCGGCGGGAGCGGAGGCGCGGGGGAGGCGCGGGGGAGGATGGGGGGAGGCACGGTGGAGGATGGGGGAGGCGGAGGGAGGGGAGGCACGGGGGAGGATGGGGGAGGCGGAGGGAGGGGAGGCGTGGGGGAGGAGGGGGGAGGCGCGGGGGAGGCGGAGGGAGCGGAGGAGGCGCGGGGGAGGCGGAGGGAGGGGGGAGCACAGGTCTAGGTTAAATGATGTGCATGATCCAAATGATTTTAGCCTTAGGATCTTCAATGAGTAAGAGAACAAGGTTTGAGGAGAGATCCAGGCCATTCATTCGTATGAAGTTGGATTACTTTGGTACACAAATCTGGGTGGACTTAGATTAGGCATGACTGTGGGGGTGGTTGAGGGGGTGGATTTAATAAAGAAATTTTGGTGTATTATAGAGTAGGGTAGATGGATTAGACCTTTTTTCTTCTATGATTAATGTGGATTTGACTCACTTGGCACATGTTTTGTTTTATATCTACCACATGTACACATGAGATATATTGCTAGATGGTTGATGATTCACCACATGAACGTTGGTGCAAGAGTATGTAACTAATTATTCTCTCACAAGATACATTACTACATGTATATTTTATTTTTATTCCAAATTTTAGCTATTTGCTAATTTTTTATTCGAAATTCCAATTTTTATTGTACTTGACATGAACTCTTTCTTTTAATCTGAGTTGCTATAACTCACGTCACTGTTCAAGAAGGCGGCCTGGGCGGCCGCCTAGGCGCTGGGTGGCAGGGTGCCGCCCGGCCTTGGCCCCTAGTCGGGTGGCTGGGCGGCGAGGCGGTCCAAGGTAGGGCCAGGCAGCCTAGGCGCGGCGGATCGGGCGGCGCAGAGGGAGCGGTGATGGGGGAAAAGAGTTACCGCACATGAGGCCGCCGCCGTCGTCGACTCGCTGGATTCCGCATCACCATCTTCCCTCCGGACGTCCGCCATATTCTCTGCCTCGCCTCCCCTCCTGTGGGAACATCTTCCCCCTGCCCGTCCGCCGCCGGATCCGGACCCGCGCCAAATACCGCCGCTGTCGTCGCCGGATCCGGACTCCCCGCGCCTGATACCGCCGCCGCTGGATCCAGACTCCCCGCGCCAGATCCCGCCGCCGCCGCTGGTAAGGGAGATGTTTGGTGGCGGGGGAGGCGCGCGGAGGGGGTGACGCGGAAGGGGCAGTGGGGAGGGAGCAGCGGGGATGGGGCGGCGCGGAGCCGCAGAGGGAGCAGCGTAGAGGGAGCGGCGCGTGAGAGGCATCGGGTTGGGGTTAGGGTTAGCGGTCGCGCCGGTCGGTTGGATAGGTATAGGCGGCGGGGTCGGGTGGTTGGGTTTTTTTTATTTAGTCCTCCAGTTTTTAAAAATTACGAATAGGTTTTTTCTCAATAGATTTTTTTCAATCTAGACCTCCCTAAATATATATATTAGGCAAATCCTAGGATCTTAATTTCTAAAATTTGCTGAATTGGACACTTGAATCTTGGTAACACTGATCATTGTTGCTCAAGCTAACAATTTTCTTCATCTAAACAACAAATATATATACACGATTGTTTATTTTTACCTACTATCTTTATTTTTAATTCGGCCGCCTAGGCCCCCTAGGCGCTAGGCCCCACCTCGCCTAGCGCCTTCTTGAACATTGACTCACGTTCACAAGATTGATGGCCTCGGAGTACCTAAGTAGTATAGATATTGATATATTTAATTTTTATTCCAAAATTTAGCCATTTAGGGATTTTATTTTGAAATTCAGGTGGAAATCAAATTGCTTATATTTGATTTTGACTCTTTTCTTTTAATATAACTATATAAGCCGTTATAACTCCAATATGCAACCTCGGAATGCCTAATTAGTATAGATATATTTAATTTTATTCCAATTTTTTACCCTGTTCTTTTTGGCTTTTCAGCGGCTTTTGGTTTCTCGCTACAATCACTATTTATTAGACTAATAAGCCGCAGCCCAAAAAATAGACCATTTAGCCATTTAGGGTACTTGGAATTCATAAATAAGTAAAATTGCTAATTTTCCTTTTATTTTATTCCGAATTTCAGTTATTTTTATATTGTACTTTATATCAACTCTTTCTTTTAATATAAGCAGTCATAATTGGTGTCCGTTAGGTGGACGGCTAGATTTTTTTATCGTATTTGATATGGAGACTCTTTCTTTTAATCTAAGCCATTACAACTCAGTCTACCAGATAGATGGTTAGATATTTTTCTTTTCCTGATTAACGTGGGAATTTTCTCGGGGCGCCTAATTAGTATAGATATATATCGATGCAATTACCAATATTCAGGAGAAATTATTCAAGAGCAAGAAATATATAAGAGTATATGATACAGAGGATAAATTAGGGAGTCCATGATGCTAGCTTCTAAGTCTCTATATACGTACGTTAATAGAGATGGCGTGCGATTATTTTCCCTAGAGTCCAATTGGGTCTCAGCATACCTGGCTGCATCACATTATTTTCTTCTAGTTTGATCCGGTTTTGTGTCCCTGTGTCGTATCCTCTTGTGTCATGAATATTTTTCCCGAGCTACATACATGAGAAGGTATATACTTGTGTGCATACGTACAATTGTTTGAATCAGACTCCATCTTGGCATCTACCCTGAGCTTGTTGCCTCACAGAGTACTTTTACCTATTCTTAATCTATCCCGGAATTTAATAGCCTGGATGGGTACACTAACTGCAATATGTAATCCTAGCCTTAGACTATACCAACTTAAAAACTTAGATGGTTGAGATTTTCTCTTTTTCCCGATTAATGTGAGAATTTTAAGTATTTTTTCTTTCCTTTGATTAATGTGGTAATTTCTAGCTTTTTTACTCCTAGGATTAATTTTTTGGGGGGGGGGGGGGGGGCTCCTGGAGGAGCCTCCAATTAGTATAGATATATTAAAAACTTAGATGGTTGAGATTTTCTCTTTTTCTCCATTAATGTGAGAATTTTAAGTATTTACTCTTTTCTTCGATTAATGCGGTAATTTCTAGCTTTTTTACTTCTAGGATTAATATGGGGGCTCCTAGAGGAGCCTCCAACTCTTCATCTTTAGTCTTTTATTGCTGCATAATCATTTTCGGTTCTCTTGTACTACAGTTTTACGGATGGAATTGGATATACAGAAATTCTTGCAGAATCCTCAACTGCATGAATTTGAATTCCAGCACTTTCCAACTTCTTACCTCCGCTGTGCTGCTCATCGTGTTGCACAACATTATGGTTTAGAGACTACAGTAGCAGATAACTTAGTAGATGGTTCGGTTAGCAGGATAGTTGCAAGAAAAACATCTGAAAGCAAATATCCAGTTATTGCTTTATCAGAACTTCCCAGCAAACAAGCAAGAAATGACCATGAGGCAGCAGAGAAGCTTAAGTTTGTCATTTGTCAAAGGCCCAAAGCATCGCAAAATGATGCAGCTGGTGCTGGAGCCAAGAATGGTGCGGTAAAAACTGTTGAAGAGAGGATAGAGGAATATAATAAAGCACGGGCACGCATTTTCGTTGGTTCCATTCCGGCAGATATTGAAGACATAAGTGATTTGGGAGCTTTGTCCATTGGCAGAGATGAAGTAGTGAATGTTGAGCTTTCTGTTGATGAGAACAAGGTCAGCAAAATGAACAGCCGTTCCAGGGTTGCTGTTTTTAAGGATGCCGAAAAAGATCGTAGTGATCCTGACTATGATCGTAACTACAAAAGGTTAGCATATTCATCTGTTAAATTCTGATTGCCACCAGTGGATCTTAATGATGAGACTACGAAGCAGTAATGTTTTACTTTTGCAGGTATGTTAGAGGTCCGGTGCCTGACTTCAGTGTGAGCCCAGGTGGCTTCAATTTTGTTGTGCCTCAGTTTATGCATTATGGTGTTGGTTATGTGCAGTCTGCTAGCATGTCGAGAAACCAACCTACTGTGTACTTTGGTCAACCGGATTTATCTATGGGATCCTCTTCTGGAACTGCTGTTTACCCACAGTGGCCTACCCCAGCAATGATGTATCCCCATTGCTATGACAATCTTGGCCATATGGTTTCTCAGGTGAGCCTGTCACTGGATTCTGACCTTGCCCATCATTTGTAAGTTTCAGTACTTTCTTAAGGATAATTTCCATGTTAAAATGTGCCTTGCTATTTGGATATATTCTGTCAACGCATTTTCTAATTTTGCAAGAGTAGCACAATTTGGTATGAATTATCCGTTTCGGTTTCATTCGTTTTGGATGGCATCTTTCTGAAGGACCATGATATGCTGTTTGTGTTGCAGGTTCCGGTGTACCAGTCCTTCAACCATGGCTAGGAGATTCTCTACTTGCTGGAATCTTTGGAACAAAATTTGTTAGAACTTCTGTGTTGTCACATGTTTTGAATGAGTCTATTTTGGAGTCGAACTTTTCCTACTATGGAACTATTGTGTAGCGTCGAAGGTAGCTGTATAAGAATTCCTATTTCGATAAGACTAATTTACAAACAATGGTGCTTCTCTGGTGCTCTTCTACTCTCAGTAACTCAGCATCGATCCAGGGTTTCTAAAACAGCGTTGGACCGGGAAACGTTAGCTGGCTAGTTAACAGTACGAGCTCATGACTAGTTTAGCCTTTACCAGCGATAATTGGTTTTGTACCAGTCCGTACGCTGTTGCAATTTGCAAGGAACTATTACTCTGTGTTCCAGACTTTAGAAAGAAAGCATACGTTTTGGTTCCATTATCCATAGATAAATTGGTAACCTTTTAAAATGTAGATAAAACGGTAGACTTGCAAGCTCAATTTTTCTTTGGCCCCGATTATTAGCTTATGTCCAATTAGATGTAGATGTAAAATGATCCAAGTCATTGTCTCAAAGAAAAAAGAGAGAGGTCATGCAGATATCCACGGCATAATAGGACTGTTGCAGACTGAAAATCCAGCTGTCCAAACATTTCAGCTCTATATAAGCGAAATTGTTCAGGATGCTATTGTAAAATGTTGTCTGACAAAGGAAAAGGTCTGTATACCATAGGCCTGACGGATATTGGAATTTGAAAAGGAGGGCGAGGCGACAAAGGTTGAAAGCCCGCTCAAACCTTTTTCCAACCTTGATCTATTGCTCGGCTCTTGCCCCATAGTTTTAGACTAAGGTGTCCACGAAACGTCCATCAGGTCGGGCTCGTCTACCAGACTTCTACAGTGGCACTCATGCTCAGCCTGTAAACGAATCTGGTTTGTCAACATTAATAAAAGGCCAATTATTGTTTTTCTCGTTAATCTTGTTCATCATTTTTACCATCTTTTGATTACGGTAAGGTACTCCTCCAGTGACAGATAAATATTGTTTTAGGGTGCAGTCAAAATTTTAAATTTTAGACAACCGATACACACACATATAGTGATGACCCACATTTTTACCGTAGGGTAAAAATGCTAGTCAATGAATTATTACTCGTTTTAGCCGATAAAATATCGATCTAACGAATACTAAGTCTATCAAAGTGTTACATCAGAACAATAATTAGAAATAGTAAGTTACATATATTCATACAGCCACATAGGGCTAAAGTATCATACAACCTAGTTCCATGATGTTATTACAATACCAGTAGATAGTCCAGTTCAGCAAACTAATTATATAAGAGGGATGAGCACAAAATACAATACACTAATGGTACAATACCCTAAAGGTCGAGTTCGTGCCGCTACTAGAACTCTAGTCATCCCAATTCTCGTATAAGGTGTAACCCTCATACGGTTCTGACTTGGCACAATCTCCCTCGTATTTGTGGGGGAGCTCCTCTGCACAGGTCTCATCCCCTTCCACTGTCGATCCAGGCTGGCTATCCTCTAGATAAGGAAAATAATAGCAAGAATGAGTACGATGTACTTAGCAAGTGTATATAGCAACTATGCACTGTATGTTCCTGTCTATTGTTGTTCTCCTTTCTAGTTACCATGTTCATTTTCATCTTAACTGTATAGAAAATAAAGGTTTTTATGTTGAGAAAAAACATTTTGGATTACTATTTTAGAAGAACTACTAAACACTCGTATAACTAGCTAAAACCTCTATTGTGTAAGCTTGTATCACTTTATCCATAATCACTCTAATTCTGTTGGCTCATGGAACTTGACATTTCCTTAGATGCGATGCCCAAATTAGAGTACAAAACTTTTACCCTATCTCAGTATATATCTTCACCCAGCTATTCTCAATCGGCAAGCCTAGAGGGTATCTAATCCACAACCAAACCCGCCGAAAGCCTCATAATTGGTGGTTGGGGCGGTTCATTCACCCATACCCAACACTCCACTGCGTAATATATCGCCTTCGCATACCCTGCTTCTGGTATCTGACCAGTCCTAGGTTCTTGTGATCTGCATCCCCCACTTCTAGCCTATGTACCAGTTTTGGGTTCTTGCGGCTGTGGATTTCCCACTCCCGGTTCTGGTCCGGCTCTAGGTTCCTCCCCTAATTGATATTACCCATGTGGAGAATATAATAACTTTGATAGTGCTACTAATCCTGTCTTCCCTCACACGGAATAATGGTTGATACAAATAATACGGTCTACACATACGAGTGAAGTTTGTTAGTTACTTATATTCTATTTTTATGTAGAGGTCCCAACCTACCTCTCTGTTGCTTGCTATGGCAACCTCTGCCATCTTCTTAATTAACTCAATTGGTCAACTCTCCATCAATTGACTAATATCCCTTTTCTTTTCCTTCTTATAGCCTTTCTTCGATTTAAAACACTTTTCCTTTTCATGCAGTGTGATATAAGATTAATAAGAAAATACTGGCTTTATTAAATATATTTTGTACAATTGCTCAAAGGAGTGCTTGCCTGGGTCTATATGACAGCTCTGAGTCCCGGTGTCACTCTGAACTGATCCGCTTTCCAATCCCATTCTCTCTCTTGAAATTAGTATATGCGCTAATTTCAAAGTACCAATCCTAAAGCAAGTAATATGTGGTAGATACACGAGGAAGGTTACACGATAACGTCCTAAGAGCAAGTACAATAGTATAGCCAACTAGTAGCTATAACACTTGTCCATTTCATCTATAGCCTTTAAAAAAATAGTTCATACAATAAGGTAGTTATTACAATAACTTCTTGGCCCCACGTGTAAGAGAGTGAAATGCATATTTTTACGTGCTATAGCTAGCTGTAATTTAGTAGCCAGCTTCCTTCTCTCTCTTCCTTTCTCTCTCTGCCACGTAAGATTTTGTTGATATTATATTTGCTATAGCCTGCTGACTAAGCTTTATTGTACCTGCTCAGTCAGCAAAACTAAGTCCCACAAATAAAGCTTAGTCAGCAGGCTATAGCATATTGTTATGCTGACTAAGCAGGTACAATAAAGCTTAGTTTAGAATTACAAGCTGCAATATTATATTTGCTATAGCCTGCTGACTAAGCTTTAGAATTACTCCTTAGTCAGCTTCCTAAAGCAAGTAATTCTAAACTAAGAATTCTGTTAAAATAGGCATAACGGGAATTTTGGCAAGACCCACAAATGATACTACTTTATGGGTTATTACCATTATTTTTAATGGCCTTATGGATTATTAATGGATAATAACAATCAAAAGAGGACAACTCAACCGTCGTTGTACTCGATCCAAGCACGTACTCATCGACGCATCAGAAGCCCACCCAGATCGCGTCGATCCGACCCAAAACTCCAAACGCCAGTAACCTGCGTACGTGATCCCACTGTTCCGGCCGACGCCCTATGTGCCACAGCACATGCACGCTCGCGACAACAAAGACGAATAAAAAAAATGAAAAGAAAGCCCCGTTCGATCGGCCGAGGCGGTGCTGTCGAACAGGGCGCGGGACGCCGACGCCTCCCATGCAAATGCAATTGATCTTCGATGGCTAGCAGTGAACTCTCGCTTTCGCCTTTCGCCCCGGCCAAAACAGTGCTCTTGTCCTGCCCGAGAATTAATAGCTCTCGAATGCCGACGGCGCCCTGGGGGAACAGCGTTGGCCACGTGCTTCGCACGTGCTGCGTACGTGCTGGACAGTGACTGGGTCGGCCGGCATCGATCCGGCCTACGTGGTCATCATGATTGTGTGTACTTAACGCTGAAAGAGCCGTCGCACAAGTACACAGCCAGTGGAAGGAGTATTTTTCTTTTCATCCATGGCCGCCTATCTTCCAAACCAGCAATTCGATCATTGTATCGAGAACTAATAATTATCCATTTGGTGGTAGGATAAGCACCACTGGGTTTCCACGATTCTGTAAATCCGACTATTTTCTCCGGAGCTAAGGCCTACTTGGAACGCGAGGATTTCACCCGAACAGAACAATTTCACTATGATCTGACTGAATTCCCCAACCTAAATGGGGCCTTAAATTGCGCATAATTAAACAAGATATAAAGAAAAACACATGCGGTCATACAAAATCAGTAAAAAAAACACTGCTCAAAACACGAGAAAAATTATGAGCACCAGCCCTGTCTCTCTCTCTCCGCCAGCACCAGAGACCAAGAGATTCTGGGACACCAACCCTAGCCAGCCAGGGCATGCAACGCAAGCGCAAAGGCACCGCATCGCCATCACCTCCCCCTCCTCCAAACAGACGAAGAGTACACGGCACAGCACAGCACAGGACGACGCCTGCCGCTGCCGCGCGCTGTGGTCCAGGCAGGGGCACGAGTAGCTGCAGCGTTGGTGTGTGAGTGTGATCAGATCGCCCACAGCACAGGCGCGCCCCCTGTTCTTTTCTCCATATCTTTCCCATGGGGTGGATGGAAGCATCTTTCCTTGACAGCTAACGACTCGGGCACCAATCCAAGCAGATATGCATGGCCGTGGGGCCGGGGTCGGACTGACGGACGGGCGAGGCAAGAAAAGGACAGACTCAGATTCCGATCTCCCAGCCGCTCCAGCCACCACACCACCTCCGGTGGGGCCCACCACTCGAATGGCCCCCACTGCCTCTCTGTCTATCGCGGCCTGCTGCTGCTACCGATCCCGTTGGCATCGGCCATGCTTATCTGCACTCTGCACAGCTTGCGTGATTGTAGATGGTTTTCTTTTTCTGGTTTTTTCAAAACCTATCTACAAGTTGGCGGGTTTGTTAAAAATCCAAATTCGTCAAAAAAAAAGTCCACAAATTTCATATGGCTGTAAATCCACCTCCAAAAGCCGATTTACTCACTGAGTCTCATATATAGCATTTGTGTGGCAATCCTAGTAGACTGATCTTATAGACTATGAGCAGAGAAGAGATGCCAATGTAGAGTAGGGCGTCAGAGAATAAAGCGCCACGCAAGAGTGGGTGAACATAGGGACAAGGAAAAAAGATGATTAGGGTCGATTGTTGACATTGTGGCCATGCAGGAGGGTCTCGCCGTTTGAATAGACTTGGACATGATCCCCCGTTAGTGATTTTTGACTTCTAAGAGCTTTAGTGAGTAAATTGGCTATTTGGGATGGTTAGGGTGGGATTTGCAATCATATAGAACTTGTGAGTGGGTTTTTGACGAACTTTAAGACGCATGTAGGTTTTTAACATGGAAGTTGTTATGCAACGCTATAACCTTGGAAGTGCCCCCCCAATAGTATAACAAAGTTTCAGCAAGTTTCATGTTTTGTCAAAGTTTCAATGAACTTCATATTTCGTCAAAAGTTTCAGGTTGATGTGTCAACCAAGTTTTAGAAGGTTTCACCAAAGTTTTGAAAAAAGTTTCAATCAAGTTTCATAGAGTTTTAGCACGTTTTAGGGGGTTTCAAGCATATTTCGTGTTTCGTAGAGTTTTCAGCATGTTTCAGAGAGTTTCAATCATGTTTCAAAGAGTTTCAACAAGTCTCACATTCAAAAAACTTGCGATTTTCATGAAGTTTCAGAAACATGAGTTTTGAGTTTCAAATCTGAATGTTGGTGTTTCAACAAGCTTCACATTTAAAACTTGAGGTTTCATGAAGTTTTAAAAAGAGAGTTTCAAATCCGAAACTCTATGTTTCAACGAGTTTCACATCCAAAACTTAAGGTTTCATGAATATCAAAAAATGAGTTTCAAGTTTTGAAATTGAAAATTAGTGTTTGAACGAGTTTTGTCGATGATAGAATAATGCTCAAATTATTATATCATCATGTTCCTTAAATATATTCTTTATTGATAAGGGAAAAGTTCCATAGAATAGTCATAAGTTCTACTACGACTGTATGGTTGTAAGCTTTTCTACAACCACATGGTCATAAGTTCTTTTACAACCGCATGGTCATAAGATCTCCTACAACCACATCGCTTGGTCGTAAGTCCTTCTACGACCACGTAGTCGTAAGTCTTACTGCGACTCTCCCTTAGTCGTAAGTCCTTCTATGACCACGTAATCGTAAATTCTCCTGCGATCACCTTATGGTCGTGGACATTCTTGCCACCAATCTATCTCTAACCAAGTAGTCCACGATGACCAACTACATCTTGGATTCATCTGACAAGGCGGTTAGAATGTGTGTTTATCCAATAACCGCATATGATCTCTCTCTGACAACAACCGCTTCACGGTGAATAGCCACTACGTCTCCCTGACAATAACTTCTGTCGGACAGTTATCACCGGAAATGTTAAGGCGTCTTCTAGCGCAGGACAACGGCCATCACTTCACAAGCTTTATATAGATTGACGTTGGAGAGGGACCGAGGGGCATTCTGATTGAAGGAGGAGATAGTGCTAGGCATTCACATTACTCTCAATTGTAATCCTTTTTTAGTGATTAGTGATCACACAGGATGTAGGGTTATTATTCTCTCAGGAGAAGACCCGAATCTGTATAAAAATTCCTGTGTGTCTACTCTGCATGTGCATACACCGAGTCTTCTAAGAATTTTCTCGAATCCAAACAAACCATATATAAGATTGATATTAAAACATCGACAGTTAGCATCGTCCGTGGGGCTACTTCTTCCAAGATTCTGGAAATTTCCTCATCAGCAAGTTTCTCTTTTTTTTCTTCTGATGTCCTCACGGTAGATGAATGGAACGAGGAGAACTAGTTTGACTTGGTCAACTACGCAGATATCGACATGGAGACCTGCTACGACTATGAGCAGACGATGCTTGCTTCCGATGGTGAGGCCGTCTCAAGAGATCTATCCCAGTATCCAGAGACCGCATTGTAGAAAAGGCTAAAGGAGGATCCTCATTCCCCGCAGTAATACGCCAGACGGAGGAAGCAGTTTTCCCGGATGGCAAGGGTCAATCCGACCACAAACATGACTCGCAACATGACAATGGGTCTGCCCCCCAAGTGTTTGAGTCCCCCGGTGACCGCTCGAGCGGTTTCAGCGAGCCTTGGAATCTGTAATTCTGGGAATTCATTGTCAACTAATGGTTGTAACTCTCCAGTGGAACCTGGAAAGAAATTGGCTAGGCTCCCTACGAGTTCGGTTGTCCCTTCGCAAAGTACTTATCCAACTGGAGATAGTTGTAACCCAGAATACCCCTTCCTAGGATTCGATAGGTTCACGCCTGATCTTCAAGTGGTGTATTGGCCACTGTGGTTTTGGCCAGAAAACCTGGAGAGATTTGATGGGTCCCAAAATCCCATCGAGTTTCTTCATATCTATACAACCGCGGTTCAAGCAGCGGGAGGTGGAGATCACGCTATGGCGAGTTATTTACCAACTGTACATGAGGGATCCACTCAATTGGGGTTGCTCAATCAGCCATTCGAGTCAATCCATTCGTAGCAGTATGTCTGCGATCTTCTGTTGGCCAACTTCCAGGGCACCTACCATCGCCATGGGAAAGAGGACGACCTGCACCGGATGTGGCAAAACAGCAACAAGACCCTACAACAATTCATCAGGCGCTTTAGTCTGGTTCGTAATTCAATTCTGGAGGTCTCTGACATTTCTATCATCAGGGCATTCAAGCAGGGGGTCTGTAATCAGAGGTTCATAGAGGATGTCACTTTGAATCCTCCGACTACCACCGTCAAGCTCTTTAAGATGGTCGATCGCTATGCGACTACTGTTGAGGCGGTCAAAGGGACTAAAACCATCGATCAGGTCAACTGAAGTTCCGAAGAGGAAGGTAAAGGCGGTAGGAGAAAGAGGAAGGCTAGGAAGTCCAAGAGCAAGGCCAAAGGTCAACAGCCTCAGGTCAAGACCTCGAAGGAAGTCTTGGCCGTAGACGATGAAAAGCCTTGGAACCCTAAACAATGCTCTGATCGAAAGGACAATAAGCCTAGGTGGTGCCCTTTCCATAAGAAAGAAGCGCATGACCTTCGCAATTGCCGAGTTTTGCGACAAAAACTCAAGATTATTACTCTGGCAAAGGGGCGTTCCCTATACTCGATGAGTTAGGGCAAACAAGTGGTCGGAAGCACTTTTAAGATGATAAGGAGATGTCATTCTAGAATCTGCAGCATGCCGTCGAGCACATCTATGGAGTATCTTCAGCGTATGAGTCAACATGACAATATAAAACTATCGAGCGTGAGGTAAACTCCAACGTGAGGTAAACTTCATTGACCCTTCCCTTGTCAATTATCTTTCAAAATGGTCAGAAATTACTACCTCTTTTGAGAGTCAATTTTCTGACCCCTTCAACTTGACCTGGCCAATTTTCGATCGTGGTCGAACCCACCATCAACAACTGTCGAGTAAATCGAGTATTGATCTTGGGTGGTAGTTCTTTAAAAATCTTGTTTGCAGGTGCACTGGATGAGATGCAAGTTCCTCAGACCAGAATAAAACCAATACGATATTCATTTCATGGGATTGTTCCAGGATCTTCGGCCAAGCCCTTGGCCAAGTTTTCTGCCTATTATGTTTGGTCTAACGATCGATCTAATATGTAAGCAAAGTCTTACATGGGCCTATGAGTGCTTCTCTCAGGTCCAAAAATATTCGTATACCCTTCTCATGTCTTCGAGGAGCCTAAGGCATTGTTTTTAGGTGCACAAAATTATTGTGCCACCTGAGTTTCCCTTAGGAGAGGTCCTCCAGTACAGGGAAACAGCGGGACACATGGCCCAAATGGATGGTTGAACTTGGGGCGCTCGACCTCCATTTTGTGTCTCGAACAACCATTAAATCACAGATCTTGGCAGACTTTATTGCTGAATGAACAAAAATTCAGAATACCCAACAGTACGCTACCCACGACGAGTGGACGATGTACTTCAACAGGCCACTTACACTAAGTGACTCGAGGGCTAGGATGGTCCTGGAATCTCCCACAGGAGAGACCTTAAAATATGTCATCCAAATGCTCTTTTCAACCACTAACAAGTGGCCGCGTATGAAGGTTTGTTGGCTAGCATACGAGCCGCTAAAGCGCTTGAGATTCGCTGACTACTCGTGAGAGGAGACTTTCAACTAGTCACGAATCAAGTCGGAAAAGAGTATCGATGCTCGAGTATGACCATGTCTCAGTACTTGTCAGAAGTACAGAATCTTGAAAATCACTTTTTCGGTTTTGAGTTACAGTATATCCCTCGAAGGATAAATTTCTCACAGACCATTTGGCTCAGATAGCTTTCTCCTGATCACAAGTATCGTCAGGAGTCTTTTTGAAGCAGCTCTAGAAGCCATCTCTAGTCGAAGCATAAAAAATAACTCCTAATGAGACAGTCTCTCTAGAGTACGAAGAGACTTGGATGGCTTCCATCTACGACTATCTTTAGAAGGGTTCAATACCCGATGACGATCCCGTAGCAAATCACCTTGTCGACAAAGCCAGGATGTTTACCTTGGTCGATGGAGTGCTCCATAAAAGTAGTACCCAGGGTGTTCTCAGGTGATATATATCACAGAAAAAAGGATTAAAACTCCTTACCGATATACACGGGGGTTCCTATAGAACGCTGGTTGGTAAGGTCTTTTAACAAGGTTTCTTTTGGCCAATAGCCCTCAATGACGCCAAAGAACTGGTTAAGAAAATGCTAATTTTATAGCCAGCAAATACACCAACCAGCCTAGGCTCTTTAGACAATTCTTTTATCTTGGCCTTTTCCAACTTGGGTCTCGATATCCCAAGGCTATTTCCAAGAGCACTAGGGGGCACCGAGTTCCTCTTCGTAACTATTTATACGTTCACAAAGTGGATCCAAGTTGAACCAGCAGCTGGGATAATAGCGGAAGCCGCAAAAAGGTTCATGATTGTGACATCCCAAATTTCCTTTTTATTTAATTTTATTTTTTTCTGGAATTGTAAATCCTTCCTTTGTTTTTGCCTTGTTTAAAAAGATATAAAGTTTCGGAGAAGTAGTGATCAAAATAAGTTTAAATTATTTTATTTGAGTTCCTTGCTTTTTTCTAGACTTATGGGATTTTTCTAGGATTTATTTGGAGTTTTCTCCTATTTCTAGGCCTAAATATCTTTATTCGGGTTTTCTGAAAATCAAAACAAAATAATAAAACTCCCCCTCTCTCTGGCCGACACATGGACGGCCAGATGCCATCCACGTCGCCGCAGCCATCCCACCTCCCCCACTCCCCTGGGCGACAAGTGTGCGGGCCAGATTCACCCGCAGCCGCCCCGGCCCATCTCGGCCGCCCCCGCTCACTTAACCTCCCACCCCATCCAGCCGTCCGCTGCCCATTCGACGTCGCGCCCCGCTCCCCTCCCTCTCCCGCTGGCAGACAGGGCCCACCTGTCGGGCCTGTCCCCTACCCCGCGCCGTCTCCCTCCTTACGCCGCTGCCCGCAACCACCTCCGCCATATCCGGCCTTCTTCCCCCTTCTTCGCCCGCACGTCGCCCTCTCCCTTCGTGTGCCGCACGCCCGCGCCCGTTTCCCACGTCTTCCACGCGCCCACTCGGCCTCTTCGCCGTAACCGCCGCCCACCTCCGGCGAGCAATCCGCGCCGGCCTCGCCCCTCCACCCATATTTAAACCCTACCCCGAGACTCCCCTCCTCACTCCACTCCTCGCCCCATCCCTCAAATCAGCTCCCGAGCGCTCGAGAGCCTCCCCACCGTGCGCCCTGCCTCCGAGCACCGCCTTCTCCTCTGGCGAGAAATCGCCGGCGAGGGAGAGCCGCCCGAGCTCCACCGAGGCCACCCCGAGCTTCCCCACCGCCGCGCGCACCTTCTCCGCCTCTCCACCGTGCATGAGCATCACCAGAGCACCAATCCCGCCGTCGCCCGAGCACCGCCGCCGCACCCTTCTCACCGCCGGCCATCTCCAGGTTCCTCGGGACCCTGCACCAAGGTGAATCGAGTTGCCCGCACCCTCCCCTTGCCTCTGGTGCCCTCGCCGTCCTCCGCCGTGGCCTCTGCCGTCGGCGACCCTAGGGGCCCGTGCACTCCCGCCGGTGACCGTGCCACCTCAGCCAGCCCGGGCCTGCGTGGCGGCCACGTCGGGGCCACCCGCGCACCAGACCGCCCCGTCAGCGCCACCCGCCTCCCCTTGCCACCTCAGCCAGCCCCTCCTCCCGTGGGCCTGGCCCATGGACCAAGGCCCAACCGGTCAGTCGGCCCCCTAGGCTGACGTCATGCTGGCGCAATAACTCAGAATTTCCCGTAGGAAATTAATTCGGCCGAAAAATAAATTTAGTGCTGACGTCATAATTCACAATTTCCTTTACAAAAATAATTCCAAGAATTCCTTTTATTCTTTTTCCCTGAATTTAAATTTTCTGGAGCCCGTTCTTCTTCGTTTTAACTCCGATTTAGCCCATTCAAATTTCTAAATTCATCAAAAATTCCCCTCTATCCACTCCTAGCCTCAATTTGAATTTTGGAGTTTACATGAATTTAATTTGAATTTATTTTGAGTTTGGTGGGTTATTTTCACGTGTAGACTACGACGATTCTGAAGAATTCCCCGACGACGGATCTCACCAATTCGAAGAGCAAGGCAAGTCACACTACTTGATCATGTTGATCCCAGAGTTAAAAAAAATATGTTGTTTTAAATTATTCTGCACGCATATTTTTATTCAACGTATTTCAATTCAGTCTTAAATTTAGTTATGGCCTACTTGTTAAATTCCTCCATTGATATTGAATTCCTAACCTTGTCACCCTAGAACAAACTCTAGTTAGTACATTAGTATTGGCTATAGAATGTTATATCAAATGTTTAGACCTGCTTAGTTATAATACATGTTTTGGGATACCATTTTTACATGAAATGATGAACCTTTCACATAAAATGATAAGCTTTTCAAAGCTACTCCTGACTTTGGAGAGTCAAGGTGGCTTATGAAATATTTTCAAAACAAAATATAAAATCTGGTTTAGACTTAGGTTAATGGTTAGAAGGTGGGTGCATGCATGCTCTATTGGTTGTAGCCGCAGAAGTTGACTGTCGTGCACAGGGGTACGTGGTTGAGCCTAAGTCAATTAAGGACCGGTCTTTGAGCTACTGTTGCTAAAGCCCTAACGTACTACCACATGACTGGTATGGGACAGCCCTGGCTGAATAATTTGTGGAGTCTCAACTTGAGTCAAGTCGTAGGTTGAAAGTGGGCGTGGTTGGTGCCATGAGAAATCTCACTTGGGTGAGCGTGGTTGTAGCCATGAGAAGTCTCACCTAGGCTCAAGAGGGGGTCTCGGTCTGGTGGATTCCTTACTGGGGTGAAACCTTAGAGTTAGCTTGGTCAGGTTGACGGCTTGGCATTGTAAAGACCTTGTTATGATTACTCAGTCGCACACCTAAGGAAGCGTGTATTGGTCGACATTATGAGGACATCATATCTTGTGGGTAAAGTTGTACAACCTCTACAGAGTCTATAATCTATCCTGGATAGCCGTGCCCACGGTCACGGGCATGCTAAGCAACAGTTTTTCATGGATTAGACTTGGTTTTACAAAATGTTTTTTTGAAAACCTTATGGATAGATGGAATCCATGAGTGTATGAAAAACGTGTGGATGGATGGAATTCACACGGGATGTTTTGGGAAAGATGGTCCGGGAGGGATTCCCGTGGTTAGGTTGGTGTATGGTCGGAGCCTGCACTAATGGTATGAGTTTCAATTATCATATTGTTTTTATTTATCATATTAAATTCAACATTTTTAATCTATATGTTGTATTTCATCAAGTCTGTTTTATGCTCAAATAACCCTATATGCCTTCCTTTGTGGCCCTTATCATTATGTTGCATTTTCCGTGTGACTTGTGGAGTACAAGTTTGTACTCACCTTGCTTCATCATAACAGAGGAGGATGTCTACGACTACGGTGAGGACCAGGACGAGTAGGACGTGTCTTGCAGTCGTCTGCCTGTGGGCAGGCAGTTGGGCTTCGCCAGTTATCATTTTATTTCCGCTGTTAATTTCCCTTTTATTTGATTTATAAATGTAAGACTTGGCCATAAGGTCGTACTCATTTGCTTAATATATTTGGTCATTTGCATTCGATATGTATCTTTGTTTTGCTGTGTGCACTAGCTGTTCCTGGACTAGTGCGATTTACAAAGGGTTTCGGAGTCATTACTCCGGGATCCGACAATGATGAGAAGCGTAATTACTCAATTTGGAGTCCCAAGTCAGATAATTACAAACAATAGTAAGCAATTTTTGAGCGTGAAATTCTAAGAATTTTGTGATAAATTAAGCACCAAATTATGCTTTGCTTCGATCACCCATCCTCACAGTAATGGGGCAGTCAAGCATGCGAATGGCCAAATAATGCAAGGAATTAAAACTCGAGTCTTCGACCAGCTTGTAAAGTTCTTGAAGGCTTGGATTCAAAAATTACCTTTAGTATTATGGGCAATTCGAATGACTCCTAGTGGGGCGACAAGAGAAACTCCTTTTTTCCTAGTTTTGGTGCTGAGGCCATCCTTCCTCCAGAACTAATGATCCGGTCGACAAGGGTCGAGCACTTCGACAACTCCAACCAAGAGCATCTTCGAGCGGACGACATCAACTTGCTCAAAGAGAAGAGGAATCAAGCCTTAATCTTCTCAGCAGTCTATCAACAAGCCATGCGTAAGTACTATGATTGTAAGTTCCAGCCTCGCAGCCTTGCTGTAGGCAACTTAGTATTGAGGAAAATCTAATCCCAGTATAATCAGAAAAGCCTTCCCTAAAGTGGGAAGGTCCTTACACCGTGGTGGAAATCACACGCAAATTACGCCTTGCTATGTACGATGGTGGTTCACATGGTGTGGTTCACATAAAGCGATGGCAAAAGTTTAAGAATGGATTGTGGGCTGCCTTGTCGATTGTTTGTCCGCTCGATTTGAGAAGGAATTGAAGCTTGACTTCATCGGTTGCTTTCTTGGCTTGATGGTGCTAATGGTGGCTTGTCCCTTCTTCTCCTAGTGCTCATGGCTTGGCTGGCTTGTTCCTTTGGCCCTGCTCCTCCTGGTGATGGCTGTTCCCCTGGTCGTGCTGCCTCACCCTTCTGCTCCTTCGGCTGACTGGTGTATTTGGATTTGGGGGTGGATCTGGAAGGGTTGGGGGGATGGCAATGGTGGTAGTGTTAGTCAACTGCTGGCTATTCTGGTCATCGCTAAAATTCCCTCTCTCTCTCTCCTCTTGCCCGGTTGGCTCAGCCTTATCTCCTCCCTTGTGTTTTCTATGCTCTCTAGTGATACTACTGTGCACAGTGGGCTAGTTTTGGATATTTTGGCTGGTTGGCTGGGGAATGGACTTTTGGAATTGTTGTGGTTACAGACCAAACAGAGAGAGAGAGAGAGAGTATGGTAGTGGAGAGTTAGGTGAGTAATGGCATCTGGGTTCTCCCCATAACCTGTGTTGTATATATACATCCACATGGGGAGTGCTTTTACAATTATACCCTTACATCTGAGTACTCCCCTCAGGGGTATTCATGTCATTATACATGTCCCATTTTGGGCCTTACATTCCTCTGACAAGCCTGCTGGGCTTAGATGGGGGCCACCCCTACAACAGGAGCCTCTCATGGTGAAGGGCTTCACGGGCCGAAGCCACGTTGCCGAGCCCTTTGGCCCCCTTCGTCCCTGCGGCCTGTGAGCTTTTTCAACGTTCGTTGAAGTGTAGTGTTCGCCCTGTCGCGAAGGTATGGCGCCGGGCGGCTTGGCGAAGTCTTCATCATCCACGGAGTCCTGCTGTGGTGGGGTCGGGGTTGCCGTCCGGGGCGAAGGTCGAAGTCGAGGTTGGCATCGCGACCGAGGGCCGATGTCGACGTAGGGGGCGGATTGGAGGTCGAAGTCACCTCCGATTTGGCGGGGGTCGGTGGTTGTGCGGGCCAGATTGGAGGTGTTGGCGGAGTCAGATGCATCGGCATAGGTAGGCGGAGCGGGCCCCTAAGTCGTCGCGCGCGCGTCAAGTAACAGCGGACTCCGGCGTCGAGTGCCCTTGACGATAAGCGACTGCCAGCCTGCCTAGCGAGGCTTGGTTGACGCGGCGCGAGACTTGAGGGGTCGTGGGCATACCACGTTGCGACGTTCCTTCTTCTGGCCGTCCACGTGGTGAAACATGCTTGGCGCGGCGCCGGTCTTGAAGCATCGTGGCGGTACGATGCTGCGACGCTCCCCCGCCGGTTGGACTCCTGCCGGTTGGACTTCTGCCGGTTGGCTCCCCCACTGATGGGGTATATATATCGTGCTGGTGCGGTATTGTACCTGCATTGTGCACTCGGATAGATACTGCTCCCCTAAAATGGGCCTCTTCAGTGCATCCACATTCCATAGTGGCATTACGCGGCTTGGGGGATGTTGATGCACTGATGGAGGCCTATTTTTCTTGGGAGCTTGGTTAGCGTCTGTTATCGGTAACTGGTCGCACTTCCTGCCTTCGTGCTGCGTCTTTGCATATAACGGCAAGGTTTGCCCTGTTCTCCTAGACAGGCCCACCTTCAGTCGGGGTTTTTGATCGAGCCCATCCGCATTATTTTGAGAGAATATTGATGCACTGAAGGTGGCCTGTTTATGAGAACAAGCCAAAACTTGGCGTGACGTGACCCCTGCCTGTACCATATGTGGGGAATGCCGACGGACGAGTCCCTGCGCGCAAGTCCGCTCCTCAAAGCCGAAGTCGAGGTCGAAACTGTGGCCACGTTGGTGGGGTATGCTCCGCCGTGAGTTCGTTGGGCGGCGGAGCCGAAGTTGGAACGGGGGTCGTCATGACGCCAACGATGTTCCCCGAGCGCGAGGTGAATGCGACCCCGTGGTAGTGCGCCTTAATGGCTCCGGGAATCGCACCGACCCCTGGGTTGGCACGAGCAGGCTGCTGTAGTCGTACGTGCTTGTCCACTCGAGGTGCACATGCGGCGGGCCATGATTGGCGCGTCACGGGCTGTCAGTGGTCACACGACCGTGGCCGTTTGCCCCTTCCCTAGACGGGCGGGGTACGTGGCGTGGCGCTGTAGGCGCGCTACGCGCTGGCTGGCCACCTTCCAACGCGCGTCCCCGGCTGCTAGTGGTTGTGCTTTTTGCCGACCTTCGGATGCCTTTGTCACGCAGATTTGTGGTTGTCCCCCGTACAGGATGGCGAAGTCCTCCTTGCTCTACGGTAGAGGCGGAGCTGGAGCCGCGGCCTGAGCTGGAGATACCTCGCACCCCCAAATCCAGTCCGGCGCCTTCGCAGCGATGTCCCTTCGGACAGGTGCGGCCAAAATCGGGGGGCGAAGACCCCGTTTGGACTATTGCGGTTGAAGGGTCCGAAGAACCACGCCGACGCGTGCCGAAAGCTATGTCGGGTCGTGTAACCTGCATTTATTTCCTGCACTGACCGACACACGGTGGCACGCTAGTGGCGCGTCATGCGGTGACATGACTCTGTACGACCATGGTCATATATGGGCTACGTGTGCCCTTGCGACGCTTCGGCTTCGCACGTGGGGAGGTGAGCGGTTGTCGTTCACCGTTTGCGCTTACCGATGGTGGGAGGCGAGGGGTCTTTAAATACCCCCTGTGGTACTACGCCTGCGCCTCATCCATGCGCTTTCTGGTTGTTCACGTCGCCTCCTATATTTGCTCGTCCTGTGCCTATGCTCCTTTTTGCCGTCGAGTGCCCCGTGGACGCCAATGGCGACTCGCGATGAGCGTGCTCAGGTGGGCCGCTACGCCATCCGCCGGCGGTCCTCGCCGCTTGAGGTGAAGTACGCGCTCGAGGAGCGTGATCTCGCGGCGGCAGACAAGTGGTGGGCGGCGAAGAAGAGGGAAGGTCCGTACTCCGGCGACTTGGGCCACACGCTCGTGACGGAGGACACGATCCGGTCACTGTTGCGCGAAGGGAGGCTATCGGACCGCCAAGTGGTGCGGTTGCTCGCCGATGATGAGACGGAGCCGCGCCCTGAGAAGTCGGAGGCGATCGTCTTCGTCGCCTACTTCGAAGCCGGACTTCGCATACTGTCCGCGACGATTGTTGGGGACGTGCTGCGGACCTTCAAGCTGGAGTTGTCACAACTGACTCCGAACGCGGTGGCTCGCCTTGCCGTGTACAGCTGGGCCCTTCGCTCGGAAGCATGTTGGCCCAGCGCCTCATTGTTCGCATATTTGCACGAAGCCCGGTGCCAACCGAACGAGCGGAAGGACAGGGCGCTGTCGAAGTTTGGCAGCGTCAACTTCATTCTGCGGGCGTCGTGCAGAATGCTCTTCCCCGCGAACTCGACACGAGGGAAATGGGAGTCCAACTGGACGAGGCGGTGGTTCTATCACCGTGTGGCGAGTGGTAGCGGCCTCGAGTGCACAGGCGGGCCGATTGCATTCAAGAGCACACCCGGCCTAACACTTGACCAGGAAGATAGGCGAAGGGCGCGAAGACTTGTGGGGGTCACTGCCCGCTTCAATATGCGCGACCTCGCCGAGGAGTACATAATGTACGGTGCGACGCCGCTCACCCGCGATTGGCGCTTCACGGCCGGGGAACGTCGGGACGACAATGTTCAACCGTCCGTTTGCTCGCTACCCGTGCCAACTGGTCTTCGTAAGCCTCGACCGTGCCCTCCCCTCCGTTTGCACGTATTGCATCGTGTGTAACTGTGCTTTCTACCCCACGCAGGAACTCGCCTGGAGAACGTGGAGCGCGCAGCGCGCGTGTTTCTTGGGCCATACACCGCCAGAGAGCACGGGCAACGCCCGGCTGCGACTGCGGTGGCGGGATTGGGGCGGATAAACCGCGTGTGCGAGGCCTTAGGGCTTCCCGTGCCGGATCGCGCCCCTCCAGACCTGCAACATCAGGACGATGGTGCCGCGAGGATGAAAGCGTCCTCCCGCAAGAGGACCCGGACCACTGCGGCCACGCCCTGTATGGCGATTGCCGCTGCTCCTGCTGGCGCGGCGAGCCCGGAGTCGGATTCGGCGAAGTACGCCGACTCAGACTTGGAGGAGGGTGCGGGCGCTGAGGGTGAAGGTGCCAGGGGCGGAGGGCGTGCCGCGGGTTACCGAGAGAGGGAGGTCTCGTCGCCCGCGACAGTCGCCGAGGCGGAGGTGGTGCTGGCTGGCGTCACCGGTGCGAAGTCCTCGTCTGCGGCCACGGCCGTGGCGGGGCTGCCCTCTGCGGGAGTATGTGGAGCGCAGCCTTCGCCAACAGCGGCGGCCGAGGCGGAGGTGCCCCCCGCGGAGGTCCCCCCCGTCGTTGTAGCTGTGGAGACCCCTTCGGCGAACATTGTTGCCGCAGAGGCTCCTTTGTAGCGGTTACCGAGGTGGGGCCTTCCCCTTAGGCGAAGCGGCCACGCCTGCGGTCCCCGCTTCAACGGACTTCGCGAGGGTTCGCCGTGGCAACCGGTGTTGGGAGCTTGTGGGACTCCGCGTCAAGCGCTGAAGTTCCTTTACCCCGCGCCCTCCCAGCCACTCGGGCCACAGCGACCGTGGCGCAGGATCGGTTGGCACTAGGCACCAACTCGGAGGTCCCCCAGCCCCGCGAGTCAACGCCGTCCGTGGGGGCCGAAGTTGTTGCGGCCCCGCCCGGGGCTAGGGAGGCGTCCCCGCGAAGTCCCCCATCTGCCACCGAGGGTAGGCTAGGACGGCATCCTTTTAGCACAATTTTTTTCGCGCCTCGCGACAAACGTATACTTCCTCTTGCAGCGGCACTTATCCCGGAGGAGGAGCCATCCCTTGAGCGTGGGGGTCCTGGCGCTGGCGACACAGATGTTGCGCGCCCGAGCCTGGCGGACTTCGTCCCTCCGTCAGATGCGCTGAGGGCATGGCGCGGGATTGCAGACGACGCGGCTGCCAGCATCGTCCAGCAGGCATTGTAGACCTATGGGTCAGGGCGCCTTGGGGACGCATTGGAAGTGTCGGGAGTGAGGGTAAGCGTCTGTCCTTTGGACCACTTGCAGCCGTTTAGCGCTTGCTAACCCCTCCGCCGTGCAGACACTCGTGTTGGCCCAGGCTGATGAGGACATCACTTCTCCGGATACACACAACACTCCTCCACTTGACATTCAAGGACCAATCACTAGAGCTCGCGCCCGACAATTGAATTTACAGGTGAGCTCGTTCCTAAGTACTTCTTTTTGTTCATTTGAGAATCGATTGCTACATAATAATTTAATTATGATTAGGAACCATGGAGAGGACCTAGAAGTACTTGGAGAAGGACTACGAAACGCACAAGTCCAGCAAGGGCAGTCGAATCATGTTGGAGACCCAACTCAAGCCTACTTCGAATCCAATTCGGAGTCCAGGACCAGGTCGCACTAAAACGGACGCCCAGATCGCATCCGGACTCCGTTTTGGACGTTCTACATATGTATGGAAAGCTAAGAAGACAACCTTTCCAATGGCTCTGGTTCCATGTCAAAATTCAGTCTGATTCAACGGGAATTGTCGAAACAATTGGGCATTCAGAATCTGTCAGGGTGCTGCGTCACCGTATTTTGGGCCGTTCGGCTTTGTATCGTGTTGGAGCCCATTAGGGCGCGTCCAGGGGTTTGCATGCCCCTCACTACTTTATATCCAGCCGCCACCCCCACCGTTAGGGTTTGGGTTTTGCTTAGACTAATTCTGTCTTTGAACAGTTTTGCCGTTCATCGGTTTGTGAGACCCCAACTTTCGAGTGCTACATCAATACATCCGCAATTCAGTTGTGTTCTTCTTTGTTCTTGCTTGTGTTCTTTGATTCGCAGGCGAGGATTAGCCTTCTTGGCGAGGTCAACCGGGCCGCGCACGGTTGATAACCTGAGGAGACGTGGTGCTGCGATTGCGGGGTTCGGAACGTGTCGTTCGGAAGCCGGATCGATTTGTGTCGCGCCTCCACCAAATTGAACATATCCAGAATTTGTTGGAAGATCGGGACCCCGTTCCTATCACAGGCCCTGCAAGCTGCTCACGCTCGCGAGCAAGGAGCGCTACGGAGTAGGCTGCAGGCCGCCGAAGGGGAGCTACAGGGAGCTACGGGGGCGCGCTCTGCCCATGACGCTCGTATGCGCCTGGAAGCGGAGTGCGCGGAGATGAAGACGCGCACCAAGGAGCTCGTCGCCGTGGCACGAGCGTCAGCCACCGAAGCGGTGTGGCAAGAAGCTGCTGCGGAGCGGGACGGCTTACTGCAACAAGTCGCTGTGTTGGAGAGGGAGAACAGCGAGCTTGTCGCCTCTCTAGCGGAGCCGGATCGAGCCTTGGACGACGCTTCAGTAGCTGCTTGGGACGCTATGTTGGCCCTGGAAGACACCCTCAAGGGGCTTATCGCTAAAGTGCCGGCACGCTCCTTCGGGCCTGAGGACCTGTCGCGATCGCTTCGGTGGATCGGAGACGCGGCCGACGTTGCACGCAGTGCCGCGACGACCTTTGGCAACCACTGCGCCTACGTGGCGTCGTGCCTGCTATGCACGCTCCTGCGACTTCGCGGCTGTGAACATGTTGCCGGGCTTGCCGACCCTCGACTGGAGATGCCCGCCGGCGGCGGGGTAATGTCCGGTGCCGTGCGCGCCGCTCGCCGCACCGTGAAGTTCTTCCATGAGTGGATATGGGAGTACTGCGGGGAGGCCGCAGCCATGGTCGAGCTGCGGAATAACCTACATGGCGAGGGAAACCTTGGCCAGTTTCTGGACGAGGTCCCGCGGCGTGACGAGGATGGCGCTGCGGCCCCGGACGACGCGGCGAACCCACAGGTGTGACGGCAGGTTGTCGCGTGTTAGTGTGCGTTGTAACCGATGCCGTTTCTTTTTTGAATAAAGTACGAAGTTGCATCGCCGCTGTGCTGATCTTTGCCCCCCTTGTTGCGAGCAGTTACACAGCCGGGGCCGGCTGCTAATTTCCAACCTTGCGACCCGACGGCGTCTTCGACGCTGGCGAAGGGCCGAGGAAGCGCTGGATTTTTGGGCGGGTCGGGCGTCTTCGAGCGGAGCCTCGACACGGGCGCGTGTTAAGGATGAGTCTGTCGAGTAGCGGCCTCGTGCGCCGGAGGTGTTTGTACGCCTTTGTAATTCGCATTTGCAAGTGTCGTTAACGAACGCAAAGAATAATCTTGGTTGGAACTTGCGAAGTGCGTCTCCGCCCCTCTGGCTACGCTGTCCCGTGGTAAACTCGGAGGGTTACTGCATTCGCCCGTACACTACGATTTGCGCCTCGGGAGGGTAGGGTGGTCGAGACGGACGCATAGTTGAAGTAGTGGAGCTGGCGCCCTAGTCGAGGTAGACGCGCGAGCGCTCCGTTCCCTACCCTTCGAAGTGGTGGCAGCGGAGCTGGCGCCTTAGTCGAAGTAAAGGCGCGAGCGCTCCGTCCCCTACCCTTCGAAGTGGTGGCAGCGGAGCTGGCGCCCTAGTCGAGGTAGATGCGCGAGCGCTCCGTCCCCTACCCTTCGAAGCGGTGACAGCGGAGCTGGCGCCCTAGTCGAGGTAGAGGCGCGAGCGCTCCGTCCCCTACCCTTCGAAGTGGTGGCAGCGGAGCTGGCGCCCTAGTTGAGATAGACGCGCGAGCGCTCCGTACCCTACCCTTCGAAGTGGTGGCAGCGGAGTTGGCGCCTTAGTCGAAACAGAGGTGCGAGCACTCTGTCCCCTACCCTTCGAAGTGGTGGCAGCGGAGCTGGCGCCCTAGTTGAAATAGACGCGCGAGCGCTCCGTCCCCTACCCTTCGAAGTGGTGGCGCGGAGCTAGCGCCTTAGTCGAAGTAGAGGCGCGAGCGCTCCGTCCCCTACCCTTCGAAGTGGTGGCGCGGAGCTGGCGTCTTAGTCGAAGTAGAGGCGCGAGCGCTCCGTCCCCTACCCTTCGAAGTGGTGGCAGCGGAGCTGGCGCCTTAGTCGAGGTAGACGCGCGAGCGCTCCGTCCCTTAGGATTGTTCAAGGACAGCCTCTAGTGCCTTTCGCCCGCGGGTGCGCTCGCGCGGGAGCTAGCCTTTGGTACGTTACCTTGGTACTTCGCGGGATGCGCATAGGAGTGGGCCCCCGTGGTGCGCTTTGCACTCCGTAGAGTACGCCGGAATAGCCTCCGCGTCTTTTTTATACTCCAAAGAGTGCGCGGGATTGACATCCACGTCTTATTTATACTCCGAAGAGTACGCATAGGAGCAACGCCCATGCGTGCGCGGGGTTCGCGTCTTGTTTATAATCCGTAGAGTGCGCAGGGATAGCATCCGCGTCTTTTTTATACTCCGAAGAGTGCGTGGAATTGACATCCACGTCTTATTTATACTCCGAAGAGTACGCATAGGAGCAACGCCCATGCGTACGCGGGGTTCGCGTCTTGTTTATACTCCGTAGAGTGCGCAGGGATAGCATCCGCATCTTTTTTATACTCCGTGGAGTGCGTGCGGAGGCAAACCTCAACGCTACGTCTTATTTAGAGTCTGTGGACTGCGCGCGGAGGCAAGCCTCTGCGTGTTGCGGGCGGTGAGGTGCGTGCGGAGGCGGACCTCAACACTACGTCTTATTTATACTCCGTAGAGTACGTGCGGAGATGTCCCTCCGCTCGTCTTTGTTTATACTCATACCCGTGTCTTTGACAGAGAGTGCGCGCGCGGACGCGTCCCTCCGCTCGTCTTTGTTTATACTCATATCCGTGTCTTTGACAGAGAGTGCGCGCGCGGACGCGTGTCTTTGTTTATACTCATACCCGTGTCTTTGACAGAGAGTGCGCGCGCGGACGCATGTCTTTGTTTATACTCATACCCGTGTCTTTGACCAAGAGTGCGCGCGCGGACGCGTGTCTTTTTTTATACTCATACCCGTGTCTTTGACAAAGAGTGCGCGCGCGGACGCGTGTTTTTGTTTATACTCATACCCGTATCTCTGACAAAGAGTGCGCGCACGGACGTATGTCTTTGTTGCGGGAAACAAGAAAAATTTGTGCAAACGGTGAACTTTATTAAATTCCCGTTTGCGCGGGTGAGCGGTTACAAAAAAGGGGAGATATCGACCACTAACCGCTTTTAGGACAGGGGGACCGCTGATGAGCCGCTACTGCTGGGACAACTCGTGCACGGGGAGTGCGAGACGCTCCCTGGGGGCGCCCGGGGGCTCCGCATCTACACACCCGGCCTAGGTGCCTTGATGAGCTGCGTGGCCTGGACCCCTGGCGTCAAGCTCTATGCGCCGAGCCATGTCCTAGTCGCCATGGACGATGATGATGGCCCGCGGTCCGGGAAGCTTCATGCATAGGAAGCCGTGGTGCGGAACTGCCCCGAGAGTATTTAGGAGCGGCAGCCCCAATATGGCGTTGTAGGGGTATGCAATGTCGACCACATCGAAGATGGCGTCTTCACTCCTCACGTTGTCGTTTCGGTCGAAAGAGACTTGTAGGCATATCTGGCCCGAAGCGCGCAAAGGTTGCCCTCCAAAGCCTTGCAACGGGATGCCTGAAGGGCCCAACCGACTCCGAGGAATCCCCATCTGGTCGAATGCCGCGGCGAACAGGATGTTCGCGGAGCTTCCTCCATCGACCAGGACGCGCCTGACCTCGCATCCTGCTACGAGGACTCGGACGACCAGAGGGTCTTGGTGGGGGAACTCCACGCTTTCCGCGTCAGCGGGCGTGAATGTGACTTCGTGTTGTGCCCACTCTGGCGGCGCATGCGCTGGGTATGCCGCGACGTGGTGCAGCCTCCTCGCGTAGGCCATCCGTTGTCGCGCCGAGGCGAACTCCAACGAGGAGCCTCCAGAAATGACGTTTATGACCCTGCGCTGGGCTCCTTCCAGGGCTTGTAACTGCAGGAGGCCCTCCTGAGGTTGCTGCACATGGGCCTGAATTCGCAGGAGGCCTTCCTGGGGCTACATTCCTTGGTCTTGGGGGTGTTGGATGTGGGCCACGACGGGCGCGCGTGCCTTCGAGTTTTTGTCCCTGGCGACGCTCAGCCGGAGCGCTGCGATAGTGGCGTAAGCGCGCGTGTCATGGTTGCCTCGGCCGTGGACTTCGCACCACTGCCCGTGGTGCTGGTCGTTGTACTCTTCGCGGGTTCTGTCGTTGCGACCCCGCCCCTGCCCCCGTCCGCGGCCCCGGCGCCCTCTGCCTTCGCGACCTACGTAGGCGTTATCTTCAGAGCCGCCCTCGATGTCAAAGACGTAACGAGGCTTCCTGGACTTGCGTTGGTCGCGCTTGGGCCTATCGCCTGACGAGTCATTGTGTTGGGAATCTTTGCGTTCGGAGGCGGCCTTCGACTGCTCCTACTTGCGTTTGCCTTTCGAGGAGCCCTGCTTCGGCGAGCCTTTGCTCTTTGCCGAGCCTTCCACCTTGTTGGTGTCGGAGTCATCGCCGTGTCGCCGCCGCGCGGCCTCTTCCGCTCTGGCGTATTCTTCCATCTTGTCGAAGAGCTTCGCGACCGTCTTAATGGGCTTGCGCGCGTTGTACTCGGCCATTGGTCCCAGGCGGAGGCCTTGTATCGCTGCGTTGATGACGGTTATTTCCTTGACGTCCTTGACCTGGCAACGTACTTTCGCGAAGCGTTTGAAGTAATCCCGGAGCCTCTCCTCAAGTTTTTGCTTGACTGCGAAGAGCTGGTCCGCATCGACACGCTCGACGTAGTTTCCCTGGAAGTTGTTGTAGAGTCGATCGCGGATCTGTTCCCACGCGTAGATGGACTGTGGTTCGATGGTGAAGAACCAGGATAGCGCCACCCCTTGTAACGTGAGAGGGAGTCCTTTTGCCTTCGTGGTGTCGTCTCCGCCAGCGGCTTCGATAGCGGTCTCATACACGCGCACGAATTCTCGCGGGAACTTGAAGTCCTCAGGCCATGCCGCCTGCTGCAGGCCCGCGGAGAGCGGGGACTCCGGGTCTACGCGCCGTAATGGGACGCGACTAGACGTAGGGGCGTCGCGGCTGTCCGCCCTCTCTGGAGCGGGTTCCGATGCCACTGCCGGGGGGCGTGTTGGCTCCGGGCCTCTTGCATGTCGCGCATAGCTCCGCGGAGGTCTGTCAGCTCCCGCTGAAACGCGCTGAGGGCCGCCAACAGGGCGGTCTCCACCGCGGACGTGGCTGGGGCTGTCGGTACGCCCGGCGGAGCGATCGGCACGGCGGTGATCACGACCTGCGCGCCTAGGTAGCCCGCCGTGTTGTCCTGGAGGACTCTGGGGCTGGTGACGAGACCCACGTCGTCACCAGGACCGCTCACCGCTCCTGCGCCGGGTGGGAAAGTGGACGTGCCGGGGTTGCCACCGTCGGGATTGGTCGTCGGGGCAGTGGCGGCGGGGTCTGGCGGCGCGGAGACAGTGGCGGGGTCGGGCGTTGTGTCGCTGGTGGCAGGGTTGTTCGTCGCGGCGGTGGCGGGGTTGGGCGTCGTGTCGCCGGTGGCGCGGTTGTTCGTCGCGGCGGTGGCGGGGTTGGGCGTCGTGTCGCCGGTGGCGCGGTTGGGCGTCGCGTCGTGAACGCCGGTGCTCACAGTTGTCACACCTGCATCGCCACCCGTACCTGCAGCTGCTAAAGCCGAAGCCCTGGTATTGACGCGAGATTTCGCCGCTTCCGCCTTCTTCTTCTGCGCCGCCGATGGTGAAGCTTTCTTTGGTGTCATCCTCCTTCGGATCTGGAGGCTTGCTCTTGTCCTCACCACGGACGGCGCCAACTGTTGTGGTTACAGATGAAACAGAGAGAGAGTATGGTAGTGGAGAGTTAGGTGAGTAATGGCGTCTGGGTTCTCCCCATAGCCTGTGTTGTATATATACATCCACATGGGGAGTGCTTTTACAATTATACCTTTACATCTGAGTACTCCGCTCAGGGGTATTCATGTCATTATACATGTCCCATTTTGGGCCTAACATTCCTCTGACAGGCCTGCTGGGCTTAGGTGGGGGCCACCCCTACAACAGGAATGAATTTAGGTTGAATTTTAACGCCAGATCATGAAATCCTATGGTTGCGAGATGTGCTGACTGGCTTCAGACAGTCTGGTATGTCAGTGAGCGAATTGCCCATTTCGATATCTAAACTAGGGTTCTGATGACAACTGCCTTTAATTTTCTTCTTTTGTTTGGTCTTTTTTATATCATTAAATTTACTTTCTCGCAATTAATACCGCAGTTTAAATCTTGTACATCTGGTGCATCACAACGAATGTATGAAATGAATGTGATGTAATTTAAATCTAGTATCTCCTAATTGATTATAGTTATGTCTTAAATGCTCTCCATTGTAAATTTCTTTTGATGTGCTCACTGAGTAATCGGCAATAGATGAAATGACATTAATTTTCATTGCATATTGTAATTGGTATTAATTTACTCTATCATCTTTTACTTAATTTACGTGCTGTCTAATTTTGATGCTTGAAATGATTACAATGACGAAGCTAATTACACGATTAAATACTACTGTCAACACACGATTAGCAATCTTGTTTAGTCTAAAAACACGGGGCATTACAAGGGGGTTATCATGTCGAAACAGCAAAGAACGCTATGTATTATTCTTTTCTATTTCTTTTTACAAACTCCATCACTTATAGGTGCGTTTTTGCAAAAATCCTTTTGTTTCCTTGTTCCTTTATGAAGGCTGGCTCGTTTGTTGGCGTTGTGGACTGCGGCATGTTTATTCTGTACTTGCCTGTCTTCTGGGGTGTTGATTCGGGATGTCAGAGGAGAGGAGGGTACGTTGGCCGGGATCATGAGCTGAGCTGGCCGGATTTCGCAACTGAATGCTTATATGCAAAAGTGGTTTTATGTTTGCTCTGAAATAAAGTTGTGCAGATCTTGTAGCGATCTCCCCGGGAAAAACTGGTCTCTTGAATTCATAAAGAAATCCACGCCGTTCCAATTAGAATGCCAGCGGTTAGTGTTGTGAGTAGTATTCTATGTCGAGAGCTTTTTTGTACCATGTGCTACTTTGAGCAACCAGAGGTAGTTTGGATAAATTTTGGACTGGTTGAATTTTAGTCTTGTTCATAAGCTCCTCATGAGAAGGATAATCTTATTCAGGGAGTTTTCGTGCAATTGCGTGGCTAGATATTGTAATATATTTTATTTGTTATATAACTCTGTTGTTTTTTAAAAATTTAGTTGTATATGTTATACAATTGTAATAGCTGATCAATATGGCTTCAGCTTCTGGCTTCAGCTTATTTTTGCACTATTCATAAATTTCGTCTTTTTCTGAACTTTTGGCTTTTTTGAGTTTTTTTACCGGTTCTTTTTTTCCTCGTATTTGTTTACATTATACGTGATGGGCTAATATGTTTTTTCTATTTTTAGATTTTTTTAAATTTAATTATGGTAAATAAGCCTCTGTCAGCTACAGTGCTTTTTTCAGCCAGCTACAGTGTTTTCAGCCATAAGCCATGAGGCTTTCAGCCGAACCAATCACCACCTTTGTATCTGCAAGTGAAGGTTCAGTACCTGAATTTTGCACTTTGCAAATTGCAACGATAATTGGATTGTATCATTACGAAAACTAGGTCCATTCCATGCAATCGGGTTGATCTACTGTCACTTCGTTAGGCCTTCTAAAATCATTCCAATGGTCCCATTCTTCCTTGGGGCGTTTTTCCCCTTTCCAATGGCACATGGAGCTCCAGAAATAAAAAGATCACCCTGGAAGATAGCCTCTCTGCCTTCAATCGCGACTATCAGGGCTCGATTCTGCAGTTTGATACTCCAAGCAATCCTCCTATTATGGTTAAAAAGGTGGTCTATCCTGTGCTAATTTCCAGCTTTGCCCAAACAATCTTGGTTGGATGGATCTACCATCCGTAAAGCGCCAAATCTCCTCCCCTACTTTATAAGGAGATGTTTTGACGCCGATATGAAATTGTCACGTACACTCGCACTACGACCCCACTAGATAGTAGTACTGCATACCAAACATCTTACCAGATTGACTTACGGTTGACTTGTGCGTAAAGGGAGGACTACTGTTTGTAAATCTACTAATTATGTGAAATTACCCGCAAGAGCAATTCATCCTTAGAAAAAAAAACTAGGGTGACTATTATTTTCTTCTTAAATATTTAGATTAAATATGTGAAAATCATATATATATATATATATATATATATATATATATATATATATATATATATATATGTCTAAAAAATACGCTCATAATATTATAATTTTATTGAGTTTTACAAATATGTTATAATATAAATTAGCGATCAAAGTAATATTTAGAGGCCATAATAACTTTAAAACAGCCTATAACTGTGACAAGAGATAGTACATCTTTGGACCGAACAAACCCACTGGATCTCAAAACCCATCGACATCAAAAGCATCAGATGCAGAGGTGAGTCTATCCATCGCCAAGGTGCCGGTAGCTTTCGTCGTCAGCCGTCGAATAGAAATTCCCCTTGGGGACGATAGAAAGGCGTTGGATCGCTAGCTTTTGGCAGCACATTCCCCTGCGCCGGATCAGCGAGCTGCGTGAGCTGGGGCACCAGTTCAACGCAATGGCAGCAATCTGACGCTGCTGCTGCCGCCGCTAGCTTTTGTCCTTGCGGCTGCGCCCCTTTTCCTCCAGAACTAGTAGCAAACTGGCCTTTCTTCAGAGCACATGAGGGGGGGGGGGGGGGGGGGGGCAATGGTCGCCAGAGAAGCAGCAAAAGGAGAAACGCATCCTCTGCCTTCGTATTCACAGAGGCGTGCCAAACAGCGAAAACAAAGAGAGAGGACGGCACGTACTGTAGCTTGCAAGGGTACCGTGGCTCCTCACTGTTTAGGTGTGTTTACTGTAGTAGCTCGTCTACACCGTTCGCGTCGGATCCAACGGTTGAGATCAGGTCCATGGCACCGTGCTGTATCCCTCTGCCTTTGCATAAGCCAAGGCACAGGATACGCTTCCGGCTTCCAGTTGTTACAGGAGCAATAATTCAGTTGCTACAATGGCACAGACTACAGATGGGATGGGCACGCTTCTGAATTTCTCTTTTTTTCACTTTTTCTTTTCTTACAGGTTACAGCTGCTTTTTACTATTATGCTAACTTGTTGCTTTGCTAAGCAGTGCAAAGTGAAAAGGAGAACGTCACAACGATGGAGAAATCATGTGAAATTTTGTTTACAGTAGTACTATCTCGCTGCAAAGGATGCGATCAGTTTCTCTCATTTTCCTGGAGGTGCCAGTTTAGTTAGTCAAACATTCCACCTACCTAAATTAACTGAGCACTCAATTCGTCATTAAAAAAACCATTGGGGCTAGGAGAACGGGATGTGCTCTTGCCCCCTTAGCTAATTTTGTAGACTCGAGTTAATGCATGTACAAGATAGTGCTTATTTAGATTTTCAGTTTTTTCAACATAATTAAATTGAAAAAATAAAAAATTTATACCATTACAGACAATAAAAAAAATAAAGACAAAAAACCTAAAAAATAAAAAACCAATAAAAACAAAATTTAAAAGCTAAAACTTAAAAGTCAGAAACAAAAGCTTGTTAGAGCAGAGCCTAAGTTTGATGCAATGTTGTCATGCTACCGATCCTGTACCAAATTGTGACCGCGATGGTGATGATGGTTTCAACTGATCAGAGAAGACATACGAGGGCTCGTGAGGATCTAATCACCACCGGATTACAAAAATGGAATTTTGAAAAATTACCGGAGCTAGGCCGGTTACCGGCCGGTCTATTACGGTTCGGCATTTCTATTTAATTTATTTTTACATATCTTTTCCTCGAAGTATTATGTTTGTTTGGTCATCATTCTTTTGGACTTAAAGTTAACTTATACTTATAGTGTACTGAGTTTAGCTGTATCGTTCATAATCGCATGTGACTATTTCTCTCTGCATACTGTCTCTCACAAACAGCCAGAATTCAAATATTTAAACTATAAGCCATCAACCCAAAAGAACCCACCCTAATTTTTGATTCATGATGTGCACTTCCACCCCCGTTTTTGAATGTAGGGGTTTTTTTTCGTAAGTGAGGAGCATTTGGTGATAGCTAATTGAAAATTCTTAGAAAAATAAATGGTAATAAAAGGGGCTGACTATTAACCCTTGACCGTGTTTGGGATAAAATTAGCCATTTTCTTCTCAACCGTAGAGTCTACCCAGTGGCTCAAAACACATCATAATCCCTACTACTTAACTATCCAGCTCCTCCTACCATGTTCATATAATTTTACCCAACACATTATCATGTGGAGGCCATCATGCTCAATCCAGGAAACACTATGGATGTGGATTATGGACTGGAGCCACAGCGGACGTAGTTAGCTACACGGCTTTCCAATGGTTTGATCGTGCAGTCAACGGTTCAGATAAAAGAAAATATCATAAAAAAAACCGACAACTTTTCACCTGTGCTTTATCCGGACGATATCGACACACGTACTACTAGTTTCTGGTGCTGATTCATTCACCAACTCGTATGAGATCAGATTCGTAATGTGGAAAGAAAAAAGACCGAAAGAAAAGAAGAGGAAAGGGAAGGAAGATCATGCAAGGAAGCAGTAGTTTATGGTTCTGTTTTTTGCAGCTGATAATTTTTTGCTATAGTTGATAATTTTTATTTGTGTTTTTTTTAAACGACAATAGATAATGAAAACGCCAACATGAATAACACATGTTTTTTTAAACTTAGAAAGTCAAAAAAATCTACTCTAAAAAAGCCGTCTCACGTATTTTAATTTTTGAAAATAATTAAAAGAGAAAAGCCGACAGGACAAGCCTCTCCGCTCACCTGAACAAAATCCACACCCCTCGCTTTCGTGATCGTCTGCGGCGCTGGGGCCTCGCTTAGATTTTTCCTGATTAACGCCTTGGTCGCTCTCGTGGACACAACACAGCCTATAGTCGTGGCAAACAACAACATGCCCGTCCTCGGAAATTAAATGCTCCTCTGCCTTTCCCATCTCACACGACACAGCAACAGCGTTGCATTGCTGTTGCAGCAGCATCACTTCATCTCCTGGCTCTCTTATCTATCAATAATATATCTTAGAACTCGTCAACGCCGATAGAGATGGCACTACTACTAGATGGCCATGGAAACCCCATGGGGCTCTCAGATCAGATCAGATGAACAATGGTGTGGGTAGTTCGTAGTTACTATTTAATTGATTGACAAGTGTGTGGGATGCTACTAACTACACAAATTGCATTATCTTACCAACTAAACTACTGCTACTAATTCAGATGGGCAAAGGAGCATCGGTATCCTATCAGCATAGGAATGGATGAGCTGCCTCTCTTGCTTGACACTTAGAGCAGTGACACATCACACATACATCCATTGAGAGGAGACGGCGTGATGCAGAGCACGGAAATTTTGGCCTGAACAGAGTTCAATGTACAAGAACACAATTAAGCACCACCGTACTAGCTAGCACAATTCAAGAAGTGGTCTTTTTTTCCTCACGGCTACAAGAAAAACAAGAAGCTTTTTAGGTCGCGCAGGCAGATTTACAAGTGACTAATACAAACTCCAATTCGAGTTGCTCTGACCATGTTCTCAGCAGCAGCATAGCAGGATGTGAAATTTGGACACTATTGGACCCCTAAAATACCAAAAATTCCGTTTTTGGCCCCCTGTACAAAAAAATTCCACTTTTGGACCCCTTCCCACCGCGGCATCACCCCAGGCCGCCACGTGGCCCGGTCGTGCGGTCGGGGACCGCACGACCGGCCTGCGCCGCTCCCGCGCTGGGCGGGGAGGTCGCGCGCTGGGCGGGCGCGGGACGCGCGGTGGCGGGGCGGGACGCGCGCTCGCGGGCGCGGGACGCGCGCTGGCGGGCGCGGGACGCGCGGTCGGAGCGGGGGACGCGCGGTCACTGAGGCGGTCGCGCGCTGGCGGGAGCTCGCGCGCTCGGGCGCGGCGCCAGGCCGGTCGTGCGGTCCCCGACCGCACGACCGGGCCACGTGGCGGCCTGGGGTGATGCCGCGGTGGGAAGGGGTCCAAAAGTGGAATTTTTTTGTACAGGGGGCCAAAAACGGAATTTTTGGTATTTTAGGGGTCCAATAGTGTCCAAATTTCGCAGGATGTAAGATAAAGAGCTAATGCAACCCTTTGCTACACTTTCCCCTCCCTGAAAGGAGGGGCGAGGAAGAACATAGACAGATAGGGAGCTAAATTAAGCTATGAATCAATTTGGCCTCGCAGATAATTGAGCTCCATGGCAAGGCCAAATTTATCATCATCCTGATACAAATTTATTAATCCTCAAACTTATTCATCTCCAGGGTGGGTCCTTGGCATTATTCAACCCTGCCTATATCATCACTACTGGCCTATGCAATCTGCGATGGTAGTTGATTGAATCACTTGTTTCGAGAACCGAGTGATTGTCACCAGGATGAACAGAGCAATTTTGACCCCCTGTATCCTCGGCGCAATCGCAAATAGTTTTTCTTGGACGACGAACACGAAAGTACCAAATTGTCACAACTTTTTTACCCTCTAAATAATCCTAAGGCTAAGTTCATGTCATCAACAGCAAGAACAAGGGAAGGCGAGAGAAGTGGAAGAGCAATGACAAATAGCAGCAGCGACACTAGAACAGAAGCAAGAGCAGCAGCAGCAGCAACAATGGGCGAAGAGATAGGTAGCAATATGGATGGATGGAGACATGGAGTGCTAATTCCCAAGAATCCTTGGGCTCTATGATGCGATGAACCTTGCCCGATTTCTATGCCGATCTTGGGAAGTAGCGGCGGCGGCAGCAGTTGCAGCAGAGGGGGGAACAGGAAGCAAACGAATTTTATAGGGAAAATTTGATATATATACCCGGGGACGGAGGGTGTCCGATGCCCGTCGCTGTGGACGTCCAGGCTCAGTGGTCGCCAGACGTCGGGAACAGGGTCAGCTCGCGGCGCCCGCCGCCGCCCCTTCCTCGGGATCCGAGCTCCAGCTCGTCGGCGAAGGACGACGGCGCCACCATCCCCATCCCGGAACCGCCGCCGACCATGCGGTGCATCCCGGGCGGGCCGACCGGCGGCGCGCCGCCGGCGACGGCGCGGCTCAGGAACCCGTGGTCGAAGCCGGCGCCGGGCCCCGCGCCGAAGTGGCCGAGCGGGCGCGCGGCGGGGTGGTGGAAGTGCCCGATCTGCGGCGGGTGGTGGTGGTGCGCGGCCAGGGGGGCGAAGGGCGGGTACGGGTCGATGCCGGAGCCGGCGGGCGCGCGGCCGGTCGGGAGGAAGGGGACGGGCCCGGTGGCGAAGAGGTGCTCGGTGGCGGCGTCGGTGGCCGAGCCGGAAGAGTGGCTGCCCCCGGCGCTGGCCCCGGCGCCCCCGGTCCCGTTGCCGAGCCCCTGCATGCGCTTGAGGTAGAGGCGGTACTTCTGGAGGTGGGAGGCAACGTTCTCGCGCGTGAGGCCGTCGACGCTCATCAGCTGCATTATGGTCTTGGGCACGGCGTTCTTAATCCCGAGGTGCGCCACCGCGTCGACGAACCGCTTGTGCAGCTGCGGCGTCCACACCAGGCGCGGCCTCTTGAGCGTCCGTGCCGGCTCCTCCCCGGCGGCCGGCGACGCCTCGCCGTTCATCTCCGGCGCCGGCCCCGCCCGACCCCCGTGCGACGGGATGTCGAAGGCGACGGCGAGATCGGGCGTGATGAGCGGCAGCGACAGCGGGATCAGCTCATCCGGTGCCGGCAGCTGCTCCTCCCACCGTGCGAACCAGCTCGGCTCCTCCTCCTCCCTCATCCTCCCCTTCCCTTCAGCTCAAAAGCAGAGCAATTCTTGCCGTCCCCTTATTCCGCGGCGGCAGTAGCAATACCACCGCTCCTCCACTAGCAGCAAGCAAGCTAGGAAGGAAGAGAGCAGGTGAAGGAGGGAGGGAGGGGTTACTTCGAGGTGGATCTCTCCTTCTAAGCTTTCTTCCCTCTCTCCTCTCTCTTGTTAGGACCTTTCTTTTCCATCCTCTGCTTCCGCTGCTGCAGCAGCTGCTCGTGTGCTATCTACGATCTGGCATACCCCTGCCTCTCTCTCTCTCCTCTCTCTTGTCTATCTCACACGTCTCACTTTCTCTCTCTCGGCTGATGAGTGAAGAGGAGTACCTGATGAGTTTGGGAGTGCTGTACGGCCTGTTCTTTTTCTTATCGAGGTGGCTTATGACTTTTGTTAAAAATTTTAAATTTTAATCTGTTTATACTTAAAGATTACGAAGAATAATACTCGTTAATAATTTTTGTTGGTATATATGTTGAACTTTTAATATATACTATAATTAACTTGTAGACTTTGTATTAAGAAAATACTCCATTTAAAAATTAGATATTGTAGCAAAAATTAAAAGTTTCTTTTTAAAACCGCAAAGAATAGCCGAATTGTTGTTTCTTCGCTTGTTGGTTTCCGAATTGTGATTCTCCCTTTCCCCACTATCTTTCTCTCTCTCCCCTCCCCTCTTTCAGAGAGAGAGAAACGCTGAGAAATCCAACAATTTTGTTTTCCGGGATTTCGGGCCACAGCGAGGGGTAGTTGCCAAGCCAAGAGGAGAGGAGCAGTAGAAGAGAGAAAAAAAAAAGAGATCTTGCAGGGGAGTAGGATTGCACCAGGGCTGAGATGGGGCCTGCCTGGCCTTGGAGGGGAATTTTTTATGGGTACAAAATGCACTGTCGCACTTAACCCGTGAACATGTATACCTAGAAAATTATTAGGTAAACACATGCTGAGTGGACTTGGACGCGGACGGGGCGCTCCCAGCCAACTGAGCCAAACTCAGTTCTCGGTTGGAGGGGAATAAGCGTGGGATTCTTAGTTCAGTTGGGATCAGATTCCTGAGAGATGACAGTGATGGTATCTTAGCTGGAGTTTGGTTTGCCTCCATATGGGCATGTCGCCGGATCACATCTCGCTCTTTCTTAAGTCCACTCTAAACAGCTTAAAGTTTCGACTTGGGACTTTGATTATTGACTTTAAGTTACAAATATATTATAGTGATTGTTAGCTTTTTAAAACCTAAAATAAAAAACCGTTATATCATTGTAAATAATATAAAAAATAAAAATAAAAAAACTAAAACTAAAATATTTATATGTTTTAAATAGTTTCTAGCTTCTGCAAAGAAGCCAAACCGTTTGAAGGGGGACATCGTGCCGCCCGGTTGGTTGGGCGTGGCGTGGCTCGGCTCGGCTCGGCTTGTGTATCTTCGAGGTGGCTATGGTCATCATGTTGCTGGACTGATGGACGGGTCCTGGATCTAGAGAATGGCTGGATATTTTGTACCGATCGAGATTCTCTGACGTAGCTCCTCTAAGTCACAGCGTGACTTACCTCTGGATCAACCGTCCATCTAATAATCAACCATCCAGATTATTTTAATTTTTTTCTTCTAGTTTTAGCTTTTGATTTTTGTACTTCTAGTATTTATTTTTTTAGTTTTTTTTCTTTTTTTCTTATATTTTTTTATATTATCTGTGTTAAAAATAACATATATTTTTATTTTTTAAAATAAAAAATATGTTATTTTAACATAGATAATATAAAGAAATATAAGAAAAAAGAAAAAACTAGAAGTACAAAAATCAAAAGCTAAAACTAGAAGAAAAAAACTAAAATAATCTGGACGGTTGGTTATTAGATGGACGGCTGATCCAAAGGTAAGTCACGCTGTGACTTAGAGGAGCTACGTCAGAGAATCTCGATTGATTTTGTACTACCTAGGTGTGAGTACAGCCGTTGAGCTGAGCATCTAGGAATGTAGGATTTGGTTGGATGAAAGGTGTACTGATTATTAATAAATGAGAAGTCAAGGGGAGAGGTTATAGGTTCAAATCCCCGTTGGGACTTTCCTGGGCGTTTTCTTTTTTTTCTTTTCTAATTGTAGTAATTGAGTGAGGGAGGGCATTCATTTTTTTAAAATTCAATTTTTTTATGGCATTTACTTTGGGCACCGTTTCTGGTTTTATTTTGGCTGGAGGTGGTTCGTTGTTTCTACTTTCACTTCACCTCATGGCAGCTAGCTGGAGTATCGAGGATAGGGGAGAAGTTTCCGTTGGACTAGATTGATGGTGGTATTATTGCAGAATTAAGGTTAACGTGAATTTAGTTGGGGGAATGCGGAGTTAGAGTGGGAAGGAAATTTTTAAAGGAGTTGATAGGATTTTGTTTACCATCTACTCTACTCTAGCATTTCACTTTTGACGAGGATTAGATAATTCATTAAAGACACTTTAATATGTAATCAAAGTTCTTAAATCAATGTTATAATAGCTTATGTATAACACACCTTGAGTACTCACTGATCAGAGAATACTATTTATCTACTCGACCAACCACTACTCGAAAGCTCTCTAACCCGACATATGGGCTTCGCTTTGAACGATGTCTTGTGTAGTTAAGCCATAAAACATATGCACTTCTATTCCCTTCAACTGCACCACGTTCGGCCATATGCCTTTGACAACAACCGTCTTGCAGTTATTTACTAAAGTTCTCCTTCACTGCCAATAACCGGTCGACGGTTATTGATCAAGCATCTCTCGTTAACAACAACGGATTGCTCAAGTGAGCAGATGAAATCGAAAAGGTGCCAGCTTACGAAGGCAACTGACAACCCTTCGACGCTACTTAAGCCCTGCCCACGAGAAAGGGAGAGAGGGAGAGAGAGAGAGAAAACAAAGGAGAACAATAACATCAAGATCATTCCGCAATAGTGCAGGTAGCATTTCCCTTGTAATCGTTCATTAATAGCAAGTTGTAATCTCAATATAGCAATAAAAATCATCCTATTTTCCATGTTCATCCTTTTGTCAAGTTTGAATTTTTCTACTATTTGTAAAATCGACGATTCTATTGTCGACGACTTCCAAATTAAAACTCATCAAATTGGACTATAACAAAAAAAACTGAAGGAATTGTGAGTTTTTTCCAAGCAAAATTGTGAAGAATTTCTTGTTGTTGTTTAGATTGAAAAAATAAGATACCTTCTCCGTCGCGCAATTCAAGCACACCAGGAATTCATCAGATCTTGACCAGATCTAGATTTACTTCGCCTTGTACTACAGACCCCTTAAGAATATATCAGATCTTGATCGAATCTAGATTTCTTGGTGAGATACCTTCTCCGCCATGTGGTTCAAGCCCCTCAGGAAGATCTAGATTTCTTAGTGAGATACCTTCTCTGCTGTGTAGCCCAAGCCCCTCAGGAATTCATGGATTCTAGATAGCTCTAGATCTCTTGGTGAGATACCTTCTCTGCAATGCACTTTAAGCCCTCCGGAATTCATTGGATCTTGCTAGACCTAATCCCTTTTGTGGGTAGGGACTTGATAGTGGCAGAAACAGGTGGTGATACAATGAGGCGATGAGTCAAAGCCAAGACATTGCACTGCGCCATAACGCCACGCCAGGCCACGCATCATCCTTTGCCACCACTGACCTCGCCGCTGCCACCTTCTTTCGCCAGCCGTTTGACATGGGCTCGGTGTCGCAAATCGCCTCACCAACCCATGCGATCGTGCCAGTGAGGAGCCCTATCTCTCATGCTGCTAATGCGGCTGCCAGCACCCTGTGCACCACGTAGTCCTTGATGAACACGTCGAAGACGAGCTTCTTCTACATAAGCCAGTACACCTAGTTGCGCAAGCACCGCGACAAGAGCTTGACAGGGGCATGGTCCGCCATCTCCTGTCCAAAGTATGGCTCCCAGTGCACATTGTCAGCGGTGAGGCGATCGAGGTGCTCAACAAAGTTGTCGTACAAACGGACGACCTAAAGGTGTGCAAACTGTGGCTACGAGCCTGAACTGTGGTTACAAAGGATAACTCGTAAAACACGTATAGTAAAGATTCAACAGAGTACATACCCGTCTATGGTACCAAAGGGATCCTGCAGTAGGCCGGTCCATGGCGCCTCTGTGGTACATGTCTGCACGATACAGACCGCTGTTGAGCAGCATCAGCCGTCCGAGGGGAAAGCGCTCAAACAACCACAACTGCAGTAGGAGGGGCTAGCCTATGAGGATAGGGGTCATCCTCGTCCTATGGCAAGCGTCACACATGCCACGGTACATCACAGCAAGTACGGCTAGTCCTCCGCTGGCACACACCTCATCCCCATCAGCGATGGCCCTTGTATACCACATGAGGTGGGCATCAACGGAGTCACTGTGGCTGCTGATAAATAGTACCCAATCGAACAGCCATAGCAAAGATGCCTTGAGGTGTCGTGACACCTGGTAGTCATTGGCGTCCAGGTCCATCCACTTGACCTGTGCACAAATGAAAAATTAGTAAGCCCGTCATATGGTAAGGATAGTGCATCGCTAAACAAAGAAAATGGATAGCATACGTATCTGAAACTACGAAAGCCACCGTATGGGCGGGCCATGCTTCTGTCACACCGGGAAGACGTCATATGCTGGCGCTGCCTGGGCCAAAAGAACCCCGTCAAACCTACCCAACAGGTCGTCGCGCCAGTTGGCAGGTACATCCTACGGGAAGGCAACCTCTCCCATGATAGGCAGGCCGAGTAGCATCATAACGTCCTGTAGAGTGGGGGCCATCTGCCTGAATGGGAGGTGGAAGGTGTGCGTCTTGGGCCACCACCAGTCCAGCAAAACTGTCAGCAATGACTAGTCGAATGGGTACCGTCCTGGCCGCTCCGAGCCAGCCTGGACCTCCTCGGCCTCCTCAATTGGAGTGCCGTCCTCGTTGGTGGCCTCCACATCCGTGCAAGAGGTAGAAAGCCGGCATATCTTAGCTTGCAAAGCACAAAGAAGTCAGTACGTAGTGAAAATATCATAAAAAGACATGCCATAGTTTGTGCACAAACCTATCTATGGAGTGTGGGTCTAGTCTTCAAGCTTATCGGGTGTTCGCATATGGACCACCCCTAACTGGGTCTTCTCGTCTCCGTCCTCAAGATACGGGACACGATAGCTCACACAGTATTGCGCGTCGATGTGCCGGTCCAGCAAGCTAAAAGGCCTGTCCGAACCACCAAGGTCGTGAGCTATATCTGCAAATCAATTTGAAGTTAGCAATTATGATACAATTACTGGTTCAATTATTAATAGCATAGCTCCGAAATTTCTTCAAAGCATTCCTAGCTGACTTCACATACACTATTATGCCTATTTAATTTCTCATTGGTGCATACATATTTATCTATGTCACTAAATAATTTTAGGTCTCAGGGTCACTCGACTAAATTCTTCCCTCTTGGTACCGATTCTTTCCCGTAATTAGTACATGTGTGACGATTTACTTACAGATATAACAGAAAATAAATCTTAAATAATAATTAAATGAATTATACTAATGCACCCATGTGGGATCCCTAAATTTTATTTTAGTCATTTGCGGATTTTTACAACTCAAATGCTATTTAAATCATCGCGTACAATTTTAATCGCTACGCGTAATCTTAAATCATCATGTACTACTTTAAATCAGTGTGTGCTATTCTAATTGTCACAAACAGTTTTAAATCTTTTGATGGCTATTAATTATTCTAAAAATTAAGAATACTTATTAGGGGTTTCTGCAATTTATAAGCGACTAACAAAATTAACTAGGCCTTCAAATTCGCAACAGAGCGATCTAAACGACAATACAACTATTAACAACTAAATTGATGTTAGTTTCTAAACTACACATCTAATGATTTTAATTGCTATCATATCATGTTTTAAAAGTAAATCTACAAAGAAATATAGAACACTCACCGTCGTCGATACGCAGATCTCTCCTCCTCTTTTCTCCCTCTCCTCTCCTCCTTTCTTTCCTCTCCTCTCCACTCCCCTCCTCTCCTCTCTTTCTCTTCTCCCTTTCTATCTTTTCTCTCGGATGAACCGAGATATGCGCTTGGCCGGCCGCACGCGGTAAGGGGGTATACCCCTAGTCGCCGAACGGTTAGGCGACAAGCCCCTAGTCGTCAACGGTTGGGCGACTTGGCCACACGTCGCTCAACAGTTAGGCAACTAGCCTAAGTCGTCCAACCGTGGAGCGACATATGGTCAAAATTATTTAAAAAAATAAAAAAATAAGTATATTACTGTAATTTAAAATAAAAAATTGATTATTATTTTAAAAAATTCATTTAAGATGTGTACCAAGTAGGCAAGTACTAACAAAAATAAGAGCAGTTGACATGTCAACTATAGATATCATCCTTCACATACGTACTATACTACCAAACATCTGTTCCTTCTCATGTTCTTGGTACTACAGCATGGTAGCCCATAGAATATCTGGGCAACTTTAGCCCTATAGGCAAGCTCCTCTTTTCTTAACCCTACACCTCTCCTCACAAAACATTGGCCTTGATGAAAAAAGGCAGGCAGGCGTGCTCTTGGGAAAAGAAGAGATCCAGCAACCAAATCAGCTCCTAATCAATGGGCTTTTTTGACTTTGATTTCTAGGTTATGTTTGTAGTTTATGATTTTTAAATTATTTATAGAAAAAATACAAAGTAACAGAATCTTACATGCGGTTTTAACCGATATAAATAAAGTCACTACAGTATGTACTATAATTAACTTGTAGATCTCGTCTTAAAAAATACTCTATTTGAAATATAGTTACTGTAGAAAAGTCAAAAGGCATCTTTTAAAAGTTGAAAAGAATAGATCTATATCTGCTTGGGAAAAGGAAAACAAGATGTAGATTTGGAGGTCAAATCCCATTATCCTTGGGGGCAAGATTAGAATGCCGTGGAAAAGGAAATGCAGATCAGCAGCATGCGTTGTGCAGACCAGTTCATGCTCCACTCGTCCTTTTACTCGCCATTTGCCCTACCAATCTATCACTCAAAGCAGAGCACGCGCTAAGACCCCAAGTACATGCATGCTCATGATGTGGCACCCAATAACCTCAAATTTGTGCCTTCTTGTTACGGGAAGGTTACATGTGCAAGCAAATTTATCGGTGCGTAGTTCGTATGAGGCACTGCCCGTGAATCTCCGCTTCCACCGTGGGAGCGTAGCGGCGGTGACCAAATGTACAAAATTGAAACCGTTGGTACGCAAGTCGCAAGGCATTCTCTTATCTTATGCAGGTAGGTTGCTGCTAGCACATTCCGGATAATACTGGCACAAATGATAAGTTCCAAAACTGTGCCATCTTATCCCCAACCATCGACATGGTTTTCATAGGCTTTTTCTAACGTGACTGGCCTCCAACACATGGAATATGGGAATGGACCGACGGACATGACCGCCGTTGGAATCTTCTTGCTTCCGTAAGTGGTATAGTGTTTGAGCTCTCCGGAGCCACTTGAACGCTTGATGGATGTGTGGAGTGGTAGATGTCGGGGGACAAATGGACGCTTCACAGGCACAGAGGGGACTGGATAGAAAGCATTATTAGCGTTGGTAGTGACTCGGTGAGCATACGACCACGCAACTAGTATCAAACCGTAGAGCAAATTATCTTCTAAATTGCATCTTGTGCGTCTGGCCACCTGTCATACACTGTTCACTGAAGTCTTCGACATGAGCTCTTTCCGTAGGCCTGTGTGATGAATGATAAGATTAGATACACTGTATTGGAGCTGCTTGCGCTCATCCGATTATTCAACATAGGGATGACAACATGGCGGAGAATCACGGGAAAAGCCTTCGTGGCCTCGTCCTCTACTAGCTAGCCCTCCATCCCGCCCCACTAAGAGCAAGTATAATAAGAGGCTATTAGTAGGATATACGCTGAGGTGAAGGACAGAGAGGAGGAGAGAGAAGAGAGGTGGGCTATAAGTTTACAGCCAGCTGAAGCACAAGAACCAAGAAACTTCGTGAGAGAAAGGGGTGGGTCATACAGCCTTCAGCTGGCTGTAAACTACTATATGAATGTGCTGATAAGTGGGCTGTAAGTGTCCATACAGCCAGCTGAAAGCTGTATTATTAGCCTTGCTCTAAGCCTTCCGAGGTAGATTGCCTCTGTCCCCGGTCCCCGTGGGAACTCGACACCACGGAGTCCCTACAGGATAAAAAAAGACTAAATTTATTTAAAAATAACAGTTTAATTTTATTTATTAATTTATAATTACTTAAGTATTTTTTTAAATATAGGTTTAAAATATATATTCTAACATATAAATTCAAGTTTTAGTTTAAATATACAAGAAAAGAATACAATTTCTCATATTAAAAAACTATAATCTATTATCAAAATATTTATTTTTATTTTTACCAAGTCCCTGTGGGTCCTGCGGGGGAGAATGACCCCCGTCCCCACCCTGCTAGCATAGTGGGGCCCCGCTCTGTTCCCCCGCAGGGGAGATCATCCCCCGTCCCTGCCCTCATAGGGATACTCCCCGTGGGGCCCCGCCCCCACGGGGAATTGCCACCCCTAATTCAACAAGCCAGCGGTTTAACTCCGCATATTCTTCTAGGAAGACAACTTCCAATATATTTTCAGAAGACACTTTTTTCTAGGTTATAACAACAATGTTAGTTAAGCGTATACATAGAATAGCACGATTATATTGTCAAGAATAAAAGGTAACGCACAACCAGAAAGAATTAGAGTCAAACCCAGAAAAAAGGTCAAAGGCGATGCCCCGCTCATTTCGGTTTGAGCTTTTGGCTTCTGGCTTATTTTCACTATTCAATAATTTCGTCTTTTTCTGGTATTTTGGCTTTTTTTTGAGCTTTTTGTTGGTTTTTCCCGTATTCGTTTGTACTGTCCGTGACGAGCTAACATGTTTTTTCTATTTTAAAAATTTTTAAATTTAATTACGCCAAATAAGCCACCGTCAGCTACAGTGTTTTTTCAGCCAGCTACAGTGCTTTTCAGCCATAAGCCACTCAAAATAAGCCCTTTTGAGCAAGGCTAAAAAAGAAAATTCCATCCTCAAATTTTGATTTGATCAATCAAATATCTTTTTTCACAAATATATAGCGCATCATGCCCTAAAACAATTTCGGTTGACATCGAATCTTTATCCCCTTGATTAAACAAGCCAACATGCAAGTTCTTTCTCCCTTGTATCCTAAACAATATTTATTTAGACAAGTTGTAAGATAATGTGGTGGCAATCCTATGAGAGTGATAAGTCTTTGACATTACTTTTGTCTTGCTTTCATTGCTTGAATTAGATTTTGAGAATTTGCATTTTGATCTGTTGCTTTCTGGAGTTGGTGATTTGATCGGCCCTGTTGTGGCAATCTAACCGACTGCTGCGTAGTGATCAGACCGGTGAGAGGTAGTACCAGCTTTTTGTTGATGGTGGCTATTTTCTAGAGAAGGTCTTGTTGGAGCTTTTGGTCTGAGACCTGTTGCAGTAGTACCGGTGTTGGGAATGCGGTATGACTGGGGTGTAGCAGTTAGTGGCCGGTCAGATTGGTATTGTGTTGGCGGTCTGATCAGCTTGGTGGCCACGATCAGACCAGCCTTCTGGGTTGTTGTTGAATTGAGTTGAGTTGTTTTGGTTGTGAATCGTGATGGTGTCCATGCAGTATTAGTTATGCGGTTTTCATGCAAGTGTAAGTTATGAGTATGTCCATAAATGTATTTTGCTAATTGAGAGTCAAGTGCATGTTATTTGTGCTTGAATCGATTTTATGTTCTTTTGTGTGCAGGTGCTTTGATGATGGATTGCTGCCAATGGCAATACCAAGGCTTAATGGCTATGAAGTGTCGTGTAAGTCTGGGTGGAGCATCATCTCAAGCCGAGAGTGCGGGAGAAGTGTCGTGAAGAGGCAATGCGTGCATGTGGTGTACCAATTGGACTAATGTGTTTCAAGTGGTGATGTTACTCGAAACAGGCATATGATCTTAGTAACAAGGCATTGGACATCACAGACTATGGTGTAATACGGTATGCCATTGGAATCAAGTGTTTCAGTGGTAACGGGCTCCGCACAGGAAGTATGATCTTGGTAATGAGGCGTTAGCCATCGTATCTTTATGAAGACTAGTGAGTGGTAATTAAAAAAATTGTCCAATGCTAGGTGGAATGGCGGTTTGCAATATCATGGTGTTGGCCAAAGTGGTTTAGGTCACGTCTTTGTGGATGGAGAGTCTTATCAGGTTTATAGAACCTTTGGAAGTCACACTTTGAGAAGTGTGGCAATGTGTGTAATGTAAAATTTGTTTATTTGTAGGTTACCAGGTTTCCTCAATTATAAGTAGTGTGATCCACTGAGTGATTGGTTTGGTGTGAGGTGGTAGCCTCCACTATATAAGCCTTATGTGCTGAGGAGAGAGAAAACAATTTGAACAGTTGAGAGATTAGGATTAGGGTTTTCTTGTATTGGAGCCTTTTGTGCGTGTGCTCTAGACTTAGATCTTTGCCATTTTGAGAGAATGCCAGTAAAATATTCCTCTCCAAATAAAATGAATATCCAAAGTTTGCCCAAGTGATTTGTGCTATGGATCCATCCTTGCACTTTCAATTTTTTTAGCTTTCTTGATTGGATTTCTCTCTTCTTAATCTTTTCTGGTGTCAAGGACATGTAAGAAGTGGAGATATCTCTTGAAGATCAGATCCCATCTATCTAAACACCTTCTAGGGGAAGTTCTTGAGTTTGCCCAGATTTTCTCAAGAGAGAGGTGATTTTGGGGTTTTGCTCTTATGAGTAATTGAGCTTTAATTCATGGTGTGATCTAGTTTGCTATGACATGTGAGAACCCATCCAAGGATATCTAGATCATCAAAGACTCGTGAGCAAGAATAGATCAATGTTTCCCTCGTTTGTCCAGTTTTAGTGCAACTCTCCTTGTTTTGGAAAGGTCGGAACTTTGACATCGATCTTCGTGATCCGTGATGTAATGGGTTCCTGACATCATACGAAGTGTTTATGTCAAGTTTCACTGTATTTTGGTTAGTGGTTTGAGAGTTGGATCTTTTCTTGGATCGTGTGCAATGATGTTTGCACTATTCACTTGCCGAGCGGTTAGACCGCTAGGACCTGAGCGGTGAGACCGGTGCCTAGTCACACTGGTATGGTCAGACTGGTTGAGACAGAGCGTCTCAGTAGAATTTGGCTCTTGGTTTTGAGTGCTTGAGAGTTTGTGTTTTCCCTACGTGTAGTTGCCGATACTTGGGAAGATTTTGAAAGAATCATTCACCTCCTTTGACTTGTCATACCCAATCCTACACAAGTCATCGATCCTTTGTTCCTCCTTATCATCATCACCACAATTGATTACAATTTCGAAAAAGCCATATATCAACCATGGTTGTTATTTTAAACCTGTATTTACGACGATGTTCATGTTCTGAAAAGCCATATATTGGTTAACAACCATGCATGGCTTTGCTTTAGCAATAATAAACAAATGCAAGTTGGAGATTTTGAGCTATCAACTAGCATGGAGATTGCATAATGATAGCGATTTTGTCTGGTGATTACGATCTTCAGATTCTTTCCATTTTATTCACTAAGAAGGACATTGATGGTTTGACACCACAAAGTTGTTCGTTTAGCAGCTTGTACAAGGTATTGATGTGGCATAACTGAATCCTCTACCCCCAACTAGACCTAGGAGTTGGGCTAGGCTTTTCTGGGTCGGCCCACAGCCTAGTTGGCATGGCACTTCACAATAGTTTTTTGGGCCAAGCCGACACGACATGAACAGTAGGCTATGCTTTGCCTAGAATGTGGGCCCATCGGGCGGCACGACATGACACGAATGTGGCACGATGGGCCAGGTGGCATAGAGACACAATGGTGGCATGCGATTGGGCCTGTGGATGCCAAGGGACGGTGAACCATGGGAATAGCCAGAGAGGGGGAGAGAGAGCATACCGTTACCTTGCTGAAAGCCAGACGCCGTCATCGTTGTCCCTATCACCATGTGGTAGTGGATTCATGGCAATCGCCCATTGTCATCCTCGCCTCTGGCCTCCCCACCATGCCTTGCCGTGCTGAGGCCACCTCACACCATCATCCCCTATCGCACCCAATCCGAGTGTGGGCGACGCGAGGCTACCCTCCACGTCGAGCAAGCTCAGCTACGAGTTGAAGCTAATGCCATGTAGCGTCATGCCTACAATGGCATTAGCGCAGGCGCTGACAATGGAGGAGAGGATCTACTCCATCGCGCTAAAGGAGAGCAGGCACCTCACTGTGGTCGTCATCGCCATGTTGCCATCGTTGACATTGTCGAAAGGGGAGGGAGACCAAGGCCGTGGATGCTATCGCCGCGCCACCACTATCGTTGCTGTCGAGGAGAAGGAGACAGGCCACCACCATCTACTCATCCCTCCCCCATGGCCCACCTCACCCCTACCCCTGTCATTGATTTGGCAGCCTTGTCATCCCCACGTGCATGTAGCCAGCTCAGATCTGGGTCTTGGCCATCATCAGCGGGAGAGGGAGAGAGGAAGAGTCGGCACTCAGCCACCTTACCGAGAGGCAGCGGAGGAGTGGAGAGAGAGTCTATAGGATCGGGTATGGTGAGTCAGAGGGGTTGAATGACTTCTCAAAATATTCCCCTTGGTATTAGCAACTCAATGTAGTGGAAAACTCAAGCCTACAAGATATCCCAAAGCCAAGAATCAAATATCTTAAAGATTGTTTGAGACAACAGAGTATCATCGGTCTGACCTCTGGCCAGGGGGCGGTCAGATCGCTCAATCAGTCAGTCTGTAGGTTTCATCGATTGATCCACTTAGGTCATGGCGGTCTGACCGCTTGCCAAATTAGAACCTGAAAATAACATGACACACGACCAAGAAAATGGATAACTCTTAGACCAAAGATCCAAACAAGATAAAACTTGGTACAAGTCCTCCATAGGATGCCAAGAACCTATTGCAATCATGGATTATGAAGATCAATGCTTAATTTCTAACCTTTATTTAAAACAAGGAAGGTGCACAAAAATTAAGCAAATGAGATAAACCTCGATCTGCTCTTACTCATGAGTCCTTGATGATCTAGATAACTTTGGATGAGTTTTTACATGTCATAGCAACTTAGATCATAGTACGAACTCAAAGCAAAAATGCTGTTAAGATCAAAACCCCAAAATCATCCCTCTTGCTCTAGCAAAGCTTCTGTAGAAAAATGCCTAGATGTATGTGATTTGATCTCCAAGAGATATATCCACCTTTTACATGTCCTTGGCACCAAAAGTGTTCATGAGGAGATGAAATACAACCAAGCAAATCAAAAGCACACGGAGAAATCCATGGCATAACTCAATTGGACGGAGTTTGAATGTTCATTTCACTTTGAGAAAAATGTTCTATAGCCACTCTGTCATGAAGGACAAAACTCTAAGTCTAGAGCACACCCACACAAAGTCTCCAAACACAAGGAAATCATAACCTCTTTCTCCTCAACAGCAATTTTATATCTCAACACACATAAGGGCTTATATAGTGAAGGCTCATCTCTCACCAAACCCTAACAAGTACACCCTTAATGGATACAACCACTTATAAATCGGAAATCTGATAACCCACACGCAAATGAGTTTTACACTTACACACATTTGCACACTTTTCAAAGCATGATTTTCATATGGCTCCGATAGCCTGATAAGATACTCCATCCCCAATACATATTGTGATACTTTTATCATAAAATAGCATTCTCTCTAAGAGTGGTAGACTTTCGATTATCTTGATCTCGGAATGAGTTTTATCCCCATTTTTACAAGTGATATCATGTTTTTATTTCAAGTGATATCCTTTTTCTCCTCTTGCCTAGCAAAATCTTTTCTTAACCAAGCTCTCTCATATAATATCTCTTTTATGGATCCACTCTTACAAGTGATATATCTCCTTCATCCTCTTCTCACAAGTGGTATTTCAAGTGGTATCTTGCCATAAGTGGTATCCTCTTCAAATAACATCAAGTGGAAATCATTGAAGATCTTTCTAGGGTATTTCAAGTGATATACAAGTGATAACTCTTTTATTAAAGAAGAATTTAAATTGGTATTCACAAGTGAATTTCAATTCTTCAAGAGAAGACCAAGTGCCTAAATTGAACTTGTGGGATACAAGTCGATCATACCAGTGGCATGAAGTTTTACAAATGGAACCTATCATATTTGGTGTCATGTATGCTCTTAAGTGGTATCAAGTCTTCACAAATGAATTTAGTCGTACTTGATATCATTTAAACTCATAAGTGGTATCAAGTTTCTACAATTGGAATTAATCATAATTAGTATCATTTATTTTTAAAAGTGGTATTTTTCACAAGTGGTATGTAATGTCATCATAAGTGGTATAAATGTCAAAGTAGTGAATGTTTTTATGAAAAAAAAACATAAAAGAACTACAAAAGGTTAAAAGCACCTATTATGTAAAAATGAAGAGATCCTTAATTCTTAGTACTAGATAACATAAGGAGAGAAAATTTAAGTAAAAGGGAAGAGATGTAAAAAGAGAAGAAAAATAAGAAAGAGGATAATCCTTCGTGTGTACAAGAAAGAGAAAAACTGCAAAGAAGAACCTTTGTGCAAGGAGGAGTTTTTCTTTGTGAAAACGTTTATAATATTTTGGGCTTACTTAAATAAAAGGGTAAAGTACAAATATTAGGAAAACTATTTTACCTATTTGGTCAAAAATATTTTATAGATCTTGTGAATGAATGTGTTTCATTCTCATTTGTTTCATTTTGATTTTTAAAAAAGGTTATGTGCTTTTCTCTATTTGCTTAAATGCTGAATATTCAAAGTTTTGTATGGCTTTGAGCAAATTTGTGATTTTTGTATTTTTTAAATGGGCTCATAATATGAGAAGGTTACAATTATGACTTTTATTCCCTATTATTTATCTATATTGATGAATTTTCTCAAGTTCATTGGAAAATTTTAAGGGGGAGATTGTAAGTTCAATTTCTATTAAGTTAATTTTGGTGATAATGACAAATGCAATTATGAGACTAACATGTTTATTGATTATGATATTACTTAATCTCATTTGGATGAAAGAATGAAAATCACATAGATATGCATTCGACATCACATTATTATAATTTAGTGGATTTCTCGAATCCAAAATATAGATTTGAGAGACCATGTGGAGGTCATCCCATGTATGTGATGAGTAATATACATCGGTTTAGGGAAGTCGAGTTTGATTTGGTTGGTTCGGACCACGTCGTTGTGTGGTGCAATGGACTCGGTCGGACTTGGTCAAACCTGGTCAAAGGGTTTAGGTTGCATATTATGACTTGTCAGGTTTTGGCTTTTTCATTAATGCATTTATGCTTAAATGTATCGAGCGGTGCTATTTGATGTGTTTCTTGTCTGTGTTGGCTGCAGGACGTCGAGGCGGAGTCGTGGTGAGACACGAGGAGACCGGACTAGACGCAGGTGGCGTTGAGGTCAGAACGGTCGGAGGTGTCGAAGACGGCGAAGACTCGAGGTGGTTGCGAGGCTTGGACGACAAGGAACATGGAAGCTTCCAAGAAGGTGCAGGAGGGGCGTTTCGGTAAAAACGCAAAGCTGCATACGTGGAAGCGGGTTCCGTTCGAGTTGGCGGGCGTAACGAGTTGGAGACCCGTTAGCTAATGCCTATATAAGGAGAGGGTGTCTCATTGAGGGCTGCATGGATTCTAGGGTTTGAGTGGATTGTTAGGTGGTGCTTTAGTCAAAATGAGCTTTGGAGATTTTGTTTTGGCTTTAGGGCTTTAGTTGTTGAGAGTTGGTAGGAGAGGCAGAGAAGGCTCTGTGCTTGTGTCCTCCTTCGTAGCTTTCTCTGTGTGTTCATCCCCTCCTCCAAGCATGTAGTGTGGGTGTGTTCTTGTGTTTTGGAGAGGATGAGGAGAGGGTTTGAGTAGAGATTCCATGTAATCAACTCTTGTTCTAATGTCCATGCGTATGGGGACGTAGTTCTTTGTATTTCTTGTTTCCAGGAATGAAATCCCAGAAGCTTTCTTCACGAGCTCTTCTCTGTTCTTCGTTCTTCCTCATGGGTGATTTTTGAGTTTTTCGATTTCTTGTTGTTTCTTGCTGGGGAGTGCCAAAATGGGTTGCTCTATGTTGGGATGATGCCTCAAGATCATTTGATCGAGTTTCCCAAGAGCAAACTTCGTTTAATTTCAGATTTGAGTTTTTGAGGCTTCCTGTTCTTCATTTCCTCCTTCTAGGGTTTAATGCAAATCTTGATTCCCTTCGCGAGATAGCTTGAAATTTGGCATGGAGAGTCCAGAGGCTATTTAGTAGCTATCCTCAGAGTTTCATAGCCAAAGGATCAAAGATTAGGGTGTAATTTGAGTTTTGGTTCAGTTTTGCAAAAGTTTCAGATTTTTGCTATAATCTGAAATTCGTGCTCATGAGTTGTCATCTCTCTGTTTCCTAGGCCCTATAGGTTATTTGAGAGGTAGACACACTGATCTGGGCAGAGAAATCTAGAAGAAATTCTCTAATTTTGTTGATGTTTGGAGTTTTGTCTTTGCTATCTGAAAATCCTGTTTGATGATTTCTTCATTTGGTACTACCGCTCCTCGAAAGGTACTACCGCTCAGAGGTACTACTGCTCGGCTCAGCGGTACTACCGCCCAGAGGTACTACCGCTCGTCTCAGCGGTACTACCGCTTGCAGTCAGACCTGCTCTGAAATTATTTTTCTTGACTGTTTCTTTCTGGATCTGGTTTATCCTTGTTGCTGTGACTTCCAGTAGTGTATATCTTCTATCTTCATAGCTTCCATAGCTATTGGATAAAAAGCATAAGTGTGGATACTTGAGGGGCGAATTTAATTTTTAGAAAGCGACATTCACCCCCCTCTGTCGCCATTTCGGTCCAACAAGATTAAACTCCATAAATAGTCAAAGATTAGTATGTGCATCTATCTTTATTATATATTCTTGTATGCACATATTTAGGAGGAGTTAACTCTATATATTTTGTGGTTTCATTAGTATTGATCCATGTTCCTTCTTCCATATATTAAGGTTCTTTACTTTGAAACATATCCCTTGAATATATATAGTTTGTGTAGTTTATATATACTCATAATCAGGTTGTTATCTAGTTCGATAATTAATCACAACCAGATATGTAAACTTTGCTTGCAATTAATCTCAAAGATTAACACTCACATTCAAATAAATTAAATGCTTAAAAAGCTTGTTCTAGAGTATATAATTATTGTGTATGTGTTGTATACTCATAAATCATTTTCTATCTCATTATTTATTGAGATTGTCATGAATTACCAAAAAGAAAATATTGTAGAATCTAGTTCATCCATTATGAGTTAATGGTGAAGTTTGATAATTAATGGCAATTGATTTATGAACTAATATTTTTATGAGTTAGATAAATAGGTTAGGTTCCACAAATGGGGTTGATATAGGGTGACTTCACATGTTGAAGATTATCAAGTCAAGATGCAGGATGAAAGATAGCTTCATGAGTTGAATGCCATCAAGAAGAGGATGCATCATGAGTTGATGCATGTTGAAGAGGAGATAATCATAAGTTGATCATCAAGTGAAATGAAGACCCATCATGTGTTGATGTAATTCAAGTGAAGAATGTATGATGAGTTGATGCATATCAAGACAATGACCCAAGACAAAAGTATAATGAGGTAGGGCTAAGGATGTGTTCGTGGTCTTTTATCGGTCGTGGTGCTTGATTAGAAGATCGAATTATTAGTTAGGTTACCGTACTATTAAGAAGGGTCATGTCTAGTAGCTTGAGTCTTATCATATGTTGATAACTCAACCTCACTTGCTCTAACTCTCTGTAGCATGATTCTTATATTTACGAATGTGTTTTGCCAATAGTTATGACTCATGTGTTTAATCCTTATAACATGGGACTATACATTGCAAATGTGTTTTGCAAGTGTTTGAATTCTATATTTTCTACCTTGTGTTGTGATTCCAAAAGTGTGCAAATATATTTTGTAACTTGATGGAAATCATGGTTAACCTTTGTGTGCATGACACTATAATTTGAAAATGTGTTTGCAAAATCTGTTAAAGTATATGCACTTCTCAAGAAAATCAAAACTACCAAAGTGTGCTGTGCAATACTACCGCTAGGCGAAACTACCGACATTGTGATCACGGTACTACCACATTTGTTGTTGGTCGGTGACCAACGAGATCGAGCCAACGTAGTCGAAGACCAGTGTGGTCGAACCAAAGTAGTCAAAGACATGTGTAGTCGAAGACTAGAGTGGTCGAACCAATGTGGTTAGAAATCAATGTGGTCGAGAACCATCGTGGTTGAACCAGCATGGTCGAACCAACATGGTCGAAACTGAAGTAGTCGATGACCTGTGTGGTCGAAGATCGACGTGGTTGAACCAGCGTGGTCGAACCGACGTGGTCGAACCAACATGGTCACATTGGCGTGGTTGAACCAGCATAGTCGAGACCTATGTAGTCGAAACCAATGTGATCGAACTGACGTGATTAAAACAACATGGTTGAAGATCAACGCGGTGGTCGGAGATATGTGTGGTCGATGATCGATGTGGTCGAAACTTGTGTGGTTGAAATCAATGTGGTCAAAGATCGGTGTGGTCGATGACCTGTGTGGTCAAACAAGACAACGTGGTCAAGGACCACTGTGGTCGACGATCGGTAGTTCCAGCTCTGTGTGAGCAGTCCAACCTAAGAGTGGTACTACCAGCTCTGTGTGAGTGGTACTACCGGGTTGCGAAACGACCGTTTGTGTAGCGATATATTTTCCAGAGAGACACATTCGTGAGAGTCTTCTCCTCCTCTGTGAGAACGATAGTTTTGCACATGTGAAGCGATACTACCACAGAACAGTAGTACTGGACTTTGTGTGGTGGAACTACCGATTTTGCCTATAACAGTTAGTTTTATGACCATTGCTGAGGAGAGCGGTAGTATCGGTGTTTTGCCTGCGGCACTACAGAAAATCTTGTTTTCTGTCTTCAACAGCTAGTTTTGAGGTGTGGGGTATAAATACTCCCTTATGGTTGGTTGGGGTAAGACCTATTGCACTTCATTTCATTCTATTGAGTTAGTGTAAGGTTCTCCTTTTAATTGTGCAAGTGTTGCACCTTATGGGCAAAGAGAAGGGCTCTAGATTGCATGTGTTGCATCTGGAGATGAATTTTGTATCCACTTGAGCTTGTGCATTCGTTGCACATGGCGAGAGTCAAGCAAGGAGCTTGACTTATTACTTTTGGAGGTTGGACTGGAGCTCAGCTACCCGGAGCGGAAAAAATTTACCACTAGTGGATTGAGGTGGTTGGCTTAATTCGTGGAGCCGCTCCAATTCGTTTAGGCTTTCCTCAAGTGGACTAAGGGAGACCAGTAAGTCTCCGAACACTATGGTAAAAAGTAATCGTGTCATTATGGTTTATTTTATTGTACTCAATTTACATTCAAACAATTTATATTTATAGAATTAAATTGATTACTTATCATCTTAGGATTGAAAATCTTAACATAGACTTAGGGTGTTGGTGCGCTTAGATGAACCTAGTTAATTTAGGCCTTATTTGTGCTAAAACCAAAGTGAGTTAAGCTTCCACATTACATACTTGGTTTAGCCAAATAATTGATAGAAGAAAAAATTTTAAACCGCTTATTCACCCCCCTCTAGTCGGCCTCCTCGATCTTACAGTGTGTTGAAGGAGAGGCAGCAGGGGAGGCCACTGTTGAGCACATACTTGATGTAGTTGATAATTTTAAGATACATAATAAGGTTGTTTCTATAACTCTTGATAATGCATTAGTGAATACGACGACTGTGAACTTACTCACCCTAAGTTTGCAGACATATATTGGTGAATATGTTTTTCACCAGAGATGTGTATACCATATCTTGAACTTTGTTGTACAAGACAGTATGCAAGTGATTGACAAATATCTGAACAATATCCGTGATGCCCTTCATTACCTCATAAGTCACCACAAGTGGTAGTTAGGTTCGCAGAGTATTGCATAGCCAATTGCAAGGATCCAAGAAAAATTGGTCTTGACAAGAAGGTGGGGTGGAACTCGATATACATCATGCTAAAGCAGGTATAAGGGTATGAACATACTATATCTGTCTTTGTCAATACTAACTCTCAGAATAATAAATTAGTAGTTACTAATACAGATTAGCAAATTGCTAATCATTTTTTAGAGTTTTTAGACCTTTTTATAAAGCAACCAAGGTTCTATCCGGTGTTTACTACAATACCTCTTATTTAGTTATAGATTTTATTTGACTAATTGCAAACAAATTTGCTAAATCTAGGGGATAAGCTTTTAGGCTATGCTGTTGTAGCAATAGAGGAAAAAATATTAAATATTTTGGTTCTATTGCACACATGTATTACTTTGCTATGATTTTTTATTCTATAAAAGAATTAGTAGGTTTACAGATTGGTATGGATGGAATAAGTGAATACCTCGATCTTAATTTCTCTGAAGCTTTTGAACATTTCAAAAAGGAGTTATTTTCTTCTTCTTTTTTTTGCTTGTATCATGATAAGCTTGACTGTAACGTGAGATCAGAGACCTCACAGCATGCGCAATAAGGCAAAACAAGCTTGTCTACCCACTTGTGGAAGAAGCCAAAGGGCAAGTCTAGTTCTTCATCCTATCTGTCTTTTGCGTCCCTCAAATGAAATTCTCTCTTAGAGCTTCTTCATCCTCTCAGTCTTTTGCGTCCCTCAAGTAAAATTCTATCTCAGAGCTGAACCACTACCTAGAGCATGATTTTGCAAATACCAATCCTAATCTTACCGACGGAGATAAGATAGACTTACTCAAGTGGTGGAAGAACAACAAGATGATATTTCCTGTGTTGTGCCATTTCGCATGGAATGTTCTACTAGTTTCGGTTTCCACCATCTCTTTGGAAGCGATGTTCAGCATGGTAGGGGGAATATTGAAGAAAGGAGGTCTTTCCTCATGCCCAAGATGGCAGAGGCAATCACCTGCATCATCTAGAGGATCCCGAGATTGTGCAGGCATACACTGGCCTAGAATTCATGAATGATCTCAACATTAGAGGGTAGTTAGTATGTATGCATGTTGTTGTTGTACTCTTTTCCTTACCGAGGGAATTTCACTCTAGGGTGTAAGGTTTTTAACAATACAGTAACATTGTATCTGTAAAATATCAAGAAAATTTTACTTTTTCCCAATATTTACATATCTGTATTTTTACGCAACTACTTAAATTTCAATATTTTCCTTCTTTTCCCTTTTTTTATTTTCCCTCATTTCCCCTTTCCCTCTCTCCTTTTCTCCTCTCCTTTTTTCATACTTCTCTCTCCTCTCATTTTCTTTTCCTGCATCCTTTATTTTTCTTATTTTTTCCCGCTTCTACTCCCCCGTCCCCACCTCACACGCCCCTTGTGGCCTCGCCTTCCTCCTCCACAGCCGACGACACAATTCTTGCCTGTTAGCGTCGCCGCCCTCTGGATTCGGACACCCAAGTCTAGATCCTATCGTCGTCCGCAGCCTGCGTGCTCGTCCTTAACACCATCTCTGACTCCGCGTGGTAGGCTATGAGTCCGAGGCGGGCAAGTGGTACCGATGGCCGAGGCAGGCAAGTGCCATGTGCTGTGACGTGCCATCGTGCTGGGCTGGGCCTCGCTGGTGGCTGTCCATGCCAGCATGGTTCGCCATGCCATGCTGCCGCGACCTAAGACCCACCGTGTCAGGTACGGCCCAACTCCCAGCACTACCCTCAAACCCTGATGCCTTCTCTTGGCTTCACATGTTTTCAGTAACAGCAGAATTTTCAGATAGGACAAACTGATCCTAGTTACCTTCCTGTTCTCTCAAATCTACTGAATAATATTTTTCAGCCACATGTTTTGGTTACACTAAATTATCAAAATTAAAAGTAAACGTGCTACTTTGTACTTTTGAAAAATCATGTTAACCTGATCTGATGCTATTTTATCCCATTTTGCATTTTGTAATTGCTAACCTTGGATTCTTGGCATTTGATGGAGAGCCATGGATCAGACATAGTAGTTTTCTGTACTGATATTCCGTCTGCTCTTGGATAGTTATTATTGGGGGACATAGCATCTGCCGATTCGTGTAGAGAATCTTACTATTGGAAAGCTTGCAAATTCCTTGGAGTTAAGCCAAAGTTTCACGCACAAGTGAGGTCCGGTCAAACTGCGGCCACCACCTGGTTTCACTTAGGTTTTGGACGGAATAAATAGAACAAACATGCTTGCTTTGTGATGTGAAAAAGTAACATTCCCTTACTAATTATCCCTTGTAGTTTAATCCAGAGGCTGGTGCAGCTCTCATATCTCTACAGAAGAGGATAAAAAGTTGACTGGGAGCTAAGCATTCCATAGCACTCAAGCCACCCTGCCTGCCAGTTTGGTTGCCATTTGTTAATTACTAGTCACCTGTTGTATACGCGAGGGCATATCGGTAATTTCCCAATTGAAAAAGAAAAAAAAGGGAAATGCAGGCGGGCCCACCTATCGGTGAGCCGCGCGAAGAGATAAGGGGGAAGGAGACCTCGTCTCCTCCCCGGGCGCATCCCGTGCGTGCATGAAGGCGCAGGCCCTAGCAGCCGTTTCGGCTGATTCGCTCAGATCCGGCGATTTTGGTGGGGAGCGGCGAATGGGGGCGGCGACGGAGACGCGAGCAGGCCCGGGTTCCCTAGGGCCGGCCGCCCGCATCTCCTCTCCGCAACCTCCCGCATCCGCAATTTCAAAGGCCAGGGCTCCTTCGTGCGGGGTGTGGGTTTTTCATCTCTTCCGATCTGGTTTTTGTTCTCTGCAGTCTTCTTCCTCTCCGTTTTCGGGCTGTGCGGCGGTTGGAGGCTTCGGCCCCATCTCCGATTGAGGACCTTTGCTTCTGGTTTCGGTTGCCCTTTGTGGGGGTGAGTGGATCTGGTGGTTGAAGCCTAACCTGAGGAGAGGGACAAAGAGGGTGTCGACTCTCTACTATTCTTGAACGCACTCGGCCAGTGTGTTCATTGAGGTCTTGTGCGGCGCGACCCTAACCTTCGGCTCCGGCTCCGAGATTCCAAGGTCGGTGAGGGCTTTGTATCTCCGAATGCCACACTCCTCTTCTTCATCAGCACTGTAAGAGCCCAGATATTAATATCCGGATTCCTCTGTGATTCCACCGCACTATTCCCTGGATCAGTAGATAGTGCTCACAGATTACAGTTCTGAATATCAAAATACATATCATGCAGAAGCGTAATTAAAATAATAGACTTACTCATGGGCCGGATAGGCCGAAATCATAAAATTGCAGCAGCGGAAGAACGAAGCACACAGGTGGGACCTTCAGGACATGCCCACAGGCAGCCAACTGGAGGTGCGCGACCTAGCCCTTGACATCTTCATCTTCTCTGCCAGCTTGTCCGATCTTGTTGCTGAGGCGAGGTGATTTGATTCCTGATTCTGTATTTCATCGCAAAAGCGAGCGTGAGCACTCCGACCCCGTGCTCCGCGAGCCAATACACAGAATGCAAATAAATAATATGCATGGCTTAACAAAGGAGAGGCTCAGGTTGTTTTATTTGCCATAAACGCATCTAGTAGCAATTCTATTATTATATCATATTGTTGTTATTGTGACCTAAAGACTCCTCACTGCAAATGACATCATCGACTTAATCCACCAAAGACTCACGCTCTTTATTAACTTCTGTCTAAGACTCCCAACAGCGATTACCATAATTGACTTAATCCACCGAGATTACACTTCCTTTATTGAGTGCTCTCTAAACTCCAAACTACATGTGTCATCCTCTACTCAACCCTCCGAACATATTCTTTCTGTATTGGTTGCTGTCGAAGACTACAAACAGCAAGTGACATTACCCAATTACTCCACCGATTTTACACCTTCTATATTTATTGCTGTCTAAAACTCCAAACAGCGAGTGACATCACTTAAATAATCCACCGATTACACACATTTTATATTCAGTGCTGTCTAAAACTCCAAACAGCAAATATCATCAATTATATAATCCACCAATCAATTTCTGCCTGAATCCCCAAATAGCGAGTATCATAATTTATATTATCCACAGATCACTTGCTGCCTAAGACTCCAAACCAGCGAGTGACATCCTTTACCTAATAACATTTAATTCATCCACCAATATCTTTTGCATTCTAAGTTCCTAACAATCCGATCCTTGGATTATTGATCCACAACCATAATCTGTTCCTCCCATAATCGACCTTATTTTTATATTATCTATCTCCAACCAAAAACATTAATATATTTCCACCAAGAATATCATTGATCAGATCTACGATTCACTAGTGTACATCCATCGAACATATTACTGATCAACGTTATACGCCAATACTGGTTATTATTCCTCCACATTCTCAAAAAAATCCGATTCATCTATCTAGTATTTGATCAAATCCTATTAATCCCAATATTATCAACATCCTCCAAGAATTTATATTAGTTATTGGTGTCATAACCCGACAATTAACTGTGCACTTCCTAATACTCCAAAAATCACATAAATCATCTATCTAGTCTATATATCCATTTGGACTCCACCAATTTATTTCTCCCAAAATTCACACTGTCGTTTCCTATTTATGATCGACCTGAATCCACCAATACCTTTATGTGCATACTACAAACATCCATCTTCTTTACTCACGACTCTTTTTATTATACCCATGTTTTATTTTGTAAGAATAGAAATACCACTATTTGAATTACAATACATAAAATTTCCTGAGACCTAGCAGCTTTTGCACAAAACATAATGTTCAAGGAATATTATCATGATTTTCCATACATATGGCATCACACCATATGCCTAATAACACTATAATTTTGCCATACCTATGGCATCTCACCGTATAACACATTTCAGCGTTATAGCCGCTTAACTTACCACTGGGACGACACCCAGGACAACTCAAATCAGGGCTTTCCACTGCCCTCCACTTTTCCATTCCCATTTTCAAACATTTTTAAATAGAACTATATCTAGTTAAGTTCCCATGTCCGCCCTTGACCGTGGGCACGGCTATTCGAATAGTTTTGACTCTGCAGCGTTTGCACACTTTACCCACAAGAGACAGTTTACTCGTTGCCCCACACGATTCCTTAGCCGTGTGGTTGAGCCAACCATCACAGTAACCGTTCAAAGTACCTCGCCCCTTCCATCATCTCAACCCTATGAGCTTGGCCCGCTTGCGGCAGGTCTCATAAGTTGTGCGGGATGTTCTCCTTCTGAATGCCTAGCAGCTGGCTACCCACACTACTAGCACGCCACAGCAGAACTTCACCCTCCGCGGATGTCCCGTTCAAGCCGTCACACAGACTGCCACTTGCACTACCTCACCTCCTCCACCTATGACGATGACTTTCAGGGTCCGGTAAATCTACTAAGCCAAGTTGTACTTTACAGACTTGTGGTTGTACTTGTTTTACACAGGAGGTCATAACAAGATTCGGTCCTTAGGGTTATCTGGGTGGTTCTACCACACACCACACTCTCGTGCACACCTGCACCATACCCCCGAACCATCCGCCCAGATAAATAAGCAATTCGAGGTTTTTGGGAATATAAAATAAACATATCCAACATACACCAGTCATTACCACCATGACTGCCCAACCAATTTTTCTCAGGATTAAAAGTGATGCTTGGGCGCTCTCACGCCCATGAGTATCTAAACAACACTAAGCATGGCATATATTTAGAGACTTATTTTTCGAAAGGTTACTATTATAATTTTGCTAGGGCGACAAAGTTCACATAATCAAGTAATCCAAAGGATGGGTAATATTATTCAAGACAAGCAATTGGGCATATAACTAGAATCAATTAAACATGTATTTGCATATAAAATAACAGCATGCAATTTGATAATTTAAACAAAAATAATTTGCAGAAAGTGTAGGTTCAACATGATCAAAGTATTGACTCGCCTGGCGCGGTTTTCCGCGGGCTTGAGCTCACACAATGCTCCCTCTTGAGCTTCTAGTCTTTATCTTCACTTTGCTCTTGATCTCGCTTGATCCATTGATTCTTCGGGACTCCGGCTTCTAACTATGCGATAAGCGACTGATTCCAAATGAAGCAAATAACTCAAAAGATCCAAATAAATCCGGATAAACTCAATTTAGATTTATTATAAGTTACTGCGTGATTTGGGTGATTGGAGGTAGGGTCTACGGTGGAATACGATGACTTAATCTTTTTATTAACAATTTCTTTTATCATTTTGATATTTATCAAGGGAGTTCCATTAGTTAGGATGGACCTATGAGTAGGTATCATTTTGCCAAGCGTTACTTTCCGGGGCATGTTGGCTTACCGAATTAATTTTAGAGTCTAGATATATAGCATTTTATGGGGTGACATTTTATGTAGCCTTAGCTTTCATTAAGCCTATTTCCACTTGAATTAAGATTCAGTTGCATGGGTCATATCATGTTATTTCATGCTCATCATTATTATTATATATGTATATATATTTTTAAATCTAGTATTAAGATTTAATTAATGGTACCCTTATTATTTTATCTATGCTTTAGTTACCGTTATACTTAACTTTATTTCTAATTTTAGTCTAAACTTAGCAATCTGAGTGATACTTCATATGTATCATTTTATGTGACCCTAATTACTCAAGTTAATGGCTAAATGTTTACTTTAGAGTGTGTATAGGTCTATGAGATTATTTTGGTATTTGATGACCTAGGGCTACTATGTGTTAGCATCTGCATCTTATTATTACCTTTTAATTTAAGTGCACTCTGAAAACTACTGATAGTTGATATTGTATTTTATTTTATTTTATTTTTACAAGTCGAGCCTGCTATACAGGAGTTCGTCTTATTATCATCATTAACTAAAGTCACTATTTAAGATTTCATGACTAGCGGTATATTAACAATAACATGTATACATATATGTTAATAGGCTCTACGGTGACCGCAAAGTTGTTTGGTTATTTTTACTAGTGAATTGCACACATGCCATCCGCATCTCTCTAACCACTCATTTGTACATATATAGATACATATGTATTTACTTAGAAAGTCTCTACATTTTAATTGTTAATAGCTTTAATTAAAATTTATTTATCTAGCAAGGTTATATTTCAATATTTGATAATTAGCCAAAACCTACCACTAGAGTTAATTCAACGTCAACATTTTAAATATTAGGCATAAATCCTAACCTTAAGTATTGGCAATCTCTATTTGGGCATTTACCATAAGTTGTTTTTCTTTATCTAAATCTTTAATTAATATTTAGTATTTTAGTTAATTATTCAAATAGGATTTAGTTATTCAAACAAGATAACTAATCCACCTTTATAAATATTAACCCATCTGGTTTTATGACCCAATTAAATTTATCAGCTTTTCTAGATTATCCCCACATTATTTAGCAACATATTTTTAGTTTAAATTCATAGTTGCACTTTAGTTCCATAATTTTTACCAGTTAAAATGAGGTACAAAAATTAAATATATAAAATAACATGTGTGCAAGAAATGCGGATGGCAAGGCTCGAACCAAGACCTCGGCTGTGAATGTGTTAGTGGAAGCTGGTGACCAACGGGGCGACTAGTGCTTCTTGACCAGGATAGGGGAAACGAAATAGATAGAGCAACACACGGCCTAGCAACACAGAGCAAAAACAGGGAAGGGGCGGCACAGGGCCAGGCGGCGGGCTCGCCGGCGCGACCATCGGCCGGAGGGGCGGAGGATGCCCCAAAATGGGTCGCCCCCGAGTTGAGGACGCATCTGGTGCTAGTGGTCCTGGCCAGGGTGGTGCACAGAAGGTCCGGCGGCGGCGGAAGCGGCCGAACGTGGAGACGCCGTGGGGCTGTGGCGACCCGTCAAAGGAATGGAGGAGGGGAGGCAAGCACGAGCGAGAGAGTGCCCCAGAGAAGGTACCTGCGGCGGCGGCTTGGTCGGGGAGGCGCCGAGGCGGTCCGGCGACGCGCACGGGCGGCGGTGCGGTTGGGGTCGCCGTGGCGGGAGGGTTCGGGTGGTGGAGAGCGCCGGCCGATGGTTGGAGGAGCCTCGGGGCTCCGGGAAGATGCTCTCGCCGTGAGGAATTGGGGAAGGAAGCCCTGGAGGGCGGCCGGTGGTGATGGAGGCGGTGTTGGCCGGCGGTGGGGAAGATCGGGTAATCTGGTGAACTCGGCGCACGGAAACTCAATTGGCTCTGAGGGAAGGTAGATGGGAGGCAATGGCACGCCGTGACGCCTTCAATTTGGAGAAAGGACTGTCGCGATGGCCGGAGGGTTGCGGAGGTGCCGGCGGTTGAGAAGCTCTAGGCTCAATTGCTTTCTGCAAGAGGGAGTAGGGAGCTTGGGGAAGAGTTTGGCGGGCTCGGCGGTGCTTATACGCGCGCGGGCGATGCTAGCCTCGGGACGGTGCCCGTTTAGTCACGTCCGTGAGCGGCGGAAGCAGCGGCGAACGCAGGCGGCAGTGGCAGCGCAACGGAAGTGACCGGGCAGCTGCGGGAGATCCTGAGAAGGGATTTGGGGCATGATGGCCTGCAGCTGGAGTCGCGCTCTGCGTGAGGCGACGGAGCGGAGTGGAGCAGAGGGTGTAAATGGTGACGGGACGGCGGTGGGGCCCTGTAGACGCGCGCGGAGGGGCGCTAGGGACCGCTGGTCCGAGGCGTGGCGCGGGGGCGGGCCAGGCTGCAGAGATGGGTGAGCAGGGGCGCAGAGCAGTGCGAAGGAGAGAGGGAGACGCGAAGGGAGGGGACGACGTGGAGGAAGCTCGGCCGCGAGAAAAGGAGGAGGAAGGAAGAAAGAAAAGAAGAGGAGGGGCGGGCGCTGGGCAGTGAAAGAGAGGGAGGAAGAGAAAGGAAGGAAAGGGGCCCCACATGTAATAGAGGGAAGGGAGGGAATGAGGGAAAAGAAGAGAGAGAAGGCTTGAGCAAAATTTTAGAATTTTGGATTTTTAATTTAAATTTTAATTCTCATTAGGATTTGTTAATTTTAAGTTTTGCATGATTTCCAAAATTTGAATTTTAGCTCTAGTGTTAAGACTAGTCTTGAATTTAATTGTATGGTTTATGTATGTATATATTTGAGTCGTACTTTTATTTCAGGCATTTCCCTTTAACTAATTTATAAACCATGTTTTGATTTCGTAAATGGATTTTTGGAATTACTTTCTCAGGGTTAAATACTATTTAAATTATTTGTATTCATTTATCTAATTATTTATTTTTATGATTGCTATTTTGTGCTCGAGAATTATTTTCATATATTATTTGCTCAACACAAAACTCAGGAAAACCCAAATAAAATGTCAAACCAAAATTCAAATGCCAGTAAGATGCAAATAAAAGTTTTAAATTTCTCAAAATTTCAAACAACCAAAATTTAGGATGTTACAAACCTACCCCCCTTAAATGAATCTCGACCCCGAGATTCCGGTAGAGCAGAAGGGATAGAGGTGGGGTTGTGTTGACTAGCAATGGGTTTCTCGGTGTTGCTTGACGTATAGTTCCTTAGCTCCACAGAGAGAGATGAACATCTGCACAATAGGAGTTAGCACTTGGAGAAGTCAAAAGGGAAGAGAGATACCTTGTTCTCTTGGATAGGTCGTAGACTTCCAATTATTTGCTCTCTGACATTGTTGTCTTCACGTCCCTGTAGAATGGAGTAGTTGCATCGCCTACTAGACATATGGTTGTAGGAATTTGTATTGATAGGTGGGTAGCAATGGTCTGCGCCCTAGGAGTAAAGGGCTTTAGGAATGCAGAGGTGACGATGAACATTTCTATATGGTAGTCTTTTGTCCTTATCGCTATAAGGCTTCTGGTCTTGCAAGTCTTCTTGTACTGGTTCGATTAGTTCTGCGTCCAGGTTGCCGCACCTCCAACATATACATCCTAGTAGCTCTTCGACATTTTGTCTTTTAGGGCTACCCCCCTTAAAAATAAATGTCTCTAGTCTTTATTCATCTCTTCTAGCTCCCGGTAGTATGGGTCCTCCGGGTAGGTAAGGAGGGAGGGTTAGCAGGACAGAGTCCTGAGTCTTGGTTCTGGTGCCGATTGAGGCTTTTAGTTGGAAAGTTGTGAACGTTTCACTGATCCTTGATTGCCTTTGCTTCAGCTATCTATCACCTTGCTTCGGTAGATCTGACTGGGTTTGTAGAAAATGGGGCGAGAGGGAATAGCAAGAGGTAAGGATAGAATCGCGAGGATACGGTAATCTAAACCCACTACAACTTGTACAAGAGCACACCCCGGAAAACTGGGGTGGCACATGAATCACATAAGTTTTTTTTTAAACACTCTTTTCCTGTGACCACGAAATATAACGCCCGAGGGCAAGAAGGCAGTGCACAGGGCCAAATAGAATCTTACAACAATACATCGTTTACTCGGGGAGCACACATAAGAGAACGCAGGGTCCATGCACATAGTCTGTTTAAAACGAGGCCACTTTTATCCTCCTGACCATCTTCAACGTTCCTATCCTTATGTTTTATGGTAAGGGTACGAGAAGAGGATTAAAATTTTCTTTCCGAATCAATAGACAGAGGAGGAAAGTATTTGGGGATAATTTGATTGATATTATCACTCACTCTGGTGTCATTGTTTTGAATTCGGGGTAAGAGAGCTATAGAAGTAAATGGCTAAGGCAGCATTTGGATGAGAGAGAATCATCTAAGAGAGATAAGAATGAGCAATATAACTTATATTTCTGGAAATAGTATTTTAAAGAAATATTTCTAATCATGCAACTAACGGCCAGGCTAACTAGGTCACGATCTGCAGTCGATATGCTCTGATACCATCGCTGTAAGAGCCCAGATATTAATATCCGGATTCCTCTGTGATTCCACCGCACTATTCCCTGGATCAGTAGATAGTGCTTACAGATTACAGTTCTGAATATCAAAATACATATCATGCGGAAGCGTAATTAAAATAATAGACTTACTCATGGGCCGGATAGGCCGAAATCATAAAATTGCAGCAGCGGAAGAACGAAGCACACAGGTGGGACCTTCAGGACATGCCCACAGGCAGCCAACTGGAGGTGCGCGACCTAGCCCTTGACATCTTCATCTTCTCTGCCAGCTTGTCCAATCTTGTTGCTGAGGCGAGGTGATTTGATTCCTGATTCTGTATTTCATCGCAAAAGCGAGCGTGAGCACTCCGACCCCGTGCTCCGCGAGCCAATACACAGAATGCAAATAAATAATATGCATGGCTTAACAAAGGAGAGGCTCGGGTTGTTTTATTTGCCATAAACGCATCTAGTAGCATTTCTATTATTATATCATATTGTTGTTATTGTGACCTAAAGACTCCTCACTGCAAATGACATCATCGACTTAATCCACCAAAGACTCACGCTCTTTATTAACTTCTGTCTAAGACTCCCAACAGCGATTGCCATAATTGACTTAATCTACCGAGATTACACTTCCTTTATTGAGTGCTCTCTAAACTCCAAACAACATGTGTCATCCTCTACTCAACCCTCCGAACATATTCTTTCTGTATTGGTTGCTGTCTAAGACTACAAACAACAAGTGACATTATCCAATTACTCCACCGATTTTACACCTTCTATATTTATTGCTGTCTAAAACTCCAAACAGCGAGTGACATCACTTAAATAATCCACCGATTACACACACATTTTATATTCAGTGCTGTCTAAAACTCCAAACAGCGAATATCATCAATTATATAATCCACCAATCAATTTCTGCCTGAATCCCCAAATAGCGAGTATCATAATTTATATTATCCACAGATCACTTGCTGCCTAAGACTCCAAACCAGCGAGTGACATCCTTTACCTAATAACATTTAATTCATCCACCAATATCTTTTGCATTCTAAGTTCCTAACAATCCGATCCTTGGATTATTGATCCACAACCATAATCTGTTCCTCCCATAATCGACCTTATTTTTATATTATCTATCTCCAACCAAAAACATTAATATATTTCCACCAAGAATATCATTGATCAGATCTACGATTCACTAGTGTACATCCATCGAACATATTACTGATCAACGTTATACGCCAATACTGGTTATTATTCCTCCACATTCTCAAAAAAATCCGATTCATCTATCTAGTATTTGATCAAATCCTATTAATCCCAATATTATCAACATCCTCCAAGAATTTATATTAGTTATTGGTGTCATAACCCGACAATTAACTGTGCACTTCCTAATACTCCAAAAATCACATAAATCATCTATCTAGTCTATATATCCATTTGGACTCCACCAATTTATTTCTCCCAAAATTCACACTGTCGTTTCCTATTTATGATCGACCTGAATCCACCAATACCTTTATGTGCATACTACAAACATCCATCTTCTTTACTCACGACTCTTTTTATTATACCCATGTTTTATTTTGTAAGAATAGAAATACCACTATTTGAATTACAATACATAAAATTTCCTGAGACCTAGCAGCTTTTGCACAAAACATAATGTTCAAGGAATATTATCATGATTTTCCATACATATGGCATCACACCATATGCCTAATAACACTATAATTTTGCCATACCTATGGCATCTCACCGTATAACACATTTCAGCGTTATAGCCGCTTAACTTACCACTGGGACGACACCCAGGACAACTCAAATCAGGGCTTTCCACTGCCCTCCACTTTTCCATTCCCATTTTCAAACATTTTTAAATAGAACTATATCTAGTTAAGTTCCCATGTCCGCCCTTGACCGTGGGCACGGCTATTCGAATAGTTTTGACTCTGCAGCGTTTGCACACTTTACCCACAAGAGACAGTTTACTCGTTGCCCCACACGATTCCTTAGCCGTGTGGTTGAGCCAACCATCACAGTAACCGTTCAAAGTACCTCGCCCCTTCCATCATCTCAACCCTATGAGCTTGGCCCGCTTGCGGCAGGTCTCATAAGTTGTGCGGGATGTTCTCCTTCTGAACGCCTAGCAGCTGGCTACCCACACTACTAGCACGCCACAGCAGAACTTCACCCTCCGCGGATGTCCCGTTCAAGCCGTCACACAGACTGCCACTTGCACTACCTCACCTCCTCCACCTATGACGATGACTTTCAGGGTCCGGTAAATCTACTAAGCCAAGTTGTACTTTACAGACTTGTGGTTGTACTTGTTTTACACAGGAGGTCATAACAAAATTCAGTCCTTAGGGTTATCTGGGCGGTTCTACCACACACCACACTCTCGTGCACACCTGCACCATACCCCCGAACCATCCGCCCAGATAAATAAGCAATTCGAGGTTTTTGGGAATATAAAATAAACATATCCAACATACACCAGTCATTACCACCATGACTGCCCAACCAATTTTTCTCAGGATTAAAAGTGATGCTTGGGCGCTCTCACGCCCATGAGTATCTAAACAACACTAAGCATGGCATATATTTAGAGACTTATTTTTCGAAAGGTTACTATTATAATTTTGCTAGGGCGACAAAGTTCACATAATCAAGTAATCCAAAGGATGGGTAATATTATTCAAGACAAGCAATTGGGCATATAACTAGAATCAATTAAACATGTATTTGCATATAAAATAACAGCATGCAATTTGATAATTTAAACAAAAATAATTTGTAGAAAGTGTAGGTTCAACATGATCAAAGTATTGACTCGCCTGGCGCGGTTTTCCGCGGGCTTGAGCTCACACAATGCTCCCTCTTGAGCTTCTAGTCTTTATCTTCACTTTGCTCTTGATCTCGCTTGATCCATTGATTCTTCGGGACTCCGGCTTCTAACTATGCGATAAGCGACTGATTCCAAATGAAGCAAATAACTCAAAAGATCCAAATAAATCCGGATAAACTCAATTTAGATTTATTATAAGTTACTGCGTGATTTGGGTGATTGGAGGTAGGGTCTACGGTGGAATACGATGACTTAATCTTTTTATTAACAATTTCTTTTATCATTTTGATATTTATCAAGGGAGTTCCATTAGTTAGGATGGACCTATGAGTAGGTATCATTTTGCCGAGCGTTACTTTCCGGGGCATGTTGGCTTACCGAATTAATTTTAGAGTCTAGATATATAGCATTTTATGGGGTGACATTTTATGTAGCCTTAGCTTTCATTAAGCCTATTTCCACTTGAATTAAGATTCAGTTGCATGGGTCATATCATGTTATTTCATGCTCATCATTATTATTATATATGTATATATATTTTTAAATCTAGTATTAAGATTTAATTAATGGTACCCTTATTATTTTATCTATGCTTTAGTTACCGTTATACTTAACTTTATTTCTAATTTTAGTCTAAACTTAGCAATCTGAGTGATACTTCATATGTATCATTTTATGTGACCCTAATTACTCAAGTTAATGGCTAAATGTTTACTTTAGAGTGTGTATAGGTCTATGAGATTATTTTGGTATTTGATGACCTAGGGCTACTATGTGTTAGCATCTGCATCTTATTATGACCTTTTAATTTAAGTGCACTCTGAAAACTACTGATAGTTGATATTGTATTTTATTTTATTTTATTTTTACAAGTCGAGCCTGCTAAACAGGAGTTCGTCTTATTATCATCATTAACTAAAGTCACTATTTAAGATTTCATGACTAGCGGTATATTAACAATAACATGTATACATATATGTTAATAGGCTCTACGGTGACCGCAAAGTTGTTTGGTTATTTTTACTAGTGAATTGCACACATGCCATCCGCATCTCTCTAACCACTCATTTGTACATATATAGATACATATGTATTTACTTAGAAAGTCTCTACATTTTAATTGTTAATGGCTTTAATTAAAATTTATTTATCTAGCAAGGTTATATTTCAATATTTGATAATTAGCCAAAACCTACCACTAGAGTTAATTCAACGTCAACATTTTAAATATTAGGCATAAATCCTAACCTTAAGTATTGGCAATCTCTATTTGGGCATTTACCATAAGTTGTTTTTCTTTATCGAAATCTTTAATTAATATTTAGTATTTTAGTTAATTATTCAAATAGGATTTAGTTATTCAAACATGATAACTAATCCACCATTATAAATATTAACCCATCTGGTTTTATGACCCAATTAAATTTATGAGCTTTTCTAGATTATCCCCACATTATTTAGCAACATATTTTTAGTTTAAATTCATAGTTGCACTTTAGTTCCATAATTTTTACCAGTTAAAATGAGGTACAAAAATTAAATATATAAAAAAAACATGTGTGCAAGAAATGCGGATGGCAAGGCTCGAACCAAGACCTCGGCTGTGAATGTGTTAGTGGAAGCTGGTGACCAACGGGGCGACTAGTGCTTCTTGACCAGGATAGGGGAAACGAAATAGATAGAGCAACACACGGCCTAGCAACACAGAGCAAAAACAGGGAAGGGGCGGCACAGGGCCAGGCGGCGGGCTCGCCGGCGCGACCATCGGCCGGAGGGGCGGAGGATGCCCCAAAATGGGTCGCCCCCGAGTTGAGGACGCCTCTGGTGCTAGTGGTCCTGGCCAGGGTGGTGCACAGGAGGTCCGGCGGCGGCGGAAGCGGCCGAACGTGGAGACGTTGTGGGGCTGTGGCGACCCGTCAAAGGAATGGAGGAGGGGAGGCAAGCACGAGCGAGAGAGTGCCCCAGAGAAGGTACCTGCGGCGGCGGCTTGGTCGGGGAGGCGCCGAGGCGGTCCGGCGACGCGCACGGGCGGCGGTGCGGTTGGGGTCGCCGTGGCGGGAGGGTTCGGGTGGTGGAGAGCACCGGCCGATGGTTGGAGGAGCCTCGGGGCTCCGGGAAGATGCTCTCGCCATGAGGAATTGGGGAAGGAAGCCCTGGAGGGTGGCCGGTGGTGATGGAGGCGGTGTTGGCCGGCGGTGGGGAAGATTGGGTAATCTGGTGAACTCGGCGCACGGAAACTCAATTGGCTCTGAGGGAAGGTAGATGGGAGGCAATGGCACGCCGTGACGCCTTCAATTTGGAGAAAGGACTGTCGCGATGGCCAGAGGGTTGCGGAGGTGCCGGCGGTTGAGAAGCTCTAGGCTCAATTGCTTTCTGCAAGAGGGAGTAGGGAGCTTGGGGAAGAGTTTGGCGGGCTCGGCGGTGCTTATACACGCGCGGGCGATGCTAGCCTCGGGACGGTGCCCGTGCAGTCACGTCCGTGAGCGGCGGAAGCAGCGGCGAACGCAGGCGGCAGTGGCAGCGCAACGGAAGTGACCGGGCAGCTGCGGGAGATCCTGAGAAGGGATTTGGGGCATGATGGCCTGCAGTTGGAGTCGCGCTCTGCGTGAGGCGACGGAGCGGAGCGGAGCAGAGGGTGTAAATGGCGACGGGACGGCGGTGGGGCCCTGTAGACGCGCGAGCAGGGGCGCAGAGCAGTGCGAAGGAGAGAGGGAGACACGAAGGGAGGGGACGACGTGGAGGAAGCTCGGCCGCGAGAAAAGGAGGAGGAAGGAAGAAAGAAAAGAAGAGGAGGGGCGGGCGCTGGGCAGTGAAAGAGAGGGAGGAAGAGAGAGGAAGGAAAGGGGCCCCACATGTAATAGAGGGGAGGGAGGGAATGAGGGAAAAGAAGAGAGAGAAGGCTTGAGCAAAATTTTAGAATTTTGGATTTTTAATTTAAATTTTAATTCTCATTAGGATTTGTTAATTTTAAGTTTTGCATGATTTCCAAAATTTGAATTTTAGCTCTAGTGTTAAGACTAGTCTTGAATTTAATTGTATGGTTTATGTATGTATATATTTGAGTCGTACTTTTATTTCAGGCATTTCCCTTTAACTAATTTATAAACCATGTTTTGATTTCGTAAATGGATTTTTGGAATTACTTTCTCAGGGTTAAATACTATTTAAATTATTTGTATTCATTTATCTAATTATTTATTTTTATGATTGCTATTTTGTGCTCGAGAATTATTTTCATATATTATTTGCTCAACACAAAACTCAGGAATACCCAAATAAAATGTCGAACCAAAATTCAAATGCCAGTAAGATGCAAATAAAAATTTTAAATTTCTCAAAATTTCAAACATCCAAAATTTAGGATGTTACAGCACAGAGGGGTGATAGGTTTTCTGGGACAACAATTTCATCGTGCCTTGCCCTATTTCTCAAGTTGCTCTTCGGCCTGGTTTGCATCTAGGCGGTTTTGAGTACCGTCTGCTCCGTGAGTATAACTGGTTCCCTGCAAGTTCAGCAGCTTTTCTTGATCTTTAAGTTATGTTCAAGTAATTGAGGGCTGCTGTGCATGTTTGTTGGCTCGGTATATATATGCTCTGTGATGAATATAGTCCAATACTGACTGTGATCTTGTTAGAAGAATCAGATTTGAGCTCTATTTGTTGATTTCTCTGTATGAGCCGTAGCTTGTTGTCTATCAGTTAAGGAGATTTGTAAATTTGTTAACATGCTGTTGAATTGATAAAGTATGATGTAGTTTCTGCTATGTTCTGTTTATGTCAGATTAGTGATGCATAGTGGTATCTGTAGTTCGGTTTAGATTGAATTCATTAAATCTTTGCTAGCAGTTAACACTTGCTGTATTTGATCAGAAATCTAATAGCATACTGTTTTGTTTATATTTGCATGTTAACATCTAAAACTGGTAGTCAAGTTGTTCTGTCTCTGTGATCGGTTCTGTCAGTAGGAAAAGATTTAGAGCTCAAATCCTGATTTTATTGATGAGATCATATATGGAGAGTATGGACATTTGCATGAGAAGGCCAAGATCTAGAATCTTGCGCAACTCTGTTCTGAGAGCCATAATAAAACAATTAATCTGCTGCATGCTGGAATTAGTTGTTTTTCTGCTATTAGGACTGTTTTACTCATTATTTTCAGTAGCCTTAAAGTTATATTCTTTGAATATATACATAGATATGAATGGCAAGATAGAATTCCATGTTTATATGCAATTTATGTCGTTCATATTATGTTGGAAATATGTTGATTATATATTTGATTTGATTGGAATTAAATATGTAAATATACTTATACCGTAATATTTACAACATCACCATCATCACAAGCAGCTGAAAGCTCTTTCATGGACTGGACAAGCTTTGGTGCTGTTTGTTTCTCACACTCCCAATGGTCCTGATGGGGATGAAGTGAACAGTGACAGCATTTAGTGGTGAATTTAAATTAGCTCCCAATTACTTCTGTTTTTGTTAAGTTTAACTGAAGCAACAAAGATGGATAAATCTGGGATGTATAAAGATGGTGAATTAGGCTCCATATGTTCATTAGTGAGAGGACTACTGGACAAGACTGGAGTTGTCATTCAAAATTGTCTTATAGAAAGAAAAGGAAAACGGGGGAAAGAGAGAAAATCTTGAGGTCAGTCTTCTTGCATGACAAATTCACCTTTGGATGTTTGCTGTTGACTCAAGTTCCCAACTAGATAACAACTCCATTTTCCAAACAATGAATAACTTTTTACATGGAACTAGGGTATAGCGGTGCCAAGATCATTCATTCACAAAAGGCCATAGAATCTAAGCTGCAAATCCTTTTACTATTTCAGCAGGAGATGCATTGGAAAAAAGGAAGAGAAAAACCGTTAAAGACAGCATATGGTTGATCAAGGCACAAGGAAAGATGTCAACAGAATTTAGTACTCCACCTGCAGTGTTTAGTCTCAGAAATCAGAAGATCTGATTCCTGGTTATGATGTATACTATATTTGTACTACCCGTTTCAGTCTATATTAGTACAAGTGGTGTCGGGGAAACTTTCTAATCATGCATGAGTAGCGCCAGGCGCACATCCAGTAGCTTAGTGCTGTCCTGGTGTACTGTTTGGTGTAAGGTCATGCTCTTATTGCCTGCTCAAGATATAAAATATTCTTCTAGATGTTAAGCAACTTGGGTTATAATACTCTTTAAGGACCATGCCATGCGTCCCGTCCCTCCATTGGCTGGTTAGCGACCTACCAATTGGACCGGATGCGTGCATAAATAGTGAAGTGATGGATGGGCTAGGCTTATTTGGACAGGTAGACAGAAGGAATAATTACAGAAAGAAACATGCAATCTCTTAACTCAGTGGATAACTACACTGCAAAGAAAGAGAGAGAGAGAGAGAGAGAGAGAGAGAGAGAGAGAGCTGTTAATTTTCTAGGATAGAGTTCAGAGTTTTCCAGTATCCTGCATAGAGTATAGTTAAGCAGGAAGCTTCACATGATCTAAAGGCATCATCACACCAACCCACGCACCAAAATCTTGCAGATCAGTATAAATGCATACAGAGACAAGAGATGTTTCTAGCCGGGGATCAGCTACCAGAAGATGCTGCCATTAGATATCTTAATATCCCAGCCAGCATATGCCCAGCTCTTCCATGAACAGCTATTTATTGTTCAAGGATCAAGATCTCACACTCACATCACACTGCATGATTATAATTAGTTTATATAAATAGTCGTACAGCTATCCACGAGACGACGAGATAAGATATATTATACCCATCATGCTTGCTACTCCATTGGTGCAGCTGAGAGAATCTGATTGCATTTTATGTGCGCCACTTGGTAGTGTGAGCTCATGGCCTAATGGGAGAAGCGATTAATCTATCCCGGAGATATGTGCTAAACGAATCTATATCTACTATATACAATGTGATGGGCACATTGTCTCGAATGTGTTTGATCGTAGGTACACTGGATTTGGGAACACAATTCAGCACTAGTTTAAGCTGTTTTTTATAACTTTTTTATAGAACTAGTTTAAGTTACCCGTAACCGTTGGGCTGTGTGAGAGGGGAAATGGTCCGAACTGCCGTTGTAGTATATGTGCTGCGCACGCGCCAGGTGGGAAAGAAAGTAGTTGGGCTGGAGGCGCCTGGGCAAAAAAAGGGCCCGCGCGCGTGGATTTCGGCCGCAAGAAGACGAGCCGTAGGGGAGGCGCGAGAGATGATGATGGGTTTGGCGGCCGACGGCACCGGGCCGTGCGCACATGCAGATGGTAAGATGGGCCGCAGTGCGGGAGGCTGAGAGGCCGGCGGGCTAGTCGCTGGGCCAAGCTTTTTCTCGTTTCCTGACAGATCTGTGCGGAGTGGTCCTGTTTTTTTCTATGACTAATGGTTTTTAGTTGTGGTTGATGGTTTTTATCTATATCTTTTGAGATGGCAATTGATAACATATAAGATTTTGAGCTCAAGAAAATACATTAGCTGCAGCTAAAAAAATATTAACTGCAGTAAAAAAGAGCTTGGTCCATTCCCCAATGCCTAACATAATTATGTCTTCTCCATGAGCGAATGCACATAGATAGCCAGTGAATCAGTGATTGATCTTTAGAATCTTCTGAAAAAGAAAATAGAATGTAGAACCGAAAAGCAACAGAGGGGAGTGAATGGTGTCGTCCAAAATTTTCATCTAAGTATTTTAGATTCTCTTCTCAAATAACTATAGAGTTACTGAGAATTGAATCTACAGCCAAAATCCCAAATCAAATCAACCAAGAAATTAAACTCGGAGAAAATCCAAACCTTAGATATTTGACCTCCACACAGGGGGTGGTCTGACCCCTCTCCTAGAGGTCTGACTTCTGTTCTAGGGTCTGACCGCTATGAACAATGATTTCAGCCAAAGCTATAGTAAAATCAGCATTGCCGTGAATCCAAAAATCATATATCTTTTGATTTGATGATCCAAAAGCTATAAAACTTTGCACACACCTTACTTAATGTCTCAAAAACCTATTCTATCAGTGGATTGTACAAATAAATGTCAAATTTAAGACCCTTTTGAGATTGAAGCAAGTTGCATCAAAATCAGACAAAAATAAAAATGGATAATACAACATACTCGTGGGTAGGAGACGCCCTACATGTTACAGCAAGCAAAAACACTAAAGAAAAATCAAGCAAAAAACCCTCAGATCACGAAATCATTTGATGAGGTAAAAATAAAGCAAAACTGGATTTCTTCACAAACTTGGTACCAAAGTGTCTAGATGGGTGGAGATTAATTTCTAGAGGCTATCTCCATCTCTTATATGTCCTTACACAACAAAATCAAGAAAGGGGAAGAGAAAAGGGAAAACCCAACTAAGACAAGTGCAAATCAATCAACATAAGAGATAGTCATGAAGATGAACAAATATTGATGTATTGTTTATTGGAGGAGAAAAGTTTTATAGCCACCTCACCTTGGAGGATAGAGAGTACACCACAAGCACTCTTTTTCTCAAACCCTAACCCTAACACTTGTTCTCAAGAGAGGAAGATTGGATAGTTAACTACAAGTCTCTATCCTAACCTGTCAAATAGATAGGCTAGCCAGCCATATCTAATGCTTAGTGCATACTATCCACTTAGCACAATGGGAAAACCTGATACCCCCTTCAAAGCGTATAAGCCCAAATCCGCTAAGTCCATAGCATTGATCTATCTTGATCTTCTCAGCTTCTCTTTGACCTAAACCGCTTTCCCAAGCACTGCTCAAGTGCCGCGATTTTGATCCAAGGTACTTTCTGGTATTTTGGTCAACTTACCAAATACCCTTCCATTGACCCGGTCTTCTCCTTCAATTACGAGCAATCGTCGTGCTTGCCACATGTAGGTGCACCACTGGCTTGCCACGTGTCAACAAGTCTTTCTTGTTTCAATTCCATCATACCATGTATTACTTGGACCGATCAAGCCACATGATGCAACCCGTCATTTGAACTTCCCTTCAATATTTCCCACCTTTCTCGTGTCATGCTAGAGCTCACCACCTCACCGGTATCCTCGGTCGTTCTAGGCCTCGGCTCCACCATGTGTGTACCTCTGATCCTCACCGTTGACTATGGTTGATTCAAAGCAACCCTACACATCCAAAGGCAAGAAATTGTTTCTGGATATAAGTTTTTTACAACTTGACTTACGTTAGCAGTAACATGTCTCATGCAATATATAATCATTGACCTAGGTCACATAAATCAATTCATGACTCAAAAAACTAAATTACAAAAACTGGTTGAGACACACACTACCAGGTTGGTCAAACCGATCCTCTAGTCTGTTGAGCTGCTGCCATGCTCCGATAAGATCGGTGATGAAATATGGTCTGACCGGCCAGCCTGCTGATCATCCCACTAAAATGCATTCTCAAATTTTAAGCTTCATTAATGCATGCATGCAAGGATATCACTATGAATTCGTACATGCAAGGCCTCAAAAGACATCACGGGCATGCATTAGTTAATTCTTGAAGACAGTGACCAACATTGAGATGAGACTCAAGTCATATAGCAGTAGACATCAATAAACTCGTTACTGACAAAAACTAACAGCATGGCATAACAGTAATCAAGAGCATTTTCTAACTTGTTACTGTTACATCCGGTTTTCAGAATTTTTGACAAAATGCAAATTCAAAGTTTCAACTCTCCCAAATTGCAATAGTTCGTCACAACACAATCCAGAACTCTCTCACATGGTCCTTCATAAAAGATTGATCATCAGCGACGTAGTTTCTCCAGCTCCACGCTTGGATGGGGATTGGATTCCCTTCCACCGATCATTTCACGTATGATACATACATGACTTCACATGTTTTCTGCTCTCATCTTGTCATTGCAAGGCCTGCCATACTAGGAAATATTCTTGTAAATCCTCCTGCAGGAATGCGCACCCCTGCATGCCCCAACTAGAAGGCTAGCGGCTCCATCATCTTTAGGGGTCGGAGGGAGAAAATTCCTTAAGGGAGGGCCTTGAAATGTGAGGTTTAGGGTCATCTCTCATATTTTGCCACATGTTCCACATCAATCTTAACGAAACATTAATTTTCCTTTCCTCTTCTACCCATCATCTTCTTCTCCCCACCTCCTTGTTCCATCCTAATTCTTCACGAGCTGCCGCACGTCAGCCCAGCCTCTGCAAAATTAGTAGCTCGACAGCCTCCCCAATGCCGGTGACGGGGAAGAGCCCCGCGGTGAGATAGCTCTCCTCTACCTCCTTCTTCCCCACTGTAAAGATGTTATCACCATTATTTTCCACGATCAACCCCTTCACCACCGATCCCCCCTTTTGTAATCTTTCAAAATTCTTCACCGTGGTCGATCCTCTCCCCAAATTGATATTCCTTCCACCTTTCCTACACCCTTGAGAGTCCATTTTTCCCTTCCTCCACCCTCATTGCTGGAACACTACCAACAGAAATTGTCACCATCAAGTTCCCCCACCATGCCATGGCGAGCCACCATCGCCAACCCACTTCAGTCCATATCCAGCCAAGCCTAAGAACTGTCGGCATCCCTGTTCTGACATGGTGCTTATGCACATGGAGGAGGAGGACAGGGGCAACGTGAGGGATGTAGCAGGGCCTAGACGTGGGCGGTAGTGCCGGCGCTGACGGGGGAGAGGACTTAGGAGAGGTAGACAGAGAAGTCAGAGGCCAACAGAGAGGAAGCTAGGCCAAAGGAAGAAGTCGTGCACCGCCATTGAGAATCTGAGGATGCATAACTGCAATAGCAGCAACAATGTCGAGAGAGAGAGAGAGAGAGAGAGAGAGAGAGAGAGAGAGAAGGATGAGCACGGGCAAGAAGAGGAAGGGAAAATAGTGTTTCTTTGAGACTAGTGGTGGAACATGTGGTAAAATCTAGGAGAGGGTCCTAAGCTTCACCTTTCAAGGCCCTCCCCTAGAGAATTTTCTCCTGTGGGCTGGCAGAGGCCTGACCCCCTTATGATCTAAAAATTTCTATTGTAGTCTATCTATTTTTAGCGAATATTATTTGTATTCATACCTTTTTGTCCCCTTCATCAAATATCATTACATTGTAAAGCTTATTTATGTTGCCGTCGAGGGCATTTTAGGATTTTTTTGGTTTGGATTTTCAGAATAAAAAAGAGAAAGAGAGGGGCCTACTTGTCATTGATAGAGAGGAAGAGGGTAAGGAGCCTCTAGCTCCTTCTATTCACTAGATCGAGAGGGAGATGGGGATCAATCCAATCCCTACCTCCCCAACTCCAGTGGCTTCAGTTAGCCATTGGGGGAGCGGTCCTCCTCCGTCCCTCTTATTATACTGAGTTTGGGCTTTCCTCCCAGAGAAACATCAAGATTCAATTGACTTTCCCTATCTCTTTTCTTCCTCTTCCAACTCACTAAGTGAAAGCCCTACGTCTTTGAGCTTCGGCAGCGGTAGCATGATTTGGCACTCCATCTCCAGTAACCCAAAGCCTTGCACTTGACTTAGCAGTCGGTGAGCTGTGCTTCGGTGAGGGCAGAGTGTGGGAGTTGGATCGAGGCGATAGTGACTCTAGCTTTGGGCTGGGTCAAGACTACAACGACGTTGGTAGTGCACGGCGTCTAGTAGTGGCACGAGTGAGCCACGACGATGCTGGTTCGGGTGCTAGTTCTATGATGGTTGTTTTGTGTCTTGGTCATGATAAAGGAGATTTCGGTCGTATTTTATGTGGTGTTCTTGCTTGTCTAGCACTTGGTTTGTGCTCAATTCGTGGTCTTGTGTGGTGTTCTCCGACCTCACGACCGTGGTGCTTGTCGGTTCATGTAGGTGGTTTTGTATCTCTGAGAACCCTGTGCACGGTGCAAACAGCGTTGATAGGTTTTATGGGACAACATCGACTTCGGTGTGCCTAGCCTTGCTGCCTTTTGGATGACTTCGAGTGTCGTCACCACGTGAGTTGCCTTCGGTTCTTGTTGTTGTCATGTGATTATGAGCCATTCTAGTGTACTTTAATATTTGATAATATTATCACTAGTTATGGGAGATAATTGCATGATAATATGTGGGATTATCGATTGCTTGATGACGATTCATGGTCAATTTGAGATTGCGATGATAATTTTGAAATATTCTGCTAGTATATGAATTGTTAGTAACCTGATTATTTGCTTTCCTAATCTTGCCATTGCTTTAGGCCTCACTCGAACTGGCAGTTATTAGTTTTTTCTGAGTCACTCAATTAAAGAAATATAAAAAAAATATTGTTATATCTCCACGGATAATGTAAAAGAATACGAAAAAAGAAGAAAAAAAGCCAAAATTAAGAAAACGACGTGTTCATTCCAACTTTTGGCTTCTCAAAGTTGGAAGTCAGAAGCCACTTAGAGTGGGGCCTTAAACTTGTCATTTTGCCTTCGATTAGTACTGTTTTCATCTCCTTTTGAGCCATACTTAGTATGTTATGTTATTGTTATTATACTTGAAGTGCAATCGATTAATGTGGTAAGTATTAGAACTCAAACTAGCAGAATATCTAGAGGTTATCATTGTGATCATTGGATAAATATAGACTACCGTATCCAAAAGGTCTTGTGTTAAACAAGTGTAACCGAAATCTGAGAGCAATAATTAGAAAATCACATTTGAGTATTATGCTAATTGTTGATTTATATTCGATGGTCCCATTGAATATGATTTCATATTCAAATGACATGGTAGAGATTTATGGTCTTGTAATCATTTTATTTTTATACCTATATAATACGCTGAAAATATTTCTTATGTTTTATTTATAATTTTATTTAAATATTTGCTGAAACCGTACTGTCTATGACAATTTGGGCGCGTGATCTAAATTTCTAGCTGGGTCCCTTGGTCATCTTGACACAACAGCGACGTCGCACGGGCACATACACGGCACAGTGGCGGTGCCCGGTAAAAGACGAGGCTGACTACGCCCGTAGCCGTGCAAGCGACTGCTAGGTAGGCTAAGACGTGCACTCCATTGAGGATTTGAGGGGCTGCCTGCTATGAGTGACTCACGATGTCACCTCTAACATGGCCGCTTTTGAACTTTAGCTGTCAGCCGGTTACTATTCGCGCTGGGTAACAACTCATCAACGTGACGTGTGAATAGTCGTGGATCGATCGATCACAGGGTGGCATGCATGCTTGGTTGGTTCATTGCTTGGCCTAATCGAATAGCTAGATGCACTTATTGTGCTGTAGTGCAAAGGTTGTGTGTGCATATGATAATCTATTGTTGTCCTCTCTCGAGCCCCGTGACATGAGAGCACATTGCATGGATCCGCATTGTCAAAGCTCTGATCCGGTCTTTCCAGAAAAGTTTTAGCATCGTACTCGTGCGTGTTTCGGTGTTTGTACACTTTTTAGTGGCTACCTTAGCTTAATTAGTAGTCACCCATGCAGCCATGCTTGGTCTAGTGCTTAGTGCTACTATAGTTAGGACACGCGCACAAGATGCAACATTAGCCAATAGTCTCAATAGTCAAGTAGTATTAACTAGCCGTGCTGTGCTACTCCATTTGCAGTTGCTGGCAGTTTCCATCCCCAGGCACTGTTGCAATCTCTTGCCTTCGTTGGGTTCCTCACCCTTTAACTTGACCAGAAGCTAGCAGCCAGTGATCATGAAGGGCAGAGTTTGGGAAACCACGTGCGTGGTGTTTGCTTGTTCCGCTTTAACGTTACCCTTTCGCCTTTTGTTGCATTGAAAAATGCAAGTAACACCTCATTTTGCTAGTAAGTGATCGATACAGTGTTTGGAGTTCAAGACATTTCGAGATCGATTGGCACGGCAACCCCCCCCCCCCCCCCCCCCCCCCGCGCCGGCCCGTCCGATCGATCGACCCCGCCGCGCGCAGCGCATTCCAACGTGACGGATGGATGGATGGATGGACGCACGCTTGGAGTGGGTGTCATCCAAGTCAGCTCGGTCTGTCACGTGTACTCGCGCTGGGTTTGGGCGCGACTGGGTTAGACGATCGACGCGATGCGACGCCTCCACGGAAACTGTGCTCCCGGGGACCCGCCAGGCGGGCCAGAGGAGTATTTTGCCCATGGGCCACGGAAATGCATGCATGGAACGACTGGACGCGGACGTCGATGTGACGCTCCATCCGTCCATCCTTCCGTCGCCTTTGCCCGGTTCTTTTTTCTAATTATTGCGTATAGTCTCTCTCTAATAAATAAACATATCAACTTCTTTATTATTATTTTAAAATAATTTATCAAGATAGTTTTTTCGAAATAATTTATCGACATTCGGTTCATTTACATGAACGCTAATACTAGGGTCAAAAGTTATAAGCCACAGTTGTAAACTATTATTAGAAATATGCTCATATGGGTGAGGCTCATTCTCTGCAATTCTAAAGTATGCATTGTTTAATACCATATTGTTAAGATGATGTGAACGTAGCCAATTTATAAAGTAGAGTTATTGTCACTCTTTGAAACATAAGACACATAGATAGAGATGGCATGAGGAGAACCTTGCCTAAACACATACGTGCATGTATTCGCGAATTTTCGCATGAAAAACCACGCGACACGTGAACGCCCCGTGACGTGGTGTGCTATTTGGCAGACCAAATCCACTTTATTTTTGCTGAACCATGCATCTCTCTATGTTTCAATGATTCAAATGTTTAAATTTTAGGCTTTATGGGTGTTAATGACAGCAGTAACCAGTGCGTAAATGGCAGGTTAAATTGTCAGTTACCAGTAGGTAAATAATTGGTGCCGTGAAGAAGGGGTGGTATCTTCGAACCATTTCTGCCGTGAAGACCTACACGGGGGGTAAGTTTTCTAGGTATGGCACATTTGCGTGATTACTCGCTTCGCTGCTTTATCTACGTTCTGCACTGTATCGAGCCTGTGCTACTTTCTGTTCTTCATTAGACCTAATTGTAAGTCATTCGTGTGACTGGTTGACTTTTGTTTAAATTTTATTTCTGTATATATTTCTAAAATACAATATGTTGCCCACAGTTAATATTGATTTATGTTACTTGCAATATTTATTTCCTACTAGAATCTGAAATTAAAAATATTGTCTAGATTTTCAATGGCTATAGTCCGCATCCGAAAAGGACGCAGCGTTTATGTTACCATCTGCACGCATAGGTTTCCGTACATGTATGTGCGCGATAGGGAAACGTGAACAGCGAGCATTTCTTTACGTGCTGCTCATCGTTCGGCAATAAAGGAGTAGTACTCCTACTTCTACCGAAGTTTTGGGCATATATATCACTGTTTTGTATTTGTATTTATAAAAAAGTAGTATATACGATATATTAATGAAAATAGCCTTTTTACTGTTCAGTGGTCGGGAGGCGACACCGAGAAGCCGACGCGTGGGCCTACCACCGGCGCTAGCTGCTTGCCTGCTGCCCCATGGGCAGACGGGCCAGCTTAATTACATACCTTTTTTGCATATTGTTTATTTTAATTTTTAAATATGACAAATGAGCTTGGAAATTATGAAATTTTATGTGTATCCTTTCGACACAACGTACTTGACTGTGTAATTTGTTTTGCAATTTTATCCTCTGTGAATGTTACTCAAAATTTCGTATAATTGCGATTTTGTAGATATTACATATAGCAAAAGAGCTGCAAAAAATTACGAAATCTTATGTGCAACATCCTAACACAGTCGTAGTTATTATCTATTTTTTTGGAGAATTTTATACATTACGAATATTTGTAGAAGTACATGTAATATAAAAAAAACGCATCGCACAGGATGCGATATGGCTCAGCCATCTGAGCCTCTGCTATCTGTTCGCCACTGCTATCTCTTCGCCGTGTCTACCTCCCCGTGCGTGGTCTTGTCTTTCGTTGAGAACGAGCATGTCTCGTGGGGTATGTCAGCCGGTCCGGAGCTTGCGTCTCGATTCGGAGGAGGTATGGAGACCGTTCTATTTATTCAGTGGTTGGCGGTGGTCCAGTAGGTTAGGTCTAGTAAGCGTCGATGTCCTCCAGCTGAGACATACCGAACTACGGGCCGCTAGTAATAATATTATGAACAAAGGACTCGAAAAATCCCCCTCGTGGTGCTGATGAACTCTCACCTTGAACGTACGACATGGCAGCGAAATCGGAGGAGTTTTACCTACCGAAGTGTCTAAACCGTGGGTATGGTGTGAACGATGAGCTCTACCAAGCATACGCTGCAAACTCTGGCACAGTGTACCATTTCCTGGAAGCGTCCGGGAGGCTCGTATCATCATCGGTGGACTTGACGTCACTCTCACGTTGAATTGGAGGCTGCGAGATGAAACAATGCTAGTCAAAATAAATATTCCGGATGTAGAATACGAATCTCGTATCTTCTGGATATGCAGTGAAGATGAACAACGAAGAGCGGTAGTCCGTGTAGGTGGTGCGAACGTCAAAAATGTTATATCTTGACAATGGACCTGCGGTGAGTGAACACACCATGATATTAGCGGAACGTAAGGCTTAATAGAAAAATAAAACATAGGTTTGTACGTAAGTTACCTCCTCATCGATACGGCCCGCGGATGATCGGCGACTAGTACTACGACACCGGGCAGATTCGGTATATTACAATGGTCAACCGAACTCGCTAGGTTGCGATGACCTAGCGGGTGAGCATGGTGGCCCCGCTGGGTGCCTGATATGCACAGCGTGATCTGTCAAACAACCACAGCTCAGGTTATGCACTATTTTTTGCCTGCTTTAGGATGTAATTCAAAGCATTCTGCAGGGCCGGACGATAGGCATATCACAGGGCCTCTAAAATACCTTCTTTTCATACCTCATTTTTAGGATCAAGGGCTTTACCCGAGCCTAACCTAATCGCCAGTCGAGTCCTCTCTTTTGGCACTTGAAATAGAGGCCAACTCTTTCTGCCCTAGAACCCCTAAAGCCTACTCTCTCTCTCTCTCTCTCTCTCTCTCTCTCTAGACCTATCATCTGCTAGATTGACCTTGCCAACTAAAATAGGGATTCCCACCTACCCCCCAACCTAGGTGCGGAAGTAAAATCAATCCTTGTTTGTACATCACTGAACTTACATACCCGGGCCCGGCTCAATATTCTTTGAAAATAATCAAATAACGGTTGGCCTTGGACGCGCTTGCGATGTGCTGTGCCCGCTCTAACTGAAGTGACATACGAAACAGGTTCAGTAATGACGATATGAATTTCGTAAATGAAACGATAATAAATTGCAACTGTCTTACGTTGTCATGCCGTCGTGAAGCACTGTGAGGATCGATCGAGTGTTGTAGACTGTCCTCGTGCGTGATCTGCTCGGGGCTATCAAGTGGAGGAATAGTGAGTCTGTTACACGACCGGGGTACATACCACTCAAGGTACTCATCATACGCCTGGACATCATACGGACACTGCTCCATGATGATATCCAGGTGTGCCCTGTCTGTCCATGCCATCATCCACTCCTGCTGCAGTGGCTGCCAGTCGTACCATGCTGACTCGCACTTGATTGCCTACATTTCCAGAATCATCGATGTTACAGAGCAAGACATACAAAGTGTAAACATTACTCAGATGGAGTTTGACTCACCGGTGTACGGCAGAGGGGGCACAACCTGATGTAGATCAAACTGTCACATTATACGCTGCGACGCGTAAGCCTCCACCATGTACGAGAAAACCAGATGGCGTGTCGTCACCCATAGCTCCGCGTCCTGCAGGCATTGCATGAACAACCCGTATAGCGATACACGATGCAATCGTGCAACGACTCAAACTCGTGCAACGACTTGAACTCGTGTATCCCAGATCCATGGACCCCACATGATGTTGCTATCATGCAACGACTCGAACGCGTTGTGCCACTGCAAGTAGCACCTCAATGGTTTGCCCTTGGACTAGCGTAGGTGGGCACCAGTCCACTGGAAGCCCATAGTGGGCTCGTCTATCAGGCCAGTGAACTCGCTGAACAGGTGCACTGGCATCATGATGCCCGAACGCCCAACAGGGAAGTGATCCCAACACCACAACTGTAGGAGCACGTAGTAGACAGCTAGGTTGGGGTTATCAGTAGAGGCACGTTGGCAAGCATCACACAACCCCCGATATGTGGCGCACAAGATAGCTGATCCCCAGCTGTACTGATACATCGCTTCAAACTCCACTTCAACCAAAGACTCGGTGAGACGGATGAACTTGGCGTTGTAAATATCATCGTGTGTGGCTAGAAATATGCTCTAACTAAAGAGCTGAATAAGGTATGCAAGAGGTACATCCTGACGACCTTGAGCGATGTATCCTATGGGCACACACTGAAACTATTCAGCCAAGTGTGGGGGACGCCACAAGCACCCTCCGGGATAGCCAGGACGAACCGGTCCGCCAGCCTCTCCTTCTAGTCTGCCGGCGTAGGAGCTAGAACAAGTGCGTCACCTCAAAGAGGCAGACCGGTCAAGAACAAGATGTCTTGCAGAGTGACCGTCATCTCACCTCACCGAAAATGGAATGTGTGCATCTCAGGCCTCCACCTGTCCACCAGTGTCACAAGCAGGTTGTCGTGGATGGTGAACTCGCATTCGATGGAGACCAGCCTTACAAAGGGCAACAAGCCCATGGCTCGTAAGATTGGGATGTAGCGCTCATCTAGCTCCCACGGATCCCTCCCACCCCGCAGCTTCAAGGGCAGAACGCCAGCTGCGCGACCCATCATCCATGAGTGGCATCGGTAATTCTCATCATAGAACTATTCGAGAAGCTCCAGTAAAGCCTTACCTTCTAACAAATAGAATAGACCAAATATTAGTGCAAAGATTGATAATGAAAATAAAATACTAAAAATTAAAATTTACAATGAAATAAATGCTCATGATTTAGGACTAAAATGAACATTGCAAATGCGTATTGATCCACACAAATAGTGCATATGAACACATGCTCATGATTTGGTCAAGAAAACATCTGGGCCTTGATGCTACTTGATGGTACTTGTTATAATTGTTTGTCAGTATAGTTTTGTTTTACTATATATCTGGCCTTTTACTTTTCTCTACTTCAGTTATCTTTTGATCAAAAGCAAGCAAATTAAACGCTTAAGTTAATGAGCAATAGTGCGGCTTAAGATCTGATATATATACATATATAGACTTCTGTCACGTTGTATCCTCCACTAGCTTTATGGACTACATAACATGATATGCTATCATGAAAGAGTAGTATAAGCATGGGTGATGCTTGTATACATAAAGAACAGTTCAAATGTAATGCGATAATAAACCCAGCATTTTTATACTATACGAGTTAGGAGTAGCACTACTTAGTATAATAGTACTCAACATGCATGATGCAATAGGAATTAATTATGCCTAAATAATTAAACAATAATACTTACTAATAGGAAATTAGTTAATATAAAAAATGAATTAATTATGCCTAAATAATTATGACTAAATTAATTACACCTAAGTAACTGCAACTAATTACGTACATATTTAACTAAGACAATTCATACGACAAAAAATTACTTGTTAGTATGACTGTTAATAACGACACAAAACAATATTTAATCGATTGTGAAGAAAGCGGACAAAGAGCACAGGCAAGGAGTGTGAGCGAAGAGACTGCGAGACAAGGAGTGTCAACGAAGAGACTGCAAGAATGTGAGTGCGCACAATTTGAAATTTATAGCGAGAATGATAGCGAAGCACGCACTAACGATGTGCCGACAATGGTAGGAGTAAACTGTGCATGGGGAGACAGATGCGACGCAAGTGACACTTTCGGTGGTTTGTTTCCTGCACGATTGTTCAATTTCCATATGAGCCAAATGTCTACAGCCCACTGCGCTTTGTTCATATGTGGATTAAATAAAGCAAAGAAAACCAAAAATACGGATTAAATGAGGCAAAGATAATGAAATGACCCATCTCTGCCACACCTGCTAATCACCTGGTAATTGTACACATTTTTTTAGCAATATTCACAGTTAATAAAATTGTCAAAACATCACACAGTCAAGTAAGTTGTTGCGAGAGGCTGCACATAAAATTCTGTAATTTTAAGAGCTCATTTTCTGTATTTAAAAATTCGAACATTACCTAGTAATAGTAATCATATGAATTTTTGAGCAACATTCACAATAGATAAAATTGCTAAAAAAATTATACAATCAAGTACATTGTGTTGAGATGCTGCACATAAAATTTCATAATTTTTTGAACTCATTTGCTATATTTGAAAATTAAAACAAATAATATACAAAAATTAAGACAAGTTTAGCCGGCTTAATTATCTGCCGTCTATCCATGGGGTGGCAAGCCGCTGCCATCTAGTGGTGGGGTGGCAAGCTGCCTGCCAGTGACGGCACACCCATACATCAGCTTTATGGTATGGCTGTCCGGCTACCAGATGGTAAAAACGTAATACAAATACGGTGTCCATACTGCTGTTTCTTAGAGCAGTACCATATGTAAAAAAATTCCTTCAGGTGGTCAAGTAGTATTTCTTAGAGCAGTACTTGGGAGTTCGAGCCGAGTTTGGGATATTCATACTGACGACTACTGCATATATCCCGGCAGGGGCGCACGTCCCCTTTGAGGCAAAAATAGCGGTATTTGTGCATGGATGTTTGTAGAGTGGTCGGTACGTATGCGTTTTTATGAGCTAGCATGCGGCCATGAACATGAGTGATAGTCCCTCGGGTACTCCCTGCGATGATACTACCTGGCAGAGGGCACTGGCGCTGGCCAGGTCCACGCGTGATTGTGTATACGTAAACAGGAATCTTGTACCCTATTTTTTTTATTTAAACTTCTAGTTTCTAACTTATTTTTCATCTAAATTTTATTTTTTCTAATTTTTTGACTTTTTTAAGCTTTTCTGCTAGTTCTTTTTCTCATATTTATTTGTATTATCCGTGATGAGCTAACCTATTTATTTTATTTTTAATTTTTTAAATTTAGTTACGCCAAATAAGCCACTATTAGCTACAGTATAATTTCAGACAGCTACAGTGCAATTTCAGCCATAAGACAGCTTATTTCAATCCAACCGAGCGGCACCTTGATGTTTTGGGTGAATTTTTTTGCCACATGGTTTATAGCTTTTAGTTTAAAATTTTAAATTCTAGCTGTTTACAAGAGAAAGTACGGAGAAAGATACTTACGTACGATTTTAGCCGATATAAATAAAGTCAGGACAATATCTACTACAATCGACTTGTAAACTATATCTTAAAAAGATATTTTATATAAATTTTAATTATTATAAAAAATTAAATCATAAGTCTAAAAAACCCACCCTTATAGGCGGCAAATACCGTGTCAGTGTCTGTGTATCCGAGCGGTTCCCGAAACGGATTACGGATAGAACCGACGGTCGGCACGGCACAGCCCTAATATGCCGCAGACCGGAGTACGGGCATACCTATATGTCGTCGGATCAAAATCGGGTGGCCTGGATAGCCATCGTGGAAAGGTCGGTGGCATCTGTTTCGTTAGCCCTGCTGCTCCCGTTGTTGAACCATCCATTGCTACAGTCCAAATCACAATGCGTTCTTTTCTATAGTTTTTTCTTCTTTAACATTGTCTATAGTTGTGTACATAGCACATCATCGCCATTGCAATGGATTTTGCTCAACTTTGGCTTGTTAGAAACACTACAGATTGGCCTGCGATCAACTGATATCGATGTACTGATCACTGAACGGAACATTTAGCGAGATCTTGAAGAGCTAGGAAGCGGGGGAAATAATATGGCGATTGGGTATGTATGGATTCATGGCCGGCCCGTACGAGATGTGCTCCGGCAAGTGAACGGATTCTAATATATATTGGTTGCGCTCAAAATGGTTGTGCTCGAAAGCAGCTCGTTGCCGTCTCGCCGGGTGCCACTTCCTATCGTCTCACTGCAGGCCGCTAGAGTTCGATGACTTTGCTCCATGGGGTGTTGCTCAATGAAGTTTAAGTTTTTCGTTTTAATTGCTTTATTACTCACTAACCTTTTTTTCCGAGAACATGTGCTTAATGAACTAATAAAATAGATCCTTTTAGAAAATGCAAATATTGTAGATGCATTAAGCACTCATGTTACTACATGTACAACAGCGATGGCATTCAACATTTGAGGCACGATTTTTTCAAGGATTCTATTAGAATTGGTGAACAAGTTTTATGTGGTAATGATTTTTAGGATGATTGCTTAATAGAACTTCTGAAAGATCAAATAGGGCAGTGAGCATCATGTGAAGAATCCAGTTCCATCATTATGAGTTAATGGTATTTTTAGTCATTAATGATAATCATATTACAAGACAATTGTTTTCATTGAGTTGGATGAAAGGTCGTGTCCCATGATGATGAAGACTTTGAACGGTTTCATGTGTTGATCATCAAGTCAAGTAAAGGATATCATGTGTTGATATCTAAAGTCAAGGACCCAAACTTGAAGTGAAGATGTTCTCATCAAACTTCAAGAGGTTACACAAGGCAAATGTATAACTAGCATAGGTTAAGGATGTGTTTCTTACTCATTTTGCCAGTTTTGGTGTTTGATGAGAGATCAAGTTGTTAGTGTAGGTTGTCATACTATTAAGAGGGGTCTCAACTAGTATTCTAAGTGTGTCATGCGTTGATAACTCATTTGGTTTGCTTTAGCTCTTCATGGCATAATGATACAATTTACGAATGTGTTTTGTAAATTGTTGAGACTTATGTATAATCCTTGTAACATGTGTTTTAAGTTTGCGAATGTGTTTTGTAAATGGTTTGAGTCCATATCTCTAATTCTTATGTCATGATTCTCAAGTATATGAATGTATTTTGCAACATATCGTAAATCATGTTTTTATCCTTGTGTGCATGGTGCTATAATTTGCAAATATGTTTTACAAATTGTGGAAGTACATGCACTCTGTCTTCGCTAAAAATTACAAGGCGGTACGATCGGCTCTATGAGAGCGGTATGACCGGGCGTGCAGTATGACCGCCCTCTATATGGTGGTACGATTGAGTAGTCTAATTGGCTGGTTGTAGGCGGTCTGATCGGCCACAGTTTGTCGAGCTCATGTCAAGCGGTCTGACTGGCTCCATGAGAGCGGTATGATCAGACCCTTGCGGTACAACTGGGTATTTGTTGCTGGTAGTATTTTCCAGAGAGCATTGTTTTCTAGTTTTTGATCTCGCGGTCTGATCGACTGAAAGCATCTAGGCCCCTAAAAATTCTTTCGATAATTAATGACAAAATATGAGTATGAGACTAACATGATTATCAAGTGTTTAAAGGTTTAGTCCTAGTAACGAATGTGACAACCTAAAGATACATGCTATGGATTAACATGAAGATCAATATGGTCTAAAACAAAGGTATCAATAGCCTAGGATATTTTATATTTTACCAGTCTTGGGAGAAAAGGTTGGAAGACTGGATTTTAGGTTAGATGCCGTACTATTAAGAGAGATCATGACTAGTAGCTTGATAGTATGTTTCTGTGTCATTTGGATTAATTTAGGATCATACATGAACTTAAAATTCAACGGTGGTACTACCGATTTCCCTAATTTTTTATAATCTTCTCCCAAACGATCAAATTTGGTTGATGGAGGGTATAAATACTCTTTCACCAGCTCAAGGACAAGTGCAAAGACTTCATTTAACATACTTGAGCTAAGAGCACACCTCATAAACACTAGTTGTATTCATTTTGTGGTAGTTGAGCCAAAATTCAAGTGCATCTAGATTAATCCTTGACACTTGATTGCCTTCAAGCAAAACTCGTGATTTATTACTCTTGGTGCTTGCCAGAATGTAAATGGCTTGGAGGTGAATTGCGCAGTGATCTCTTCAAGAAGATTGTTAAAAAGTCCAGCACCAAATTGTGAGTGGTTCGGTGTTCGCCATCTCTAGGGTGGAGGAAGAATAATCACTAGTGGAATTGAGGAGCAAGGCTTAATTCGTGGAGCTAATCCAATTCATTTAGGCTTTCCTAAATATGGACTAGTGAAGACTAGTAAGTCTTCAATACCATGTCAAAACATCATGTATCTTCTTTTGGTTATCTCTTTGCCTCTACTCTTCACATTTGTATTTCTAGCAATTGAGATCACACTTAGTTGAGCTAGAAATATATTCGTAGAGTCTTGCTTTGTAGTGTCCTAGCTTTATTAGAAATGAGTAGGTCTTGAATTGCAATAAAACTCTTGCTTAGCTCCAAATTTATAGAAATTACTTTTTAAAAGCAAGAAATTTTATAACCTCCTATTCACCCCCTCTACTCGGTTATCCTTGATCCTTGATCTCACTCAATAAATTTCTACAGTAGAAGCAAGGGGGGCCTTTATCCTATGCCGATTAAGAATCCTTCTGTGCTGCGACATGGCCTCTCGGTTGCGAAAGCGTCCATGGATCAATGGCATAGAAGATTAGGACATCCCTCATCAACCATAGTGAAGTCAATTCTAGAATCAAGCAAAATAGATTTTCTTCAAAATAAAGAGTCCAATGTCTGCAATGCTTGTCAACAAGCAAAATCGCATAAGCTTCCTTTTCATAATTCAGATCATGTAACAACTTCTCCTCTTGAGCTTGTGCATTCCGATGTGTGGGGGCCAGCTCTTTTATCTGTTGGAGGATATAAGTATTATGTTAGTTTTGTGGATGATTTCACCAAGTTCTGTTGGGTTTATCTCCTCAAACAAAAATCTGATGTTGAGCACATGTTCTACAAGTTTCAAAAACTAGTTGAACGACAGCTAGATACCAAAATTCGCAACATTCAAACAGATTGGGGTGGCGAGTATCATAAACTCAATAGATATTTCCAAGATATAGGAGTTAATCATCGAGTATCATGTCCACACACATCACAACAAAATGGTACAGCAGAACGAAAACATTGCCATCTTGTCGAAACAGCACTTGCCCTGCTAGCTCAAGGTTGTTTGCCATTACGCTTCTGGGATGAAGCAATTCTTACAGCCTGTTATCTTATAAATAGAATGCCTAGTCGAACAATTGATAATCAAACTCCATTGTTTCGCCTCTTGCACATCAAGCCGGATTACAAGTTTCTAAAAACAATGGGCTGTGCCTGTTGGCCTCATCTCCGAGCTTACAATTCTCACAAACTGAATTTTCGATCAAAACAATGTGTGTTCCTTGGCTATAGCAGTATGCATAAGGGCTACAAATGTTTAGATAGAGCAACCGGTCGCGTCTATGTCTCAAGAGATGTTATTTTTGATGAAACTGTGTTTCCTTTTGCCCACACTATTGACAATAAACCAGTTCAGCCTCCTTCTTATACTATTGCATCAGTTTTTCCTATGCTTGAGCCACAGATACAAGATGATCACATACGGAATATTGCTTCATCCTTAACTAATTCAGATGAGGCCGATGGAGTCTCTGGTTTGGATGCAGGGGGAGAGACTAAACCACTATCTTCATCGACAAGAGCATCACAGCCATCGACAACAGCAGAAGATGAGTCGCCATCATCATCACCTGCAGCTGCAGATTCAACAGCTACTGCTGGCTCTCAGGAGTCAGAACCAAACCTGCCAAATCAAGTGCCAGAATCAGTTGATCATCGAATTAAAACTCAACTGCAAGCTGGGATTGTTAAGCCGATAGTTCGGACAGATGGTACTATTCCCTATCCTTTGCCCAGGAAACGGAGAAGTGCTGGTTTGGCTGCTATCCCGCATGAACCAACTTACTTACAAGAAGCACTCTCAGATTCTGGGTGGCAAGCTGCTATGCAGGTAGAGTATGATGCATTGTGCAGAAATAAAACCTGGATCCTGGTTCCTAGGCCTCAAGGACAGAATGTGGTGGGTTGTCGCTGGGTTTACAAAGTTAAGCAGAAAGCTGATGGCAGCGTTGATCGTCTCAAAGCACGTCTTGTAGCAAAAGGATACACACAGCAATATGGAATAGATTACTCAGATACCTTCAATCCGGTTGTGAAACCAGCCACGGTACGTTTAGTGTTATCCATTGCAGTATCAAATGGGTGGAGCTTGCGACAGGTTGATGTGCAGAATGCTTTCTTGCACGGTGATTTAAATGAAGAAGTATATATGGAACAGCCACCAGGCTATGAAGATAAGTCTCAACCTCAGCATGTTTGTCGATTATAGAAAGCGTTATATGGTCTCAAACAAGAGCCAAGGGCATGGTATTCAAAACTGCGTGACAAATTGCAGCAGCTAGGTTTTGAGGCATCAAAAGGTGATATCTCCTTGTTCATCTTTCAAAAACAGGGAATAACTATATATGTGCTTGTGTATGTGGATGACATAATCATTGCCGGCTCAAGCAGCAGAGCTGTGGAGAATCTACTGCAGGAATTAACTGCTAACTTTGCAGTCAAAGACCTTGGAGAACTCAACTATTTTCTGGGATTAGAAGCCTCTCAAACTAGAGATGGGTTAGCCTTAAGTCAATACAAGTATGCTAGTGATTTGCTAAAACTAATGAATATGGCAGAATGCAAACCAGTTTCTACACCTATGGTAGCTGATGAAAAGTTGTCTAAAGCACACGGCCGGCTTCTAAAAGGAGATGAAGTATTCAAGTACAGGAGTGCTGTAGGAGCATTACAATACCTTACCCTTACTAGACCAGATCTCTCCTACTCAGTTAATCAAGTTTGTCGTTTCCTGCAAGAACCTACGGATGTACATCTTGAAGCAGTCAAAAGAATTCTGAGGTACATCAAAGGGACTGTCAACATAAGCCTGTTATTTAGGATGTCTGAAGTGTCTCGCTTAAGTGTATTTACAGATGCAGATTGGGGAGGAGACTCGGATGATCGGAGATCAACAGGGGGTTATGCAATATTCCTTGGTAACAATCTAATTTCCTGGAGCTCTAGGAAGCAGCCAACTGTATCACGGTCAAGCACCGAGGCGGAATACAAGGCCCTTGCAAATGGTACAGCCGAAGTATTCTGGTTGCAGTCCATGCTGAAAGAACTGAAGATACCCCTGAGTCAAAAACCAATATTGTGGTGTGATAATTTAGGTGCAACATATTTAAGTGCTAATCCTGTCTTTCATGCCCGAACAAAGCACATCGAAATAGATTTTCACTTCGTAAGAGAAAAGGTTGCATCAGGAGAATTGGAGGTTAGGTTTATTGCCTCAAAAGATCAAATTGCAGATGTCTTCACAAAGGCTATACATAAACATAGTCTGCAGAAATTATATCACAATCTCAATCTTGTAGCAGGTTGAGATTGAGGGGGAGTGTTAGAAATCTGAGTTCTAAAGACAGATTAGTTATCGGTTTGTCCTGGACTCTGAGAATTAGAAAAGGAATAGGTTTCCTCTGTCTCCCGCTGATCTGTTTCCCTGCGATTACTGTGTACTTTCCGAAAACAAGAGTTGGTTTCCGTCTCTGTTTGCTGAGAGATCTTTCCGACTCTTAAGCAATGTAATCTCCTTTTGTAATCTCAATCCATGTACTCTGTGGTATATAAATTAACATGAAGGGATCGGAGGTGATCCTTGCGGCAAACATCTGATTTTCTAACTAACAACGTCGTCGTTCTTTACCACCACTGTGTGGACGGTTAGAAAAAATTGCGCGTCGGGAAAAGAGAGGAATATTTGCTCGTCCACAGCAAAGTGTCAAACTGTGCGATCTCTGTAGTGATGATCGCCACCATGAAAAATGGCATCCTAGGTCAAAAAGATCGCCTCGCGCTGTCACGCGTGAGAAATAGCCGCGATATGCCGTCTACGAAACTAATAGCACAATTGAGTGCCACTTCACACTTGGGTACTGATTTACACTTACCGTATGTTCTACTGGAATTTGGTTGATTTGGATATTTCTACTCATCATATTGTGTAATCCAACCATAATTTTGGATGAGTGCCACCATAAACCGGAGCTTGTACATGGATTACTTGTCAATGTAACAACATGCTGTAAAGAAACCTAATAGAAGGTAGATTGGATCGGGAGCAATTGCTATGGGCGCACACCTCAACCGGCGCAGGGAGCATGTATATATATACCATGTCGGATGGGTAACAGTACCATCAACGACAACAGAGATTACAGAGAGATTACACGGTTAGTTGTTGAGATTACAAACAGCCGATCAGATATACAAAGCTATCTTATCTCTAGCTACAACTAACTAGTACTTTCAACACATGCTCCGTTTGATCTTTCAAATAAGCATGCTCCGTTTGAGACTTTTCACTTAACAGTGGGGCTCATGTCCTCTGTATTGCGTATACAGAGTGGGCGCGGATTCTCTGACGTAAGTCACCGTGACGTTGGGTCACTGACGTGTGGGCCCGCAAGCCGTGGGGCCCACGCGTCAGTGACCCAACGTCACGGTGACTTACGTCAGAGAATCCCGAGCGATACAGAGTCTTCTGATTGATGTTCAGTCGAAATAGATGCTCTCGGTGTTCTGATCAGGCAGCTAGCTCTCAATGTTCCTCTCAACAGCGCTGGTTTCTGAACAGCGAGCGCGGGAGAGAACTCCAGCGAAACACGAGGGAGACAGGTAGACACATAGCCCCCTGTTACGATCGATCATACCTCCATAAACGCAAGAACTAGAGCGAGCAACACTGCTTCCTCCTCAGTCCCGACGGGGCTCATCATGAACCATTAACCCGGCGACTGAACGGGGATAAATGCGGGCGTGCGCGGCATGATTTCGATCGGCCCGAACGCGGCAAGAATAATGAGGCCGTCCTGCTTGCGCTCTGCCGCAGTATGCGCGCAGTGCAGGCTGCGCATTAGCGATAACCACGCTGTGCGTTTGGGCGGACGTACGTGTGTACCCTCGCCGTTCACGTGTGCGACCGACGCGCGCGCACGGGCACGCCCAGCCGCAGCGGCACGGCGCGCTCCTTCGCCTCCACTGGCACCGTTTTGCTATGCGTTTCCCCACTCGATATCTCTGCTGCGTTTTGTACAGGTCAGAGGTGGTGGTGCTACTACTTCGGATTCTCTTTCGCTGTCTCGGCTCTTATTTCTAGCTTGCTGCAGCTCCCAGCTCAGTGGGTATGAATATGCAGGCGCGAGCAGCAGCAGCAGCAGCTCGTGTGGGCGCTGTGGAAATGGCCTGTCCCGGTGCCCGTTTGGTTGTTTGCCACTAATTCGCTGCCCGTTTAGGGTGTATGTAGATATATTTGGAGGAATTGAACTGCTTCTCTAGAAAAATCTATTGAAATTCTTACACTGAAAACCTATAGAGTTTGACGTGAAGCAGAATATTTCGCATTAAGGTAGCGGTTTGTGTTTTGAGGGGAGTAACTTCGGTTCGGTTCAGTTCGCACTCCACAAGCCCGCTTTACCACGCATAATCAACTGAGATGATCGATGATGTGTTTGCACAAGGCATGCAATTTATGACTGTTCTGCATGAGCAGGCATCATGACAAACGCACGCACTGACCAATTCTCAACAGAGGAAATCAGCGAAGTTAAAAGACGCAGGCATTGATACTTGATCAGCTTCCTCTGTAGCCTTCAGTGCCTGTCATGCTGCAGCCAAGCTGGATGAAAGCACCCCCATCGTGACCCACGTTTTGACCGCCGCATTTAACTCCAGCCAAACATTAATCGACTTGTAGCACTTCCCTCAATACTTGTCGTCAATAGTGTGACATTAGTTGAACTTCACACCAGAGTTTCCCACGGTAAAAACCAGGCAGAACACCATCTCGATCATGAGGCCGTTGAATCCAGAGAAACTACCAGTCGCACATGCCTCAACGTCTAAACAAGCAAAGCTAGAGCAAACACACTAGATTCCCAGCCACAATCACGACGCATAACAAAACAGAGGAGAAACAGGAGGGAAACAAACCCGACACCTAGCCAGACTGCTCCACTAACTATAGCGGTAGCAGCGCATTTTAGGCCGCCTCACCACATGGCACGGCACGACACGGCAAACTACACTACTAGCTAGTTACGACCGACACACGCCACACTACAACGTACGGCGTATGATTATATGTCCACGGCGATGTCAGCCGCGGCGGCCGGCGCAGCAGTGGGGGCCTCGGCGGTGGTGGCAGTGGCGTCGCCGGCGCCGGCGGCGAGGGCGAGCAGCATCTGGCGGAGGCCGCGCGCGTACTCGAGCAGGCGGTCGACGGGGGGTATGATATCCTTGACCTCGTCCTGTGCCTCGAAGTCGCGCAGCCAGGCGTGGAAGAGCGGGAATACCTCGGCATCCACGAGGCGCACGCCGGTGACCTCCTCGAACACGGCCAGCCAGTAGGAGCCGCAGCCCAGCACGACGTCGAGGAGGCCGACCTCGCCGCCGCCGAAGAAGCGCCGCCCCTTGAACGCCCCCTCCCGCAGCTCCGCCTCGATCAGCTCCAGGTTCTCGTGCACCTGCCGCACCGCCGCCTCCTGCTCCTCTCCCGTCGACGCGAACACCGCCCCAACCGCCGGCCCAAGCTACATTCCATAGAAACAGCTGAACCTATCAGCCCATTTTGACAAGAAACCACGGATAGTCCACCAAGAACCGTGAGTAATACGTGCGTGCGTACGTACCTTGTCGTCGGCGAAGTGGCACCAGAAGCGGGCGAGGGCGCGGTCGAAGGGGTCGGTTGGGAGGAGGGGGCGGGTGCCCGGCCAGGCGTCGTCGAGGTACTGGAGGATGATGGCGGACTCGGCGAGGGCGCGGCCATCGTGGACGAGCACGGGGACCTTCTTGTAGACGGGGTTGTGGCGCAGCAGCGCGTCGCTCTTGTTGCCGAGGTCCTCCTCGGCGTACTCGAACTCGAGCCCCTTGAGCCGCAACGCCAGCTGCACCCGGTGCGTGTACGAGCTCGCCCACGACCCGAAGAGCTTCAGCGGCGCAGCACCAGCGTTCTCTGCCTTCTCCATGGCCAGCTACTGGGAACTCGGTAGTGTGACCGTGTTGAGTGGCGGTCTTCTCGGTGGCTTGGTGTGAGTGGCTTGGAGCTTTGGGGAGAAGGGGGTTTATATAGAGGGGTAGGGCGTTTTATATGGGGCCCACATGGAGGAGAGGTTGACGGGTGGGGCCCAGGTGTGATGTGAGGTTTTGGACCAGGGAACCCTAGGCGGGCAGACGGGGAAGGATGGGCCGGGCAGGCTTCCTGGCAAAGGCACACCCACCGCACAGCCTCGTCGTGGACTTTCTATTCGCTCGGGAAGTGTGAACCTGCTTAATAAGTTTCTGCTTAATAAGTTTTAGTACTACCAGCAGGAGTGATTTGTATATCCGGCCGGGTAAAAGTGAGGCGTCGTAGAAACCGTGTAGAGAAGTGGGCCTTATTTTTTCCTCCGAAGTTAACGGCTTTTTATTTTTATTACAGTATTTAATTTTTAAATAGGATATTTTTTTAAGATGGGATCTACAAGTTAATTATAGTACATGTTAAAAGCCTAACATCTGTATCAACAAAAATCGCAAGCGAGTATCTCCCTCTCTGTAATCTCTGTCACAAACAACTAAAATTCAAAAAATTCAGCCAAAACCATAAGCCGCAGCCGAAAAGAACAGACCCCTCGTTCGGCAGTAGCTTTTCGCCTCGGAATTTTTTAAATAATTTATTTTTATTTGAAAAATAAAAGTATATCTGCGATTTTATTTTTTTTGGAAAAGTATACTATTGTCGCCGAACCGTTAGATGACTGGCCCCTGTCGCCTAATGACCGAACGACACGAAGATAATAGCTATACCGACGACAGGTACTGTCGCTCAACCGCTAGATGACAGAACATCTAATCGCCCAACGGTTAGGCGACTGAAACCTATTTTTATTATTTAATCTTTTTTTAAAAAATATTTTGAAGCTAATCCCTCATGAACTTTGTTTCCAATTCTAACCCCTTTGATCACACCACCACCCGTGGCGTGGCCAAACCGTACTGTCACGCCACACACTACGGCATGACAAAATATGCCATGCTAGCCCTCATCCACCCACAGTGCCAGCGTAGAGAATTGCGTGATAGTAGTCATGCCAGATTCCATGGCGTGATAGTAGTCACGCCAGATCCCATGGCGTGACAGGGCCTACTATGTTTTGCTTTTGCATACGTGATTGTAGTTGGTTTGTAAATTATGAATCAAGGTAATGGCTGAATTTAGTTCGGGTTTAATTTATGGATTTGGAACTTTAGGATTTGTGGTAAGATGGTAACAAAGCGACTTCCATTTGAAAGATCAAAAGCAAGTGAAGTTACGGATTTGGAAACCCCTTGAACAAGAAAAGAAAACATATACAGATTTGAATTTAGTTCGGATTCGGTTCGGGTCAGATAGGAAGTCCAACACTAAAACGTCCATAACTTTCACAAACGGAGTCCGATTTAGGCGTTCTTGGACTCGTTAGAAAGCTATTTCGAAGCCTCATACAATGGATAAGGTGCCAGCCACGGAATCCTCATGGTCACATCACAAACTGAGAGAGAATCCGATGATAGTAGTTTAGATATTTCCTTAGATCATATTGGAGTTTATTTAGGCCTTAGGCCAAATTGTACGTGAGTTTTAATCAAGGCCGTGCATTGTGCACCAATATAAGGCCAGGACCTTAGCCGCATTGTAACTTAGGCTATGATATGATAAGTTTTTATACTTGTGAAATAAAAGAGAAAATCGCCATGATGGTTGGGGCAACCAGATTGCGTGATTGCAAGGTTTCTCGTTTAGAGTTTGCTGAGTTGGTGCAAAGCAAGAATAGGATATTCTTGAGATTTCCCATTGAATCTACAAGGTTCATCTCTTCTAATTCGTGTCTTTTTGCTGAATTCACGGTTTGGGGAGTTTGACGGATTGCTTAGTGTGCGCCTTGCATACTAGTACAAATTACTCTTATCAATATTTTTTGTTGCATCAAGACAAGGAGAAGACTCTATCTAAGAAGAAGGAACCTCGCTGAACGTATCGAGAAAGACCGGGCCATCCCTATGCATTAACTAATTCTTAGTTGGTCCGCATCATCGATGTACATGTTATATTTTAACAATCCATAATTTAAAAATAGAGAATCTATCTATGAACCATATATAGCACCATCCATTTAACTGAGCGTAAATACATATATGGACTGATAATCTTTTTGTGGATTGATAACCTTTGATACTTCAGCGTATATATCCATCATAAACATCCACACAATATTTTCAGGCCTTGTCTCAGAAGTGATACATACTATATCTGCTGGTGAGCCAGTACATCACATTTACGATTCGTGCATTCTTGTCTTCTGGGTGTACCAAAGTGGCTTGCAAAAAACTGCTCGAAGTTAACACTAATGGACCTTCACGAATGGTGCCGACACTCTAATGCACATTCAATGTAGTGGGTACCAGCATGACTGATGTCTGCCTGCAAATATTTCCAATATTGCAACTAATCAGATCGCATTGCACGTTATGCAAGTACTGATGTACTGTAATTTAGATTTGTAGGACCGTTCGCCTATCGTGAACAACTACACTACCGCATGGTTAAGGCGCCTTTCATTCACTAAGGCAAAGGCAACAATGAACGTGCATGCCTTTTTATATCGGTTAATTTTCACTCAAAGCATAACCCTTCCATTGCTCGATTAAACATATTTGCATTGTTTTTTCTTTAATTTCTTCAAATAACAAGATTCTGTGTTAATTTATGTGGACATGTAATATCCTGCACCGTCCCATTAGTCTTGGTCCACTATCGGCCCACTCTCTCTCTCTCTCTCTCTCTCTCTCTCTTCCCATTTATCTATCTCAACCCCTTCTCATTCGCACCGATATCGCTCCCTTTCCTCTGCCCAATATGCATCGACTCCCTATCTATTCTCGCGCAAACCAATGTCGCTCTGCTCTCTCTGCTCGACCTCTCTCCTACTCTAATTAATTCTTAATACGTTTCGAGAATTTACATGCCACTCACAAAACTAATTAAGTAATTAAATACGCGACATAGTGATTTAAATACTAATATGCTGGTTTTAACAGTACGCGTCAATTTTAAATATACTTACGACATTCCTAATTAATCATAAATGTTGTATAATAATGTTTTGTATTTTAACGTGATTACCAAAAATTTTCACAGTTCTATAACAAGCCATGGGATTCTCACAGTTAAATATTTGCGATGGAATAATTTTATTATACGCGTGCTTCTCCTCCATTTTCTTTTCTTTCTCTTCTTTTGCTTTTCTTTCCAGCCATCTAAATGAAATTATACTACTTTTTTCTCTAACTAAAATTTTCTACGGATGCTACTTATACTATTTTTTACACTAATAAACTATTTACGTACTACCAAAAAAATATACTACAAGTAAAATAAAATACCTCATGATCAAATCCTTCCTCCTCTTCTTCTCCTTCACCCTCTCCCTCTCCTCTTTTTTTCCTTTCTTTCCTCTCATCTCCTCTCTTTCTTTCTTCCTTCCTTCCTTCGCACGAGAGCCAGCCACCAGTCGCTCAAGCGACTTGCATGCCCTTTATATAATCTATCCAGTCGCCGAACGGTTGGATGACTGGAGGCTGCTGTCACCCAACTGTTCGGCGACAGCACCTTTTGTCGAACTGTATTAATGTCACCCAATGGTTTAGTTATTGTTTTCCTGTTGCTCGGTCATTGGGCGACAAAGTCCAGTCACCTAACGCTTCGACGATAGTAGGCTATTTTTATAAAAAAAATAAAATAAAATCACATGTATAATTTTATATTTTTGAATAAAAATAGATTATTCAAAAAATTCGTCCGCATTACGGAGATAGCCATCGTAGTAAAAACTTCGCAGCGATCGAGGCGAACTCTCCCCCGACTTGTTCCCCCATGCACGCTTTGGCTTGCAGAACAATCCGGCTGGGCCGCAGTGAATTTCTGACGCGGAGAGTATATATTCTCGCGCGCGCTGGGACGATATACGGAGGTGATAAGTGGTAAGTGCGGACAAAACCCAACAGCTCGTGTGAAAGTTTGGTCAAAGCGTGCATATAGAAAGTCCGAGCATGGGTTGATGCGCTTGACTAATATGTTTGCGACCAAACCTCAAAGGAATCTTGTGGCGTGTTTGACTGAAGACCAACTGCACTATAGCTTATAAGGACATAATCATATTAGTTTCTACTAATAATTTTTGGTTATATTTGATAAATAGTAATAGTTAATAGAAGTGGTTGATAAATAATAGTGATGATAAATAGTAATGTATTATATAAAAAAGGCAGTGCAACGAAAGACACTACGACATTCTAATCACCATGCGACTTACGGGATTATAATATAATAAAATATAAAGTATGTTACAATATGTGAAACCGCATATTGTAGTAGCTAATGAATAGTAGTATCTGATAGAAGTAGTTTATAGAAAGTGGAGCATTCGTATTAGCTTTGACTTCTAGAAATAGAAGCCAATATAAATAGGCCCGAAGTCTAGCCAAGCTGACCGGCAAGAAGCATTCATAGGCCCTGTTCGTATTAGTCTGTTTATAGCTTTTGTTCAGGAAAGTAAACAAAGCTAAAAAGATAATACGAATATGTGGCTTCTCGAAGCAGTTTCTCTACTTTTCTCACTACCGTCTCGTTCTAGAGATAAAGCAAGGGCCGCATGTATATCACGCATCTTACTCCTCTTCCTCACATCATGCATACACATCTCTCTTACTTTCTGCATCGCTTTGCGCTCTCCTTCTTAGACTCGTTTCTTTCAGCATCTACTATTTATTTTTAGCCAAAAACTATCAACAAAAGACAATATGAACGCCCCCATAGTCTGGCTAGGATTCATCAATCGTGCATGTGCTATAGGACCTGTTCTTTTTAGCTTCGACTTATGGCTATATCTTATGACTTTTGGGTTGTTCATGAGATGGAGTATGGAGTAGCAGAAAACTCGTATACGATTTTGATCGATATAAATGAAGTCACTATAATGTGTAGTACAATCAATTTGTAAACTCTGCCTTAAAAGATACTCTGTTTGAAAGCCAATTACCGTAGAAAAGCCAAAAACAGCTTTTTAAAAGAGCTGAAAAGAAGAGGCCTGTAACACCCCCATTTCTGGGAGTATTATGAAACCCTCGCAAGTGCCCAGGACTGTTCAGCTGCGAGATACATCAAATGAGTGTATAACATTGCCAACACATGCTTAAGACAAAAGCCAGCTTTATTACAATATAAAGGGCATAAAAGCCAAGTTTACAATAGGGCAAACGGCCCTTAGATACATTACAAAAAAAGGACGCCACAGGCACGCCTGAGCGGAAGACGACCCTAATTCCACGTATCCGTGACCTCATAGAGCTCCACTTCTTCGCCTTCATCTGCCTCCTTATTGATGGCTAATTCTGTTAATGTTTTTAGCAAGTATGAGTACAACTACCGTACTCAGCAAGTCACACGGAGCTTTAACAATAACTACATGCAGGGTATATCAAGTGATGGGAAAGTTTGTTATTTCATGTGGATGCAGTTTTAGTTGTAAACAGATTTTAAACATAAAATCATAGCTTTCTATAAGCTTTAGGGAGTTTTCAAGGTTCAATTACCAGACCTCCAACATTACCAAATCCTTTCCAAATCTACTTATGCCTTGTTGCTGGATTCACCCATTAAACATAACTCCATTGACCGGAAGTACGGCGTATTCGAATACCATTAGTCATGACTTTGCAAAGCTGTCCTGCTTTACCCACAAGATTCCTTAACTCCGCGCTAAAGAGTTAAGAAAACAAGGTTGTTCACTGCTCAATTCTTTATATAGTCTCTACCTAGTAGACTTCCTCAACAAGCCCAGGCCGTAACCTCTGACTTACCTCAGCCTACTATTGTGTGGACACCCGATAATCAAATCAATAGTAAAAACGATAACGGTGCCAACTTCCATACGGCCCTCCCTTAACTCCCTTCCGTATGTACTCACACTTTGCCTTCGCCCTGCGTTCGTAGAGGTTCAATCGAATTTGAGCAGTTACTAGACCAGGTTTGACGTATCAACGCTTGTGGTTGGGCGATCACTATGTTCTTTACTCGGCATAAGGGTCTAGTCCTTGTATTTTCACCGGTGGCAAATTCTCTTCTACAAACCTGTCCAGTGCTTTAACACTCCCATTGATTTGTAACATTTGCCTTCACCCTAGGTCACGGGATCCAGCGATCCCCGCTTACCATAGAGCCACTTCCCAAATAAAATACCAATTCTCTTACTAACAGAAGATGTTATTTCTCTAAACTGTCATATTTACATTAAGACTATATTTATTATTACTATGTCTTGTCAAGGTGAATATGGCCATCAAATTGGACTGGACTTTTTCGGGTGGTAGGACATAGCTAATATCATGTCATTCTAAGCATTTATTGTACATAAAATAACAGTGCACAAATAGCATAATGAAAATACAAGTAAATAAATAACTTAGGAAATGTAGGATCAACATGTTCAAAAATATGTGCAACTTGCCTCGCGAATTTACGATTTCAATCAACTCGTACTCTTCGACGGGCTGGGCCTGGATCTGGGCCTGAACTTCTCCCTCCTGGTCTTGCGAAACCTCGGTCCCGGAAGCTAACGCAAAACAATTAAAATAAATCAATTCCATGCTCGAAGGAATGAGCGAGGAATAAAGAAAATAAAAGAATAAATAAAATCCAGGAAACTCCAATAAATTGGGATTTTGGGCTTATAGGAGGGCTATATGGGGGAAATGGGCCTTGGATTTGGGTTGGCGGGCTCGAAACGAATCCGGGGAGTATAAATATGTATTTTGGGCTTTGGGTCGGGTATTGTTCACCGGGCTCGGTCGGGTACTATTCCTCGGGCTCGAACCGACTGGAACGGGTGCAACGGGCTCGGGCGAATGGGTTCGGCTCAACCGACTCGACGCGGCCCAGTCGGAGGAACAGTGCACACCGCACTGTTCTTCTTCCTCCCGCAGCCCGCGCGTACGCAGAGACAGGGGAGGGAGGCGGCGAATGGCGGCGGAGCTAGAGAGTTTTGCGACGGGATTTGAAGGCATGGGCGGGTTTTTGGGAGTAAGGGGATTCCATTTTGGACGGTGGGAGGTCCGGTGGAGGCGGCAATCGCCGGCGGCGAGCTCCTCCTCCTTGCGGCCATTTTTGAAACTGCGAGCAATTGGGAGGGGCTTTGGACAATTGGGCTGGCTCTTAAGCTTCACTGGGGCTTGGGTAAGGTCATGGGAACAGCGGTTCAGGCTGGGGAGGCCTGTGCGAAGCTGGCCACGGTGGGGTGCCATGGCCGAGCTGCGGCTTTGCCGACGAGGGAAGGGGAAGGCCTGGGATGCTAGGGCGACTCTTCGGGTAAGCTTATGGATTCACGAGGGAGCTGCAGCAACAAGGAATTGGAAAGATATGGGGTAAATCAAGAGATGCGGTTTAGGGCTCACCGATTGTGGCTTTTAAAATTTTCGATGTTGGGGACGAAGACGGGGGCTTTGGGAGTGCTGGTTGGCTTCGGAGAGGTATGGTGTTCGCTATGGGGAGCTTGGCCGGCTTAAATAGGCGGGGAGGAGTGGTTTGCACCGGAGAAGGGATGAAACCCACGGCGGCAGCGGCTTCGGGAGTTTGCGGTTTGTCGTGTGAAACCTGCGGACTTGGGCGCGAAGAAAGCGGCGGTCAAGGGTGGCAGAGGGAGTTGTTGTCGGCCGAGAGAGAGGAAGTTGCGGGAGAAGGCGGAGGTGGCGGCCAAACAGTGGGCGGACGGTGGCGGCAACGGCTGGGAAGGCCTGGCACGGGTGTAGGGGCTTCTGTGGGCGAGGTACGGCGCCTGACAAGTGAGGTGGAGCTGGCAGGAATGCGTAGGCGCGAGAAGGTGCGAAGAGGCGCGGTCGGCAGCAAAGATCAGAGCGATGGCAAGATTTTTCAGACGATGAATAGTAGCGGCGTGGCTCTCCTCCGTTCATGGCTTGGTGATGTGGATTAGTGAGGGGTTTGCTTTGAGATTAGTGTGGATTAGGATTGGGAAGCAAAAGAAACTCAAATTCTAATCAAACTCAAATCCAAATTTGATTTTGCAAATTGCCGGTTTGTTTCAAGGCCCATAACTTGAATTGATGATCAGTTACTTTGTGCTTTTTATAAATGGGATTGCTAAAAAACTGTGGCATTTTTGGGTGGGGGGGGGGGGGGGGGGGGGGGAATCGTGAACTTTCTGACTCACTGATTTACTTGGAGATTTGAGCTTCGGCTAGCGAGGTCATCTTCTTCGGCGACGATGGAGGCAGGGCAATAGTGGCGTCGTAATTTTGCTCTTTTTCTTAAGGAGGCATAATGTTTATTCTTGTGAGTGGACTGTGCGTATACAGCGAGCGTACGTACACAAAGAGACCTGACCATGGGAATGGCATGGGGAACAGGGGAAGGGCAAAGGAGGGGCGACCTTCGCATGGTGAAAAGCAACGGGACCCGGCTAGACGGCACGACGAAAAGCCCCCCGTTTCGTCGAAATGTTCCCATCACTCCATCAGGCAGGAGCTGCTGCTGTGCGCGCGCGCCCCCTGTTGATTTTCTCGCGTGTGCATTGCATTCCACAGCTAGCACCATTAGTGTACTACTACATTTCCATACATGCGCCGCGCGGTTGGATGCAAAGCACACCACACACGCTGACATAAAGTTGGAAGTTAGGCCGACCTTTTTCAGACCAGTCCAAGGCCCGGCCAGCTCAGTATGGCATGGCCCTGCCACATGGCGGGCTCGACTTGGAAAATCGACATGTTAGGTGGTACAGTCTAGTCCGGCATAGTGTGTCGTGCTCAGACTGATCCGGCACGACGTGGTATGGGGAGCGACATGTAGACTGGATAAGAGAGGGAGAGATTAGATTAGATGATGTTAGTACTTACCATTACAAGAGGGTGCCATATATTCCTTGTGCAGATAGATCCTTGTTCCTATCATTGGGCGACAAAGCCCCTAGTCATCTAACCTGGTTGGGCGACCCAACGGTTAGGCAATTTAAAATGATAACATAATTATTTTATTAATTCGATGGAAATAATTATGGGAAAGTAAATGGTGATTTTTGTAGGTATTATATTTAACAAATATTATTTGCATGTTGTCTCTTTTATTTGAAATAAAAGGGCATATAATGTTGGTTGATCCGTTTGTGATTTTTGTAGATTCTGAAGGGTACGAAATTTGTTAGACCCAAAATAACATTATGTGATCGTTGCATGTTGTTGTAATGCGATAAATTTCTGAAGAATTTTATGAGGACGACTGAGACAGCAATGATTCGTAAGTAGGAAGGTAACTCGCCCAACAACAACAACATGAGGGAATTCGTAGATAACCATGGCTCATGACTTATGCTACAGTAACTAACTTTTAAACAGTGCATTTTTTAAGACAGGGTCTACAGGTAGATTGTATTATAAACTATACTGAATTCAGCTATACTAGCCAAAATCACATGCGACTTCCCTTCTGTGTATTGCCTCTCATGAACAGTCTAGAATTCAAAAATTTCAGCCATAAACCATAGCCCAAAAAACCCACACCATGTCGCAATACCTAGGAAGTAAAATATGTGCATTCCCTTCCAAAAAAGTACATAAAGCAGAAGGAAGACCCACTACTCGCCACCAGCTACACCACTCACAGCAACTCCTCTGTTGTCGCCATGTCCCGCCCCGAGTCGGTGCCCGCCCGTATGGCCCCGCTTGGCCTTCCTCAACAAGGGGTGTTGGCGCCCCGACAGGGTGAGGCAATTAGGAACCGTGCACGGAGTCCTCAAGTGCCTTCGCCCACTTCGCCACCCATGGCGCCATCTTCGTGGCCAGCTCGTCCCACTACCACCCCTCCTATTTTGCCTGCGAAATGTATAACTGCAATTAGAAGGAATTGTAACAGAACTACAAAAAAAATATACGGACATGTATTGTGTGTAACTAACGCGTGGACCGAGTTAGGCACCCAACGCCCGATAGAGAATGGAATAAGTTGGCGGAGTCCGAACTAGCGCATAACCCTGCGCACCTGTAGTCCTCGATGAACACGCCAAAGACAAGCTTCTTCTGCGTGAGCCAATATGCCTGGTCATGCTAGCATAGCGACGAGAGCCTGGCAGGGGCATGGTCTGCCAGCTCCTGACCAGAATACGGCTCCCAGCGCACGTCATCAGCTGTGAGGCTGTCGAGGTACTCGACGAAGTCGTTGCACACACGGGATGACCTGCAGGTGTGTAAACTATGCCTATGAGCCAAAACAATGGTTACAAAAGATGACCCATAATACCGTATAGTAAAAAGTTAGGAGAGTACGTACCCATCTACGACACCAAAGGGACCCCACGGTCGGTTGGTCCACGGCGCCCCCATGGTACATGTTTGCGTGATACAGACCATTGTTGAGTAGCATCAGCCATCCAAGGGGGAAGCGTTTGAATGACCACAAGTGCAACAAGAGGGGGCAACCTATGAGAACAAAAGTCGTCCTCATCTTGCGGCAAGCATCGCACATGCTGTGGTACATCATGGCAAGTACGGCTGATCCCCAGCTGACGTGCACCTCCCCCTATCGGCGATGGCCCTCGCATACCACACGAGGAGGGCATCAACGGAGTCACCGTGGCTGCTGGTAAACAGTACCCAGTTGAATAGCCACAATAAGTACGCTTCAAGGTGCTGCAACACCACGTACTCGCCGACCTCCGGGTCCATCTGCTCGACCTGTCCACAAACAAAAAAAATAGTAAGCCTGCATATGGCAAGGATAGTGCATCTTGATAAACATAGAAAAATGGATAGCATACGTATTTGGAACTACGAAAGCCACCACATGCGCGGCCATGCTTTTGTCATGCTAGGAAGACATAGTACGCTGCTGCAGCCTTGACCAGAAGAACCCCCTCAAACCTGTCCAGTAGGTCATTGCGCCAGTTGGCAAGCGCATCCGCTTAGGAGGCAGCCTCTCCTGTGATAGGCAGGCCGAGCAGCATAGCGACGTCTTACAGAGTGGGACCATGTCTCTGAATGAGAGGTGGAATGTGTGCGTCTCGGGCCGTCACTAGTCCAGCAGATATGTCAGCAACGACTGGTCGAACGAGAACCGTCGTGGCTGCTCCACGCCGGCCTGGACCTTCCCATCCTCCTCGACTGAAGTGTTGGCCTTGTCTGTGGCCTCCACCATCTGCGCGAGAGGTAGAAGGCCGACATTGCTTAGCCTGCAAAGCACGAGGAAGTAAGTACATGATGGAAATATCATAAAAAGACATGTCATAGTTTGCAAACAAACCAGTCTCTCCAGCATGAGTCTAGTCTCCAAGCTCGTTAGGGTGTCTACATATGACCACACCTAATTGGGTCGCCTTGTTCCCGCCCTCAGGATGCGGGACACGATAGCTCGCACGGTGCTGCACGTCGACGTGTCGGTCCAGCAAGCCGAAAGGCCAGTCCAAGGTCGTGAGCCATACCTGCAAATCAATTTGAAGTTAGCAATTACGACACAATTACTGGTTTAATTATTAATATCGTAGCTCCAAAAAATTCTTCAAATCATTCCTAGCCGATTTCACATATGCAATTATGCCTATTTAATTTCCTGCAGGTGCATACGTATTTATCTACCTCTCTAAGTAATTTTAGGTCTCAGGGTCACTCGACTAAATTCTTCCCTTTTGGTATCGGTTCTTTTCCTGTAATTAGTACACGCATGGCGATTTACTTACATATATAACAGAAAGTAAATCTTAAATAATAATTAAATAAATTATACTAAAACATCCTTGTGAGATCCCTGAATTTTATTTTAGTCATTTGTGGATTTTTATGACTCAAATGCTATTTAAATCATTGCATACAATTCTAATTGCTACGTATATATCTTAAATCGTCGCGTACTATTTTAAATTGGCGCGTGCTATTTTAACCATCACAAACAATTCTAAATCTTTTGATGGCTATTAATTATCATTAAGAATACTTATTAGGGGTTTGTACAATTTATAAGCGACTAACAAAATTAACTGGGCCTTTAAATGCGCAAGAGCGATCTAAATGATAATATAACTATTAACAACTTAATTAGAGTTAGTTATATTACTACACTATTTAAAACTATTAACAATATACGAAGGGCTCATTGTCGTCGATGCGCAAATATCTCTTTCTCTCCTTTCCTCCTCTCCTATCTTCTCCTCCTTTCCTTTCCTTTCCTTCTCTCCTCCTCCTCTCCTCTCCTTCTCTTCTCCCCTTCCCCCTTCTTCTATTTGCTCTTAGCCGAATGAGCGCATGGAGCGTCGACCGATGCACACGCTATACGTCGCTCAACCATTGGGCGACAGGGATTAGTCGCCCAACGGTTGGGCGACTTGGCCACATGTCGTCCAACCGTGTTGAGATATATGATCAAAACTGCAAAAAAAAAAACATAGGTATAATACTGTAATTTTGAATAAAAAATTATTATTAAAAAATTCAGCTTTTAAAACTTGCATGTGCTTAATTATCTCTTGTGATTTTATACTAGGGCATGTACAAAATATCATCAAATAGCCTGCAACCTTGGAAAATTGAGGTCACTTTTACATGTCTAGGAAACTTGAGGTTGAGGGGAGGGAAAAATTACAAGGTAACCTGAACAAAACCTGTCCGGATTAGAAGGAAAATTGTTGGGCAGCTAGAAAAACACCAGCTTTTTTTGGTGCAGTGTCATTGACCGGTAAAACTATCGGCAACCAACTGTTAGTTATTCTAAACCTGTTACTCTATCAGAAATTTGTAGGACCAAAAACAATGACTAGATAAGATAAATAGATACATAATACTGAACTAAGGTCTACACAACACAGCAGTAGCTCATCGTGCTTTGGACCGTGCCTGTATGAGCTAGTTACTAGCTCTAAGACAACTTCTCCAATAGTTCTAACTTTTAGCACATAGCTCATAACATAAATAGCCTCACATGACACTTTCACATAATTTTGGAATGTGTGTATGAGATTAGCTCTTGATCAAGAGATAGCTTTTCTCTCTCTTCTATTAAAATATGAAATAATATGTTTAGAACTAGTTTATAAGTCTATATTGAAAATGTTCTAAAGATGAGTCGGACTGGCACGGTACGACGGGAACTTCGAACCGAGCAGGCACGGCACCTCCACACTGGCACGCACTTGTCGATCGATTGTTCTCGCGTCAGAGTTAACTAGGCACGGATGCCGATGTCTCCAAGGGCTTGGCGACCGGCCGGTCGGCCTGTGAGATGTCGTTGTCCGCTGCAGTGCTTTTATCACTCGGGCAAGTAACAAATCCGAAAAAGATTTCAAGCGACTTCGACGACTCGTCATCGAAGGGTACGTACTGCCTACGTCCCGATTGGGCAAAAGGATTTAGCTTTCCTAGCCTCTCAGCGGGACTCCAACGCCATAGATGCCCCGCCCGTGCAGTGCTGCTGGCCAGCAGCTTCTCTCGATCATGGTCAGCACTCAGGAATGCAGCATGCAGCGACTGGGGAGATCAGCTGGTCTGCAGTGTAAACGACGCATGCGTGCATGCGTGTAAGCGAACAAATTCACACGACACGACATGCAGTGAAGCCGCTAGCTGCATGCAACTCTTCCTCTGCTCAGATCTTTGGCCCGTGCGACCTCGCCCCAGGTACATGTCAACTCATATGTATGCTTGCCTCCTTGCCTCGTAATCCCGATGTACGTCTACTTGGTTCATCGACACGCAGGTGAGCATGAGTTTGATTTCGTCAATGAGCTCAAGGTCCGGGTGAGATCGAAAACCGTTAATTGACGACGGGTGTACAAGTCAGTGAGTTTATGCTTTAGTGGTTTGGTCGACTTCAGCCTGATCGAATTAATCTTTAAACAAGCACTGCCAAAGTGCCTAGCATGTCGAATAGAGAAACTAGAGGCTGTCATCATCGTAGAGAAGCTCGGCGCAAAAACAAAAAAAAAAAAACAAATAAAGAAAGAAGAACAAGAAAGAAAGAAAGAAAAGGAGAGAAAAATATCATGGAGAAGCTAGCATGTGCTAAACTTGGATTTTTTTTTTGTTTTTTTGCGAGGAAAATTTGGAGCCCTTGACAGTCTTGTACTCTTCTTGCTCACTTGCTGGCTTGTCGCTGTGCCCATAACGCCCAGCTACGCCACACTGCCCATGCCCCCATTCCCCATAAAGGCCACAAGGCCCAGCTATATGTATCGCAGTGTGTTTTTTTCTGAAGGCGCTCGTACGTGCGTGCTAGATCGGCTCGAGTAAAGCTCGACTAGCGTATCCTAGTGCTTGGCGATTAGCGCTGCCTCAGCAGGATCGGCCGGTCGGCTTTACAGTTTGGCCGCACTCTGTACGTGCACACATACAGCTGCTAGCTTGTTAGGCAGTGCCAGTGCTGCCACTGCCAGCGCCCGGCCAGAAAGCCATGTACGCGCGGGCGGATCGATCGATGGCAATCTTGGAGCATCAAGCACTCGACGCAACGCACCACGCTGTCGGCAACGTCTTTCTGCCGGTGCATATCCGGCTATCTGCCTATCCGCGTATGCAACTGACTCGTCTCCCGCAGTTGCGCGATGCAGCGTGTCATTAGTCTCTCGTTCGCGTTGCCACCGACGCTGGGATTGCGCGGCCTTGTGCGGCTGCTTCATGGCCCGGAGGCCGCAGACCCCGTGCCGAATCTTAGGCGGGCCGCCATATTGAAACGGCTGCCAGGCCGTGCGGCGGCACGGCTAAACTAGTGGACCGATGCTCCACTCGCCACCAGCCGTGCCTTGACTGCCGTAGATTCGTTCTGCCTTCCTGGCAATTGCCAATCCGCACCACTCGCTCCCTCTCCGAGTGTCTGGCTTGGGCTGAACAAACTATTGCAAGAGAAATTGAGACAAGTGTTTGAGGAAAAAAAGATGGCTTTCATTCTGAATCTGTACATTGCTTTATATAGATGATGAATAGGTGGCATAAAATATGCCTTTAAAGGCATCTGTACATTTTGATATAACTGTATATTGGGCAGTTTTTGATTGTAACTGGTTAACTGGTTTGTAACACCCCCCTTGACCAATGTATGTTCATATGATCACCTTGATTCATCATCTTGGGAAAACTCCTCCAAAACCCTGTAGGGAAAATATGAGGAGAATTGATAGAGTAGATATACCATGAAAAACTCCTTTAACCCAGTGGGAAAATTTAAGGAGAAAAATGATATGGCATATATTTGATTATATCTCTTTAAAAATCCCTGTGGGAAAATAGAGATATATTTATGATTACGTTGTCATATTGCCTTATCAAAAACCTTGATGAGAAACCTTAGAGGGAAAACTCATAAAGGGAAAAGAGTACAATATTTATATTTGAACGAGTTAAGTCTTAGGAGATTTCCCCCCTGACATCTGCAAATCACGTAGTCTTCGCATACCAATTCCATGAACATATTTTTTGGAATGTGGAAGTTGGTAACGACTTGGTGAATAAGTCTGCTAGATTATCACAAGACTTAGTTTACAGAATATTTATTTTCTCACTCTCTTGCAATTCATGTGGGTAAAATAGTTTGGGAATTTGGTGTTTCTGCCCCTGCTCTCGACTGCAAATGTGATTTTACCCCTACTTTTTTAACTTTGTGATTTTGCCCTCGCGATTTTGAAATGAAGACTCCGTTTACCCCTGTTTCGTGACACCGTTAAGAGTAGAAGATTAAATGGTAAAAAGAAAAAAGAAAAAAAAGATGCCCACGCGAAAAGACAAAAATACCCTTACCTTATCCTTTCTACTGGAGCTCCCACCCACGCATCCCTCGGTTTGCCAGGTGGGCTCCCAGGCGCGGCGCTCCAATCTAGGGTTTGCCAGGCGGGCTCCCAAGCGCGGCGCGGGCGACCTCCAGGGGCGCGGGGCGGCGGCCCCCAGGCGCGGAGCGGCAGCCTCCCACGCGCGGCGCGGCGGCCTCCCAGGAGCGGCGCGCGGCCGGCCCCCCAGGCGCGGCGCGGCCGTCCTCCCAGGCGCGGCGCGGCCGGCCCCCAGGCGGCCGTGGCCCCCTCATGTTATCTTTATTAAGTTGATCTGGAATATAACCTCACGACTAAAAACCTTCTAATACTCTTCCCTATGTTTTCTACTCAGCCTCAATCTCAAAGGCTGCTATTCTTGGTATTGCTGTCGGTGGGCTTGTTATCCTGTTGTTGATCCTAGTAGCTGCTTGCTGGCCGCACAGTCCACCTGCTTTCAAAGATGACTCTGTGAGCAAACAAGGTGATACGTCTGCCAATGTCCCTATCTGTTGCTTTAACCTATCAATTTTATAGTTATTTGGCAAGTATTGTGTCATCATACTGGACCTTGCAAATGACTAATACCTGTCTCAAACAATTGTACAGTCTTGGCTCTCAAATTGACAGATGCACTGTTTGTTTGTTTATATGGATTTTTAGTGTTATAATATTGTTGTTTTCTGTGATAGATATTCATGCCGTAGCATGGAGCAATGTTCCTCCCAAGCTCGTGATCCTCCACATGAACATGGCCCTCCATGTATACGATGATATAATGAGGATGACTGAAAATTTGAGCGAGAAGTACATTATCGGGTATGGGGCATCAAGTACAGTTTACAAATGTGTACTGAAGAACTCCAAGCCAGTGGCAATAAAAAAGCTCTATGCTCACTACCCACAGAGCCTGAAGGAATTTGAGACTGAACTTGAGACTATTGGAAGTATCAAACACCGGAATCTTGTCAGCCTTCAGGGGTACTCGCTATCACCTGCTAGGAATCTTCTCTTCTAAGATTATATGGAAAATGGCAGTCTCTGGGACGTTTTACATGGTATGTGCAGATTGCTGAGACATGGCACGCAGAGTGCATGTGGGGAAGTGTTGAGAACAGTTTAGTTCCACAGTGCTCAAAGTTAGAACGGCTGTTGTTCTTTTCGTTTAATCCTTCACCTGTTCTGTCAGCATAGCACAGCAAGCACCTGCTAATCACTTTCCTATTAAGTTGTCTTTATGCCTTCTCTATTCTTTTGGATTAGGATGTTTCCATGGCATACAAATAATTTGTGAAATTTCTGCACAGCAAGCACCTGCTAATCTCTTGATGCTTACATGCAAGTTGTGTGATAAAAAATTGTGTTTCTTTGAATTTTGGCATAAATGCTGTCCAAATTTTGCAAAATTTGACAACTTTTGTCCAGATTTATATTAATAAAACGAATGCATAAATTTGTGTCTAATTCTGTTGACAACATCCCTACCAAATATATCAAAACTTCAATTTCGAAATAGGGGTAAAATCACAAAGTTCTCTAACAAAACAGGGGTAAAATCACATGGGCAAACTTGTCTATTCGTGCAAAAGTTAACACCGTTAACTGGCATTAACGGAATAGGGGCAGACTCTCCCTTCAGTTCAAAAACACAGGGGTAAAATCACAAAGTTTAAAAAATGAGGGCAAAATCACCATTTCGCTTGAAAACGAGGGCATGAACGCTTAAGCCCCAAATAGTTTAGGTGCAATATGTTTTATGATATTGCTCTTTATGTAACCCGTTTGCATTTGAACAACGCAAGCAGCATTATCTTCGTACATAATGGTAGGTGATGCAATAGCACCTATACCACATGATTGTTGTATGTGGTTAATCATTATGCGAAGTCATACACATTCACGTGATGCTTCATATAATACAATTATTTCAGAATGATTAGTGGATGTAGCCACTAGAGTCTGTTTTGAAGACTTCCAAGAGATGGCCGTTCCACCGTGTAAAAATACAAAGCCTGTTTGAGATCTGGCATTATGGGGATCTGATAAATAGCCAGCATCTGTATATCCTATTAAATCCATATTTTTATTCTTCTGGAAGAATAGACCGAGATCTTTAGTGCCTTGAAGATATCTAAGGATATTCTTCACTCCCACCCAATGTCTTTTGGTTTGAGCAGCGCTATATCTAGCAAGTAGATTTACCGCAAATGCAATATCCGGCTGGGTGCAATTTGCAAGGTACATAAGCGCTCCGATGGCACTGAGATATGGAACCTCGGGTCCCAATAGCTCTTCATTGTCATCTCGGGGTCTAAATAGATCTTTATCCCTGTCTAGAGATCGAACAACCATGGGGGTTTTCGATGGATATGCTTTGTCCATATTGAATTTCTCCAATATTTTCTGGACATAGGCTGATTGATGCACTAGGATGCCTGAATGAAGGTGCTCAAGTTGTATACCTAAGCAAAATTTGGTTTTACCCAAATCCTTCATTTCAAATTCCGTCATAAGATGATTACGTGCTTCATCTATATCCTGTGTGTTACCAATGATATTAAGATTATCAACATACACAGATATAATACAAAATCCTGTTGAGGATCTTTTGATGAATATGCATGGGCAATCATCATTGTTGGAGTATCCCTTTTTGGTTAGCAACTCACTTAGTCGGTTGTACCACATTCTACCCGACTGTTTCAAGCCGTATAAAGACTTGTTCAATTTTACACAATACATATTGCGATTTGCGTTCGGATTCGGAATTGAAATTCCATCGGGAACTTTCATATATATTTCCGAATCAAGTGACCCATAAAGATATGCAGTCACTACATCCATCAACTAAAAAGATAGATGATTTTTAACTGCCAATGAGATTAAGTATCGGAATGTTATTCCACTCATTACTGGAGAATAAGTTTCATTGAAATCAATGCCGGATCTCTGCGTGAACCGTTGTGCTACAAGCCTTGCTTTGTATCTCACCACCTCATTGTTTTCATTCCGTTTGCGGACGAAAACCCATTTGAAACCGACAGGGAATACTTTAGGAGGTGTATGTATCACATTGGTGAATACATTTCTTTTCTTGAGCGAGGCTAACTCCGCTTGAATTGCATCCTTTCATTGATTCTAGTCCGAGCGTTGTTTGCACTCTGCCATGGTCTTAGAATTTGGATCATTTTGAAGATTATTTGCAATTGTTGTGGATAAATAAATGTCGACAAGTGTAGTCTTACGATCATATGATTCTCCAGAATCAGTATAGTTAGTGGAAATTTCTTGGACCCCTGGTGACTCAATGTTATTTCCCAAAACATTTGAGTCGGGGTATTCCGATGTCCCAGGATCAGTATTTGAGTGCACTGTTGATCTGGGTTCAAGGATCCTTTGGTGTCTATCAACATGAGGTTGATCTGCATTTACATTCTTTTGTTTCCTTTGTCGCTTGTTAGAAGCTGTATCCGCCATTTGTATCGTACTTCTCTGCCTCTTATTTTGAACTAGGAGTTGAGTGGTATTTTGCGGTACCTCCATTCTTTCAAGCACATTTTTGGCAGGATTATAGGATTTTGTGACACCCTTATAATCAGTAAATGCATCTGGTAGATTATTTGCAATCTTTTGCAAATGAATGATTTTCGGAACTTGAAGTTCAGTCTCTCTGGTACGTGGGTCTGAGGCAGGAATGCCTTGTACATTCTAATTAATTTTTTGGCATTCTGTTTGGTACTTGTTGTCTCCCCCTAATGCCGGGAAATGTTCCTCATTGAATATGCAATCTGCGTACCGGGCCGTAAACAGGTCCCCTGTAAGTGGCTCGAGGTATTTTATAATTGACGGAGATTTATACCCAACATAGACCCCAAGTTTCCTGTGCGGTTGTAAGATCGAGGAGCCTGACTAGAGGGGGGTGAATAGGCGGTTTAAAAATTCTCTACAAATTAATACTAATCAATACAAGACCTTTTCTATTTGCCTAAACCAAGGAAACAATGCGGAAGCTAAATTCAAGTTAGTTTAGTACAATGGCGTCTAAGTCAAGCAAATTCGCCTAAGTGCACCAACAACGCTATCCTAGGTCAAGGTTTGCAATCCTAGGTTTACAAGCAATCAAATTGAGTCTAAGAATGTAAATTGCTTGAATATAAATTAAGTATAAGGAAACAAACCACAATCGACACAACGATGTTTTACCGTGGTGTTCGGAGACTTGCCGGTCTCCCCTAATCCACGTTGAGGCAAGCCCGAACAAATTGGACCGGCTCCACGAATTAAGCCGAAACACCTCGTATCCACTAGTGGTAGCTCTTTCCCGCTCCGGGTAGGTGAGCTCCGACCTTCACAAATTCGCCGGGTCTTCTCATAACCTTCTTGAGAAGATCACCGCGCACGACGCCTCCAACGCCGTCTAGGAGTCAGCAAACTCCAAGAGTAATAAGCCAAGTCCCTCACTTGACTCTCACCACGTGCAACAAATGCACAAGCTCAATTGGACACTAAGTCCACCTCTAGATGCAGCACATGCACTCTAGAACCTCTCTCGCTTCTCACAAAGTGCAACACATGCACAATTGAGTGGAGAGCCTCACTCTAGCTCAAGAACACATGAATGAATGAAGCAACAACTTCTCCAACCGGCCACAAGAGGGTATTTATACCCCACACAAGAAAACTAGCCGTTGGAGCCAAACCCCTGAAAAAACAAGAAAATCGGAACTACCGCAGTACAAATTGCGGTACTTCCGTTTTCCTCGCCAACGGTCAGAAAACTAGCCGTTTCTCAACGAAATCGGAACTACCACAATTCAAATTGTGGTACTTCCGATTTTCCCGAGGACAATTCATTCAAAAAGTCGCTCTCTGGAAAAAACGTTCCGCTCGGAAATCGGAACTACCGGAAAATCGGAACTTCCGGAAAAAATCGAAACTATCGCAGTACAAATTGCGGTACTTCCGCAAAAATCAGAGTTACCGCAGTACAAATTGCGGTACTTCCGTTTTCGGTTTTTCAGCACAGACGACACTCGGAAAAACGGTCATAACTTTTGACTCCGATGTCGGAATTCAGTGATCTTGGACTCTATGAAAAGCTTATTCAGAGGGCTACACAACCCATCTATTTGCATGACCTCAAACACATTAGATAAATGCAGAAATCACAAGACATCCAAAGAGTCACTACCATGGTCTAATGTCAAAGGAAATAGCAACAAACAATTTTAGACCATGCCAAGGGATAATGCATGATCTCCAACTTTTGCAAAACACATTTGCAAACTTAGAGCATGCTACAAGAATTAGGTACATGGACTTCTCATATTTGCAAAACACATTCGCAAACCTAAGTCACATACCACAAGAATTATATATGAGCTTCAATCATTTGCAAAACACATTTGCAAATATAAGCCTCATATCACAAAGAATGAAAACATGGACTTCAAGCACTTGCAAAACACATTCGCAATGCATAGTCCCATGTTGCAAAGAATTCAACATATGAACTTCAACTATTTGCAAAACACATTCGCAAATATAAGCCTCATGTCGAGATGAGCTAGAGCAAGTAAGGTTTGAGCTATCAACACATGATGAGACTCAAACTACTAGACATGACCCCTCTTAATAGTACGGAAACCTACACTAGCAATCCGGTCTTCCAACCAAACACCAAGACCGGTAAAAGACTAGGAACATATTCTTAGCCCTAACTAGTCATACATTTGCCTTGGGTCATCGTCTTGATAGGCATCAACTCATGATGCATTCTTTTCATCAACTCCATCAACACATGATGTTCTTCACTTGTCTTGATGATCAACACATGATCATCTCCATTTGAACATGCATCAACTCATGACACATCTTCTTCTCGATGGCCTTCAACCCATGAATCCATCTTCTTCTTTGATAGCCTTCAACTCATGAAACTATCTTCTTCTCAATCTTGACTTGATGATCTTCAACACATGAAGTCATTCCAAGTCGTTCTTATTTGTGGAACCTAACATCTGCATCCAACTCATGGAAACCGTTAGTCCACAAAACAATTGTCATCGATTACCAAACTTCACAATTTTGGTAATTCATGACAATCTCAACAAATAATGAGATATGAAATTGATTTGCGAGTATACAATATGTACACAACAAATGTATACTCCAAGATAAGCTTTAAACAAAGCTTACTTATCCGGTTGTCATCAGTCATCCAACCATTAACACATAATGAAGAAGTTAGATGACAACCCGATTGCACATGAATATATATACTACACAAGTTATATATACTCAAAAATGTATTTCCAAGTAAAGATCCCAAATATGCGTATTGAAAGAAGTATGGATCAATACTTATGAAACTCCAAAATATATAAAGAGCTCCCCCTAAATGTGTGCATATAAGTGTATATAAATAAAGACATATGCACATATTCATTTTAGACTATTTGAGGAGTTCAATCTATATTTTGGATCTAAGGAATGCATTTGTATTTGAGAAAAGCAATTTCGAATGCATACCTCTTTGATTTAACCTTTTCATCCAATTGAGACTAACCAAAGATAAACTCAAATAAACATATTAGTCTCATAAATTCATTTATCATTTTCACCAAAACATTATAAAAGTATGTGTCATTAATATCATAATGTTATAATGGTATTTGTCATTAACACCAAAACCAACTTAAATGAAGCTTGATCTTTCAGCGGTCCCATTGAGTACGCTGCGGTGGTGAGATCGGTACGTATGTAGCGCAACCGAACTTTCGCAGATGGGAAATATCTGGTGGATTTCCACGTACTAATTGTAGCAGGGAAGTGCTATGATATGCAGTTGGACGCAATTGGATTAAGTCAGCAGCGTGTAAAATTGCATGACCCCAACATGATGTTGGTAAGTTGCAATTTTGTAGTAATGGTCTTGCAATGAGCTTGATTCTCTTGATAAGAGATTCTGCTAAACTATTTTGTGTATGGACATATGGAACAGAGTGTTGAACTTGTATCCCAAGAGCCATACAATAATCATTGAAGGCATGGGATGTAAATTCAGCAGCATTGTCCATTCGAATTGATTGAATTCGATATTCAGGATAATGTGCTCGTAATTGGATAATTTGACCAATTAACTTAGCAAATGCATGGTTTCGTGTGGATAAAAGACACGCATGTGACCATCTAGTAGATGCGTCAATGAGAACCATGAAATATCTGAACGGTCCACACAATGGTTGTATAGGACCACATATATCTCCTTGAATGCGTTCAAGGAATTTAAGTGGTTCAGCTCTGATTTTAAGATAAGAGGGTCTTAAAATCAATTTTCCGGTGGCATAGGAAGTGCACACAAAATATGAGAATTCCGGAAATTTTGTTTTGTGGTATGTATGACCAATTGAATTGCTAATAATTTTTCTCATCATTCCAATGCCTGAGTGGCCAAGGCGATCATGCCATGTTTGGAATGTGTTAGTGTTTTGGAAAATTACTTTGTACGCAATATGTTGAACGGGTTTGATGTATGTATATTACAATCCGGAGTTTAAAGATGGAATTTTTTCTGGTACTTGTTTGCCATATCCGTTATGTTTGGTTAAGAGAAGATATTCCTCTTTGTTGTCATTTTGGGTTTCAACATGGAAACTATTCTGACGGATATCTCTATAACTAAGTAGGGTACGTGTTGAATCGGGATACAAGAGTGCATCCTCAATTTCCAATTGTGTACCCATAGGGAGAGTGATAGAGGCGCGACCAGAGCCTACTATCGTTGCATCGCGTCCAGCGATGGCTAAAACATTTCCTTTCCACCGAGTAAGAGTTAGGAAATATTTTGTGTCCCTAAGTATAGAGTTTGTGGTACCAATATCCACAAGGCATAATTCCTCCTCCATTGGATCGACTCCAAAAATTTATATACCCAAAGAAGAATTTAATGAAATTCTTATAGTAGTATATATAGAATACATACAAACTTTATTTTACAATACCGAATATGTTCGATATATGATTGTAGCATACAATCTTACAATATAGATGACAACATTATTTATATTACAATACTATAGTACTTATTAGCTATGTAACGAGGAGTCTAACTGAGATCTCCAAACATTTCTTGAGAATGAAATTCTTCAAGTGTGTCCTCGGTGCACATGAGATCATCCTTCTGTGTAGAAGTACATGTGTCTTTGAGTTCTTGAAAGAACTTTTGAGAACATCCGACTTCATCATTGTTGGATGTGAGATTGGAGTGTGCTTCAAATCTCCTCTCTTGAGCATTCTTGCCGTGAGCCAAAGACTGGAGGTAGAGGTTCACAAGATGCTTCGGGGTGCGGCATTTCTTGGTAGGATGGTTGTAGCAACCACATTTTTGACAAATTTCAGTTTTGTCAACTCTCTTACCAGAATTGCCTTTACCTTTCTTGAATCCACTTGGTTTTTGCTTCTTGTTGCGTTTGTGTTTACCTTTAAAGTTCTTTGAGTGATTGTGTGAACCACTGAACTTATTGTTATTTTGATTAGCATAAACTTCAGGAAGTGGAGCAGCCCCAATGGGACGTTGCTGATTGTTCTTTAAAAGAAGTTCAGCATGCTTCTCTGCCTGAAGCATAGTATGCATAAGATCAAAATAAGTTTGGTAATTTGCAGCACACCATTGTTGCTGTAGGACCCTGTCAGATGGGAGCATAGTCGAGAGAGTCTTCTCTATTTTTTCCGCATCCGTTGGTTCCTTTTCACAAAATCGCAATTTGGAGCAAATAGTATGAAGGGCATGGTTATATTCTCCAACAGATTTGAAATCTTGGAGTCTAAGATGTGCCCATTCATGATTAGCCTCAGGTAAGATAACAGCTCTTTGCTGTTCATATCTATTTTTAAGGGCTAACCATAAAGTAAGTGGAGTCTCCTCATACAGATATTCAGCCTTCAAATCCGGATGTATGTGATTCCGTATTATGCTCAAAACGGAATATTTCACAATATCCGGAGGAATTTGATCATCTGGAGGATCAAATATCACCCTTTGCAACCCACGTGTGGTTAGGTTGATTTTGAGGCCCATAGCCCATGTAGGGTAATTGGTACCATCGAGAGCGAGGGGCTCAAAATCTTTGGTAGCCATTTAAAACCTACATGAAAAGTACACCATAAATAATTTATTTACATGAGGTAAATTAATGTGTATGGTAATGTTGTAATAAAATGCAAAATATATGGAAAACAATATGAGTATTGTAATCTGAATGAATATATATATATATATACACCCAAATTAAATATAACATGTGGTTATATTTATAATACCGTGTAATCACAATATTGGTGGTGAACACCAATTTATTGTATGGCATAGCGTACAAATGAATGTAGCAAAATGACATAAATTGTAATTATGGTATATATTGTGGGTATAATATTTTGCAAAAATTCCAATTTATTAAGTACAATGGTACTCATTAAATTGGAATTTTAATTTTAAATTTGCTAACGATAGCAAATTTAAAGATGGTCGCAATTTATATTGTAAGTAAATTGCAATAAAGTAGTAATCCTACATATGTAAAAATCATATAAATGTGGTTGCACATTTATTTAAATAATTACATAATTTTCAGGTCCTGTAGGGACTGAAATGCTAATTTATAACAGTACGAATTAACGAGTACAATTATAAACAAGCACAAGGACTATACTGCAAATACTACAATAGCAATTTATTTAAAATAAAAATTCTGCATTTTCCATGAACTAGAGGGGGGAAAACGCAAAATTCTGAAAACCTGGGCTAAAGCCCGTTCGGCCTTTTGGCCCATTTGGGGAGGTGGGAGCTATTGGGCTAAAAAACCCATTTGGGGCTGCCATATATAAATGAGGGAGGGGAACCCTAACTCCCCAAACCGTAGCCGCATCGCCGCGCCTCGGGCGCCGCCTTCCACCGCCGGCTCGGGCGCCGTCGGCCACGGGCACCTCCGGCCGCAGGTCACCTCGCCTTGGCTTGGGCGCCGCGTACTGCCTCCGGGCAACTCGCCACTGCCGCCGGCGGGAATGCGCCGCGCCGCCACGGGCGCCGCCTTGCCTCGCCGCGCCGCGCGCCGGCCGTGCTGCGCCGCGCCGCCACGGGCGCTGCCACGCCTCGCTGGATCGCGCGCCGGCCGTGCTACGCTGCTAGCCGCGGGGGTCGCCGGCCGCGGGTGGGCCTTGCTGCGCCACTGTCCGCGGGGGTCGTCGGCCGCCTCGCGCTGGTCTGTGCCACTTCGGCGCCGCTCCGGGCCGTGAGCCGGCCGCGCCAACCCACGCCGTCGTCAGTCGCGCCAAGCCGCGCCACACCGCCGTACCGCACCAGTCGCGCCACCACGCCGAGTGCCATTCCAGGTGACGTCGCGCTCCCTCCCCCTCCCCTCTTCTCCCAATCTATGTAGAGGAGAAGGCGTCCTCTGCAGAGGAGGCCGGTGGAGGAGTGCGTATCCGGAGGCCGGGACGGCGGTTAGCCGCCGCGGAAGCGTGCGCCGGTCGCCGGTAAGGACCATAGCGCGGAGCCCGCGCTGGTGAGAAGACGACGTGCGCCTCCCTTGGACGACGACGAACCGGCCTAGAGCCATGGCCGGTGGCGATGACAGTGGTGGTCGCCGGACGTGATGGTGGTGGAGGTTGCGCATGGAGAGGGGCAAGAAGGATGTGCAGCGTTTCGTGCAGAGAATCGACCAAAGCAAGAATATCAAGAAATGCTTGTTGATGGTTCGCACAAAGTGCCATTACCTTTTTCTTCTCTGTTTCACTGTATGTGCTGATAACGTATTTCAAGAGAAATTGAGACAAGTGTTTGAGAGAAAAGATGGCTTTCATTCTGAATCTGTACATTGCTTTATATAGACGATGAATGGGTGGCATAAAAGGTGCCTTTATAGAAAGTCATCTGTACATTTTGATATAACTGTACATTGGGCAGTTTTTGATTGTAACTGGTTAACTGGTTTGTAACACAAACATAAAAATCCCGCTCCCGCTCTGTTCTTCTCTGGGCCGCACGATAGCACTTGGGTTGCCGGGCCTTGTCATGCCTAAATAATTCCGTGTGCAACGTAGCATAAAAATCTGATAAGGAAAAAAAGCCTTAGAACCTCTCAAAAAGTAGTCTTAAAACATAAGTATGTATAATACTCAAAATATCAAAAATCAGCTATACATATTATGATTTGGGTCAGTTCAAAAAGCAGAGTTCTCACATAAATTCTATAGGAAACAATAGGATTTGTCTACTCATCAATGAACTATTTTCTTGGAAAAATCAGTTGAATTATTCGGCCATCAGATCTCCAACCAACACTCCAGATCTACTCCCCATACTACCATGTAAACTATACACCCACCCCTACCATAGCACCACTCCTGCCTTCCCAACCCCCGTTGTCCCACTTCCTCATCGGTGTCACCTCCGACGCCGACACAACTCACCAACGAGACCCCTCCATCTAGGGATGTCAATTGTGCTCGTTTACCCGTATACCCATGGGTAAATACCCTAATGGAGTCAGGTATGGGATATTTTCTTTACCCACGGGTATGAAAATGGGGGGAACATTCTACCGTCGGGTAAACGGGCACGGGTATGGGTAAGCTCCACCCGTACCCACCTCACCCGTTTACCCATGATATAGATTGACAGGTGGCGCAACCATAGCAATATTTCTAATTGCTATTGATTGTTATAAACTTTTTTGATAACTATTATATTTCCTAACAACAGCTGCTACTTATATGTACCTGTCATTAGTTCAACTCTCAGATGGTGACTCTTAGTTCGTGGGTAAACGGGCATGCCCACGGGCGACGGGTACCCACAGGCGATGGGTATGGGCAAGGTTCTTCAGCCGTCGTCCTTCGCGGGTATGCCCGTGAGCGTAAATCGGGGTCACGGGTATGGGTATGGGTGAGCACTACTCGTACCCGCCGCGCCCGATTGCCATCCCTACCTCCATCGCTGCCACCTCCCGCCGCAGATGTTATCGCCGCCATCGGCGCTGGTGTCATTTACCTCCTTATCCGCTGCCCCTCTGCCACGTCACCCCTACTACACCACCTTCTTCTCTGTCTTCGTCGGCTCACCGTTGCTGAATCCACCACCCCACCCCTTCCACCAACCAAAATTTCCTTCGAGATGTCGTAGTCCCACCCACGGCTGCCGCCGTATTGCTGCCCCGCCACCATCGCTAGTTCACTGCCGGCCCTCTCTGATGTGAGGATTTGGTCCGATCTTCCGATGAGAATGATAACTACGATTGTTTGATATGACATTGACGACGAGGCTACTTGACCAAAATGACCAAATCTGTCCTGCAATCGCTACACCACACCCTTGTCGTTACCACTGTGCCCAACACGAATAATCTTTCTTGCAAGCAATCGAGAATCAAGCTAGAAAGAAATAAACGCGATATGAATTTACGAATGAAATACAAAGTTTCATTGAACAATAAAGAAGTCTGAAGTCATCGTAGTTGGTCTAGTCGACACAAGTACACAACTGATATTTTCTGAACGAAAATCAATCTAAACAAGCCTAAAACCATAAAAGCAATGTCCCTGGTACTTTTTATGGTGCTAGGGACATGGGGGGCATGTCCGTGAGAGTGGGAGAACATCCCACTACAACTTTCTAGTTAGACTCAAACTGATGCAAGGACTAAGGCCAAGGTTTGGAACTGATTCAGATTTATTTTATTGATTACGCTATGCTCAAGTAGAGTTTTGAGGTGGGACTAGAACCATTGAAAAGAGGATGTCAAAATCTTTCCAACAAGTCCAAGATCGCCTCATTTGGATTCCTTATGTATCTTCTATGCTCGTTTAAAGTCAGCGTTATCTCCGAAGGTCGAACTGGATTCTAGAGCATGCCCAGCTTTCATTCTTGGTCGTCTTAGCCTCAAAGTGATGTGGTGACCTCCAATATTTATCCCAAGTACATCTGTTACTCCATGTGCCTCTCCTTGATCCTTGCCCATGTTCCTAAGCACAATCACATCACAAGTATCAGGCAGCAACCTATTCTCAAAAGCTGAATTATACATCCCTAGGAATGAGCTCACCTGATAATTTAACTTGCATGCGCATGCCCTCGTCATAGTTTCTTGCATATCATCTTGTAGATGAGTGTTGTGTGTATCCAAGGAAGTGATGTCCTCATCATCCTTCTCCTTTTGAATTAGAGTCGTCCTCGACTTAAGCTCATTTTCTTCTCCCAAGTATGACTTAAAATCTGAAAAGGGTTCGTGTTTGTGGTTGAATACAGTGAGCGATTGTAGACAAATTTCACGTGAGGTAGACATTCTTCTCATATCTTCAAGTTCTTTAAAATGGCCCTCAACATTATTGACAAGACATGGTTGACGACCTGAGTTTGTCTATCAGTTTGGAGATGACAAGTAGTTAAAAATAGCAACTTCATCCCAAGTTCTCCCCAAAGTATCATCCAAAAGTGACTCAAAAACTTTGCGTCATGATCTGAAACAATTGTCTTTGGCACAGCATGTAGTTGAACAATCTTTCTGAAAAATAAATCAGCAACATGTGTAGCATCATCGCTCTTATGACAAGAAATAAAATGTGCCATCTTAGAAAATCTATCCACTACAACAAAAATACTATCACTCCTCATCTTTGTCCTAGGCAATCATAAAATAAAATCCATAGAAATATCCTCCCAAGAAACACTAGGAATGGGAAGAGGCATGTATAAGCCATGTGAATTTAGTCGTGATTTAACTTTTTGGCATATAGTGCATTGTGAAAGATAGCGCTCAATGTCCTACCTCATCCTTGGCCAATAAAAGTGTTTAGCAAGGATGTCCTTTGTCTTTTTGTGCCAACATGTCCCATTAATCCTCCTGCGTGCGCCTCCTGCATGCGCCTCCTATAACAACAAAAGACTAACGGAGCTAGCTGGAATGCATAACTTATTAGCTCTAAATAAGAAATCATCATTAAAAACAAACTTATTCTAGCTTTTACCATCTTTACAATTGGATAGAGCATCTTTTAATTCATCATCAGAAACATATAAATCTTTTATTGTATCTAAACGCAAAATTTTACAATCAAGTTGAGACAACAAATTTTGATTGTTTATGCAACTGTTTTTACCAATTTCATACTTAAAAAATTCTCTCATTTCAAATGGATTGTAATATCAAATGCGCTGTAAACTCCGATTTTTATACATCTCAATTCTCACGCCAATAAACTTGTACTATATTAGCATGACCATTGCCTCACCCATGCCTACCCTTAAACCCCTAAATCGCATTTTACGGTCTTGCCCCTCACTCCAACCCACCTCTCCGCCGCCCCGCCACGACTTTCCCCAATACTGCCCGTTGTCACCATCGCCTCCACATCCCTCTCCCTCTCCGCTTCTTCACCGTAGCTTTCTCCATCACCACAATAGACCCTACGGTCTCCTACCTAAACTCCACATGCGGCCTCTCCCGCACTATGGCTGCCTGGGCCGTGCCCTACATCTGTCATGCATAAGAGTGAACAGAATTTTATCTGCTATTCTCATTTTAAAATTATTCTTAAGTAGAAAACTCTTAAGCCTATCATACCAAATTCTAAGAGTTTGTTTCAATCCATACAAGGCTTTGAAAAATATACATGTATGGTTTAGAAATTTGGGATTTTCAAAATTAGGATGTCACTAGACATAGATTTTTTTTTCTATGAAACTATTCAGAAAAACACTCTTGACATCCATATAGATGAAGTTTGTGAGCAACATACATGTTGTATTTCCAGGAAGAGGTTTCTCAAAGTACAGATAGCTGCCAACAGGAGCGGATCGAGGAAAAAATATGGTCAGGGTTATTCTTCTAAGTATAAAGGTGCCATTTCCTATTTATGAGTGTCTTTTATTATCTTCAAAGATGATTTGTACTTGGCTTAGCAAGAAGTCATTGGGATCACATGACCCCAATGCTTACATCTGGATCCGCCCTTGGCTGCCAAAACTTTTATGTAGTAGCTATATACTAGATTATGTGCAGTATGATATAACAAGCCAGAAACACAACAAGTTTATAGCAGATCATAAAAGGCATGCAGAAACCATGCGTAGCAAGCTGATACGTCATGGGACGTCGGTAGAACATCTGAAAGTGTGGTAAGTAAATTCATCTGAAGCATAACCCAGTAGCCGAATACTCTTGAATGCTAACAGCCGATCTCGTGGAATCCTCCGGCACTGCATTTAATCAACATGCACATATTTAGGTAAAGTTGTTGTCAAAGAGATAGATCACATAAGCACAAACGATGGTGGGAAACTATATACCCATTAAGTTTTCATCGTGAGTTGAAGAAACAGCACTTGTCTGTTGTCTCAATTTTCGTTATGAGGCGAAGAAGGAGCACTTATCTCAGTTTCAAATAACATTAATCAAAAAAGGAAAAAGATGACTTCAGATAAGTTGTAAAGGACAGCCAAACCAAAGGTAGACGGGAGCCTTAGGATTGCGGTCTGACAGACAAGATCGTGTGAGAGAGTACTAGGACATCAAGATGCACTCGATGGTGGATACACCCCCCTCTAGATTTCCAGATTGCTAGAAGGAATTGTAGACCTCCAACAAGCTCCAATACAATTAGGAGTTCAGGACCATCTAACAAAACTTGGGATATGGATCGGCCAATGACATCCTATGAAAGGACAACGCAACCAATTAAACAGCTACAAGTGTGAAATGCAACCAAACTCTGCCAAGAAACTTAAAATCTTCACGGTGAGGCTCTTGAGCTTATCACCTCTTCAGAGTTTAGAAGTTTGCTTGTGAGAGACATCACGGACTCACGGTTGACAGATTGGCCTCTTCCAACACTGGGACAAGCTCATGCCCACCTCAATAGGTACAAAATGTCAAACTCGACGGTGACCCATCTGTATATCATGCACGAGTCAATTTCTATTGGTGTGGCCCTCTCCTTGCCTATACGCTTATGTTTGTAGTGAAAAAAAAATGCTTTTGTACAAGCAAATTTTCCAATTTCGCTATGCGTTGATAAATGAGAACCTTTGCAAAGTACAGTACAGGGGTTGGGCTTTCTGAAATTATGAGGCATCAATTAAAATTGTCAGGAAGTGAACCCAGTAGCTGCAACGAGTCGTTGGACAGTTGGGCTTTCCCACCGGATGCAGGTGGCTGGTGAGACGCTGTTTTCAAGCAACGGAGTGGTTAAGCTTGTGATGTTTATCGCTATGGTATGCTCACTTCTATATATTCCCATAGTTGACGAATGACCAATATCATTGAGCTTTATGTGCTCATGGTACACAAGTATGCTACTTCTTTTTTTTTTAGAAAATTGACCTCAGTTTTACTTGGATGGATTGTGTATCTTAGACCATGCATTCCGTTTTGCTAATTACTCCTTAGCCATGTTAGGCCTAGCTTAGAACATAAAATTTCCTTTTGGACTCCTATAAAAATTAAATTGTTTTCTGTAAAATTCATATATTCCAAATGGGCAGCGTGCCCCACACAAGCCATGATTGGGTGAGTAGCCGAACATGAGATCCCGGGCCGTCCGCCGGGCAGCGCCACATGGTGTATACTGCTGATAGTGATCAAAACTTCAAGAAAACGGGGGGATCCTATGCCTTGGCCTCTGTTGCTCGTACCCAACTGAGTCATGGGTCTTGGCTACTTCCTGCACCTCCCACTGTCTCACCGAGGAGAAGTACAAATTGCAATTTATACGCAGACAAATGGAATAAAACAGTGCACAATCACTGGTAGGCAAAGAGCAATTATACCAGTGAGCAATCATGCTTTGTGAACATATGGATAAGAAGGGCATCTTGATAAAATATTAGGGATTCCAGCATATGGATCAAAATATACTACTAACAACTGGGCTCGCTGCATGAAGCCAACGGAGCAATGCAGTGCAGATTCCTAAGTACAACAATTATACTACTACATGTAACTGGCTTTTTGTACGCTTGTGTAGCTGCATGTGAAGTACATTCTTCCCAGAGTACGCAGCCACTTTGCCATTACTCTTATTCTTTTGGGTATTGATAAACTGAAACTCTGAAATGCATGATTGCAACATGCAGAAGAATTGGGAATCAACATGTCTGGATCAGGGAGAGGGAGAGGTGGGAGATCAGAGATTAGATACCAGAAGGCATCGATGCCTGAACCACGCAACACGCAAAGGCAGATAAGACAATGATCCGGGAACTAATTGGCTGCCTAACCATATACTACTACTCGCCACCTTTCAGTGGTCGCTGGCTAAAAAAATGTAGTATCACCTTGCGATGCGTTGTGCATGCCTTGCTGTGCTGAATAGGTGTGGGCTTCGGTTGCCGCCGCGCTCGTAGACAGTGCCAGAGCGAGCTGCCTGTAATGTCCGGGATCTCACCAGTAGTATAATGCATTTTTCTGAATCTGGCAGCCAGCGATGAACAAAATGGTTTCTTGTTTCTGATCTTGATCTGATGGTATATTCAGATTTGCGTGTCTTAATATTTTCATACTATATTTTTAGTGTGGAGTGTCATAGTCTGTTTTTTTAGAATAAGAGAGTCACAGCATAATGATGTAATTGTGATAAAGAAACAGAATTATAATGGCTATTTCGATTAGAGATGTTACGCCAATGTTGAGATATTAAGGAAGGATTCAGCAAGTGATGTAAGACTGGACAGCGCAGCATGCCCACGTACGACCAGCGTCTACCACCAGCGTCTACGACCGCGTCTCCACGACCGGACGTCCACGACCAGCCCAGTGCATGGGCGTCCACCTGATTTCGCGCCACTACAGGAGATCACATTTGCTATAGTTTATTAAGCTTGTTAAGCTAATTACAGCATATATCTTATCTATTTTTGATTAGTTAGCGTTAATCGCTCTTGTACCTGGCTATCAATAGAATCAGTATGCATGTGAATTCTATTCCGCCTTCAAGTGAAATGTCTTGGTCCTTTAACAGATCGACGACGGGAAGGCCCTACTGCTTTTGCTCTGTCAAAAACATGTCTCAGCGATATTACTCCATTTCCCTAACTAAAATTAGGTCTGGATGGCAATGTTTCAGCAATATTACTCCATTTCCCTAACTAAAATTAGGTCTGGATGGCATGTTAGAACTTGGAAGCGCTTCAATACCGAGCCAGCATTCGAATGTGATGGAATACCAGTGTATTTAAGCTGAATATTCGATGAAAAAACATATACATGCATTCCACAATCCACCATCGAGAGTTGTTTGAGACATGATTTTCTACTAGGAACTGGTGATACTTATCCATCAAGCTACTTCTTGAGTGAAATTATATCCTAGTTCAGCAATTTTGATGAAAACTTAAGGACTAGTTGAGGGACCATGTAGAAGATCTAGTATATGTTTGTGATGAACAATTGACAATTTGGTTGAGTTGAATTTGAATTTTGCAAAAGTTTAAAAAAAATTATATTTCAAATTGTATTATCAGGGTTTAGGCGGTCTTACCATGATGGAGTTGGCGGTCTAACCGGTTGATGACTGGTGGTCTGACCGTCAAGGGGCAAGCGATAAGACCGGTCATGGGCTTTTGGAAATTTTAATACTAAACACTTTGTTAGGCTTGTTTAGGGATGAGTTTGCACTTGGCGCCACTGGATTCCAAGAGTTGAAACTAGATAGAGTTTAACTAAAATTTCAGAGAGGGTGTTTTCTATTGGTGTTAAGCGATTAGACCAGCCAATAGTTGGTGGTCTGACTGTTATGGGAATTGAGGTCAGACCAGTGGGGTGTAGCTAGATAACAGTGAAAATAGCTTTTGAGTTGGATAACTATGTACATGACATAGTAATTGTTGGTTGGTTGTGTTGTGTTGCATGATGCATGGTTTTGACTAACGTAAGTGAAATGCATGGAATTTGTGCTCAAGATGATTGCTTATTTTTTGGATGGACAAATGGCTCGGAGAATGGTAGTGGTCAATGATAATAGACCAGGACTAGGTGGAGGAGCTGACATCTGGGCAGTCGTGTAAGTCTGGGTAAAGCTACGTGGCTCAAGTATAAAGCATAGAGAAGATAAGGATCATGAAGAGACGAGTTGGTGAATATGGTTCGCCAAGTGACAAGGCCGATGCATGTAAAGATGCTTCAAGGGAGATTGAATGCATGAAGATGTGATGGCTAGTCATTGGATACTACGGGTTACAAGTCAAAGCATATGGAGATACTTTGAGGTAAAGGTGAAAATGGACAAGGGATGGTGCCCAAAGCTTCGTCGAGAGTATTTTGATAGTTGGTTAAATACCGGGTTAATGTCTTGATCAAAATTGCTACGCAAAGGAGAAGTGGTTTAGGCCAAGGAGATCTAGGATTGTCAAATGGATCAATCGTTAAAGGGTTAGCAAGTTTGAGTCTTGTAAACAATTTGAGAAACATGCATGAGTGTGTAAAAACCGTGTTAGTGGGGTTAACGGATTTTCCTTGTAGGCTTAATGGGTTGGACCCATTGGAGTTGTTGTTGGTTATTAAAGGGGAGAAGATGTGTTAGATCTAGGGGATTCTAGGGTTTAGGTTTTTATTCTATCACCTTGTCTCCTTCCATGGTTGTGAGAGAGAAAAATTGAGAGAGGAAAGAGTAGTGCTCTGCCTTCACCTTGTAATCATTTATGAGTATATAAACTTTATTCTCTACTGGAAATAGATCAAAGTTTTGTCACAATCGTGTTCTTGTTTACATTCTTGCTTAGTTTGCTTGTTCTTGATCTATATTTATGGTTTCATGTTTGTTGGAGTTCTAGATTGAACTCTTGCTTAAAATACCTTGTTAGAACACGTGAGACTAGATTTGGAAGACATCATGCCTTAGATCCTTATGAGCAAGAAATAATTTGAGTTTTAGGGGTTTGGTATTCTTGTGACCTAAATTCAATTCTATTCAATTGAGTGAACCTAAGCCCAAGAACTTTGTGATTTTTAATTAGTTTAGGTTCCTGATACCTTGAACAAATTTTATGCAAAATTTAGAAGTGTTTCAATGAGAATTGAGCAACTTCTTAAGTTTTGAGTTTTTTTGTCCAAAGAGGTTTTTAGGTCTGGGAATAGCAAACCATTTAGACCGGTCCTAGACCTACGATCAGACTGGTCCCATTGGCCAGACCAGCTTGTGCCTGTGGTCAGATCATCCGTGGTAGCCAGACCGGTCCATCCATGTTGGTCTAACCGGCCTTGGGTAGAAGGTTACTGATTTTATTAGCTTAGGTCTCTTCCTTTTCTTTGTGTAGCATAGGTGGTGCTATCCAAACTTGGTTACTCTCATATTCACTTGAATTAAGATTTTGAATACCATTAGGGGAAATGTTTTAGGAATCATTCACCCCTTCTGATTGCCGGTATCAGTCCTACAAGTTGTATTAGAGTCTTGTTAAGCTCTTTCTTATAGATCTTAACCAGTCTTAAGAGGCATGGCATCAGACAGGTATTCTACCAAGTCACCCGTCTTCAATGGGATTGACTTCCCATATTGAGAGGCGAGGATGGTAGCTTACATTTAGGTTCAAAGCTTTCAATCTAGGAAAAGTTCAAGAGTTCCTATGTTATCCCTGTCGATGATCATATCACTTTGAAAAATCTTCCAAATGTAGAGGCAAACAATAATGCTAGGATCCTATTGATTTAGGGACTCGATAGAAATGAGTTTGACCATGTATCTCATCTCGCTTTGATTACCATGTTGACTCTTTAGATAATAAGGAGATGCGTTAGAACCAGTTCAAGAAAGAATACTAGAAGTTTGAGATGAGACCTAGAGAGTCTTTGGATGACTTTTTTGCATGCTTTCACAAGATCCTCAGTAATTTACGTGCTATCGGTGTGGTCTACACCGACTCTAAAAATGCACGTCAAGTTCTTGGACCCTTGGACATATTGGTTTGGGAGATGACACTACTATCATGAGCGAGCTCACCTTGGATACGTATTATTCAAGGTTGAAGACTCATGAGATTGACTTACTCTCTTGCAAGGATAAATCGCAATCAATGGCACTTGTGACTGCTCCCGCTAAGAGTCCTTCTGGCTCAGTTGAATCTATTTCTATTGGATTCTCTTTGTCTGACTTGCATGCTATGAGTGATAATTAGCTTGAATAGATTTCTGAGGATGACTTATCTCTCCTATCTACCAGGTTCACTAGAGCCTTAAACACCATGAGGATGAGAAAGAGAGGAGGAGGAGGTCCGATCCGGTGCTTCAAGTGTGGTGATCTCAACCATATTAGAGTATATTGTCCTAAGCTCAAGGGCAAAGAGGAGAAGGAGTACCACAAGCGTCTATTACCTCAGGATACCAAGCCAAAGAAGCATAACTACCGCAAGGTAGTTCATCAAGTCTTGTCCACTCTCGAGTAACTTAACTTGTTCACATTGCCACCGCTGCACCGCGCCCACACATGGGCCGCCGCCGCTCCCGCATAAGTTGCTGGTTACCCGTGTGGCCCGATCCATCGGCCGCCCTCATGCACGGGCCACCGCCATGTCGCCGTCGCCACGTCACTGCCTTTTGGGCCGCCGCTGCATCACCCCCCGCATGGGCCACTGTCACTCCTGCACGAGTAGTTGGCCACCCGTGCCGTCATTGCTTGGCCCCCGCTAGCACCGCTGCCACACGGCCCTGGGCGGGCCACCGAACGCCACTGCCATCATCCCGATTGCCACCTTCGCCGCTCGATATAAGGTAGGAAAACCTACCCCACCTTCTACGTATTTGGTCGTATCGGGTCGAACAAAGAGAAAGGGAGGAAGGGGAGCTAGCGCCTAATTTTGTGAATAAGTCCTCAAGAAATTGGCAAATTATGTAGAAACTTTTCTCAGAATTGAAAATTAGCGGATAAGTCCTTAGAAATTGTAGAATTCACTGAAAATTCATATTCCACCATGAAAGGTCTTCGGAAATTCAAATTTTGAATTGTTTTTAGCTTTTGAAGCATGTTTAGCACTGTTATTATATGTTTTTTGTATTTATTTACTGTTTTGATTGATCATAATTATTTAAATTGCCTTTCATCATTGAAATTAGCAGTAAAATTTATAGAAAATGCATAGAAAATTTTGAAATATTACGAGAACCTTTTGTACCATTGTCCAATTTATTTCATGCATATTTACCTTAGTATATTTATATATTCCTTTTATGCACGTGTAGATGACAGGCATCACGAACCGAGAGTTCGAGGAGCTGGCCCAGCATGGTCAGAACTACTTGACTTAGGCTTCTAATGTCGAGATCGTAATTGGGATTGATGCACCTTAGGATGCTGTTGTGGCTACAGACCAAACAGAGAGAGAGATGGTAGTGGAGAGTGAGGGAGATGGGTAATGGCTTGGGTCCTCCCCATGGCCTACATTCCATATATATACATGGGGAGTGCTTTTACAATTATACCCTTACAGCTGATCATCCCCCTCAAGGGCATTTATGACATTACACATGGCCTAGTCTGTGCCTTATAACCTCCTATCAGGCCTGCTGGGTTTAGGTGGGGGCCACCCCTACAACAGGAGCCTCTCATGGAGAAGGGCTTCACAGGGCCGAAGCCATGTTGCCGAGTCCTTTGGCCCCCTCCGTCCCTGCGGCCTGTGAATTTTTCTGAACTTGACCAGGGGCTGCGGCCGAAGTAGACGCGTGCGCTCCGCCCCTACCCTTCGAACGGGTGGCAGCGAAGCCGGCGCCTAGCCGAAGTAGACGCGCGCGCTCCGTCCCCTACCCTTCGAACGGGTGGCAGCGGAGCTGACGCCTAGCCGAAGTAGACGCGCGCGCTCCGTCCCCTACCCTTCGAACGGGTGGCAGCGGAGCTGACGCCTAGCCGAAGTAGGCGCGCGCGTTCCATCCCCTACCCTTCGAACGGGAGGCAGCGGAGCTGGCGCCTAGCCGAAGTAGACGCGCGCTGGGGGCGTTGCACCGGCGCAGGTAAGCGTAGCGGGCCCGTGAGCCGCCGCGTGTGCCTTAAGTGGTGATGGATGCGCTGCGACGCTCGCTCTTCTGGCCGTCCACGTGGCGAGGCGTGCTTGGCGCGGTGCGGGCCTTGAGGCGTCGTGACCATTAATGCGACGGCGGACTCCCGGCGGTTGGACTTCTGCCGATTGGACTTCCGCCGGTTGGCTTCCCTACTGACGGGGTATATATACGGCGCTGGTGCGGCGTTGTTCCTGCATGTGTTGTGCTAGAAGCTGCTCCCCTAAAATGGGCCCCTTCCGTGCATCAACATCCCTGGGTGACGCTGAGCGGCTTGGGGGATGTTGATGCACGGAAGGAGGTCTATTTTTCTCGGGAGCTTCGTCAGCGCCAGTTATCGATAGCCAGCCGTGCTTCCTGCCATCGCGCAACGTTACCGCGGGCGACGGCAAGGTTTGCCCTGTTCTTCTTAGCAGACCTACCTACAGCCAGTGTTCCTGATGGAGCCCACCCGCATTACCTTCTTTTTGTTATAAAAAGAATGTTGATGCACTGTAGGTGGCCTGCTAACGAGAACGAGGCAGACTTTGCGGGACAGGCCGAAGTAGGCGCGCGCGCGCTCCGTCCCCTACCCTTCGAACGGGTGGCGGCGGAGCTGGCGCCTAGCCGAAGCAGGCGCGCGCGCGCTCCGTCCCCTACCCTTCGAACGGGCGGCGGCGGAGCTGGCGCCTAGCCGAAGTAGACGCGCGCGCTCCATCCCCTATCCTTCGAACGGGTGGCCGCGGAGCTGACGCCTAGCCGAAGTAGACGCGCGCGCTCCGTCCCCCACCCTTCGAACGGGTGGCAGCGGAGCTGACTCCTAGCCGAAGTAGGCGCGCGCGCTCCGTCCCCCACCCTTCGAACGGGTGGCAGCGGAGCTGACTCCTAGACGAAGTAGGCGCGCGCGCTCCGTCCCCTACCCTTCGAACGGGTGGCAGCGGAGCTGACGCCTAGCCGAAGTAGACACGCGCGCGCTCCGTCCCCTACCCTTCGAACGGGTGGCAGCGGAGCTGACGCCTAGCCGAAGTAGACGCGCGCGCGCTCCGTCCCCTACCCTTCGAACGGGTGGCAGCGGAGCTGGCGCCTAGCCGAAGTAGACGCGCGCGCTCCGTCCCCTACCCTTCGAACGGGTGGCAGCGGAGCTGGCGCCTAGCCGAAGTAGGCGCGCGCGCTCCGTCCCCTACCCTTCGAACGGGTGGCAGCGGAGCTGGCGCCTAGCCGAAGTAGGCGCGCGCGCTCCGTCCCCTACCCTTCGAACGGGTGGCAGCGGAGCTGGCGCCTAGCCGAAGTAGGCGCGCGCGCTCCGTCCCCTACCCTTCGAACCGGTGGCAGCGGAGCTGGCGCCTAGCCGGAGAAGACGCGCTCGCTCCGTCCCCTACCCTTCGAACGGGTGGCAGCGGAGCTGGCGCCTAGCCGAAGTAGATGCGCGCGCTCTCCGTCCCCTACCCTTCGAACGGGTGGCAGCGGAGCTGACGCCTAGCCGAGGTAGGCGCGCGCGCTCCATCCCCTACCCTTCGAACGGGTGGCAGCGGAGCTGACGCCTGGCGACGTAGGCGCGCGCGCTCCGTCCCCTACCCTTCGAATGGGTAGCAGCGGAGCTGGCGCCTAGCCAAAGTAGACGCGTGCGCTCCGTCCCCTACCCTTCGAATGGGTGGCAGCGGAGCTGGCGCCTAGCCGAAGTAGGTGCGCGCGCTCCGTCCCCTACCCTTCGAACGGGTGGCAGCGGAGCTGATGCCCGCGCATCGCGAACCCCGCCACGCTCGTGGTGACTTGGGATCTCACGGTGCGGTCCTGCGCTGTAAAGGTTTCTGGAATCCCGCCGGCCCCCGGTTTGCCAGGGTTAGGTTCCCGTACCACGCGACCCGCCTCGGCGAACGGGGCACATGGCGGCTTGTGACTGGCGCGCGGCGGGATGTGGATGGTTGCGTGCTCGCGGCCGCTCGCCCCTTCCCTAGGCAAGGGGGACACGGGGCGGGCGATGAGTGGCGCAGCGCCGAAGCTGTTGTGATCCCCTGGCCCATTAGTGCGCCTTTAATGGCGGCTAGGGAGCGTCGTGCTGTGATGGCACCTAGCGCTTGTGGACTCTCAGCTTTGGGTATGGGGAATTGCGCTGGATGGGCGTTTGTACGACTGCGGTATTGGGGCGAGGTGGCTTAAAGTAGCCCCCGCGCCCCCGCAGTTGTACGCCCCCTTCTTGCTTGCGCCGCCTTCCATACTCGCGTAGTATTCTTTGCCGCTAGCCTCCTTCCCGGAGAAGCAATGGCGTCTGATGGCAAGCGTGGTCGGGCGGGTGGCGTCTGCGGCATTCGCCGGTGGTCTTCGCTGTTGGAGGTGAAGTACGCACTCCAAGAGCGCGACCCGGCGGCGGCGGACAAGGAGTGGTTGGTGGCGGGGGAGGAAGGCACGTTCTCCGGCGAGCTAGGCCCCTCGCTCGTGACCGAGAAGACGATCCAAGGGCTTCTGCGCGCGGGGAAGCTGTTCGAGCGCCAGGAGGTACGATTGCCCGCCGCCGATGAGACGGAACCGCATCCCGAGAGGTCGGAGGCGGTCGTATTCGTTGCCTTTTTCGACGCGGGGCTCCGCATCCCGGCGGCGGCTATCGTGGGCGACGTGCTGCGGACCTTCGGGCTGGAGTTGGCGCAACTGACTCCGAACGCCGTGGCCCGGCTCGCGGTGTACAGCTGGGCCTTGCGCTCGGGGGCGTGCTGGCCCAGCGCCTCGTTGTTCGCCCACCTTCACGAGGCACGGTGCTAGCCCAAGGACCGGAAGGACGGGACGCTGTCGAGCTTCGGCAGCGTCACCTTTCTTCTTCGTCCGTCGTGCAAGAAGCTCTTCCCTGCGAATTCAACTCGCGGGAAGTGGGAGTCTTGCTGGATGAAGCGGTGGTTCTACCACCGTGTGGAGAGCGGGAGCGGCCTCGAGTGCACAGGCTGACCGATCGCGTTCAAGCCCTCGCCCGGCCGGACGCTCGATGATGAGGACAGGCAGAGGGCCCGGCGGCTCGTAGGCGTGGCCGCCCGCTTCAACATGCGCGACCTCGCCGAAGAGTACGTGATGTACGGCGTGGCACCGCTTGCCCGCGACTGGCGTCTTGCCGCCGAGAAGCGTCGAGACGACAATGTTTCGCCATGGATCTGCTTGCTGTCGGCGCCCTCCAGCCTTCGTAAGCCCCGATCGCGCCTCTCCTTTGTTCACGCGAAATGCGTTATATGCTGATGCTGTCTCCTTTGCTTCAGTGATTTGCTTGGAGGAGGCGGAGCAAGCCGCGCGCGTATTTCTGGGGCCGTACACCGGCAGGGAGCACGAGCAGCGCGCGTCTGCTATCGCCGAGGCGGGGCTGGGGCGAATAAACCGCGTGTGCGAGGCGCTGGGCCTTGCCGTGCCGGATCGTGTCGCTCCGGACGACGGTGCAGCGAAGACGAAGAAGACGAAGACTCCGTCTCGGAAGAGGAGCCGAAGCGGGGCGTCTGTCGTGCCTGGTGCGGCAGCTACTACTGCCGCTGCTGGTGCTTCCGAGGGCGCGACGGACGCGGAGCCGGGATCGGTGAAGTATGCCGATTCAGGCTTGGATGGCGCGGACGCCGGAGGCGAGGGGTCTTCGGCGAGCACCCTGGACGGCGGCCGGAGAGGGGAGGCCTCGCCGCCCACCGCAGTCGCCGAGATAGAATCCGCACGGGCCGGCGACGTTGAGGTGGAGCTTCGGCCGTGGCCGCTGCGGTGCCGGAGACGCCCTCCGTGGAGGCGCACGGAGCCGTGCTGCCTTCCCCGACAGCAGCAGCGGAAGACGAGGTGCCCCCTACGGAAATTGCCACAGCGGAACCTTTGCCCCCGGGAGCTGTAGCCACGGGGGCCTCGCCGGCAGTGACTGTAGGGGCGGTGTCGCTGCTGCCTGCCCCGGCTAAGCGGCCTTGTGTGCGGCTAGGGCTCCATCGAACGCCGCGAGGATTTGTCGTGGCGACGGGCGTCAGAAGCCTGTGGGACTCTGGTACGGATGCCGAGGACCCTGCGGCGCGCGCGCCCTCTGCCCCTCTGGCCACGCCGCCCGCCGTGCAGGGACGATCATCGCTGGCCCCGAACACGGAGGCATCTGCGCGCGAAGAGCGGGCGCTTGCGGCGCAGGCCGAGGGCACTACGCACGCGGAGGTAAGGAGGCGAGACCGCCGTTCCCCTACCTTTAAAAATAGTGCCCGCGAAGAGCGGGCGCTTGCGGCGTAGGCCGAAAGCACCACGCACGCGGAGGCAAGGAGGCGAGACCGCCGTTCCCCTACCTTTAAAAATAGTGCCCGCGAAGAGTGGGCGCTTGCGGCGTAGACCGAAGGCGCTACGCGCGCGGAGACAGGGAGGCGGAGCCGCCGTTCCCCTAACTCCCTTGTGCAACACGCGCGAGGGCGCGATATCCAAGCGATGTGCCGCCTAAAGCGAGGCACTCCCTAGTGCCTCAGCCCTGTCGCAATTTTTATACTCCGTAGAGTGCGCGCGGGGGCGTCCCCCCGTTATGTCTTATTTAAAGTCCGTAGATTGGTGCGTACGGAAGCTGAGCTCAACGCTACGTCTTATTTATAGTCCGTAGACTCGCGCGTGCGGAAGCTGAGCTCAACGCTACGTCTTATTTATAGTCCGTAGACTCGCGCGTGCGGAAGCTGAGCTCAACACTACGTCTTAATTTAAAGTCCGTAGACTGGTGCGTGCGGAAGCTGAGCTCAACGCTACGTCTTATTTATAGTCCGTAGACTCTCGCGTGCGGAGGCGACCTCGACGCTACTTCTTATTTAAAGTCCGTAGACTGGTGCGTGCGGAAGCTGAGCTCAACGCTACGTCTTATTTATAGTCCGTAGACTCTCGCGTGCGGAGGCGACCTCGACGCTACGTCTTATTTAAAGTCCGTAGACTAGTGCGTGCGGAAGCTGAGCTCAACGCTACGTCTTATTTATACTCCGTAGAGTGCGCGCGGAGGCGTCCCCCCGTTGCGTCTTATTTAAAGTCCGTAGACTGGTGCGTGCGGAAGCTGAGCTCAACGCTACGTGTTATTTATAGTCCGTAGACTCGCGCGTGCGGAAGCTGAGCTCAACGCTACGTCTTATTTATAGTCCGTAGACTCGCGCGTGCGGAAGCTGAGCTCAACGCTACGTCTTAATTTAAAGTCCGTGGACTGGTGCGTGCGGAGGCAAGCTCAACGCTACGTCTTATTTATACTTCGCAGAGTACGCCGAGGCGCAAGGCCGTCGTGTGATTTAAAATAAAAAACGAGGACCAAAAGAGAGGCATCGAAGAAATGGCCGAAGGTTTGCAACAACAAAAAGCTCCAGAATGCAGTACGGGAAAAGCATTAGATGCCACGGTAGCCTAGAACAGGCCAAGACCGAAGAAGCAAACACGGCCAAACCAAATGCTCTCAAAATGGAACTGCGCCCGCAATAAACGACATGATGCACAACCGTTTCCTTAATGCCATGCACGTAAGAAAACAACGGTGATCATTAAAGCTCCATGCGTAATCACATGCAATACGTACCAGACGGGGTGGTGGCCTGCTCCGGAGACCTCTTCCGAGGCCTCGCCAAGCGGAGGCCAGCGAAATCGCTGCAGAGCGAAGGTCGCTGGAGTCTGCGGGCGAATGCTGGAGAAGTCGTCGCGGAGCTCGTCACGTGACGCCAGCAGTGAAGGTCGACGTCGCGGGGCCGAGCGAAGGTCGGCGAGGTCGTCGCGGAGTCCGTCGTGACAAAGTCGGCCGAAGCTGGGCGTGGGTAGATGAATACTGTGTACGCTGCGCGGATGGATGCTTCGTTTTGTCTTCCTGTACCCCGCGCACGCCTTCGGTGCTCGCGCCTGAGCGGATGGAGTGTGGTTCGCACATGCCTGAATGGTACATGCCTGCGATGGAGATGTTGCCCTCATGTTGGCTCCCGCGGCAGCTCACTCCACGCGCGACGTTGGTGGAGACTTCGGAGCCGCTCGTGCGACGTTGGCGAAGACTCCAGAAGACCTGGCGGAGACTTCGGATCTGCTCGCGCGAGGTTGGCGGAGACTTCGAAGCTGCTCGCGCGACGTTTGACGGAGACCCAGGGGCTCGGCGGAGACTAGTCGCGTTGCCGAGCGGGGACTCGAACGTCCACCGAGGCCACAGGCGAGGAGGCTCTAAGGTGGCCTTTGACGTCACGGGGTCCCTGGTCGCGCGGAGGCGAGCGAAGCCTGGAGGCGTGGGGGCAGAGGTCGGCGTCGTGCGTAGGGCGACGAGGTAGACTCCCTGGTTTCCGTGCCGCGAAGGCTGGTGACGCGAGGCGACGACGACATAGTGGAGGACAATTGGCGCGGAGCTTCGCTCTTCAAGCTGGTTCGCCTACGCATGCATGCCGAGCCCTGAACAAACGCACGCGTGTGCGTGATGAAAAGGATCTCGCCATGCGTGCGTGCGTGCGTGCACGCATCCTCGCCCATTGCTTCCATTTGCCACGCGACGCGGAGGCTTGACGTCGCATTGAGAGTCGATGCGAGGACTCGACGCGGCGAGGTGTCTCGTCGCGGAGGCTCTCGTGCGAAAGCGTGCGTGAAGATGGGCGCAACACCGGCGGAGACTCGTGGCGGAGCGTCGACATCGCGCGGAGGCCCGTGGAGGCTCGATGGCCTGGCGCGGATGCTGGGGACCTTGCGGGCCTGCACGGAGTCGGCTCGTGGAGCTGGGCAGAGGCCAGCGAAGTCGAGCGAAGTCACGCTGGCAGACCGGCGAAGTCGTTGTGCCGGTGACGTCACCGCGGGGGTGGTCGTGGCGAAGTCAGCCGATGCCGGACTTCGGGGTGTCGCAGGGGCGAGCGGAGGTCGGAGCTCGTGTGGGGGCGGACGCGGAGAGGCTCGACGTGGAGCAGAGGTTTGGTGCGGAGGCTCTGCATGGAAGCCATCCTGGGTCCGGGCGAAGGCCGGCGAGGTCATCCTGGGTCCGGGCGAAGGCCGGCGAAGTCATCCTGGGTCCGGGCGGCTCAGAGGCGACAGCTCGACGTGGAGGCACAGGGGCGGCGCGAGGGCGAAGCCCTCACCGCGGAGGCGGCGAGGTCCGACGTGCGGACGCAGGAGCAGCGTGAAGCCGAGGCCTTTTTCGCGAAGGTGTGGTCCTGCGTGGAGCCGGGTATGCGGGGGCGAGCAGAGCCCCGGGCGACCTCGTCGGAGCCGCCTCCAGCGGGGTTCGAAGCCGCCGGGTCGAAGGCCGGTGGAGACTGGCGTAGTCGCCGAGCGCACAGAGGCGAGCGGAGCGCCAAGCGATTTCGCCGGAGCCGGAGTGACCTGCTACGCGTGCAGTGTGCGAGAGAGAGAAAAAAGCCTGCGCATGCATGGACGAATGGTTCTGGGCGATGCATGCGTGACTACGCACCTGGCTAGATACTTCGTATCATGCACGGATGGATGACCCCCGTACACATGCATGAGCAGATATTTTAGGTACATGTATGTATGGATACACATGCATGACGTGAATGGATATGTATGCCTGGTAGACATGCGGATGGGAGTTTGAATGCATGCATGGGTGAAGCTTGCCTAGATTGATGTACACGCGCATGAGTTAATATTTCACGTACGCACGCAGCTTGTCGCGGAGACTTGACTTCGCCGTGGAGGCCACGGCGTGGAGCGACCTCGCAGTCACGGATCGGAGACCTTCGGAAGCCCAGAGCAAGCGACTTCGTCTTCGGCGTTAGGGAGGCTTCGCGCCTGCATGGGGTCCAGCGACGTCCATTACGCGCGAAGGTTGGTGGCAGCGGAGTCCGCGAGCGCGGAGGCCTCGGAACCTCGCGTAGGGTGGTGACGACGCGCAGAGACTCGGTGCTGCGGCTTGACGTCGCGCAGAGGCGGAGATGTGAGTATATCACCGAGTCGTCCCAGGAATAATTTTCCTGCGTGACTGCCCCCCATACGGAGATGACAGCAACATCGAAATAGGCGATTCAATTAGATCTCAGATCTATTCAATACATGCTTCGACTAGATCCCAGATCTATTCAATACAGCATATACGAGACAGAGCGAAGTACTTATCTGCCAACGGTGCTAGTGCTACAGATTAAATGGCATACTCCCAAGAACAGCTCTCAACTCCTTAAGCGACTTTTCGTTCAGTCCCCACGGACGGCGCCATCTGTTGTAGCTACGGGCTAAACAGGGAAAGAGGAGACTGGTAACAGGAGAGGAAAAGAGCTAGAGCTGTGGGATGGATGGTGAGAATGAGAGGAGTCCCCCCCTTTGCCCCTCCTGGGGGTTTATATATATGAGTGGGGTAAAATGGGAAATCTCCATTCTACCCCTTAGTGCTTACAAGGGATGAGAGTACATTGGTATATTTACACTGTTATAATCTTCTACACTATTGGGCCTATTACATGTTGGATTAGCTGCACGGCCTAGTCACGGGGGGTTGGGCCACCCCTACAACAATGGAGTTTTAATGAGGCATGAACATATCGGATAAGTGCCCAAGAGGGAGTGTTGAGAAACTTGGGCCTGATCTGGGGCTTTGGCCTATGGTGAGCATCTCACCAATTAGTCTATAAATAGAGTTCTTAATCATTGTACTTGTATTTGAAAAGAGAAAGTAATAAAGAAAAAAGTTCCCCTCTTATCTCTATCTATTCAATCTATTTTGTACTTGTATTATTCTATATTTTATCTATCTCTCTTATTTAGAAGAAATCGTTGAACTAAACTCGTCAGCGACAGTTTCTCACTACTATGCACAAGAACATATCAAGCAGGGTTGACCTAGATGAAGATAACATCAGTAATTTTCAATGATGACCCTCTCACGTTTCGAACTTTGCGATCTTGACTCCAACCACCAGAATTTCCATTTCCACCCCTGCCCCGGGAAATCGTCCTGCCTCCAATTCTTTGCTTCACAATCACGTCCAAGGGCAAAACCGTCATTTCAGCCCGCCCAAGAGCCCACGGGAAAATTTTCAAAATCCAAAAGCCACCTACGGCTACGGGCCACCCCAAGCCGACCCTCTTAACCGTCCGATCCTCGCATCGGACGTCCGGAATCTCCCGGCGCGCGCCCTATGAGGGAAACCCCCTGGGCCGTCCGATCCGGTAACCCTAGCCCCACGCGCCGCTATAAAAGACCGCCCCCATTCTGCCCCCCTCCTCGCCCAAGAACGCGCGCGCACACTCACTCCCCAATTCCAAAACCTTCCCAAAATTAGCCCGATCCGATCGGTCGCTCGCTTCCTCCGCCTGAGGTAATGCGGCAGCCGAATCTTCGCTTTGCCTCCCCAATTTTTGTATCGTCCCTAGCTTTCCGGTCGATTTCGTCGGTTTCTTCGCGGTTCGTGTGGTCCGATTAGCTCGTTTCTTTTGGGGATTCTTGCGGCGTTCTTGTTCTTCGATGTTGTGTTCTCCGATTTGAGTAGGGGTTTCGCACGGATCTGACGCAGCGTTTCTTGGTGTTTGATTTTGCAGGTGAGAAGAGGAGGTGTAGGGAGGAGAAGATGAGGGAGATTTTGCACATCCAGGGCGGGCAGTGCGGGAACCAGATCGGGTCCAAGTTCTGGGAGGTGGTGTGCGATGAGCACGGCATCGACCCGACTGGGAGGTACGTCGGCACGTCGGACCTGCAGCTGGAGCGCGTGAACGTCTACTACAACGAGGCCTCGTGCGGCCGCTTCGTGCCTCGCGCCGTGCTCATGGACCTGGAGCCCGGCACCATGGACTCCGTCCGCACCGGGCCCTACGGCCAGATCTTCCGCCCCGACAACTTCGTCTTCGGCCAGTCCGGCGCCGGCAACAACTGGGCCAAGGGCCACTACACTGAGGGTGCCGAGCTCATCGACTCCGTCCTCGACGTCGTCCGCAAGGAGGCCGAAAACTGCGACTGCCTCCAAGGTCCCTTATCTTACCACACCATCCCTTCCAAGAAACGCTTCTTTCCATGGATTCTGATGTACCAATTCCGTTCCTGTGTGTATGGTCAGGTTTCCAGGTGTGCCACTCGTTGGGCGGTGGTACGGGGTCCGGCATGGGCACGCTGCTGATTTCCAAAATCAGGGAGGAGTACCCGGACCGGATGATGCTGACGTTCTCCGTGTTCCCGTCGCCCAAGGTGTCCGACACGGTGGTGGAGCCCTACAATGCCACGCTCTCCGTCCACCAGCTGGTGGAGAACGCGGACGAGTGCATGGTGCTCGACAATGAGGCGCTCTACGACATCTGCTTCCGCACCCTCAAGCTGACCACCCCTAGCTGTAAGCAGATCCTTTCCACCAAGTTTTATTACGTGCTTGTACTTACATTAGTACTGTTCAAGAGTAAATGGTCGTTATTTTGGCAATGCAGTGAACTATATTACTAGTCAGTCATCTTAAGTGGTGATTGTGCTTTCTATTAACAAAGATTGCTGTCGATTGTCATGTTGGTTGGCTTGATTTTGGTGATACAAACTTACTGCTTGAAATATCCAAAATGTTGTTAAGAAATGATAAAAATTAGTTGCCGGCAGAGCTACTAGTTTGGTACCCATAGAAAGATAGTCCAAATTAGTGTTGAATTCATATTGCATTTAGTTGAGCTCTGGTACTTTGGTCACCTAAGTTGTGCATAATTGGGGTTATTTTCATAGTGTGTCCGTAATTACCTATTCTTCAATACTGAGGAGCAGATATTGAATCCTTAAACTGATAAATGTGCTCAGAATGTCAGATACAGGGTATGACTTGAGAGTTGTATTGTGCATCTCTTTACATTTTCAGCACCTGTTTAAAATGGGGTACTTTTCTATCATGGGAAAAATGTATTTTTTTTCATTCACCTGACTTATGTGCCAAATGTATGTGAAGAAATGAATTTCGAATTGAACCAAGAAATTACAGGCAATGGCTGCAAACTGAGTGAAGGGGCCTTGGTTCGAATTGATAAGAACAGATAGGTTAATTTGTTTAGTTACGCTTTGCTGCTAATGCATTTTCTCGAAGTCTTTTTCCTGTTAAAACATAAACTGTGTTATGATCAAAATCCAGCTAACGTGCTCTACAATCTCAGTGGTTAATGATGCATGTCATCATGATGTTACTAAGCTATGCAACTCTTTTGTGCAGATCCTTATTATCCGCCGCTGTTCTAATCATTAAATTTTTAAAGAACTTCTATTTCTTTTCAAAAAGGGAAAAATGTTTTACTTAAAACACTTTTCTTTAGTGAGTTTAGTAAGATTGAATATTTCTATGCAAAAAGAAGTGCTTTAAAAACGCCTCTTTTCCTTCATTTCCAAATTATTACAACTATCAATTAGGGATTTTTGCAAAAATCCACCTATCAGTGGGGGAGTTTGTCAAAAATCCACCCGCAAGTTCTATGTTGCAAATCCCCCTCTTGGACCAATTTACTCGCTAAAGCTCCTAAAAGTCAAAGAACGACTAATCTAGCTATTTCTTGTTGAGGGGACCGCGTTCGAGTCCATCCAGGCCGCGAGAATCCTCCTAGGCAGCCGCAACATCGACGATCACCCTTTGTCGTCCTTCTTCCCTGTCCCTCTATTCTCCTACTCTTACGTCGTGCTTTATTCTCGTGCACTTGCCTGCGTCGGCACGTCTTTCCTACTCGTAGTCCTCCACTAAGACTGCCATGGAAGCATCATGTAGGAACCTTAGCGAGTAAATTGGTTCAAAGGGTGGGATTTGCAACAAAATAGAACTTGCGGGTGGGTTTTTGATGAACTTTAAGATGTGGGTGGGTTTTTGAAAAACGCCTTATCAATTAACTAAGTGTGTGGATTATTAGAGTTATCATGTCATTAGCCTAGGGTTTACCCTTTGGAATAAGTCTATTTTACCCCCCTTCAGCTCTTTAGTTGGTCTATCTTTCAACCTCTAAGTACAAAACCGAACAGCCTATAACCCTGAAGTCCTGAAAACAGGTATATGACCCCCACGCGCCCAATCCACCTTGGTTTTGAGCCATGCTGAATGCTTTTTTTTTTGAAGCCTCCACCACCGGACAGCCTCCACCACACCTCTTCCACCTCTCTTCTCCCTCTTTCTCTTCTCTTCCCCAATCCTAGGTCTCATTGCCATGTGGCTACCATCAGCGACCGCCCCGCCTGTAGCCTAGGTGTTGTGTAGCTCCTGAGGCCCCCATGTAGCTCGCCTGCTACTGCTCACAACAAAACGTTAGCTAGCGGCTAAAGAGATGGAGAGGAAAGTGAATGAGGTGGAGGAGCGCGGAGAGCCCGACCATGTGGATGCAAAATTTGGTTTGTCGGCGCTTGTCCTTTTCGATGCCATCCAAATCCACTTTAATCTATTCTATTCTATACTATTTTTTAGTGAGGCAACACCAACCACAATTAGCTCTTGGTTTGCAATCTGGATTTGAAGCCATGGTGTTGCAACCTTTGAGAAAGAAAGACATCGAGAAGGAAGATCGTGGAGAGAAGGAGCAACACCCGAACCTTGCTTCTTTGTTGTGTTGTACAGCTGCACTGGGATGGCAAGCTCGTTGGAGTTGCACGGTGTAGAGGGCGGTGGCCGTCGATTTTGGGGCTCAATGTCCTGCGAACCCGAATCGAACTCTAGTGTCGTGCTGCATATCTGGCGTGGATGGGGGAGGGAAGGAAGCAGTGACCCCAACGATCCCAACCAGATTTGTAAAGCAGGGAGCAGTTGCAGCTGGCTAGCTCCACCGTCGTGTCGGTCGCCTTGAGATCCACCACCACCATCTAGATCTGGTGCGTCGCCTCAACTGGATGGTCGTGGCTTGGTTGGCTTGAAGGCAGAGTTCGATGGGGGTGGCAGCTATGACCATGCAGAGAGAGAGGGAAGAGGGGAAGGGAGTGAGAAGAAAATGGTGTGGAAGAAGTCATAGAGTATGACACATGGGCCCGAATTATTTTTATTTGCTGACTCAAATGACTAGTGTCCATATCACAAAACCCACCAACTTGTTAAAAACCACTGCCACATTAGCACCATGTGGATGAAAACCGGGGTGTAGTAGTCTCGGGGGTAAGTTGTCTGGTTTTGATAATTAAAGGGTGTCGGTTACCCGGTTTCGTAATTAAAGGTTAAAATTTAGACCAACACGATAGTTGAGTAGGATAAAATAGACTTATTCCTTGTTCTTTTAACCATATGTATTCTTTGTGGAGCAGTATGGGCTAATGAGGCGTGGGGATCCCATTAGAATTGGGATCCTAAGGAAACTTGGGCATTTATTACTTATACCATATTCACAATTTATTTACATAGTAGAACAAACCCAAATTGGAAGGGTAACTGCTTGTTGTACTCTTACTATGCTATTGCTTATGTGATTCTTGGTTTTTATGAACAGTTGGTGACCTGAACCACTTGATCAGTGCCACCATGAGCGGTGTCACCTGCTGCCTTCGATTCCCCGGACAGCTGAACTCCGACCTCCGCAAGCTTGCTGTCAACCTGATCCCCTTCCCGCGCCTCCACTTCTTCATGGTGGGCTTTGCGCCGCTCACCTCGCGTGGCTCGCAGCAGTACCGCGCCCTGACCGTCCCTGAGCTCACCCAGCAGATGTGGGACGCCAAGAACATGATGTGCGCTGCCGACCCACGCCACGGCCGCTACCTGACGGTGTCGGCCATGTTCCGTGGCAAGATGAGCACTAAGGAGGTCGACGAGCAGATGATCAACGTGCAGAACAAGAACTCGTCCTACTTCGTGGAGTGGATCCCAAACAACGTCAAGTCGAGCGTGTGCGACATCCCACCACGCGGCCTCTCCATGGCATCTACCTTCATCGGCAACTCCACCTCCATCCAGGAGATGTTCCGCCGCGTGAGCGAGCAGTTCACAGCCATGTTCAGGAGGAAGGCCTTCTTGCACTGGTACACGGGCGAGGGCATGGACGAGATGGAGTTCACCGAGGCGGAGAGCAACATGAACGACCTCGTCTCCGAGTACCAGCAGTACCAGGACGCGACCGCCGACGAGGAGGGTGACTACGAGGACGAAGAGGAGGCGGTGCAGGAGTAGGATCGATCTGTGCAAGTTGTGTTGCACCAGTGGTATATCTCCATTTATATGGTTGGTTTTCTTTGAACTGGAGCTTGCGTATGTTTGAAACACCCCCCCCCTGGTTACTATGTACTATCGCTACAATTTCGCTGCTTGTTTGTATGGTATCGCATTCGCATATACGGGAATTGAGTACTGGGTTCATATGCAGGCAATGCTGCCTTGATGCTCTGTTTGTTTGAGGGATCTGTATGATTTGTCGCGGTAGTGGATTGGAAATAGCGCTTGATCTGAAACTGATGCTGATTCCGAACGTTTTCCTGTCCCTGATTCACTTTGTTTGCACTCCGAAGGGTCCCTGATTCAGTCCACTTGAAGTTTTTACAGTATTTCCTAGTGAATTCACGTGAAATTTCTGCATTGCAAACAGACCGTATGTATTGAATCCGGTGACATTTCTGCTAATGTTTGGCCGAGAACAATATTACTTCGCAGGATTACCACCGTTCGCTTTATGGGATTGCCACGGTCCATCCATTTTATTTAGCGATTTTTTTAAATATGATACTACACAGTTCTCAGGTCTTTGATCTGCCATTGCAAAATGAAAGCTTCAATCCTTTTTAAAAACACTTTACCCTTGCCATTATTGTTAGCACTGTTACTTTTGGCCGTTAGAAACCAGTCATATTGCCCAAAGTGCCCGTCTTTGCGAGGAGGTTGAGTGGTAGGATCTACATGTCAAGAAACACTAAACTTAGTAATTTTACAATACCTCTCTACAAAAATCTCACATAGGTCATTTGCTGGCATGTGGGCCATGTGGTGCAGAGAGGAGTGAAGGACCTGACACGTGAGCTATGTACATCAGTATCTCTGGGATGTGAGTGAAGGGAAAAATATATATCTTTTTTGCACTACGTGTCGGCTGTGATCAAAATGACTTAAGCTTCTGGCTTCCGGCTTATTTTCCATTATTCATAAATTTCGTCTTTTTTTTGAACTTTTGGCTTTTTGTTGAGCTTTTTTGCCGATTCTTTTTTCCCGTATGTGTTTATATTATACGTAATGGGCTAACATATTTTATATATTTTTTTAAATTTAATTATGTTAAATAAGCCTATATCATCTACAACATTTTTTCAGCCAGCTATAATGCTTTTCAGCCATAAGCCACCAAAAAAAGCCCAAATGATCACCACATATAGGGCCTGTTCTTTTTGGTTGCGGCTTGTGGCTTTTAGCTGCGACTTGTGACTTTTGGGTTATTTGTACGAGAGATTACAGAGTAACAGAAACTTACGTACATTTTTTACCGATATAAATGAAGTCAATAAAGTATGTACTACAATCAACTAGTAGACCCTATCTAAAAAAAATACTCCGTTTAAAAGCTAGTTACTGTAGAAAAGCCGAAAATCAGCTTTTAGAAGCTGAAAAGAACAGGGTCATAGTTTGACACATATGATTTGGTTAGCAATAGCATAAAATGGTTAGATTTTAAGAAGGGCTTGCATTTTATTTGCAGTGGTATATAAAAAGATTCCCTTTCATTTTCAAGCCCGAATCTACAGGTTCCACCACGGCAACTCGATAACACACGTGAGTCGAAGAAAAGCACCACGTCGCACGTGGTGTACTAGACCAACGCGCGCCAAACAGGTGTTTGGCAAGGTAAGTTTGGAAAGGGCTGGGTCTGTACTTTTGTTATGCTCGTGAGCTCTCGGTTCGGACTTCGGAGGCGGCTTGTGTGAAACCCAAGCCTCACACGGTCGTCACACGGCGGCCAGACCGACCGAGCGCACTCGCTAAAGCACCTAGGAACCCCAAAAATCCGAGCTGCTGCTTCTCCCATGGCGGCATCGGCGGCGCGCTCCCTCGTGCTCCTGCCTTCCGCGGGCCTCGGCCTCGGCCTCAGGCGCGTCACCGCTCGCCTCGCGGTCCCCTCCTCGCCGGGAGGGGTCCCCAGGTCGGCGCTCGCCTTCCGCGGGCGCTCCTCCTTCGCCGCCGCCGCCGTGATGGGGAAGGCCGGCACCGTCGACGCCGACGCGGGGATGGACGCCGTCCAGCGCCGCCTCATGTTCGAGGACGAGTGAGTGCCCCGCCCCCCATCTCGTCACGCCAACTCTCTCGTACTCTGCTGTTGTGGGATTGCGGTGGCGTGCCTGTGGAGTTGTTGTTAGATTTGTGGGTTTCGGATTGGTGCGTTGGTCTGTGTTGCACGGTAGCGCGGTGGTATGAACGGAAGTACGAATGTGCTGTGTGCAAGGTGCTCACTTTTTGCGCAGGATCAAAGCAATATAACTGAATCTGTGGCCGTTAGGATAATTTCTTTCGAGGATTGGACAATAAACTGCCGTACTTTTCCTTTGGGTATGCTTAGCAAACGTCTGTGAATCTTTTCCTTGGATGCCTAGCTTGATGCTGTTAGTAGATTGACAGATTCTGGTTAAGCAGTGACAGAATTAAAACTGAAAAGGGTTCTAGTTAGTCGCTTCCATTTCATCTCTTGACAGTGAAACTGAAGAAATCATTTTACCACGCAGGTGTATTTTAGTGGATGAACAGGACAATGTCATCGGCCACGAGTCTAAGTACAACTGTACGCATTAGTCCTTTCCTATATTTTTGTGTGGTTCTGTTCCCTAAAATATGATTGCAACGTTGATGCTTGCTGCTGTTTGGTTTCCATGCTCTGTTGGATATTTGTTCCATATTTGACCACATCCAAAAATTGATTGGTTTTGCCCTCATACATGTAATCTAGGACCATTACCTTGCCTTTGCCTTTATGCATCATGCTATTCCAAACAGAATTGGCACAAAGTGTAATGTAATTGTTGTAGCATAGCTACAACAGTGGGTACAAGGTATTTTTCTCCATAGGAGACAGCCAAGAAATCTAGGAAGAGAGAGAGAGCTGATGATAAAATGAGTGGATCCTCCTTCCTCATGCCTATCTTGGAGGTTTATACACATGAGTGGGATAAGATGGGAATGGGATTTCCATTCTACCCTTTAATAATTACAAAAGGTAGGGGTACACTGGTACATTCCTCTATACTATTAGGCCTATTATATATTAGGTCAGTTGTAAGGCCCAGTCACAGAGGTTGGACCACCCCTACAATAGGGGAGGGCTGGGATAGTTTGATCATGTCGGCTCGCCCATCGGGGCCTTTGCACTTGCTGTCGAGAGAGCCCTGTTTTAGGGGTGGCCCAACCCCCCATAGCTGGGCCTTGCAACTAGCCCAATATGTAATAGGTACAATAGTATAGAAGAATGTACCAGTGTATCCCTACCTTTTGTAATTATTAAGGGGTGGGATGAGAAATTTCCATCCTACCCCACTCATATATGTAAACCTCCAAGAGGAGTATGAGAAAGGGGGGATCCACTCATTTTATCATCAGCTCTCTCTCTCCCTAGATCTCTTGGCTATCTCCTATGGAGAAGAATACCTTGTACAGTCATCATGTTTAGATGAAACTTTGGCCAACTAAAAAAACAGCACCAAAGTAAATCCTTATGTTTATTTAGCTGCAATATCAACTTGTGAGATAAACCCATAAGATATGGATTGGTTTCACTGTTAAGCATAGAACATGAGCACAATTGGCAGTTACTTTAGGTGGAACTTCGAAGCACATGCAACAGGACGGCAAAATGAAACGAGCAGTAGCTTGCATGCTTTACTGATTGTTAGCTTGTCACCTTTTCCACTGAAAGCCTAGCATTGAAGTATCAGTTTTTACCAGCTATTGCACTGGTTTCTTAATCGCAATCTCTCCATAAATTTTAGGCCATCTCATGGAAAAGATAGAATCTGGTCATGCCCTTCACAGAGCGTTCAGTGTTTTCCTTTTCAACTCCAAATATGAGTTGTTACTTCAGGTATATGCACAATGATAAATATGTTTGTCTTGCTTCAAGATGTATCATGATTATGATGTACTTTGTTGTGTTTCCCAATCAAACAGGGCATGTAATTTTTTGCTTTTTAGGGTTGGAGCAAGCTTAGTTTGATTAAGAGTGAAAAATTGCAGCTTGTTTTCTAGATGTGTTTTGAGTGATTAATTCTAGTTTGGGTTGGGATGGCTTATAACTCAGGCAGGCTGGAAAAGATCAAGGTCAGAGGTACTAGAGGAACATGGCTTAGATGGGCTCGTGATGAAACTTGAGTTGGGGTAGTAGAGGAACTCGGGTTAGAGGGTGCTCGTGATGAAGCTGGTGCTTGGGTAGCTAGTCCAATAATAGTGCAAATTTTTGCATGTATAGCTTGGCTTAGCTCGAGTTCAACTTGAAATTGGAATCAAGCTTAGTTTGCTTTGTTGCAGTTCTATTTAGAGTGAAGCCCAAATCTGGTCCAATCATGCTTAGCTGGTTAATCTAAAGTTTTCCTTTTTCTGGGCCTAGTTTTTGCCTCTTGGGTTTTCTAAATGGCCAAACCTCTTTTCTGACGTAGTATTTTCGTATTGAAGAAATCCTCTGAAAATAGTTAACTATACTGATTGTTCCTCTTGAATTATTTGAAATGTGCATAATCATGCAATAAATACAGTTATAATCTTCATCAAAAAGCATTCATTCTTGCTCCTTATTATTGCATATAGTAGTACCAGAGTTCAATTTACAGGAGGAGCATTATTGGTTGCTCTTGATTAGTTGATTTACGTGATGGCTATCACCTATCAGAGGGAAGCATGAATATCTCTTCTGTAAAAATCATTCGCACTTCTGCGAAAGATTTTGTAGTTCTAACCTTCTAGGTACATGATTAATCATTTTGATGTTAAGCCCCCTCTTCGGAGGGTGCAGTTTCCAGTTCTACACCCAAGTTTGGTCTGTGACCCTACATTTGCCTGAATGCAAGCATTTTTTTTTGTCAAGCTTTTCAGCCAGTTCATGCTGGTAACAAATCAGGAACCGGTGCTACCCATGAAACTATGAAAATGTTATGCAGTTCTATGCTAAGTTATGCAGTTCTATGCTAGTTTTAGGAATGTTGTGTGATGAATCTATGGTAAATTAGGTCATATTGAAGCACTGAATGTTCAGCTTTGTACTTTGCCATGTTGTGCACAAATTTACCTACTTGCTTCATAGCATATGAATCAACAATTCAAAACACACTACATAGAAATAGTTCAACACACTAAACATGAATCATCTGTTACAATTTCTTCTGCTTTTGCTTGCTACTTCATTTCTACACTAGCTTATCAAATACATATTTCTTAAGTTTGTTCATCATAGACAATTTTGTAATGTTATGTCCCTTACAGCAAAGGTCTGCGACGAAAGTGACATTTCCACTTTTCTGGACAAACACATGCTGTAGCCACCCTCTGTACCGTGAGTCTGAGCTCATTGAGGAGAAGTGCCTAGGTACACCTTTCTGCCGTGAAAAGTGGAGAACAAATCCGTACCACTATTTGCACCATCCATACTGTTACTTCCACAGTTCCACCCTACTGAATACCAGTTGCAATCTTGTATTTCAATTCAGGGGTCAGAAATGCAGTGCAGCGGAAGCTATTTGATGAACTTGGAATACAGGCTGACGACTTACCTGTTGACCAATTCATTCCGCTTGGGAGGATACTCTACAAGGCTCCATCCGATGGAAAATGGGGCGAACATGAGTGTAAATACTCGCCCTGTGTCCATACCTGATGTATTTCTGGATTTCATGCTATTTTGTTTAGTTCCTTGTTGTCCTCTGCGCACTTTCAATCATTGTCTTACGGATGTTATAATTCGTCAGTTTCTCATCATTTCATTTCAGTGGACTACCTCCTGTTCATGGTCCGCGACGTGAATCTCAGTCCGAATCCCGAAGAAGTGGCCGATGTCAAGTACGTGAACCGCGATCAGCTGAAGCAGTTGGTCAAGAAAGCAGATGCTGGGGAAGACGGCATTAAGCTGACCCCTTGGTTCAGGCTGGTGGTCGACAACTTCCTCATGGGCTGGTGGGATCATGTTGAGCAAGGGACTCTGGAGGAGGCCGCAGACATGGAAACCATTCATAAGTTGTAGAATGTAGTTCCCTAAGCACTGTTGTTACTCCTTAGAGAAATAAGCACTGCTGTTGATGTGGGTGCACATCTTGTAACAACTGAGTTCGACATGAAAATAATCTATAAAGAAATACTAGAGCGTTCATGCATGTTTTATGGTTTCCATGTAGTGCTTCCATGCTTTTTTTGAAGAGGCTAACAGCATTCTCAATTGGTAAGAGCAACTCCAGCAGCAGCCCTCAAAACAGGGCCCCTACTTTTCATTTGAGGGCTCTCTCTACTTTTGAGGGCCCTGTTTTTTTGCATCTACTCCAACAGCACCCCTCAAATCTAAGCCCTCAAATTCATCCCACAACACACTGACACATGGGACCCACTCCTAAATCCGGTCGGAGGCGTCGGGCGGAGGCGACGGCGTTGGGCGGAGGCGTCGGGCGGAGGCGACGGCGTCGGGCGGAGACGTCGGGCGACGGCGTCGGGCGAGGCGACGGGCGGAGGCGTCGGGCGACGGCGACGACGACGGGCAAGGCGACAACGACGGGCGGAGGCGTCGGGCGACGGCGTCGGGCGAGGCGTCGGCGGAGGCGTCGGATTTTGGGGGGAGGGGCGCGGGGGATTTTGGGGGGGGGGAGGAGGAGGCGGCGGATTTTGGGGGGCGGAGGCGACGGAGAGTGGAGGCGACGGAGAGCGGAGGCGGTGGAGAGCGGAGGCGACGGGCGAGGCGGGGGGCGAGCGGGCGGAGGGGCGCGGGGGATTTTGGGGGGAGGAGGCGGCGGATTTTGGGGGGCGGAGGCGACGGAGAGCGGAGGCGGCGGGCGAGGCGGGGGGCGAGCGGGCGGCGGAGGCGACGGGCCAGGCGGGGGGCGAGCGGGGGATTCGGCGGGGGAATCGACAGGGGGCGGGGAAATTTTGGGGGGAGGCGGGGAATTTTGGGGTGGAGGCGGGGGAAGTTTCACGAGCGGGAAAAAACACAGGAAAATGAGGGGTGGAGGGGGAGCCCCTAGGAATGAGGGGTGGGAGGGTGATTTGAGGGGCTCCTCAAATTTGAGGGCTCTAGTAGGGGCCCTGCTGGACCTCTATTTTTACCTCAAGCCTTCAAATATGAGGTTTGAGGGCTCAAGTAGGGGCCCTGCTGGAGTTGCTCTAAGCTTTGAGTTTTCTGAAATACGGAAAATTATCTGGGCCGGGAGCACGATGATGGGCCGTTCGCTGCCCACTCAAACAGTGAATCAATTGGGCAATACCACTTTCGGTCGTGGCTTGAATAAAGCTACAAGCACAAACACCATATAATCGGAGAGCTATGGTTTGAGTGTTTATTTCTCTAGAAGACCAGAATGAGCAATGCCTTCTCTGTTATTTTATGGCAACTTCACTTATAGCAGGAGTTATCCCATCGACTAATGGTGAACTGTGTTTTCTTTGGAGCAAGACTTACCAATTTTCCACCGAAAGCCCGTGTAAACTATGTTGTCATAATTTAACCGTGTCATCTATCATATCAAGTGAGAGCTAGCTTAAGATGTTAGTATAATTTATGGTATGTTGATCAGACAGGATCAAGGAACATGCGTGGAAGGACCATACCAGCTACCGATCGAGCTCGGTGGCACATACAAGGCATAGCATAGCTCGGTGCTATAGCTGATTCCTGATTGAAGAAGCCTCGTGATTAACGACGGCGAAGAGATAGGAAATTAAACACGTTTGAAGAAACTAGCCGGATCTTGCCTCGCAGCGCGAGCCAAGATGCCGACGGGCACGAGACGCACTCACTCCACGATATCTGGCATTGCCATCCATCAGAATAGGGTGGAATTAGAATGAAAATAATTGGTGTTCACTATTTTACTATATATATAAATATATATATAATTTTAAAATAATATTATGCTAAATAGTAATATGTCTAATAATCTTTAGCATCAATACTTCAACATAACTGATGACAATGTATAATGATAAATAAATAGTGATCGAAATGCTTACCAAAATGAGAAGCCCGATAATAATATTAGTTAGTTGCAACAAACAGAAAGAACTAAGAGTGAAACTGCAGACAAAAGTTAGTCAGCATTGGTAAAATACATCATCCGACCTTAATGGCGTGTTAATAGAGAACAAAACTACAAAAAAAATTAAGTAAAAAAAATAGTAGAATGATCAAATGTAAGATAATGCATTACCTTTTGGTATATATGTTCTTTCAAGTTCATAAAGCGATAAATCACAACATCATTGATAATTTTCATCAATTCTTATTTCTTCACATAGCAAATAAGTATATTAATCATGAAATCATTATCAATTAATTGAAAAGGTCAATTAGATATTTGTATGTTTAATAGTTCAAGAATAATATAAGAGAAAAATGCGTCCAGTTGCTTACTTACTTGACATTATGGTCAAATACTATAATTTTGCCTCTGATTTGCAAACGCTAGGCCGACATTTTAAAAATTAAAATTAAAACGCTAAGTCTTAACCCTATAATTCGACAAAAATCAATCAATAATGGTCACATTGAAACCCTAACTCACAAATTTAGCCCCTATTCTTGAAACAAATTAGAAGAATTGAGAGAAATTTAGAGCAAAATACATACTAATCGGGTGGACCTAAGTTTCCTTGAGCTGACGAGGGCGCGAGGCAACAGGGACCAGGCGGCACCATGGTGAGATGGTAGGTGAGGTGCCTGGTGGTGTCGATTTCTCCCGTTCATTGATAACTGGTCGTTGCCTGCCTAGGTGCGGCTGTGCAATGGACGTGGTGCACATCTCGTGGTCGACTATGTGAGACGAACAGACATCGAGGGATGTTGCAAGGTGAAATGCTTCGGGATCGATCGCATGGATGTTGTAGCCTGTTGCGCTCCTCCCTGTTGGTTGGCCCAAGGGCTAGCTCAGCCTATTGTAGTTGTCTCATAGGCTGAGGGAAGCAGAGGCTCCTTGTGGACTGCTGCTAGCTACTGAAAATTTGGGCCACTAGTACTCTCTTCGTTGGGCTTCAAGAAAAGAATCGAATGTACTGAGTTTAGGCTAGAGGGTTCTCACATGGACTAGAGGTGCTGATCGCTGCTAAAATGTTTTGGACCCGTTGTCCTATAACACTAGGCCCAATAACTTGGTTCTACCCCTACATCGGAGCACTTCGTAGTGCAAATGTGCATTACATACCTAGTTAAGATGGGATATGATTGCATCGTGGTGTCTAAGGATGTGATCTAATAGATTGTTGTATCGAGTAGTTAGATCATAGTCTATTACCATAAAAATGGTTGCATGTGCAGCAGCACCAACTATTAGAAATTGTCAGACCCAGATTTTGCAATCCGGAATCTACTGTGTTTAACTGCACTATTTCCTGGATCAGTAGATAGTGCACACAGTTACAGTTCTGATTATCAAAGTACATATCATGCGGAAACGTAAATATAATAGCAAACTTACACATGGGCCGATGAGGCCGAAATCAATAAATTGCAGCAGCGGAAGAACGAAGCACACAGGTGGGACCTTCAGGACATGCCCACAGGCAGCCAACTGGAGGTTCGCGACCTAGTTCTTGACATCTTCATCCTCTTCGCCATCGTGATCCAAAAGTATTATTGAAGCGTAGTGATCCGATTCCTGCTTCTGAATTTGCCGCAAAAGCGAGCGTGAGCACTCCGACCCCGTGCTCCGCGAGCCAATACACAGAATGCAAATAAATAGTATGCATGGCTTAACAAAGGAGAGGCTCGGGTTATTTTGTTTTGCAAGGAGTGCTTTTGAATTCAATTAATTAAAAAGCCCTATGACTTAGCAATTTTGGAACAAATCATAATGTGCAAGGAAATGCAGTGTTAATATCGATTCAGATTCCATCCACCGTTACATGGCATCTGCACCATATAGCAATTTCTTCAGCGTTATAGCCGCTTAACTTACCACTGGGACGACACCCAGGACAATTCCAAACCAGGGCAGTCCTTCGCCCTTCAAGTTTCCATTCACCCAAGTTCCAATATTTTGTAAACAGAACTATATCCAGTTAAGTTCCCATGTCCGCCCTTGACCGTGGGCACGGCTATTCGAATAGTTTTGACTCTGCAGAGTTTGTACAGTTTCACCACAAGAGACAATCAACTCATTGCCCCACACGATTCCTTAGTCGTGTGGTTGAGCAGACCATCACAGTGACTTTTCAAAGTACCTCGCCCCTTCCATCATTTCACCCTATGGGTCGTTCCCACTTGCGGTGGGTCCCATACGTTGTGCGGGATGCCCTCCTTCTAAACGTCTAGCAGCTGGCTCCCCACCCCTGCTAGCCCGCCACAGCAGAACTTCACCCTACCCGGGTGTCCCATTCAAGCCGTCACACAGACTGTCGCTTGCACTATCCCACACCTCCTCCTGGAAGGATGACTTTCAGGGTCCGGTAATTCTACTAAGCCAAGTTGTAATTTACAGACTTGTGGTTGTACTGTTTTACACGGGTTGACATGACAAGATTCAGTCCTTAGTAGTATCTGGGCGGTCTACCACTAACCACTTTGTGCTTCCACTGCACCACACTCTCACACCATCGAACCAATCCGCCTAGATATTAAAGCATGTTGGGGTTTTTGGAAACATAAAATAATCATATCCAACATTTATCAGTCATTACCACCATGACTGCCCAACCAATTTTTCTCAGGATTAAAAGTGATGCTTGGGCGCTCTCGCGCCCATGATTACCTAAACAATACTAAGCACGTCATATAAATTACGGACTTATTTTCGAAATGTTACTACTATAATTTTGCTAGGGCGACAAGGTTCTCATTTTCAAATATTCCATCGGAGGGGTAATATTATTCAAGGTAAACAATGGCATATAACTAGCATATTAAACTTAGCATGTATTTTTTTATAAAAATAACAGCATGCAATTTGTTAATTTAAAACAAGGTAATTTGCAGACATGTAGGTTCAACATGATCAAAGTATTGACTCGCCTTGGGCACAGTGGTCGGGATCCGGATTCTCTGGTGCTTCTAGGGCTTAACCTTCGATTCGCTCTTGATCACGCCTGATCCGTGGAATCTTCGAACTTCAGTTTCTAATTACGCGACAAACGACTGAATCCAAAAAGAAAGCAAATAACTCAAAAGATCCAAATAACTCCAAGTAAATTCAACTTTTGTATTATTATGAGTTATTGGGTGATTTGGGTAATTTGAGGCAAGGCTGGTGGCAGAGAATGATGTCTTGACCTTTTATTAATAGTTTCTTTCATTATTTTTATATTTATCAAGGAAGTTCCATGGGTTAGGATGGACCCAGGAGTAGGTATCATTTTGTCGAGCGTTACTTTTCAGGGCACTTTGGCTTACCGAATTAATTTTAGAGTCTAGGTTTATATCATCTTATGGAGTGACCTTTTTATGTAGCCTCGGTTTTCACTAAACCTAGTTCAACTTGAATTAGAATTTAGCTGTATGGGCCATACATTGTCATTTCGTGCTCATCACTTAAGGATTCATAATTAGCAGTATTTTTATGATAATGTCTACTTGCATGCATTTTTAATAGAGCCTACCATAAACGCAAGAATTATACTATTACATTCACTAGTAGGCTTGCATACATGCCATTCACATATCTCTAGCACTTTTATGTAGGTATATCTATATATATATATGTGTGTGTGTGTATGTGTATACATATTTTCATAGAAAGTCTCTATATTCTAATTGTTATTAGCTTTAATTAAAATTTATTTATCTGACAAAGTCATAGTCCAATGTTTGGTAATTAGCAAAACCTACCACTAGAGTTCATTTAATGGTAACTTTTTTTTTAATGTTAGACATAAATCTAAATTTTGATTATGGGTAAACTCTTATTAAATTTGAATAAAAAGAGAATATCAAATCAACAAAATATCACCAGAAATTCGAATGAACTCTAATAATTATGATTTCAGTTCTATTGGATAGATCTTGAATTTAGATGAATTTAGAAATTTGTCTCATTCAATTTGGAGTTAAGATGAAATAGTTATGATTATTTGAAGTTCTCGGGTTGAATTAATCCCATAAAATATAAAATTTCTGACAGGTGGGACCCACTGGTTATTTTAATATTTTTATCTTTGTATTTTGTTTAATCCCGAGTCTCTGACCAGTGGGGTCCACATATCGGCGTGCGCTAGACACTGACGGGTGGGGTCCGGTTGTCAGTGGGCCTGCGATCACGCAGCGGCTGACGAGCGGGGCCCACCTGTCAGCGGGAAAAAATTAAAAGAACGCTCGACCGCTACGCGCGGAGCCGAGGGCTCGAACGCGCGCCGCGGGAGCGGAGGGGGAAAGAGACGATCGCTGAAAGCCACTCGGTTCGCCCGAGCGATGCTTACCCTATAGGGGTAAGTAATCTCCTTGAAGTAGCTCCGGGAGGGTTCCAGGCAGAGGAAGAAGAGGACGGCGGCGCCGGCGGCGAGTGGTGGCCGGAGAGGTCCGGGGGCTGTGTGATACGTAATCTCCGCGTGAGGGTGAGTCTTCTGGTGCAGGCGGCCGGGGGCGACGGTGACCGGAGAGGGCTGGCGGCGAGCGACGGCGGCGGCTCGGGCGGGTGCTCCGGTGTCGGCGAGGTGGAGACCACGGGAGGCGCGGGGAAGACCGGGGATGGCTTCGCCTTGCTTCCCCGATGCTCTGGGAGCTGGGATGTGCCCGGAGGCGGCCGGAATCGGCGGGGAGGGCTGCGCCGGAGCTCGGGAAGAAGAAGAGGACCGACGGCGATTAGGGGGCTCTCGGCTCAATTACGGCCAGGGGAGGGGAGGAGAAAGTAACGCGATGCGTTTGCAACTCACGAGCGCGGCTTTTATAGCCGGGAGAGGGGCGTGGCGAAGGCGGTACCTGGCGCTCCGCCCTGTTTGCGCCGGCGGGGGAGATGAACCAAATCCCGCCGAGATTCTGTAGGAGAGAGGTGGCGGGAGAGGTGAGTCCCCCCTCCTGTAGCTGGTTTTTAAATTGCCCGCGAGGTGAGAGAGGGAGCGCAGAGGATTTGCTGCGGCGGAGGAGCAACGCGAGCGAGAGGGGCAGTGCTGGCGCGTGGAGAAGAAGACGCGGGCTGGGCCACCAGCCAGAGAAAGGGGCGCGGGGCGAGGCGGGCCACCGGTCGGGGAAAGAGCGACTGACGCGTGGGGGCGGGTGGCAGCGAGACGCGAGGCGCGGGGGAAGCGGGTCCACCGGCCAGCGGAAGCGGGCGCGAGGGAGCGCGGGCTGCGGGCGCGTGCGCTGGCGCGCTGGGCCGCGCGTGCGGAGAGAGAGAGAGGCTGGGCCGGGGTGACGGCTGGCCCGGCTTTCCTTTTTCTTTTCTCAATTCTTTTATTTCCATTTTCTGCATTTTTATTTACATATATCCATATATACTTATACATATAATTTTATTTGCTCTCTTAATTTCTGTAGAGACCACTTTCTTGTTATGCATATTTGTATGCCAAAATATACATATACACATATATTTATATTTGTTAATATTTTTATTTTGTATACTCCTTTACTATTTATTCCATTATTTTTAGATGTGAGATTTCATGGCTAAACTAAATATTCTCCCTTACCTTTATGAATCATCTTTTCAGATTCTTTATTTGATGCTCATGTTTTATTATTTTATGTGTGGATTTCTTACCTCTTTTTACTTTTGAAATTCCTTTAAATTTACAAAAAGCCAATAAACTCCAAATCCAAATGTAAAGAAAATAAAATAATCCAAAAGATCCACAATTTATTATTTATATTTTTCAGGATGTTACAAATCTACCCCCCTTAAACAGAATCTCGACCCCGAGATTCCTGTAGAGCAGAAAGAATAGAGATGGGTTATGTTGGCTAGCAATGGGCTTCAGGGTGTTGCTCGACATATAGTTCCTTATCTTTACGGAGAGATTAAAATCTGCAAAACAAGGGTTAGCACTTGGAGAAGTCCAAAGAGGAGAAAGAAACCTTGTTCTTCTGAATAGGTCGTAGACTTCCTAATACTTGCTCTTGGTGCGGTTGTCCTTACGTTATTGTAGAACAGGGTAGTTGCATTGCCTCTTGGACATATGGTCGTAGGATTCCATATTGATAGGTGGGTAGCAATTGTCTGTGCCCTAGGAAATAGACGGCCTTAGGAATACAGAGGTGACAAAGGGGCCTATCTAGGTGGTGGTCTTTCACTTCTATTGGGATCCCGCTCTTAATCTTTAGATTTGCCAAGCATGACCATTTTAGCTAATGGTACGTTTTGTAGTCTTCATTACTAGAAGATTTCTGGCCTTGCGAATCCCTTTGTACTAGTCTGACCAGCTCTAAGTCTAGGTTGTTGCAACTCCAACTATACGTCTTAGCAGTTCTTCGGCATTTCTATCTCATAGTGCTACCCCCCTTAAAATAAATGCCACTAATCATTATTCGTCTCTCCTAGCTCAATGTATGATGGGTCCTGTGGCGAGTTGGGGACTCATCCGTGGTTCTTTGGTTGCTTGATCAGCAATAGGTTTCGGGAGCATTCTTCGGGTTAGCGGTCTTGTCTTCCACAAAGAAAACATATGGCCTTGCTCACAGGATATTCGCCAGGGTGATGGTCGTCTTCGTAGTTGGGAATAGTCTACGGAGCATTGGTAGGTGCAAGGTCTTTTCTCTTCATATCGTTGACACATTCCTTGTCAATCTGTGTAGTCGGCGGCGATTTGATCTATGGGACCTCCGAGCGGGTGAGGAGAGAGTGTCAGCAAGACGGAGTCTCAAGTCTTGGTCTTTGGTGATCCATCACTTTGCTTCAGTGGTACTGAGGGGCTTTTCAATAGAAAGGTGAGAGGGAACAGCATGGGATACGAGTAGAATCATGGGGGATAAGGTAATCCCTACCCATTCTAACTTTAAAGGAGTATACCCCGGGAAGCTGGGGTGGCACACAAATCTTGCAAACCCTTTAAAACAATCTTTTCCTGTGACTGCAAAATATAACGCCCGAGGGCAAGAAGGCAGTGCACAGGGCCAAAGTGAAAGCTCGTGACAAGACAACGTCTATTCGGGGAAACACACATATGGGGGCACAGGGTTTATCTGCATAGTCCGTTTAGAACGAGACTACCTTATCTTCATGACCATCTTCCACGTTCTTAACCTTAAATTTCAGAGTAGGGTATGAGAAGGCAAACAAAATTTTTCTTTTGAAATTAATAAAACGAAGAGGAAGTATTTGGAGGTGGCTTGCTTGATATCAGTGCTCATTCTTGTATTATCATCTTCTTTTTTTTTAAAACTTTGTGGATGTCCAAATTGATGTTCCAATATCTTCTTGTCATTTTCTCCACACTTCCTTTTGATTTTTTTTCTTTTTTTTCATCCTACCATTCCATTACAGAATTTATTTTTTTTTGAAGATTAAGAAAGAGCCGAAATAGCTTGAAATAAATATTGCGATAGTGCACTGGAGGATGCAAGAAACTTGCCACTCCTACATAAGCAACAACAAAAACTTTGTAAGAACAGCAGAGAATAATATCTCCGACCGCCATGTGGAGATATAAAGCAGTAACACCTCGTCAGACTGTGAGAATTAAAAAATTTCACTGCTTAAGAACAAAAATGTCATGTAAAACTTTTGTTATAAAATGCACGATAAAAGTAGATAATCAAAAGAACATGAGTCATGAAATTTACGTGAAAAACCCTTTTGGGAAAACAACGAACGCATAAAGGCTATATCACTATATGAGAAGACGTTTATAGTGAGACTATATGAGAAGACATTTACAGTGAGACTTTTGCTCTTCTCTATGGTCTACAGGGTATATTTATATTGTTTACAAAGGGATTTTAGGTAGGAGCAGAACTTCATGTTAGAAACAGAAACAAACTGAATAGGATTCAGATCAGAAACTCAACAATCTTCACCTTGAGTTGAATTCCCGCCTGTAGACTAAACAAATCAAATCTCCTCAAATCATAATCCACCATCAATGATCCTTGTATGTTAAAAATTCATAGGACTAATCAACGAGTAAAACTAGATCAGTCTTCTCCATATGTTTCTCCTGTGGTGCTAGATAACTATAGTGAAAAACTCATCTCATGGACCTTTTATATGCTCCACTTGGAACATATAACTCATCAAACAATGACAATTGAAGAGCAACTTGCACGTGTGATTATCATGTACATCAAACTGTTAACTGTAAAAGTATTTGAATTCCATAACATAGTTAAAAATTGTTCATGTAGAAGAACATCCGGATGAAAGAAACTCATCAATGGATCAAGAACAACATCTTCAATAGACCCCCTCATATTGAACTGTGATAACTAGAACGTATTGCACCTGAAATACCAAATGTTATCGTATCCATGCAAATAATTAATTCCTTCTTTCACTTTAAATCTTCATCTCGAACTCATATTGGAGTATAACCTTCACTAGTGAATAAAAAATTTTAGAGAATATTATGTTAGTTGCCATCAGGGTGTTATCAAATAGTGAATCAATTGTCCCCTCTACTGATATTGATTTTTTTAAAGTCTCTTCAATCAAGTGTAGCCTAAATTAACCCATTATGTTGAAAGTCTGCAACTCTATCTTAGACTATATGCATGGATCTTGCCACAGTAGCCCGTAGTAGATGATGGATTGTCGAAGAAATCATCAATAATTAATCCCGCACGGATGCCGCCAATAATAGACACAATAGCCTGAATTGTAATGAAATCCGCCTCCACCAACAAACATGTAGAGTTGGCGACATAACTTCTTGATGGAAGATGATGATCGACTGAGATAGAAGATCATTAATGGCGATGGTGTAGTATGATGCCATGGCATGGCACCGGATAGGGGTGCAAATTGGTCAGGTTTTTTTTTGACCGATCCGGTACCGAATCTGGTAAATTGGTTAGATATTTGGTCGGATTCAGTTTGGTAACCAGATATTTGTAGACGGATTTGGTAGTGAATTCGAGATAGCTTCTATCCGACTGAATAGCTTCGGTATTCGGTAAATCGGGTTTTACCCGAGCGGATATTCGGTAGTACTGCTCGGACTCCCTCCACAGAAGCACCGCACACTCCCTCAACCCCAAATCCTCAATCCCTCCTCAGACCCTCAACCTCACCAGCTTAGTCCACACCACTGCAACTCTAGCCACTACCGCAACCTTACCAGCTCTCCCGTCGGCGAGCCCTGCGCCCCTACGACCATTCCCCAACTCACCCGGTATCCCAGGTCCCCATTCCTGCACATTGCAGCCTTTCTTTCCTAGCCACCACGCGTCCATGGTCCATCCTCACCTCCTCAGTTCTTCACCAGTTAGACTCAGGTAGAGGTAGTCACCAGTCCCCTTCCTCTTCCCCACCATTGCAGCGCGGATCTTCTTCTCTTTGTCTCCCCCTTCCACACCACCACCGGTGTGTTATTCTTGATCTGTTTATCCATGTTGGATTGTTCTTATTGCTTCTATTGATGTGATTTTGGTGCAAATATGAAGGTTTCATTCAGTTGAGTGGGGTTTTGTCCATCTAGTGCGAACATTTTGGGTTTTGTTGGGGTTCTTGTGTGTGATTATGCTCCATTTCATACAGATTTTTCTGTGTTCTTTCATTTCTTGTTTGGAATTTGTTGGTAATGTCTATTTTTATGGTGTGAAATGGAACAAAGGAGATGAAAGCAGAGTGGTTGATTACTACAAAGGCGACACAGATGAAGAAGAGGGAATTGCAAGGAAAAACAGGCATGGGCTTACTACAAAGGCCATGGATGATGAGGACGAGGAAGGTGGAAATGATAGAGACTTTGATTTGGATGATGAAATTGAGAGAGGTATGCTGGTCAAATACTACTTGTTTTTGTTAGTATTTGGAGATTACAAGATTTTGCTCATCTTTACGTAGTAAGCATATGCTTATTATTGTTATTCCAAAGAATTATTCATAATTACACACCTGAAAGGAAATACAAGGACAATCTTTCTTGTGTATCAGTGCATGTTTTTCTGCCTTCAATAGGCCTCTTAGCTCAATTTTGCTCTTTATCAGGTGACGATTGTGAGCATGAAGAGATCTTCACTGATGATGATGAGGCTTTGGATATTGACCCAGAGGAAAGAGCTGATTTAGCTGATCCTAAAATCCCTACTCCACCAGAAATTAAGCAAGTAGACAGTGATGTAATGATCACCACTTCTCTTAAAACTTGCATGTAATGTTCGTGTCCAGATTTAATCCTGGAGTAAGAACTCGAGAGGTAGGATGCTTCGGCTTTGTGCTGCATTTTGTTATGAACTGCTTCATTTTTAGCACCTTTAAGGCTTTCATACTTCTTCATACTATTGATTACCTTATTTCAATCAATGTATATTATAACCTACCAATGCATGTGCAGAATTTTGATGTCTTGCTATTTTGTTCATCTAATGCTATTTCTAGATGCAAGAAAACAATGTTGTGCTTTATCCGGATAAGAGGATAGGGCATTTACCTTGTTAGTGTATCCTTTTATTTTCCCAGGAAGGAAATTTTGTACTTTGAAATATTGGGATGTTAATTTACCTTTCTTCTCAAGGATTGATGTTGATAAACAGCCACTGGCTAAATGGCATTGACTACATGGGAATGAAATACCAATGTAACTTTAGTAGGTAGTTCCATGGCATTAAGCTCAATCAGTTTGTTACTCTTTTGTCATCTGATTCTGGAACTACAATTTGGTCCAATGTACTTATGTGACTGCAGGTTGTTAATTAATCATAGAATTTCCCTTTTTTTCTTTCCCAAGTGTCAAATTCCTTGTTATCTTATTTAGTAGCAAACTTGTAATCACTTCTAAATGATGGCAAGTTACCAGCAATGTCCATGGCATTGACTGCAATCAACATGTTACTCTTTTGTCCATTTGATATGGGAACTGCAACTTGGTCCATTGTACTTATGTAGCTGTAGGCTATTAATCAATCATTGAATTTCCCTTTTAGCTTTCCCAAGTGTCTAATTCCTTGTTGCCACATTCAGTTGTAATTACTCTCTAAATGCTTGGTGTCGCTGGCCGCTGCCGTGTATTATCAGTTTCTCACAAAATATTTCTTTTTGTATGTCTGTGTTATCCACCTGTATTATCCAGTTTCGATCCAAAACCATTATGTATCCGTCTCGATGGTACCGTATTCGAAACTCCGAATACTCCAAATTCGTATTCGTATTCGGTCTTACCGTGTCTGACTCCAAATCCGGAAAACAAATGTGGGTTAGGATACGGTTTAAGCAATATCTGTCCGAATTTGACCCTATTGCACCCCTAGCACCAGGCAGCGCAGGTAATGGTGATGACGAACCAAGCACTAGAACAGTTGCCTAGGTAGAGCGTGGCTCAATGCTTAGTATGGAGTCGAGTCGTGGAACAGATTCAAGGTGAGTCAAATCACCAAGTTGAGACCACTTAAATCTCCTGGTATGATTCCTTGGTACACTTTTATGTACACGAAGTAATGAAATTAAAGGCTTCATGGTAGACATTTCGTGTGCACTTAGCAAATCTTGCAATCGAAATCTCCTGGTATACTTTTCATGTGCACTTTCCGCCGGGGAAACAAAACCTTGCTGATAGCTTCTTGGTTTTGTTGCTACGGCTATTGCTCTGTTTTTTCTTTTCTATTGCGACGTGATGCTTCGGGATTTGCACTCTGCTTCTCGTCCTTGGGTTTCGTTGAAGTTGACTGAAGGACCTACCGATGTGCCTCCTGATTTTTCTTTCTTTCTCCGCAGAAATGAGACGTCTACTGCTCCTCATTACACTAGGACCGAGGCTGCTTGCCAATCACTTCTATCAGGTTTTGTCGATTTGCCTCGGACCTCGGAGATTGTCGAGTGGCTTTTATCTCATCGACTTGGTGTCTACTCCTCAAAAACGGAATCGGACGCCTTCGATGGGAAAAAAACTAATTTGATGGATTTTTTATTGAATCTTCTGCGTTCTGTTACCAAGGTTGTCAGGATCGTGACACAGGTCATGGGATCGAATCATACAATCCCGTAGAGCCGACATGATACGGATCGGTGAATGAATCGAAATTTCATAGAATCGTGATCCTGAAAGTAGGATCACATGGAATCGGGTATGGTCATTAGGATCATGCTAAGGATCGAGTAGGATATGATTATGACAACAAACTATATTAGCATATACAATTTGATATTGCCTATTGATAATTTAAGTTGAACTAGTTTAATTTATTTTGTTTTTACTGTTTACATGTTGTTCTAAGGTAAAAAAAGTATTATCTTTGACATATTGAACTTTTAGATTATTAGTTTATTAAAAATAATTAAATAAGTTTCAGAAATCAATCTTAATTCAACATAACATGATTAAGTGCACTCAAATTACAAAATTAAATTAAAAAATTCAAAAATTCTACTATGGACTTGCATATTTAGAAATATAATTCAATTTTTATATAAAATGTATACATTTTGAAAAATCTGATAGAATTGTGATTCTACGATCCGATCCAGGTAGACAAAAAATGATCATAACTGGGATCGTGACAATCTTATCTGATACTACTTGTTATAAAGCGCACGACAAAAATATATGATCAAAAGAATGAAAGACATGAATTTTACGTGAAAATCCTTTCAGGAAAAACCACGGACGCATGAAGGCTATATCACTGTATGAGAAGATATTTACAATAAGGCTCTTGCTATTCTCTATGATCTACGGAGGTATATTTATAGTTTTTACAAAGAGACTTCAAGTAGGAGTTGATCTCCATGTTAGAAACGGAAATAAACTGAATAAGTTTTGAATCAGAAACTCTAACAACTTTTTATAATTAGCTGCACGGTACTGTTAGAGGTTCTGTTTCGAACATATGATTTTTGTAGGAATTTCATAGAAAACCTCACATCCAAAAAGTAGAGTTCCTTACGAAATTTCGGGGGTCTGATGGATAATCGTATGTGAGAAGAACACACAATGATACAAATACAACTACACCACATTTCTGCAGTGAAAGTTAGTTTCCATGCATCTATTTCCAAAGAATAGGAACGAAATTAGTTTCACGGTGGATCACTTGAGTCGGGAGAGCAGAGAAAGGATTGTGCAATAGATGCTGTCGCGGTCCAGCACTGAACACCTGCCACCAACCACGATTACACGAGCAAACGGGTAAGGAAGGAGGCCCCGACCAACAACCCTCACCCTCCGTCCGAACAATTAACGCCACTAGTTGGGGCCCCAGGAACCTGAATTATTGATGCCGTCTTTTGTGCCCAAGCCCCTGAGGTATCACCAAAATTGTCTGCAATTTCTTTCCCAGTCAATAGTAGTAATTAGTTCTCTCTTTTCTAGGGATGCAATACAACTATGCAAGCGTTGTTCTTTGACTTTCTGATTGGTTAAGTACAAGCTAGCTAGTTGCCAGTCCTTCCCAAGCAAAAAGGTCATTTTTGAGCCAAAGCTACTTGTGACGTGTGAGTTTGGCAATGGGTTCGTTTTGTCATGGGAGAAATTTTTGCTCTCAATGCTCTAGTCCCCGGTACATTGTCCTTATCGTGATCACTTAAATAGGATGACAGGGTCATCTACTCACCTGCGCCATCCTAACAAGAAAAACAAAGTAATGGTTTGTGGCCGGGCATCATATATATACATATACGTACATTAGAGTGATTAGACAGTGCTGTTAAACTAAACACGATAATTTTAACCACAATGTAAGAATGGGATGGGATGAGCTGGAAAGAAGTAATTCCGGATTGGTCGTGGTGCTGCGGCCGGACAGCGGTATAGCCATCGGCTAGCTAGCAGCGGTGGCGGCGGCGGCGGCGGTGGTCGGCCGACGAGGGGAGCGAAGGTGAGGAGGGGCCAAACGACGTGAAAGGTGTGGCTTTAATCATCGGATCGGCGTTGGCTTGATCCAACAGTGGCTTGATTACACTGTTAGGTATCCCGTCCTCGCGTAGTGTGTCACCGTCACCAACCAAGAGAACGACGGGAACAAAGGAGGATAAGGAGAGGGGCACAGAGACGAGACATTATAGGAGACGATGATGTGGCTGGCGTGGTCAGTGGCGTAGAGGCTCGACCACCGGCAGCGCACTAGCAGAGATGGAGCCCAGGCCGCAAATCCCTTCGCCGCGTTCCCATTCGGCCATTCCGCCCCGTGACTCAGCTCACTCTGACCGGTCCCGGCACGCGACTTACCGGCCTCCTCGGCTCCACTCCACTGCACGGCTAAGGGACTTTCCGTCAGCGCTGAAGTAAGCGAGGACCTCGACTCGGCCTAGTCTATGCCACATGGGCCCCCACCTACCGACTTCTGCAAGCTGGTCCGTTAACAATAAATCTACCAAGAAAGCTAGCAGTCAATCGTCTTGTCCTCAACCACAAACTCACAAAAGTTGGGTGTAACGAATTATTGTCATGTGGAGCTAGTTTTAATTTTATAAAATTTGTATTTTATCATGTTTGTTAGCAGTCAAGCCGGTCAGACCGATGACTAATTGTCGGTCAGACCGCCAGAGGGTTGTCTGTCAGACCACGATGAGCGGTATGATTGGACTTTTAATGTCAATTGCAATTTTTAGAACATGTGTTTTGTGTTGGGTGTGACCGGTTTGACCAGCCTCTAGTTAGCGGTCAGATCGGCTTTGAATTTTGGTTTTGAAAAATTGGTTTTTGGATGAATTGAATTTTGTTTGGTCAAGTGTATTTATATTACATGAAGCATGTTTTAACTAATGCGGGGTCAAGTTGTGAAGAATTTATGCCTGAAAATGATTTCTTTATCTTCGAATACGCAGGAAGTTTGGAGTTAACTATAGTCAACGGCGAGGATCGGGGTTACGCTTATAGAGGAGATGGGGCCCAGAATGGTTAAGAATGCTGGGCGAGATGATTGAGCATAAGTATAGCATGAGGAAGCAGTGGCGGAGCCACACTAATGCATGGGGGTGCAATTGCACCCCTAATTTTTTTGGGGTAAAAATCCGATATATACCCTCTTAATACATAAAGTATATACTACACGTACTAACATACTCTTGCAGCCCATTAGGCCCAATAGACAACAAGTCAAGCCTATTAGCTCAAGCGCCCATGCCATCCTCACTTCCTCAATTGATTGGCCACCCCCACTGGAGATTCCCCAATCTGCCAAATCCTTTAGGCTTTTACCTTAGTGCAGCAGCCAAGCTCAAGCACGCGGCTCTGCTCACGCGCAGCTCATCGCCACCACTGCGCTCCTCGGAGGCTAGATCCCTCGCCGCTACCGGCGACCACCAGGCACCAGAAAGAAAAAGGTAAACGAAATAAGTCATCGAGTCAAGTTTCGATCATGTGCTTCCCAATCTGTGGATATATTCTGATTTTCTCATCCTCATTGTTCTAGTTTAACTGTGAAACAGCGGTAGATCCATGTCAGCGTTAGAGTTGAAGCTGGCGTAGCTGCAGTCCAAGGCATGTGAGGCGACAAGATTGGCGGCCAAGCACGGGTGCGCGTATCATAACACACTCATAGAGAGAAACAAGTAGTATGTCGTCGACCCACCCACCATTGGGAAATGCCAAGAGCTCTCTAAGTAGCTCTTCTACACCCGCCTCGCTAGGTCCCCTATGCTCTTAACTTATTGTGTCATATTTTATACCCCAACTCTTCTATGTACCTGAGTCCTTAATGTCCATTAGCTTCTTGAATCTTGCATGCTAGTATATCATTTCCTGATGTTCATGTACCATTAGCTGTCGATTCGGTGGTAATAATAATGCTGCTAAATCCTTGTGAATTGTCCAAATTAAGATATGATTAGAATGTTATGGGGCTACAGGATATGCATTTAGAGAGTTCTGTAATGTTAATTTGAGCCTCGGTATACCAATTTGTGAGCTTGTGAGGCACAGGGTGGTCTATTAGAGGTTTTTCTTATTACAGGTTTTAGTGATTAGAAGAGGATGCAAAAGGCTCCAATGGGATGGTTTTTAAGATAGTCATACATTGCAGTATATAGATTGGTCTGGGACATCAGAAACTAAATTGCTCCTTTTTTATCTTTGGGTTTAAAAGGATGATCTCAGGAATCAAAACCCAAAAGGGAGTTGCAGGAGTTATGATCAATCTTAACAAGCTAAGAAATAACATGGATAAATAATACTTAAATGATTGCTTAGTTGCATACATTAAACTTTCATACTATGTTATTTGAATTTGTATTAGAATGGATGTATCTTAAGTTCGCACCCCCATCGTCAAAATTCTAGCTCCACCACTGCGAGGAAGGCGGGAAATATTTGAAGGGAAGATTCAAGCGACGGACCAAGTGGCTTGGTGAAGCATCTAGGCCCCTAAAAATTATTTTAGTAAATAATGATGATAATGATTAAAGGGACTAACTTGTTTATTAGGATGATTGAAAGGTTTAGTCCTGATTTTTGACAACATCATGAAAAAGGCATGCAAAAAGTGATCAAAGATTGATATGGATTAAGACATGGCTCAAGACAAAGGTATATTATAATCTAAAGACCTCTTTATAGTTTTTACCGGTCTCGATATTTGGTTGAAAAGATCGAATTTGTAGAATAGATGTCGTACTGTAAAGATGGATCATAAATGGTAGTTTGAAGTTAATCTTGTGCCACTTTGATCAATTATGGTTCATGCATGCATTTAGAACTTCATTTGGTACCCTCTCTGAATGTTTCCTTGAAAATCGGTATGACCATAGGCTTTTGAATGGTAGTACCATTGCATCAGTACTACTTGCCATTATATGCCAGTAGTTTTTTTCCCAGATAGGTGTTTTATTAGTCTCTCCTTGAATCAGTACTACCGCTTATGTAGAATAATAGTACTGCGGTCGGTATGACCGCATGGTGATAGCAGTACAACCGAATTGCGGTATGATCAGTCTTTAGTTGGTGGTAACTAATTTCCAGAGAGGTATATTTTGGAGCACTTTCTCTCCTCTGAAAATCGGTACTACTGCAGCTGACACACGGTATTACCGCATGTTCGGTACTACTGGCCCTTGTGAGTGCAGTATTACCGATATTTGAAGTAATAGCTAGTTTGTGTATATTTAATTAACATCAAATATTCGTTGAATAGTAGGTATGGTAGTACCAGCCACTACATGGTGGTAACACCATATTTTCTGAATTTTAGGGATTTCAACTCCAATGGTCATATTGGTGCGTACAAGCTATAAATATCTCCACACTAGTAGCGAGGGACTCTTCTTGGACCTCATTGAATACACTTGAGCTCTTATTATACTCTCTTCTACTCATTTACTCCATTTTCATATATTGAGATTGTTGAGAGCATTCAGGTGCATTGCATCATTAGTCAATCCTTGTGGCACTTGAAAAACTTTCAAGTAAGCTTTTTGACTTGTTACTCTTGGTGGTTACCAACATCTAGATGGCTTGGAAGAGGTTGTGCAGTGATATCTTCAAAGAAGATTGTGAATAGACCTGGCACGGTTGTGAGTGGTGTGATACTCGTCATCTTCGGTGTGGAGGAAGTGCAACTTTAGTGAACTTGAGGTGGTTAGGCTTAATTTATGGAGTTAGTCCAATCCGTTTGGACTTATCTCAATGTGGATTAGGAAAAATCGGCAAGTCTTCGAGACCACGGGAACACATCGCTTGTCTCCAGTGTGGTTTATCTTTGTCTTTACTTTTCACATTTACATTTTTAGCAAATTAATTGAATTGTGTAGTTAGAATTGTATCTAGTATTGACATAACTTTGCAGTGCCTTAATGAAACCTAGAGAATTTAGGCCTTGTTTGTGCAAAATAATTTTAATTTAGTTTATATTTGCTAAACTTATAATTTCGCCAAAAGAATTTAAAAACATCCTACTCACCCCTCTAGTCGATTATTCTTGATCCTACACTTGGTCGGGCTAAGTGAGGCGTGATTCGGTAAAATTGGAATGGGATAGAATTGCTGATGCGTAGCAAGCCATTGGTACGCTTACACTTGGTGAGTATGGTGATTGCTTACAATGAGATATAAAGACTAAATCATAGCAAGTGCATTTTAGTAATTTACCAAATACCAAAAACTACGTTGAATCAAAATCCTGACGCATATGAAAGTTGTTTAGGTTAAGGAGATGCTTAGAAGAGCAAGTGGATCAAATGCTAAAGACTTAGCAGATCGGGCTCATGTGCTTTAAAAAGTGTGCACGAGTTAAGTGTGTGAGTAAAATCTGTGATGTGTGGAGTTAATGAGTTTCCAAATATGCTAGTGGATAGTATTCATTAGAGTTAGATGTGAGCTAATTGCTCAATCTATTTAACAGGTTGAGATCGAGGCTTGCAAACTAACCATCTAATAATCCATCATTCTAATCTTATGTTCTAAGGTTAAGATTAGAGAAGAGTGAGTATTGTGATGTGTTTTATTGTTCTTTAGGTGAAGTGGCTTGAGTGTTGTGGTGTGTTTTATTGTTCTCTAAGTGGAGTGGCTGTAAATTCTTCATCCTCAAATAGCAATATATTAACTTTATTCATCACTCATGTTGTCTCCTTGTTTTGGTTAATTTGCTCTTACTCTTGTTGATTTTGATCTTTTCTCTCTCTTTGTTTTATCTTGTTGTGTGCCAAGGACGTGTAAATGATGGAGATAACTTATAGATATCAAATCACATCCATCAAGGCACTAGGTCTTCGAGGTTTTCGAAGTTGCCCAATTTTGCTTGATTTTGGTCTAATATTGAAGTTTTTTGTCTTTAGGTTTTTGCTTTGAATCTTTGGAAGATTTTATTTGCTGTGACATTTGCGAATATATTTAGAGCCATATTGGCTATCTTTTACCTACGAGCAAGTTATATCCCAACTTTTTGGTTTTTGCCATGTTTTCATGCAACTTTGCTTATTCTTTAGAAAGGTCATAAAAATGAAAAGGATTTAAGTGATCATTAGATGGAATATGTTCTTGACACTCCAAGCAAAGTGTATGTAAAGTTTCATCTCATTTGACTATGGATTCTGAGAGTTGCATCAAAAGTGATTTGAATTTGAACTGATTTTTGTTCTGAAAATAGGGGAGTGGTTAGACCACTCTTTGGTTCGGTCGTATTGGTGGCCGGTCAAACCACATGTGTGCCTTCGGTCAGACCGCTGTGTTGTTGCCAGTCAGGCTGCACTTCAGTAGCCAATCAGACCGCTTAGGTGTAGAGCCTAAGCTCTTTGGCTTTTGAAGTTGTTGCTTTGTTTTTTTGTTTCAATTCTGATCTTCATAACTCTGTAGCTACTGGAGTGAAGAATTTGAGAATACTTGAGGAAAAATTTGTGAGGCACCATTTACCCCTCTCTGTTGCTATTGTGGTCCTACAGTAACCAAGATAAAAATGCCCGATGGCTGCCGCTGGGCACCAGAAATGCCATTGAGAACAGGTTATAAAAACTAAAATTTCCAGTCACTCAAAACTTCAAGTTTAAGTTAGAAAGTTTTGAATCCGAATTGATGAATAGTGGTTTTAAACGGGAACCAGGCGCGAACCAATTAATTTCAAATTTTACCTTCAAATTTGACAAATTGGAATCATCGGCGAGTAGTCTAAAAAAAATCATCGCGCGAGAAAACCATGTCGTACCAATGATAACGGGTCAGGAACTCGTGCTCATGGGCTGTATATTTTTTGCGAGTCAAGCATGCGGAACATTTAATGTACTTCGCGCGTTGCTCACTTTTGGTGGTGATTATTTGGGCTTATTTTTTTGTGAATTATAGCTGAAAAGCACTGTAGCTGGCTGAAAAAATACTGTAGCTGACAGATACTTATTTAGCATAATTAAATTTAAAAAATTTAAAAATATAAAAAAATATGTTAGCCCATTACATATAATACAAACAAATACGGGAAAAAAAGAACCGGCAAAAAAGCTCAACAAAAAGCCAAAATTTCAGAAAAAGATAAAATTTATGAATAGTAAAAAATAAGCCAGAAGCTAAAAACTGAAGCTCAACCGATCACCCATACTTTTCATGTGGTGGAGTGCGAGTCCTGGGTTCGATCCCCACCCACGCAAGGTTGGAACTGAAAAAACCCTGGTCAATGAAAAAAGCTCATTAAACAGGAATTTGTCCACAAAATATTCGCTACATTTGATGAATTATAGGGTAGTTAGGCCTTACACTATTTTGGTTATCGATGCCTTTTTAATAAATTGGGTACATAAAAATCATATAGAAAAATACTTTTAAAATATTATAATTACAATTAGACTTTATAAAATATATTTCAATATCAATTTACCAAAAAATATATTTTAGTACCGTGTTGATATACAAACTAGACAGCACTCCAAGAGCCCAAGGTTCGAAGTATTAAACCGTCATGAATGTTGACATTCTAGAAGCCGCTGTATTTAAGACGGTTGGTCCTCACTCAGATCCAAGCCCTAACAGACTCACTTTCCTGGTCAGATCCAAGCTCCAACAGTATGAGCTAGTTACTAGCTCTAAGGGCGTCCGCAATGGTAATAGTTAGTACTAGCTATATAGTCAGCTGACGTGGAGGTGAGAGATAAAAGCAAAGACTATTTTATACTGTTGGACCCACATGTTCCTCTCTCATATTTTTGGACTACGTGAAATAGATCAGCTATTTGCTCGTCGCTAGTGACTACTCTCTCTCCTACTTTTTCCTTGCCACATCAGATCTAGCTAACTAAATAGCCAACTGTTGGAGACGCCCTAAGACAACTTCTCCAATAGTACTAACTTTTAGCACATAGCTCATAACATAAATAGCCTCACATGACACTCTCACATAATCTTGGAATGTGTGTATGAGACTAGCTCTTGATCAAGAGATAGCTTTTCTCTCTCTTCTATTAAAATATGAAATAATATGCTTAGAGCTAGCTCATAAGTCACTATTGGAGATGCTCTAGCTAGCAACTAACTATAAGACTTCCACATCATTTATATAGTACACACTAAAGCTAGCATTCTAAAGAACTATATATAAGGATAGCTATTTGATGCTTACATGCACACACAGAATTTATAGAGGCTGCCTCGTTTGGCGTTATAGACTAGTACTTAAGGAAGAGCTGATTCGGTTTTTTTTGCATACTCTCTTTCCTCCACATAGGATATATGCTGATGTGTACATGCATATAGCTAGCTGACTCAGACCATTGGAGATGCTCTAAGATGCTCCAACAAACAGAACCTACTCGTAGCAGAATGCTTACTGAATCATAAATGAGACCACAATGCCACGTCACATTTCTGTTCTGTTTTACTACCATCGAGCCGATCTAAAGATGTACCAGTATTATTTCTAAGCCTTTCAGATCACGCAACTAGGAGCACTCGTTAGATGGTTATGTACCTTTGCATGAGGACCGAGCATATTGTTCGTCCTTCGCGATACGACCTGTCTTTTGAATGACTAATGCTAGACATGCTGATTTGTTTCCGAACAAAATCTGACCTGAGAGTTCTCGAAGAAAAAAAATCTTATGAGAGAACATAAATCAAGGATAAATTTGGTCTTGAGATTTCTGCAGATGATGTGGATCGATTTCAGCCTTCGTTTACAAATATACGTCGTTTTAGATCATGCAATGCAATGAAAGCAGGGAGTAATACGTATATCGACCGGTCCACATCTCCATGTCATTTTGAATTGTTTCACACTTAAAAGCCCTTTTTAGCTTATGATTTATGAGTTCTCTTGAATAAATAAATAGAATAATTTCTTTGTCGTTGTTTCGAAACGTTTTATCAGGACAACCTTTTCAAAATAGTTTATCGGTATTTGATTCATTCATATAAACGCTTATGCTAGAATCAAAAGCTATTAGCCACGAGTCAGCTAAAAAATTCACCCTAAAACTAATAACAATAATGAGAGAATTCATATAAATATTTATGGTAGAATCAAAAGCTATTAGCCGTGAGTTGTAACTAAAAAATGTACCCTAAAACTAATAACAATAATAAGAGAATCACCATCATCACAAATAAACAAATAAATCTGTGGTGTAAGGTGGGCGGGAAAGTACTTTTGTGTGACGCATTTTGTTTCTAGGGGTAACGACTAACGAGTCAAAGACGGGGGGCCCCCAACCAAAACGCACATGCGAGTGGGGGAATCCAAAGGTAAGAAAAAGATAGGGCGTGCCCTCTGATATCGCAAATCTTGTGTGACATTGGTACATGTGGTAGGCAACGATAAGGCCTCGTTTTTTTTTCCCGCTTACATGCTTATAATTTTTATCTGTTTAAGAGAAAGAGTACGAAGATATAAGTAACTTATATATAGTTTAGTTGTTATAGTGTATACTATAATTAATTTATAAATCTTGTTTTAAACAAGATGTTATGTTTGAAAACTAGTTACGGTAAAAAATAATAAAAAATAACTTTTAAAAAGTGAAAACAATCGCCAACGTAATCAACATGTTGGTTTCATCCACGTGGTTTGCATCCATGATACTGGATACCGAGGATTGGCTTGGTATAGCTAGTTTCTTCAACAAATCAGCCTCTGCTTCTATACCGATATGCGACAGCTTAACATTCGTCTTTCATGGGATCCCTGTCAACATTATACCGTTTTCTACAAAATTCCTGCATTAGAGGTTTTAGTGGAATACCCACATAGTTACTGCTAGCTTTAACCGATAAAACGAAGCTAATACATTGCCGGAAGCAACGGTAAGGGGGTAGGAAGAATGAATGGGGGTGGGGCCATCTTGGGTGGCTGCGCATGCTAATGGTCATGCAGCCACTCCGCTGGTGGAATCCACGCTCTCGCAATACGCTCCACGAATATATATCTTGGTCACTTTTGATCCTTTTCAATGGTTTGAAAATCGAACAAAAATTTCCACGGAACAGTCAGAATTTTCCCCTTGCCTTGCCGTCGGTAAAGACGGTTGATATTGACATATTCTCCATGTTGAACATTCAGCAGCAGCAAGTGAGAAGTACCTGCCCAAATCCGGAGTCTGACCATGACCAAATACACTATTGCCATCACATAGGCAAAGGCTGACCTTAGTGGTGATCGGCTCGGCTGAAAAGCTCATGGCTGAAAACACTGTAGCTGGCTGAAAAAAACACTGTAACTGACAGAGGCTTATTTAGCATAATTAAATTTAAAAAAATATAAAAATATAAAAAATATGTTAGCACATTACGTATAATACAAACAAATACGAGAAAAAAAAGAACCGGCAAAAAAGCTCAACAAAAAGTCAAAAGTTCAGAAAAAGACGAAACTTATGAATAGTGAAAAATAAACCAGAAGCCGAAGCCGAGTTGATCTTGCATGTGAAGAGCAAGTAGGCCAGTCACCAGAAACTCCACAGTTGCAAGGAAACAGGAAATATACCAAGAATGTTCAACTAAATAAATTCCTGTAAAAGTTGAGGATAGATGGAATGTACCAAATATTGATGATTATTCTATCTGGTATCTACAGCTTCCTTTGAAGAAAAGAAGAAAATAATAACCAGCCGATACAGGATGAACTACATGTCCACACTCCAGTTATCCAGACATGACAAACTCTCCAAATGCAAGAGCTCCCCTTCTTGCATCCAGTGCAACTCTTGCGACTTCAAGGAAAACTCCCCATTAGAGGTGTTTATGTTTTAAAAAAAAATTGTTTTAGTCCTGGCAACTAAGTTCAGCTGGTTTCAAGTCAGCATGCATATGCATTCGAACCAGCCAGGCACGGCAACAATTCATCAGATGAGAAAAAAAACACAGAAGGATTAGCGCCGACCATTTGCCCAACTCCTAATGTGATTCCTTGACTTCATCATAGGTTGCCTGTTTTGATGCTTAGGCTTTGGTATGTCACCCAACTCCATTACTTGTATCGTGCGCTGCTTTTTTGCTGCGTTGATGAACAGTAGGTCAATTATGTAAAACCTCAAGATTATAGCTTTACATGTAATAAAATACAGTGTGAAAAAAAGTAGAAGCACAAACCATTTTCAGCTTCCTGGTATCGCTCCTGGAGTTTCCGCTTCGCTGCTTCCAGCCGCCGGTTACTTTCCAAACCATCATCGATATTCGGCTTTGCCGACTCTAGCCTGACTCCTGCTGAAAGTTGTGCAGGAAGCCTCGATTTCTAGAGCCAAAGCACATATATGTGAGTCTCGAGGTCTTAAACGTCATTACAGCTTAGATGTTAGTAGCATGTAATACTTACATCCACACGGCCCATTGCAGGTTTTCTTTCAACAGCCATACGCCCTTGAGTCTGTTTAGGTTTCATCTCACCGGAGGGTTTCTGCTGAGGAGCTGCCCTTAATGGTCTCCCAGGTCCAGATTCAGAACTCGAGGGCTTAGATTGCTTGTTGAGCATGCCATGGGGCTTGACTTGCAAACTTGAACTTTGAGGTTTTTGTGGGTTTGATTGCCTCATTGATAGCTCTTGCCTCCTGAATTGAACTTTTTCAACAGCTCCAACAGAAAGACGAGGAGGTTCTTGCTTTCTCACTACTGAATGGCTTGCAGGCTTCCCACCATTATTTTCCCTCTTGTTTCCAAGGCTCACATTATTGTTATGTCTCAAGTCTGTCATAACATGTATAATGCTAATTACCATAATGTACAGAATCAGAGAATAAGCATCGGAAAACTAAGCAGTTTGTGTTGTTGTACTCACTTCCATCTTCATCCATTTCGTCAAACAACTTAAGGTCGGGAAGATGAACAGGCAAAAATAACAATGCAAAGTTAGCTGCTTGTTCAATACCAAAACCATTCAGATAGAAGGAACAAACTATTTAGTACCTCAGAGAGTTCAATAGCAGTAGTCTGGGTTGCAAAGAATGCCCCTTCATCCAAAGGTGGAGAAGGAAGCCCTTCATCATCATCATCATCCACAACAGAAGGATTTGAAGAGCCCGGGGAGTTGTCTACAGATAAAAATCATAGTAAACTAAGAGGTTAATATTCACTCACAAAATTATGGATGAAACCAGACATGAAACAAATTCACTTCTGTTACCTGCAAGGGCGGCATTAGTAGTACTGACCCACTCATCAACCAAAACTTTCCACCCTCTGAAACACAGAGTAATTGAATATGTCAATAATATTTAGCACGATTGGTTCAGAAGCACACTAACAACAAAGATAAACCATTCACCCAGGCAGTTCAGGACTCAAAGATGCTAAAGCATTTTATAACTATGTTGCTGGAGTAGTAGCATGTTTTGCTAATCAAAATCTTCTCAGTACATTTGAGTAGTAATTTGCTTCACAAGCTCCTTAAATTCAAACATGAATTAGCCCTAGAGACTGAAATTCAGTACAAGTCCATGAAGCTTACTCAATAAGAGTGCGTACGAGGTGACGAATCTGTTGCGAGTTGTGCTTCCGCAGCCCATTAACAGCCCTCCCAATCTCAGTAGCCTACAAATGAACAGCCCTAAAGATTAGCAAACCGAACATCCTCAGACACATCGCATAGCTCATATGCACTATCCACCGTACCTTCAGAGTGGAGACGGACAATTGCATCAACTGCAGCCTCCTCAGCGATTCGAACAGAGTAGCATCCGACTGCAACACCACCATTGTTAGTTCAGATCAATGCTAAAGTACTCCCTGGAGTTGACAAATGACAACTTTAGCAATGGAAGAGATCCGTACATGGTCTTCCTTGTGCGACAGGAGCTCCTTGATGCGGAGGACCTCCCCGACGACCTGCGACTCCTCGTCGATCTCGTTGGTGAGCGCCTCGAGCTCCTCAGCCTCGTGGTCCTCTTCATCCTCCGCCTCCTCCTGCTGCTCCTCCTCCTCGTCCTCGTCATCGTAGTTGTGGCCGTAGTTGCTCACCGCGGCGCGGCGGAGGCGCTCGTCGTCGGAGTCGGAGTTGTCATCTTCGTCGTTGCCGTGCCACCCACCGGGCGCAACGAGGCTGCTGCTGTCGACCTTGCTCTCCTTCTCGGGGACGCGGCGCACCCTGCCCTTGTCCTCCTCCACGGGTGTGGAGGGGGGTGGGGAGACGGCGCTGCCGGTACAGCCGTGGTAGGACGGCGGGGCGCGGAGCACGGTGAAGAGCCTCTCGGCGATGCGGTCGCGGTGGTTCAGGAGCTCCTGCGGCGCGTCGGCGGCGGAGACGAGGATGGCGTTCTCGATCACGTCCAAGATGCCGGCGCCGGCGCCCCGGAAGAACTGGCGCCACCGATCCAGGCCGTCGGCCATCGCAGCCGCCGGCGGTCCTCCCCGGGCAGCCGAGACCTCCCCCAAGATCGCCGCTTCCCCCTGATCGCGATTCCGATGGCGCACAACAACAAAGAACCGATGCTTTCTTGATTATTTCCTCCCTAGCCTATCTTTTTCCCTCCCTGTTCTTATCAAATTACGTAGCAACGAAGAATCAAACCCAACCCGATGGCGAACCAGATGCCCCCGGAATCCGCAGCCGGGAATGCGAAATCCCACGTGGGGAGCAAAATCAATCAAGAGACAGGGGAACGAACGAATCGGCCCTTCGCCCCCCACGTCCCCGTTTCTTGACGATTTCAACAACCCCCAGCACCCGCACTAACCTAATCAAATCTTATCTGGCCCTTGCGGAAAGGGGGAGGAAGACGACGGTGTGGGAGAGGGAGAAGGCAGGGCAAGGCAAGGGAGGCGAATGCCAGGGACTGGTGGATGGATAGAGACGCGGATGGCAGCGTAGGCAAAGCAAAGCCCACGAGAACGGGGGATTTGTAGATTTGCCCCACTTAAAAATGTGCACTTTGTAGATTTGCCCCAGTTGTCTCGATGACATGTGGGTCCTGGACCCACATGTCATTGAGACATCAGTGGGGCAAATCTACAAAGCCACTCAACTGTGGGGCAAATCTACAATTTTTCCCACGAGAACTGCACAACTACCAAACAACTCCCATGCTTCCCTGACCAAGCAAGTATACCACTCCTTTCTAGTTTCTACTACTAGTAGTATCAAACTCGCATCACCATCTCCTTCCTTTCACCGTTTTCACCGCTCCCTCCTCTCGATTCTGGTAGATTATTCTTCTCCTTTCGTCTCTCTTGCAACCTTTCTTTCTGCGGTTCTTTTTTACCGGTAAGGCAGAAAAGGTTAGCAACCAACACGACAATATTCGGGAGGGAGGAGAGAGAGAGGGGGACGCGGCGGCCTCCTGGTCGTTTCTCTCCTCGACCCCTACCTCTTTTGCGTTTCCGCCCTAGGTTCCTGCCGTTGTTGCCAAGAAGCGCCCCGGCACTCGCGTCGATTTTTTTTGAATAATCAATTTTTTTATTTCAAATAACAGTATTATATTTATATTTTTTATTTTGTAGAAATATCCATTTGTCGCTCAGCCCAACCGTTGGGTGACTTGCCCAGGTCGCCCAACCGTGAGGCGACCAGTGGCTCTAGTCGGCCAACTGTTGGGCGACTTCACGGTAGAACGACTACTTGCTGACAGCTCATCCTTTTCTCTTTGGCTCGACCCGCTCATGGGCACTCTCATCATTTCTATCGCAAGAAAATGAGAAGAGCTCAAGATAGGAGAAAAAAAGAGGGAGAGAGAAGGAGATGGCAAGTGAAGAGGAGAAGGTCGCACAGAAACACGGGAGAGGAAGAGAATAAGAGGGGGAGAAATAGAGGAGCTCGGTAGAGGGACTGAAGGAGAGGAGAAGGGCTTGGGAGAGGGAGTGAAGAAGAGGAGAGCAGCTCCGGAGAAGAAGAGAGGAGCTCGTGAGGTTAGAGAGAAAGACAAAAGAAACTCATTGATAAGAAGAAAATGTCTTCGCGTGAAGGTAATAGTCTCATCCATTCTTGTTCTTATCTGAATGTAGGTAACATGTAGGTACGTATTTGGTTAGCACGTATTTAGTGAATGCATGTTAACAAATGGTAATATTTGCAATGAGAAATCAGTCATGTCGGAACCCACAACATTGAAAGTACATTACGGTACTGGTACCATTCGTGAAGGTCCATAACGTGTTGACCTGAGCAATTTTTTTGCAAGTCAGTATGGTACTTCCGAACATGGAGAATGCTCGAATTAGAGATATCCTAGACTGGCTCACATGTAGCTTCTCCTTGGATCCCGATGTGTGCATCATTGTCTTACATGGGCTTTAGAGTCGATCTGCCATGGACATCCGGTGGGGTCGAGGAGACTGATGCGCACGGTTGTGTGGAAGGGCTTTGTGGAAGGCCATTGGCAATGTGGTTACGAGTGTGTGCTACTCGTGCAACCATATTCGAAGGAAGTCACAGGAGGTCCGGTTGCTAGGAGCAGCTCGAGCGCACAACACGTGGTTCATTAAGAGGCGCGGTGGGCGATGTTGCATTGGTAGAACCGAAATATTGCATACCACATGCTGAGCACACCTGACAGGCGAATGCAGATGTTGCTAAGGCAGATGACAAAGATCGCACGATGCAAAGCTAAACCTACTGGACAGGCGAACACATGGGAGTATGTTGATAGCATAGTGCGTCAGATGGAGATTGATGAACAGACAGCCTGGGCCGAGGAAGAAGCTTTAGAAGAAGATAGAGATGACTCTTCCAATGAGAATGAAGGTCCCATGCCAAATGCATGGAATATGGTGGATGCTAACAGTCTTTGTGTGCACGACGAGCAAGAATCATCGTGGGAGTACCATGCTATGGAGGTTCGACTTCACGCAATATTTGCTGACAAGGGATCACTGCAAGATGCTATTAAGCTGTGGGCCTTGTCCATACAGCGGACGTTTTGGATCCTAAAATTCAGTCTGGAGCAGTACACTGTGGTCTGCAAGTAGGTTAGTTTTCCTTGGTGTGTGCACACATGCAGTCCTAAGTATGAGACTCACTAGATTATCTCGAAGGTAGAGCCGCACTCCTATGTGCTCAGTAGTGTTTCACCGAAGCATCGCAACCTGATGTCTACCTTTATAACCAATCTCATGTACGACGAGATAGTGAAGAAGAAAGACCTAGAGGCTAAACACATCATGGTAGCTATTGACCAAAAATTCAAGTACAAGATTAGGTAAACCAAGGCATGGTATGCGAAGTAGAAGGCTTTAGAAAGGAGGTTCAGTACTTTTGAGGCAGCATATGACAAACTTCCTTGTATGCTCAAGGTGTTGTGGGGACAGGAACCCAGGCACACACATTACTGTGAAGGACAAGCTATTCAGAAGACCGCCCAGCTACCCGGTTTTGCATAGGGTCTTCTTAGCCTTTGGTGCTAGCATCGACGCTTTCAGGCACATGTTACCAGTGATCTTAGTCGACAGGACGTTTCTAATAAGGAAATACAAGGGAAAAATCCTGACAGCAATTGGCATTGATGGCAACAATTAGATTCTACCCTTGGCCATCGCATTCATCGAAAGTGAGAATTTCGACAACTAGTTGTGGTTCCTTTGATATGTGAAGGAGGACGTAGTTGGGACACATCCTGATATCTGTATAATCCATGATTGCCACCCTAGAATGATGAAAGCCATAAGAAAACTTTAGCAAGACTTGGATGAGCTGTTCCCTTGGCTAAACATAAGGAATAGATGGTACATTCGCCATCTGAGGGCCAACTTCTTCAAGCAGTTCTTACAGCAACCGACGATGAAGCTGTTCAAGAGGTTGGCCATACAAAACCAGAAGTGTAAATTTGATGCGCTGTGAGAGATGTTGGAGGAGCACACCAAGAAGCACATTATTGAGAGGAACAAGTGGCTGGCCATTCCTGGGATGGCACAACCCGAATGCCTCGCACCATTGCCGGTATGACATGGAGGACTTCAAGGAATATCAAGTGCTTCTCCCATTGGATTGAGGCCGAGCCTTTGGAGAAGTGGTCCTTGTTGCACGATACGGACGGTGCGAGGTATGGCATAATGACCACTAATCTTGCGGAGGCGTCCATTGTCAACCCCTCATTGCCATTGTCAAAGACATTCTGCAAGATAAAATCAGATATTTTAGGGAAAGGCATGCAAATGCAGCACTTCATGCAGCTAACCCACATACACCATACTGCTTGAAGATCACAACATACATGCAAGCCAAGATTAAGAAAGGTCAATTGTACACGGTCTACGTGATGGACAATACGGAGCATCATTTTAACATGCTTCTTCGGGACAGAGCCAGATTTGGGACTGCTCGATCTCTTGTTACCCACAAGATGTGCCTTGGAAATCATGTGAACGAACCTAACTGCACATGTAATAAGCCAAAGCTCCTTCACAAGCCATGCTCTCGTATCGTCGCCACATGTGGGATTATCAACATGGACCCATCGAACTTCATGTCCGAGTACTTCATGAAGGAGAGGGTGCTACAGGTGTGGTGCGACGAGCTAAGATGCTTTAGGGTTGTGGGCAACTTTGCCACATCGGATATTGCACAGAGGGCTTGGATTTCAGGTCTTAACCAATTAAAGAGTGGAAAGGGCCATCGACAGAGTCATATGGACAAAGGGAAAGTTGGATCAGTGAGTAGACTTTACGGCCACTGTGGCCAGGAAGAACACACTGCGAGACATTGCAAGGTGCCTGTCGACGAGTAGGAACACCGACGTAAATTGTCATGTGCCTTGTTGTTGTGTGCGTATTAGTATTACGATTACAAATGCTATCATGTTGTAACTTCATTTATAAACTTCAACTTCATTTGTAGTGTCAGTTTGTGAAGTGTATTTCGCCATTTGCTACAAATGAGGGTTAACATGGAAACTCTATTTGCAGTAACAGAAAATAAACTATTAGCTAATTGTACCCAGAGAGTGGGCATTGGAAGAAATGTTGTCCGCCTTCGAAATGGCCGTCCACAACCTACATGACCGTGTCCTCCCGGTGTCTACATTTCGGCCATACTGGTTGAGCATGCTTGTTTGGCATCAAGTGGTAGTTAGGGCCGAAGTCCTCCCTCCCTTCCAGGGGAAGGTCTTGCATTGGCGACCTCGGTTGGACTGGCCCCTCGGCATCTGCCATGGTATGTTACTGTAGGACAGAGAAAATTGTTCTTCCTATGGTTGGCACGGTTGAGTGCTCCTACTTTAAGGTGGTGGAGCATGCATTTTATAGCCCATAGGGGGAGACAGTATGCTTTCTGATAAAGCAAGTCATGTGTTAGCTTTGTGCAGCTTTGCACAATGAGTACACCAGATGGGATAGCTTTGTGCAATAAGTAGACCAAACGGGACAACTTTACGCAATGTCTAGACCAGACGAGCCAGCTTTGTGCAGCGACAATACCAAACAAGGCAGCTTTGAGCAGTGACAAGACCAAAGGAGACAGCCTTGCGCAGTGACAAGACCAAATGGGTCAGCTTTGCGTAGTGACAAGACTAAATAGGTCAGCTTTGCGTAGTGACAAGACCAAAGCAGACAGCCTTGCACAATGATAACACCAAATAGGGTAGCTTTGAGCACCGACAAGATCAAAGGAGATAGCTTTGCACAATGATTAGACCAGACGGGCTAGCTTCGCATAGTGACAAGACCAAATAGAGCAACTTTGAGCAGTGACAAGACCAAAGGAGACAGCCTTATGTAGTGACCAGACCAAACGAGTCAGCTTTGCATAGTGACAAGACCAAAGCAGACAACCTTGCGCAGTGACAATACCAAACGAGGTAGCTTTACGCACTAAAAGAAATCAAAGGGGGCAGCTTTGTGTAGCGATGTGATCGTCTAGCGTGCGCTGCCTTGCGGACACGAATTTGCCCAAATTGAATTGGACTTGCAAAGTGTACGCCGCATCGGCTAAGTCGATAAGTACTACCCCTTCTGCATCGTGTTTTCCTCCACCACGATTGCAACACTACATTGCTAGTATGGAGAAGCAATGGGAGGAAATCACCCGACTCGCAAGAGTTACTGCAGCCTGGGAGGAACAAATGGAGCTTGCTAGGAGGCCACCTCCCTCAAGTGAAGCCCTCTGTACCTCCAACCCCAACTCATACCTCAACATTCCAACCGAGCATTTGTTGCAAGACCCGCCTGTGAGGGAGATGCCCCCCTCTGCTAGTGCAGAGACTCATACAAGTTCTTCAAGTTGAAGGAGCGGTTGAGCTTGGGCATGCGTTACTAGGGTTGCGGTAACTACGCTTGGGACTATCTTGTCAGACCCAGATTTTGCAATCCGGAATCTACTGTGTTTAACTGCACTATTCTCTGGATCAGTAGATAGTGCACACAGTTACAGTTCTGATTATCAAAGTACATATCATGCGGAAACGTAAATATAATAGCAAACTTACACATGGGCCGATGAGGCCGAAATCATTAAATTGCAGCAGCGGAAGAACGAAGCACACAGGTGGGACCTTCAGGACATGCCCACAGGCAGCCAACTGGAGGTTCGCGACCTAGCCCTTGACATCTTCATCTTCATCTTATCTGCCAGCTTGTCCACTCTTGTTGCTGAGGCGAGGTGATTTGACTCCTGATTCTGAATTTTGCCGCAAAAGCGAGCGTGAGCACTCCGACCCCGTGCTCCGCGAGCCAATACACAGAATGCAAGTAGATAATATGCATGGCTTCTCAAAGGAAGGCTCAGGTCATTTTATTTTTGCATAGAGTGCTTTTGAGTACAATTACTCAAAAATTCCTGAGACCTAGTATTTTTAGAAATGACTGAATTTTTAAAGAATACTCATGTATATCAGTGTTACAGATTCCATCCACCATTACATGGCTTCTGCACCATATCATTTCTTTCAGCGTTATAGCCGCTTAACTTACCACTGGGACGACACCCAGGACAATTCCAAATCAGAGCTTTCCACTGCTCTGCCACTTTCCCATTTACACCCACAAATTTTTTTAAATAGAACTATATCTGGTTAACTTCCCATGTCTGCCCTTGACCGTGGGCACGGCTATTCGAATAGTTTTGACTCTGCAGAGTTTGTACACTTTCACCACAAGAGATAATCAACTCGTTACCCCACACGATTCCTTAGTCATGTGGTTGAGCAGACCATCACAATAACCGTTCAAAGTACCTCGCCCCTTCCATCATTTCACCCTATGGGTCGCTCCCACTTGCGGTGGGTCCCATACGTTGTGCGGGATGTCCTCCTTCTAAACGTCTAGCAGCTGGCTCCCCACCCCTGCTAGCCCGCCACAGCAGAACTTCACCCTACCCGGGTGTCCCATTCAAGCCGTCACACGGACTGCCGCTTGCACCATCCCACACCTCCTCCTGGAAGGATGACTTTCAGGGTCCGGTAAATCTACTAAGCCAAGTTGTATTTTACAGACTTGTGGTTGTACTGTTTTACACGGGTTGACATGACAAGATTCAGTCCTTAGTGGTATCTGGGCGGTCTACCACTAACCCACTTTGTGCTTCCACTGCACCACACTCACACACCCTCGAACCAATCCGCCCAGATATTCAAGCAAGTTGGGGATTTTGGAAACATAAAATAATCATATTCAACATTTATCAGTCATTACCACCATGACTGTCCCAACCAAAATTTTCTCATGATTAAAGTGATGTTTGGGCGTTCTCGCGCCCATGATTACCTAAACAATACTAAGCACGGCATATAAATTACGGACTTACTTTTGAAAAGTTACCATTATAGTTTTGCTAAGGCGACAAGGTTCATATATTCAAGTATTCCAAATGAGGTGTAATAATAGTCAAGCAAGCAATGGACATGTAACTAAAATCTTAAATTAACATGTATTTGCATATAAAATAATAGCATGCAATTTGATAATTTAAACCAAAGTAGTTTGCAGAAAATGTAGGTTCAACATGATCAAAGTATTGACTCGCCTTGGGCACAGTGGTCGGGATCCGGATTCTCTGGTGCTTCTAGGGCTTAACCTTCGATTCGCTCTTGATCACGCCTGATCCTTTGATTCTTCAAGATTCCCATATATAATTACGTGCTAAATGAATGATTACAAATAAAGGCAAATAACTCAAAAGATTCAAATAAATCCGAATAATCTCAACTTAGTTTTATTACGAGTTAATGGGTGATTCGGTGATTTGGGGGCAAGGTTGGTATTAGCATACGATAACTTGATCTTTTTATTAATAATCTCTTTTTATTATGTTGTTATTTATCAAGGAAGTTCCGTGAGTTAGGTTAGATCTATGGACTTGGTGCAGGAGTTTAGTGTCCAAATTTTATCTTTTGGGTATGCATTCCTTGCAACTCAGGTTATGGTAAGGGTAAACTGGACTGATGGATGAGATCTGTACTTATTCTATAAATCTTCAATAATCCCATTATCATGTTTTATGTATCTTCGTTTATCATTAGTTTAAATTTAATTCAAACTAGGATCCATTGGTACGAGTCCCAGCTTGCTTTATATACCATTATACTTAATTTTATTATGTATCATGTACCAAAGCTAGTGTCAAGACTTAATTAATGGCACTATTATTAGCTTGCTCCTACTTTAGCTGCTATTTAAGATTTTATGGTTGGCAGTATGCTAATGATAGGGTTTATATTTTCAATAGGGTCTAAGGTGTATAAAAATTGCACTAGCATAATTGTTAATGGGTTGCATACATGCTATCCACATTTCTCTAACTGCTTACTTACATATACTTATAGATGCTTATATATATACATATATATACATTCGCTTAGTAAGGCTCTACATTTTAGTTGTTACTAGTTTTAATATAAACGTATCTGTCTAACAAGGCTTGCTGTACAAAGTTGTATTTCAATATTTACTAACTAACAAAACCTACGGCTAAAATTTTATGTAATGGAGGCATGTCAAATATGGGCATATATTTTAATTATAATTATTGGTAGTCTTTAAATTTGAACCTTTAACCAAAATAGATTTCTTTGATTACTTCCCTTAATTTGCATTTTAGCCTTTTAATTCAATTATGCAAACCACAGTAAATATCGCTAAAATTCTAATGAGCTCTAAAATTCATGATTTCAGTTCCATTGGACAGATCTTGATTTTAGATGAATTTAGAAATTTGTCTCATCCAATTTGGAGTTAAAATGAAAAAGTTATGATTATTTGAAGTTCTCAGGTTTAATTAATTCCAGAAAAAATATCTGACAGGTGGGACCCACTGGTTATTTTAATATTTTTATCTTTTTATTATTTTGTTTAATCCTGAGTCTCTGACCAGTGGGGTCCACTTGTCGGCGTGCGTTAGACACTGACGGGTGGGGTCCGGCTGTCAGTGGGCCTGCGGTCCCGCAGCGACTGACGAACGGGGCCCACCTGTCAGCTGAGAATTTAAAAGAAACTCGACCGCTACGCGCGGAGCCGGGGGCTCGAACGCGCGCCGCGGGAGCGGGAGGGAGAGGAGACGAGCGGTGATAACCAAGTGAGCGGGGAGGCGTTGCCTACCATATACGGGTAATGAATCCTTCTGTCATATGTCGTGGAGGAGGCCGGGCAGAGGAAGAAGAAGGCGGCGGTGCCGGCGGCGAGCGGCGGCCGGAGAGGTCCGGGAGTTGCGTGAAATGCAATCCTCGGGCGATGGTGAAGACGTTGGTGTAGACGGTGAAGGGTGAGGCTCACCGGAGAGGGCTGGCGGCGAGCGGTGGCGGCGGCGGCTCGGGGAGACGTTCGGCGCCGGCGACGGAGAGAGATCGGGGAGCTCGGTGGAGGGTGGAACCTGCTTCGCCTTGCTTCCACGAAGCTCTGGGAGCAAGGAATTGCTCGAAGGCGGCCGGAATCAGCGGCGGCTCGGTCGCCGGCCGTGAGGAAGAAGATGCTGCCGGCGGGGATTGGGGGCACTATAGTTCGATTGCTTGCAGGGGAAAGGAGAGTGAAACATTGCGACGCAATTGTGACTCCCGGGAGGGGCTTTTATAGCCGGAGAGAGGCGCGCGGCGGGGCGGCATCTGGCATCCTTCTGCTCACGCGGGGAAGGGGAGAAGAACGAGATCTTCCCGGGATTTCGTAGGAGAGAGGTGGCGGGAGAGATGCGTCCCCCCTTCTGTAGCTGGTCCTTGAGGTGAGAGAGGGGAAGGGATGGATTTGCTGCGCACAGGGAGTGAGCGCGAGGGAGAGCGAGGACGCGGCCGCGTGGAGAAGAAACCGGGGAAGAAGAGAGAGAGAACGCGAGCGCGGGCGGGTCCACCGGCCAGAGGGACGACCGGGAGAGCGAGCCGGGCCCACGGGCAGGGAGAGAAGGCGAGGGGAGGCGGTCCACCGCGCAGAGAGCGCGGGCGCGCTGCGCACGCGGGCGTCCGCGCGGCCACGCGGTAGCGGGAGGAGGGGCGTAGGCGGATACGCGTTGCGCATCGGGGCCAGCCAGGTGTCGGCCCGAGAGGAGAGAAGGGAAGGATGTTTCATTTTTTTTGTTTTTTTTAAAGATTTTCAGAAATGCGCAGTTAATTAGATAAATCTCAAAAAAATATGAAATTACTTCCCAAAATTTCAGGAAAAATCACAGAAGCTCCTGAGGACCTTCTGGATTTAATAAAAATATTTTCAACTACTTTTGGTATTTAGTTTATTTACTTCCTTTGTTACTCATGTCATTGTTAAAAATAAATTTTATATTTTAGGCCTATTTCTCTCCCCTTTCTTTTCTGGATCATCTTTTCAGATTCTTAATTTAGATTTTAAGTTTCCTTTATTTGTATATTCTTATGTGTAGCATTAATATTATTGATTTTGATTTTGGTCTTTATCTAATCTCTTTAACTTTTGAGAGCTCAATAAGAATTTAAAAATACCATGAAAATCCAAACTCAAATATTATAATAGACAAAAATAACTCAAACTCCATATTTTCAAATTTAAAAACTTCAGGATGTTACATGTCTTGACCGGTGTTGGGACACGACCCGCTACCGACAGTCGGTAAGAATGGGTTATAATACATTTCCTTACTAGTTTTCTTGTATGGCACACATTAACAAGCTGTCCTCTCTTCCCGTAATTTTCGGATCTGCTATGCGTCTATGGTAAATAGATCGATAAGGAGATCCACCCGTGTGACCAGTGTACTCTAGACTATGAGGAGTGGGACGCCCAGACAGCATGCGAGAGGATGGAGGAGCGGTGCCGCAGCAAAGATCGAAGTGAGCGTATCCAACAGGGATACAAGCTCACCTAGAGACGTGCAGGCATAGGGAGCGGGAGGCTCGTGAGGAGGAATGTGAGAGAATGCATGAACCGGTGGCCAAGGCCATGACCGACGACGAGGACTACAACGACTAGCTGGGTCGTAAGGGAATATGGCCGCATTCCACATAGTAGTTTGATGCTCTTCATCCATATGTCCCATGTATTTCTAATTCCCTAAAGGCATGAGTGTACTATCCTTGGTTCCTTAGCCTACGTGCCATGCAACCCCCTTGTCAGATGAACATACATGTTATTTTCCTTATGTCATTTATCCAATGTTCTCCTTTGCGTATGAATTCCCGGTTGCATCGTAATATCACTTATCTTCCTACTTACGAATCGTTTCTACCTCAATCATGCTCACAAAAAATTTGTACGATGATCGCAAAATGTTATTGCGAGTCTAACAGATTTTGTACCATTCACAATCTACGAAAATTACAAACGGATCAACCGATATTGTTGCCCTTTTATCTAAAAAATAACTTAGAAACAAGATTTTCTAATATTCCTATCTACAACAATTGCCATTTACCCCCTCCCACACAATTATTTTCATTAGATTAATAAAATAATTATATATATTTTAAAAAATAGATCAACGGTTGGGCAACTATAAGATTATCGCCCAACCGTTGGACTACTTGGGGTCTTGTCACTCGATAGTTGGACGACATGGGCTAGTCACCCAACCGTCGAGCGACAGATAGTCAAAACTACAAAAAAAAGTAGGTATAATACTGTCATTTGGAATTAAAATTTGATTATATTTAAAAATTTCCACTCGCATCTCTTGGTCTTTTTCTATGGATGGATTTCGTGGCTCGCAAGTGACATGTGTTTCTTGCTTTCTTTTAGAGGGAAATATGCCATGTTCTTTTAGACTGCTACTAATGATTTTTAGTTGTCTGATTATTTTTGTGTGTGATTTTTGAGACAGTAGTGGATGACAGAGACGCGAACATAGACGATGCACGCTGTTTTAAGCTTGGGAAGCTATTTGAAGAATCCGTTTCAACAAACCATCCTGTTTATTTCAATTTTCGAAGAAGCCAAAGACCACATGCTAAAAGCTAAAAGGATAGGATGATGTGTTTCTTGCTTTCTCTGGTTCGATGCATCACATCTTCCACCAGTTGTGGGCTTGTGGCTAGCTTTGGATGGATAGATGGTTGGAGTGAAAATGGCTCGGATGCTTTTCGACCGATCCAGACTTTTTTGGATTCGGCTAGCATCAGCTCAGATAATCTTTGGCTAGCATCAGTTCACGAAAATAAATATGACTAGTTTTTATCAGAAACAAATACGATGAAAATGGCTACAGAATTGGCCAACCGACCCTAGACATCATTTGGCTAACCGGGAGATATGGCCCAAGAAAGAACCTATTTTTGATGGAGTGGAGGACAGGAACGACAGTAGCGGCTAGAACGAGGAGGCGCGAGGGCAGCGGCCGCGGAGAGGAGAACTTGGCTGCCGCGAGCTCCAACACACTTTGGGTTAGGCTGGTGAGTGCACAAGCATGGTGAGCTCACGGGATGCATGCTGGAGATAGCGGAATAGTCTGGGATGATGCGAGCGAGGCCAGTGACGGCGGTGGCCATGGCATGGTGGTAAAGCTTGGTGGCCGTGATTGACAGTGGTTGTTCACTCGAGTGAGGGCATGATGAGCATCAGTGCAGTCGGGCGGAACTTGTGACATGAACGATGTGGCATGAGGTGGCTTTTATCGGAGCATCGACGGTTAGGGAGGCAAGGATGTACATGGTGCTACCCTCAACCTCGGCGACTAGTAGGAGGAAGAGCGCGGCCACGACCCAGGAGACCACGATGGAGAAGGAGTATGGGGAGCTGGTACACGCGGCGGCTCCAATGATCTAGACATGGCGGGTGAGCAAATCATGGTGGGGGCTCTCGTGGTGAGGTAGAAGGGGACTAGCGAATCGATCTGGTCGTGGTTCTTAGTGGTACGGATAGTCTTATGATGGCGTCCAGCTCTTGATCTACATTAATACTTACGCATTATGTATTGCCGTGTGATTAGAGAAAAAAAAAGAATATGAAAACCACGCTGAAAAGTGAGAGCTGCTACGATGAAAGGCGGGCCAATAGAAGAATTTCCAATAGCAACTCCGGTGTATACACATACATATGTAGCCATATGTAGCTAATCCTATACTATGTACATTCTTTTTTACTTTATGTTTTGCACACTAACACAGTCTCTAATACAAAATCGTTGACCGTAAAATTTAGGGTTAAAAACAAATTGGATATAGGCGGATAATAGCTCTATCATATTTTTTATGAGAAAAACTATCGAATAATATACCGTTCAACAATATACCATCCCCTCTCTCATGCTCCTTCTCCCTCCCAAAGCGCTGTTGCTCCCTCCCTCTCCCGCCGCTCCCTCCCTCTCGCTCTCATCCACCGCTCCCTCCCTTCTCGCTACTGTAATCCCCTCACTCTCCTTTGCCGCTAGATCCGGCTTCCCGCGATGGGCAGGGTATGAGGGCGGTGGCAGTGACGGCTGTGGCAGTTAGGTTGGCGGGGCAGCTCAGCAGGGAGGGGTTGAGGGCTGCACGGCGAGGCAGCGACGGCGCCGCTGGCTGCGGGTGGTGGTGGAGGGGGTGGGGGGGGTGGCGGAGGAGGCGCGCAGAGCTGCTCCAGAGCAGAAGAAGAGAGGAGGAGGGGAGTGGAGTGGCGGCGCTTCAAGAGAAGAGAGGGAGGGGATGGGTGGCACAAGGGAGAGAGTATGCCATCGAGAGGCATCCCAACAGCATACCGTGGGGTAGTACTTCTTATTTTTTCATAGCGGTCTAACTTAATTTCATTATGTCATTAATATTCATTCAATTATAACGTGCAGTTGCCGGAGCAGTAGGATATGTATGATTTAGAGAAGGATGTGTTGGAGGACATGGAGGAATGACAAGCTGTGAAGACTTGCTGATATTTATGTTATGTTTCTATGCTTTTTCGAATTGCTACCATGTGTATTCCATGAACTACACGTTGTTAGTACTTATGCTATGTTATTATGCTTGTTTAAATTGTTATTGTGTGTGTACTCTATGAACTGTACTGTGCTTGGTACTTACGCTATTTACTGATTATGGAGTATATTTCTATTGTGGATGAAAATACATATACTTATTTAAATTTTATAAATATTTTGATAAGATAAACTATTTACGTATTTTCATTGACTTTGGATGTACAGTTTAAGGGGTTTTCATATTTCGATAAATATTCGTGATTGTATTCGTTTCAATTTGTATTCATTTCGTTTTAGTATTCGATATTATTTGTATTTATATTCATATCCGAGGTATCCGTATTTGTATCCACATCTGATAAAAAATAAAAATAAATATGATAAAACTATTATCGATCTGTACCCTATCTATTCTCACCACTAATGTCACCCCTAATAGATGGATGCTGAGTGTGTTGTGGCTGCCTGGGCAGCCCAAGGGCCGACTGTGGGTAAGAGCAAAAATGGTATGTTAGTAATGAGGACTACGCTTTGTGAGAGATCCTATTCTTGTTTTAGGGTGCTGTTGCAATGATAGATTGAAATGAAATGTCAGTAGCTACGGAAAATAGACTCACTAAATGGGTGTTATACTACAATTGAGAACGTAATGGGTAAAGGCAAGGAGAAGGGCAACGGAAGTAGGAGGGTACATAGTCTACTTCCCAAACGAAACTATAATTGGCCAAGTTTTATTGCATATGCCAGGTTCCAAATGCACGAAGCGTTTTATACAGTGTGTGTATAAACTTGGTTACACACGAGCAATGGTGATCCATGTGCCACCTAGAGTTCACACCTTTTACACAGGCAAACTCTTCCGTATAAGTAGCACCGTTGTATATAACAAATAATTCAATTACTGCACACGTATCCCTCAAAAGAAATTACTGCGCGTATAACAAAAGCAAAAGTAGCACACAAGAAAATATTGCCTAGCTAAAAAAGGAAAAATTTTGGTAAAGAATCTTTATTGCAAGAACCACACCAGACCAGACCCAGGCAAGAAGTCGTGGAACCGAGTGAGAGACGTAACCCAGAGAGGGGAGCACATGTGTTTCACCTGGTCGAACTTACAAGAATAAACAAAACTACAAAAGAAAAGTACCATTCTATCACATGCTGACTCATCCACGTTTACGGACAGGGATGTAATCGGAACATATACAGAGGACGGACGGATCGCTAATTTTATATTTTTTCCGTGAAGTCTAACATGTATAATATCGAATACTTATTTCTCTATTCTATATTCGTTATATAAACTTTCGGACAATCGGTCGGACGAAAATTATCCGTTTTTTTACACTTCTATACAGGATATTGGATAGTATGAGTGCAATTAGAGCAAACACGGAGAGACTAATCGTCGAGATGTCAAAAGAAGAGTACTCAATATTCTCCTCCTATTTAAATGCGGTAATTCACCTATCTGTTATCTTATTATTAAGTGAAGTCACAATAAATTTCTACATATCACTTGACACATAGATATATATATAGACGGATATCACTCGTCTGTATCTTATTTCATATTTTTTTTAGAGTTAGTGTTAGATATAGTTAATATTAGATACTTATTTATCCTTTTTTATATTTGCTTCATAAACCTTCGATCAGTTAATCAGATAGAAATGATTCTATTTATTTTTGTATCCACGCACAGCCAGGAGAGCCCGACGACGGAGATCACGTGAGAAACCGAACCGAACTCCAAAAGCCGAAGAAACGCGCGCGGAGAAGGGCAGAATTTTGCTGGCGGCACGGCGGTTCGAGCGAGTCGTGCGAGCGCGCACGCGGCGGCCGGTGGCAGCTGGTTTTTGATCCCGCGGACGGGACGAACCCAAACCGGCGAAACCGCGGCTGCGTGAGCTTAGCAGTGACCTCACAAGGGAGTAGACTGCTCTGAACGGCAGCGTCCCAGGTTGGTGTACCTCCTTGTAGAAGTACAACTTTGCATGTGCATTTCGAGTTTGGAAATTGCTTGGCATGAGGCTAGTGGTTACCACATGGTACTACTAGGCTGGGTTTAGTCCTTTATTTATTTCCTCAAATTTTCCGTTCTCCTTCTCTTCATCCAAAGCTCCAAGCAACCGAACCCAAACTTTTTTTAATCTTCACGGTGATTTAAAAACTTGTATTCTTCGTTTTACATGCCAACCTATCAATGCTTTGCTAGGGGCTATTTGGGTATTGTGTTTTAGAAACAATCTGTTAATTTTATGTTTTGTTTCCAAAGCAGCTTAAGGTGATGATCAGTTGAGTTTTTTTCGGTGGCTTATGGCTGAAAGTACTGTAGTTGGCTGAAAAAAATACTGTACAAAGACTTATTTAGTATAATTAAATTTAAAAAAAAATTAAAAAATATAAAAAAATATGTTATCCTATTACGTATAATACAAACAAATACAGGGAAAAAAAGAACCGGCAAAAAAGCACAAAAAAAAATCAAAAATTCAGAAAAAGACGAAATTTGTGAATAGTGAAAAATAAGCTGGAAGCTAAAAGTTTAAGCCGAATTGATCAGGTAACATTTCCTGGATGGCGTGCTTATTTATTTTGAAGAACTTGCTCGAGAGAACACAGGCAGCTGAACAACAAAGTGCATGTAAAACCTACAGAGATCAGCTGCGAAATTTTAAGATCAAATTTACTTCTACTTGGACGACAACATATAAAGATTAACGTACGAGCAAAATGTAAGGGCGGCTAGACTCTAGAGTTCCTTTTCTGACTAAAATACTCTAGGAAGTACAAGCATTTTCCCATCATACTTTGGTCAACTTAAAGGTACAACAAGTAAGGCAAGCATTTTTCTTTTCTGAACTTTGTCACATCTAGCAAGCTAACTGTTTGAGGGGGAACACCATTTTCCATAGGATAACTCCCATTTGAGTTTGGACTTCTGACTTTCAATTTATATTTTATTATTTCTAAATTTTATCTTTTTCTAATTTTTTAGATATTTTGAGCTTTTTGCCGGTTTTTTCCCGTATTCGTTTGCATTATACGTGCTGGGCTAACCCATTTTTCCATTTTATTTTTTAAATTTAATTATACCAAATAAGCCACCATCAGCTACAGTGCAATTTCAGTCAGTTACAGTGAAATTTCAGCTATAAGCCACAAAACATTAGCCTAACCGAGCACTACTTGAAGTATCGAACGGACAAAAATATTAATGCTCGGTGTTTTGCACTATTGTAGCATATACTTCCAATCTACAGCTCACGTCTTCTAAGGAGTTAAAGCCATATTTGATACTATTTTACATTGTATTTACAAAAATAATCGTATGTGTCCCGTATTTACAAAATGTCACTTCTGCTGTCTGGTGGGCGGGCGGCAGCGCCCGTGAGGTGACACACGGCGAGGCCGTCGGCAGCAGGCAATTGCCGCCCCTTCACCAGACGGCAGTCTGCAGCTCGATGGGCAGACAGCAGGCTTGCCTGTCGTCTGGTGATGGGGTGGCAGGTGATTAAGCCGGTTTAATTACCTATTTTTTTCATTTAGCATTTGTTCGAATTTTTTAATATGTGAAATGTGCTCAAAAAATTAGAAAAATTTATGCACAGCCTACCGACACAACATACCTTATAGTGTAATTTTTGGGTAATTTTTTTCCATTGCGAATGTTGCTCAAAAATTCATACAATTTTGGTATTTTTATGAGTTTGTACATATAACAAACGAGCTCCAAAAATTACAAAATTTATGTGAAACCTTCCAATATAGTCATAATTATTGTGTAATTGTTTGGGAATTTTATGTGGTACGAATTTATGACGTTTATTCGAGTTAACTTAATCATGAATTTAACGATCGTCACACATCTTTTGAAGTGGCATATGTCGGCCGATTGTGCTATATATTATTTCCTGCTATTTGGTCCGTACAATTGTCACTCTCTGTGTATGTGCCCGCTCGGGCGCTCTCTCGTTCGCGCTTATGTCAGTATTTCCATGTCGTCCCCCCTCGCCTGCTCCCTCGTTTGCATATTTGTCATTGTTACGATACCGTCCCCCTCACCCGAAGCGCTGCTCGTGATAATGGGTCCTTAATGTATGGGGTGAGTGCACCGGGTTCACCTTTCGCTTGGCCATAAACACAAACCTCTGGTAGTTCGTCGTTGCTCATTCCATTCGCTCATCATAGATGGTGATTGTTGCGGTCGTTGCTGAAAATTGGGAGTGCGTAGCTCATTAGTTTGAGAAGCCAATGCGTAGCTCAAAATTGGCAGTGCTAATTTTTTTATCCGGAAAGGCAGGTAATTTTTTATTGTATGCTTTGGATGTTATTCCAATAATCGTAGTCAATTAGTGTTATTTAGTTAGTCGTGATTAATGTAGTTTGTATTATGAAGTAAGTATGTCGTAGTAATTTAGACATAGTTTGTACTATTTTTGTGTACGTACGGTACCGATAATTTGTTAGTTCGGGATAAGTAATGAGTTGGTGCTAAGGACGACGGTAATGAATGGTTTATCATTTTTCAGAGTGGAAATCAAATTATTGGTAAGTAGTGAAGTATTCATATGTAGTTACACGCATGTAATCACTGACTTGTAGCATGTTGCTGTCATTATCAATCTTCGTACTAATATTTCGTTTATCCCATTTGTTGCAAGGTACTCTCAAAATTAATAGTAAATAAATCATTGAGGACACGACAGTGCTGATTATTTCTCTCGAAAGGCAAGTAATTTTTTATAGTATGCTTTCGACATTATTCCCGTAGTCGTAGTCATAATAACTGTTATTTACTTACTCATAATTAATGTAGTTTGTATTATAAAGTAAGTTTTATTGTCATTATTAATCTTCGCACTAATATTTGATCTATCCTATTATTGGTAGGTATGGCTTTACCGGAGCTTTTGGAACAGTTGTACGATGAGAAACACTGTTGCCACTCATGGATGACGGGTGACACGGTTGGCCCTTCGCCGTTCAAGCTGTGGTGGGGGGATATGTGAGCACTAGACGAGCGTTACGTCTCAACCCTGCAGGTCACAAGCTTATTGCCTTTTGCGACGCTGGTCTCCACTAGGCACGAGTTCACCATCGACGACAACCTGCTCGCGGCACTGGTGGGCAGGTGGAGGCCTGAGACGCACATATTTCACTTTCGGTGGGGTGAGATGACGGTCACTCTGAAGGACATCGCGTTCTTGACCGGTCTCTCTGTCTGGGGTGATGCATTTGTTCCAACCCCTGCACCAGCCGACTGGAAGGAGAGGCTAGCGGGCCGGTTTGGCTAGCCTATCCCGGAGAGTGCTCGTGGTGTCCCCGTACTTGACTAAACAATTTAAGTGTGTCCCCGCAGGTTGCACCACTGGAGGTCGTCAGGACGCACCTCGTCGCGTTCTTTATCCAGCTCTTTGGTTGGAGCATGTTTCGAGCCACACACGGAGATATTTGCAACGCCGAATTCATCAACCTCGTCGAGCCTTTGGTGGACGCAGAGTTTGGGGTGATGCCTTGGTACAGCTAGGGATCAGCGGTTTTGTGCGTCACATATCAGAGGTTATGTGACGCTTGCCAGTGCGCCACTGCTGGTACCCCCAATCTGGTTATATGCTGCATGCTTCTGCAGTTGTAGAGCTAGGAGCACTTCCCTATCGGATGTTCGACCATCATGATGCCAGTGCATCTGTTCGGCGTGTTTGCCGACCTGATAGATGTGCCCACTATAGGCATCTGGTGGACTGCTGCCTGTCTGCAGTGGGTGAAGGGCAAACCGTCAAGGTGCTACTTGCTGTGGCACAACGAGTTCGAGTCGTTGCATGACAGCGATGTCATATGGAGTCTATGAACGGTAGATTTCATGCATCGTGTATTGCTGTACGGGCTGTCCCTACATTGCTTAGAGGACACGGAGCTATGGACGATGATACACCATCTGGTATTCTCGTACATGGTGGAGGCTTACGCACCACAGTGCGTGATGCGACAGTTGGGTTTGCACCAGGCCGTGCCCCTTCTGGATGGTAGGTTCCTACAGCAAGCCATACACCAGTGAGTCAAACTACATCCGACTATTGTGTACACTTTGTATGTCTTGCTATGTAATGTCGATGATTCTTGAAATGCAGGCAATCAAGGGCTAGTCGGCATGGTACAGACTGGCGGCCAATGCAGCAGTAGTGGACGACGGCATGGACGGAAAGGACACACCTCGATGTCGTCATGAAGCAGCGTCCATACGACGTCCAGACGTATGACGAGTACCTTGAGTGGTACATACCCCTGTCACGTAGCAGACTCACCATTCCTCCACCAGATCGCCCCGAGAAGATCACACACGAGGAATGTTTGCAACACTCCATCGATCCCCATAGCGCTTCGCGGTGGCATGACAGTGTAAGATAGTTCAAATATCTTATTGTTCTATTCAAGAAAATTCATACTACTCGTTACTAAATTTGTTTCATATGTCACTTCAGTTAAAGCGGGCGTAGCGCATCTCAAGCGCGTCGAAGGCCGCCATTAGTAGCCCGGAGACACCACTGGCCCTATAAAAGACTATGAAGTTCATCCTAAAGCAGGCTAAAAAATAGTGCACAATCTAAGCTGCGGCCATTCCACGGATCACAGTGCACACATGAGCCACCCAGTGGGGGCACCATGCTCACCCGCTAGGTCATCACGACCTAGCGAGTCCGGCCGGCCATCGCAATCTACTGAGTCTGCATGGTGTTGTAGTACTAGCCGCCGATCATCCATTCACCGTACTGACGAGGAGGTAACTTACATATGAACCTATATTTTGTTTTCCTATTACACCTTATGTTCCACTAACATCATGGCGTTCTCCCGCTGTATCTCCATCGTCGAGATGCATCCTTTTTTGCCATCCGCACCACCTGCACAGATTACCGCTCTCCATTGTTCATCTTCGCCGCACATCGGGAAGTATGAGATTCGCATTGTACATCTGGAATATTTATTGTGACTAATATCGTTTCATCTTGCAGCCTCCAATTCAACATAGGGGTGACGACGAGCCTACCGATGATGACACACGCCTCCCAGATGCTTCCAAAGAGCAGTACACGGCGCTAGGGTTTGCAACATATGCAGAGCAGAACTCAGCGTTCTCAGCATGCCCAGGGTTTGGACACATTGGTGGGCAGAGCTCCTCTGGCTTCACTGCCACATCGTACGGTCAGGGCGAGAGCTTCTTCGCACCACGACATTATTGCGGAGGCTCGCAGTTCGGCATGTCTCAGCTGGACGAATTCGACTCTTACCGGACCCAACCTATTGTACCTTAGCCTACTGGACCACTGCCAGCTACTAAGCAGATAGAACAGTCTCCATACCTCCTCCAACCCAAGACGCAACCTCCAGACCGACTGACGTACCCAACGGGACGTGCTCGTGCGCGACGGAAGATAAGGCCACGTACGGGGAGGCAGACGCGACGAGAAGATAGTAGTGGCTCAGATGAGTGAGCCATATCTCATCCAGTGTGATACATTTTTTGTACTACTATAATTACTTTTAATTGTACAAATTCCTAATGTATAAAATTGTAAAAAATGTGAAATGTTCATAAATTCATGATTAAGTTAACCCGAATAAACGTGGCAAATTCGGACCACATAAAATTCCCCCCAAAAAATACACAATAACTATGACCATGTTGGGAGACTCTACATAAAATTTTGTAATTTTTGGAACTCGTTTGTTATATGTAAAAACTTGTAAATTTATCGAAATTGTATGAATTTTTGAGCAATATTCGCAGTGGATAAAATTATCCAAAAATTACACTGCGAGGTAAGTTGTGTCGGGAGACTGTACATAAAGTTTTGTAACTTTTGAGCTCATTTGATATATTTGAAAATTCAAACAATCACTAAATAAAAAAATTAGGGCAAGTAATCACCTGCCGCTCCCTCATTAGACGGTAGGCAAGCCTGCCGTCTGCCCATCGGGCGGCAGGCTGCCTACCGTTTGGTGAGGGGGCGGTAGGTGCCTGCTGCCGGCAGCCGCGCCGCGTATTGCCTTGCGGGCGTTGTCGCCCGCCCACCGGATGACAGAAGTGACATTTTTGTCAGTACAGTGCGTATACAACTATTTGTATAAATACGATATAAAATAGTGCTAAATGTAGCTTTAACTCGTCTTCTAAGATCACGCTAAACGACACTAGAGCTGTTCCAAGTTTCAAACACGAGTTTGTTGACTGTTCTTCGGCTTGTTCCTTCAGAAATTGGACTTGATCCTATCCTTGAGAAAACGGTACAGATAAATTTTAAGGGTAGCAAAGTTGACCTGACCAAGAGCAAAGCTGACTTCATAATTTTAAGACAACCAATACAAGTAGCACAGGATAAACAAACAGATTCAACACATTCCTCCTGTGCGAGTACATGCCAAACTGTACGCGTGACACACAGCTGTACAGATTTTCCAGTAAGGTGTACAGAAATACTCAGGTCAATTAGGTTAGGTAAAAATATATTTGAGGGTTAAAGGGATGGTTTCGGAAGCCTCCTTTTGCCCATATTCCCAAGTCAGTTAAGCAAGCTGGGATTGACTGATGAAATTGGACTAAATTTCAAGTACGACCTAAAATGGTAGAAGAAACAGAAGCGAGGTTTCAGGTGCAACGTTTTGCTTTGCTAGCTGAAGGTGGCATTAGTATTTCCACATGGAATGATGGAAAATTTTGCTTACATAAAATTATAAAGATTCTTACAAAAACTTTGTAAGTAACAGAATAAATATACAAAATGTACAGATTATTCCTTTCACTAGAAAAGAATAGACCACGCCTTTTCGGACTAGGGGGACCAAGCCTCAAAGAACTATTATTTCTGCATCCTTCGATGCTCTTCTCATCTTCAGGAGGTTCTTGAGGGCTTCTTGCTGAATTTTCCGTTATCTCTTGTTCGCACTTTTCTTATGTAGGACTGGATAGGCAACAGAGAGGACATGAATGATGTCTTAAAATTTTTTCTTTCAAATATTCACCAATTCTTTACTCCGATAGCTACGAAGTTATGAAAATTAGGATATGAAGTCTTCTTAGAAAGCAGAGTAACACAGAGCTAAGCATGACCAGTTCAGAACACTATGTGGTCGGGTTACGACCACTGGTCGGAAATCAATGTGGTCGGTTATGACTAGGGATGCAATTGGAGCGGATACGGATGGATATCGCTTATCCTGTATCCTATTCCATATTTTTTTTCCTCAGAGTCGGAGTCGGGCACGGATAATGCCGGATATCCATTTCTCCATTCCGTATCTGTTCCATAATCTTTTGGACAGTCGATCGGACGAAAATTATCCGCTTCTTTGCGTAGGACATTGGACAGTATGGTACTGTTGTGGCTACAGACCAAACAGAGAGACAGATGGTAGTGGAGAGTGATGAAGATAAGTGTAATGGCCTGGGTCCTCCCCATGGCTTACTCATATATATATATACACATGAGGAGTGCTTTTACAGTTATACCATTACATCTGGTTATCCCCTCTGGGGGCAGTTATGTCATTACACATGACCTATTCTGGGCCTTATAATCTCCTACCAGGCCTGCTGGGTTTAGGTGGGGGCCACCCCTACGACAGGAGCCTCTCATGGTGAAGGGCTTCACAGGGCCGAAGCCATGTCGTCGAGTCCTTTGGCCCCCACCGTCCCCTGCGGCCTGTGAATTCCTCCAAGCTTGTGGTTGGGGAGCCTGAAGTCTGGGATGGTGGTAGCGGAGGGTGGCGCCACGTCGAAGTAGGCGCGCGCGCTCCGTCCCCTACCCTTCGAACGGGTGGCAGCGAAGCTGGCGCCTAGTCGAAGTAGACGCGCGCGCTCCGTCCCCTACCCTTCGAACGGGTGGCAGCGAAGCTGGCGCCTAGTCGAAGTAGACGCGCGCGCTCCGTCCCCTACCCTTCGAACGGGTGGCAGCGAAGCTGGCGCCCAAGTCGAAGTAGACGCGCGCGCTCCGTCCCCTACCCTTCGAACGGGTGGCAGCGAAGCTGGCGCCTAGTCGAAGTAGACGCGCGCGCTCCGTCCCCTACCCTTCGAACGGGTGGCAGCGAAGCTGGCGCCCAAGTCGAAGTAGACGCGCGCGCTCCGTCCCTTACCCTTCGAACGGGTGGCAGCGAAGCTGGCGCCTAAGTCGAAGTAGACGCGCGCGCTCCGTCCCCTACCCTTCGAACGGGTGGCAGCGAAGCTGGCGCCCAAGTTGAAGTAGACGCGCGCGCTCCGTCCCCTACCCTTCGAACGGGTGGCAACGAAGCTGGCGCCTAGTCGAAGTAGACGCGCGCGCTCCGTCCCCCACCCTTTGAACGGGTGGCAGCGAAGCTGGCGCCCAAGTCGAAGTAGACGCGCGCGCTCCGTCCTCTACCCTTCGAACGGGTGGCAGCGAAGCTGGCGCCTAGTCGAAGTAGACGCGCGCGCTCCGTCCCCTACCCTTCGAACGGGTGGTAGCGAAGCTGGCTTCGCTGGCGCCTAGTCGAAGTAGACGCGCGCGCTCCGTCCCCTACCCTTCGAACGGGTGGCAGCGAAGCTGGCGCCCAAATCGAAGTAGACGCGCGCGCTCCGTCTCCTACCCTTTGAACGGGTGGCAGCGAAGCTGGCGGCTAGTCGAAGTAGACGCGCGCGCTCCGTCCCCTACCCTTCGAACGGGTGGCAGCGAAGCTGGCGCCCAAGTCGAAGTCGACGCGCGCCGGTATGGTTGCGCTCCGGGGCTGTTGTGACCTTGCAGTCTCGTAGTGCGCTTTTAATGGCGGCTGGAATTACGTCGACGCCTGGCCTGGCAGAAGTCAGGCTGTCGCGTCGTGCAGTCTGCCATGCTGCAGGTGGGGCACGTGGCGACTCACGACTGGTGCGTCGTGGGATGTGGGCGGTTGCGTGACCGCGGCCGCTCGCCTCGTCCCCCGAGAAGTTGGACGCGTGTTGAAGAGGTAGGGGCGTCGTGCGCTGCTTGGCCACCTACCAGGCGCGGCCCTCTAGGTCCCGGCGGTTCTTCTTTTCAAATCTTGGACAGCCGAATCGCTGGGAATTTGATCCGTCTGTGCGTTGAGCCACAAGGCAGGCGAGCGGCCTTTATAAGGTGCTAGTGTTCAGGTGGAGGCACCCTTTCGCGTTTTGCTTTTTGATCTGCCGCTTCGCTTGCGCCCGTGCTAATTGTCACGCCAGTTGCTCCTTTGCCTGCTTCTTCTTCTTCTTCCCTTGTCGCGAAGAGCGATGGCTAGCCACGACGACGGCACCTACCACCCCCGCAGCGGTTCCTTGCCTAGCCAGGGCGAGGTGACCCATCCTTCCCAAGAGTACAAACTGGTGCCGCGGGGGAGCTCGCGCGCCAACAAGCGGTGGAGCGCGATGGAGCACTCGGGAGGCTCCTGCTCCCGTGTGCTGGGGAAGAGCCGCATGATGGAAGGGACGCTGCAGCGACTCGTGGACGAGGGGAAGATCGTGGATCGCAATGGGGCTCGCTTACCCCGCCGGGGCGAGACAGAGCCGAAGCCCAGGGCCCTGGAGGCAATTGTTTTCGTCGCGTTCTTCGATGCCGGCCTTCGGATGCCCTCCACGCTGTTTGTGGGCGAAGTCTTGCGGGCCTACGAGTTGGAGCTAGCCCAGCTGACGCCACACGCGATACTTCGCCTCGCTGTCTTCGCGTGGGCGATGCGGACAGAGGGGTGGCACCCCAGCGCCAGCTTATTCGCCACCCTGCACGATGCACACTGTCGACCCAGAAAGGTTGGCGGGGCGGTGTCCAACTTTGGCGGTGTGGACTTCGTGCTCCGGGCGTCCTGCGCGACGTTGTTCCCTGTGTCCGCCTCGTCAGGGCAGTGGGCGTCCGGCTGGACGCGGTGGTGGTTCTATTACACCGTGACCGACAAGAGCAGAATGCAGTGCCGAGGTGGGCCGATCTCGTTTAACAGCACGCCGAGTCTGAAGGCGGAGATTGACGACACGCGAAAGCTACAGAGCCTCGTCGGTGTCGCCCGTCGAATGAGCGTGCGCGACCTAGCCGAGGAGTTCACGATGCATGGGGCGGCGCCACTCTCCTCCCGGGGGAAGTATGTTGTGCCGAATGGCCCCCGCGAGGACGGGTTCGATCCATGTGTGTCTCGGGTGCTTCCGCCCTCCGCCCCTTGTAAGTCGCCCATCGCGCCATTGTATCTGTTTGGCTTCCGCCTAACTGACGTGATCTCCTGCGCAGTGACTCGGCTAGAAGATGCGGAGCGAGCGGTTGCGGCGCTCCTCGGCCCGTACACGCTTAAGGAGCACCGGGCTCGCGAGGCCGCGGTGAAGGCGGCTAAGCAGGGGCGCATAAACCGCACCTGCGAGGCTGTAGGCATTGCCGTGCCCGAGCGCATGGTGCCGGAAGAGCTTCCCGCCGGGACTCCAGGCGCTCAGGACGGTGATAGCCCTGCGGGGGGGCTGTCTTCGCGACGCCGGGCCCGTTCCCCGGCTGCCGTATGCGACCCGGCAGCCCCCCGGCGGCTAGCTCAGCTAAGGCGGGGCGTGCGACCGGCGGTGGGCCTGGCCACACTGCTTCGGAGGGGCGCGCCGCCGCGGATCCCCCGGCACTTTCTGCCGACGCCCACGAGCCCGTGCTCGGGCTCGCGGCCACCGCTGAGTTGGAACCCGTCAACCCGGGGGGTGGCGTCGTCCCTGGCGAGCAAACCACGGGGGACGGTGCGTTATCAACCGTAGCGGCCGACGAGGGCGTGCCCTCTACAGAGGAAACCGTGGGGGCGACGCCGACCGGAGCTGGTTCTGCCGCGGAAGAATCGCGTGTGCCACTGCAGGCGAAACGCCCTCGGACGCAGTCCCCGCCGCCAACGAGGAGTCGATACGCTGTTGCGGGGCCTTGCCGCGGGATTACGGCGGCTGGCGCGGCCGAGAAGACCTTCTCCCCGACCGTCGAGGCGCCCACCTCCCCCTGGGCGGTCGAACCGGCGCCACTTCCTACCGTGACGAGGGGCGCAGGAGGTAGGTGTGAGTCCCTTTCTACACCTGACTTCGCGAGACTCTCTCCGATCTGCTCGCTCATTCTGCCGACATCAGGCGAGACGACGTCTCCCGTACGTGGCGAAGGATCGAGCAGCGGAGGTGTGCGCGAAGTCGGGAGCCTCGTGCAGGATGCCCCGCCGGTGTCCACTGCTGCTGACGTGGCCGTGGCCGCGATAAATCCTGGCGTGTTGGGGCCGGGGCTCGCTCGTTCGGACTTCCTCCCTCGCCCGGAGATATTTTGCGACCTCACCGCCGCCGCCGAGCGTGCCGACAACGGCCTCAACCGAGAGGTGCTGTCGTCATGCGCGGGGGACCTCCTGGCGCTCGCGTTGCAGGCCTCCGAGATGAGGGTAAGTACGTGCGCTTCAGCTTGTAAGGTACTGCTAGACGCCTGCTGATTCGTTGTTTCTGTCAGACGCTTGCCCTCAGCCGGTCCTTTGACGAGGCCCGCGTTCGGGAGCGGAGGGCTCTGGAAGCCAGCCTCCGCGAAGCACACACTGCCCTCGCCGCGAAGGATGAAGAACTTCGCGCGCTGGAGGACGCCCTGATGGCCGCACAAGTCGCGGCCACGGAAGCTCGGAACGCCGCGGCGGAGGAGCGCGCCGCCTTCGTGCAGCAGATCACCGTCCTAGAAGGGGAGAACGCCCAGCTGGCGGAGTCTGCTGCCGAGAACCGCCTTTCCTTGGAAAATGCGTCTATGTCGGCATGGCGGGCCATGGAGTCTCTGAACCAGGCCCTTCGAGATCTGTGCGTCCGAGTGTCGGATACTACGCACAGGCCGGAGGCCCTGTCGGAGACGCTCGGGCTGATCGAGGAGGGGGCCGGCGTTGCTCTTCGTGGCGCCAGAACCTTTGGCGAGCACTGCAGCTATGTTGGTGCGTGCTTCGCCCTCGCCCTGCTTCATACTCGTGGGTGTAGGCATACCCATGAGCTAGCGAATCCTCAACTGGATCCTCCCGACCGACCAGAGGTTATGTCGGACGCCATCCGCTCCATCGGGGCTAGCCTGCAGAACTTCCACCAACGGATCTGGGGCCGTTTCGGGGAAGGTGCAGCGAGAGTCGCCGTGCAGCAGACGTTGCATGGGGAGGGGGACCTCCTCCAGTGGCTTGAAGGGTCCTTCAGCGCCACGGCGACGACGGCGCGGGCTCGTTCGCACCGCGCCAAGGCTGAGCGGTTGGTCGGGTGGTGCAGGGGGATGATGTACTGGTTCTTACGCTTGTGACCATGTAACCCCTTTGCTTTTGCAATGCAACCAAGTAGTACTTTATGCTTGGTGTTACCTGCCGCCGAACGCGGAGGGCAGGTCTGCGCATCTCGTTTATACTCCGTGGAGTGGCGCGTGCGGAGGCGAATCTCGACGCTACGATTTCCTTTATAGTCCGGAGACTCGCGCGTGCGGAGCTAGGCTCGACGCTACGTCTTATTTTGAGTCCGTGGACTAGTGCGTGCGGAGCTAGGCTCGACGCTACGTCTTCTTTATAGTCCGGGGACTCGCGCGTGCGGAGCTAGGCTCGACGCTACGTCTTATTTAGAGTCCGTGGACTAGTCCGTGCGGAGCTAGGCTCGACGCTACGTCTTCTTTATAGTCCGGGAACTCGCGCGTGCGGAGCTAGGCTCGACGCTACGTCTTATTTAAAGTCCGTGGACTAGTGCGTGCGGAGCTAGGCTCGACGCTACGTCTTCTTTATAGTCCGGGGACTCGCGCGTGCGGAGTTAGGCTCGACGCTACGTCTTATTTAAAGTCCGTGGACTAGTGCGTGCGGAGCTAGGCTCGACGCTACGTCTTCTTTATACTCCGTAGAGTGCGCGCGGAGGCGTCCCCCCGCTGCGTCTTATTTATACTCCGTAGAGTGCGTGCGGAGCTAGGCTCGACGCTACGTCTTATTTAAAGTCCGTGGACTGGTGCGTGCGGAGCTAGGCTCGACGCTACGTCTTATTTATAGTCCGCAGACTCTCGCGTGCGGAGGCGGACCTCGACGCTACGTCTTATTTAAAGTCCGTGGACTGGTGCGTGCGGAGCTAGGCTCAACGCTACGTCTTATTTATAGTCCACAGACTCTCGCGTGCGGAGCTAGGCTCGACGCTACGTCTTATTTAAAGTCCGTGGACTGGTGCGTGCGGAGCTAGGCTCGAGGCTACGTCTTATTTATAGTCCGCAGACTCTCGCGTGCGGAGCTAGGCTCGACGCTACGTCTTATTTAAAGTTCGTGGACTAGTGCGTGCGGAGCTAGGCTCGACGCTACGTCTTATTTAAAGTCCGTGGACTGGTGCGTGCGGAGCTAGGCTCGACGCTACGTCTTATTTATAGTCCGCAGACTCTCGCGTGCGGAGGCGGACCTCGACGCTACGTCTTATCTAAAGTCCGTGGACTTTGTTCTGCTCAGCGCGGACAGGGGATGCTCTTGGAACAGCAACCTTTATTGAACTCCCGTTTGCGCTGGCGAGCATCGCCTAACAACGGGCTGGTGGCTCTACGCCTACTGTGCTGCTCCTAGGCGTAGTACCGCCGCAACCTGTCCGCGTTCCATGTGTGCCGGAAGGCTTGTCCTTCAAGCGTGGCGAGGCGGTACGCCCCCTTTGCCAATGCCTCCGTTACGATGTACGGGCCATCCCACTTGGACTCCAGCTTGCCAACGGTTTCCGCCTGGAGCGCCACTCTGAGGACGAGATCCCCAGGCTTGAACCCCCGCGGGCATATAGAGCGGTCCCGAGTACGCATTGTCTGCCGCGCGTACTTCTCGACATGGTGGGCTGCGTCTGCCAGCATCCCATCGAGGAGGTCCAAGGACACACGGCGCTCCTCTTCGGGTGCTTGGACGAGGACCGTTCGCGAGCCGGCCTTGATTTCCTCGGGTGTCACCGCTTCGTCACCGAAGAGGAGCTTAAACGGCGTGAATCCCGTTGGGCGCGTTACCGTTGTGCGAAGCGACCATAGAACGCTGTGAAGCTCGCTTGGCCACTTGCCCTTCGGCAATCCAACCAGGCGCTTTTTGATGGCGGCAGAAATGGCGCCATTCGCCCGTTCGACCGCCCCGTTGGACTGGGGATGCCCTACCGAGGCGAATCGGAGGGTGATGCCCATGCTGTCACAATAATCTTTGAAGAGGGCGGCGTCGAACTGCAGGCCATTGTCGACCGTGAGCTCCCGAGGTACACCGAAGCGACATATGATGTTTTGCCATAGGAAGCGCTGTATGGCCGCAGAAGTTACTTTGGCCAGAGCGATCGCTTCCGGCCATCTGGAGAAATACTCCAGCGCGACTACCACGAACCGGAGGTCCCCTGGAGCTCGGGCAAGTGGTCCGACTATATCGAGACCCCAGCGCGCCAGTGGCCACACCGGGGGAATTGGGTTGAGGCTTGTCGGGGGCCTGTGGATGATGCGCGCCATCCACTAGCACCCTTGGCACCGACGGACGAGGTCCTGGGCGTCGGTGATGGCAGTCGGCGAGTAGAAGCCTTGTCTGAACGCCTTGCCGACTAATGACCTCGGCGCCAGGTGGGATCCGTATACGCCCGCGTGGATTTCCGCCAAAAGTTCCTTTCCTTCCTCAGTCGAGAGGCAGCGCAGGAGCGGCGCGCAAACCCCTTTCTTGTAGAGTGTCCCTTCGAACACCTGGAAGGACCGTGCGCGGTGCTGCAATCGTCGCAGCTCGGCAGGGTCCTCCGGCTCGGCGAGGCCTTGTAAGAAATTGAAAATGGGCTCTTGCCAATCTCCTGGCCGATCAATGCGGTGGACAAGTGCCGCGTCCCGGTTGTCCTGCACGATGGCCGCCTTTGCTAACACCTCGTAGAATGCCCCCTCAGGGGGGGCAGTTGCTGGCTGGCCGCCTTGGCGAGGGCGTCGGCTTGCTCATTCTCCGCCCGGGGGATGGCCTTGACGGTGACACCCAAAAAGTGCCTTTCCCTCGCCCGTACCGCCGCGAGGTACTTGGCCAACTCAGGGTCCTTGGCTTGATATGACTTGTCCACGTGGCCGGCCACCAAGCGCGAGTCGGTGCGGACCAACACCCGTCTCGCGCCGACAGCCTTGAGCTTCGCCAGGCCAAAGAGCAGTGCCTCGTATTCGGCCGTGTTGTTGGTGGCGGAGAAGGCAAGGCGCGCCGAGTACAGCAAACGCTGTCCCTCGGGCGCGATGATCACTGCCCCTACGCCCGCGCCGGCGACGCTGTAAGCTCCGTCGATTGTAAGTGTCCAGACGGGATCGTCGTGCGTCTGGCCGGGTTGGGCCGGCGGGGTCCATTCGGCGAGGAAATCCGCCAGGACTTGGGATTTAATTGCCGTCCGCGAAGCATACGTCAGGGAGAAGGGAGCGAGCTCGGCGGCCCATTTACCGATACGCCCTGTGGACTCCTTGTTGTGTAGCATCTCTGCCAGGGGGAATGAGGAAGGCACTGTGATCGGGTGAGCCAGAAAATAGTGCCGAAGCTTCCTGGAGGCCATGATCAGCGCGTAGGCGAGCTTCTCAAGCTCCGTGTATCTTGTCTTGGCACCTTGAAGGGCTTCAGAGACAAAGTAGACGGGCCGCTGCATGGCGCCTTCCTCTAAGACGAGGACGGCGCTGACCGCGGTAGCTGACGCGGCCAGATAGAGCAGGAGGGGAGCCTCTGGTGCTGGGGCGACCAGAGTAGGGAGGCTTGCCAGGTGCTGCTTGAGCTCGTTGAAGGCCTTCGCGCAGTCTCCGTCCCAACGAAATCCATCGCACCCGCGGAGTGTCTTGAAAAACGGCAGGCCCCGCTCCGCCGCCCTGGATAGGAAGCGGCTTAATGCTGCCATGCGGCCCGCCAGCCTCTAAACCTCCCTCGTTGTCTTGGGCGGCTCCATACCCAGGATGGCGTCTACTTTGTCGGGGTTCACCTGGATGCCCCGCCCGGACACGAGGAAACCTAGGAGTTTGCCCGCCTGTACCCCGAAGACACACTTGTCGGGGTTGAGCTTGATGCCCGCCTTCCGGAGGTTGTCGAAGGTCTCTTGGAGGTCTCGGCCGTGTAGAGCAAGTTGCCGAGTTTTGACCACCACGTCATCGACATAGGCTTCGACGTTCCTCCCGAGCTGGGCGGCCAGGGCAATGGCGACGAGGCGGGTGAAGGTAGCGCCTGCGTTCTTCAAGCCAAAGGGCATTCTGACGAAGCAGAACGTCCCAAGTGGTGTGATGAAACTGGTCTTCTCCTCGTCGTCTTCGGCCATGTATACCTGGTGGTAACCGGAATAGGCGTCCAGGAAACTCATGAGTTCGCACCCAGCAGTGGCGTCAACCAGCTGATCAATGCGCGGCAAGGGGTAGTTGTCCTTCGGGCACGCCTTGTTGAGTGCCGTGAAGTCGATGCACATGCGCCAGGCCCCGCTGGCCTTTTTGACTAGCACAGGGTTAGCGAGCCATTCTGGATGGTGGACCTCGCGGATGACCCCGGCGCGAAGAAGCTTCGCCACCTCCGCTTTGGTCGCCTGCTGCCGATCCATCGACATACGCCGGAGCCTTTGCTTGCCGGCTTGGCGTCGGGGCGGACCGCCAAACGATGCTGGATTACCACGCGGTCCACGCCCTTGATGTCCTCCGGGGACCATGCGAAGATGTCCACGTTGTTCTGGAGCACTCGGAGCAGCTCCCGTTCGACCCCCGGTGGGAGCCCCTCGCCAATGGACACAAACTGCCCCTCCGCCTGGAGCGGCACCTTCTTGACGCCGCCTTCGGGCCGAGGCTTGGGCGTCCACCCGGGAGCGGAGGGCCCATCACCGGGCGCGCCGAAGAGGGCATGCACCGGGCGATGCGAGACGCGGCTGCCGCCTTCGGCACGTCTGGCCAGGTCCTGGTCGCCGAAGATGGTGATGACACCCTCCGGGCCCGGGAGCTTTACACACAAAAAGGCGTGGTGCGGGATTGCCTCGAAAGAGTTGATGGCGGGTCGCCCCAGTATGGCGTTGTAGGGGTGCGGGATATCCACGACATCGAAGGTGACATGCTCAGTCCGGATGTTACCTTTGTTGCCCTCCTGACGGAAAGTGACAGGAAGGGACACGTGCCCCAGGGCCTGCAGCGGTTGACCCCCGAAGCCTTGAAGTGGAGCTCCTGGCTGCTCCAGCCGGCTTCGGGGGATTGCCATGCGGTCGAGGGCTTCTGCGAATAAGATGTTCGCGAAGCTTCCCCCGTCGACAAGGACGCGCCTGACTTCGCAGCATGCTATGTGGGCCTGGATGACTAGAGGGTCTTGGTGAGGGTACTCCACGCCCCTGGCGTCGTTCAAGTCGAAGGTGATGTTGCGGGGCGGCATCCACAGTTGCGGCTGCTCCCCGGGGGCTTTTGAAGAGGAGTCTCCGGTGATGACGTTGATGGTGTGATACTGCGCGCCCTCCGTTGCGGTGGCCCGCATGGGGCTATCCCCTGGGTTCCCCACATGGGCTTCGGCGGGGGCCGAGGAGGCGGAGTCCGAGATCCGGCCGTCACCCTCCGCAGCTCCATCACCGCGATGCATGCCCTTGTGTAATGATCGCCGTAGCCGTGTACCTCGCACCACTTGCCATAGTGCAGGAGCTCCTGCTCTGCGTGGGGTTGGCTGCCGTAGTCAAATCCGCCCTCCGATCCCCGGTCTCCCCTCCGTGAGACGGGGTCGGGTCCTTGGCGGGCGCTCTCGGTGGCGAGGACGTGATGGGCCGCCTGCGACCGGCGCTGGCGGCGCCGAGGTTTAGGCCTGCACCGTGAAGAGCCTTCCTGTACCTCGGCCTCACTGCCTCGGGGAGGGCCTCCTCGGGGCTTTCGGCTACGGCCTGGCTTCGAGGGGGGACCACCCGTCCCGACCTCGCGCGGGGGGCGCTCCTCATGGGCGAGGCCGAGGGCGGTGATGCTGCGTCTTCGCGCATCCTCCTCCGCCCGCGCATACTCGTCCATTTTGTCGAAGAGCTTGGCAACTGTCGTGATTGGCCTCCGCGCGTTGTATTCGGCCATCGGGCCCGGGCGAAGGCCCTGTATGGCTGCATTAACGATTGTGGTTTCATTAACATCGTGTACCTGGCCTCGAATCTTGGCGAAGCGCTTGAAGTAGCCCCGAAGCGTCTCCGAGGGTCCTTGCTTCACAACGAAGAGTTGGTCCGCATCGATTCGCTCGACATGATGTCCTTGAAAGTTGCTACGAAGCCGGTCGCGAAGCTGCTCCCACGCGTAGATGGAGCCCGGCTCTATGGTAAAAAACCAAGAGAGCGCCACTCCGTGCAGTGCGAGGGGAGCCCCTTCGCCTTCGCGGTGTCGTCTCCGCCCGTGGCCTCGATCGCGGTTTCGTACACGCGCACGAACTCGCGAGGATCCGTGTCGCCTTTGTACGGGTCGGTGATGCGAGGGAACTTGAAGTCTTCGGGCCACGCCGCCTGCTGCAGCCCCGCCGAAAGCGGGGATTCCGGATCTACGCGTCTCAGCGGGACACGGCTAGACGTGGGGGCTTCGCGACTGTCTACCTTCTCTGGCGTGGGCTCGGGCGCGACTACTGGCACGACCTGCTGGCTCTGAGCCTCTTGTATATCTCGGACGGCTCCGCGAAGGTCCCCTAGTTCTCGCTGGAACGCGTTGAGGGCTGCTAGTAGGGCGCTTTCCACCGCAGGTGTCGTTGGGGCCGCCGGAACGCCCAGTGGACGGGCCGGTGCAGGGACCATCGCCTCACGACCTCCAGATCCGCCGGATGGCTCGTTGCGGCTACCCCCGGCCGTCGGATCCACGCTAGCGGCAAGGGTGGCGGGGGCTACCGTTGCAGTGCCGGCGACGGGGTTGGATGTCGTCGTAGCGGCGCTGGCGGGGTCCGTCGTTGCCGCGCGGGCGTCGACGCCCGCGACCACGGCGCGTACGCCGCCGCCAACTCCTTCGGCGGCCGACACCGAAGCCCTGGTGTTCACGCGCTGCTCCGACCCATCCGTCTTCTTTCCCTTCGCCGCCGCTGGTGAAGCTTTTTTCGGTGCCATCTTTTTTCTTCGGTCTTCAGGCTTGTCTTCGTCCTCCCCACGGACGGCGCCAACTGTTGTGGCTACAGACCAAACAGAGAGAGAGATGGTAGTGGAGAGTGATGAAGATAAGTATATATATACACATGAGGAGTGCTTTTACAGTTATACCCTTACATCTGGTTATCCCCTCTGGGGGCAGTTATGTCATTACACATGGCCTATTCTGGGCCTTATAATCTCCTACCAGGCCTGCTGGGTTTAGGTGGGGGCCACCCCTACGACAGGTACAATTAGAACGAACATGGAGAGACTAAGAGACTAATTACTGAGATGTTGAAGGAAGAACACTCAATAGTCTCGCATGTTTAGATGTGACAATCTGCTTATATGTTATCTTGTTCCTAAGTGAAGTCACAACAAACTTCCTTATATCACTTGAGATACAGATATATATGGACGAATATCACTTATCACTTATCCTGTATCCTATTCCATATTTTTTTTATCGGAGTAGGAATCGGACACGGATAGTTTTGGATACCTATCTACCCCTTCCGTATTTGTTCCGCAAGCCTTCGGTCGGTTGGATGGATGGAAATTATCTATTCCATTTGCACCCCTAGTTACGACTATCTAATGGAAATCACCGTGGTCGGAGATCGACCGCCAGTTAAATACCAACGTAGCCAGAAATCGACTATCGGATGGAGATTACCGTGGTCAGAGATCGACTGCAGTCGGATACCAACGTAGTTGGAAAACAACTATTGGACAGAGATCACCATGATCAGAGATCGACTGCCAGTCGTATACCAACGTGGTTGAAACCAACCGAAACAAGAACAACAAGAAGAGATCAAGAAAGGGTTGAGAGAAGAGAGGAAAAACCAATTCAAAAAAGAGCAAACTCAATCAGATAAAAAGATACACAAGGTAGATCAAATATTGATGTATTGCTCACTTAAGATTATTGATTTTACAGGTACTTCACTCAGGAGGACAAAGCTCTAAGCCTAGAGCGTGCACACACACACACACACACACACTAACCTATTTCCCTTGGGAGAGGGGATGAGCTAGCCACCAAAAGGTTTAGCCAACCTTCTCAAACCCTAGCTCTTGTCTCTCCTCCCCTTATATAGGCTCACAACCTGAACCCAAACCTAATGGATCTCCCCATTAGGCCAAAACTGGGGATAACCTGTTAACCCTATCTAACACCGGGTTTTACTCACACATATTTCTTCGGTATTGAGCAATTTTACCAAAATACCCTTCTATCGCCTTCCTCGATAACTTTTGGCATGAAGCATTGCCTATTCTTCGCCATCTTCCACGTGGCCTCGATAACTTGTTGCCAAGCCACTTACTCGTCCAAATCCCACCGAATTGTCCTCGCTTGTAAATGACTCAAGTCATTTGGCGCGCCACATGTCTCTTGTCGCACATGACGGCACTCGGCTTCCTCAGCCGTTTAGATCTCAACTCCTCCCTGAGCCTAGTCCCAGTTCACCTTACCATTGCGCGTCATGATCACCACCAGTATCTCCCGCTCTAGTTGCTCATCGTCCCAGCTTGCAACCTCCCCACAAGCCTTGGTCATCTTCAACGTCTCCTTGACTGTTCTGCACTTCAGCACCACTCTGTGTCTAGTCCCGGTCCTCCTAAGCTTCACTATGACCTAACTCCGAAGTTCTGCAACCAACATAAACAAGCGCACCGTCACGTAGCACCGCACGATATACAAAGTCATCAATTGACACAATTAATCCAAACAATGCTTAATACAAAATGTATGCACCCAAATACTAATCCTAAACCTAGGACCAAACAATAAATACATATGCACACTAGCAACAACACTCAGATTAACCCATGAGTACTCAGATGCTCAAAGATCACAAAACTTCAAGTACTTGAAGCATACAAGTAACGACCGAGAGGCCAACGACCAGCACAACAAATTACTACGACCATTGATCACAAAGACTGCGACTACCACAACAGATCGCTACGACAACCGATGACAAGGGTTATGACTACCGATCACCAAGGCTTACGACTACCGAACATATCGCTATGACAACCGATCACAAAAGCTACGACTATTGATCGCCAAGGCTTATGACTACCGAACAGATCGCTACGACAACCGATCACAAAAGTTATGATTATCGATCGCCCAGACTTACGACTACTCAACAACGACCACGTACTGAAGCACGACCATTCCATAGTCGTTCTGCTATGCTTGACAAACCGTGGTCGTTCTGCCGATGTCGTACAATTGCATATTAGACCTCCCGATCAGACTATCCGACAACGAAGTCGTAAACTTCGAATACTTCAGTACTTGTAGTCAGACAAACTCGTAAACCACAAAGTCGTTATACAAAAAGTGATCTTTTGCAAAATTCTCAAAACCAAACTCAACCTCCGCAGTACTCTAATCTAAAAGTTAATTATTTATTATAACTCTAAAGTAAACTCCACACATCTCACATCTTAGAATGGATGCATTTTCAAGGAAAAGTTTCAAGAAGCCTAGCGCTGCACAGGAGCCAGTAAAGATGATCGTACCAACTACAAGGTTCTGGAAGGGGCAGACCTGACGACCTATTGATTCCCAGAAATGCACTGCAGGTTCCGTGGATACAACGGAGATGAGCTGCAAAGTACAAACAGTTAATTTAACAAGGGAAATATAGATTTACGAGACGTAGCAAGGTGAATTTATCATCAACTGTACCTGTAGCTGAATATGTCGCAAGTTAGGGGCATTCTGAAATAAGCAAAGAGCAACTTATTCTTTAACCGTTTCTAAAAGTGATTTTTGGTTTTTGCTATAGTATTTAACTTTTAAATAAAAAATTTTTTAAGATAAAATCTACAAGTTAATTATAGTATATGTTAAAAGCTCAATATCTATATCAACCAAAATCATAAGTGAGTATCTCTCTCCGTAATCTCTGTCATAAATAGCTAAAATTTCAACTAAAAAGCATAAATCACAACCATATCAAACAGGCTTTTAGCCTCATCCAGATCAAGATCGATCTGCAGGGTTATCTGCGTCAGCCGATTGAAGGAATCCACGTGCTACACACTGTAAAATAGCAAGAGGTCACTAAATATACTAGTAAATGGTGAAATAATAAACACCTAGGGAAAACTTGGCCTATCACAGCTTCTTACCTCAAAAACCCTCCCGGACAACGTAATATTTTAACATCCGAAAGAGAACCAACAAGTTGAGAAAGATTACAGTTGCATCAGGCCTTCGAAGCATATAAGCAGAGTCAACTCGCAGCTTAATGGCTGCCGAAGTAAGATGTGGAGTATGCAGATTGAGGTGGTTAACCAGGCCATCAATTGTTAGTATCTTGAGCTTCGTTGAATGGATATTGATATCGGCAAAGCTGAGCAGAATCAGTTTCTTCTTTAAATTCGGGCAACTTGCTACTAAATCCCCTATATTGTTTCCCGATGCACAGAAATCGTATAGATGAAGGGTTCGCAATTGCTGCCTTTAAATAGTGGATGCAACTGGAAAACACAACCTCGAAAGTAAGCATATTCCGATTCATCACAGGAGAAAAAACGAGACGGGATCTTGTAATTGCTCCATATACTCCTATTTTGGATGTCCTTAACTCCATTTCTTGACAGCATATGCATTCAGCGATGAATGTATCCTACTATCCTCTAGTAAAAAACATTTGAACCTGTTGGGCGTTCAGTCCAAACTTCAGAATTGGGCCGTTGTGGAGGGAGAGAAACATATCAGTGAACCTAAGAAACCTATATACGTCATCGTTTACATTGCCATTTCCTGAAGCAAAATCATCTTCCCTTAACATCAGTTCAGTCATTGAAGCCTATGTGACGACCTGCTCAATTACCATGGGGTAATAAAGCTAGTCAACGGGTTATTATTCGTTTTAGCCGATGAAATATTAAGTTCATAAGTAAAAATTATATGATTTACCAACTACTACCAACATTTTACAAAAACTAACACTGTTACCGATGAAAATAACTAGTACCATGATTTAGATCGTCACATCTATTATGATCGTCAATCCCATCCTCGTTACCCCTTCTGTTTCTAAAAATAGGTGGTGGCCTGAAAGTGAAACTGTCGAAGTTTATTAAAGGGTACGTATTGCCATATAACAAGGATAACATCCTTAAGTCAAAAACGGTCACTAATTATTTGCGTGGCTCTCAAATCATTGCTCTGATACCACCTGTGACGACCCGCTCAATTACCATGGGGTAATAAAGCTAGTCAACGGGTTATTATTCGTTTTAGCCGATAAAACATCGCTCTAACGAATAATAAACCAATCAGAGTGTTGCAACAGAACAATAATTAGAGACAGAAAGTTACATACATTCACAATGCCACGCAGGGCTAAATATTATACAACTGATTCAGGTTAGAGAATCACAATACCAAAAGATAGTAATTCAAAGTTCTAATTATACAAGAGAAGTACCACTACAATACATTAATATTACAGGCATTCTAATGGTAGAGCCCAAGCTGATCATATTTCTCTAGTCGTTCCAATCTTCGTATGTGGACTGTTGGATCGGAAATGGCGACAGAGGGGGGGGGGGGTGAATGGAGCCCTTAAAAAATTCCCCAAGTATCCAAACAGCCCTACTTTTCCAATAGCCACTGAGCTATGAAGTCTTGGGTTGAAAAGCTTACTGAAGGCCGACCCTAGTCGAAAGCTTACCCGAACCGACAAAAGAAAGCAAATAGGAAATACTTTGTGGTTGACAACGGAAGGACTTGCAAAGCCAGATTTCCGAGTAACTGAGACTCTCTGGTCTTTTGGTCCTCAAACTTGAGGCACTGACAGAATCCAACCTCTGGAAGAGAAATTTCCAAGAAAATCCAAAGTCTTTGCTATGGTCGGCTAGAGCGACATGGTCGAACTCGAAATAGAGGACTTGATGCGTTCGACCATTCAGCAAAGCGAACTTCTCTGATTCGACTCCTGCTCTCGGGAATGAACTGGCCAAGTGGCCTTGAGACAGATTCCCAGTTCTGAGCAAATCGAAGCACACCAAAACGAACGCAGACTCACACAGAAGAGAGGAGAGAAGAGGATAGCATGAAGAACAAGCTCTCAAAACAGATCGCAAACAAAACAATCACAACATCTCATAACGACAGAAATCAACTTGAGGAAGAGAGATGAATGATTGATCATGGAGGTTTCTACAGCCACTCCATCGGAGGTACAAGAGCAACCGTGCTCTACCCAGAGACAACTCACACAAATAGAAACGAGAAATTCAGAGTGACTCGGGAACAACCTCACCAAGCACCCGAGCCCTACCCTCTCTATTTATAGCCTTCTGCTACCGGAGGAGGAACCCGTAAACCCCCACCTAACACCGGGTTTTACCACTCGCTTTACCCACTAGCAAAAACAAGCTTCCAGTGCTTTACCCGTTAACGCCAACAACTCATGTGCATTGGCAGAGACACAGCTTCCCTTTGCAGCTTTCCGTATTTCTCCAAAATGCCACTCCGCTGCCTTCCCGGAAGCTTCCTCCTGCCTTGCCGATCACGCTTGCAACCACCTCACAGACCTCGTCGTCTTTGGCATCTCCCGGCCGCTCACGACCTCAGCACCCCCGTGCCTAGTCTCGACCATCCATGCCTCACCACGACTAGTCTCAAAGTCCTGCAAACCATCACAGACAAGCAAACATTCATAGCACCGCACAACACAAGGGTAACAACCAATTGCATCGAAAAGAGAACTCAAACTACACTCCACACAGTCGTACATACATTACGACCGGTCGAAATCACTTAAACATTAATGCACAAGGTCTACGACCACCTCATAAGTCTTTACGACCGATTCCCAGCTGATACGACCGCTTCTGGAAGCCATACGACCAGACAACAGAAGCTACGACTCTCAGCCTAAGTCTATAACGTGATCGAATGGGCTTCCGACCACAACCGACCGCTCTACGACTTCACTCGAGTGCTTCCGACCACTTCCTGCAATAACGTGGTCGTAGGCCACGACTACTCAACGTGGTCGTAACTTCGAGCGCCGACTTTCCACCGCTGCGGTCGTAGCTCCGACTAACGACTTCCAACCCCGACCAACGTAGTCCTAAGTGCGCTCGACCACGACCAGAGTGGTCGTAAACGACACAACATGGTCGTAAACTGCGAACCAAGTTTTTGACCACGACCAACGTGGTCGTAGCAGCGTTCGACCATGGCCAACGTGGTCGTTCACTCGAGCGCCGACTTCTGACCACAGCAGTCGTAGCTTCGACTTACGACCACCGACCGCGAGGAACGTGGTCGTAACAGGCTTCGACCACAGCCAACATGGTCGTAACAGGCTTCGACCACAGCCAACGTGGTCGAATAGCCTTCCGACCATGGCCAGAGTGGTCGTAAACGCCACAACGTGGTCGTACAGCCTTCCGACCACGGCTAAAGTGGTCAAAAACACTTCGACTGACTTCCGACCACAGCAAAAGAGCTACGACTTTGCAGAAAACACTCAAATCAAACTCAAACTTTCAAAAGCAACCGTCAATCACTCATCACAAACATGGGGCACATCCACATGGTCTCTCATGGACTAACCCTCATACGGCTCGTCCTCGCTACAACCTTCCTCCTCTGTATAGGTTTCATCTCCATCCGCAAACTGCTGACTATCCTCTAAACAAAGGAAATAATAGCAAGGGTGAGTACAGAGTACTCAACAAGCTTATGTAACAAAGATGCACTGAATGCTCCTGTTCTATATCCATTGTTCCGTTCCAATTTCATATCCAAACCCAATTCCCGACTTATAGAAAATAGTGTTTGAGGTTACAAAAGACTATGGATTCATTATTTTCGAAATCTACTGAACGTACGCATGAACAGCAAAAACCCCCCATAAGTTTCCGTAATTCTCCTTTCCTGGAGACATGCATGAATTCATGATTTATATAGCATTGCGCAAGCTTGTATCACTTTACCCATCACCACTCTTGATCCTGGTGGCTCATGGTTCTCCGCAATTACTTAGATGCGGCGCCCAGATCAGAGTACAGTACGTTTGCATCTATCTCAGTAGATTATATCTCCACCCAACTATTCTCAGCCGACGGCCCGAAGTGGTTTCTCACCCTCGACATAGTTGTTGGTTGGGGCGGCCCCGCCCTACCCCAACCTCCACCCGCGCTAATATATGCGCCTTGCATTCCCCACCTGGCACCCAAGTGCTGGCCCGAATCTTGTGGGTTCCTGCTGTGGTGGAGATCCCCACCCGGCACCCAGTGGCTGGCCCGGATCGTGTGGGTTCCTCCACGGGGTCCCCCACCCGGCACCCAAGTGCTGGCCCGGATCGTGTGGGTTCTCCCAACTAAAATACTTACCCATGCGGAGAATATAACACTTTGATAGAGCTACTAGTCTGTCCGTCCTCGAACGGGATGTTGGTTGATACGGTTTGGTACGGTTTGTTCACACGGATGAAGCTGGCGACTTCTTATATTCTATTCTTATGCAGAGGCCCCACACCTGCCCCTTTATCACCTGCCCTGGCAACCTCTGCCCACCCTCTTACTTAACCTAAATGGCCAACTGCTCCATCAGTCGCCATCTATCTCTTTTCACTTGTAGCCATTTCTCGATTTAAATCTTCTTTTATTTCTTTCATGCAGGGTGATACTAGAATAATACAAAATACTTGTTTTTACGAAATATATTCTGAAGCTTTGATCAAAGGAATACTTGCCCGCGTTATTAATAAGATGCTGAGTCTCTTGATTACCCTGGTATAATTCCCTTTGACGATTCAGCCCTTCGCCTGAAAATTTTACTACGAATTAATCTATGGCTTCACAATATAATATGGCTGATGTAATTAGGCGAATGTTACTAAATATGTGTATATGTGTTTCTAGATTCCTATTTAATTCTCGAAAGGATTTCTATCTCGTTAATACGGCTAATAGTCCAATACCAGATCCTAGGGCCCGGATCTGGCGCCTAGCTCCTCCATCTTACCCGATCTAGGGTTGGTTTGCTGTGGTTTGGTTGCTATTTGCTTTGATTCACGAGGATTTGCCGATATACTAGTAGGCATGGAGATGGGTTCTTCTATTACCACAAGTGGTTACCCTCTATATTGAATCCTTGCTGCCCTAATGATGCTTGTGACAGCTACTGGTATCTCTTGACTCTAACTATGCAGGGTTTACTATTGAATATGGATACTAGGGTTGAGGTATTTTGTGGCTTACCTGCACCGGTGGCCGGTTGATTTGTGGTGGAAAGGGATTAGGGTTTGCTGGTGATTGTCGCCTTCTTGGTGATGGGGATGTCACTTGTTGGTGGCCTCCTAGATTTGGCGACCTTGGGCTTGCGGTCTACTTCCGACCGTCGCCGTCTTATTGCTCCCGGTCGACTCGCCTTGGCCGCCTCCTTGCTGTCGGTTCTATTCTGTGAATGGCTTCTCTGTGGTTTTGGAATGGTTGGAAAGTTTGGGGAAATGGTTATGATGATGTGCCCTAACTCGCTGCTCACTTTTCTCTGGTTGGCTGTGCTGCTGGTCGGGCTAAGTGGTGGCTTCTGGAATGGTTGTGCTGTCTCAGTGAATACTGTGGCATATGACTTCCGGTTATAACTTGGTTTGAAAAATGGGATTATAGGATTTTTGCTTTGCATTGGTTAATCCCTAAATTAAAACAGGTTTGTATACGCCGTATGATGAGCCTACAGTTGTGAGAGGTGCCGACTGCCCCCCCCCCAGACGGTTAGGTATCTCCGTGAACGGATTACCCCGCCCAAAGTTAACCGCTAGGGCTCTGACGGCAATTCTTTCTTCTTCCTTTGTTTATTTTATTCGATCTTTTGTTCGGTCTTTTTCGGCATTGAAAACATTGGGTTTGCTCACATAGAAAATATCGATGTGGTGGTAAATCGACGACATACTCCAATGTATGAGATGACCTAAATGTAATCTAACTCCCTCTTAGTATTGATGTATACCGCATATTGTAATTGCTTTTATTCTTTAATTCCCAATGTAGTATGTATATATGCAATGGATTTCTAATTGTAATAAAAGCCCTCTGATTAGATTATGTTAATAAATTACAATTGCTATTGGTTTGGCGATAACCCATTTAATTAATCTAATTCCTAATGTTAATTTGGCCCTTAATTGTTATTAGCAACACTACTAACAGCGTTTAAATTAATTAGAACACGCGGGGCGTTACAGCCCATGTGTACCTCCACTTCCTTTACAAGAGGTATGTTCCCACAGCTTCTTTTATTGTCAAACATCAAAGAATTTTGTCTTTGATAACCTCCAGTAGATTGCTGATGATATCTTTTTCTCGAAAACGCAAGAGGTTTGCATTTCTTTCGATAAGAAGGATACATCACTATTGCAACAGATTTATGTCTCTTCGTTTGGGAGCCTCCCTGGTCCATTTGGCACACTTCTATTGTGAGCCTGCACGTAATGTGGTAAACACAACTTATAAAATCTCTAACATGCCACACATATTGTAGGTGGGAAGTTACATACATAAGCAAAAGTAAAGCACCTAAAATTAGAGCTAATTCATTTTCTCTCTATTATATCCTATGTACTAAAATAATTTTACATTAGAACCCTGAAAAGTGCAAACATGTATGGCTTCGCAGTTCTGTTTTTTTCTAGGAAAATAAAATGTATGGTGCTTTAATTGAATTTTGAGTCATGTTGTTTGAATTTTGAAGGCCATTCCTTCAATGCAACTAGAATTATTGCTGCTAGGGTATGTCTCTTCTCCTACTGACAAAGAAGGGGATTCCAGACCTCGTTCTATTTCAGACATGCCATGTTTAATGAAGTACTTCACATGAGAAATTTGACATCCATCAGGAGAGCTCATACTTCATAGTTATCAGATGAACTTTTCTGTTGAACATCCAGCAAAGATTAATAGGCTTCACTTTAATCGATCGGTCATGTCACATTGTTAGTGAATTCTTTTTCCCCCATTAAGATCAGTGCTGGAATAGTCCCACATTGGTTGTGGAAGGGCAAAGGACCTAATTTAAAAGTGGGGGAGTCCCTCACCTCATTGGCTAGCTTTTGGGGTGAGAAGGCCATTACGATCCTACAAGTGGTATCAGAGCCCGATTCTAACATTTTTGGCCCAATGGACACTAGTGTGTGAATGCCTGATAGATTGTGACCCCGAGGGACCGTCGGTGTACGGTGAAGGGACCCTGAGGGACCGTCGGTGTACGGTGAAGGGGCGGTGAAGGGCTGAGGGACACCAATGTGTGAAGGGGGAGATTGTTGGAATAGTCCCACATTGGTTGTGGAAGGGCAAATGACCTAATTTAAAAGTGGGGGAGTCCCTCACCTCATTGGCTAGCTTTTGGGGTGAGAAGGCCCTTACGATCCTACAATCAGAAATCTCCAATTCATTCTGGTAGAACGAGCCACTGGAGAAGCCCCAGTTATTTCAGACATGCCTAGGCTTGTCGCAGATGCAGAGGTTCGTGGTTAGTTGCGCTTGTCATCCTTGGCATTACCATCTACAGTTCTACTACACTAACCATTCATACACGAGATAGGATGTCCGAATTTGTCGGAAAATTCAAGCAGCAAAACGGGCCAATCTACAATGTCCAAAGAGGCATAACAAACACATATGAAATGAAGCCGGTGGCGTCGCAGGCAGAGCATACAAGGCACGGCGAGACCGAAGTAAACGCGCGGTAAAGCAAGAGCGGAAGCGGAAGATGATCGGCAGAACTCTGAACTAGGGATTGGGCAGCCGCCTGCCTGCCTCAGATCTCTCCTTTTCCTTCCTCCGTCGTCCCGTCGCATCGCGCCCCGCGCGCCGCCGAGGAGAGCGGGGTACGAAAGACTGGATGATGAAGAGGCAGCAAAGCACAGAAAAACTCTGGTGATCTATGGACTGTGGGTGATTGGGTGGCGTGGGCGGGCTAACCGATTACCTGCGCCGCCGCCTCGTGCGGTCGTGCCGAGGCAGCACGGCACCACGCCGACACGGCCGGCCCTAAAAAAGGCGGTATTTTCGGTGTGGCCACGCCACGCCGGGCGGATGTCTTGGGTGGGCATGCCATGTTGGGCGCGGGCGCAGTGCGACGGAACCGGCACGGCACGACGAAAGGGGACCCGTCAAAGACGCACGCCGCCATGAAAAGATGGGAGGGCATGTAGGGATGAAAATGGAATGCCAACCGAATTTGTCAAACTAATTCAGATACAAATACGGGCCATCTCGTATTCAAAATTTCAAATACAGGTCTGAATTGGAATTTTTCTATTTAGTTTGGTCGAATTCAGACATGCATAGTTTTGACTAGGAACACTGATATATCAATCGTTTTGATCCCTTGAGCAAAGACACTTTTGTGAGTTTGTCCACTCGGGTATTCAGTTCAGACACGGGAAGCTAACACGCCGGAGGCCCAAGTGAAGCTAGCAGCGTTAGGGCATCCCCTAGGGTATTTTTTAGCAGAGCATTTTTTTAAGAGGACACGCACTCAACACACTCAGTACTCACACCACCTACGCACTCGACACACTCAGTACTCACACCACCTACGCACTCAACACTCGATTTTTTTAAATAACTTATTTTTATTCTAAATTACAGTAATATATCTGTATTTTTTTACAGTACCAACCACCTGTCGCTTTCTGGTTGGACGATACGGGCTAGTTGCCTAACCGTTAGGCGACGCGTGGCTAAGTTGCCCAACCATTGGGCAACTAGTATCTGTCGCTCAATGGTTGGGTGATTTGGTCCTCTGGTAACTCAACAGTAGATTGACTACTTGCTACCAGCCTGTTCATCTTCCTTTGACCCGACCCCTCACGGTATCTCTCACCATTTGTCTCAGATGAGAACGAGAGAGCTTGAGAGAGGAGAAAAAAGGGAGAGAAAGGGAGGGGAAGTGAAGAGGGGAAGAAAGCCACGAGTGGAGGAGAAGCTCGCGAGAGGGAGAGGAGAGGAGGAGGTCACGAGAGGGAGAGAAGCAGAGGAGCTTAGGAAAAGGAGTAAAGTAGAGGAGAGGAGCTCGGAAGAGGGAGAGAAGGAGAGGAGAGGAGCTCGTAAGGTAAGAGAGGAAGACGAAGGAAACTCGTTGAGAAGGAGAGAAGGTCTTCGTACGAAGGTAATAATCTCATCCGTTCTTGTTCTCATCCGTTCTTGTTCTCATCCGAATATACACAATATGTCGCTACTTATCGATTTAGCACGTTGAGAGACCATGTGAGAAGGTCCAGGATAATGTTGTGATGAACCATGCAAGTTTCGTGGAGTGGTTAATTGATTTTGCAAATATCACATTTTGTCTGGACTATTTTCTGAATTATTCAGGAAAATCGGTCAGACCGCCATTGTGTCTGCGGTCATACCGCATTGCGGTAGTACCGCAATGAGAGCACGGTCATACCACAAAACGGTAGTTTTGATTTCTAGTTGGAGGTAGCTAATTTCTAGAGATGTCCAGTGCGAGGTGCAACGGTGCAGTAGTACCGGTTTGGGGAGTGGTAGTATCACAGTGCGGTAGTACTGTCATGTTGCGTGTGGTACTATTGGATTTGCAGAAAACTAGGATTTTAGAAAATTGAGTCATGGATTGAGTTGGGGTGACCTAGTTGTTTGTTTTAAGGTTGCATGATGCATGTTTTGGCTAAAGTGGGTCAAGTTATGAAGAACTTATGCCCAAAAATGATTTTTTTTGTCTTGGATATGCAGAGTCGCTTGGAGTCAACTGTAGTCAACGGTGAGGATTGGGGCTAAGCTTATGGAGGAGTTGAGGCACAAAACGATCAAGGATGCCAGGTGATATTGTGAGCTCCAGCATGGCATGAGATAAGGCAAGAAATGTGGAAGGCAAGTTTGAACGGCAGGATGGTACCATGTTGCTTGGACGGGTCAAGTGGACCATGGTTCGGTGGAACCGAGACGAAAGATACTTAGCGACACGTGGTAAACTAGTGGTGCACCTACACGTAGTAAATATGATGATTGCTTGTAATGGATGGTGATGACCGGGGTCAACGAAGGGTATTTTGGTGTTTGGCCAAAATACTGAAAACTACCTTAGATCAAAAGTGCAGCGCATGTGTAGCGCTTGGGAGAGTAGTTTAGGTTAAGGTGAAGTTGGTTTGATCAAGACTAACAATTTAGCGAATTCAGGGTTATGAGCTTTGAAAAGCGAGCATAAGTGCACATGTGTGAGTAAAACCCGTGTGTGTGGGGGGTTATCGGGTTTTCCTCATTGTGCTAAGACAATGAGGAAAACCCATAACCCTAAATTAGCCTACCCTTAGGTAGCTAGTTAGCCTACCTATTTAAGTGGGTTGGGATGGAGACATGTGAATAACCATCCAACCCATCTCTTTTTTGGTCTCATGTCTAGGGTTAGGCTTTGAGAGTTGACTGTCTTGTGTGCTCTTTACCCTCTAAGGTGCAGTGGCTGTAAAAACCTACCTTTTCAAGTAAGCAATACATCAATTGTTGTGCATCTCCTTGAGTCTCTCGTGATTTGATTGATGCGCTCTTGTTTCGGTTGATTTTGATCTCTCCTCTTCTTTCCTCTTGATCTTATTGTTCCAAGGGCATGTAAGAGATGGAAATAATCTCTAGCAATCTATCTTCACCCATCTAGGTGCTTTGATAGCAAGTTCATGAGGAACCTGTTTTTGCTTGACTTTAGCCTCTTTGAGCGATTTCATGATTTAAGGGTTTTTAGCTTGATTTCTTCGGTGTTCTAACTTGCTGTGAGTTGTGGGAATACATCTAGACTCATCTTGGTCATTATCCATCTATAAGCAAGTTGTATTCATCGTTTTTGGTTTTAGCTCAGTTTCGGTGCAACCTTCCTTCAAACTAAAAAAGGTCTCAACTTTGGCTATGATTTTTATGATTGTTTATTATAATAGGTTCTTGATATCATAGAGTAGATCCCTATAAATTTTCATGTCATTTGGATCTATAGATCAAAAGTTCTATCGATTTTGGTTTTTGAAATTATGATGAAAATACTATTCACCTAGATTTTACTGTAGCAACGATAGTACCATGATTACTGTAGTGGTAGTACTGCAGTTACTGTAGCAAGTAGTAGTACCGCACGTGCAGTGGCGGTAGTTCCGCTTTTGCTGATTGTTTTTTGGGGATTTCAGTGTCTCGGTTTGCAAGTTTTTGTGGCGGTTTGTGGGGTGCGTGTTTTTTGCCTGGAGGGCCCTGTGCGTCACACTTTCACTCCTAAAATTATCTATCATCTTCATCGCCTTAAATTCTTGCCATTATGGTTCCATGAATAGATACTTGTCGAAGGGCATCAGATCCTTCTCCATATATTGCTTGACAAGCATGCTCTTAAAGTTCTTCCACACTTTGCATGCCGCTAGCAACGCATGTCATCGCATGGAGGCTTGATGTTCTTCCAGGATCTCGAACAATTGAAAAACTTCCTTCAGCAGCTGATTTTTGTGATCTTCGATCACCTTCTTCCGTGAAATGAATGTGATCTCAATCCATTCCCGTGCAACTATTCTGACTATTCTCTGGAATGCAGACACTACTTAGTGAGGATCCGAGATGGAAAATCAGCCCTCGTGCCTCTTCGATAGTCCTTTTCCTTTTCGAGATTTTCCAGAGGACGGTGCATCGCATGCATTCGACAACAATGTCGAAGAATGAGCAGACGACATCTTTAAAAGATAATAGAAGTGAGCAATTCTTGAGCCAATTCTTGGTAAATTTAGAATATGATCACATATTTATGTAAAGATTTCTTTAATCAACTAGGCTTTGAACTCTAGACTACCTTATCGAATATCTGAAGACAAGTAGCAGTAAACTTAACAATGAACTAGTGACAGATATTAAAACTATTTACTTCAAGTAAATCGCATTCGTATCACAATATTTCATTTTTGCTTTATCTTTGCATATATGTTGTGCTAGCTGAAATTTCAATTAATCAGCTTAGTTCTAGCACTGGAAGATATTGCAAAGAGATTTTGTGGGTTCAATTTGATATCTCACATATTCTATGTTCTAAGCATAATATATTGTTTAAATGACTTGGGAGGATTTACATATTTATATGTTGATTTTTTTATTTAAATGTTGGTGGAATTATGCTTTAAAATAATTATATTTTACTGGAATTAAATCTGAATTCATGCTAAAACCGCATTAATTACAACAGTCTAGAAAACCAAGTGCATATAGCAAAGCATATATCCAAGACAAGATAATAACATAGAGGTCAAACTATTATCTATCAACATGAACAATGTAATCAAGCCAAAGGACAATATGCTAAACATAGCACAAGCATGAGCATTTATAATTAACATAATGCACAGATTAAGAAGTGAGTTTTGCTCTCAGTTGAGGAGTTGCTCAAATTAAAACCTGGCCTTCTCACCCTTACCAACAGATCATATATCAAAGAGACTAACTCCTCAGTATTCTACTAGTTTGATAATATAAAATTTCCTCAGTAAAGTAATAGAATCAACTGCCAGATTTAAAGCACACGACAGAATGAAGAACAACTATTGCAATATCAATAATAGTGCTACGGCAACAACAGATACAAACACTAGAGATGTGCTATGGTAGTAATAGTAGTAATAACTGAATCTAACAATATTCAGTCCAGAACAGTAGTGATTTGTACTTAACCGAAGTAAGAAACAAGTAATGATAAATCAATACTAGTAGAATACTCTATTAGTCACAGTGATATCAATCTGACAAGCTATCCTCATTGAGCATTCACAAAGCCCACATTCTATTATGCAAAGTTCCCCTAGTGCTAGCACTTCTGAGGAGGGTCGCTGGAGTCAGGGAAGGCGGCGACGACGTCAGGGGAGGCGGCAACAGGCACGGGAGGAGGAGGAGGGTGACTACCTTTGGGGAGGAAGGCCGCTGGAGTCAGGAGACGAGGAGAAGGGCAACGGCCTCGGACGAGAAGTGCCGCCGGAGTCAGGGGAGGAGGAGGAGGGCGATAGCCTTGAGGAGTGCCGCCAGAGTTAGGGGAGGAGGAGAACGACGGGCTACGAAGGAGGAGGGCGATAGGCTCGGGACAAACCCTAGTGTGCAATATATATACGGGAATAATCACAGACGGTTCTATTTAAGAATTGTCTGTGATATTTATTATCATAGACGATTCCTATTTAAAACCGTCTGTAATAACCAAATATCACGGATGGTTTTAATGTAGAACCATCTCTGAATACATATATCATAGATGGTTTTACTTCAAAACCGTATGTGATGTTCCCTACTCACATTCTCATATATATATATATATATATATATATATATATATATATATATATATATATATATATATATATATATATATATATATATATATATATATATATATATATATATATATATATATATATATATATATATATATATATATATATATATATATATATATATATATATATATATATATATATATATATATATATATATATATATATATATATATATATATATATATATATATATATGACTCATTCTCATATGCATAAATGCAAATTCACACACACACACACACACACATATATATATATAATATATATATATATATATATCACACATTCTTAAATACATAAATGCATATTCACATATATATCACACATTCTTATATACATACATGCAAATTCATATATATATATATATATATATATATATATATATATATATATATATATATATATATATATATATATATATATATATATCACACATTCTCATATACATATATAAGTGCAAATACAGAACATATGATATAAAAATATTTTATTCATCATTCCACTTGCTTGTTTCCTTTAAAAAATTAGCCCTTCATGATGATTGACGCGTGTGTAGCTACTTTTGTCACGTTCTTCCTCTACCCTTATGTCGTTTTTGAAAGGAGACAACTCATCAAATTGATTGTATTCTTCCTCATCAATTATATTCTCAACTCCGACAATCCTTCTTTTTTTCATGAAGAACTATGTGTCACTTCTTATTCATCTGGTCTGTTACATAGGAAAATTGAACAACTTAGTTAGCGAGTATGAATGGTTTGTCTTTGTATCCAACACGTTTGAGGTCCACGGTAGTGATACCATACTTGTCGACCTTCACTCTTGGGAGATAGATCCAATGGCACTAAAATAAGGGGATCTTGAAAAGCACATAGTCGAGCTCCTAAATCTCCTCTATGAACCCACAATAGTAGTTTCTCAACCCATCGGTACTGAATGCATCTATGCGAACAACGATGTTCTGGTTATTGCTCTTTACATCCTGAGCCTACGTATAGAATGTGTCCCTATTTATGTCATATCCTTGCTATGTCACAACTATAAATGTTGCCTATTTTGCCAACTATGTCAGCATATCACTTGATGAGCTCCTAACGAGTCGCACCTTCAACCATTGGTTGAACCGACGGTTGTGTTGTCTCGTGATCCAAACTTCTGGTTGCTTTGGATTCTGTTGTCAAAGCATACCCTTATGCTGGTTGATATACAGGGACACTTCAGTCATGTGTTGCAACACCGTGAAATGGGCTTGAGCATACGCATCCATATCTGGAGTGATTGCTTTCCTTTCGATGGTCCCGATACCCTTGAGCCTCCCCTCATAGCAAGATTGAGTCACACCTATTGGTTCGACCTGAGCCATGTAATCAACACAGAACTCAATGAGCTCTTTGGTTGCATAAGCTTCAACGATGCTGCCCTCTGGCTGAGATCAATTCCGTATATAGGACTGGACAACATTTAAATCCTTAACAATATCATATATCTCTTTTCCACTTAAATACCTTGGAGCTGAACTATCCTCGTTCTTTCCATCGAATTGTTTCTTCATCGTGCGATATGGGTGGGCCCTCCGAAGGAACCGATGGTGACACATGTACAAGGTTTTGCACGAGTCCTTCGACCACATACTCTCGGTATCATCTAAGCAGTGAATACATGTTTTGGCTTCTTTTGTACTTTGGCCCGACATGTTTGTAAGGGTAGGATAATCATACATGGTGCAGAACAACAAGGAGTATAAAGTGAAGTTCTCTCATTTGTACATATCCCATACCTGTACCCCTTCGATCCATAGTATTTTTATATTTTTTGCAGATGGTGTTAGGTACACATCAATATCATTCTTAGGTTACTTCAGCCCTTAGATAAGTATCGATAGCAAAATATACTTTCGCTTCATACACAACTAAGGAGAAAGGTTGTAGATGTAGAGAATCACGGGCCAATTGCTATGTCGGCTGCTCATGTTACTGAATAGATTCATTCCATCTGTACTCAATCCAAACCTTGTATTCCTCAATTTTGCACCGAAGTCTGCAAACCTCATATCGATGTTTGTCCATTGGGCGGAATCAGCAAGGTGTCTTAGCATTCCATCCTTCTTACACTCCTCCGAGTGTCAACGTAGCAGTTTTGCCTTCTTTGCGTTCGCAAAAAACTGCTTCAAACAGAGATTTACAGGAAATTACCATGCCACCTTAATAGGAGGCCCTCTCTTCACCTCTATTGCCTCGCCGTCATCTAATTGATCCTTACGCTTGTACTAGGATGTGTTGCATACTGGACATACATGCATGTTTGCATATTCTTTATGGTAAATAATACAGTCATTTGGATATGTATGTATTCTTTCTACTTCCATTCCCAATGGACAAATACCTTCCTGGCTTTGTAGGTGGTTTTGGGCAACTCGTTTTCCTCCGGAAGCATGTTCGCTAAATAACCTAATAATGTCGTGTAGCTCTTGTTGGTCCAACCGCTGCTTGTCTTCAATTTCAGCAATTCAAGCACGACTGACAACCTCGTGTACTTTGACTTGCAGCACATGAATAAAAGTTTCTCCGAGTCCTTCATCAAGCCTCGGAATTTAACATACTCTCTCTCATCATAGTTCCCTTCTGCATTACAAAGCATCTGATCCAGATTGTCATCATTCAGCCTATTCAAATCGGAACCACAATCGACATGATCATCCTGTGGCATATCATTGATTTCATCAGTGATGTCATTATTAGTACCTTTCTGTGTAATATGCTCTTCACCATGACTGGTCCAATATGTATACCCCTTTTTGAAACCCCTTCGAATCAAGTGCACTTTAATCTACGCTCAGTTCTTAAATATCTTTAGATTCTCGCGGTCAATGCATAGACAATACATATATTCCACTCCCTTATTCAACATATCCTACTCGGCAGCTCTTGTAAAACCACCATTAATGTACTCCTCACTCACACGGTTCCCAGCGTACATCCAGCTTTAGTCCTACGTTACGCATATAATAATGTAGTATAACATATTCAACTAATTAATTACTATACTATACTATATATGTTCGATCTAAATTAAGTAGCTATATGTAGCAATAATAATTAAGTAAATTAAATTAAGTACAAATAGACTATGAATTGACTTGTAGGATCAAAAATGGCAACAAAGAGGGGTGTGAATGGTGCCTTTTAAAAACGCCCCCAAGTATCCACAAATGAATCTTTTCTCCGATAGCTATGAAAGCTATGAAAATAATAATTTATGCTCTCTGAAAATTCATGACATGCAGAAGAGAAAGCAGAACAAAAAGCACCAAAGCAAAACAAGCAGCTGAAAAACAAGATAAGAGGAAAACAAGCATACTCGGTCTGACTGCAGTAGGCCGGGCGGTCAGACCGCAGCAACCAGGCCGGTTTGACCGGTGTTACTGAGCCGGTTTGACCGCCTGTCTAACGCCGGTCTGACCACTATGCCCTAGCCGGTCTGACCGCCAGTGGTTGGCCGGTCTGACCGCTAGGGTTAGCGGTCTGACCGCCATCTAAATTCCGATCTGATCGCCAAGGGGGGGTCCGGTCTGACTGGCCCTGGTGCAGGCAGGGGCAAAAGCCAGCAGGCGGCTGACTGAAAAACTGCAATTACTGATTCTGGCTGAATTCAAGGGAAATAGAGGAATGCTTCTGTTCTCCTAAGGCCAGAAGATCAAGAACACAATCTAAACACCATTGAGACCTCAGGAAACAAGAGGATTCATCAAAAGAGCAAGAAATCAAGATTTGAGCAAAAATCTAAAAATTGCATTGAGATTGAGGCTAATTTTTCAGATTTCTCAAGAATCTTCAATCCTTTGCTTATAAAACTTTGCATTTCATCTGGAAATGGTCTCAAAATATGAAGGCACAACTATAGAGTCATCTCTTGAGTGGAAACAAAGAGCAATAGCCATGCTCTGCCTCCAAAACCCTAGCTACAGTGAAAAATAGAGGAAATGCAGCCATGATCAATTGAGAAGCAAACAACAATTAAAATGTGTTCCCTCGGGTCTTAGCTGGCCAAAATGGCCTGGTGATCCTATCCCAGTTCAGGGACAAATATTTTGCAGGTTCTCAACAAAGATCAAGCCAAAGAAACACAAGAGCAAAAGGTAATTGCCAGAACTGAACTGAAGACAAACACAGCGTGGAAGAACTCTGTTCATCTCAAACAGAAGATATCTCAGATTGATACAAAGAGATGAATGATTACACATGAATTACAACCATCTCACTACGTCCCCATACGCAGTTGGAAATGAGAACACACACTACATGCTTACTGGAGGAACTCACACACACAACACACAGAGTTCACAGCTCGTGAGAACTCCCTCCAGAATACACTCACTACTTTTCTTGCCATCTTCTTCTGCCTGAGCTCCTCTTCTTAAGGCCACACTCACAACCAGAAGAAGAAAATCAAGAAGTGGCATATACTCTCCACTCCCTCACCTCACACCCTCATGAGGCAAAAGTCAAACACCTCATCAGACTTGGAGGGAAACAGCCACCTCCAATCATCCTTGAGTCAATTGTCCAAATTGCCCTCAAGCACCTTCCCGGAAGCTTCCCGCAACCGGTGTTTTGACCGTCTGGACCTCGAGTAGACCTCGACTCCTCTGAGTCTAGTCCCGGTCCGCTCCGCTGTACACAACCGCACCTGGCATCCTGACCGTCTAGACCTCAGCTCCTCCCTGAGCCTAGTCCCGGTCCACCTCGCCGCTGCCCGTTGTGTCCACCTGACTCCGACCGAGACCTCCGACTCCTCCTTAGTCTAGTCCTGGTCTGTTCCGTCGCACACGACCGCAACTGACATCCAACCATCTAGACCTCCGACTCTTCCCTGAGCCTAGTCCCGGTTCGCTCGTCGTTGCCTGTCATGTCCATCACCGGTAGCTCCAGCTCCGGTTTCTCGTCTCCCGACTCGCAACCACCTCAGCAGCCTCGATCATCTTCGGCATCACCGACCGTCTGGACCTCAACATCTCCTATGCCTAGTCCTGGTCCTCGCCTCACCATGACCTAGCTCCGAAGTCCTGCAATCACACAGACAAGCAAACCGTCACATAGCACCGCACGAAACAGCATAATCATCATTAGCATTAATGAACGGTACTCAACCCTAGAATACCCAAAACAAACTCAAACTCACTAACACAACCGTCAATTACTCATCACAAACATGAGAATACCTCCACATAGTCTCTCATGACTAAACCCTAAACCATGCTAAATGTAAAATAATTTCTCCTACATCAAGCTAGCTAGATGAACCATTTTCAATTCTCCTTTCACCAAAAGTTATAAATCGAAATTATAAAGCAATTAGGAACAAATTACTAACCATAAGTTGTCAAAAACTTAGTGGATCTACAATTACTCTTGCCAAATAGTCTTCTTTCACCAAATAGCCTCAAAGCTCTGTCTCCAGCTCAAAACAGCAGCGTAGATCTAAAATTTAAGACAGAGGTTCAATGGGTCTGCGTGCAACTAGTATAGTGGAATTATCACAGACGGTTTTTTATAAAAACCGTTTGTGATGACTTAATTATCACAGATGGTTTTTAATACAAACCATCTGTGAAGTATGACAGATGTTTCTTAACAAGAATCGTCTGTGATATTATGGTGTTGATATTTGGTAATATCACAAACGATTCTTAGCAAGAACGGTTTTTGTTAAGAATGGTGATACTTAACAGACGGTTTTCACTATGAACCATCTGTGATATTTCCTCTTCATAGACGATTTTAAGGGCTGGTAGAAATACAGATGGTGTCTAAACTAAAACTGACTGTGATTATATTTAATACAGACGGTTTTGGGGAACCATCTGTGATGTGGCATCTAATATTAGGCTTTTGTAGTAGTGTTAAGTCCTATCTTTTGAGTTGTTGGTTTGAGATTGGTAAGGTAGATAAGACCTTGTTTATTTGTAGGCATGGCGATGACTTTCTACTTGTCCAGATATATGTGGATGATTTATCTTTGGTGGCTACTCTCATACTCTTGTTTTCTAGTTTTCTGATGTCATGAGTACAAAGTTTGAGATGAGCATGATGCACGAGTTGAGCTTCTTCCTCAGCTTCCAGATTAAGCAGACTCGGGAGGGTACTTTCTTGCATCAAGGCAAGTATGCTCGAGATCTCCTGATATGCTTTGACATGAGTGATGGCAAGCAAGTGTCAACTCCGATGGCGACCTCAACCATACTTGATCTCGACGAGGATGGCGAACCTGTAGATCAGAAGGAGTACCGCAGTATGATTGGCTCCCTCTTGTACCTCACTGCTTCGAGGCCAGATATACACTTTATCGTGTGTCTGTGTGCTCGATTTCAGGCTTCTCCTCACGCCTTTCACCGTCAGGTAGTGAAGCATATCTTTAGGTATCTTCAAGCTATTCGGGATTATGGTATCAGGTATTCTTCTACTTCATGTCTTTCCCTCAGAGCCTATTTCGATATAGACTTTGCTAGCTATAGGAAAGATAGGAAGAGCACTTCTGGTACTTGCCAATTCATTGGCATCTCTCTTGTTTTACGGTTTTCTAGAAAGCAGTCCAGTGTTGCACAGTCTACAGCAAAGACTGAGTATGTCGCAGCCGCTAGTTGTTGTAGTCAGGTGCTTTGGATGGTTTCGATCTTGCGGGACTTTGGGTTAGCCATAATAGTATTTCACTTTTTTGTGATATCACTTCTGCCATTAATATTGCCAAAAACCCAGTGCAACACTCTAGGACCAAGCACATAGATATTCGATTTCATTTCCTTAGAGACCATGTAAAGAAGGGTGACATAGTACTTCCGTTTGTGGAGAGTGCCCACCAGTTTGCTAATATTTTCACCAAGCCTTTAGATAGCTTGAGGTTCATGGCTTTGCGGGGAGAGCTTGGGGTGGTTTGTCCTTATGGCATAATCTGACGGGAGCACCATGTACTTTCTATATCATGTGTTCATTTACTTTCTTTTGCACCATTCTTATGAGTGCTTTTGGGTTAGTCTTTCTAGCATAGACCAAAGTTATTCTCATAGCATAGACCAAAGTTGTTATCATACTATGTTGTTTAGATTTCTTTCTCTCATCCTATGACCTTAGGATGTTGCTTATTAATTGCTTCTCTTCTCACTATATTGAGTTCACTCACTTCTTTTAGTTCTAACAAGGTTTGGGCACTCTGGGTAGACAGGAAACGTATTTACTCCCTTGTATTTAGTTGATCAACTAATAGTTCTAGAGTCATATGGGATAGATGAGAGTGAGTCTGAGCCATAGTGATCCCACTATCTTGTCTGTGCTTTAAGGATTGTCATTTCTTCGTTTTTCTATGCTTTTTCTCTCTTGCTTATTGCTTTAGTTCAGAGAGAATTCATTTGATATTTTTTAAGCTTAATATTGACATAATTCAACTTGAACCAAAATGTTTCTAAAATTGACTCACTTACTGAGGGGGAGCTAGGATCCTTATTGCATTATATTGCATTTTAAATTCAGCAATTTGCATTGTAACATAAATCCAGTGCGAGGTGCGATGGTGTGGTACTACCAATTTGGGGAGCAGTAGTACCACAGTACGGTAGTACCGGCATGTTGTGTGCGGTACTACCGGATTTCACAAAAAATAGGATTTTGACAAAATGAGTCATGGATTGATTTGGGGTGACCTAGGTCTTTGTTTTAAGGTTGCATGATGCATGTTTTGGCTAACATGGGTCAAGCTGTGAAGAACTTGTGCCCAGAAACGATTTCTTTGTCTTTGGATGTGCAGAGTCGCTTGGAGTCAACTGTGATCAACAGCAAGGATCGGGGCTCAACTCATGGAGGGGCCGAGGCCCAGAAAGATCAACGATGTCATGTGAGATGGTGAGCTCAAGCATAGCACGAGAAAGGTGAGAAATGTGGAAAGCGAGTTCGAACGACAGGATGGCACCATGTTGCTTGGACGGGTCAAGTGGAACGTGGTTCGGTGGAACTAGGACGGAAGAGAGTTGACAACGTGTGGCAAGCTAGTGGTGCACCTACACGTGGCAAGTATGATGATTTCTTGCACTGGATGGTGATGACTAGGTCAACAAAGGGTATTTTGGTAGTTTGGCCAAAATATCGAAAACTATCTTGGATCAAAATCGTGGTGCATGAGTAGTGCTTAGGAGAGTGGTTTTGGTCAAGATGAAGTTGGTTGATCAAGATGGATCAAGGATAAGGATTTAGCGGATTCAGACTTATACGCTTTGAAAAGCGTGCATAAGTGAACATGTGTGAGTAAAACCCGTGTGTGGGGTTATTAAGTTTCTTCTATTGTACTAATTGGATAGTATCTACTAAGGGTTAGAGGTGGCTGGTTAGCCCACCTATTTAAGGGGGTTGGGATGGAGACATGTGGTTAAGCATTCAACCATCTCTCTTGTGCTCTCATGTCTAGTGTTAGTGTTTGAGAGCTAAGTGCCTTGTGTGATCTTTGTTCTCTAAGGTGGAGTGGCTATAAAACATACCTTCTCAAGTAAGCAATACATCAATCATTGTGCATCTCCTTGAGTCTCACGTGTTTTGATTAATGTGCTCTTGTTTCGGTTGATTTTGATCTCTCCTCTTCTTTCCACTTGGTCTTGTTGTGTCAAGGATGTGTAAGAGAAGGAGATAATCTCTGGGAATCTATCTCCACCCATCTAGGCACTTTGATAGCAAGCTCACGAGGAAACTCATTTTTGCTTGACTTTAGCCACTTTAAGCAATTTCATGATCCGAGGGTTGTGGTTTGATTTCTTCGGTATTCTAACTTGCTATGACATGTGGAAATATATCTAAACCTATTTTGGTTATCGTCCACCACGAGCAAGTTGTATTAACTATTTTTGGTTTTGGCTCTGTTTAGTGCAACATTCCTTCAAACTGAAAAAGGTCTCAACTTTGGCATGATTTTTATGATCGTTTATTGGAATTAGTTCTTGATATCCTAGAGTAGGTCCATGTAAATTTTCATGTCGTTTGGATCTACGGATCAAAAGTTCCATTGATTTTGGTTTTCGAAATCGTGTTGAAAATACTATTCACCTTGATTTTACTTTAGCTGCATTAGTACAGCGATTACTGTAGCAGTAGTACCACAGTTGCTATAGCAACCGATAGTGCCACACGTACAGTGGCGATAGTTCCATTTTGCTGATTTTTCTAGGGATTTTGGTGTCTCGGTTCGCAAGTTTTTGTGATAGCTTTCCATCATAATCTTCATATCTCTATAGCTATTAAAGTGACGGATTGATGAATACTTGGGGGAAAATTTGAGGCACCATTTACCCCCCTCTGTTGCCATCTTCGTTCCTACACACGTATCTAGTGAATGTATATTGACAAATGGTAATATTTGCAACAAGAAATCAGTCATGTCCGAGCCCACAAGATTGAAAGTGCATTACGGTGTTGATACCATTCATGAAGGTCCATACAGTGTTGACCTAAGTGGTTTCCCGTAAGTCATTTTGGTACACCTGGACGTGAAGAATGCTCTAATCAAAGATGTCCTGCACTGGTTCAAACGCAGCTTCTCCTTGGACCTCGAGGTGTGCAGTGTCGTCCTAATGGGCTTTGGAGTTAGTCTGCCACGAAAATCCGGTGGGTGTTGAGGAGACTGATGCTACCGGTGATGTGGATACGAGTGCATACTACTCGTGCAACCATGTCCAAAGGGAGTCGCAGGAGGGCCTATCGACAGCTATTATCTGGTTGGTGGGAGCAGCTCAGATGCGCATCGCTTGGTTCATAAAGAGGACATGGTGGCCGATGTTGCGGAGACACAACCAGAATATCAAACGCTGCACATTGAGCCCACCAGACAGCATTGTTTTGCTTAAGCATCGCAATCTAATGTCCACCTTCATAGGCAATCTCATGTATGAAGAGATAGTGAAGAAGGACCTGAAGGCCAAGAACATCATGGTGGCCATCGAGCCAAAATTCAAGTACAAGATTAGTTACGCGAAGGCATGACATGCGAAGCAGAAGGCTTTGAAAAGGAGGTTGGTTCTTTTGAGGCAGTTTACGATAACCTTCCTCGTATGCTCTAGGTGCCACGGGATAGGAACCCAGACATATACATTGCTACAAAGGACAAGCCATCCAGAAGACTTTTAAGTTTCATGGTTTTGCAGAGTACCTTCTTAGCCTTTGGTGCCTACATCGACACTTTCAGGCACATGTTACCCGTGATCTCAGTCGATGGGATATTTCTAACTGGGAAATACAAGAGGCAGATCCTGATAGCAATTAGTGTTGATGGCAACAATCAGATTTTGCCTTTGGCCATCGCATTCATCAAAAATAAGAATTTCGACAGCTGGTTGTGGTTCCTTTGACATCTGAAAGAGGAAGCAATTGGGGCATGTCCTGATGTCTGTATATTCCATGATTGCCACCCTGGGATGATGAAGACCATAAGAAAACTTCAACAAGACCCTGAGGAGCCATTCCCTTGGCTAGACATGAGGAACAGATGGTGTATTCTTAGTTCGTTAGCCTGAGTGCCATGTAACCCCCTTGTTGAATCAACTGTCGTGTTGTTATCGTTACACCATTTATCTGATGTTCTCCATGTATAAATTCCCTATTGCATCGCAATATCACTTACCTTTCTACTTACGAATCATTTCTACCTCAATCGTCCTCACAATTTTTTTAGAAATTTATCGCACTACAACAACATACAACGATCATAAAATGTTATTATGAGTCTAACAAAATTCGTACAATTGAGAATCTACGAAAATCACAAACGAACCAACCGACATTGTCTGCCCTTTTATTTGAAAAAATAACCTACAAACAAGATTTATTAAATGTATTACCTACAAAAATTACTATTTACTCCCCCACAATTATTTCCATTGGATTAATAAAATAATTGTATTATTATTTTAAATCGCCCAACTGTTAGGCGAGTTGGACTAGTCGCTCAACCAGCTTGGGCGACTTGGCCACGTGTCGCCCAAGGTGACTAACCCAAGTCACCCAACCGTGGAGCGACAGATGGTCAAAACTGCAAAAAAATAAAACGCAAGTATAATACTGTAATTTAGAATAAAAAATAGTTTATTTTATAAAAAAATCCCTCAACACTCACACCCACGCTCTAGGCACCGATTGAATGGATGTGATTGATTCTCATGCTGATCGGACCATGAAGATTATATGTTCACATCATCATTCTTTTACGAGTGCACATTATCCTATTTTTAAGGATAACTTATACTTAATACACACCATAATATAATGTTAGCATATGCAAACAATGAATCATTGTAATATGTTGAATTTAACTGAAGGAAAGTGGGGTAACACTAAATGGAAACATAGTATAAATTAGATATACTGTGGCAAAATGTGTATATTGTTTTATCAATTTTGCATGCATATAAATATAACATTTCGAATGGTGAAACCAAAACCATATTAGCATCCATATTTTCGAGACCTCATTCTAGTAATAACTTAAATGTTGTAGAAACATAAAAAAAAACTAAACCTTTTCGCTATACAATCCAATTCGGCAACTTCTTCTCTACCCCTAAAATCCACCAGTTCAGTTCTTTCCTACGACCACCCCAAATTGTGCCCCCAGCAGTCATGAGTTTTCCTACGTCCACACCAATTCGTGTCCCAGGAAAACCATCCAGTTAAATCAACGATCAAGGATCAATTCCCACCTTTCTCTCTCCTTACCCACTCATATCCAACGATCCAAATCCAAATTCACAGCTACGAGTGAGCCTCCTCCCACCTTCTACCCCATCTCCCCACGATCTCCGCTCCTCCCCCGTTCTCTACGCCGCCTCCTCCCCTCCCTCCATCCGCGCCTCCGCTCCTCCCCCCGTTCTCCGCGCCGCCTCCTCCCCTCCCTCCTCCGTCGCTCCGCCCTCGCCTCCTCCTCCCCACCCCGCGCCGCCGCTCCCCCATCTCCGACTCTCCCCCGCGCCTCCCCTCCGCTCCCCCCATCCTCCACCGCGCCGCCGCTCCCCCATTTCCGTCTCCTTCTCCGACTGCATTTCCTCCTCCGAGTCTGAGATCCACGCATGGCCTCGCCGCGCCGCACCCCCGCCGCCGGATCCGGTGAGTCCCCCCTCCCTCCCTGTGCATCTCTGCCCCCATGCCCCTGATTTGCTAGCTGGGGTTCGTCTTCTCTAGCTGGATCTCATCTGATTGGCCAAGGAGGGCAGCCTCGCCGACATGATCGATCGCGCGCTGGAGAAGGAGTTCCCCGAGTCCGAGGGGGAGCAGGGCGGCGGAGGTGCATGGATCTGAGCCCCCGGGGAACCCGCGATCCACATGGGGCATCCCGCGGCACGGGATCTGGTTCCGATGCGGGGTCGGTGGTTCGGTGGGGGTGGCGTAGCGTGGCGTGTGTCGGTGGTCGCTCTGTCTAGATCTCGGCCTCGGTGACGGCGGTGTTGGGGGCTTAGGGGCGCTGCAAATCGAGCGTGTTTTTGGGGTTGGGATTGGACTGGCCTGTGCTAATCTCGGTTGCTCTGGTTTTGCAGAGACGAACCCCGGCAGCTTCAACAACACGGTTGCTGAGAAGCAGGTGATTTCATTCGCAACATTTCGTTTGTGTGTGGTCGTTCGTTTCCAGTAACTATTATGGATTCTGGTTAAATTTTGCATTATGATGCTTATGGAATGGTGAATGTTTGGGTCTTGCCCACTTTAGGTTTGGGGGATTAACTCATTATCTGTGTGCGTGCGTGTAGAATTTGTGAGTGGAAATAGAATCTCAACTTCTTCCCCAGTTCCAATTTCCAATCGGTGTACTCTTGGGTCCACCTCCTTCCCTGTGGCTGCCAAGCAGGATGCTCAACTCGAACTACCTTCGGCGACGTCTTCCTGCTCCAGCACCGGATCTCCGACTGTCGGCTGCTTCTTCCTCCTATTCGGGGGCAGCGCGGGCGCGCGACCTCTGAGTCAGCACGCGGCGGTGGATCACCCACGGGCCACGGCTGTGTGGCTTCGGACTCGGAGGCGGCGCTGCAGTAGAGGGGCTGCTCCTCCGCCGTGTAGCGGGTCCTCCCGGGGCTGCCCTTTCATTGTGATGTGTAGCTTCGTTTTCCTGGCGTCGTAGCCGATTGAGTTAATCGCTACCAGGTTTGTCCATATCTCAAATCTTCACAATTCTTGTACCACCGATTCCATGGCTGCATGTGCATCTAAGACAGAAATTTTTGTTATTCTCCCGATTACAGATTAACATCTTGATTGCAAGTTTTGTCCCAGGATATGCATGTATCATTGTTCAATCTTTACACTTCTATCTTCGTGATTCTAAAGTCTGTAATTCGTATATGAGGACATATAAAAATTCTGAAGTACCGGACAAAACACAATTAGTGTAATTTCTATCATAATCAATGTTAAGTACTTGAACATACAGTAATTTTGTTTTCAGGTGCAATGAAACAGAAGTTGAGGGAAGGCATCTGGGATGAAATTAGGAGGGATGTACAAGTACAACCACATCCGTCCTCATCCTGGTCTAGAAGGGCATCGTCCCCATCGATCGGGATGGCCATGGACGCCGCGCCGATGCTGAAGAGGAAGGGCGCGGAGGCGCTGGAGGAGCTGTGGCTGGACAAGGACCCCGCCTCCGGCTTCCCCGTCTCCTCCCGCGCCACCAAGATCCGCCGGCTTGTACGCGCCTAGCAACCGAACTCGCTCTCTGCTCTCTCCCTTCCTCCCGAACCCCGAGTTTGGTGGGCTCGAATTTGCCAAGCCATGGCCTGATTGTTTTGGTTCTGGGTGTGCAGGACGCGGAGGTGATGCCGCCTGTTGTGCCCACCGCAGGTGTGCCTCCGCAGCCGCAGCCAGTGGCGAGGTTTGGGGTGGAGGAGGTGCCGATGTGCGGCGACGTGGCGCCGGCGGCGAATGAGGAGAGGGCGATCATGGTGTACAAGCCCGCCGAGGCCGCGCGCAGCCTCCTGCTCGGCCCGCTCTGGCCGGGCGTAGCCCCGAATGGATCCACGGGCTCAAGAGTACGTGCATCCTCCTCACCACTTTTCTCCTCTTCCTCCTGGCTATTTCTGCAAGATAATTGCTCATGCCCCCTAAATTCCGCAATTCGTTTGGGTTAATTTTGATTGATGCTGAAACTGCATGCGCCGATGAAATTGTTCCAGTTTAATTGTTCATGTCATACGACCTGTGAGCTTCAATTCGATTCAATTGTGATGTTCCCAACTGCTGGAATCACTGAAACCTGATGAGAATATTTATTTAAATATCAGACATACCAAGGATTTTCGGTTTATAACGTTAAATGTCTTTTCAGACACTCACTCAAAGGTACTGTCTCTTGTGCACCTTATCTGTATTATTATTAGCTGGTCCTTTGTTCGCTGCTCATTGCAAGATTATCCTTTTCCAGGTATATTTAATAAAGTCTTCTGATCCTCTGTCTAGAATGACACTGGTATGGGATGGTGACTCCCAAGTTCATTGCATTGTTGAACACCATCATGGACGCCTGTATTTATTTACAGATGCTGCAAGAGAAGGTGTGCATGTTAATTCGCATTACCTAATGCAGACTGTTTTTTTTTCTTTGGTTTATAGCTTAGCTTTTGGGTTGTTTGTGAGAGAAAGTACGGAGTAACAGAAACTCACGTGTGCTTTTAGCTGATATAAATGAAGTCACCATAGTATGTACTACCTTGATCTAAGAGATAATTCCTACCTTGATCATACAATTATAGAGATAATTATAGAGGGGTAGAGATAATTGTATGATCATACAATTCCTACCTTGATCTAAGATAATTTATTTTCGTGTTGTAATTGCAAAACCATCACCATGATTTAGTTTATTTGTTAATTGTCATGCTGACTGCAAATGGATATACTATTCCAAAGAAGTATTATTGTCACCAGTCAGAAATTGGTTCCTCGCTTCCTTGAATGGTTGATTGTTAGACGTGCTGAACATAAAACTTCTAAGTTCTAACCCGGTTTCTCTATTGGTTGGCATAATGTGTTTGCCAAGCTAAACCTAAGATTAGTTATATAATTTTAATGAAATATGTATAAATTCTTCAACCCCTTCCAATTTCGACAATTTCCTTTTCTTTAATATGGGCCAAAATTTCTTATATGGTCAGATATAATGTTACCTTACCAGAACTAATAAGTAGTAAGCACCTATTTAGTAGGCAAAGTTGATTATGAACTTAAGCATTTCGGAGTTATACCAAATTCACAGTTTCAATCTGAGCAGATATTCTAGATTAACTGGTCATGGCTGTCGACTCAATCAGTAAGTTATGTCTCGATTGATTTTAAATGGCTTTTCTTATCTGTTGGTTCTAGCACTGACACAAACTGAATTGTTGGGAGGGAAGAATAGTTTTTTAGATATTATTCTTAAGTCATATCTTAGATATTCAGTTCATCACGCCATTATCTATCCTGTTGTATGAGTAGCGTTAGCACGGGTATACTATGGAAAATATAGTATTGTTGGTTAACAAAGCATGCACATCATTGAACCCAGAACCCCACCCCGCGCCCACACACACGCCCCCGACATCTGGATATCATGGACCTTGTAATCACAATCCGGATTGTGATTGCCGGATATCCGGATAAAATATCTCTAAAACGATACAAGGGTCGAAAAGTATTTACACGCTGATATGGTAAACTTGTCGATGCCATAATTATTATATATATAATATCATGCAGATGTTAATTTTGTTAATTTAAAGATAGAAGAAAAATTTGAGATAAAACTCTGTTAGTGCAGGTGTTCCTTCCAATTAATATTGAGAAGTTTCACTGGTACCTAGCGGTTGTGAATGCTAAAAAATGTGAGATACATGTCTTGGATTTCCAATTAATTTTATCTTGTTTTGTATTTTACCGTAGCGTTAGCACGGGCACACTACTAGTTTTTTAGAGGAATCAAGTTGGGTAATTAGATAAGAATATTCAAACAACCCATATCCCTTTTACGCCCCAACTATCGGTCCAGCCACTTGGAGTGCAAAGGGCTGCAAGGATATTCAAACAATCCGCATCCGTGGGGCCATGGCTGGACCTACTATAAGTGGCAACTATTGCCAGATAGGTGGGCTGCGGTTGGGTAGGCCGTAGGCATCACTCAGCATGTCTAAAACCAAGAAAGCACGTTTGGACCAGGCTAGGGTTGGGTTGATGTAGCCACTGGACGTAAATTAGCAAAACCAACCTAGCCCTCAAGGCATACTCGGCCTAACCAAGCCCACACAGCCAGTCGTGCTGGTCTGGCAGGTGGTTTTCTTGCTGCGCGCGCCTGAGTGGACTTCAAGGGGTCTTCAGCTCGGCCCTGATAGACAGTGTAAGAAAGCTAGATTCCAGTGACCACAGTTCCATCCCCATGCGACGACGCAGCCGAACTGTGTGTAGCATTCCGCGCGGAGAAGTACGCTAAACAGTGATTGTCTTTAATATATTTTTGGGATTATTAGCGTCCGGATATACAATAGAGACTTTTTATCGTATGCTCTAGTGCAACATCGGTAAATTATTTGCGTCATAATTGTAATCACCGTATGCAACAACATGCACAATAATATTAAGAAAAATAGAGACAAATTAAAAAAAATCTTCTCACAAAATGCATAATATCATAAATATAGGACTTTGCAAAGTGCTAAAACAATATTAAAATTTCCAAACAAAAAATTTAGAACCTTACAACACTGCAACATTTAAAAATGATAATTACAATATTTGAAAATACCTAATACAACAAAAATATAACATTGACGCGACAAAATTCTAGAAATATATGCAACAAAAATGATTCTTGTTCGACAATAGAAAAGACCGTTGCAACAAGAAAACCAAATGCTGCAACAACTAAATACAATTACAACAACAAGAAAAAAACTGGAGGAGGTATAAGGAGCCCTAAGATTTGGGGAAAACTTACTGGTGGTGGTAAATTTAAAATTAGTGGTGAACGTGAAACTCCCATGGCGAGAGAAGATAGGAGGTGGCCAATGACAATCCATTATTGATGAAACCATCACCATTGATGGCGGCGTGGAGTAGCTTCGTAGGGGTAGGGGGAGAAGTATGATGCAGGCACATGGGATCCTACCAGTGAGCTCCAACCCTGACAAGCTTTGGGTGTTGATGAGCCCAAGGAGGAGCAATGATGACGAAGATGAGATGTGAGTTCATGTATGGTGGGGAGGAGCTAAAGATTGGCATGCTTTGGATAACCTTATCTCCAGATTCCAATGTCTGGGTCGTGGATGAGGATGGGGTACTAGGGAAGACGATGCGGGGAGGAGTCCAGAATCTGGATGGTAGAAGCAGTGTTCGGGGAGTGAAGATGCGTCCAATACGAAACATCCTATCGGACGTCTGTATACTATCATTTACTTATATTTTTATATTATTTACAGACATGACTAAATATAATTTATACAATAAGTTGTCTGTAATGGCTATTGGAAATCTCTCGATATTTCTCACTCTCTTTCTCATATTTTCTATCTCCCTAGAGAGACAAATGCAAACTCACTCTCACGTGTATTTTCTATCCCTCTCGAGACAACTACATACCCATGGGAGACAAGTGACTCACAGCAAATGGCTCATTTATTTCATTCAATTAAAGTGCTTTAAATAGATACAGTTGGGCCGCGCATGCAAGCCACTCAGCCACTACTAACGATCATGCACTGACCTCTTGAAACTTCTTCACGATCCATACGACTCGGTCATGTAACAACTTGACTCCTACGACTTATGACTCTGACTGCTACAGTGCTCGGATGCTCCGACTACTACAGTTCTTGGACAGTACTCGGGCATACGAGTACTCGAACACACGACTGCTCAACTGCTACAGACTCTTAAACCATTTACATGTCAAGATTATAACCAACAATTTCCCCCTTAATCTTGACACGTCATGCTTCACATGTCTTCAAAGAAGAGTTGATTCATCTTCACTTAGTGCTTCACATAATAGTGCTTTTCGCAGGACACTCATAAGAGTAATGCCTAAACTCTTCACAATCAATGCAACACACCTTGCTTTTATCTCTACGCCCTTCTTCTCCGCAGCCTAAGCTGTGGCCATGCCCTCGCCCTCGTGACAAGCCACGTTCTCTTGCTATGAGAACATGCTTTTCTATGCGCATCTCACGTCCCTTGAGATGCTCCTCATGCGCCTTTAGGGACCCAATGGCCTTTTTCAAAGCCATGCTATTAATCTCACCAAATAGCTCCATGGATGAAGCAATATTGATGAACTTATCGGACACACCTCGCAGTAGCTTCTTCACGACGTACTTCTCTTCCATCTTCTCTCCTATCTCTCAGATCTGACCAACAAGCAACGTGATCTTTGCAGCGAAATCGTCCACTGATTCCGCATCACGCATGTTGAGAATTTCAAACTCCCAGTGTTTGGATCCTCGCCTCCTTGACACACTCAGCACCCATGTGCATGGAGTGCAGCGCTGTCCAGACCTCAAAGGAGGTGTTCTTCTCTGCAACTTGCATTAATGTTTCATCGTTGAGTCATTGGGAGACGATTGCCAAGCCCATCTGATCCTTGTTCTCATCAACAACTTTGGACGGGCTCTTGGGATCAACCACATCCCATACACCATAGCTCTCATGAGAATCTTCATTCTCGTAGCCCATGCCACGTAGTTTGTCCTTGTCAGCTGTGGGTACTGGAGCCTCGTTGTCGCCACGTCGCCGAAGCCACCGCTCGTAGCGGCACCACTTGGTGAACCATCACCGTGCGGCATCATCTTCAGCATCTCCTCACTCTGATACCAAATGTTGAAAATCTCGTAAGATTTTTCACTCTCTTCTGTATTTTGTATCTCCCTCGAGAGACAAATACACACCTACGGGAGACAAGTAACTCATTATAAATGGCTTATTTATTTCATTCGATTAAAGTGGTTTAAATAGATACAGCCAGGCCACTCATCAACTACTAACGATCATGTACTGACCTGCTGAAACTTCTCCACGATCCACACGACTTGGTCCTCTAACAACTTACTTGATTCCTACGACTTACGACTCCGACTGCTATAGTGTTCGGACGCTCTGACTGCTACAGTTCTCGGATGCACGAGTACTCGAACATACGACTGCTACAGTACTTGGACACACGAGTACTTGAAACACATGACTGCGATACGAGTACTCGAACACACGACTGCCACATGAGTACTTGAACACACGGCTGCTACGGACTCTTAAACCATTCATATGTCAAGCTTATAACTAACAATGGTCTCATATAATTAATATGTTATTTATATAGTTGTTTATATAACAATATAAATAGTAAAAAAGTATATTAGGCCGTCTGTTAAATATTAAAATGGGTCTATTAAAATTATCCTTTTTGTGTCCTACCCTATGAATCACTTGAAAATCCTATCATATACTTACAGACAGCGGACCGTTTCACACCGCACATGTCCTGGTGCAGCATTCCGAAACTCTCCGCGTCGCCGGCGCCGCGAGTCAATCAATGCTATTTCCGCTGCCGGAAGGAGACCGGAAGAAAACCCCAAATACCAACGAAATTTCCTCGGCCTAACCACCCAAAACCCCACGAACCAACGAGCGCGGCACGGCGGCTCCCCATAGCCGTTGACTCCAGCACTCAGCACTGTCCTTCGTCAACTGCACGCTCCTAATCCCCAGAACGCCCGCAGCCTCGGTCTCCGACCGGCCAGCGAGATGGTGGAGGCGGTGGCCGGCTGGCTGGTGTGCCCGGTCATCAAGATCGTCGTCGACAAGGCCAAGTCCTGCGCCTCCGACAGGATCAAGTGGCTGAACGGCGGCGTCCCCGATGCGCTCCAACAGCTGGACCAGGCGCTCACGGAGCTCCGCACTGTGGCGGGCGCCGTCGAGCGGAGCCGCTGCGCGAGGGGCAACGACGACCTCGACCGGTGGCTGCTCCAGCTAAAGGATGCCGTCTACGAGGCCGACGACGTCGTCGACGAATTCGACTACCGGAGACTCCTCGAGCCCGACGGCAAGGTCAGCCGCGCGCGCTCCTCCCTTGTCAAGATCAGCAAGCAGCTCGTCGGCACGGACGAGTCGCTTAACAGGCTCAAGGGCGTCATCAAGAACCTGGACTCCATCAAGGCCAGCTCCGGGCGGCTGATGCAGGCGGCGGGGCTGGAGGCATCGGGGTCCGGCGAGTTGAGCAGCCACCACCTCGCCACGGACGGCCCTGTCACGGGCTCGCTGCTGGAAGACAGCGAGGTGTTTGGGCGTGACGCGGAGCGGAAGGACATGGTTTCTTGGCTGATCGCCGGCCCGACCGACGGCGCAGATCGGCGAGCCGCCGACGTACCCGTCGCCGCGATCATGGGGCATGGCGGGATGGGTAAGACCACGCTGGCGCGCGTTCTGCTCCTTGACGAAGTGGTGAAGGCGACGTTCGATTTGATCATGTGGGTCTGTCCTGCTGCCACTTATGACAAGGTTGAGCTCATGAAGCAAATCTTGCAGTCTGCGGGGGTACAACTCCCTGACGACATGAAGAGCTTCGATTGGCTTCAGAGGCGGCTTGAGGAGGCCGTCTCGTCGCGCAGGTTCCTGCTGGTTCTTGACAATGTCTGGAATAAGGATGAGATGAATGAGTATACCTACACGGAGACGTGGCGTGAGGTGTTGGCTCCTCTCAGACGTGGCCAAGCCGGGAGTAAGATCGTGGTCACCACCCGGAAAAAGATTGTGGCGAACTTGCTGAATGCGAGCAAGCGGGTCTGGTTGAATGGATTGGAGTTCGCCGACGTTTGGTTGCTGTTCAATAATATTGCTTTCGGCAACGACAACGCTGATAAGTATCCGGCATTGCAGGCAATTGGGGAGCAGCTTGTTGCCAAGCTCAAGGGGTTGCCATTGGCTGCCAAGGTCGTTGGAGGGATGCTGAAGAGTACCCGGAGTTTCAGTAAGTGGAAGAGTATCTCCGATATGGAAATCTATGACAATGTTAGCTCAACACTAGAGCTGTGTTATCAGAACCTGCAGGAGCACCTCCAGCCGTGCTTTGCAATCTGCAGCATATTCCCGAAGAACTGGAGGTTCAAGCGCGACAAGTTGGTGAAGATTTGGATGGCCCTGGATTTCATCCGGCCAGCTGATGGGAAGAAGCAACCGGAGGATGTAGGGAAGGAGTACTTTAATCAACTTGTGGGGAGGTCCTTCTTCCACGAGCGCAAGGAAGGCCGTCGGACTTACTATTACATTCATGACCTGATGCATGACCTGGCCGAGAATGTCTCACGAATTGACTGCGCAAGAGTTGAAAGTGTTGAGACAAAAGATATACCTGATACAGTTCGGCACTTATCTGTGACCAGTGATGCTGTGACGCAGCTCAAAGGCCAGTGCGAGCTCAAAAGATTGCGCACACTCATAATTCTCAAGCATTCTTCATCTTCCTTTGGTCAATTGCCAGATGATATCCTCAAAGGATTAAAAGCTCTACGTGTGCTTGGTTTGGATGGCTGCGATATGGTTGATTTATCGGATAAAATTGGTCAATTGATACACCTGAGGTACCTTGCTCTTTGCAAGACAATTAAAAGGCTTCCACAATCAGTGACAAAGCTGTTCCTTCTTCAAACCCTAAGTATCCCTAAGAGGTGCCACCTTGAGGAGTTTCCAAAAGATATGCGGAACTTGAAATATCTGCGCCATTTGGATATGGACAGGACAAGCACATCAAAAGTTGTTGGCATTGGGGAACTGATTCATCTTCAGGGATCAATTGAGTTCCATGTTAAAAAGGAAAAGGGTCATACATTAGAAGACTTGAATGATATGAATGATCTCCGCAGAAAGCTCCATATCAAGAACCTTGATGTTGTAGTGAGCAAACAAGAGGCTTGCAAAGCTGGTCTAAGCAAGAAACAGGATATTAAGGTGCTGGAATTGGAATGGAACTCCACTGGTAAGAGTGTCGCTTCTGTTGACGCTGAAGTCTTAGAAGGCCTTGAACCGCATCCGCATGTCGAAGAGGTCCATATTAGAAGATATCATGGTAATACTTCACCACATTGGTTGGACATGAGCTTCAAGAAGGACAACACACTGTGCCTACTTAAATCTTTATATTTGACCAACTGTAGAAGGTGGGAAGTCCTGCCTCCTCTCGGGCAGCTTCCCTGCCTCAAGGTTTTGCGTTTGAAAGAGGTGTGCTCACTGAAACAAATTGGCAGTGAGTTATATGGAACCAATTCGATTGCATTTCCATGTCTGGAGGACCTTGAATTTGATGATATGCCACAATGGGCTGAGTGGACCAAAGAAGAGAAGAGCATTGACGTGTTCCCCAAACTCCGTAAGCTGAAGCTTTTGACCTGTCCCAAGTTGATTAAAGTGCCTTCTTTCCCGCTGTCTATAAGGAAGGTCACTGTCGAATATACAGGGTTTGTTTCACACCTGAGACTATCCCCTTTATCATCATCAAAAGCTTGCAATTTTGCATTAGAGACATGTTCTGCCACCATCCTTACAAATGGATTGCTGCACCAGCAACAGGTGGACGCAATTGCCGCTTTGACCCTGAGGCACTGCCAAGATGTAAAGTTCGAAGAGCTTCAGGCACTTACTTCACTCAAGAAGCTGCAAATATCTCATTTAGACATAACTGATGAGCAGCTGGGTACTTGTTTGCGAGGTTTACAATCACTTACCTCGCTGGAGATAGTCAACTGCAGCTACATAACATCGCTTCCACAGATTGAGAACCCAAGCTGCTTAACAAAGTTCCATGAGCTACATGTTCGGCAATGCTCCCAATTGTCTTCTCTGCATTCCTTGCCAAGTTTTGTGACACTGGAAAGTATGTTGATCGAAAATTGCTCCAAGCTCACCATAGGATCTTTCCCTGACAACTTCAACAGCCTCAACTCTCTGAGAAAACTCAGCATAATGTACTGTGCGGAGTTGGAGTCATTGCCAAATGGTTTCCCATCTTCACTGCAAGTTCTTCATCTGATCGGGTGCAAGCCAACGTTGTTGAACCAACTGCAACGTAAATATGGACAAGAATGGGATAAAGTAGCTTGTATTCCGATAAAACAGATCCATTGATCAGTGTCTCATTGTGCAGCTGTCTTTGCTACCATTAGCATGTCCATTTCATCGTCCTCCTGAGAATAGCACCTTTCCAATAAAATAGTACCTGTAAGTTATAATGGATGAGCTGTATCTATTTCCATGGCAATAATGCTGACAAATTGTGTCTGAAATTCCAAAACGCAGGATGAAAGATACCGGACGAAGTATGCTCCCCAACAGCTTGCTCTGGGCTGGAGCCATTGTACAATGTTTCTGTAGTTTGACTATAATGTATGTGTTGTGTCTGTAATGCCCACATTGGCTGAAGTACGTTTTCGTTTTCCTTTGTATTGTAGCAGGTGCACTTCACCTGCACGTATGAGAATGCCACGTGCTGAAATTATTGTTTATATGCACTGTTCACACACGCATAAACTATATATTGTACTGTAGCAGCACGCATGGCAAAGTTAGATTGATTAGAATGGAGATAAGAATAGTTAGTTTTCTTATTAAATATATAAACTATATATTGTACTGTAGCAGCAACGGGCACAAACCCGCTGGGTTTTGCTATTCCAAACCTGTGCCTATGAAAGTTGTACGTGCCCGCTAAAAAATCTATGTCCGTGACGGGTGCAAATTTTTGCCCAACCTATGCCTACTCGGGTAACGGGTACCCACGGGTCACCCGTACCCGACAACAGCTGTGCAAATTACAGACAGTGCAGTGCTTAGCAAGTCAACAATAAGTTCAATTTATATGCTACTGCATGAAACAAGCAACGACAAATCCACAATGCACATCACTAGTTCACTCCATCAATTCTCAGTTCATAGTTCACTGACATAGTTCGCTGGGCTGGGCTGGTTTGCTTGGGAGCCTGGGTTTATAACTCCTATGGATCGGGTTTATATTACCCATGGGTTTACAGGTTTGGGTACTATAGGAATGTACCCGAACCCGGCAGACCCGATGGGTTGGGCTTTTTGCCCATTAAGAGACTCATGGGTTAGGAAATTGATTCAGACCTATGCCCTAATAGAGTAAAAACCCACTGGGTATCAGGTTTCGGGTACCCATTGTCATCTCTAAGCACGCATGGCAAATTTAGATTGATTAGAATGGAGATAAGAATAGCTAGTTTTCTTATTAGATATATTCACTATCTTATAGATATGTTCTATTTATTAGAGATGTTTTCTTAGAGATAAAGATTATTTTTTGAAGGTTAAGTCAAGTTATTCTTATAAAACGGACAATATGTATCTATTATTATCAAACAATATATAATAATGAAGAATTTCTAAGTTCATGATTCCTAACTCCGGTCTCTTCCCTAGACCGGCTACTTTGGATCTATTCCTTCTCCTAACCGGTGTCCTTTTTCTCCTACCGTTATTCTATTATAAGTCATCGTCGTCCGACCTCTTTTTGATAGATGTTTATTTCGTTATGAACCAAGGTTCACGGTAGAGAACAACCATTTGCTGCAATTTATTGAGTTGTGATCAATGTATTCATTAGCTATCAAATTGGTCTCAAAGTAATGCAGTTCTTTTCGTTGCAAAAAATTCTCTCTTCATGGCCTGATTGGTAATACAAAAATATTTCGTGTACTGGCGAACCACAAACACTGAAACAAGCATATTCAGCACTGAATCCGTGATAATTCCGCACATCCACTGACAAACATATACAACTCTTTGATATGCAGCCCTGCCCACCTGTTCCTAATTGCCCCTCTGTACAAGCCCCAGGAGAGGATAATTGCAGACACTAAATCACAACTTTACAAGTGCAATTTCTTTAAAACTAAATCACAGCTAGAACTTTTTTCCCCATTGCACTAGCATTTTGATTTAACTGTCTACAGGGGTTACGAAGAATTTACAAAGAAAGTTGCACATAGATAACAAATGTAGTTCAAGAGTATATGTATAGTTCGCAACGCAGGAATTTCACATGATTTTTGCAGAATTTTCATGGAAAACTGTTTAATTCCCACAGGATTCGGTAAAAAATTCCCGCATTCCAAATGGATCCTCAAGTTGTACTTCGCGTCTCTCTGTTTCCAGCAATATTGAAGGAAGCACGTCCTATCTGCTATGACCAGTGGGAAACTGAAATCCAATGCACAGAATCACGAAATGGAATCCACACTCGATCAATGGAATAAGGCATCATAATTGTACAATCAAATTACCAAATCTTTTCTTCTTTTTTCAAGAAAAGGAACAGTAGGGAATCAGCTAATTGAACTAGCAAAATACACAGTAGCTTACAAAATGAGAAAAGGAAAAAGATTAAAAAAACTATACAGAGCTTGTCAGGATACCAAACGTAGGCAAAAATAAGAGCTAGTCCTGTAATAGAAGGGCTTTAAGACTGCCAACCTGGTGAACATCAGTGAACAAACAAACAGGGGACATCGATCAGTGAACATACCAACTGGGAATAGTTCAAAGTTCCAACAGACGTGAAGAACCAGATCCTTGCTCCACCAAATTAGAATGACCGCCTTCTTTGCGAATTATTCTGGTATCAACTCACTGAAACACATGGATATATAGATTGAGTCTAGTGATCTGATGTGCTTTATGGAAGAATAAAATTCCATGTTCTGCTCGGCTCCTTTGAAAGGACATAAGTTGATAATGTAGTTAAACAATCAACCTCACAGGTTTATTCCTTGCTGACAGCACTGTCTCCTTTGAAGGATGGAATTCAACTCTTATCAAACACCAATTACTGTTGGTGATATGCCCTAGAGGCAACATGGAGATGTTGAATATATCACATACTATGTTTATGATACATTGCTTTGTTCCTTGAAATAGACATTATCATTATTGATCAATGAGTATGTGACTTATTCATGAGACTCTTAATGCCAAAATGTTGCTATTTCTAAATGATCCCTGATCATATATCATATGAGGAACATATATGATTCAAAGATCAGCATATGTATTGATTGATGATCATGTCTCATGGATCATGGTATGGAGATACCAAATCAATAATATGGACATGTGTTAGTGAACATATGTTGGATAGACCCGCCATGAGACACTGCAGAGATTCCATGTGTCATTAGTTGGTCTCAAGTAGTGTTTATGTAGAATCGTTAGACTTGAGATCATCATGGTTCCCAACATGCGTAGTAGCCTATTTTGGGACTACTAACCACTACTCCGTAACTGGGTAGTCATAAAAGTAGTCTTCGGGTTTGCTATGAAACATGTAGTGGGATGTGAATGATCAAGATAGAATTTGCCCCTCCTTATGGGAGAGATATCTCTGGGCCCCTCGATGTAATGGATTATGAAAGTGCATGGCCATGCCAATGTGATTGAGGAGTCAATCACAAGTTTATAATCCATCACGGAATCGAGAGAGTGATTGAGCCATTAAGAGGATGACACAGGTCTCGCCTTGAGCTTAATCTATATCGTGAGGCAAAAGGATTCGTACATGAGAACATTACAGGTTCAGCCGATATGATCTTTACGTATACTTTGGGGTTAATATGTCTTGCTAGAGGCCGCTATTAACAGGGTGACCGGAAAGGTGTTTCCGGGTCGCGACCAAGTATACGTGAACCTACAGGGTCGCACACTTAACGGGTTGGAACACTAATTCGAATGTGATTCGGATGTGGGCTCAATTCGGATAGAGATCCGGATAGACTCCTATTGGGCCTCGGTCCACGAGGCCCAAGTGAGGAGGTCTATATATTTGGAGGCGGGGGGGCTGAGGGATGCACGCATATGTTCCTCCCGAACAAAACCCTAGCCGCCACCTCCCGAGCCAAACCCTAGCCGCTCGCGAGTGCTGGTACACTCGCGATCGGAGTTCCAGCCCCGGACGTGTGGATACCGGTGGAGGCGCTGCTCGTTGCGGCGTTGATCGGCATCAACAAACTACAGATTGGATCTGCTCGTGGTGTGGTTGATCGCGTGGAGGAGACGATCTGTTCGGGACGATCGGCTACTTCCACTACTACCTCGACGCGCGTGGTTGGATCGGCTTCTCCAACTCTTCTTCCGCTGCGCTGCGCGTCTAGTGGTAACGATCTATGATCCCTTCTTAGCATGATGTCCTGGTGTGCGCGGTAGAAATTTTTTATTTTCTGCTATCGTAGCCTACGCGCGTTCCTTTAGTGGTATCAGAGCCATCTTGCTTAGTTTGCGATCTGGATCAGCGCATATGATGATATGCGGTTGTAGTAGATTGGATCTATTACAGTCTAGATCAGTCGGTTCATGTGATGAATCGATGGTAGCACGGGTTGATGAGATCAATCGGTGAATAGGGGTTGGATGAGGCGCAGATTGTATCACTACTGGTGCCCTAGAGATTGTCTCGGATCGGCATAAGGTGGTTATGTCGAATACTAGTAGGATACGAATCTGATAGCCTCGGGCCAGTGGGAATACTAGTGCCCTAGAGATTGTCTCGGATCGGCATAAGGTGGTTATGCCGAATACTAGTAGGTTACGGATCTGATGGCCTCGGCCCAGTGGAAAAACTAGCATCCTAGAGAATGTCTCGGATCGGCATAAGGTGGTTGTGCCGAATAGTTTTTCCATTGCGATTTCATAGATTGGATCTGTAAATTTCGTAGGGTGTTCAGGGCGCTGCCCTGAAACCCGCGGGGGGCGGCCCCCCCCTCGACCCCCCGCCCGCTGACCGGCCAGCGGGACCGCCGTGCGTACCCGCCTTGTATAGCGTCTTGGGTTCACATCGTTAGGTAGAATACGATTCTACGTCTAACTTGTTTTTGCAGAGAATGACGTGAATAGTATGGCCCTATATCTTATTGGAATGTATGAGATGTATGTGATGCATGTAACATTCGTTCATGGCCTGCGTGTCATGATTATTTCAGCTATTGTTAGCTGTCTATATTGTATTTAACGACCTGCGTGTCGACCTTAATGCTTGAATCTATCTTTGTAATCTTCAATTTCTAGCTATTATAGGTAGTAGCCTAGTTTTGAGGTTACAAGCTTTCAAGCATGGTGGCCTAAAGGAGTGATGTGGAGGATGGAGATCGTCTACACCTACATGGAGATGGAGATCACCATTTGTTTGGGCCATACTACTTCACAGTTAAATGTGTTTATCTGTGATATTATCTATCTTATTCTTATGCAATGTTTTTGTCATATGTTGCTTTGGTAGGATAGAATCCCTCATAAAATTAGGTGTTCATGCCCTTCCATATGTTGCACCAAAAGATAATGATCACCGCATGGTAGGTCTACCAAAGTAGAGTGCCGTCGGTTATCATCATTATTTGGGGTAGATGTCGGACATCTACATGCGGAAGCATTTGGTTTACTTAACAAGGTTATCAAAACAGTTTTGGACCTTGGGGCATAGATTGGGGCCGGGGCATGTTGATGTCACCCAACAAGCAAGAGTCACATAGGGATGTGATTAGCAAGGTGTTGCTTACCCATGTCACTAGTTTTCTAGCCGTGATGCCAAAGCTCACTAGGAATTAGTGAAATGAGGTTCTTGACCCACTATGTAACTTAGAGGGAGTTTTGTTGCAAAACACATAGTGGGAGTCTTTTGTTAAATTGTTTAATAAAAGATGAACATAAACATAGTGCTAAACTTTGCATATTCTTTGTTGTAGATCATGTCAACTAATGCCGCATCCAGTTCTTTTAATTTGCGATCTATTCTTGAGAAAGAAAAACTCAATGGAACGAACTTTATGGATTGGTATCGCAACTTGAGAATTGTTCTCAAGCAAGAGCGCAAGGAGTATGTCCTTGAGTCTCATTATCCTGATGACTTGCCTGATAATGCTACTGCGGCTGCACGGAGAGCTTATGAGAAGCAAACGAATGATTACCTTGATGTGAGCTGTCTCATGCTTGCCACAATGTCCTCTGAGCTTCAGAAGCAATATGAGAACACAGATGCCTACAATATCATTGTGGGGTTGCGTGGTATGTTTGAGAACCAAGCAAGGGCTGAGAGGTTCAACACTTCAAAGTCCTTGTTTGCGTGCAGGCTTGCAGAAGGGAATCCCGTCAGCCCTCATGTGATTAAGATGATTGGCTACATTGAGAGTCTGGAAAAGCTTGGTTTTCCCCTTAGCCAAGAGTTGGCTACTGATGTGATTCTCCAGTCACTCCCCCCGAGCTTTGAGCCATTCATACTGAACTATCACATGAACAACATGGATAAGACCTTGGCAGAGTTGCATGGGATGCTAAAAGCTGCCGAGGAAAGCATTAAGAAAAGCAGCAATCATGTGATGATGATGCAGAAAGGCAAGGGCAAGCCCAATGTCAAGAAAGGCGCGGTCAAAAGAAAGTTAGCTCCCGATGAGATCGCGAGCAGTTCTAAGGCCAAGCAAGTCAAGAAGGGCGCTGCTCCTAATGCAGATTGTTACTACTGTAAGCAATCAGGTCATTGGAAAAGGAACTGCCCAAAGTACTTGGAGGATCTTGAGAAGAAGAAGGGAAGTACGACTTCCTCTCCAGGTATAAATGTTATAGAGATCAATCTTGCTACTTCATCCACTGATTCATGGGTATTTGATACCGGATCGGTTGCTCACCTTTGCAAATCGTTGCAGGGGCTAAGAAGAAGTAGAAGTTTGAGGAGGAGCGAAGTGGATCTTCGCGTTGGCAATGGAGCAAAAGTTGCTGCGGTCGCTGTTGGCACCATGCCATTGTCTTTACCTTCAGGATTAGTTTTGGAATTGAATAATTGTTATTGTGTTCCATCTCTTTCCAAGAACATTATTTCTGCTTCATGTTTGCAAGCAGAAGGTTATGACTTTAGATCTGTGAACAATGGTTGTTCTCTTTATTTCAAAGATATGTTCTATTGTCATACTCCATTGGTGAATGGGTTATATGTTCTTACTCTTGAAGAGTCACCGGTCTATAACATTAATGCAAAGAGGCAACGTTCGAATGATTTGAATCCCACGTTTATTTGGCACTGTCGCTTAGGTCACATAAATGAGAAACGCATGGAGAAGCTCCATAGAGATGGTATTCTGCACTCATTTGATTTTGAATCATTTGAGACATGCGAATCTTGTTTACTTGGCAAGATGACAAAGGCACCTTTCACCGGTCAAGGTGAACGGGCAAGTGACTTATTGGCACTCGTACATTCTGATGTATGTGGACCAATGAGCTCAACAGCCAGAGGTGGTTTTCAGTACTTCATAACTTTTACTGATGATTTTAGTAGATATGGGTATATCTACCTGATGAAGCATAAGTCCGAATCCTTTGAAAAGTTCAAAGAATTCCAAAATGAAGTGCAAAATCATTTAGGCAAGACAATCAAGTTTCTACGATCTGATCGTGGAGGCGAGTATTTGAGCCATGAGTTTGGCAATCATCTGAAGGATTGTGGAATTGTTCCACAATTGACTCCGCCAGGAACACCTCAATGGAATGGGGTATCTGAACGGAGAAATCGCACCTTATTAGATATGGTGCGCTCCATGATGAGCCAAAGTGATCTTCCGTTGTCTTTTTGGGGGTACGCTCTTGAAACAGCCGCTTTCACACTAAACAGGGTTCCATCAAAATCAGTAGAAAAGACACCATATGAGATGTGGACAGGACAACGTCCTAGCTTGTCTTTTCTTAAGATTTGGGGATGTGAGGCTTATGTAAAACGTTTACAATCTGATAAGCTCAGTCCTAAATCTGATAAATGCTTCTTTATCGGGTATCCTAAGGAAACAAAAGGATATTACTTCTATAATCAAGGAGAAGGCAAAGTGTTTGTCGCCCGGCATGGTGTCTTCTTAGAGAAAGAGTTTCTCTCAAGAAGGGATAGTGGGAGCATGGTGCAACTTGAAGAAATTCGGGAAACACCTGAAAACGTTTCAGCTCCTACAGAACCACAACAGGATGAACAAACTGTTGAAGAACCTGTTGTGGACACACCGGCACCACGTAGGTCAGAGAGGTCACGTCGTGCACCTGAAAGGTACATGTTCTTGACTACTCAACAACGGGACATATTGTTGTTAGACAACGATGAGCCTAAGACCTATGAAGAAGCGATGGTGGGACCAGACTCTGAGAAATGGCTTGAAGCCATGAGATCCGAAATTGAATCCATGCACAGTAATCATGTTTGGAACTTGGTTGATCCACCTGATGGTGTTAAAACCATTGAGTGCAAATGGATTTTCAAGAAAAAGATAGACATAGATGGAAATGTTCACATCTATAAAGCGCGATTGGTGGCCAAAGGTTTCAAACAAATTCAAGGTGTTGATTATGATGAAACTTTTTCGCCCGTCGCAATGATAAAGTCTATTCGGATCATTCTAGCGATTGCTGCATATTTCGACTATGAAATATGGCAAATGGATGTCAAAACAGCTTTCCTTAATGGAAATCTGAGTGAGGATGTGTACATGACACAGCCCACGGGTTTTGTCGATCCGCAATCAGCTGGAAAGATATGCAAGCTGCAAAGATCCATTTATGGATTAAAGCAGGCATCTCGGAGTTGGAACATTCGTTTTGATGAAGTAATCAAAGGGTTTGGTTTCATCAAGAACGAAGAAGAGCCTTGTGTTTACAAAAAGGCTAGTGGGAGCGCACTCGTGTTTCTGGTCTTATATGTGGATGACATATTACTGATCGGAAATGACATTCCTATGCTCGAATCTGTTAAGTCTTCATTGAAAAATAGTTTCTCTATGAAAGACTTAGGAGAGGCGGCATATATTCTGGGCATCAAGATCTATAGGGATAGATCAAGAAGGCTAATTGGATTAAGCCAAGATACGTACATTGACAAGGTGTTGAAAAGGTTCAACATGCAGGATTCCAAGAAAGGCTTCCTACCTATGTCACATGGTATACATCTTAGCAAGAGTCAGTGTCTTAGTACACCTGATGAGCGGGATAAAATGAATGCGATTCCATATGCTTCGGCTATGGGATCCATTATGTATGCCATGCTTTGTACACGTCCAGATGTCTCGTATGCTTTAAGTGCTACAAGTAGATACCAGTCAGATCCAGGTGAAAGTCACTGGATTGCCGTAAAGAACATCTTGAAGTACTTGAGAAGAACTAAAGATGTGTTCCTCGTCTATGGGGGTGAGGAAGAGCTCGTTGTAAATGGTTACACCGATGCTAGCTTCCAAACTGACAAAGATGATTTTAGATCGCAATCTGGATTTGTGTTCTGCCTGAATGGCGGTGCGGTGAGCTGGAAGAGTTCCAAGCAGGAGACGGTTGCTGATTCTACAACAGAGGCCGAGTACATAGCAGCTTCTGAAGCTGCTAAAGAGGCTGTTTGGATCAAGAAATTTGTTTCTGAGCTTGGTGTGGTGGCTAGTGCCTCCAGCCCAATGGACCTCTACTGTGACAATAGTGGGGCCATTGCGCAAGCCAAGGAGCCTAGATCGCACCAGAAGTCCAAGCACATTCTACGGCGATTTCATCTCATCCGCGAGATTGTGGAGAGAGGCGATGTGAAGATATGCAAAGTACAAACGGATTTGAACATTGCAGATCCGTTGACAAAGCCGCTTCCCCAGCCAAAGCATGAGGCTCACACTAGGGCAATGGGTATTAGATACCTACATGGTTGACTCTAGTGCAAGTGGGAGACTGTTGGTGATATGCCCTAGAGGCAACATGGAGATGTTGAATATATCACATACTATGTTTATGATACATTGCTTTGTTCCTTGAAATAGACATTATCATTATTGATCAATGAGTATGTGACTTATTCATGAGACTCTTAATGCCAAAATGTTGCTATTTCTAAATGATCCCTGATCATATATCATATGAGGAACATATATGATTCAAAGATCAGCATATGTATTGATTGATGATCATGTCTCATGGATCATGGTATGGAGATACCAAATCAATAATATGGACATGTGTTAGTGAACATATGTTGGATAGACCCGCCATGAGACACTGCAGAGATTCCATGTGTCATTAGTTGGTCTCAAGTAGTGTTTATGTAGAATCGTTAGACTTGAGATCATCATGGTTCCCAACATGCGTAGTAGCCTATTTTGGGACTACTAACCACTACTCCGTAACTGGGTAGTCATAAAAGTAGTCTTCGGGTTTGCTATGAAACATGTAGTGGGATGTGAATGATCAAGATAGAATTTGCCCCTCCTTATGGGAGAGATATCTCTGGGCCCCTCGATGTAATGGATTATGAAAGTGCATGGCCATGCCAATGTGATTGAGGAGTCAATCACAAGTTTATAATCCATCACGGAATCGAGAGAGTGATTGAGCCATTAAGAGGATGACACAGGTCTCGCCTTGAGCTTAATCTATATCGTGAGGCAAAAGGATTCGTACATGAGAACATTACAGGTTCAGCCGATATGATCTTTACGTATACTTTGGGGTTAATATGTCTTGCTAGAGGCCGCTATTAACAGGGTGACCGGAAAGGTGTTTCCGGGTCGCGACCAAGTATACGTGAACCTACAGGGTCGCACACTTAACGGGTTGGAACACTAATTCGAATGTGATTCGGATGTGGGCTCAATTCGGATAGAGATCCGGATAGACTCCTATTGGGCCTCGGTCCACGAGGCCCAAGTGAGGAGGTCTATATATTTGGAGGCGGGGGGGCTGAGGGATGCACGCATATGTTCCTCCCGAACAAAACCCTAGCCGCCACCTCCCGAGCCAAACCCTAGCCGCTCGCGAGTGCTGGTACACTCGCGATCGGAGTTCCAGCCCCGGACGTGTGGATACCGGTGGAGGCGCTGCTCGTTGCGGCGTTGATCGGCATCAACAAACTACAGATTGGATCTGCTCGTGGTGTGGTTGATCGCGTGGAGGAGACGATCTGTTCGGGACGATCGGCTACTTCCACTACTACCTCGACGCGCGTGGTTGGATCGGCTTCTCCAACTCTTCTTCCGCTGCGCTGCGCGTCTAGTGGTAACGATCTATGATCCCTTCTTAGCATGATGTCCTGGTGTGCGCGGTAGAAATTTTTTATTTTCTGCTATCGTAGCCTACGCGCGTTCCTTTAATTACGGCCCTCATCTACCTTGTGTCTATAACAAGTTTCAAGATATTTAAGTGTAACCAACTTTTCAATGCTTCCAGGATGACTACCACGAAATAACAATAGAGGCATATCCAGCACTTCGATATGACTAAGTCTGTATATGCACTTGGGAACTTTGTTAGTTATACAGCACAAAGCTAGGTAATGGAGATGAACCAACTGACTAATGGTTTCTGGTAATTCCACAATATCAGACTCACTAAGATCCAGAACACGCAAGCTTTTAAGTTCAGCCAGAAGTTTACTAGGGAAATGTCTCAAGGACAATGAAGGGATTCTTAGAACTAGCAGTGTGCGCAGACTTCCCAACCTACACTTGCTCTTGAGCTGTAATAAATAATCAGTTGAGACAGACAAGTGACGGACTGTTGGTGGAATCACAATAGGAACACCTTCATCAATTTTGATGCAATCATGAGCAGAAAAATGCTGCGCCAAAACGTGCATTAGGTCATCTAGGAAATAATATGTTTGGTGATCTTTATTGACAGTCTGGAAGAAGGACCGTGATAGGAGATCATCAAAGTATTCTTGTCCTAAATCCTCCATCCTTTTTCCTTCTTTTCTTGATGGTTGGATGAAACCCATAGTTACCCAAATCTTGACCAATTTATCTCGATCAAACCTCCAGCTCCTTGGAAATATAATGCAGTACGCAAAGCAGCGCTGGAGGTGCCCAGGCAAGTGTTGATAACTGAGTTGGAGCGAGGAAATAATAATGTTATCACTAATTTCTGTGTCCAGCAGTGTTCTCCATTTCCCTGTGCTCCTGGTATTTCTTAGCATTTGTCCAAGAGCTTTAGCAGCTAAAGGTGAGCCCTTCACCTTTGCAGCAACGGCTTTCCCAATCTCTTGCAACTCAGAAGGAACACCCATGGTTTCTCCACCCAAAGCGGCCTCCTTTAACAACAACCAACAATCACCGCTCCCTAATCCATCGAGGGAAACAACATGCGTCGCATTCAGAATTTCAGCTACGAGCTTCATCCGAGTGTTCACCAAGATCTTGGTCCCACTTGCGGCAGACCTAAGAGGCGCCAGCACCTTCTTCCAAACACTCCTATTCTCCAGCTCAGTCTTCCCCTCATCATTCCAAACATCATCAAGAACTAGGAGAAACCTCTTTGACAAGACAAATCTTTTGAGCTTCTCCTGTAGGCTTTCCAGATTGGCAAAATTATCGCCATACAACGTATCATCCGCTCCACCAATGGACTGTAATATCTCCCTGGTGAGCTCGACCTCATCCGATCTATCCCAGACGCAAACCCAAGCTTTCATATCAAAGTGCCGTTCAATCTTCTCATTGTTATACACGCACTGCGCAACCGTTGTCTTTCCCATTCCACCATGGCCAATGATTGCAACCACCGGGGCAGCAGAACAGCATCCTTCATCAGAAACACCCACGAGCCAGTGGACTACCTCGCCGCACTCTCTGTCACGGCCAATCACCCTCCGCTCTGCAAGCACGGAGCCGGTCACGCGGTTCGGCGACCTCACACCAAACCCTGTCTCGTCCGATTGCACCGCACCAACAAGGCGCTCGGAGCCTTCGTGGATGCGGTCGATCCTACCGACCAATCGCTTCAGCTCCCGGGAGGGCTTGCCAAGGGTTATACAGGAAGAGAGCGCGGGGCCGACCTGGCGGCGGCGGAGCTCATCCAGGAGGTCCTCGGCGTCTGCGACGGCGTCCTTGAGCTGGAGGAGCCAGGCGGACAAGGTGGGCCCCGGTCGCCGCTCGATCGCGCCGGCGATGGGCTGGATCCGGAGGAGTGCGGCCGCGAGGTCCTGCAGCCCGGCGCGGGCCGCGCGGGGGCCGGCGTCGGCGTGGGCGAGGAGGCGGTGGGCGAGCGCGGAGACGTCCTGCGACACGGGCCACGGCGCTGCCGCGGGCGCGTCCGTGGGCATCGGTGCGAAGGCTCGGCGGCTGCGAGAGGGGCTGGGTCGCGGAGATATGTGGATCAGCTGTAGCGGGGGACACGGTGGAGACCGGTGGTTGTGTGTGCCGACGAGCAAGTGGTGCGTGCAGCGTAAGAATTTGGGGGAGAGTTGAGGCTTTTTTCCGGTGGTCGCTTTTCACACTGTAGGGCCTGGTTTGGCTTGCTTGACTGCCACTGGCGGAGCTACAGGGTGGTCCCTGTGGGCCGCGGACCACCCTGTGCTCAGATAATGAGGCCTTCATGTATTTGATCATAATGCAAAAACTTGTTGAATCACAGCTACATTTTACCTCCCGCTAAATCATTTAATTTGCTCTATATGTGTCAAGCTAATGACACGCAACTTGGGAATCTAGATGTACAGTAAAATCGTTGGCTAGCTTGGCATCTAGATGTACAATAAAATCGATGACTAGCTTGGCATGTTCATATTGAACGACAGTTGATGGTTTTTTATCTAAAATAAATAGTAATGACTAAAAAAAAGCTTTTAGTGGGAGGATACGAGTGGTGGGGAAAATAAAAAAGAGATGCGTGTGCGAGACAGGAGCGAGAAGAGTGAGGTAGTGATATGTCTGTGTCCCATAACTTATTTTCAGGATGAGAGAAATAGAGAAATTATTTTTAGAAAGTTAAATATTTATATTACCTTCTTTCTTCTGTGAACAGAAGTCGGTGTAAACGGTCTCGTAAATTTGCCGAGGTAGGTATTTGTTGTCTTAGCTTGCGTTTGCTCCAAATGCGGCTTTCAGGAAGTTACCCATGCAAGCAAACTCTTTTGATCTACTCCTTTATAAAATGTATTTTTTAAATAGCTTTGTCCATAAATATAGAATGTATTTAATGTTCTAATATAAAATTAATGTGATGTTCTCTTTATATCCTGATAAGAAGAAGAAGTAGTGACGTACTGTTCTTCAACTACTATGGGTATATAATATTTCAATTCTATGTTAAGAAAGCTATATTCGTCTATTTTATGAAGTTCGTATGTCCTTTTTCCCTTAATTGCATTTCGTAATTCATATACTTGTGTACCGACATGTTAAATTTATAGCGGTTAAATAAATTTTAGACAATGGACCACTATAGCTACAAATTCTAGCTACGCCACTGTTGACTGCGTCCAAGTCCGACGTCGGTTCAGACTCCAAACAAACCGAGGCGCGGCCGTCCGGCACGGCGGTGAGAGCCTGATCGCAAATCATCGTGTTGAACTGGCCGGCATAACGGCTGTCCCTTCCACCATGACGAGCGTGTGTTCCGGACGGCGGGACCGCGGCCGGCTCCATCCAGGCCCCCGCGCCACAGCCACGCACGACTCCGTCTCCGTGTGTCTTCTCACACGCGCATGGCGCACCGGGCATCCAGCAACCGCGGGGCACGGGCCGCGTCCGCGAGCGAACACCACCACGGCCAGGAGCCGTCCCAACCGCGGACGCCGGCGTCACGAATCGAGGCTCCAAGCCTGCACCGGCGAGCACGCCACCGTTGGTCGGCAACGGGGATATTGCGAATTCTATTAGGCTCCCATCACCAACAGCAAACTATCGAGTTTCCAAGCCAAACTTTCCTACCACAACTACTACTACATTGCATTCTTTTAGGTTACCAACCAATGACTTTTGATTATAATCGATAATTTTTATCTATATTTTTTAAAACGATAAAAACACCGACATATAACTCAAAATATTGTTTGAAGAAACAGCTTCAAGAAGCCGCTTAGAAAAATCACTCCATTCATTTCGGCTTTTGAAAAAAATCGAAGCTAAAAGTAAATAAAAAAAGGGCATACACAGTTTTGCATACTGCCAGCGTGTTCACATAGCCGAAATAAACTCGAGTTACAGGGGGGAAAACAGCGATGGAAGAGAAACATGGACAGCTAGCTAGCTTCCATCTTCATCTTCATTTGTTCCTCAGCTTCAACACCCTCCATCTCTTCAAGCATCGCAAGCTCAAACTCCGGCTCATCGAGTGAGAGGTCAGCAAACTCAAGAAAGCCAGTGGGACCAAAGGAATCGAAGCAGCTAGTGTCACCCCCCACGTCCCACAGCCTTGTCACCGGGGTTGTATAACGAATCTTCTGATGTTCTCAACAGAAGCCGTAGATTGGTGTGTATAGAAACCAAATCATCAGCCCATTTAGGACGGCGTTTCTTCTTCGGGAGATTAGATCATATATCCTCCCTTTAGTTGGGAAATTGAGGATTTACCCTCCACATCTTAATGACACGTAGGGTCATCATAAGTCACTGACACGTGGGCCAGGAGGGTAAATCCTCAATTTCTATCTAAATAGAGGGTATATGATCAATTTTTTCTTCTTCTTCATAGTGTCGCGAATGAAACCGTAAGTGCTCTAGTCCCTCTCACAGCAAGAAGACGAGGCAGGCAGGCGGAGAACCTTGAGGGCTAAACTCTGTAACATAGGTGCTGACGATCCATGGATCACTGTTGAATCATATTCTCATCTCACTCTAAAAGCCAACAATAAGGTGAGAAACTCTCTATTTGTAAGTTAGACCTCTTACCCTTTCATAACTAACGTGAGACTATTTCAATAATCTCTCACTTCACATATTGTCGTCCTTTAGCTATTCACCGTCCATTCACTGTACACTGATGGTTACTCAAGATCGTTTGACTGTACACCGACGGTCTCTTGGTGTCACAGTTCATCAGACGTTTACACACTAGTGTTCATTGAGTTAGAGATGTTAAAACTAGACTCTGATACCACTTGTTGAATCGTAAGAGCTTCTCACTTCAAAAGCTAACTAATGAGGCGAGCGACTTCTTTATTTTTAAATTAACTTTTTTATCCTTTCATAACTAATATAAGGGCTGTTCTTTTTTGCTGTAGTTTGTGGCTTTTAGCTGCAGCTTGTAGCTTTTGGACTATTTGTGCGAGAGATTACAGAGTAACAGAAAATCACGTGCGGTTTTTGGTGATATAAATGAAGTTAGTAAAGTATGTACTACAATTAACTAGTAGATTATATCTTGAAAAGATATTTCGTTTAAAAGCTAGTTATTATAGAAAAATTGAAAAGTAACTTTTAAAAACTGAAAAAACAAGACCCAAGACTATGTCAACAATCACCTAGCAGCCACCGGTCAAGAACAGCCCTATCGCGATGGAATCCTAGTTTGGTGATCAGTTGGGCTTAAAAGCTCATGGCTTATGGCTGAAAACACTGTAGCTGGCTGAAAAACATTGTAGCTGACAGAGGCTTATTTAGCATAATTAAATATAAAAAATATGTTAGCCCAATATGTATAATACAAACGAATACGAAAAAAAGAATCGGCAAAAAAGTTCAACAAAAAGCCAAAAGTTCAGAAAAAGACGAAATTTATAAATAGTGAAAAATAAGCCAGAAGCTCAAACCGAACCGATCAGGCAAAATATCCTGTTTCCAGAAGAGCAAACTCCGCATACTTCGCATTAATTGTCCTCAAGTCATCTGCACCAGGAAATAATTTCCTCAAGCAGCTATTTCTCATTTCATAAATCTCAGCATCGCTACGTGGGGGTAGACGATTAGCAGCTTCATCAATTCAACTGTCACTGTCATATCTACAAAAGACAACAAAAGCTAAGTATCAAGCCATGGCTTGAAAAATAGAAAATCACTTAGTAACTAGTAATTTGATATTTTTCATTTAATTTTATTATGCCATCTTAATTTTAAAATTAATTTTATTATGCCCTGCCTGTAACACGACAGCCTCCCAGCGCGACACACGCTGGGCCGACGAGGGAGCTAGGTCCCACAGAACCGTAGCGCGGCAGGAGTACTAGCTAGTTAAGCTAAATTTTGCAAGCATGGATGTGTCATCATGTGGAGAGGCTTGGGTTTGCTCATGTGTGTGCATGCACGCGTGTGTCGTAGATTGCACCGTACCCTAGCTAATTCTTTCTTTGCACGACGACGTTCAGGCCCAGTACCTGATGCTGCTGTGCTTGTTCCACGAGCAGCCGCAGCAGCACGTTCGGGTGCACGCCGTGGAGGCCGTCATGGCGTGCCGCGAGATTGCACGAAGGTCTCGCGTCACTGGTTCCACAGGACCTTTCCTTGTCCATGCTACGCTCGGGTGGCACAACATCTTTATGGACCTCGCCATCGGTCGCTCCGGACCACACTAGTGTTCAATAGGTTATTATAGACGGTTTAAAAATATCATTACAGATGGTTTAAAAATATCATCACAGACGGTTTCGTGAATCGTCTAAATTTATGGGTCAGTAATAATACGATATCATCATAGACGGCTTTCAAACCATCTGTGATGTAGACTATCATAAACGGGTTTTAGTAAAAACTGTCTGTGATAGTCGACTATCACAGATAGTTTGTAGTAGAAACCGTATGTGATATACGGTTTATCACTGACGATTTCAATTACGAACCGTCTGTGATATATTAATATCATAGACGGTTTCTACTACAAACCGTCAGTGATAAACCATATATCACAGACGGTTTCTACTACAAACCGTCTGTGATAAACCATATATCACATACGGTTTCTACTACAAACCGTCTGTGATAAACCATATATCACATACATTTTCTATTACAAATCATCGGTAATAATCAACTATCACAGACGGTTACGAGTTAATAACCGCCTGTGATATTCTTTTCTGTTCATAAATCTATTTATGTTTTTTGACTAGCCTTAGGAAATGCTAGTCATATCCTCTGAAACAAGCAGATCAACATAGTATATATACATCTAATTCATATTCATTCATTTCAAAAACAAGAACATCTATTTCTCAAATCAATTAACAGAAATGAAATACAAATACACACATAAACAATTAAACTCAATCTTATCCTAGTGAAATTTATTCTACATTGTGGAACTCTCCATTTTCTTTTATGACATTAGACATCAAAAAGCGTGCACACTGTTCTCGAATATGTTTTAGGTCAACCCGCTCCAACAGAGTTGTAGTGATGGACAGAACCTGTTGGTATAAAGATCAATATCGTGCATACATATATAAATTGATAAGTATGAAATAATTATCGTAAGATTGACAAACCTTAGGATTATTCTTCGTGGAATCGATGAGTAGTTGCATGTTGTGGTAAACATAGAATCCACAGGTGTTGTTACCCGGTGGCTGCTGGTGGCACTGCAAAAATAGAATTTATTAGTTTGAGAGGTACTACTATGAAGTGTTGTATAAAATTAATGTGTACTAGCGAATACCGGGAAATCTAAAACGTGTTGCTGGACATCGATCTCTCCCTTAGATTTCCGTACCTTTGCAACATACGTGATGAATGACCTACGTGATTACAAAAAGTTAGACTTAGTCATTGAGAAGGAAGGAAAGACTACAAAAAGTTATCTATGGAGGAAAGGTGCAGATAGTTCCTATGGATTTAACACCGGTGCAGATAGCTCCTATAGATTTGACACCGGTGCAAATAGCTCCTATGGACTTGACACCGGTGCAGGTATCTCGAGTGGACTTCACATTGGTGCAAATGACTCTCGTGGACTTGGCACAGGTGCAGGAGCCTCTAAGCAAATGTCGCTCTTGGGCCACTGGATCAATGTTTCAATAGCTTGCCTTATAGTCATGACCTCGTTGTTGGGGGCATCTGCAGCGGGACGACTTCGAAATTGGCATGAACATCATCTACATTTACTTTTGCGAAACTTGGCGCTAGAGATAAACCGTGCACCAAGGCTCTGGGCCTGGATGGATACACCTAGCCCCAAGCAGCGTATAGGACAACAAAGGTATATCTCACTTGGAGCTTGCTCTTCGTATCCACCTACATAACGATACAAAATTAGCTATTCCAATAGGCCTATCAATGAATCGAATATTTCAGAGATAATAATTATTACTAGGATGTCATCGACAGGAAATCAGTGGTCGCCTTTCGAGGTGAGGTTGAACGCGCAACTACTTCGACGGTTGAGGAGCTGCCTAGCACAGGAGCAGCAGGGGTTTCCTGCTGATTTTTCATATACCTTTGCATCTCATCTCTGACCAACTTTTGCTTCTCATCTTTACTTTTTGCCATAATGTCCTCTCTAGCTATGCCTCGCGCTCAGCTTTAGCTCTCTTTCTACTCCGGTAAGTTTCGGAGTCCTGTGGGAAGCCATGTTTCCAAGAAACATAAAGGCCAAGGTCTCTTGTGTGATCCGGGTGCTCCTTGTTTCTTAGAGCAGCGAAGAGTAAATCTCTCTCCCTAACTGCCTCGAATGAGCCTTAGGAAGATTCTACACTCAGCACTTTTAGGCAGTGGGACACTTCCTCATCTGCGGGGTTTCGAAAGGAGATGGCCCCCTACAATATGGTAGATGACATTGCTCTTATCCAGTTTTGAGCACGTTCATTAGGGATCCCAGCAAATAGAGGGGAGGTCTCCCACAGGATTGTATGCTCGTCCTCCTGCCTCTATTGTGGTATTTTACCCGCATACCTAGCGGTGCCGAGTTTGTGGGGGCACATGGTTTTTTGCTTGGAGGGCCTTGTGCGCCACACTTTCACTTCTAAAATTATTTATCATCTTCATCACCACAAACTCTTGCCATTGCAGTTTCAGGAATGGATACTTGTCGAAGGGTGTCAGATCCTTTTCCACATATTGCTTGACAAGTAGTTTGTTGAAGTTCTTCCATGCTTTGCACGCCGCTAGCAACGCATGTCGTCGCATAGAGGCCTGGTGTTCTTCTGGGATCTCGAATGATCGAAAAATTTTCGTCAGCAGCTGACTTTTCTGAACTTCGGTCACCTTCTTCCATAATATGAATGTGATCTCAATTCGTTCCTGTGCAACTATTTGGACTATTCTCCGAAATGCGGATATTGCTTGATGAGGATTGAGAGGGGTCAAAGATGCATCGACATCTGTGATGGTAAATCAGCCCTTGGGCCTGTTCAATAGTCCTCTTCCTTTTCAAAATTTTTTAGAGGACGGTGTATCACACGTATCCAGCAACGATGTCGAAGAATGAGTGGACGACATGTTCAAAAGATAATAGAAGTGAGCAATTCTTGAGCCAATTCTTGGTGAATTTAGAATATAATCACGTATTTATGTGATAATTTCTCTAATCAGTCAGGCTTTGAACTCTAGACTACCTTACCTAATATCTGAAGACAACCAGCAGTGTTATTTTGTCAAAACTATTTACTTCAAGTAAATGCATTTGTATCAATATTATATTCATGCTCTGTGATCTCTGAAATTCAGAATATATGCTCCATTTGTTAGCTAATTAGGCTTATTTTGTCATTTATATCCTGGTGGAATTATGCTTTAAACATGAACAATGTAATCAAGCCAAACGACAATATGCTATATTGAGCACAAGCATGAGCATTTGTAATTAACATAATGCACAGAATACTTAATCTAACAAGCTATCCTGATCGAGCATTCACAAAGCTCACATTCTATTATGCAAAGTCTCCCAGTGCTAGACCTTACAAGAAGGGCCGGCAGAGTCAGGAGAGGCAGCGACAGCGTCGGGGGAGGCGGCAACAGGCTTAGGAGGAGGAGGGCTACGACCTCAGGGGAGGAAGGCCGCCGAAGTTGGGGGAGGTGGCGATGGCGTCGAGGGAGGCGATGACGGGCTCGGGAGGAAGAGGAGGGCGACGGGCTCAGGGGAGGAGGGCGACGGGCTCAGGGAGGAAGGCTGCTGGAGTTGGAAGAGGCGGTGACGGTGTCAGGGGAGGCCGCGATGGGCTCAGGAGGAGGAGGGCGACGGTCTCCAGATGAGGAGGACGACAGGCTTGGGGCGAGGCAGCGACATTAGTGGGCAGTACAGTGGGGATAAACTCTAATGCGCAACATATATAGGGGACTAATCACAAACGGTTCTATTTAAGAACCGTTTGTGATATTTATCATCACAGACGGTTCTTATTTAAAATCGTCTGTAATAACAAAACATCACAAACGGTTTTAACATAGAACCATCTGTGAATATATATAGGAAAATTACATAAGGCACCTGGGTGCCTAGGCACCCACATCAAGAACCGTCCGATACAAGTGTATAATTGATATTTTTTTGAGTTTGGGTATGAAAATGTTTTATACTCTTGATATATTTATGGTAAGTAAGTTTTGAACTCAGTTCAAACTAGTTTGAACTACTTTTGAGTTCAATGCGACTACAGTGAGTATATACCATAAAAATAGTTCAAACTAATTAAACTGAAGTTGAATTTAATTTTTTTCGGAGTTTGACATCTCAAATATACTATATGAAGATACCCATATCAAACGTTGCGAATCTCAAAGCAAATCAACGGGTATTGATATGGGTGCCTAGGCACCTGGGTGCATGAAACACTCGTCCTATATATATATATATATATATATATATATATATATATATATATATATATATATATATATATATATATATATATCTCAAAGCAAATCAACGGGTATTGATATGGGTGCCTAGGCACCTGGGTGCATGAAACACTCGTCCTATATATATATATATATATATATATATATATATATATATATATATATATATATATATATATATATATATATATATATCATAGACAGTTTTACTTTAAAACCGTCTGTGATGTTCCCTACTGACATACCACACATTATCATATATATAAATGCAAATTCACACACACACACACATATATTATATATATAACACATTCTCATATGTATAAATGCAAATTCACATATATATCACACATTCTTATATACATAAATGCAAATTCACATATTTATCACACATTATCATATACATATATAAATGCAAATACAGAACATATGTCACATAAATATTTCATACATCAGTTCACTTGTTTATTTCCTTTAAAAATTAACCCTTTATGATGTTCGACGTGTATGAAGCTATTTTCGTCGTGCTCTTCCTCTACCCTTACGATGTTTCCCAAAAGGGGACAACTCATCAAATTAATTGTATTCTTCCTCGTCCACTACATTCTTAACTCCGACGATCCTTATTTTTCCATTAAGAACTACGTGGCGCTTCCTATTTACCTAATCGATTACATAGAAAACTTGAACAACTTGGTTAGCGAATACGAGTGGTTCGTCTTTGTATTTGATATGTTTGAGGTCCACGGTAGTGACACCGTACTTGTCGACCTTCACTTGTGGGAGATAGATAAAATGGCACCAAAATAAAGGGATATTGAAAAGCACGTAGTCGAGTTCCCAAATCTCCTCTATGAGCCCATAGGAGGAGTTCACTTGCTAGTTATTAGCGTCTAGCTAGAGTTGACAGATACAAGTACCAAGAGTTGCTAGTTGTTAGCATCTACAGAGTGAAATCTATAATTACTAGTAGCGAATTTTTTTGTTAGGTGTCGATATCTTAGAGTTACTAGTTAATAGCACATAGAGTTGTTAGTTGACAATGACTATCAACTCTAGGTATGAACTAAAAGGGTTTGATTTGAAAATAAGTTTGTGATCGGACATCAATAAAAATAAATTAAAAGTAGGGTTAAATGAAAAATCGCCGCACTCGCATGCTAAAGCACGACTGGTCACAGGTTAGGCACGTCCTTTTTATTTGCAAAGAAAGGTGCGATTGTTTTATCGCATCTTCACAAGCGACAAATGGCATGATAGATTTGAGTATAGCCCGTGTTGCTAAGACAAGGTTTAGCTCTGGTTAGAGCCTCCTAGGCTCATGCGAGCGTTACGAAAATTTTGTCATGTCGAAGCCAAAATCTATTCTTATGAATACAACTGAGGTGAAGTCATTTGCTTCCACCAGAAGTGGGAAAAATGACGATTTTTCACATGACATGGTTTCCCATATACATCTTCAACTGTTAAATTTTGTTACCATAAATATCCCAAAGGGGAAATGTCCATTTTGCCCCTTTGAACATTCACAAAAAGGTCATGAAAATCACAGTATTATGACAATACTTTTGACGATGAATACGCATGTCATTTTCCCGACTAATTTCATCTCAATATTTCGAGATATATCACTGGCCAAAGTCGAAAGGTCAAAAAGTCTGTTTAGACTAGAAAAAAGTTTCGATCAACAATAAAGTGCGTATCTTTACAAAACAGTGACCTCTGCTTTCCCAGAGGAAGGCACAGTAAACACACACACTGGTCACAACTAAGAACACGTACATCGCAAGTGAAAAATTTCAAGCTTGCTCATGATCATTCATCAGGGCATTTCGGCTAAAGAATCTATGTACCATAAGCTGCCATTTCACGCTATCGCAAGTGTAGACCTCGTTCTCTGCTACAAAGAAGGATAATGTGAAATGGCCTACCCAAGAGCACAACTGCATAATGCCTTGATCCCATGACCGAAGGGGTAACAAGCTACCCTTATCACCAAAATGGTCGCATGAAAATTATCCTTTCTGCTACTAGCACCTCCCAAGGGTGCAAACCAACCAAACAACAAGAACTATACAGTGTATGCAGTATACTGCTACTGATTAGTACATCATATATGCCATTTTACTCACTTGAACATAGTAATGCCCATGGAAAAAAGAGAAGCCTACAGAAGAGAGCAGCCTTGCAATCATGTTTGCCTTCTGCGATATATGGATTTGCAATTACTGGGCAACAATGAGCTCGTCGAGGGTTTCTCCATCTGTGCTTAGAGGTGGCAGCATTAGGTCATCCTCAGCTGTGAAATGATACTTTTCCCCAATGGCTCTAAGGAGCTGGTAAACCTCAAACATGGTTGGTCTCTCCCTTGAAGTGGAGAGTGTGCAGGAGCATGCGACTTTCAGGAATTGCATTAGCTCACCATCATTGTCCTTCCCTATCAACGACTTGTCAATTGCGTCTTGGAGAAGCGTGTTGTTCGATAGGTAAGTGATCCACTCTACTAGACTCCCTCTGAAATTCTCTGGAGCAGTCGAAACATGAGTAGGCCTCTCGCCGGTAATAAGCTCAAGCAGAACCACACCAAAGCTGTAGACATCACCCTTTGGTGTGGCCACCAGAGTGCGCGCATACTCTGGTGCCACATAACCAAGATCTCCAAATTCACCGTTAACAAAGGTACTGAGATGGGTGTCTATTGGATTCATAAGTCTAGCAAGTCCAAAATCTGATATCTTAGGTTCATAGTCATCATCCAAAAGGATGCATTTGGAGCTTATGTTACGGTGAAGAATTCGAGGATTGCAGGTGTGGTGGAGATACGCAAGGCCTTTTGCTGCACCAATACCAATTCTTAACCTCAGAGGCCAATCCATCTTACTATCTTTGCCTTCTTGGTTTAACTGATCATAAAGTGAACCTTTCGGCATGTGCTTATACACCAACAACCTCTCCCTCTTGGCAACGCAAAATCCCAGGAGAGGAACCAAGTTGCGATGCCTTACTTGTCCTAGTGTTTTCATCTCTGATGTGAATTGTGATTCAGAATGCTCTGAATCTTGTAGCCTTTTGACAGCAAGAAAGGAACCATCAGGTAGCACTGCCCTGTACATAGTCCCTGTCCTCCCAGTACCTATGATGTTTTCTTTGCTGAATTGTTTGGTAGCCTTCATAAGATCACTTAGTTTCATCTTTGAAACTGGATTCTCAAACATAGAAACCTGGACAATCGAGAAAGCCATGTCAATAAGAAGTTTTTGTTAAACCTTTTGTGAACAATGTTACTCGCAATTGCCTTTCGTGCCAACAGAACAAAAAAAAAGCAATGATTTAGTAACAACGAATTAACTTACCTTGATGGTTTTTGTTCCTTTGATGCTCTTTGCCCACTTATTTTCATCCTCATCCTTTGCCTTCTTGACTGGTAATTTCCGCAGACAAAAGAACACTACTATTACACAAATTAGGATCACAACTACAGCACCAACAACAGCTCCAATGATTGTTGCGGTGTTTTTGCTCTTTGATGAAGCTTGGCAGCCATCCAATGGAGCCCCACAAAGCCCTTGATTACCAGCAAAATTTGATGGTCCAAATTTCCCCAGAGAAGGTGGAATAGGCCCTGATAGCTGGTTGTCTGCAACATTGAACGAAGTTAACCGACCAAGAAGATAGAACTGCATTGGAATTGGACCAGTCAATTTGTTATGTTGGAGATTGAGGGTGTTTAGGTATGTCATATTCGAGATATTTATTGGGATTTCGCCAAAAAACCCATTGTAGGAGAGGTCCAGTGATGTCAAATAAGGTATTTGCCGGGAGATGTCAGGAGGGATCTGTCCTGTAAAGTTGTTACTTGACAGATCCAGACCAGTCATACTTGTACAATTCTGAAGACCTTGAGGAAATGTACCCTGAAGACCAAGGTTGCCGAGACGCAAAGAAAGAACTCTGTTCTCATCCGGGTGCCAACATTCCACACCGGTAAATCGGCATATGTAACCATTAGAGCTGTTGCCGAAATTCCATGAGGATTTGAGTATACCGTTGGGATCTATCACGGATTGCAGGACGGTTTTCAAGCATTGAATATCAACTTCAGAACCGAAACAGGTGGCACTTAATATAAAGAGAAGAATAACCCTCAAAGGAGCATAATGATCTGTCATCGAGCACTTGTGCAAACTAGCACCACCTCTCCTCGGTGAGCAGCACCACTTCACAATTCAAGCTTCAACTACACGGAATTATAATACAAGTTAAAAATTTAGAGATGTGTGCATACTACTTGGTGACGGCAACCATATTCTGAACTGGAAGTTGCTATGCTAGTTTTGTCAGAGAGTATCAATAACATGCGGACAACATCAGTATAGAACTGATCCCCACTATAGCCAAAGCAATAACACAAGCTGCAAACCTTCTATAAAGATTGGAAATGGCAACAAAGAATAAGTGCAACTGGATGGATGGTAATCCCTATCAATAACCGTGCAATCATCTAATGGAAGCAGTCCCTAACTCACGAACCATGATTTGAAGTCCTCAATTCTATTATAGAAAAAACAATCAAAAGGCTTCCTTATTTAATATCTTGATGATTTCTCATATCCAAGACAAACGGCTCTAACCGCAAAAAGGCGCCCTACTTTTTCAGAAAAAATCGAAGGAAAAATATCTCCCCAAAGAAGGCACCATCCATACACATACCGTCTTTCTCTCTGATCTCGCACCCAGCCGCCGGTTTTTTTTTTAACAAAAAGCTCTCGAGTAACCCTTACTCCTCAAGGCACAAGAAACCCACACCACCAACATGCACAGAATTCCTCTCCCGAAATTCCATCGCCAAACTTCAAACACCCAAAATTCGATCCCCTCTCCCCATAGCTGACAGCTCCAGGAGCTGCTCCTGTACAGTCCAAGAACCCTCAACCACCAACCAACAAACCAGAGCTCGCAAAGACCATCATAGTCACATCACACCACAGCAATCACACAAGAACAGCGATAGAAAACAAGGAGACCAGCAGAAAAAAAAGAAACAAAGCTCATGGATGGCTCACCTGAAGCTACCAGCCTCCTCGCCTTGGTGGGAACCGGGACGGTAGGCAGGGAGAACAAGCGAGGAGGACCGGAGGAAGAAGAGAGTGTGCGTTCGGGCGACCGGGCGAGAGTTTTTCTAAGCGCGTGGGGGCCAGCGCGGGTGGGTGGGGCCCGCGAGAGCATGACGGGGCGCAGTGGATGGAGGAGAGAACGCGGCAATCCACGGACTTTAGAGAGAGAGAGAGAGAGAGAGAGAGAGAGAGAGAGGGACTTCCGGGTCAACTGTCCCAGTCAACCCGCCTGCTTTCTCTGGACGGACGGAGACGGAAGCGTGGGAACCCTGTGCATTTTACCGCTTCTCAACGTGGACCGGGAAATTCAGGATAAGTGGGAACCCGGCTATTGCTACTGTACCGTGGATGGGGGCTGTAACAGAGCTACGGGTACGCACAAACAAAATATATGCATGGGTTAGGCAAAACTGGTTGCGTAGGCGGCGAAACTTTGGAGGTCTCGTTTGGGTTGGAGGAAAAGCGAAGGGATCCATTCCATAGGAATGGAATGGTTAAAGATTTGCCCATTTGGATCAAAGGAAATATCAATACCTTTTCTCTGAAATATTGTTGCTATGTAACGCCTCCGTTTTTGGAACATAAACTTCATTACCTTCCGTAACAGCCCAGTAGTTCAGTTACGGACAGAAAAAAATATCATACATGCTCACGAACATTTAAAAGGAGTTAGTTTGATTAAAATAAGACTTAATAGTCAATTTTAACAATTTTAAGGGCGTCTAAGCCCAAAACTTAACTTACAATCAGAAGAACCAAAGGGATCCCACATGGACTCACCCTCGGTCTCCCCCCACCAGTTGTAGAGGTCCAATCGAATTGGAGCAGTTACTAGACCAGGTTTGACGAATCAACGCTTGTGGTTAGGCGATCACTATGTTCTTTACTCAGCATAAGGGTCTAGTACTTATATTTTCACTGAGGCAACTTCCTCCCACGAACCCATTTTCAGCGCCCACGACACTGCCACCAATCCACAACCCATGCCTCTACCCCTAGGATAAGGTCAAGGGATCCGGCTGCCTCGTGGCCTCCAGCAATCCTTTCTTATTTTAGAACCATTTTTCAAAATTCCATCAACAAATGTCAAATCTTTTAATAGCGGAAAATTTGTTAAGTTTCTAAACTACCATAATTAAATTATTAATATATTTAATATTACTACGTCTTGTCAAGATAAATATGGCCATCAATTTAAACTGGGCTTTTCAGGTGGTGGGACATAACTAATATCATGTCATTCTAAACAGTTATTATACATGAATTAACAGTGTGTAAATAATATAATGAAAGTACTGATAAGTAGATAAATAAAGAAAATGTAGGTTCAACATGATCAAAAACATGTAACTTGCCTCTTTATCCATAGCCTCTGGTTATCTTTACTGTAGTCTTTGGACTGGATACCGACTTCTTTAATTGCTCTTGTAGTCCTTCTGTTGACCAACTCGTGTGGTCTGAGTACTAGCGTGGAAGATGAATACAAATAAGTTCCTGCTTTACAGAACGCAAACTGGGAACAAAATACAAATAAATAACCAAAAAGATATAAAGAAAGTAGGTGGTGTGATCAGGGTTTAAGCGGTGGGTTGTTTGGCTCAACGGGATTGGAATTAGGTTAGGTGGGTTTGAGATGGCCGAGGATGTATATAGGTGATGTATGGATTTCAGTGAACGGCTGAAGGTGTGGATGGTATCAGATTTTGGGTTGGGATATTTATCTAGGTTGTTTAGAGCTTGACCAGAGTCTACGGTGGTAGAGCAAGGTTGGAAAGATGTAGATGGGCTCAAGACGATAAAAAGGGCATATGTGTTTTTAGGGTTTTGGCGAACGATAAGAGTTCGGACTGTATTAGGGTTAAGGGTTTGGAAATGTGTTTTGTGGTTTTGAGTATTATCGATGTTTGGTATGGGAAAATGGAGCTGAGAAATAGGTAGAGGGTTCAAAATGATCAAAATGGGTGCATAAATATTTTTAGGGTCTCGGTGAATAAAGATGGTTTGAAGAGTATTTGAATTTTGGATTTGAAATAGTGTTTGAGCTAGTTAGGATTTTATTGGTGTCTAATTTGACCAAAAGGGAGTGAAAATTTGATTCGCATGAGCAAAATAGCCAAAATAACTATAAATATGTTTTTTGAATTTTTGGATGAACAGTAATGGGTGTCTACTATTCATTGCAGGTCTGCAGTATTCACAGCGGGTTCTGGTACTGTTCACTACCGGGTCATTTACTGTTCATACCGGGTCGGCTATTGTTCACTAATGGGTCAGATACTACAGTACCGGGCCGAGCATTGTTCATCTTCCTCCTCCTGATCGTTACTATAGCAGTCGAACAGAGTATTCTTTTGCGACGGCGATTTCCGATGCTACGGTTAACTCCGACGGAAACCAAGGGCATGGATGGAATCCTAGGACTAAGGGGAATCCATTTTAGGGCTTGCTTAGCTTGCAAGGCTTTGTAGAAGGCCAATGTTGGTGAAGAACTTGCGACAGATTTCTATGGCTTCTGAGCTACAGAGAGACTCATCCTTGAAATTGGCTGCTTTTTAACCATCTTGGGGTCATAAGGGTGGCTCGAGTGGTGGTGGTCTGGGCTGAGGAGGTCTGTGGCGTGCTGGCCACAGTGAGGAGGTGCGGCTGTGCGATGGTGAACGCCGCCGGTGAACTACGAGGTTAGGCAAGCTATGGCGAAGCTTTGGTAGGATTTGTGGGGGGCCAGGGAAGCTAAATATAGGTGGAATTGAAGAATAACAAAGGGGATCACAAGAATTGAGATATGGGCTTACCAAAAGAACTCTGACAGTGGTGGCGAAAATTGGTCGGCGCTAGAGATGCCGGGCTTGGGGAGGGTTATTGGTTGCCAAGGCAGGGTATGGGAGGACATCGCGACCCCTTTTATAGCTGGTTAAGGCGGTTTAGAGCAGTGGCGTTGCGGGTACGACAACGACATGTGGCTTGGGCGAGAGACGACTTTGGAGCTTTCGAGCAATGGCGTGGCATTGAGGTTCGCGTGCTCCTCAGCTGGCAAGTTACGGTAGTCAAACGGTGTGGGCATGTCAGGTCGGTTGTGAGGAGTTGGAGGTGGCAACGAATTCAGTCACGGCGGTTGCTCTGGCGCGCGGTCAAGCTCAATTAAGGAGTGCTAGGGGTGTCAAAGGCGCTACAGACAAGACGTACGACAAGTTGGACTGGTGAGGCGGTGTTGTCCAAATGGTGTGAACGGTGGAGCATTGCGGCGGTAACAAGAACGAGATATTTTGCCGGATGATGAATAATGGTCGATGGCCTGAACTTTGCACAAATGGCCAGTGATGGTATAGATTCCTGGGAAAAGCGTAGATGGTTGGAAAAGCTACTAAATTGGGTCAAGATTCAAATGAAAACAAAATTCAGTGATATTCAAAATCTTTTTGAATTCTGAGTTGTTTCATGCTAGCCCACAATTTCATAGGAAACTAAAAATCCACCCAAGCCTCTTGGTAGTTTTTTCCTGCGTTTAGGAAAACGAGCGAGACTACGAGAGGAGGGAGAAGACCAAGAGTAACATGACATGCTCCATGGGCTTTGTAGCATTCGATTAATGGTTATATGCAGACGTGTACAATAGGCGCACAAGCACGCGTGTGCGTGTATGGTATATATAATGTGTCTACGTTGTACCTTTAAAAAACCATGCCTCAAATGCTCACCAGAGCTCGAACTAGCTTGCCACTGCATTAGTGCCTCGATTCGACCACAAACTCGGTCCAACTCGCCACGGTTGATGATGATGAGTGACTTCGTCACTACCTTAGGGCATCCGGAGTGTATGAAAATAGGGAGTCATAAGCCACCTTAAGGTCGACCTTAAGCAGGCCATAAGCAAAAAAGGCTTGAGACCGGTCCTCAAGCTAAAGACCTGGCCACAAGCATTAAAATATAATTTTCTTTATCCTGTTATTCTCTCTCCCCCACCAACCAATTACCAACTACCACAAATATTAAAATACAATTTTTTACTGCCGAGTGAGACCCTTGTTACAGCCGAGCTGGTGGCCTCAAACATAACGAGTCGGCCTTAACAATTAGGTGGGGTCCACCTTAAGGCCCATTACGATATATACACTCTTGATGCCCTTAGCCTGCGTGGCCCTCCCGACCGGGCTCCGCCGTCACCGCCAGAACCCCTGTGGAGCTCTAGGCTAGCCTGCCACCGCCTCCACAACCGGCATGTGCTCATGTCCTGGCTCGCTGCCCGATGGAGGCAGAGAGAGACATAACAAGGATTTGGGGGGGGTGTTGGGCCTATCGGATAAGGAGATTGATAGGAAAAGTTTGTGAGGAATGAGCAGTGAAATTGGATAGCAGTATTTTATATGTATCCCAAGCCTTATAGTGTATTTTTGAGAGACCATGTGGAGGTGACCCCGATTGTGTGATGAGTAATTGACGCGTGTTCGAGTAGTTTGAGTTTGGTTTGAGTGGTTCGAGCCATGTCGTTGCGCGATGCAATCGGTTTCGGTCGGACTTGGTCGTATGGGCTTAGGATGCATATTCTAATATTTCGACAGGTTTGAACTTCATCATGGGTAAGCATGATGTGTTTATGATATTTACGCTTTCATGTATCGAGCGGTGCTATTTGACGTGTTTCATGTCTGTGTGACTGCAGGACGTCGAGACGGAGTCGTGGTGAGACACGGAGGACTGGACTAGGCGCAGGTGGCGCTGAGGTCAGAACAGTCAGGAGGTGTCGAAGACGACGTGGACTTGAGGTGGTTGCGAGGCGTGCGAGGCAAGGAGCGCGGAAGCTTCCCAGAAGGTGCAGGAGGGGCGAATCGGGAATTTCGCGAGGCTGCACAAGTGGGAGACGGTTCCGTTCGGGTATAGCAGGCGTAACGGGTTGGAGACCCGTTAGCCAAGGCTATAAATAGGTGGAGGGACTGCATGCCCTCAATATGAACTTGGGAGAGAATTAGGGTTTTGGTGAGTCAAAAGAGTCTTTAGGGAGTAGTTTTGCTTTGACTCTTTAGTGGTTGGGAGAGGCAGGTTCTGTTACTTCTTGTCCCCTCGTTCATCCCCTCCACCAAGCATGCAGTGAGAGGGTTCGTGAGTTGAGAGAGGTTGGAGATGGATTGAGAACTTGTAATCATTCCTCTTGTTCTAATGTCCAGTGGTATCGGGACTCATATGTATTCCTTGCTTTGATGGAATGAAAAATCTGAAGTTTTTATCTCTCGTGCTCTTCCTGTTCAGTTCTTCCTTCGAAGCTCTCTGTGGTGGATTTATGAGTTTTTGGATTTCTTATTGTTTGTTGCTTGGGAGTGCCAAAATGGGTTGCTCTATGTTGGGATAGTGCTTCAAGATCAGCTAATCAAGTTTTCCAAGAGCAAATTTCGCTTTAATCTCAGATTTAGATTTTGGCATCTCTCTGTTCTTGATCTCAGTTTCTAGGTTTTTGAGGCTTTTTTTATTTCTCTTCATGAGATGAAATGAAACTTGATATCTAGGGTCCCGAGGCTATCTATTAGCCATTCTCAAAGTTTCATGAGCCAGGGTTCAAGGATTGAAGAGAAATTTGGTTTTAGTGCTCCTCCCTGTAGGTTTCAGGTTATTTCTAGGGTTTGAACTACTTCTTGATTCTCTTTGTGAAATGGCTTGAAATTTGGACTGGAGAGTCCCTTGGCTATTGCTAATATATCCCCAAAGTTTCATGCACAAAGGATCAAGGGTTTGGGAGAAATTTGAGGTTTGGTAAAGTCTCTGTAATTTTCAGGTTTTTGGGCATAATCTGAACTTCTCTCTTTTGTGTTGTTTCTAGTTGGTACCTAAGGCTTCTCTGGCTATGTTGAGTGTAGTATTATCATTCTGGGCAAAGAAATGCAAAGGGAGAAGTTGAAATTTGCTTCTGTGTGAAGTTCTAAAAAATCAGCCTGAAAAATTGCCTCTTTGGTTTCATTGTTTTCCTTTGCTGAGACTCTCTCTTTGTTGGTTAATGTTCCAGTAGATCTTTGTGCCCTTCCTTCTCTGCTCTGGTTTTCTCCTTGTCTAGCATTTCTTCCGGAGAACTTGGTTCAATCACTTCATAGCTTCTCTTCATAGCTATTGAAGAAGATTGCCTCGTGAGTATTTTTGCGGGATGAATTTTAATTTATCGACATTCACCCCCCCTCTGTCGCCATTTCGGTCCAACAATTTTCTAATGTTTTACATTGATATTCTACTTCCTTTCTGTGTTCGAAGCATGCCCAAAAGTCTTCTATTACAGATCCATTTCATGAGTTTTTATTCCTTCAATCCAAACATATCTTCTTACGTTTTTCTATTTTTGCATCTCTATGTTTTGCCACTATATTCCTATATCTTTCCTGTGTTTTTTCTTTACTCCTCTATTTTTTATGCCCGTGTTCCAAATAGGACCTAAAAAGACATTTTGTTGGTGACTAACGCAAGTGTGGCATGCGGGTTTGTACATGTAGTGTATATGGAATTTTAAGTGATGTAGAAAGCTTCGCACACAAAAGAGTTCAGAAAACCATTTTAGTCATCAAAATCTCGACAACCAAGCCGTTCCTGCGATGGGCGTACTTGCTTTGACCACCCATTTTGGAGTTGATCGGCTCCAAAAATGTATTGACTTTCATAAGATATACATTTTTAGGCGGGCAACTAGGGATTTAGTAGCACTCTCGATAAATTCGCCTTATGAATTTTAGAGGAGGCTTTACATGCTTTTTAAATTTCAAAAACTTACATCCTCAAGAAAGAAAATCCGAAAACCCCAAGTTTCACACGCCCCATTGGCTTCTAAATGCGTTGCTAGGATGGAAACTATTATATTTTCCCGTGAAAGTGAGCAATGCTACACTGCTACTTAGGGTCCATTTGAAACGCATGAATTTCAAATGAAACAATTTAATTCCCACAAGAATAAAAAAAATAAAAATTTCCAAACGGGGTTTGACATGAAGCCACGCAGATGGTGATTTTGGTGGTGCCTTTTGCCATTAACTAACATATTATGTATATACACATGCTTTTATATTTAGAATTTTTCAAGAATTGAAGATATGAAACTAAAGTTTACATTGGGCTATTTCGGTCATAAGTTTTTAGTAACTAAAATCCGTCCCTACAATTTCCATGTTTGTTTTGACCGTCCGTTTTGTGCTCTTTTCAAAAGTGTTGTGGCTTCTGATTAAAATGACACTGTAGTGGTTATTAACTTTTTCTGAGGCATGCAATTAAATGAAAATGGATAAAAAAATAGGAAAACAAAAACACAATTATATCTCCATGGATAATGCACAGGGGGAAAAAAAGAAAAGGCCATGTTAAGAAGCTAGTGTGTTCTAAACGGCTTTTGGCTTCTAAAACCAGAAGCGAAAAACTGTTTGAAATGGGGCCTTAAGTAGGGTGCACCATAGGTCCATAGCCTAGTAAGCCAAATTTTTGTGGGGGTGTAGGATCGGTATGGCAATAGAGGGGGGTGAACGGCGCCTTCAAAATTTTCCCTCAAGTATTCGCCAATCCTACATTCCAGCAGCTATTGAGCTATGAAGAACATAATTAAAAGCCAAAACCAAAGTAAGCAACTCAAAAATCTAAGAGCCAAAGAACTCACAGCACTAGTGGTCTGACTGCTACCTATAGGTTGGTCTGACTGGGCTCCTGACGAGGCCTTAAGTAGGGTGTACCATAGGTTTGTAGCCCAGTAAACCAATTTTTTGGTGGGATTGTAGGAGTGGTATGGCAATAGAGGGGGTTGAATGGTGCCTTCAAAATTTTCCCCCAAGTATTTGCCAATTCTTCATTCCAATAACTATTAAGCTATGAAGATCAGCATTATAAGTTAAGATCAAAGCAAGCAACTCAAAAATATGATAGCCAAAGAACTCATAGCCCTGATAGTCTGACCATTGGCTATAGGCCGATCTGACTGGGCTCCTGGTGGTCTGACCGCTCTCCCATTTCAGAACTGAAAAATCAGTCCGAACCAATGCAACTTTTTGTGCAACTCCAAAAACCAAGTCCAAATGATATAAATTTTTGCACACACCTTGCTTAAGATCTCAGAAATCTATTCCATCCAAAAATGGCAAGAATCATTATTAAAGTTTAAACCATTTCTCAGCAACATGCAAAATTGCACCAAAACTGGGTAAAAACTGAAAACTCGAAATACAACTTACTTGTGAGTAGAGCATGATCAAGATTGCTCTAGATACTACCCACTAGCATTAATGGGAAAACCCATTAACCCTACACAACAAGGGTTTTACTCACTACACTCATACGTGATTTTCAAAGCATATGAACCCGAATCCGTTAAGTCCTTAGCCTTTGATCCAACTTGATTTTATCAGTTTCTTCTTGATCTAAATCACTTTTTCAAATGCCGCTGAAGCACCGTGATTTTGATCTAAGGTAGTTTCCAGTATTTTGGCAAACTTGCCAAAATATCTTTCCTTGACCCGGTCTTCATCTTCCCTTGCAAATAATCGCCATGCTTACTATATGTAGGTATACCACTAGCTTGCCACACATCGGCAAGTCTCTCCCATTCTAGTTCCACCGAACCATGCCTCACTTAGACCGAGTAAGCTACATGGCGCAACCTGTTACTTAAACCTCCCCTTCAATATTTTTTGTCTTCCTTGTGTCATGCTTGAGCTCAGCTATCTCACTCGGCATTCTTGATGCTTTGGGCCTAAGCTCCTCCATGAGTGTACCTTTAATCTTCGTCATTGACTATGGTTGACTCCAAGCCTTCCAATTTGACCGTTGGTGGTTATCGGTTAGAACGCCTCCTCTTGCTTGTCAAACCGCTAGGTCTAATCTAGATTCTAAAAAAATTTAAATTTGCAAAATTCAAACCCCAGTTTTTTCAATTCGCCAATAGTTTATCACAACAAAAACATGGACCTTCTGATCCTTCAATCTCCTCTTTGATGAACTTATTGGCAATTTCTCAAAAATGCAAATAGGAGGTGGTTTTTTATATAAGAAGGGAATTTTGCAAATAAAAACCTAAAATGGTCACACAGGGATTTAAAGGACTGAAAATGACCATATGCGTTAGAAGTGAAGTAAAGCTACTTAAAAGAGTAAGTTTTCCATAAAAAGCTTCAACTTCACCAAAAAAATTGAGGAAATCTTATTCTAAATCCATAGAAAGAATGATTTTTCTATTTAATCTTAGCCATGGTTAGAAGAGATCAAAAGATCAAGAGAATTACAGTAAGACATAAAAGCTCCAACTTAGTAAGAATTCTGACAAAAATTCCAAATCATGCTCTACATATGTATTTTTACTAATCTTTCTCCCCTTTGATAATGGAATCATCAATATGTATGGAAGACGATAGAGTATGAATGAAATAAAGTGTATGCATTTTATTCATTTTTAGCTTAAGGAGCTATAAAAATGATCCAAAGTGACTCTACAAGTATTACACTAAACCATATCTATAAAAAAAATAAGTGATGATATTTAAGGCATCTCCTTCGTTTTAAGGGCAAGAAAATCCCACAATATTCATAAAAATGAAAAAATCTAAAAATTCTCATATTAATTGAAAGAAAAAGAGAAGGATCTTCACCACGTATTTTGGTGGGGCCAGATTATAATGGTGCATATTAATCATATATATATATATATATATATATATATATCAAAGTTATATAACAAATACAATTGTATTTTAATTATAGGAAGTAGAGTTGTATATCAAAGACAACTGTGTCAATCATATATAGATATTAGATTTATATAACAAATATAATTATATTTCAATTATAGGAAGTATAGTTGTATATCAAAGATAACTGTATCATAATATCTAGATGCGCAGTTATGCAGGTAAATCTGCTAGTTATGTGAAGTTTGTCAAGATCATGGTAATCCATATTTAGCAAAGCTAGATCCAATTTAAGTAAGAATATGAAATTAAATAGATTTTGAGCATGTCAAGTTTGTCAAGATCACGGTTTAACCAAAGGTATCCAAAATGAGTCAAACTATATCAATAAACTAAATAGAATCAAGAATCAATAACTGAGTCTATTTAGAGTGCTACAAGTTGAGAATTTAATCAATTTTTTCAAGCACTTGAATTTGAACAATAATAAGCACAATTGGCAAATTTTTGAAAAACAATTTTTGGTCTTATCTTAGTAAAGCCAGTTCTAGATTAGGAGCTATCCACAACTGTCTACTAAGTTTCAACTATTTTTTTTATATTTTTCTTTCTTAGTGATGTACTAAATGTCAAGCCTTACTACGATCATCCCAAGCAAAAAAAGCTTAAAAAAGTGATCTTGGTCATCCAAAACTCTCTTTGAGTTCATGCATAGTATAATGGCAAGCTGTCTCATATCAAAGAAATGATGAGATCAGATTTTCACGCAAAAAGAGATCATTTTTATTTTAATGCCTAATTCAAGAACAATGAGCTACTTATTAGTCCGTAAGCTATATCCGACTTGATCTGCAAAAGCCTAGGAGAAGTAAGCTCAACTAAAGAACTAGTATTGTTTAATCTAAAGCTCAAATTAGGTTTATGACTCAACTTAGCCTATTTAGCATGACATAAACCATAAGAGGATCACTAGAACAAAACTAGTCATAAGATCCAATATTGATAAGATTAAGTTCAAGTTTTTCACATTTAAGCAAGATAGCATGGCAAAACTAAGCTACATAGAGAAAGACATGATAAATCTAGTAAACTAGCACAAGACATGACAAGATATAAAGCAAGAAATCATGTCACACAGGGATAATAGTCAAAACTTCATGTAATATTTTACAATGCAAATTATTAAATTTTAAATATGCATTATGATACAATATATTAAAAGATTCAAACTTTCCCTTAAAATAGGCCAAAAGGATTAAGAAACCCCAACTCTCCCTGTCAAGAAGCAAACCGAGAAAAATGAAGAGCCTTAATGAAAATATCTACAACCTAGTGCTCTGACTCTACAAAGTGAAGCACAATATTACCCTTCTCTACATGGTCTCTAAGGAAATGTATCTAATATCAATATGCTTGGTCCTGGAGTGTTGCACTGGGTTTTTGGGATATTTATGGTACTAGTGTTGTCATAGAAGAGGGAAACACTATCTAAGGCCAACCCATAGTCCCGTAGAGTAGATAAAATCTAGAGAACTTGATAGCAACTACTAGCAGTAACTATATATTCCACTTCTGCAGTGGACTGTGAAACAGAGGATTGCTTCCTGGATGACCAAAGCATAAGAGATGTGCTTAAGAAATGACAGGTGCCAGAGGTACACTTAACTATCTAATTTACACCTCGCAAAATCAGCATCAGAAAAAGTATGACGAGAGAGTGCAGAATCATAAGAATACCATAATCCAAAGTCAAGAGTGTCCTGAAAATACCTGAAGATGTGACGCACTGCTCGATGATGAGAGGCACGAGGGGAAACTTGAAATTGAGGGCACAGACATAAATCAAACTGTTTGTCCAGCCTCAAAACTGTGAGTTAGAGGAGGGAGCTAATCATGCTATGATACTCCTTCTGGTCCACGAGCTCTCCATTCTCATCAGGATCTAGCACGGTAGAAGTAGCAATTGGAGTAGGCATAGGCTTGCTGCTTCCCATGTCAAAGAGCTGAAGAAGGTCCTTTGTATACTTGCTTTGATGAATGAAGGTCCCTTTCTTCAGTTGCTTGACTTGAAGACCGAGAAAGAAAGTTAGCTAGCCCATCATACTCATTTCGAATTCCCAGCTCATAGAATATGAAAATCTGGGCACCAAAGCATGAAAAAAGTCATCGAAAATAATATTATCCACATAAATATGAACAAGTAAGAAGTCACTGCCATGCCTAAAGGTGAACAAGATTTTATTTACTATTCCCATTTTCAAATCATTCTTAAGTAGAAAACTCTTAAACCTATCATACCAAACTTTAGGAGCCTGCTTAATCTATACAAGTCTTCAAAGAGCTTATACACATGATTTGAAAACTTGAGATTTTTAAAATTAGGAGGTTGCTTGACATAAACCTCTTCTTCTATGAAACTATTCAGAAAAACATTCTTGACATCTATTTGAAACAATTTAAAACTCTTAGATGATGTGAATGTTAGCAATATGCAAATGACTTCTAACTAGATACAGGTGCAAAGGTCCCATCAAAATCTAAGCCCTTTACCTGAGAAATACCTTGAGCTACAAGCCTAGTCTTATTGTGAACTATCAATCCACACTTTGCTTATTTTTGAAAACCCATTTTGTACCAATTATATTATGATTAGGAGGAGGTTCAACTAATGTTCAGACTTGATTTCTTATAAAGTTTTTAAGCACTTCATGCATAATATTGATCCAAGAGGAATCAGATAAAGTATGAGTGACATCTCGAAGCTCAAAATACACAACAAAAGAAGAATGTGCATGATAATTTAGAGAGATAAACCTGGAGCAAGTAACTCGCTTATGGAGATCTCCAATCACCTTCTCCTAAGGGTGTCATCACTAATTGTAAAGCAGATGTCCTGGTGTAGATGTAGCCTTTACCTTATGGGTTATGGAGGTAGGAGTAGAGTTACTCGAAGCAACAGTGAAGGTGGGAGGAGACTACTCTACTAAAGTTAGAGTAGTGGAAATAGGCTCTCCAACTAATTCAGGAGTAACTAGAGGAGAGATCGTGTCCTCATCCTCTAAGACAGGGTCATCGCCGATGAAGATGCTCTCCTAATCATCGTGTACCTGTGTACCTACACTATCGGGTCTAATACCAATACTAGCCTCATTAAAAGTGACTTCAAAAGTCTCAATAATTTTGTTAGTATCCAAATAAATAGGATATCCAAAAAATACCATCATGACATCTAGATTCAAATTTATCCAAGTTGCCATGTTTAACAATGAAGCACTTGCAATCAAATATCTTGAAATAAGAGACGCTAGGCTATGATCAAATCTTAACTCAAAGAAGTCTTGCCTATGGATCTAAAGTAAATCCTATTGAACACATATCAAGCAATAGAAATCACCTCGGCTTAAAACTTTCTAGGGGTGTTATGCTCACGTAGCATTGTCCTTACATCTCTACAAGAGTCATATTCTTCCTTTCTACAGCTCCATTCAGTTGGGATACTCTAAACGAAGATAACTGGTGTTATAAACCTCACTCAGCATAGAAGGTGGCAAACAATGAGTTCTTAAATTCAATACCATATCACTTCTAATGACTCTCAAGGCTCCTGGGAAATCAACAGCTAGTCTAAGGGCCAACTCTCCTAAGTAGGTAAAGGCCTCATCCTTAGAAGCAAGAAAATACACCAAGATATTTGGAGAAACCATCTATGATGACAAGCACATACCACTTCCCTCATACAGACTGGACTCTAGACGGGCCAACTATGTCTAAATACAAGAGCTGTCCAGATCCCTCAGTCATCACTAAGGTAAGAGGGGATGAGAAGCAAAAACTATCTTATCATGTCTACAGGATGTGCAAATTAGCACCTTGCAATTAGTAAGCCTAGGCAATCCTCTAATAAGGTCCTTGCTACTAACTGTAGTCAAGTGATTAAAGCCTATATGTCTAATCCTACGATACCACAATACTAGATCATGAGAATTAGAAGCCACAAGACACCTAGACCAGAAATAAAAGAGATACTGGAATCATCACTAAAGATCCTCTTAATCCTAGATATCCCAAAGACAAACTCATCTGAGAAATTTAGAACTCTACACTCATTACTCTTGAATATCACTTCTAGACCCTCATCAAAAAGTTAGAAAACAAATAGCAGATTAAACCTCAGTTTACTTACCAAAGTGACATCTTTGAGCATGACTTTGTTGTTGACGTGCACAATGCTCTTTGCTGTCAAAGTCCCAGTATAAGCATCCCCAAACGTGATTGACTCATTGCCAGATGCATGAGTGAGAGAGAAGAACCATCGAGAATTTTTGGTCATGTGTTGAGGGCCACACGTCCTCCTTCCTTGCTCCATGGATCTATAGGGCATAAGTAGGAAACATTGATGCATTAGTACTAGGGTTAGAAATAAAAGACCTGGAAAACTAGTACTGAGCCACACAATGTCTAAGAACAATAGTAGAAGTAGGGATAAAATGGTTAGTATGAAAATCATGAGAATATACACGAGAACCACCTAGACCTCTCCAAATCGGCCTACAAAAAAGGCCGGTACTCTCCCTATCTAGACGATACCCATGATCTACCCCTCATGATATCCTAAACCAAAGCATTGCCTAGAACCACCAAAAAAAAGTCAAAGAAGTCATCTACAAGCCCAGACCTATTCCTGGAAGGAAAGACAGGAGACCTGGCTCTAGAGACACTCACAGGTGCAATGATACTTAACCATTTGAGGGGGTCTAACCTGCTGAAGTAGAAGAACATGACTTGTTAGAAGGGGTTTGGGTAAAACCAGCTAACCTAAACACAGTCTTGGACGACTCAAGGGATTTAACTTCAAACTTGCCACTAAACTACCCTCACAAGCTTAGGTGGTTGGTTATTAGAATACACTAGGGGATTAAATTCTAGGCCTTTCTTCTTCACATTCACCTTAGCCTTTGATCTAACTTGATATTCTTAGTTTCTCCTTGATCTAAATCACTTTCCCAAATACCGTTCAAGCACTATGGTTTCAATCTAAGGAAGTTTATGGTATTTTAGTCAACTTACCAAAATACTCTTCCTTGACTAGGACTTTATCTTCTCTTGCAAGCAATCATCATACTTTCCACGTATAGGTGTACCACTGGTTTGCCACGCATTGACAAGTCTCTCCTGTTCTAGTTCCAGCCACATGGTGCACCCGTCGGTTAAACCTTCCCTTCAATATTTTTCTTCTTCCTTAAGGCATGCTTGAGTTCAACCATATTATCTGGTATCGTTGATCATTCTACGCCTCAACTCCTCAATGAGCATAGCCCTAATCCTCGCTGTTGAGTATGGTCGACTGTAAGCCTCCTTGCACATTCAAAGACCAAGAAATCATTTATGGTCATAAGTATTTTACAACTTAACACACGTTAGTTAAAACATACTTTATGCAATACATATGCACTGACCAAATACAATTCAAATCACCCCATGACCAAATTTCTCAAAATTCTAATTTTTTGCTGAAGTAACTCATCTAGCCAGTCAGACCGCCAGCCCTACCGGTTTGACCGCTGGTGGCTACCAGCCAGACCGTCTCCTTTAGTCGGTAGCCGGTCTGATCTAGATTCTAAAAAACTACAAAGTTGCAAAATCTAAATATCAAATCCTCCAATTTGGCAATGGTTCATCACAATAAAAACCTAGACCTTCTCACATGATCCTTCAGAGGCATTAGATTTTTCTGCTAGGATTTACACTAGATTAAAATATTGCACAATCCTGTCCATTTGTTTCAGAATCAACATCCATGACCTACAGTGCAGTTGTATAAGAAATTTTGTGTCATAATTCCCAAGTTTGTAGCAGCCGTTGCATATAAGATGGATGGCTAGGATCGAGTTCTTTTTTGGGGGATGCTACACATGCAACGACATACCTCCACCTGCCTCCTTCAGCGCCCGTCAGCCTCCTTATCTCTTCTTCATGCCCACCACCCTCCCGGCCTTCTTTCCAGCGTCGACCGTAGCTCTGCGCTCCTCTCCGCCTCTCCTTCACCACCGGTGGTCGGTGGCGACCCCGCCGCCTCAGGCACCGCTGCCTCCCTGGCTCCCCCTCCCCTGTCGTCCCTACCATGCCTAACCTAAAATTCACTGCGCCACCACCTTACCGTGGCACCCTTCAGCGCCGCCCACCACCCTCCTCCACCGCCCACCGCCGGGCCACCGTCTCCCTGTCCTCCTTCTATAATTGGGGCGCATAGTGGACCCGTCGTTAGCATCAATGACACCCCGTTGGTAGATCTTCGCCACTGTCCTCGTGGTGCTCCACCGACGAGTGAAAGAGAGAAGGAGAGAGAGTGGGAGAGAGCTAGCGAAGAACGGCACAGCGTTAGCTAGTTTTTCTTTCCTTTTTTGTCTACATGAAGCCGAGCCGAGCTCACTGTGTCACTGATACTGTTACCACGCCATCACAGCTATCTGAAGCCGGGGGATGTGAAGTTGCTACACTTGCTGAGTCAAACCTGGCGGGTCTTTGATGATGTCCCTGTCCAGTGTCCAGCCTTGAATGGCAGAACTCACCCCTTGGAATGATTCGATTGGTTTCACATGTGACATGAGTACCTACGTGACCATGGATCGGTCGATGCCTTGGTAGTTGAATGACTTGAATCTTGAATCATATAGCTTCCATTGAGCAGTGGAGTGTAAACATCTAATCGTGAACCGTTCGATCGAAATCTTGGTAGTTTTGTTTGAACTCGCACAGCTGAGGTTTTTTTGTTGCGAGGGAGTATTTGCTATTTGGAGGCACGCACTTTCTCATTCATGGTTTTTTAAGCTTGCGTGAAATCAAGAAAATTGCACGGTAGGTTCTTGAAGAACTGAAAGCTGGTTATGTATGTCCTTAAAGACATTGCTTGAAACATGGGAATTTTCTCAGATTCCTTCAAAATTTAATTGTTTTCTATGAAATCCCTTCATTCCAAATATGGCTTAAACTTATATAAGTGGGTCATGTAGATAAAAAAAAATTGGTTTGAGCTAACCCATTTGGTCAATAAATTGGCCAGGTAGCTTACTTGCGTTGTATTCGATAAAACTGAGCCTATTTGGGCTCTGTTTCAAAGTACTATGGCTTTTAACTAAAATGATACTGTAGTGGCTATTACTTTTCTTCTGATGTATTCAATTAAAAGAAAATAAGAAAAAAAATAAAAAAAAAACACGGCTATATCTTCGCGGATAATGTAAAGCAAAAAGGAAAAAGAAAAAAGGAAAATAAAAGAAAAAAGGCACGTTAATAACCAACGTATTCCAACCGGCTTTTGATTTCTAGAAGCTAGAAGCCAACGTATTCCAACCGGCTTTTGATTTCTAGAAGCTAGAAGCCAACGTGTTCCAACGTGGTTTTGGCCGATATAAATGAAGTCGCTATAATTTGTATTATAATTAACTTGTAGACCCTACCTTAAAAAGCCACTCTGTTTGAAAGCTAGTTACTGTAAAAAACTAAAAAGTAACTTTTAGAAGCTGAAAATAAGAGGGCCCTTGCTTGGTGAAGTGTGGTCACCTTACCACTGCAAGGATTTTTTTAAATAATCAATTTTTTATTTTAAATTACAATATTATACCTATTTTTTATTTTTTATAGTTTTGATCATATGTCATTTCACAGTTGGGCGAATCAACCATTGGACGGTACGTGACCAAGTTGCCCATCTGTTGGGCAACTAGGGCCTGTCGTCCAATGGTTGGACAACTAGACCCCCTAGTCGCCCAATGGTTGGGCGACTAAGGGGTATTACTTGAAGTGCCGTGCGGCCGACCGAGCACTGTGCTCTAATTTCGCCCAAGAGAAAGAAAGGAAGGGGGAGAAGGGGAGAAAAAAAGAGAGGAGAGGAGAAGAACAGGAAGAAAGAAAAGGAGAGAAGAGGAGAGGAGAGGAGAGGGAGGGGGAAGAGAGGAGGGGAGATCTGCGTATCGACGATGGTGAATTTCCTACATTTTTGTACATTTATTTGTGAAACATGGTAGGATAGCAGCTAAAATTATTATATGTGTAGTTCAGAAAACTAACACCAATTTAGTTGTTAATAGTTGTATTGCCATTTAGATCGCTCTGTTATGCATTTGAAGACCCAGTTAATTTTGTTAGTTGCTTATAAATTGTGGAAACCCCCTAATAAGTATTCTTAATTATTACAATAATTAATAGGCATGAAAAGATTTAAAACTATTCGTGATGATTAGAATATCACGCGCCGATTTAAAATAGTACGTGACGATTTAAGATTATGCGTGGCGATTAAAATTGTATGTGATGATTTAAATAGCATCTGAGTTATAAAAATCCGCAAATAACTAAAATAGAATTCAAGGATCCCACAGAAACAACTTAACATAATTCATTTAATTATTATTTAAGATTTACTTTCTGTTATATCTATAAGTAAATCATTACGCGTGTTGTAATTACAGGAAAAGAATCGGTACCAAGAGGGCTCCTGATCGTCTCACCCTGTCGGGGTGTCGACACCCCGTCTGAGGAAGACCAAGTGGGGCCATACGGGCGGGCACCAACCGGGGGTGGGACATGGTGACGATGGAGAAGGTGTTGCAGGTGTGGTAGCTGGTGGCGAATAGTGGGTCTTCCTCCTGCTTTATGTACTAAACGTATTTTGCTTTGTCTTCCTCCGTATACGAATTCTCTATTGCATCGCAATGTCACTTACCTTCCTACTTATGAATCATTGCTACCTCAATCGTCCTCACAAAATTCTTCAGAAAATTTATCGCACTACAACAACATATGACGATCGCAAAATGTTATTGCGAGTTTAACATATTTTGTACCATTCACAATCTACGAAAATCACAAACGGATCAACCGACATTGTCAGCCCTTTTATTTAAAAAACAACTTACAAACAAGATTTGCTAAATATATTACTTACAAAAATTGATTTTTACTCCACAATTATTTTCATCGGATTAATACAATAATTATATTATTTTTTAAATTGCTCAACCATTGGGCGACTTAGGTTGGTCGCTCAACCAGGATAAACGACAATGGGTCTAATTGCCCAACGGTTGGACAACATGCACTTGTTACCTAACGGTTAGACGACTTAGTCATGTGTCGCTTAACGGTTGAGTGACTTTTTGGTGCTAGCTACCTTCGGGGTTCTTCACACCTGGTAGTACCAGGACCCTTATTTTCTTACCCCTTTGATTCACCTTATCACTATAGCCACGGATTAAGCGAACAACCAATTTGACATTAAGGATATTGTACTTTCTTGTAGTTTCGGCAAATCTGCGGTGCTGGTCATCGAGTTTATGGCGCCGCCGACTATCCAAAAACTCAAAGATGGAACGAAGTGGCCGATGGGCCTGTTCTTTTTCAGCTTTTGGCTTTTCTACAATAACTAGTTTTTAAACGGAGTGTCTTCTCAAGATAGGGTCTACTAATTAATTGTAGTACATATTATACTGACTTTATTTATATCGGTAAAAATCGTACGCGAGTTTCAGTTACTCTGTAGTCTCTCACACGAACAACCTCAAAACCGTAAACCTTAGCTAAAAGCCATAAGCCACAGTAAAAAAGAATAGACTTCTCCTGGTAGGACGTAGCACTCCTAGTTCACATCTTCACGCTGATGTTTTTTTTTGGGGACCAAGCACCCGTCTAACTCACAGCCACAGCAAAATGACCTACGCATCTCCATTTTTGTCCTTTCCGAGATCTGATTATGATCTCCCTGTTCGTTGTTGGATAGTATTGTGCCACCGTAGCTCTGTATTGCCCTAAGTAAACACGAAGAGAAGTTTGGCCCCAAATTACCCCAGTATGGGCCCTATACACTTTCATATTAAAAAGATGATTTTTGGGGCAAATACGGCTGAAGAATTAGTTAGTGCCGCCAGTGGTCTAAGATCTGAAGAAAAAGGGACAATCTGCAGACCAAATGATGTAAGTCCATCATGGGCCATTAAAGTGGAGAATAGGCAAATCGTGGTCCAGAAAGTTAGATGCGAGGAAAATCATGCCCATCGAAAAAGCCCAAGCATCTTCTCTCTCTCTCTCTCTCTCTCTCTCTCTCTCTCTCTCTTTTCAGCCGATGGGAAAAAGCTTACTCCGATAGCCTTGGCTAAATCGAGCCAGTAGCCACTAGCACAAAGGCGAACTGTGACTTTTCTAAATTTATACTGTAAAAGCATTGGGAAAGAATATAATCAAGTTCTTTTCAACCTATAGTTTATATTTTTCTCGAATAAATAAATAAAGTATTTTTTGCCATCTTTTTAAAATTATTTATCGGAACAATCTGTTCCAAACTGTTTATCGACATTCAGTTCGTAGAGCTAAAGGTTGTATTCAAAATGGCTTATTTTTGATGACTTATACCTGAAAAGCACTATAACTGGCAGAAAAAATACTGTAACTGACAGAGCCTTATTTAGCATAATTAAATTAAAAAAATTTAAAAATAGAAAAAACATATTAGCCCATCACGTATAATGCAAACAAATACGGGTAAAAAAAGAACCGGCAAAAAAGCTAAAAAAAGCCAAAAGTTCAGAAAAAGACAAAATTTATGAATAGTGAAAAATAAGCCAGAAGCTAAAACCAAAACGAGCGGGGCCTAAAATCATAAACCACATCTGAAAAGAACCTACCCAATGAAACATTGTGATTAAGAATTAAATTGTAGTACATCATTTGTTTTACTCCCTCCGTTCGCGTTACACGTCACTTTTATCATTTTATTTATTCACAAATACTTATCGCTTCACTTTTTCTAATGTATTATTTTCTATTTTACCTTTTTTTAGTGGGTTCACGGTCAATTTGAATAGTTATGAAGGGTATTTTAGCCATTTTGTATAGAAAAAAATGTTTTGACTTGGTATTTCTAACATAGTCAAAAGTGACGAGCAAACGTGGGTAAAAAGACTAAAATGGAGAGATCGGATAAGGTCTGACAGTCTTGATTATTACGAGTTGCAGCTGCACATGGCGGACGCAGGCAACATATAAATCGGATAATAACTCGGCAGCTCTGTACCACCATCCGGTCATATAAATCGATTAGCTCAGAATGGCATCTAATGAATGCATCGCAGTCACTACTCACTAATCAACTGCTAGCACAAATGCACGCTTCCATGGCTCGCTCCGCTCATCCAATAGTTGATGCCTTGAGAAATACAAGGGAATTACGTGGGTATTGTTCTTTGGGAGTGCGTTTAGATCTCGCCTCGGTCCTCGCGCGCTGCAGCTGCAAGAAACGGAAATGAGCCTGGACTACTGTAGTGCTACCATTTCAGAAATTTGGACACTGTTGGACCCTAAAATACCCAAAATTCCGTTTTTGGCTCTCTGTACAAAAAAATTCCACTTTTGGACCCCTTCCCACCGCGGGATCACCCCAGGCCGCCACGTGGCCCGGTCGTGCGGTCGGGGACCGCACGACCGGCCTGCGCCGCTCCCCACCGCGCGAGTCGCCTCCCGACCGCGCGACCCGCTTCGCGACCGCGCGTCCCTGCCTCCTGAGCGCGCGAACGCTGTGCCGACCGCGTGACCCCGGCCGCGCGTGATGACGCTGCGACCGCGCGATTCCCGCTCCGTCAAATCCATGCGCCGAAAGATTCACGGGTTTCGCTTCTTTGCATGCAGCTCATACACGCGTCAGTAGTATATGATATGGCCCCCCAAATTTTGCTGAATGCGTGAACAGCGTTCGCAATAAAATGGCTTTGGAGCTCGCTTGGTGAGCAGATGCATGCGGTGAAGGATTCTGGTTCGCAATGGAAGCAAAGACAGAGCGAGAGAGGGAGTGAAGGGAGGAAAAGAAAGAGTGGAAACTCAGATTTTTAAGTTGGTTTTGTTTGGAGTTAGCAGATTTTGCAAATACAAAAGTTGTAGATTGTCTTCTGAGCTTCAAGAAGAGGTAATTTTTGGCCCCGTGCAAGTATTTTCTGTGAATGTCATTAGACCGTAATTAGGCAAACCGTATGTCGTTAATGTTCTTATAAGCCAGTACGGTGTTTATGTTGTCGGTAAAAATGATGCATGATGTATTGTAGTGTAGAAAATGTCGTATTTATTTGTTGAAGTTACGTAGTGTAATGTAGTTATTTTTTGATGAACGCACAATTTTTGGTGAAGAAAAGTGAGGAGCGAAAGCCGGAAGAGTTGTGTTGTTTTCGTTTGGAATCAGCGATTTGGCAAGTACAAAAGTTGTAGATCGTCTCGTGAGCATCAACAAGAGGTAAGTTTTATGCCCGTGCAACTATAATTTTATGTATGTCATTAGGCTTTAATTAAGGAAACCATCTTGTGTTACTGTTATTTTATGTCAATCTTTTGTACGCTATGTATGTATAGCAAATCTTGCATATGTTAGGCATGATGTATTGTAGTGTATATAGTGTATAATTAAGGAAAATATGAAGTTGTAGTGTGTCGACGTTGAGAAAATACATATTTATGTTAGAGCAATTGTAGGTGATAACAATAGTACTAGGATTAGAAGCATATGATTAGTACGCTTAGGGAAGAACTACATACAGTGCGGTAGGTGGTAAAAGTAAATTAGAAATAAATTTGGTAGATTACAATTAAAATATACTAGCAGTAATAGAAACTTATAGTGGAGGTACGTAAAGACTATATTAAGTTAAAGTTAGAAAAGATTGTAGTGTAAATAATGTGTCGGTGTTGAAAAAGTAAATATTTATGTTGGAGCATTTGTAGGTGGTAAATTTGTAGTAGTTACATTAGAGACAATTTGTATAATTAGTATGCTTAGTGAATGACCGTAGTATGAAGGTCATTTGATGGAAAAAAATGATATGTATATTTAATTTGATGTATGGTACAATTAGTAAGTGAAATAGTTACAAATAAATCGTAGATTTAGAAATACAAAACATATAATAATCGAAACTGTTAATTACATGATACGATTGTTACATGTTGTGTACTAAAATGGTTGATTATGCACTGATGTTAGGTACGCAATGGCTGGCATTGAACAATTGATGGTGTTTTATGGGAGTGGTCTCGTACGTGATGGGCCGTATGGGGCGGACCTGTCAAATTGCGAGCGGACCGTGATCCGGGCACCCGGTCTGAGCGCCATGAGCTTGTCTGAGCTACGGAGGTGTGTCCGTTCAGCGTTCGATCGACAGACCGCAAGGAAGAAGTTACGGATCGAGGCAGTCTATGCCTCAATGGTGGATGACGGAAGGGGGAGCATATGGCAACTTCTGAAGGTGACCAATGACGCCTCATGGGCGAACTACATGGAGGTCGTGCGCAACCCTGATGCTGCGATATATGGGAGGCCAATGGTGTATGTCGAGTTCGTGGAGAGGGCAGAATCATCAGGCATGGTTGGTTCAGATGCCGCTGGTGGAGATGAAGTGGCCGGCGGTCATGAAGACCCTTCTGCGGGAGAACATGTGGGCGAGGAAGTGGGTGATGAAGACGACAGGAGGCGTGCGCAGAATTTCCAGCCCAACGAAGGTGTGCACGACAGGTGGTGGGCCGCCCGTATTGACTGTCATGAGTATCTTGGGGACCGGGTGGAAGAAGAGGACAGCGAGGAGGATGAGGAGGTTGACACAGGCAGCTCTGGAGAGGACGAGGATGGCGAAGGTGCAACTGGAGGGGTGGTAGGTCGTGTTGTGACCACGGACGGTGCGTACGTGTCGTCCAGACTGGACGACATCGCAGCGGCAGCCCTAGTTCTGCCACAGGCGGAGGAGGAAGAATGGGGGTTCAGCGAGGGCGCACTGTATTTGGGGCAGTGCTTTCGTAATAAGAGTGCTGTCCAGCAGGCTATTGCTAGACATGCCGTCAACATAAGCCGGACGTATCGGGTCCACAAGTCAAAGCCGGGCACGTACGTCGTGAAGTGTCTTGACGGGTCATGTGGTGGCAAAGTCCGTGCACAACGGTACAAGGGCGTTGGCACGGAGTTCCGGATAACGGTGCTCCAAGATCACAGTTGCGAGCTTGCGGGGCCAGTACATAGGCACCGCAACATGACATCACGTTTTGTTGCGGAGGTGGTCACGCACCTCGTCCAGGCGGATGTGTCAATTACCCCGAAGGTTCTGATGGCAGCAGTAGCGAACGAGGCGGGCTACGAAGTGAGGTACAAGAAGGTGTGGCGGGCGAAGCGAAAGGTGCTGCACGGAATGTATGGGACGTACGAGGAGGCGTACGACCTGGTCCCAAGAATGCTGAATCAAATTGCACAATCAAACCCAGGCACTTACATAAACAGGCAGGAGAGGGTCCATCCTACGGAGGGCCCGAACTGTTTCATTCTTGACAGAGTGTTCTGGGCCTTCCATCAGGCGATACAAGGGTTCAGGTGGTGCCGTCCAGTGCTAACCGTAGATGGGACGTTCCTATCCAGCAAGTACAAGGGCACTATCCTTACCGCAGTTGCAGCCGATGCAAATGACCAGTTACTCCCAGTGGCATTTGCAATTGTGGAGAACGAGAATACAGATAGCTGGCTTTGGTTTCTTTGCAATTTGAAGAATGCCGTAGTGCAAGACAGGCCTGAAGTGTGCCTTATCTCCGACCGCAATGCAGGCTTGCTGTCTGCGTTGGGAACGTTGCAGAGTGGGACGCATGCCCCCGTCCAGTGGACTGATGTGAAGAACCGCTGGTGCATGAGGCATATTGCAGCGAACTTCCACAGAAGGTTCCGTAGCAAGGACCTCATGAAGATGTTCAAGAAGCTATGCATGCAGAACCAGCAGTGGAAGTTCGACGCCTTGCGGAGGCAGCTCGATCAGGAGGCTACGAAGCATGTGCATGCAGAAGCAGGGGCCGTGGAGGGGGGCTCCACAAGAGTCGGGGTATTCTCACAATGGGTTCAGTCCAATGCACCTGACTTGGAAATGTGGTCTTTGTTGCATGACACCGGTGGGGCGAGGTATGGGATCATGACAACCAACATGTCCGAGGTTTACAATGGTGTATTGAAGGGCGTCAGATCCCTGCCGATCACGGCAATTGTGGCCGAGACCTGGAACCGTACCGCCGGGTACTTTGTGAATAGAGCCAGGATGGCGCAGAAGCACGTTGAGGAAAACAAGCAATACTCTGAGGTCATGCAGGCCTTCATGGACAGGAAGATGGAGAAGGCTCGAACCCACATTGCTCAGCCCATTGATGGCTTAAGGATGAAGTTTGAGGTCCGCCTAAGGCAGAAGTATATCATGGGTCAAATTAGAGGGGAGCGCAAGCAGGTATGCACGATTGGTGATGAAGCATCTTGCACCTGCAACAAGCCCCAGCTTCTGCACAAGCCATGCTCCCATGTGTACGCGGCCTGCGCTGTATGGAACCAGGCGTCGACACAGTACATCTCCAAGTACTACGACATGCAACACTTGTATGCAACCTGGAGTGCAGAGTTCCATTCCTACGGGGTAGACATGCACTACAGGGAATTATGGCCGGGGGAGATAAAGTGGGTGCCCAACGATGCACTGAAGCATGTCAGGCGTGGAAGACGACAAAGCCGTCGCATCCGCAACGACATGGATGAGAGTCAGCGAGGGGATCGTGTTCGGCGCCCGAAGTGTAGGCTATGCAAGACCTTTGGTCACTCCCTCAGTCAGTGCCCAAACAGGCCGGCATCAAGCAACGCTCCGTAGTACCAACCACAATCCATATGTAATGTATTATTCAGGAGGTGTACGCTTAATTGTTGGCTCGATGGTGTAGCTATGTATTGCACATTACCATGTTATGTATATTTTCGCACAATCCATATGTTTCCTTGTCGTGTGGGTCATATTCGTGTGCACATCTTACGTATGTTTTTGTACATTCCGTACGTTTCACTGTCATAACATTTGTTGTTAATTATGTTGTTATTTGTTGCACATTTTGTTGTAATGTACACTAACTTTTTATCCTTCTTTGGCAGGACATGGCGTTCGAGCTGCTAGAGCCCCGTTGGGACGAGCACCACCGATGCCATGTGTGGTTGTCGGCACCCGCACAGGGGCCTCCTTGCTTCGTCCTTAGGGGCCCCCGAGAGAACTGGCGTCTCGACCCTCGGTACATCCCACTACTGCGGGACACCGGTCTGCTGCCCATTGCCCGCATGTTGGATCTACCGCATGGGTTCCAGTACGATGCGCCACTGTTGTCAGCTCTCGTTGATCGATGGAGGCCGGAGACTCACACCTTCCACTTCCGGTGGGGGGAGATGACGGTTACGCTGCAGGACGTCACGATGATTACAGGTCTACCCCTCCGTGGTGCTGCTTTGGTGCCACCCCCGAAGGCAGCAGATTGGAAGGTCTGTCTGGGTCACCGGTTCGGTCATGCGATCCGAGACAACGCAGCTGGGGTTCCACATGGATGGCTTCGTCGCTTCATGACCTGTCCTGCAGACGCAGATGAGGTCGCGGTGCGGACGCACTTCGTTGCATACCTGCTATATCTGTTCGGGTACGTCTTGTTCCCTAGCACGACTGGAGACTCCGTGCAGCCTAGCTACATACCGCTAGCGGAGTCCTTGGCGGATGGCTAGCCTGGTCAGCAGCCACAGTATAGCGACCGAAGACTGGAGAGCCACACAGCGGACGTGGACAGACATGTGGTCTGACTATGCGCATACGATGGTTGTGGATGAGACACGGCCGTACGACCCTGACGACCCCGCGCCGTACAGGGCATACCTTGACTGGTACGCTCCACGCACCCGCTGTAGGCTTACTACAGGGGAGCCCCCACAGCCTTCACCTCATGCTGTTCACGGGGCGGCTATACAGGAAGGTCCAAACCGTCATCTAGCGGCACGGGTCGACGAGGCGGTACGAGAGTACTGTGTCATTACGCAATGCAGGATTACATTTGAACTGACTGTTTGTTTCACTGCAGGTGGACCGGATACATCGTATCGACATCGAGGCTAATGAGGCTATACGACATAGGAAGTCCAATACCGAATCTCGGTGGGTAAGCTATATGCGCAGCATCAGCGAAATGGCAAGGGGTACGATACGGGGCTTGAGTTGTGGTCGCCACCGAGATGACGTTGTTGCTACACGCGGTGGCGGACGTGGGCAGGGACCACCACCTCCCTCCGCGCCTCCGTCAGCACCAGGATCAGCACGGCCATCCTCGGCCTCCACGCGCTTCGGCCCAGCGGTTCGACAATTGGCAACTATTTGTTTGTGCACTCATTTACCATTTATGTCTAACCACATGTTCGTCTTGCAGCAATTGCGACAGGATAGCACGCTGCTACGGAGGGCGACGTCATCACGGAGGTCGTCATCGCCGCACGAACCAGAGGGGCTGTCCGAGAGTCGGCCAAGCTACGGTCGCTCGGCCTCCACGCGCTTCGGCCCGGCGGTTCGACAATTCGCAACTATTTGTTCATGCATTCATTTACCATTTATGTCTAACCACATGTTCGTCTTGCAGCAATTGCGACGGGATAGCACGTCGCAACGGGCATCGTCATCACGGAGGGCGACGGACGAGCGACCGCGCTCTCCAGGACGACGGGGGCCCACTCCAGACAGCGCCCCTGACTCGCTGGACCAACCAGAGGGGCAGATGCCCTCGTATCTCCCGGGACAGGTGCAGACCAACCTATATGACCGGGACAGGTGGGTTGTGCCGACCTATCAAAGCATGACATCGCACGAGTATATGGGGGACTTCCCGTCGACATCCTCATTTCACCAGCCACATACCCCGGTATGCACTAAACGTGTGTATTTCATTATGAACAATTTTCGTACTTTCCATTGTCTAATTCAGTTGTACCATCTAAGCAGGACGTAGGCACCTCCTCCGATTGGGTGAGCTCTATGCTTTATGACCAGCCGTCGCAACTGTCCACAGAGTTGTACCCACCGCCGTCTCGGCCACACCCCTTGCACTACGATCTTCGCGATGCACCCCGCTCCCCTAGTAGGTTCACCTTCTCAGAGGATCATATGCGCCGTACGAGGCGGCGACGACGAGATGATGAATGAATTTTTTAAATTGTGCTTTTGTAATATTTGTGATGTTTTTCAAGTGCTTGATGGTTTGATGTTCAAAGATGGTTTCCAGTATAAAAGGGTTGCTCTAAGTTCTTTGATTTAGTACGGCATACAACCAACTGAGAGATGACAACACGGGGTAGCGGGAGAAGACATAGCTTGACAACAATTTTTTTTGCCTTGTGATAACAACTCCACGTACATAACAACCAATTCATCACATGCTTAACAACGTTGCACATTACATCGTTATGGAAAGAGGGCACATAATATGAAGGTCACAGAAAATGAAGGATAACAACACGAACAACTCATACATTTCACGTACATGACATGTACCAAGTAGTACAACCACCAACACACCAACGAACACAACAACTAAAATACAACACAACCGTACATAAAACATTACCAAAAGAGCTTGACGACAAGATAGCATAAAACATTGCGAACATACACGAGGATAACCTCCAGCACTACAACTTGAGGATAACAATAAACACAAGAAACAAAATAGCACACAACATTAAATTTATCTTCCACTCTAGTCTGTCGAAACGATGCTGCATCCCGACGGGGTCGCAACCCCCCACGACAACTCTCTCACGGCGAACACTGTCATTCCTATTTCCCATTTCATCCTCCCACACCCAGAATCGGCAACCTCCATGAGCTTCCTGCGATTCCATGACAAGAAGATTTTTAAACATACCACCACGATTTGAATGAACCCGAAACAATATGACTCACCGAGTGATTGGGGCACTTGTAGTAGTGTCGCCCCGGATTCTTGGCCGTCTGTGATGTCCTACGTCTAACCACCAAGTTGCAATTTGGGCACATCACCGTGGGTGCCCATGAAGACGTGCTGAGCTGACTCATTGCCTAGTCTGGGGGAGTGAGCACGAAATAAAACTACACAGATTGTGAACAACTTACTCAGAAGGTGACTGATAACATGGCCAGGGAGTATGTGAGGGATGGCTCCGTTTTATAGGCTGTGTGGGGGGTAGCCTCACGCACAAAGACCACAGACAACACAAATCTGGACCCCACACCATGCTCAGTGAGGAGACAAAACATGCCAGCTTTTGAGGTGACCTCACAAAAAGGGGCAGCTTTGCTCAGTGACATGACAAAAGAGGTCAGCTTTTGCTCAGTGACTAGACAAAACGGGCTGCTATTGAGCTACCGCCTACCGAGCTGCTTGATGACTCTGGCTAGGCCATTACGACATATACATATTAGGCTAATACTTTAACTTGGCAGAATGACGTGTGGTACAATTTTCTACGTACACGTAATAGAGTGAATGCACAAATTCCTGCAGGTCTTCAGGGGAGGAGCCTATCTCATCAATTATCCATTTTCAGTCCCTGAGCTAGTGTCAATGTCAATAAGTCATTCCCTGAAAGTCCCAAGTGCAATGATACACATCACATTCAAAAGGCATTACATAAGAAAGCATAAAATGCATACAGGGACAGATGTACATAATATTGACAATGAAATAAATTTTAATATTGGATCAAATAACACCTCTTACCGAATGAGGCCATCATCTTCGGTTCCCCGTGGCTTGAATAAGGAGGACATCATTTCTAGCTTGGGTGACTGAGTGTGCACTGATGCTCTGTATTTAGAGATAAGAGGCCATTGGCGAGAGCTAAACACCTAAACAATGCCAAAAGGCATGAGTATAGCCAATTCGTGATTACTAAAGAGAGCAGTTGTCCTCAGTGGGATGCCAAAAGATGCCAGCTTTGTGCAGTGACATTACTAAAGAGAGCAGTTGTCCTCAGTCAAATGACAAAAAGAGGCCAGCTTTGCTCAGTGAGATGACAAAACATGGCAGCTGTGCTCAGAGACAAGACAAAACGGGGCAGCTTTGCTCAGTGAGATGACAACACATGCCAGCTTTGCGCAGTGACATGATAAAACGGGGCAGCTTTGCTCAGAGACATGACAAAACGAGGCAGCTTTGCTCAGTGAGATGACAACAGATGCTAGCTTTGCGCAGTGACATGATAAAACGGGGCAGCTTTGCTCAGTGATATGACAAAAGAGGTCAGCTTTGCTCAGTGGGATGACAAAAGATGCCAGCTTTGGGCAGTGACAGTACTAAAGAGGGCAGCTGTGCTCAGTGACATGACAACAAGAGGTCAGCTTTGCTCAGTGAGATGACAAAAGATGCCAGCTTTGGGCAGTGACATGACAAAACGGGGGCCTTTTTTCAGTGATATCGCAGCACTCCCATCTTTACTCACTGCTACGACCACGCGGACCATCTTTACACGTACGAGTAGAGACAAAACGGCCCCTATAAATTGGTATGCATTCCATTTCCCAGCGAACATTGCACATCCAAACCCCATACTACATCGCGCTTCCCTCACCCAACCGGGATGGACAAAAGCAAGAAGAAGCAATGGGACAAGATGGTGAAGGATTGGGAGGAGACCCGTGACATAGCACGGTCAGCTGCAGCCCGCGATGAGAAAATAAGGGCGATACAGACCTGGGTAGAACAAGCCCATCGTGCTACGATGAAAGGTCCCCCCCAGAGTGCCCGCGTAGCAACAACCCCATCCCGGACGTCCCCACCGAGCGTTCGCCACAACTACCACCTGAGGGGGAGACACCTCCCCTTTGTTGGTGCGGGGACGTGTGCAAGTTCTTCAAGTCTAAGCACCGCATCAGTCTAGGTATGCGGTACTGGGGTTGCGCAAACTACTCCAGTGACTACCCCAACCGCCGTTTTGACACCGCAACCTATCGGCAGCCGGTAACGACCACATGCACCATTTTCCCCTACCTTTTCTCCTTCACAACACGCACTAACAATATCTCTCTTTTATTTACAGTCTCCGGAGCCCCTATGTGCCTACCGCAAATGGATCGATCTTGAGATCCACCCTCAGGACCAATGGACCCTCGACTTCGAGGAGTGGAATGTCACAAAGGAGAAGGAGTTGCTGGAGGAGGAGCGCCGCAAGCACGAGCACACCCTGCGTATACAGCGCGAGACGCAAGCTCATCTTGAAGCGTGCACGCGTAGGGAGCGGGAGGCTCGTGAGATGGAGCGCGAGAGAAAGAGGGAAATTGCGGCTAAGGCAAAAGAGCCCGCGGAGGAGTTCAACGCTGAGCGGGCAAGGAAGGGAAAGTGGCCCCGGTCCACACAGTAGGTCGTACGAGCAGTTGGGTGGGTTAGTCGCAATCATGCTATATGTTATGCATGTAATAAAAATCTACGCGGCATGTTACTCCCAACTGTATTATGAAGTTTAATATCTCGTATTTTCTCATTCCATGATTCTAACCTTCGAAATATCACTTACCACTTTATGTATCAACCGTTCTACGGTCAATCTTTCCTAAAAAAAATTTACCGAAATTTTTTATGCATCTACAACTTACAATGAACATAATATTTTATTACAACTTTATCCGATTTTTATCCAGTTTATAACTACAAAATTGCCAAAACTTAAAACAATCACGGAGATTTCAAACCCTAACTCCAGCCAAACCCTAACGCTCGGTGTAAACGCGCGCTCGGGGGAATCAATATCTCGTATTTTCGCATTCCATGATTCACGTAGCACTTCATTTAACTATATTAACATAGCGGTCCTCACCGTACACGAATTCTCACTAACCTTCGAAATATCACTTACCACTATATGCATCGATATTTCTACGCTCAATCCTTCGGCAAAAAAATTTAGCATAATTTTTTTTGCATGTCCAACTTGCAATGAACATAAACTTTTATTACAACTTCATCAGATTTTTACCCTATTTATAACTACAAAATTGTCAAAACTTAAAACAATCACGGAGATTGAAAACAGCCCAAACCCTAAAATTCACTTACTACTGTATGCATCGATATTTCTACGCTCCATCCTTCGGCAAAAAAATTTAGCATAATTTTTTTTGCATGTCCAACTTGCAATGAACATAAACTTTTATTACAACTTCATCAGATTTTTACCCTATTTATAACTACAAAATTGTCAAAACTTAAAACAATCACGGAGATTGAAAACAGCCCAAACCCTAAAATTCACTTACTACTGTATGCATCGATATTTCTACGCTTAATCCTTCGGCAAAAAAATTTAGCATAATTTCTTTTGCATGTACAACTTGCAATGAACATAAACTTTTATTACGACTTCATCAGATTCATTCCCAGATTATAACTACAAAATTATCAAATCTTGCAAAAACCACGAGAAATTCAAACCCTAACCGCAGCTCAAACCCTAACGCTCCCCGTCTACAGTGTGAACGCGCGCTCGGGAGGGGTTTCGCTCGGTGGGCAAGCGGACGCGCGGTCGGCACAGCGTTCGCGCGCTCAGGAGGCAGGGACGCGCGGTCGCGGTCGGGAGGCGACTCGCGCGGTGGGGAGCGGCGCAGGCCGGTCGTGCGGTCCCCGACCGCACGACCGGGCCACGTGGCGGCCTGGGGTGATCCCGCGGTGGGAAGGGGTCCAAAAGTGGAATTTTTTTGTACAGGGGGCCAAAAACGGAATTTTGGGTATTTTAGGGTCCAACAGTGTCCAAATTTCCATGGAATTAGTTCCCAACATGCAGGTTGCACCAGGAATAAATTACCAGTTTAGGCCCTAACAGTGGTCAATGCAAGTTGCACCGGACTTAATTTAATAGTTTGTTTGCTTCCTGATGTGCAGAATGCACCTAGCATTAGTGGCATATGAATAATGATCATCAATTCAATAGAAAAAAACCAGTGCCTACTGCCAACTTACCTGATATTCTCATCGCAAGATAGGAAGGAATAAAAATGTACATGCGGATAGGTGTAGCTACCAAGGTTTTTTTACCCGTTTTTATTTTTAACCGGAAGAGACCATTAAATCCGGTTTAACCAGTTTTTGGTTTTTTTTGAAGAAATTCGGTACGAAAAATTCAAACAAAATTTGAAATTTAAATTCATACCCACCGGTTATCAGCGAAAATATCGGCCGAAAATTTTTAAACAAATTTGGGCAAAAATTCCTTCTAAATTTGATAAAATTTATACAAAACGAATTTTTTAGAGTCAATTTGAATTTTTATTGGGGTCACCGATTAACCTAATAATACCGGTTATCGGCCGATTTTTGGCAAAAAAAAAAAAAAACCATGGCAGCTACACAAGCCAAGGCCAAACAAAATCCTTTCTTCTTGTTTTGGTTCTTGAGAGTTAGGCAAACCAAAATAACATAATCCGAGGCAGACCAACGAGTCACGAGCCCAAGGACCATCACGTGTCGGTAGACACTGGAACAAGGGAGGAAAGGACAACTACATGTGAGCCACCAAACCAAATTACTTCAACAGATACCAACCCTTCAGGTACAGCGGTACCAATATTTACTACCGCGGCACACCATTGCCAGCTCACGCCAAAGATGAGCAAGCAGAAGCCTGCCAAAATCTCCAGCAACAAAATCCTACTCCCTGGATACTGTCGTCTTTAAGAATTGCTTCTTACAGTTCCTATGATATCTCAGACTTTTTATCAGATCGGTATATGTATCTACGATCTACCCAACCCTTTTAAGTGCACACAAATCTTAGGAGATGTTATCGTAAAGAATTAGTATTTGGAGCTACACGCATTGGCATTTGGCAGTAAGCTACTTTACCAACCTGACCTAGGCACCCGGACCTTCTATCTTCCTTTCACTCTTCTTCTTACCCTTTCTTTCAGCAAAGGTCATCCGAATTCCCCAAAGTGAACGATGTTTAGCATCCTGTCCTGCTTGAGTCACCAAAAACAAGCCCCATCACCCACATGCCATTTCTACCCTACCCCCACACTCCACGTACCAGCTCAGATCTCTCCATTTACCATCACATGCTCATGAGTACATTTGTGTTTGTGTAGGAACATGGTTGTCATCGTCTTGTTGTTTTTTCTTCCAAAAGTTGGGAAGGCAGAAGTAAAGGGGCGGTAAAGCGGAGTTTTTTCTTGCCTTCGTTGGCGCGCATTATTTTCAGCACTCCACTTCCCACCCACACAACGCCAAAGGACGCCTTCCCTCCAACGCTACGGATGTAGCGCTCAGCAGGTATAGCTTCTGCAGCCCGCATTCAGTAGGTGTGGGATCCTTGTCACTCTCAATCATCAATCTCGATTCATTCCTTGCCTACTTAGTCTTATATAGCTGTGAGCGCTGCAGAGAAGATGGCACCATACCGGCCTGTTCTGCAGCTTGCAGGGATGACGATGGCGCCGGCAGCTTTGAGGCTGCTGCTGGTGCTCGTGGTGATCGGGTCCTGCGCAGCCGCCGGTGGGCAAGTCGACCTGTGGCCAATGCCGAAGTCGGTGAGCCAAGGGGCGAAGACGCTCTACGTCGCCAAGGATCTCAAGATGTCGACGGACGGGAGCAAGTACTCCGATGGGAAGGCCATCCTGAAGGACGCCTTCCAGAGGATGGTGGCAGTCATAGAGCTGGATCATGTCATCAATGGTAGTTACCAGAGCTTGCCCGTGCTTACTGGTGTGAATGTAGTTGTCCTTTCCCCGGACGATGAGGTACGTCTGATGTGCTGCAGGATTGCTTGGCGATGCTTCGTTATTTTTGTGCTCTGCATTTTGCTGATTGGTCTTCTGCAGCTCAACTTCGGGGTGGATGAATCATACAAATTGTCTGTGCCTGAAACTGGAAATCCATTGTATGCCCAAATTGAGGTTAGTAAAAAAGCTGTGCTCGATGCCTATGCGACAATGGAAAGATGGCATAAGATGTTAACCTCTTGATTAGATATTTTTTTATTTATGAATGCATGAAAAAGAATGAATTCCTACATTACAGATAACTAACAACATGTTCATGTCACATGCGGAGTTTAATTAAGACTGCATTCAGATGATGACACAGAAATTGCCTCACAAATATACAATTCTGAGGTCATGCCTTACAATAATGGTTACTTGCATTTCTTTCTGTTTTAGAAGAATGTACAATTATATTCAATGTAGATAATCAGATAAAACAAAATACTTAATTGAATATTTAGTGTGCTTGATACTGTAACCAGATCTGTTTTTAGCATCTCCTCCACACGTGTAGCTGCCCTACCACCTGCACCACACTCTATTGACTGTCTGTCCCTGGAGTGTTAGTTAACATAGAAATCTGCCAGATGGACCCCTGATATATGAATTAGGCATTAACTTTTGTAAACAAGAATAACTGTGTAATATGCATGGAACAATGCCGTATACTTATATTACAAAATAAAAATATGCAGTAATCTGTTTGCTTTTTTACGACATGTCTGAAGAGGAAAATTTGGCAGCAATCACTATATAGATTGCGAGTCCGCGACACATGATTAATATCATCTCACTATATTTTGCAGGCTCAAACAGTTTTTGGAGCGCTTCATGCTTTGGAGGTAACTTCACAAGATATATCCACTTATACCTATGCATGACCATACATAAAATTCAGACAGCATTTTTACTCCCAGATAATCTGACAACCAGTTTTGTATCACTGCAGACATTTAGCCAGCTGTGTAACTTTGATTTCAGTTTGAGGCTTATTGAACTTCATTCAGCTCCTTGGATCATCATGGACATGCCGAGATTTCCTTATCGAGGTCTTCTAATTGGTAAGATATAGTCTGAAGTTTGCCTTCATTTTATTAACAGTAATTGTATTCAGGGTAATATAGATTCTAAAGCGTACTCCTAAGAGCTAATTCCAGATCATCAATGTAGCTCCACTTCCGTTAAACATCAACTGTTTTTTTTCCTATTCTTTTATAATGTAACACCCCGGCCCCTTCCTGAGTCCAAAGTGGTACCGCCTAATCTATAATGTTACCAACTTCAACTTTTGCCGTTGGTATTGCGAAGCAATTCTTTTATTTAAATACCAACCAAACGACAAAAGTCGATACGCTTGACACTAAGCGCAGCAGAGGTATAAATTTGCTAATTACCAAAAAGGTACTCAGATCATCCAAGGCTCAATATGTCAACTGTAGATAATATGTGAATTACTGTTGCACGTGAAACAACTGTGCTATTTCCGCCCATGCATGTCGCCTTCAATAGATTCCTAAAAAAAACAACGATAAAGCAAGGGTGAGTCCGAAGACTCAGCAAGCACATGATAAAACAGTGACATCATTTTAGCACTCAACTGATTTCATGAACCGTAAGCTGTAAATCAACTCTATAACTGTAAATTAAATCTGTAACTGTAAATTGTAAATCCAATCTGTAACTGGAAACTGTAAATCAATTCTATGTCATTGGTACAGTAATCAGCAAATCACATTTATGAACTATAACCCAGAATCTTTGGGTTTCCTCCCTGTCACTTGTTCATTCCCTGCAAATGCAATGCGATACAATGCACTTCTGTATGCAGCTTTTACCGGTATAGTGGAGTTGGTTCACCCGTCGATGAAACCCCTCTGCCTCCATCCCTGGAGGTGCCTACCGAAGTAGGTCTCGATTTCCCCACCGTCGCGGGAGGCCTACCGTCGTAGGTCCATGAATGCAATGCATAATGCGCCGCTGTATGCTGCTTGTATCGGTATAGTGGAGTTGCTTCACTCGTCAGTGAAACCCCTCTGCCTCTATCCCTGGAGGTGCCAACCGAAGTAGGTCCTGTCATTCCCACCGCGTGGGACGCCTACCGTCGTAGGACTTTCATGATGCTCATGGTGCAATGCAAATGTAACATTTTTCAAATCATAAGCATCACTCATCGCAACACTATCAACAGATAAGCCGGGATATCATTTCATAACACGGCATAAATTATGGCATAAAACAAATACCAGGCATTCATCACAATTCACTATTCTACCATGCACTTGCCTGGTTATCCTTGCGGACGATGCGTGGAGGAGCGTCAAACCAAAACCTCCACCTGGAAGCAGTATCCGAACACTCAATTCAGTATTGTAATTCACACAAGCATGCAAACAACATCGATTCTATGCATATAGACAATCGACAATGTTCCTACGTGTAAACCCGATACCGACAATCTCTTTCTCACCGGACACCTTTCCGATGCCCTGGTACCCAAACGATCATAATTTAATGATCGTCGTCTATAATCGCAGGTAAATCTTATTTACACGTCTACCATTTTTCCTTCATTTTTCTCCTCTTTTCTTTTCTTCTTCTTTTTTTCCTCCTCTTCTTTCTTCTTTTTTCTTCTTTCTTTTCCCTTTTTCCTTCCTCCCCTTCTTTTCTTTTCCTTCTCTTTTTCTTTTTCTTTTCTCCCTGCCGACGCTCTCATTTCTTCCACTCTCTCTCCTGGCTGTCTCCTCTCCCGATCCGATCGAGCCCGACGCCGCGCCTCCGACTCTCCGGCGCTGCGCCGCCTCGGCCTCTCCCGGCCCTAGCACCTCCGCCTCCTCCGTGCGCCGCCTCCTCTTGGCTTGGCTGTGCCGTGGCTACACCGCTACGCGTCGCCTCCTGGCGCTCCCATCACCGATGCCTCGCCTCGGCCATCTTCTCCGCGGTCGCTACGATTTCCCCCCTACTACAACTACTCCGGTCTCTCGCCGCCTTCGGGTCCTCACCGCCCGAGCTCCTCACCGCCCCTACTGGTAACCCTAGGTTAACCCTAGGTTTGGGGTTTTTGCCCGTCAGCCCCGATTTGTGCTTCCTTTTCCCCTTGACTCGCCTCTTCTACTCTCTCCCCCTCTATTTATTCAATTTGATACTAGAGTTTTGATTTGCCTCTTTTTGATTTTCGGATCTTCCCGAGGGTGGTTGTTCGGTGGCTCCGGCGGGGCTTGAGGTCATGCCATGCGCCAGGGGAGCATGCCATGGCCGTCGGGTGCACGGTGCCCTCCATACACCACAGTGGCTCACCTCCTCGGTACACTCTGCTTGCTCTGCTCTCTTCCTCTACCCTCAGTTAGTGTCCTCTGTGATGGTTTCATGGTTGCCTGGTGGTGCTAGTTGACAACGAATGGTGGCTTGTTGTGTATGGCCATGTAAGGTTTAATATTAAAATTGATGCTAATGTTACGGGTGATTGGGGGCTACCTTTGCCGGTTGATTTGAGTGCTTTGGGCGAGGATGGCGACTTGTGCTCGACGGTCGCTTTCTTGATCGTGGGCGTGCGGGCTGGCCTTGGTGGTGGTCTTCTTCACTACGGCTTGCTGGCCCGGTTGGCCCCTTGCCGCTTTCCTACTGCTGTTTGGCGCTTCCTGGTGCTTGTCTGTTGTGGTCGATGCTCTGTGATCAAAGGGTTTGAGGGTTTAGGGAATGAGACTGGAGGGAGAATTGGCTTGCTAGAGCCGTGATGTTTCTTCTCTCTATCCTTTGCTCGGTTGGCTGTGTGTGGTAATTGGCTTGTGGCTGTGCGGCGTTTTCTCAATGCTTTGCTGTCCTCTGTGGCTCGGTGGCTGAGTTATCCAGAGAGGTCGGGCTGTCCCTTACAGTAGCCCAACTGTAGCAGCCGAATGATATTTTTTGGGTTTTGGTATTTGTCTGGTTGCTATGGTAATTTTTGGAAATATCTCAGGTTTGTTTATGCCGAGTGATGACCCTATGGTTGTGAGAGGTGCCGACTGGCCCCCAGACAGTTAGGTATCTCTATGAATGGACTACCCTGCCCGAAATTAACCTCTAGGGTTCTGACGGCAATTAGTTCGCTTTCCTTCCTTTTTCTTTCCCACGGGTATTACATATAAATCAGACATATATCGCCTCCCAGAAAAATAAAGGGATATGACTAGAACATGACAGGTCACTTGAATAGCTTCACCACCATGTTGCTATCGCTGACAGCATAAATAAGACCAACTGTGACGCACTACAGTAATACAATAAAACTATACAAACACAATAATTGACCGTTTTATAAGTATGAAAACTAAATGAGCCTTTTCACCTATTGAATTTAAAAATACAACCATATCTATCATTCCATCATCATCTATTTTCCATTTGTTCACATCATTCAGTCTATATATCATATTGTCTTCTCAACCACCACTACAAATATTTCTAAGATTGATTAACACATGCTATATATTCGATACGCTTATACACATAATGTGTCTAAGAACCTCGTGTATTTTTCATGTAAAAATTATGATCTGATAGTTCATTTGTTGTTCTCACACTGTTTAAGAGAAGTAAGGATATTCACTTGTGCACTGTATGCTGCAGATACATCAAGGCATTATCTTCCTGTCCCAGTAATAAAAAATGTAATTGATTCAATGACCTACAGTAAGCTGGTAGGTTTGACCTTTGCACGTGCAACCAAGTTCCTTGATCCTAACTGCTACTCCTTTCCTTTGTTGTATATTCCTTAAATTAGTTTTTGTTACATCACATGATCTGTTCACTCTATCATCACACAGAATGTTCTTCATTGGCATATTGTGGACGAGCAGTCATTTCCTATTGAAATACCTTCATACCCAAAATTATGGAATGGTGCATACTCTTATTCAGAGAGATATACAATGGAAGATGCTATCGACATTGTACAGTGAGTTTTGCTTTTGTCATCATAGTGGAACTATTTCTATAGTTTGACACCTACAATTACCTAGACTACTCAGGACCAAAAGCTAAGAGTATTCACCCAAAAAAACTAAAGAGTATGCTGGCAAAACATCCAAATTTCAAATTAACTTCTAATGAAGAATGCAAAGGAAACTCAATAGAAAAATAAGCATCAAATCTCTAAATGTCAACCATCCTTTGCTTAGACTGATGTGCTCAATGCTGCTGGATTTACCCTAGTTAAGATGACTTATCAAGAATTTGCAGGTATGCTGAAAAACGAGGTGTGAATGTCTTGGCTGAGATTGATGTCCCTGGCCATGCTCTCTCATGGTAAGACTTTGATTCTGCACACCGTATATTATTTGAATTCAGAAAGTACAATTTAACTTACATATAAAAGAATAAAAATAGATATAAAAATAGGCATACCTTAAAGGAGTTCAAATTTTGGTGAATTTGTCTTGTTTCAGGGGTGTTGGATATCCGTCCTTGTGGCCATCAGCTAGCTGTAAAGAACCACTTGATGTCACCAGTGACTTTACATTCCAAGTAATCAACGGAATTCTTTCAGGTGATGCACTGTTTGTCAACAGAAATCATGTTAGATTTAGACCAATTCTTCAGTTATGACGTTGAAATATTAACTACACCTTCCTCAGAGAGAGAGAGAGAGAGAGAGAGAGAGAGAGAGAGAGAGAGGAAATTAGCAGTTTATATTAAATTTAGCAAGAAAAAAAGGTTGATTGGCCTGAATAATAATGAAGACATTGGACAAAAAACATAATGATCTCATGTAATAGTGGCATCAATTTTTGTTGTCATTTCAGATTTTAGCAAGGTTTTTAAGTTCAAGTTTGTCCATTTGGGAGGTGATGAAGTCAATACAAGTAAGTTTGCAGAAGTCTGTACTCTGCAGAGCAACAAATCTACATATGTTAGAACCTATTCAATATTCATTCTTTACTATGAATTTCAGATTGCTGGACTACCACACCACGCATTAAAGCATGGTATGTACTCATCTAGAATAAGAGAGAAAAAAAGAAAATAGGATAACTTCAGATAAACCTTTATGTTTATTGCAATCAGTACAGAGTGCCACTTATATCAGTTATCTAATCCAACCAGAAGTCTTTCTCCTGGTCTGCAGGTTGATTCAACATGGTATGAATGAATCTGATGCATACAGATATTTTGTACTGAAAGCTCAAAAGATAGCAATATCGCATGGCTATGACATTATTAACTGGTACAGTGATTTGTATGATTTTTTGCATATCCAAATCATTTAAATAGCTGTTAACAAACACTTTCTCATGCCTGTAGGGAAGAAACATTTAACAACTTTGGAGACAAGTTGGACCGCAAAACTGTGGTGCATAACTGGTATTTCCTAATTGCCTGTTGGCGCCATTATATAAGACATTTTTCAGTATCCTTGTTAGAAAGATAATAACAAAAAATCGTGCACACGAGCCCAAGTTCTACCGTCAAGTCTATTACAACTGACAATTTAGATCTTATCAGGCAAATCTAATATAGTATTCATTTGAACTTATAGTATGTGTAGTTATTAGGACGAGTGCACATCCATTCATAAAGAAAAACAACTATGGTAATATCTGTATTGAGTAATGTCCAGCATGTAATATAAATAGAGGAAATGCTTCATTTAAAGCAAGGGGACTACAAACGTTAATTTAAAAAACGGGTAACAGGATTACAGGAAAAAGTTCAGTGATATTACATATTGTGGTTTCTCCTAATTAAGAGGTACAGCCAGATCATCTGCTTGTGCAGCTATCGGAAATTAACAAGTGATAGTTTTTCTCTATCATAAATTAATAGGCTTGGAGGCGGAGTTGCAGAGAAGGTGGTTTCTGCTGGTCTGAGATGCATTGTAAGCAACCAGGACAAGTGGTACCTAGATCACTTGGATGCCAAATGGGAGGGATTTTATCTGAATGAACCACTGACAAATATCAACAACCCGGAACAGCAGAAGTTGGTTCTTGGTGGTGAGGTATGCATGTGGGGTGAACAAATAGATGCATCCGACATTCAGCAAACCATTTGGCCACGTGCTGCAGCAGCTGCAGGTATAATCAGCTAAACAACTTCTTGACCTTTTAATTAAGCTTTCCTCTCTAAGAAGAGTAACACTAATCTCAAATCATATGAAGAGGTAAGTAACATCTATCTACCATTTATCATGCTTTAAAAATTATACAAATCAGTGATGAGAAAAGCATAAAAGCACATTCCTTTAAATATATCTAAAGATTACGCTTTTAGTAGATCCATTCTTATACCATATTAAGGTACAATTACAAGGAAATGTCATCTATATGTTCTTTTCACAAGTTATCTCCCAACACAATACTATATTACTTCACGTAGTATTCTGGCTTATCATTGGTTAGGAACATCTACACGTAGGTGACAGATCATAGATGTGCATCTGTATCTTTGAGCGTGTAATTGATCCTTCTGTCAGAACATGGATCTTTCAGACAAACCATGTCTGAAAGAACAGAGGATCATTTTGTCACAACAGAACCGAAGAAGCTTAGTTTCTCTAACTTGTTGTGCATCAGCTTATAAGCAATCACAAAGGACGGAACTAATATGTGGTCTTATAACTTCTGAAATTATTTGTTGAGCATTCTACTTAATACTGTCAAATATAGCATGAAATGAACGAAAGCTGCCTCTCTATCAAGTTACTTTTGAGTCTTTGACTCACCAATTCACTTATTGATTTGAAGAGCGGTTGTGGACTCCCATTGAGAAGCTTGCAGTTTTAGCGGACATAACAACGGTCACTGGAAGATTGGCACGCTTCAGGTGTCTGCTGAATCAAAGAGGGGTTGCTGCTGCACCGCTAGCTGGCTATGGCCGCTCAGCGCCACCAGAACCAGGTTCCTGTATAAGGCAGTAGGATATTCATAATAGGTAAACATTATTGATACAGGAATAAACATCAATTCAGGCATCCTTTTTACCGCTTTGGGAAATTAAAGAGAAGCTCAGATCAATGTAAGTCAGGAAGTTCCGTGGTACATGAGAATGCATCAATAATATCGAGCTCTCTTTTTTATGTGGTAATTCTATTCATTTTGAGATATGTGCTCCTGTTTTACTTTTGGTGTACTATAATATTGAAGGTTGTGGTTTCATTCCACTAGTCTTGGCATCTGTTCTAAAAAAAGGCATTTTACCCCTGGAAACTCACCATCATAATATGGTAGGACGGACTTCCCAATGCCCATTGCATAGTGCACACCTGAATAAAAAGCATCACAGTATACCACATCAAATCAAGCATAACACTGCAGTTCCAATACTGATAGTTTCTCCTGGACATGAATATACCTATCTCGAGAAACATGCTTACTGTGCCTAGAGCTAACACATGAAGAAAACAATCAAATCTACTGAGAAAATCCCACAATACCTGAACTACTTGGATAGCTGCCGGCAACATTCAAATGGAAGAAAGTATTCCACCTTTATTCCAAATCCCACACTGGTGTCATCCTTCGTTCCATCCATGTGACCATGTATGTATCTAGTAACACCCAAAAGTTGTAACTGTGAAATATATGTTATACAGTGAAGTTAAGCCATATACGTTCAGACCTCTGTTTCCCAAGGCAGTTAAGCATATATGTTCAGACCTCTGTTCCCCAAGGCTTCCCCTAGCCGGCCTAGGCGGCGCCACCATCCCAACTTACCTGCCTATCCGATTTTTTTCATCTAGATGACCGTCTAGCAATTAGGTGCTAGACCGTCTGTCTACTGTCTGATTAGCGTCTAGCGTCTTGGTAAATACTGGTTCAGACATGGATCATCGAATAACCATCCTATCGACAAATTTACGAGGAAACAACGCTTGGTATCCAATAATCAATGTAGGGGAAAGCGCAATACCTCGTCCGCCTCGTGCGAGGGAACAAACTCCTAGGAAGCAGTTTGCGCGCGCGGCAACACCTGCTCTTCGCATCCCAGGCCAGGATTGCGCAGAGCCAAGCAACAAGCACACGAATCGACCGAGCCCTTGAGACAAGAGCCTCGCGGAGCGTGAGGCGCCCGTATGTGCGTCCGTGGTCATCGGACCGGAGGCGCCCCGCGCGGTGGGAAGGAGCGGAGGCGTCGGCACCTCAGGCCGCCGTGCCGTGGAAGTCCGGCGCTAGCTGCCTTTGCATTAGTTTTGTAATTTTCATGCCAAGGTATAGTTTTAAGAATTGTTAGTTTTTATTTCTTCATGTCCATGTAAATTTTCATAAATAACAAATTATCTTTTCTTTGCATTACATTTCTGTAAAAAAGTTCTAAAAGTGTAGTTTTAAAAATATAGAAGTGTTAAAATACAAGGTAGATTAAAAAAATGTTTTTTTGGTACAATTGGATAGGATATTAGACCACAATTTGCGATCCTGCCGAAAAACATCCGATCTAATTTAGAATTACGATTATAATAACCTTGTTAATTTATATTTAATAATCCCTACAATGTAGATTCCCTAAGTGTGATATGGTTCAATGAGCACTTATCAAGCTACATATACCTAGCCATGATAACTCCTCCCTTCTCTCATAGATGCCATAGAATGTGTGCAGTCAACCTTTCAAAATATTGACTATTAACGTACATGTAAGTCTATGTTTATATCACATAAAAAATATTAGTACATTTGTCATCAGAAATATTTTTAAATCATCATTTTTAATAATTTTTGCTAAAGTATAATTAGGAAAAGTGGTACTGTGCATTATTGAGATGTCAAAAATGACAACCTCAAAGTGTCAGAATCGTGTGGCCTATTGAGAAACCTGGGCCTAGGTTAGGAGTCCTGGTCCAATATGGGCACCCCACCGTAGACTATAAATAGAGAATCATACCAGCATATTATGTACACCTGATGCAATTGAAAGCAATAAAGAAAGACCAGGAGTTCTCTCTACCTCTCTGTGTTCAATCTATTATTCTGTCTTCTATGATCGATTCGTTCTTATTCTAAACAGAGGAATCGATCGGACTGGTCGTCAGCGACGGTTCCTCAACACGTTATCAGCACGACTTCGCTTCGGTGAATGAAGGTAATCATCGAAGCACCTAATAGATTGAATTTTCTAGATTGCTTTGAATTCGTATTTTCGCGTTCTAGATTGAATCTCTACGGTGCAAATCCGCCATAATCTACCGCGAGCAGATCTGAAGTCGCCGGCACAATATCGATCGGTAGATTGTGAAATGGGGTAGATGTTGATTGCACTGAAGATTAGAAACAAAATTTTTTTTTTGCATCGGCCTCTGTTCGGGTTTTTGCATGACTGCTGCACGAAAAAAACAACACAGAAGATCGGGCGCTGGCCAGAAGCCATTGCCGGCCCATCACCGGCTGGAAGCCACTGCTGGCATGAAGCCACCGTGCACGGCTGGCCTCGCTGCTCGGCTTCACCGCACCTGTACGTGCGCCCGCGTCCGTACGCGCGCTTCCCAGCTGGCCTTGCCGCTCGGTTTCACCGCGCCCGTACGCGCGTCCCGGCCGACGCCTCGACTTCCGAAGCCGCGCACCACCCATCACCGCCTCCCGCAAAAGGCATAGCCGCCGCACGGCCTCGGATCAAGCGTGCACCCGAAGAGAAGCCAGCCCCCGCCACCGCCCATGCCGCACTGGCTCCGCCGTGACGCCTCGCGCCCGCATGCGCCCGGCTCCGGCCGCCTGTGCCGCACCAGGACTTGACCGCTGCCGCCCGCGCCCATTACCGCCACCGGCCCGAAGCCGGCTGATTGTTCCTCGCCCGAGCGCTCGCCGGCTCGCGCCGTCCGGCCCGAAGGCGGTTAGCCACCCTGCAGCCGCACCGGCTGGTCCCGGCCCGCCTCCCCGCACGGAGCACCACGCTGCCCATCCGCCCGAAGCGGCCTCCCCGTGCGACCCGCAACCGCCTCCCGGGTGCGCGCCTTGGCCCGCCGCGCCGGTGACCTTGACCCGCTCGGACTGGCGGCCCACAGCCGCCCCCCCGGCCGCCGAGTGCGCGCCTTGGCCCGCCGCGCACGGTCCTTGACCAGCCGTCGCCGCCGAAGGCAAATGGGGGTAGGGGAAACCCTACCCCATCTCTTGATGCCACACGGATGGGCTGTTCGGCCGATGGGCCATGTCGGCAAGGGAAACAGGCCGCATGTGCCAAAGGGCGATGGGCCGGAGGAGAATTCTGGCCGGGGGGAGGGCGGGGCCGGTAATGTTGCGAACAAAATCCTTCGGTTCCTGGGATATTACAAAGAAGCCCTTAAATCTTTAATTTAAGTCCTGATTTTTGCAGAGAGGCCTCGGTAATTTCGAAAATTGCCGATAGGTCCTCCGATTTACGTATGCGTCCAGAATTTTGCAGAAAAACCCTCAGAAAATCAGAAAATTACGCGAAGTTTTTTCTCTGAACTGGAAATTTGCGTAAAAACCCTAGAAATGCAGAATTCACTGAAAATTTATATTCTAGCATAAAAGGGCCTCGGGAATCCAAATTTTGAATTATTTTTAGCATTTGAAGCTTATTTATTTTTGCCATTATTATTCTCTGTATTTTCTGTATTTATTTACTGTTTTGGTTAATTGTAATTGTTTAAATTACTTTTAATCACTGAAATTAGCAGTAAAATTATAGAAAATGCATAGAAAATTATGAAACATTATGAGAACCTATTGTACCATTTATTTACCCGTAGTAAATTATTCCATGCATGTTTACCTGAAGTAAACTTATTTTATTCCGTTCATACATATGTAAATGACTGGCATCACGAACCGGGAGTTCGAGGAGCTGGCCCAGCATGGCCCAAACTATTTGACATGGGCATTCGATGTCGAGACTGTGCTTGGGGGCCGGAAGCTCCGCGCGGCTATTGGGTTAAGCGGACAGAACGACGCCCGACCCACACCTGAGGAGAATGATCAGTCACTTTATTTTCTCAGGAACCACCTCTGCCCAACTCTCAAGAATGAGTATATGGTGGAGAAAAGCACGCTAGCACTCTGGACCGCACTCAAGAAGCGGTTTGAGAGGCTCAAGTACACCATTTTTCCTCAAGCAGAGCAGGAGTGGATTAGATTGAGGTTTGCCGACTTTAAGACAGTCGGGGAGTACAATTCTGTCTTGCACAGGATTTGTACTAATCTTCAACTCTGTGGCAAGCAGATCACAGATGAGCAGAAGATTGAGAAGACCCTATCCACCTTTCACCCCAGTGCTGTACAAACCGCCCGCAACTATCGTCAAGACGGCTACAAGGAGTAGCCGAATTGATTGATATGATGCAGGCTGCGGAGGCTCAGGACGAACGTCTCCACAAGAATTACGTCACTCAGCCACCAGGTAGCTCCGCTGGCCGTGAAACCAACGCTAGCAGCTACAAGGTGCGAAAGCCCTTGATGAAGAGAAGGGGGAAGAAGGGTAAGATCGTTGCCCAGAAAGGCAAGTCAGATGCTCCAAGTGACAAAAATGCTAAGAAGAGTGGCAAGACCTATGGCTAGCAGAACCAGGGTTGCTACAAGTGTGGAAAATGGGGGCATTGGTCGCGGATATGCAAAGAATTGCAACATGTCATTGATGCCCACCAAGCTCAGAAGAAGAAGGATGGCAAGGGGCAGCCTGAAGCCCACTTTGCAGCAGTTGAGGGGGAGCACCCTGAACAGCTGCCTGAGTTGATGGAAGTTGAATCCATCCCGGCAGCAGCACCTTCTTATGACTTAGAAGCAGCCACCGCCATGATCTCTCTTAAAGAGAAGATCACTCCTAAAAAGATAGCCGAAGAAGTCAATGATTTTCTAGTTGATTCCGTCTGATGCACAGAATGCATAAGACGTTAATTGTCATTTATTTTGTGTTAAATGGACAAGTTTAGAACTTGCATGGATGGTGCTTTAGGATTTGTTTTCTCATAATTGTTGGATGATTTTGGAATAATTCATTCATTTATTCAGTTTATGATGGCATGATATGTTCTGATATTGGCGTATTTTATTTATGTGTTGAATGCCTTCTAATACATGTTAATTAAATACGTTATATTAGAACACGTGTGGCGCCCTATGGAGGAAGTATGCCTTGCCGACAGCGGCACAACGAATACCATCTTAAGAGAGACTAAGTATTTCCAATCGATCCGTAAGAGCACTGGCAGCCTTATGACAATCGCCGGAAGTGATGCATGTATAATCAGTTTTGGAAGAGCCACAATTATGCTTCTCATGGGTACAACTTTGGTCATTAAAGAAGCCTTATTGTACCCAGAATCGACTAGAACTCTCCTGAGTTTTAAGAATATTCGCGCCAATGGTTTCCACGTTGAGACTGACGAAGAGTACGGTAAGGAATACCTGCTCATCACAAAGCGCGAAGAGAACGGCAAAAGGGTATTAGAAAAACTTTCTTCACTAGAAACTGGGCTATATTATACCAACATTAAGGCACCTGCAGTCTACACTGTTCAGAAGACAGTATTTAGAAGCTCTGAACTCTTCTGTCTCTGGCATGATAGATTAGGCCACCCAGGTCTTAGGATGATGAGAAACATAATAAATAACTCGCATGGGCATAATATTAATGTGAAGAATTTTCCGAATCATGAAGATTTTGTGTGCCCTGCATGTGCCACCGGGAAACTAATTACTAGACTCTCCACTCTGAAAGTGAAGGATGAAGTCCCTGCATTCCTGGAACGCATCCAGGGAGATATTTGCGGTCCCATTCAGCCTATCTCAGGGCCATTCAAGTATTTCATGGTGCTCATTGACGTTTTCTCGAAGTGGTCATATGTGGGTTTATTATCCACAAGAAACCATGTTTTTGACAAATTGATCTTACAGATCATTCGCATCAGAAATGTGTTTCATGATCATCACATCAAGTCCATCAGAATGGACAACGCCAGAGAATTTACTTCGAAGGCATTTGATGATTATTGCATAGCGATGGGAATTGCAGTTGAGCACTTGGTACCGCATATCCATACCCAGAATGGTTTGGTAGAGGATTTAATTAAGAGAATTAAATTTATTGCCCGACCCCTCTTACATAAAAGTAATTTGCCAGCTACATGTTGGGGACACGCAGTTCTTCATGCAACGAATCTCATCAATCTTAGACCTTCGGCCTACAACATCCATTCACCTATAAAACTAGCGCAAGGGTCACCACCAAAAATCTCTCATCTCAGGAGGTTTGGATGCAAGGTTTATGTACCTATACCACCTCCGCAGCGTACTGCAATGGGCCCTCTCTGCAAGATCGGGATATACGTTGGTTATGAGACTGCATCCATAATCAGGTATTTGGAACCCATGACGGGAGATTTGCATACTGCCCGCTTCGCTGATTGCATTTTTGATGAGGATAATTTCCCGTCATTAGGGGGAGGAAATCAATCCCTTGATGAAAATTATCGGGAAATTACGTTGGAACCCACGGGAATTTATGCACATGACCCGCGCACTAGTGAAACTGAGAAAGAGGTCCAGAAGATCATCGACTTGCAAGCATTAGCAAACCAACTGCCCGACCACTTTAGTGATTTGAAGAGCGTGACTAAGTCGCATGTGCCTGTACGCAATGCACTGGAGAGGGTTGAAATACCAAAGAAAATTAAAGGTATCCCTAATCCCGTCCAGAGGCCTCAGAATAAAAGGACGAGAACTCTGGCTCCTCGAGTCCAAAGTAACCGGGGATGCCCGGCGAAAAAGGATAAGAAGGACTTATCACAGCCGATCACTGAAGCCCCCAGAATGAGAAGGGGAGCCAGTTGAGACCTGGCACAAGTATGACACCTTTGGAAAAGGGCATACCAGATCTGAATATCCCCATCGACGTGGATGTGTGCGCACACATCAAAGCCAAAAAACTAAAGGGACTTGCCCCCGCAATTGAAAGAAGCGATGAGCAAAGTGAAGCTCCAGAAGAATCAACTCATGAAGAAATAGCTATAAATTATGTGCATACGGGAGAGTCCATGAATAGAACAACGGCCAACATCGATATCTACTTCGCAAAGAAAATTGCCACCATCATCGATCTTGATCCCGAGTCTGCATCTCTTGCTGAATGTAAGAAAAGATCAGATTGGGAAGATTGGAAGAAGGCAATAGTAACTGAATTGCTATCTCTGAACAAAAGAGAGGTGTTTGGGCCCGTATGCCGCACGCCTCCCCATGTGCACCCCGTTGGGCACAAGTGGGTATTTGTTCGAAAGAGAAATCAAAGAAACGAAGTAGTGAGATACAAAGCAAGGCTAGTAGCACAAGGTTTCACTCAACGTCCTGGAGTTGATTATGAAGAAACATACTCCCCAATCATGAGTGGAATTACCTTTAGATATTTGATCTCAATAGCAGTGAACTTAAACATAGAAATGAAATTGATGGATGTTGTGACTGCATACTTTTACGGTAACATGGATCCGGAAATCTATATGAGAGTCCCTGAAGGAATCCCTCTCCCGAACCAAGACGGAGCAAATAGAAATCTGTACAGTGTGAAACTCAGAAAATCACTGTATGGGCTAAAGCAATCTAGAAGAATGTGGTATAATTGCTTGAGCAACTTTCTCTGCAAGAAAGGTTACACGAACAATGAAGACTGTCCTTGTGTATTTATACGGCGATCCCAAAATGGATTTTGTATAATCTCTATGTATGTAGATGATCTGAACATCATCGGGACAGCCGAAGACATAAAAGAAGCAAGTTCCTACTTAGAGTCAAAATTTGAAATGAAAAATTTGGGTAAGAACAAGTTCTGCTTAGGCCTACAGCTTGAGTATGTCCCTGAAGGAATCTTGGTACATTAGTCGACCTATACCCAGAAGGTGCTTGAAAGGTTTGGCTTTGATAAGGCATTTCCATCGAAAGTACCGATGATCGGGAGGTCTTTACAGCAAGAAAAAGATCCTTTCCGACCTAGAGAAGAGAGGGAGGAAGTCCTGGGACTGGAATTCCCATACTTGAGTGCAGTAGGAGCACTCATGTACTTAGCAAACTGCACTAGACCGGACATTGCATTTGCCGCGAACCTGTTAGCAAGGTACAGTGCAGAGCCCACCAAAAGGCATTGGCAGGACATAAAGGACATCTTTTGATACCTCTAAGGAAGCAAGGACCTTGAATTATTCTACAGAAATAATCAAGATCTGAACTTGATTGGCTATGCAGATGCCGGGTACTTGTCTGACCCACATACCGCAAAGTCACAAACAGGCTATGTATTCCTGTGTGGTGGAACCGCAATTTCCTGGAAATCGTCCAAGCAAAGCCTTGTAGCTACTTCGACGAACCACTCAGAAATTATAGCACTGTATGAAGTCGCATGAGAGTGCGATTGGCTACGCCGAATGGTTCACCACATCCAGCAGTCATGTGGGATGAACATTGTGCAAACCCCCACAATTATCTATGAAGATAATGCCGCTTGCGTTGCACAAGTGCAAACAGACTATGTGAAGAGCCATCTTACAAAGCACATCAACCCCAAATTCTTCTATGCACGTGAATTGAAAAAGATGGACGAGATCAAAGTACTGCATACTAAGTCTTGTGAAAATCTAGCAGATTTGTTCACTAAGTCACTCCCCGTATCTAGCTTTGAAAGGTGCGTGCGTGGTTGGAATGATGAGACTTAGAGAAGTGCAGAATTCAGGAGGAGAATTCTCACAAACCCGCTAGTAAATCTTGATCACGAAGATTAAGTGCCCAAAGGAATGAAGTCCTGAAGACCAAATGAAATTCGGTGAATTGTGCTCTTTTCCCTTGACAGTTGTCCTGAAGTTTCTCGACCAAGGTTTTTAATGAGGCAATTTGTGCATCGTAGCATCACATGTATCATGTACTCTTTTTCCAAATTTTTCCCACTGGGTTTTTATGGAGTTTTAACGAGGCATGAACATGTTGGGTGAGTGTCCAAGGGGGAGTGTTGAGAAACCTGGGCCCAGGCCAGGAGTTCTGGCCCAATATGGGCACCCCACCGTAGACTATAAATAGAGAGTCATACCAGTATATTATGTACACCTGATGCAATTGAAAGCAATAAAGAAAGACCAAGAGTTCTCTCTACCTCTCTGTATTCAATCTATTATTCTGTCTTCTGTGATTGATTCATTCTTGTTCTAAGCAGATGAATCGATCGGACTGGTCGTCAGCAACGGTTCCTCAACATTGCCCATTGGGAGGGCAGGCAGACGCTGTATCGATGTTGTTCATGATGTTATTCGATAAGTCTCTTGCAAACTTCTTCCTCTGCGTACATGTATGAGCATAATCAAGGTGATTTGGCTGCGGCCGTTACGAGCTCCTCCTTGTGGACGGCCTGGATCCTTGATGCATGTGTGATGTGTTTATCTCCTCCCTTCTTCCATGAAAGTGCTGGTTTTATGTATTACAAGAACAAACAGGAGGGGCGCCTATACATTGTCCTTCTCTACTAGCAAGCGTACACATCGACAAACCTCTCTGGCATGAACTCCTCCGGCTAGCTCTAGAGCCTCCTCGTAGGGGCCACGCGGCGGAGCGCGCAGGGGCGGCGCTGGCCGGACTTGCCGCGGCCACCGGCGTCGGCCCCTTCAACGGAGGCGGGCAGGCCCGGTCTTTAGGGAATATCGCCGGCGATCATCCCGGCGAGGATGAGCCTCCCCATCGACGCCGTGGTCTCCAACGCCCCGGCGCCGGCGCTGCACCCTGTGCCAATGAAAGGTACCAAACCAGAGAGGGGAAGAGAGGAGGAGGTCTGGAATGGTGCTCTGCTTGCGTGCAACGTGTTTGGCGAAATGACTCAGACAAGCAGAGCAAGAAATTCTCTCCAGATCACCGATCGTCGCGGAATAACAAGTTCTATCTCTGCTGCACCTGCCTCTCTTCTTCTCCCAATGGTGATCGGTGATCGAGATGGATGTACGCCGCATCAACCAAGGGCAACGAGGATGTCCAAGGTCCAAAACCATAGCAAAGGTTTCTGGCCTTGGAATGGGAAGTATGGCTGGAAAGGTCCGTTGCCGAAGCCTAGATTTTCCCCATCGAGAACATTAGGGGACATTCTTGTGCCTAAGCTGATTGAAGCACAGGATTTGCGAAGTTCGTCATTTCCGGCAAGGTCTCAATCACAGGATTGTCGCTCAGATCTGGATCAGCGACAAATTCAAATTTCGAAACTCTCTCCTGTTGGGCTGTCACCTGGGCCGAGCAACACAGTGGGCCAAACAACTTTGGCTTGGTCACGTCGATATCCCGGATTGGCATCTCTGCATCGACGCCTAACACGAAAACCTAACTCGCGTGATTGTCGCACGTACGCAGAGGTGGTCATGGCCGGCAGTGCGGCGATGGGAGGTCTCGGTGGAGCTGGTGATGGTGATCAGCGTCGTAGCCGCAACTATAGTGGCCAGCTACATTTCACACGGGGCGGGGGACGACCACCAAGGCCATATGGCCGTGGGCGAGGTCGTGATCGCGTTCAAAGTGGCCGCGGTTACGGCGACAACGCCATTTGCAGACCTCATGGCCGGGATGCTTCGGGACAGGGGGAAGGCGGTCACAATGCTCATCAGACTGGCAACGTGACTCTGGCTGCAGGCAAAGAAAGAGGAGACATTTCTCAAACTCATGCCATGAAGCACAAAGGTACACAATTTGCTAATGAACCTGTGTCTAAGAAGAAGAAGAAATTTGTGCTGTGTTGTGAGATTTGTGAAGAAGAGCATTTCACATCTCAATGCCCATTACTGCATGGTCCAAAACCAACTGCGACCTTCTGTGGTCTTGCTGGAGAGGGGTTAGGATTCTTTTATATTCCTTATACTTCAGCAGCGAAGGCTCCTAGGAGAGTCTCTGCAACTGCTCTAATCACAATTGTTGAGGGTAATGTTCAGGCTGATTTAGTCAAGAAGGAACTTGCTCGGGCAATTCCGGTGAAATGGGACTGGGTGGTACGAGAACATGGTGACAACACATATATTGTTCCATTCCCGTGTCAGGTGGAGTTGCAGAGAATGATTAGCATGAAACGCCTCCGCACAGACAACAATGAGGGTGTGATGCTTTTTGAAGAATGGAATAATGAGATAAAGCCAAAGCAGAGGTTGCAGAATGTGTGGGTTAATGTGTACGGTGTTCCTTTTGAAATCAGATCATTCCTTCCACTTTGGGCAGTGGGGTCTATTCTTGGTGCTACCCAACGGGTGGACATGAGATCAATGAAGAAGACAGGGGTGGTTCGGCTTTTGGTTGCAGTTCTGGATGTTCATAGTATTCCGGATGATGCAGATATTGTTGTTGATGATTGTCTCTATGAAATCTTCTTCAAAGTGGAGCAAGTGGTCACTGATAACAATGAGGATCTGGATGAGCTTGATGAGGATGATGATCTGAACCCAAAGGAATCAAATAATGACAAAGATCAGGAGATGGAGGATGCTGAAAAGGGTAAGCAAAATGATAGTGGTTCTACTTCTTCTACTAATTTCAATACCTCGGTCCTGCCAAATACATTCAACCAGCTTCAAAAAGAGGGAGCACCTACTGCACAAGAACTTGAAATTATTGACAAAGCTATTGATTCAGCAGTGGATAGTCTCCTGGAGGAAGCTAGTGTTATGGTGATGTCTGAACCATTGGAGGATTCTGTGCCCCAGATGGCACATACTCACAGCTCTCTGCTTAATGGGTTGGTGTTACCGGGTACTGATGTTCAGAAAAGTCTCATGGTTGCTGGGGATTCAATTGGTGAAGGTGAGGCACTGCTTGGTTTGGCTTCTGAGCCGATGGGGGGCTTGGAATGTGAGTCACCAATGGGTCATGATCTGCCAGGCTTACTAAATGAGGCTAATCCTAATTTGATTAAGGAAGATGCACTAGAATCTGAACCACCTTTGGTTCAGCTGGCGAAAAATCAGTTTGATAGTGATGATGTGGTGGAAACATCGCAGCTGCGTCAGAAGGCCATTTCTTTCGAAGCAACCACATATGACTTTCTGCCAACTGGGTCTTTAGAACAACATATTACTTTACTTCATACACTTCCTCGCCGTCAGTTACAGATGCTAGCCAAGGAAAATGGAATTCGTGCCAATTTGTCTAGCCTGGCGATGGTAACTGCACTTCGGTCTTTGTCCAATGTGGTTGGCCTTGAAGATATGAAGTTAGCATTAGCCAAAGTAAATGAAGTGGATAGAAGGTCCAGCAAGCGGGTAGCTAACAAAGGAGAGGACAAAATGATGGAGAAGGCGATGAATCTGGTGGCCAAAAAAAATTCTTTGCAGCCGGGTATGTGTTTATCCTTTTCATCCTTTTCTGACTCTATCATTTCATCTAGAATTGCCAACCTAGGAGTTTCTATGGGTAGAGATAATAATGCTATTTCTTCATCTATTACCTCTATTAAAAACATAGAAATAGATAGGCTTAGGGTTTTGGCTAAGGGAAAAATACCTAATAATAAATCTTCCTCTCCTAAGATAAATTTGGATGAGGAAACATATATTCTAGACGCACAACTCAATGTTGCATGTGAAGATTTTGATGAGAACATGCATGAAGAGGGATATGATCACATATGTTGTGAGCTTAATGCTATTCCTCGTAGGAAGAAATATAATTCAGGAAAGAAAAACAAGGTGGGATTAACACCTAAAAAACCTACTACACCTTCCAAATTGAGTCTCAAATGAAAGGGATCTTCTGGAATAGCAGAGGTCTTGGGGACTTGGCTAAACTTGGATATTTGGAAGATATTGTAAAAGAGGAGCAAATTGATTTTATTGCTCTTATGGAAACAGGTAGGGATCAATTCCCAGATGGGACCCTAAAAAAACTATGTGGTGGCAAGGAATATATTTGGCACTGCATGGCACCACATGGACGATCCGGGGGAATTCTCCTAGGTATTGACATGATGGTATATGACATTGGTAATATTGATGAAGGGGAATTCTATGTTAAGTTCACTCTTCGAAATAAGAGTGATGGGTTCAAATGGTCGTTGATTGCAGTTTATGGACCGGCACAACATCAATATAAGGAAAGGTTTCTAACTGAGATGGCCCAGATTTGTGGTAAAGAATCGCTACCTTATATCATTGGTGGAGATTTCAATATTATGCGTTGTCCTGAGGATAAAAACAAAGATAATTTTGATGTCAGATGGCCAAATTTATTTAATATGGTCATTCAGACTCTACAACTTAGAGAACTAGAATTGTCGGGTCGCAAGTATACTTGGGCGAGTAGCGGGTATAATCCGACCTTTGAGAAATTAGATAGGATTTTGGTTAGTACAGAATGGGAACAAAAATTCCCGCTCACAACAGTAATGGCCAAGGACAGAACTACTTCTGATCATACACCCTTGTTATTGAATACAGGTGCTTCTTCTCATAATAGGCAACGTCCTTTGTTCAAATTTGAACGAGGATGGTTACTAAGAGATGGTTTCTATGATCTGGTTGCTAATAGGTGGCAATCAGAAAGTAATGGTGCCACAGCTATAGAGAGATGGCAAAATAAAATAAGATCCCTTAGACAATTTTTGAGAGGCTGAGCCAAAAATATAGCTGGTCACAATAAAAAAGAGAAGAATAAATTAATCACTATGATTGATGCTTTGGATAAAAAGGCAGAAATAGCCACTCTCTCTAACCAAGAATTAAATTTCAAACACTACCTCAACGAACGATTAGTCCATTTGTTGAGGGAGGAAGAAATTAAATGGTATGAGAGAGCAAAAACTAAGGACCTTTTGGAGGGTGATAATAATACCCAATATTTCCATCTGGTTGCTAATGGTAAATATAGAAAACAACGCATTTTCAAGCTAGAACAAGAGGATGGGATAATAGAGGGTGATGCTGAATTAAAAGCATATATCACTAAATATTATAAAGAGTTGTTTGGTCCTTCAGTTGATAATAATTTTAGCTTACTGGAGAATCAAATACAAGATATCTCACAGGTCACAGAGGAGGAAAATGCCATTCTAATCGCTCCTTTTACGGATAAAGAAGTAAAAGAGGCGGTGTTCCAAATGGAACACAACAAATCTCCTGGCCCTGATGGCTTCCCATCAGAATTTTATCAGGTCTTTTGGGAAATTATAAAAGATGATCTTTTGGCGCTATTCAATGACTTCTTTGCAGATCGCCTTCCTTTATTCAACCTAAATTTTGGAGTGATTACCCTACTTCCAAAAATTAAAGAGGCAACAAAAATCCAACAATATAGACCTATTTGTTTACTCAATGTGAGCTTCAAAATTTTCACAAAGGTTGCCACAAATCGTCTAATGGGAGTGGCTAGTAAGGTAGTACAACCTACTCAAACGGCTTTTATGCCTGGCCGAAATATAATGGAGGGTGTGGTGATTTTGCATGAAACCATACATGAGCTTCACACCAAAAAATTAAATGGTGTCATAATTAAAATTGACTTTGAGAAGGCTTATGATAAAGTCAAATGGTCTTTTCTACAACAAACTTTGCGAATGAAGGGGTTCTGCCAGCAATGGTGCAATTGGGTGGAAAAGTTTGTAACTGGAGGTAGTGTGGGCATCAAGATTAATGATGACATTGGACACTATTTCCAAACGAAAAAAGGTCTTAGGCAAGGAGATCCTATGTCACCCATTCTGTTTAACATTGTGGCAGACATGCTTTCAATTTTGATTAAGAGGGCAAAAGAGGATGGCCAAATTAGAGGAATCATACCTCACCTGGTGGATGATGGATTATCCATCTTGCAATATGCTGATGATACAATCCTTTTTATAGACCATGATTTGGAGCAAGCTAAGAATATGAAATTGCTGCTCAGTGTTTTTGAACAACTATCTGGTCTAAAAATTAATTTCCACAAAAGTGAGATTTTCTGCTATGGAGAGGCAAAGCATTATGAGCAGGAATATACTCAGCTTTTTGGTTGCAAAATAGGATCATATCCATTCCGGTACTTAGGCATTCCGATGCACCATCGCAAACTCTGCAATGCAGACTGGGGTGTAATTGAGGAAAGATTTAGACGTAAATTAAGTACTTAGAAGGCAAAACATATGTCCTATGGGGGCCGACTTGTTTTACTAAATTCAGTCCTTAGTAGCCTACCTATGTTTATGATGTCCTTCTTTGAAATACCAAAAGGTGTTCTAAAGAAACTTGATTTCTTTCGATCAAGATTCTTTTGGCAAGGTAATCATGAGAAACATAAATACCGCCTTGCCAAGTGGGATATTCTTTGTCGCGCCAAAGATCAAGGTGGTCTAGGCATAACAGATCTCTTGATTAAAAATAAATGCCTTCTCAGTAAATGGTTATTTAAACTTCTTAATGCAGAAGGAACCTGGCAGACCTTAATTAAAAATAAATATTTGAGTTCGAAATGTTTATCACAGGTACATATCAAACCTGGTGATTCTCATTTTTGGAAAGGTCTTCTAAAGGTTAGGGGAGATTTTCTAGGGTGTGGTACCTTCATGATAGGAGATGGTTCACAAACTAGATTTTGGGAGGATAATTGGGTGGGTTCTCAGTCCCTTAAAGAACAATTTCCTAGCCTGTATAGTTTAGTCCATTATCCCCAGGTTACAGTGGCACATGTTATGAACCAAGTGCCGTTGAATGTATCTTTTCGAAGAGCTTTAGTGGGAGATAAATTGACCGCTTGGCTTAATCTAGTAGCTCAAATTGCTAATATTCAGCTTACCAATAGGAAGGACTTTTTCTCCTGGGATTTACATAGAAATGGTATTTTTTTCAGTGCGATCTATGTACAATTATCTTATGAACCAGGGCACCCCTTTTGTGCATACTATCATTTGGAAGCTGAAACTCCCCTTGAAGATAAAAATCTTCCTTTGGTATCTTCAAAGAGGGGTGATTTTAACAAAGGATAACTTAGCTAAGAGGAATTGGCATGGGAATCAAAAGTGTTGCTTCTGCAATTGCAATGAAACAATTAATCACCTTTTCTTTGATTGCCAACATGCTAAGAATATCTGGCGTATAATGCACATAGCTACTGGGTTAACTCCTCCTAGGTCTATACCTCATATGCTGCGGAACTGGTTATCTGGCGTTGGGAATAGTGCTCGAAAGCTGATCTTAGTGGGTGTCGCCGCTCTTCTGTGGGCTATCTGGTGTACACGGAATGATGTTATTTTTGAAAAGAAACGATATATTTCTTTTATGCAGGCTACCTTCAGGGGAACATTCTGGCTGCGGTTCTGGGCATTGTTGCAGCGTGAGGGGGCAAAGGAGACCATTCGACTGGCGAGCCGAGCACTGGAAGTTGTCACATTGGACTTTTTCTCCAAGAGTGGATGGAGGAGCAATAATAGACTTTGCTTTTAATCACTTTGATCATCTTGTATTCTCGTTTCCTTTTTTTTAACAGCATTTAGCTGAACACCCTGTAAGAACTTGGCTGTGTGCGCTTGCAAAGGCCGGAAATTATTTTCCATTATCTAAAAAAGAACAAACAGGACAACGACTGCGCCACCATGTGCTGCTCGAAACCAAGTCAAGTTGGTTCGACTCCGTCAAAGGTCATGAACCACATATCTACGTCTTCCTTGATCCTGTGCACCACCTGTAAAACACGGCCAGCACACCAAACACTAAGTCCCTTTCGGAATACAGGAAAAATTCTTCATTTCGATGAAAATTGAACTGTTTTCTATAAAATTTCTATATAAAATTCCTATATTCTAAACAGACCTAAGAAGATTCCTCGATTGCCACGAAGGAAATCCACCTTTTTTGTGTGCAACGTTGGAGGAAGAGACACTATTATTTTTTTGGAAGATTTGAGGATTTGTCCCTTCTTTCTTTGCCATTTGATAAAATGTTCTATGATGTTCTATTAACATATGGAGTCAGGACCTACATGTCAATAAGACATCACTTGCCGCTGATGGGGACATGAAGAAATGGCGAGCGACGGTAAGGAGCAGCTTGCGGATGGTCTGTGGAGGCAGCGGGTAGGTGCCAATCCCTAAGAGCAACTCCAGTAGGGCCCCTACTTGAGCCCTCAAACCTCATATTTGAGGGCTTGAGGCAAAAATGCAACTCCAGCAGGGCCCCTACTAGAGCCCTCAAATTTGAGGAGCCCCTCAAATCCCCCTCCCATCCCTCATTCCCAGGGGCCCCCTACTCTGGCTCTCATTCTTCTATTTCTTCCCGCTGGTGAAATTTCTCCCGCTCCGCCCGTCCTCCTCCCTCCCACCCCGCCGTCCCCGACTCCCTCCTTGCTCCTTCCCCCGCCTCCGCCCGTCCCCCTCCCTCCCACCCCGCCGTCCTCGACTCCCCGCCTCCCTCCTTGCTCCTTCCCCCGCCGTCGCCCCTCCCCTGCCGTCCCCGACTCCCCGCCTCCCCCGCCGCCCCCACCGCGCCCGGCTCCCCCGCCGCCCCTTCCCCGGCGCCTCCACCCCCTCCACCGCCGACTCCGCCCCCTTCCCCTTCCCCGGCGCCTCCACCCCCTCCACCGCCGCCTCCGCCCCCTCCCCCGCAGCCCCCTTCCCCGACGCCTCCACCCCCTCCACCGCCGCCTCCGCCCCCTTCCCCGCCGTCCCCGACTCCCCGCCGCCTCCGACCCTCCACCACCGCCTCCGCCTCCGCCCCCGACTCCCCGCCTTCCCCACCGCCCCCTTCCCCTTCCCCGGCGATTCAATCGGGGCGGCGGCTCCTTCCCGTGCGGCGGGCGAGGCGGAGATACGGGGCAGCCGGCTTCGGTAGCCCGCGCCGGCGGTGGAGGCTGCTACAAGCGGCGGCGGCGGGCGGCCTAGGCGCGTGGCGGAGAAGCCCAGGGCGGTGCGCGTCTCCGAGGGTGGTGGTGACCCGACGCCATGGATTTTTCGGCCACCCTCCGAGGGTGCAGCGGCGGCCGGCGGTCCCGCGCGGTCGTGGCGAGCACGGGCTGTGGCCGGAGCCGGTTCGGCGACGGGCGAGGAGGCGCGTGGAGGCGGCTACGGCGGCGCCGTTCGGGGCGGCCCAGTCGGCGGCGCCGTTCGGGGCGGCCCAGTCGGCGGCGACGCGGTGCGTTGGAGTTGGACTGAGGGAGAGGGAGAGAATGAGGAGTGGGTCCCATGTGTCAGTTGCAGTGGAATGGATTTGAGAGCTTAAATTTGAGGGGTGCTGTTGGAGTAGATGCAAAAAAACAGGGCCCTCAAAAGTAGGGGGAGCCCTCAAATCAAAAGTAGGGGCCCTGTTTTGAGTAGTACTGCTGGAGTTGCTCTAACCCAACTTCTCTCGCTTGGTTTGCTTTGGGAGGAGGGAGGCGCTCAGGAAGAGCCGGCGTGGGGAGCGATGGGATGGGGATGAGGACGACCACCGGGGGTTTTCACAAAATTTTGGTCGAAGTACGGGGGACAAGACAACGCGAAGTTGCATAAGGGCATCTCCAATGGTCTGAGTCAGCTATCTATATGCATGTACACATCAGCATATATCCTATGTGGAGGAAAGAGAGTATGCAAAAAAAATCGAGCCAGCTCTTCCTTAAGCACTAGTCTATAACGCTAAACGAGGCAGCCTCAATAAATTCTGTGTGTGCATGTAAGCATCAAATAGCTATCCTTATAGATAGTTCTTTAGAATACTAGCTTTAGTGTGTACTATATAGATGATGTGGAAGTCTTATAGTTAGTTGCTAGCTATAACCATTGGAGATGCCCTAAGTGGGCTCGCCTGTATCTCGTCCACCTATCTTCGGTTAGATGGTGGGGAGCAAGTTTGTCCATATATCCACATATTAGGTACTGTATACTCACCTCTCTTTTCAACTTATAGTTTCTTCGAACAAATAAACGAAACAATTTCTCTGCTATTATTTTAAAATGGCTTATTAAGATAGATTTTTAGAAGTGGCTTATCACTTTTTGATTCGTTCACACGAACACTCGCACTAGGACAAAAAAAGGTAAACTGTAGCAATAAGCCATAGCCGAAAACAAACAACACACCCCTTGCCTTTGAAAATAGGAGGCTACGCACTCAATTTCATTAAATCAATAGAAAAAGTCACCATGTTTGTCCGAAGAGGCTAAAAGTTCTTATATTAATTAGAGAAAAAAGATCTACATTACTTAGCAATCAAATATATATTAGAGCTATTACACATGTACGTGAACTCTATTTCCCCATAGAGGTCATAAAGTCGATGCTAGTTAGCTAAGAAAAAGAACTCCAGCCAAATGCCTTCCAAATATCTAGCAACACCTGCTCTTCGCATCTCAGGCTAGGGTTGCGCAAGAGTCGATAAGCACACGAACCTGAAACACCTCAAAATTTCAAAAATTTTATTTCTTTTTGGAGTTTGATTGAATTCTTAAAATCCTTCCCAATTTGGTATCTTCCCTTGAGAATCCATCTTTCCACTCTTGGCTTTCCCACCTTCTCCCCTCCTTGGCACCCTGCAAGAAACCACCTTCGCCATCGCCTCCCTGTGCCTCTGCTCCACGTGGCTGCTCACCCTGGCTCGAAGTTGCGATCGTGCCTCCCCCCGAGTGTTCACACCGCCCTGGCCAGCGACTGCCACCGTGGTCCCACCAGCCAGTCGCCCATCTCCTTGCTAGCTTCTCTCTCCTTTCCTTCCTCACATGGGTGCCGGTTGACTCGCACCACCTTGCCGTGATTCTCAGCCATTCCCCGCCCGACGCGCGCTTCCATCGTACCAAATGCCGTCATGCCTCGCCAATTCCTGTAGACACTTTACGCCACCTCACCTGCGCGCCCCCTCTCCCTCGGAAGAGTTCCACTCTCTCTCTTTCCACGCGCAGGCGGCGCCGAAACCGACCTACTTCTCCCACCACCTCAAGATGACTTTAAAGCCCAATCCACTTCCTGAATCATCTCACACACACTTCAATCAACCGGCCAAGCCACCCAATTGAACCTTCTTGCACCATTCCTCTGACCCCATGTTTCCCTGAGCCCGGTAAGCCATCCAGCGATTCCCCCATCTCTGATCATCATGCTTCGATTCCCTGTGCCCACAGCATCACTAGAGTACCTTGAACACTCTGGTGAACTTGTTTTCACATGAGCTTTTCGTGGAGCTTCGTCGCTGAAAACCACCGCTAGCCGCAAAGCCTCTCTTGTGGATAGCTCGCCTGAGAGTTCCTCAGCCTAAACCACCGCCACATCAGTGAAGCATACACCTTGTAGATGGTTAAATCACTTATAACCTCATCGGAAAGCCTCTGGAAAACCCCAGCGCCACAATAAAAGCCAAAGCCTTTTCTCCCGCCGTCAGCTACCACCACCAATGTCCCTGCCTTCCAAAGCCCCAAAATGGACTCCCTGTCATCTTAGAAACCCAACCATAGCAATCTTTTCCACCAAAGACTCTCATTGATGGTGGTTTTTAAAAGGTGTCGCACCTCTATTTTGCTGGGGAGAGAGAAGCCGGAGGTACAAGAAGATACCCCCGGACGCGACGTGGCTGCATCGTGGTCGTTCGCACGTCGTTGGTCGAATGGATGTGATCGCACGCGTGCAAGTAACTGGGCCAAACTACTGTGCATTCTTGGGTTGAGATGGCCTACCCAACCGACCATTTTATTTGAAAGTTAATTCCACACGTGTACTGTTCACTTGGGTTGGCCCGTCACTGTAGCAACACTGTTCACCTGAGCCCAAAATATCAAAAATACCCTATTTTGACCGTTTCAATGGCATGAACCCATTTTTGAACTCTGTTCCACCAATCTCAACTCCAATAAAAAACAAACCAACTCCATTTGTTTTTTTATTGCACTTTACTCCTTTTTATTTTATTTATTTTCCTAGCTTGATTATTTTCAAGCATGGACCTTATATTATTTTATGTGTTTACATTAGTTCCTGGGTATTCTGAGGTGACAGTGCAAGGTCCAGAACCAAGCATCGAAGTATACGAGACAATTGAGTTCACAGAGCAGCAAGACAAGTCACAAGTTTTTGATCATATTGAATCCCATAAAATTTAAAGTATTTAATAACAATGCTGCATTATTGTTATTTATACGAAGTTATTTGTTTAAAATAAATGTTTAGAATGACTTGCCAATTAGTTATGCCTACCATTGAATAATGCCATGTTTAATTTGAGGCTATATTCACCTTGACAACCTTAATAATATTTAATTATTGTATAATTAATTGTGGATAATCTTATTCAAAAATTTGCACTACTAAGTGACTTGGCATTTGATCGGTAGAATTGTTAAAACGGTTCTCGGGTAAGGTGGTCTTGTGGAAAACCACAAGATGGTCCTCGTTCATGACTTTACCTTAGGGTGGAGGTTTGTGCAGAAGAGTGACAGTGCCATCGAGGATGGCAGCCTCATGGTGAAAATTAAGTGCAAAGCTTGAAAAAGGTAAGGATGACCTTATACTGAGCAAAGAACATAGTGACCTTAATTTGTTTGCTGTTAATATCCGTTACTCGCCACCTTCAAAATTTCATCTTCTTCCTATTCACTCTGATCTTACCTTATTCATTCTAACACTTATCCAAAATTCAAACTCTCACTTATCTATCTGTCATTTCTAAAAACTGATGTGGAACTATCTTCAGATCTCAAACTACAGAATCAAGATGACAGAAACCAGGTCCCTTGGTCAGGGAAGTCAGTGTGTAACAAAGGTAATTTAGCTGAAAGTCAAGTGACCTTTGCTAGTGCTTTAGTTATGATAAAGCAAAATAGATACCAGGTTGAACAAACTCAAGTAAGACTGATGAAGTAGTATTCCAAGTTGTTTAGATAGAGAGCGTTGAGGACATCGGTACTAGGCAGTTCAATATGAGCTGCCATTAGCAAAGAAGAAATGCAAGTCACCTTGAGGTGGGCAGATTTTCAGAAGATACGATCTCCACTTTTTCTATGTTTCCTGACCCATTTGCAGCAGAAGAATGGCTTAGAGATGTTGAAAGGAAACTGAAGATAGTGCAATGTGAAGATAAAAAGAGAAGGTATTGTATGCTTCTCATCAACTTCAGGGAAACGCAGCTGCCAGGTGAATAGATTTCTAGGCTACGCATGAAGATAGAGAAATTATATGAAAGGAGTTTGACGAGTCTTTCATCAAAGTTCATATCCTAGATGGTGTTGTGGAAGCTAAGTGCTAAAAGTTCTTGGCATTGAAACAAGGAGGATGTACTGTGATGGAATATCTTTATTAGTTCAATCAACTTGCTTGTTATGCTCCGATGACGTCAAGACCAAAAAAAATCCTTGAAATACCATATTTCAACTATGGACTTTAAAGATATGTTTGCCATGGCGAATAAACTGATTATATGAAAGGAAGCTATAAATGAATTCAAGGACCTTAGCCAAAGGAAGGCATAGCAGAGACCATTATTATTAGGTATGACAAGAGGAATACTGGTATAATCACAAAAATCGATACCAACAGAACCGACAGATGGTGATTGCACCAAGATCCCAGTATAATACTTCCCCCTAGTATACTACTTCTCAACCTATGATGGTATGATGCCACAACTGTGGAGAGAATTATTACCAATGCAATTACCCACAGAGGGCGAATGCATACTTTCATTGTGACCAACTTGGTCATTTCAAGGACTGATGCTCTAAAAGAGGAATTGCCTTTTGAAGTGGTAAAACTTCAAACTAAAGCTTAGTAATCAGTTGTTAGGTTAGTTGCCATAACACCAACACCTCAAGAGGATTTCTACAAGCATGACTCCTGCATCAAGACATCAGTTGCCATTTGTTTCATTGTGAAAGCATTATGCTTCTCAAACACTCGGGAGTAGGATGGAATCCCATTTCGGGTGTAGTGATTTGAATATAGAAATTCATACAAAAGAATTTAAAGCCAACCTGTTGTTACTAGAAATGAGGGGAATGGATGTTATTTTGGGAATGAATTGGCTAACTAAAAATAAAGCCAAGGTAGATTGTGAGAGAAAAACAGTGACATTGATTGGTCCAGAAGGTCAAGAAGTAACAGTAAAGACAGATCATGAATTAATAGAAAACATAAAGAAGTGTATTCACAGTGTGTTGATAGATGAAAAGATTCAAGTGCCAGTAGTTCAAGAATGTTCAAATATATTTCCAGAAGAATTGCCCAGAAGGTCATTTGACCGACAGATTGAGCTTGCTATTAAACTAATTCCAGGCACCAAGCTAATTACAAAACATCAATACAGAATGTCAGTTAGTGAATTGAAAGAACTCAAAAGGCAGTTAGATGAATGGAAAGGAAGAGAATTTATACGCCCTAGTGTATCTCCTTGGTCAGCCCTAATGCTATTTGGGTGTATGTTAATTACAGAAGGTTAAATGCAGTTACAATCAAGAATAAATATCCATTGAATTGAAGACTTGTTTAACGAGCTTAAAGGAGCTAAAGTGTTTTCTAAGATTGATCTGCGAATAGGTTATCATCAACTTAAAATCCGAGAGCAAGATCGGGAGAAGACTACATTCACAACAAGATATGGGCTATATGAATTTACAGTTGTGCCTTTTGGTTTGACCCATGCACCAACATGTTTCATGAATCTTATGAATCTGGTGTATATAGACTAGTTGGATCATTCTATGGTAGTTTTTGTGGATGACATACTGATTTACTCTAAGAATGAAGAAAAGCATAAACAACATCTATGCATTGTTTTGATAAAAGCTTAGGGAACATCAACTGTATGCTAATTTCAGCAAATGTGATTTTTGGATGAAAGAGGTTGCATTCTTAGGCCACATTATCACTAAAGAAGGAGTCAAAGTTGATCCGAAAAAGGCTAAGACTGTCATGAAATGAAAGCAGCCAATGACTATAACCGAAGTGAGAAGCTTTGTAGGATTGGTGGGTTATTATTGCCGTTTCATAAAAGGATTCTTGAAGATTGCTTATCCACTTATACAATCACTCAAGAAGGACAAGCCATTTGAATGTACAGATAGTTGTAAAAAAGCTTTCAACAATTGAAGACTAAATTGACAACAACACCAGTTTTGATACTCCTAAATCCAGAAAAGGAATTCTAAATATATTGTGATGCTTCAAAACAAGGACTAGGATGTGCGCTGATGCAAGACAGAAAGGTTGTAGCTTATGCTTCAAGACAACTATGACCTTATGAAGAGAATTATTAGTTGTGGTACATTCATTAAAGATTTGGAGGCACTATCTTTTGGGCAATTATTGTGATGTTTCTGATCACAAAAGTTTGAAATACATATTCACCCAAGCAGAATTGAAATTGAAATAGTGAAAATGGCTAGAACTGATTAAAGACTATGATGTGAATTTTCAGTAACATCTAAGAAAGGCTAATGTCGTAGCAGATGCACTTAGTAGGAAAGCTTATCAAGGTATAACCAGTGAGACAGAGTATCCACCCGAACTATATATATAGAGAGAGACATAAGCTAAATTTAATAATAGCTAATCGGGGATTTATTGCAGCACTAGAGATCTATTTATCAGATCAAAATAGCTCAAGATAAAGATGAAGAGATACAACAGCTCAAGAAAAATAGACAGGAAGGAAGTTCAACTGAATTCCCTGAAGTAGAACATGGAATTTTAAAATTTCATGGCCGTTATTGCATACCCAAGAAGAAAGAATTAAATGACTTGATATTTATAACAGCTCAGCTGTTTATTTCAAAATCTTCAAAAACATTAATTTAAAATAAAATCAAGTGTTCTTTGGTTACTTGAATTTTAGAGATTATATTTGCCTGTTTTAAGCTTTTAAAAAAACTTTTCTTAAAAGTAATTTAACTAAAAACATAAAAATATTATCAAGTAAAAGATATTTTGGATTTCTATAAAAATCCTAATTAAAATTAATTATTTTAAAAGCATTTGGCTTTTATCTGGATTTTCTATGTTTTCTGTTTTTTTTAAAATCAATTTCAAAGATAAAAAGTATTGTTGTAAAAATTAAAAGACCAAATTTAGGTTGGAAATGTTTTTCTTAAGTTAAAAATATATTTAGGAATTTCTATGAATTTTTCTAAATTTTTTTGGACTCTATTTACAATTTTCTAAGCATTTGTTCTATTTTCAGGAGTTTTGAAAATTAAAAAGGATTTTAAATCCCTCTCTCTCCCAGCCGACATGTGGCTGGCCCCGATTCCGTTTCCTCTACCACCCGACATCTTCGCCGCCACCTCCCAGTCTCTTTCTTTCCTCCTTTCCTCTCTCTGCCAGTGGGCCACCCCACCGTCTCCTACCTTCCACTCATCTCCTTCTCTTGCCTTCCGACTACTACATCCAACCACGGTCGCTCTCGACCGCAACTGTGCACAGAAGTCTTTTCAATCACCTTAGTCCTCTGACCGCTCTTGATCACTCTCAAACCCTGATCACTCTTTGCACTCTGTGGATTTCGACCACATTCGCTTCCAACCACAGTCGGTTTCTAACCACTTTAATCATTTCGACCACCCCATCCGACCACTCTTAGCATTTTGACCACATATAGTTTTTGACCAAGTACAATTTCCGACCACAGCTGTTCGACCACCCAAAGCCTATAGACCACATATAGCTTTCGACCGCCAAGCTTCGATCATGCAGCTTTCGACTACTCTTGTTCCGACCACTCTCTTGCTTTCAACCACCTAAAGATCACCCCAATTTAACTACTTCATCCATGGTATAACCCCCAATCCGTTTGACCACACTAAAACTTTTCCGACATTTGCTTTGCCAACTACTGCAAGCTTTTGAGCACATATATTTTTTGACTTCTAAGCCTCTGATAACTCGGTAACCTTCGATCACTCCTACTTCTGACTACTGTCATTTTCGATCACAGCAAAAATACTTTCAAAAGCCCGTATTTCTTCATCCTAGCTCCGATTAAGCCTGTTCAAATTTCTAAATTTATCTAAAATCCTAATCTATCCATTTCTATCCTCTATTCAAATTTTTGGAGTTTGTTTGAATTTATTTAGATTAAATTATAGCTTAGAAATAAAAATATATTAACTGGTTAAAATAAACTTCAATTAAATCTGAAATTATTTTATTTGATCTTTTTAGATTCCAAGGATTTTTGTGGAATTTTCTTGAATTTCTTAATTTATTTTATTTTTGAATTTTTCTAGATTTTTTTCTTCCGTACTTTTCTCTCTCGCCTCTCTTTCTTCTCCAATCGCTCTCTTTCCCGAACGAGCAGTCGCCGTGAACAACCTTTGAAGCTCTTCAATCCCCATAATTTCCTTCATGATTCTTCATGCAATCAAGAGCATTCAATCCCTCGTGTCAAGACTCCTCCATTCCCGGTTATTTCCCCTCCATGCGCATTTATGCAGGAAATGAACCGTCGCCCTGAATTGATGTCGTCGCTTGATCTTCCTCTCTTGTCCTCATCAGCCCCTATAAAAGAGAGCTCTGTGAGCCCCTTCTCATCCTCATCCATCCCCAAAAATCTCAAGTCCTCCCTCCCTCCCTGTTCGCCGCAATCAACATTTTTCTCTCGCCAACTAAATGCCGTTCGTTGGCCATTTGCGCCGCCTACAGTGGATCCCTGTCACCATTGACCATATCACCAGCTTCACCTTCGCGCTTTCTACACGGTGCTTCCCTCGCCTTCGCCGGAGCTTCGCCAAAGCATCAACACCACCGTGGGCTGACCGTGCATGTTCCACCACAACCGAGCCCCTCTTCGTTTCGCCGCAAACCCCACCCATTATCTTCTTTCCATTTGCTCAGAATGCCGATGTCAACCCACCAATCGCCGAAGGTCTTCTCCACCGCATTCCGCCACTATCCGATGTCCTTTGGCCAAGCCGTCTATACCATTGAGTTCGCCTTGATGCGTTCTACATTGTGCTTCTGTCGCTATCACCTGAAGATTCCCAAGTCCTCGCCGACCTTGTCGAGCCACGACATTAAAATCACCACTTTTTCGGTATATTATTTGATTTTTTTGTTCATGTCATATCATGTCCTAGCCTCTAAGCAACTTATCTACTATTTTTATTTAATTTTTTGTGGAGCCAATGTCAGAAATTGAGCTTTCCGCAGAAATGGCCATTTTCGACTTCCGTCGTCGATGGCACCATCTCCGGTGGGTTTCTGGCTTAGCCGATAATTTTTCTAGCTTCACCATACCGTGTTCTACCCCATGCTCACCTTACATCTCCACGTTTCATACCCGGGTACTATCTCTCTCCAACCTATCGTTGTCGCTGCCACAGCGTCACCATGCTCCGTTTGACGTGCCGTCACCTACTACGTGTTCCTCGGGTCCCTAACAACTCATTTTGCTAATTGGCTTTACCTTGTGTACCTCCTCTCACCGGTGCCAGCCTCCTCTCCTTGCTATCTGTTCCCATTCAAATTCAAATCTAAGTAGAATATTCCTCGGAATATTCCCTCTTTTCTATTTTTAGCATTTTCCCATCTAGCAATTTTCCAATCGCTCATTCTCCACCGTTCGAACTCCGAGTCAAGTGATTCAAATTCCTAAATTTATATAAATTCATAATCTATCTCTCAGTATATGTATGTATGTGTGTGTGTGTATTAATTCTTGGATTTTATTTAAATTTATTTTCTTTGGTCGTTTTTCATGCGTAGACTGCGACGTCCCAGAAGAGAGCAATTTTGACAACAATTCTCACCAATTCGCGTAGCAAGGCAAGTTACACCTTTGAACATGTTGTTCCCAGTAATTTAAATTATTTATGTTGTTTTTAAATTATTATGCATGCGTACTTTTATTCAGATTAGTTTAAATTTGATTTAAACTTTAGTTACACCAAATTCCTTTGTATATGGCCAAATTTGGCATTGAACATCAACATGCCTTGTCACCTTAGATAAAACTCTAGTTAATACACTAGTATAGACTAGGTAAATTTCGTATGAAGTGCTTAGACTTGCTTAGACATAATTTTTTGTTTTCGGATAAATTTTTCACATAAAATGATAAGCTTTTAAAATGTATTCTTGACTTCGGTGAGTCAAGAAAGACTATGAGTTATTTCAAAACAAAATATAAAACTTGGTTTAAACTTAGACAAATGGTTAGGTGGTGGGTGCTTGCTGGCATGCATTATTGTTTGGTGACACAATATTGATTGCCAGGCACAAGGAGTATGTGGTTGGTGCCTAAGTCAAGTTAAGAACAGGTCCATGAGCTACTGCTACAAAGCCCTTTTGTACTACCACAAGGCTTGGTATAGGATAGTCCTGGCTGACTAATTTGTAGGTCCCAACCTGAGTCTCGCTGTAGGTTGAAAGTGAGCGTGGCGTAGACCATGAGAAGTCTCACTCAGCTCAAGAGGGGACTCCAACTTGTGGATTCAAGTTGTGGTGAAATCTCAGTGTTGGCTTGGCTAGGTTGAAGGCTTTGCATTATAAAGGCCTTGTCATGATCTCCTCACTGCACACCAAAGAAAGTGTACTTATTCAGTGGCAATATGGGAAGATCATGTCTTGTGGGTAAACCTGTACAACATTTGCAGAGTGTATAATCTATCCTGGATAGTCGTGCCTACAGTCATGGGCAAGCTGAGTAAAGTTTTTCATGGATTAGACTTTGTTTTCAAAATGGTTTACAAAATGCTTATAGATGGATGGAATCCATATGAGATCTTTTTGAGAAAAGATGGTCCGGGTGGGATGCCCGTGGATAGGTTGGTGTTTGGTCGGAGCCTGCACTAACGATATTATTTTGTTAAAATCGTATTTCTATCTATTGTATCAAATTCAGATTTTGAATCTACTTACAATATTTACTTCAAATTTTGCTTTATGCTCAACTAACCGTACTATGCCTTCTTTTGTCAATTCTTATGCATGCATTAACTCTGTTAAACCTCCTGGTGTAACTTATGGAGTACTTTATGTGCTCATGTTGCTCAATTCATCATTTTTCAGAGGACAGCTTCGCTTCGGTGAGGATCAGAACAAATAGGCCGTGTCTTACTGTCGTTTGCCTTTGGGCAGGCTTAGTGGGCTTCTTCCGCTTCAGTTTTTCCTTTCACTGCTTATATTTAATTTCGGCTTATGTGCCGTAGATGTAAACTTTGGCCATCAGGCCCATATTCAGTTAAATAAAAATTGTCATTGTGCTTGATATGTACCCCTGTTATCACTGTGTGTACTAGCTGATCTTGGACTAGTGTGATTTACACAGAAGGTTCCGGAGTTGTTGTTCCGAGATCTGACAATATTAGCGGAAGCCCATTCATCGCAACTTTCAATACATTCTAGAGGCACAAACAAAATGTATTAAGACTTGAAGAAAAGATTCTAGTGGAGTGCTATGAAGAAGAAAATAGTAGAATATGTGGCAAAATATGATGTGTGTTAGAAAATAAAGATAGATCATCAGAGATTGTCAAGACTGCTACATCCATTGCCAGTTCCAGAATGACAGTGGGAAGACATCAGAATGGATTTCATCACTGGACTTCCCAAGACTCAAGAAGGGTATGATGCTATTTGAGTAATCGTTGACAGACTGACTAAAATGACACATTTCTTACCAATCAAGCAGACTTCTGGAAAGATAAAGAGTTGTATTTGACAAAAAACAATTATGGTATTACATAGAGTTTCAAAAAGAATTGTTTTAGATAGAGGAGCACAATTTACATCAAAATTCTGGGAGAAACAACATGAAACAATGGATATGTTAGTCCAATTAAAATTAAAAAAAGAGTGAGAAAAGTAACATATGGGTTACAGTTGGTACCAAGCATGGCTAAAATACATAAAGCGTTTCATGTGTCACAGCTCAGAAAGTTTCTTCGGCAACCTACAAATGAGATCCCGGTAAAAGAGATTGACTTACAGGATGATTTGACATACCTAGAAAAACCTTTACAAATACTCGAGATAACAGAAAGACAGCTCAGAAACAGAAGTATTCGATTTTGTAGAGTCCAATGGAGGAACCGCACAGCAATCGAGTCGACTTGGGAAAAGGAGTCAGATCTGCAGCGAGATTTTCTCAACTTACTCCTTGGACAAAGTTAATCTCGGTGTCGAGATTCTTTTAAGGGGGTAGGTTGAAACACCTCAAAATTTCAAATTTTTTTATTTCTATTAGAGTTTGATTGTATTATTGAAATCCTTCCCAGTTTGGTATCTTCCCTTGAGAATCCATCTTTCCACTCTTGGCTTTCCCACCTTCTCCCCTCCTTGGCGCCCTGCAACAAACCGCCTTCGCCATCGCCTCCCTGTGCCTTTGCTCCACGTGGCCGTTCACCCTGGCTCAAAGTTGTGGCCCCACCTCCCTTGAGTGTTCGCATCGCCTTGGCTAGCGACTACCACTTTGGTCCCACTAGCCAGTCGCCCATCTCCCTATCAGCTTCTCTCTCTTTTTCTCCCTTGCTTGGGTACTGGTTGACTCACGCCACCCCGCCGTGATTCTCAGCCATTCCCCACCTAATACACGCTTCTGTCATACTAGATGCCGTCATGCCTCACCACCCAATTGAACCTTATTGCACCATACCTCAAACCCCAAGTTTCCCTTAGCCCGATAAGCCATCCAGCGATTCCCCCATCTCCGACCGCCATGCTTCAATTCCCTATGCCCACAACATCACTAGACTACCCTGAATGCTCTGGTGAACTTGTTTTTACGTGAGCATTTTCATGGAGCTCTGCCACTGAAAACCACCGCCAGCCGCAAAGCCTCTCCGTGGATAGCTTGCCTGAGAGTTCCTCAGCCTAAACCACCACCACATCAGTGAAGCATACACCTTGTAGATTGTTAAATCACTTATAACCTCACTGGAAAGCCTCTATAAAACCCAAGCACCACAGTAAAAGCCGATGCCTTCTCTCCTGCCGCCAGCTGCTATCACCCATGTCCTGCCTTCCAAAGCCCCAAAATGGACTCCTCATCCTTTGAGGAACCCAACCATAGCAATCTTTTCCACCAGAGAGTCTCACCAACGATGGTTTTTAGAAGGTTCCACACCTCTATTTCATCGGGGAGAGAGAAGCCAGAGGTAGAAGAAGACACCCCCAAACGCGACATGGCTGCATCATGGCCGTTCGCACGCCGCTAGCTGAATGGACGCGATCGCACGCGCGCAAGTAACTGGGCCTAACTGCCGCACGTTCTTGGGCCAAGATGGCCAGCCCACCCGGCCGTTTTATTTGAAAGTTAATTCCTCACGCGCATTGTTCACTTGGGATGGCCCGTTATTGTAGTAACACTATTCACCCGAGACCAAAATATTAAAAATACCCCATTTTGACCGTTTCAACGCCATGAACCCATTTTTGACCTCTGTTCCACCAAGCTCAGCTCCAATAAAAACCAAACCAACTCCGTTTGATTTTTATTGCACTTTACTCCATTTTATTTTATTTATATTCCCAGCTTGATTAGTTTCAAGCACAGACTTATGTTATTTTATGTGTTTGCGTTAGTTCTCGAGTATTCCAAGGCGATAATAGAAGGACCGAAACAAGACATCGAAGTATACGAGATAGTTGAGTTCTGTCAGAACCCGGAGTAACAACTCCTGGATCCTCTATGTAAATCGCATTAGTCCAGGATCAGCTAGTGCACACAGTACAACAAAGATAAATACCAAGTACAAATGACTAATTTCATTAAATAAAGGGGTACAGCCTTATGGCCAAGTCTTACATCAACACTCATTGGCAAAAGTAAATAAAGCAAAGAACTGCGAAAGCAAACTGATAAATAGCGAAGCCCAAGCCTACCCACAGGCAAACGACAGTAAGACGCGGCCCACTCGTCCTGATCTTCACCGAAGTCGACGTCATCTTGCTCTGTATGGAGATTGCAAGGTGAGTACAAACTTGTACTCCGTAAATCACATGGAGAAATGCAACATAATGATAAAGGCTTCAATGGAAGGCTTATAGGGTTGGTTTGCATAAAACATCATTTAAGAAATATAGTAGACAGATTGAAATTGCTGAATGTAATACAGTAAGTAGAAACAATACTTGTAATAGAAAATAATACCGTTAGTGCCGGCTCTGACCAAACACCAACCTATCCACGGGCATCCCACCCGGACCATCTTTTCTAAAAGATCACGTATGGATTCCATCCATCCACACGCTTCCAAACACTCATGGATTCCATCCATCCGCAAGCTTTCAATCTCTCTCATCGGTTCCATCCACCCACAAGGTTTTCATTCTCTCATGGATTCCATCCATCCATAAAGTTTTTCAAAAACATTTTTGAAAAAGACAAAGTCTAATCCATGAAAAACTTTTACTCAGCATGCCTATGACCATGGGCACGACTATCCAGGATAGATTATACACTCTGCAGAGGTTGTACAGCTTTACCCACAAGACACGATCATCCCTTATTACCACCGGTTTACACACTTCCTTAGGTGTGCGGCGAGGAGTCGTGACAAGGCCTTTACAATGCAAAGCCTTCAACCTGGTTGAGCCAACTCTAAGGTTTCACCCCAGTAAGGAATCCACCAGACCGGGACCCCCTCTTGAGCCTAGGCAAGACTTCTCATGACTTAACCACGCTCGCCCAAGTGAGACTTCACATGGCACCAACCACGCTCACTTTCAACCTACGACTCGACTCAGGTTGGGACTTCGCAAATTATTCAGCTAGGGCTGTCCCATACCAGCCATGTGGTAGTACGATTAGGGCTTTGCAACAGTAGCTCACAGACCGGTCCTTAATCTGACTTAGGCCCAACCACATACCCCTGTGCACAACAATCAACCACTGCGGCTCCAACCAACAGGGCATGCCTGCACCCACCAATCTAACCAATTGCCTAAGTCTAAACCAGATTTTATATTTTGTTTTCGAAATATTTCATAACACTCCTTGACTCACCAAAGTCAACAGTACATATCAAAAGTATATCATTTAATGTGAAAGGTTCATCATTTCATGTGAAATAATATCCCAAAACCAAGACTATATCTAAGCTGGGCTAAGCATTTGATTTAAACTCTCTAGCCAACACTAATGTATTAACTAGAGTTTGATTCTAGGGTGACAAGGTCAGGAATTCAATATCAATGGAGGAATTAACAGGTAGGCAATAACTAAATTTAAAACTGAATTGAAATACGATGAATAAAACTATGCATGCAACATAATTTAAAACAACATAGTTTTATTTTGAAAACTGGGATCAACATGATCAAGGAGTGTGACTTGCCTTGCTCTTCAACTTGGTTTGAAACTTCGTCGAAGAAATTTCCTGAATCGTCGAAGTATACACGTGAAAATAACCCACCAAATTCAAATAAATTCAAATTAAATTTAAATTGACCTCAAAATTTTTAATTGAGGCTAGAAATGGATAGAGGTGAATTTTTGATGAATTTAGAAATTTGAATGGGCTAAATCGAAGTTAGGACGAAGGAGAACGAGCTCCGGGAAGTTTAAATTCAGAGAAAATGGAAAAAGGGATTTTCTGGAATTATTTTTCTAAAGGAAAAGAATTTATGACCTCTGCATTGCGTCAGCGAGGAATTTCTTTTCGGCCGGAATTATTTTTCTACAGGAAAAGAGAGGAGAGGGGCTGACATGTAGGCCTAGGGTCTATAGACCGTGCCCATGGAGGGGAAGGACGGCCGAGGTGGCACGGGGTGCTGACGGGGCAGAGAGGCGCCGCGTTGGCGCTGAGGTGGCGCCATATGGCTGCCACCTGGGCAGCCAAGTGGGTAAGGTGGCCGGCCGGCCGGAGGCGCACGGGGGCGGCAGCGGCGGCGACGGCGGCGCACCGGTGGCCGGCGGCGGTCGGCGACTGTTGGAGGAGGGAGAGAGAGGGATGGGGAGCTCGAGGGAGGGGGTGGCGATTACCTAGGGCGGCCGGAGATGGCCGGCGGCGAGAGGGCAGAGGTGGCGGCGCTCGGGTGGCGGCGGGGACGGTGCTCCGGCGGCGGAGAGGAGATGAGGGCGGCGGGAGGTGGAGTGGGAGGAGGCGGAGACGATGGAGGTATTTATAAGGGGCGGAGGGGCGTAGGCCGGCAGGAATTTCTCGCCGGCGGTTGGCGGGGCGGCGGCGGTTGCGGAGAGAAGGTGGGGGCGTGCGCGGAGAAGGCGGGGAGGAGGTGGCGCGGAGTAGGAGAATGGGGGCGGCGCACGCGCGGGAGTGGGGGCGTGAGCGGGGGTGGCGACCGGGTCAAGCGGAGGCGACGATTGCGGGCGGCGGCGGGTGCGGGAGGAGAGAGGAGGGCGCGGCCGGAGGTAGGAGGAGGACCTGACAGGTGGGGCCAGCTGTCAGTGAGAGCGGGAGGCGCGGGCGGCGGAGATTGAGCCACGGAGGCGGGGAATGAATCGGACGGCCGAGGGGAGAGCGGGGTGGGTGGGCCGGATGGGTCGGGAGCGCGGGGGCGGGGAGATTTGGGCCGGACGTGTGGCAGTCGATGGGAGGGGGTAGGCGGGATTCGCGGCGGATCTGGGCCGTCCATGTGGCGGCCGGATGGAAGGGAGGGGAATTTTTATTTTTATTCCTTGATTTTTATTTTCAGAAAAACCTAAGAAATTAATTAAGCCTCGGGAAAAAAATATGAAATTAACTCCAAAAATTCCAGACAAATTCACAGAAGTTTCTGGGGACATTTTGGTCTTAAGAAAAATATTTCCAACTAATGTTGGTATTTAATTTTCATACTTAAAATACTTTTTAATTTCAAAAATAGATTTTAAACTCTTAAAAACTCAGAAAAACCAAATAAAATCCAAATGACTCCAAATAATTAATTTGACATATAATTTTTTATAGAAAATCAAAATATTATTTTATTTAATAATATTTTAGGTTTTCACGTAAAATTCTTTTTAAATCCAGCTTTTTCAAAAACAGAAATCCAGGCAAAACCAAATTTAAAATTTAGGCAAAAAATACTTATTTAAATTTAAATTTTATTTAAATTTTATTTATTTCATAAAAACCTAGGCTCTTACAAGTTCACAGGGCAGCAAGGCAAGTTACGAAATAGTTGAGTTCACAGAGCAGCAAGGCAAGTTACAAGTTTTTGATCATATTGAATCCTATAAAATTTATATTATTTAATTACAGTACTTGCATTATTATTATTTATGCAAAGTTATTTGTTTAAAATAAATGTTTAGAATGACTTCTAATTAGTTATGTCCTACCACTGAATAATTTCATGTTTAATTTAAGACCATATTCACCTTAACAACCTTAGTAATATTTAATTATTTGTATAATTAATTGTAGATTATCTCATTCAAAAATTTGCACTACTAAGTGACTTGGCATTTGACCGGTAGATTTGTTAAAATGGTTTTAGGGTAAGGGGGTCTTGTGGAAAATCACAAGATGGTCCTCATCCACGACCTTATCCTAGGGTGGAGGCTTGTGCAGAAGAGTGACAGTGTTGTCGAGGATGGCAGCCTTAAGGTGAAAAGTGAGGGCAAAGCTCAGAGAAATTAAGGATGACCTTATGCTGAGTAAAGAACATAGTGATCGCCCAACCACAAGCTTTGACTCATCAAACCTGGTCTAATAGCTGCTCAAATCAATTAAATCTCTATAGGAGTAAAGAAGAGTTAGTGTGGCGACCCATGTCATTACAATGGGGGTAATAACACTAGTCAAAATCCTTTTTACTGCTGTCATATGACATGTTGTAGGTGCATGCAAGAACTGGCAAACCTTATTAACTGAGAATGCAATGTTTGGCCTTGTAAGCGTCAAACATTGAAGTGCACCAACAATACTTATATACTTTGTGGCTTCGGTTGCTGATAGGAGCTCGCCTTTTTTTGTTAACTTTTTAGTTGTCGCTATGGGAGTGATAACAGGTTTACAATTTTCCATGCCAGCTCTCTTCAAAACATCTATGGTGTACTTAAGCTAATCCAGCACTACACCATCTCAAGATCTTGTGACTTGTATTCCAAAGAAATAGTGGAACTATACTAAATCCTTGATAGCAAAGTCCTTTTGTAGTTGTCCTAGCAACTTTTTTGTGGTAGCAGGTGAGAACTTGCAACAATGATATCATTGACATATATCAGCATATAAATGACTTCACTTCCATGTCGATATATAAAAAGTGAAGTGTCGGCCAAGGACAACACAAACCTAAGTTCTTGTAATTTGAAACATAGTCTTGCGTACCACGCTAGCTTGTCTGTTTCAACCCATATAGAACCTTATCCAATTTGCAGAGGTACTTTGGATGTCTAGCATCTACATACCATGGAGGCTGCTTCATATAAACATTCTCTTCAAGCATACTATGAAGGAAAGAATTTTGTACATCCAATTACAGCAATGTCCACCCCCTTCAACACAGCCACTGAAAGAATAAGCATAACTATGACAGCCTTAACAACAACACTGAAAGTATCTTCATAGTCAAGCCCATACAACTGCTTAAAGCCTTTGGCCACAAGTCTAGCCTTTTGCCTGTCAATTGATCCATCTGCATTGCTTTTACTTTTCAAAACTCATTTCCGATCAATAACATTGATTCACTCATAGGAGGAACTAAATGCCAGGTACTATTCTTCATCGATGCATCATACTCTTGATCTGTAGCATGTTTCTATTCCGAATCCCTAATGGCTTCAACATGATCTAAATGTTTAGTAGTGCGGGAAATTTTACCATCCTTGAGGGGGAAGAGGTACCAAATTTGAGCCGTTGATCACACTGATCGAACGGCTGAGATTTGGCAGTACCTAGTGGTACCGGACGCGAGGTACCAAGAGGTACAAGGTACCAAGAGGTACCAAATTTTAAGCCGTTGATTACACTGATTGAACGGCTGGATCTAATTTGGTACCTCTTGGTACCTTGTACCTCTTGGTACCTCCTCAAAGATAGGAAAACTGCTCTTAGTAGTGCACAAGGAAGCTCATCGCTTGGGATCATAGAAAACAGTACCATCCTTGGGTTGCTTGGGCTGTCGTATGTCATCTTGCAGCGAGTATGCTTTGTGTGCTGTCATGGAGGTACTGTAGCTATAGGCAGCCTAGTAGAGGACATCGGTGAACCACCATCCAGCAAGTCTGCCACGGTAGGTACTGCAGCAGCAGGTTGTGCCAAGTCTCCATCACCGTCGCCTTGAATATTGTCACCCTCATGCTACAAAGTACTTGCAGGAGACAAATCACATAGCACACAAGGGATGGATGTGGATTCGAGTGGGGTTGCGGCTTGGGAGAGAGGAAAATAATGCTTATCAAACATGACATCCCTAGACATGTAAACACAAGTAGAAGGCACATGCAGGCACTTCTACCCTTTATGCATTGTTGTACCCAATGAACACACATTGCTTAGAACGAAATTCAAGCTTTTGGTTGTTGTAAGGATGCAAATGAGGCAACATGCACAACTGAAGGTGTGAAGGAGAGCATAATCTGGTCGAACACCTAAGAGTTTCTCAGTGGGACTATAGTTTTGAAGAACTCGAGTAGGGAGGCGATTAATAAGATGACAACATGTTAAGAATGCCTCATCCCAAAAAATGAATGGGCTTATAAGATTGAGATAGAAGGGTTAGACTCATCTCAACAATATGTCAATGTTTCCACTTGTCTGACCCATTTTGTTAATGAATGTGCAGACATGAGACAAGATGTGCTATCCAACTTGTTGGAAAATTTTACTAAGATGATGATACACACCTCCCCAATTGGTTTGCAAGCATAGAAATTTTGTGTTTAGAAGTTGTTCAACATGGCTTTGAAATTGGAGGAAGGTTTGGAACACATCAGCTTTATTTTTCAGAGGTACAACCAAGTGAATTTACTAAAATCATCTATAAAACAAACACAATACTTGTACCCTACTGTGGAGGTGTGGGCAGGACCCCAATCATCTAAGAATACAAGTTGTAAAGGAGCAGTAGACACACCAAATGACCTAGGGAAAGGAAGCTGATGCTTTTGCCTTCTTGACAGGCATTGCAAACTGATTTTTTTGTTCCCTAACACAAAAACCCAACTTATGGGAAAGCAAAAGTTGTTTAATGACTGAGATGACAGATGACCAAGCTGACGATTCCAATCCTGAGAGGAGAGCTTGACACTAGACAAGGCATGCTTATTGCTTGAAAAAATTGGGTAAAGACCTCCCTCACATGTGCCTCAAAGAACTCTCCTTGAGACCCAATCATTTACAAGGAAATGGGCAGAATGAAATTCAAGAAAAACATTATTAACATTGGTAAGGCGGTGTACATAAAGGAGGTTTTTAGATGCATTGGGCACATGAAGTATGCTGTTAAGTTTAAGATGAGCGGTACGAGTATGAGGAATGGATTGACCATGATGAGAAATAGAGAAACTCATACCATTCATAGTTTGAACCTACTCCTTGTCATGCTACTTTTCCCTTGTAGTCATCTTGTCAAGTTTTGAGGTAATGTGATCAGTGGTGCCATTGTTTGTGTACCTGTTCGGATCAACGCCATAGGAGGACAACGACGTGAACAAGGCCATTGTATAGGTATCTTCTGATTGGTAGGAGTGGTCAAAATGATGGTAGCACTTCAAAGCTACGTGCCTCATCTTCCACAAACTTGATAGAATGGTCTGTCTTTGGATTGTTGCTATTGCTGAAGTTGCCGCTAACACCACCATCACCTTGGTTGCCACACGGTGCATTGCCCTTACCACGGCCGCGCCTTCCCTTGCTGCCACCACGGGAAGACTTGTCGTGTGAGATATAGTTGGTGGATGAGCCAGAGAACTCCATTCCAGTGTCATTCAACTCATTGTGCATATCATAGCTAATGAGATAAGCATAGAGATCGCTTAGGGAGATGGTATCTGGCCTTGTGGTGAGGGAGTCGTAGTCGGGACCAAGACTGGAGAGAATGAATGTGACCTCTTCTTCCTGCATTGGGTGCCCAACTGACACCAAGGTATCGACCAGGGAAATTTTTATCGGTCGATTACTGACCAAAATCGGTTTTACCAGTGACCTCAATAAAATTTCAAACCAGCTCCAAATATTTTGTTTTGCATGAATTTTATCAAATTTAGAAGAAATTTTTGCCAAAATTTCTTTTAAAAAATTTCAACCAATATTTTCAATAATTTTCAACCAAAAATTAGCCTTTTTAAAATTCAAATTTTGAGTTGAAAATTTTGGCCCAAAATCCTCTGAAATTTTTTGATTTTCAGTTATACCAGCCCTTCCTGGTTATAATTTTAAACCAGCTTTTTAAACCCTGGTATCGGCATGCATCTTCATTCAATGGAAATATTCCACCATAGAAAGATCCTTCCTATGGAAGTTGGCCATCTCCATCCAGACTGTCATGACCCGGGCTCTTGAATAAGTGAACATCTTCTGAAGAGTCACCAACACTTCTCGTGCAGTGCTCAAGAAGAGGACCTACGCAAGCATGCCTTTAGAGAGGGAAGAGAGCAGCAAACTAAGGGCCATCTGGTCCTGCTCAGCCAGCTTTGATAAGTTGGATTGGACACTTGGGTTGCACCACCTTCCGTGGTCTGCATCACCATCGGTGCCACGGTTGTGCTGTCGATGAAGCTAAGGAGCTGCTGGCTTTGTAGATAATGCAAGAACTGTGCCTTCCACAGTTGGTAGTTCTTCCCAGTCAATTTGACATTGATCAGATGCCCAAAAGATGGACTGGGAAGGAGGTCAGCCATTGCCGATGTCTAAGTAGGAGCAGTTGCGTCGGAGGTTTGGCTGGTGGTGGAGGAAGTCATCTCTTGTGGAGGAAAAAGGGCTCTGCTACCATGTGAAAATAGAGAAGAGAAAGATGATTGGTTTTTTATGCGGCGCAAGCCAGACCGTGTACAGGTCATTGTATTTAGGATGCATCTACGGTCCACGTGTGCATACGTACGTGATTTTGACCGCACACCCACATTTGCTATACACTATACAATTGCTGATATGTGCACCGTATAACTAGTTCCATATATTGCTACATGCACTCCTTGTTACATGCATATTATATTGCTATGATACACACCTTTAATTCCACTGAGGAGCAAGTCGATATAAATTCAAAAGCAAGTTTATATACACATGGAAGCAAAATAAGTATAATTTTTAAACAATTTAATAAATTTGGAATAAATTCATGATTTATCTTAATTAAATTTTGTACAAAAATTCAAATTAATTTATATCATGAAGATCAAAGATGGATGTTACGTGTTGGAGCTACGGAGATGCGATCCGGGGCTATGACATGTTGCAGATGTTGTGTAGAGAAGCTATGGGAGGTGCGGTCCTAGAGGCTTCGATATGTAACGAGTTAGAAAAGTTAAAATTTTGAAAAACCCGTGTTAGGAAGGGTTTCAGATCCCTTTGCTGTTGGAATTGTATTAAAACTTGTGGGCTTAAGATAAGTCCAAGTTTTGGGCCCTAGACTATAAATAAAGATGGGGTTAGGGGTGTCAGGAGGGCAATTTTTAGCCACTATGATTCAGAAATAAAATTTAGCTCTAATTCAGAAGAAAAGGAATCTTATCATCGGCACGTTTCACTTCGCGTCGTCCTTGTCTCGTTGTCTTGTCTGGCACACGTCGTCCGTTCTCGTTGCAGGGAGAGCAGCACCAATAAGGTGTTGTTTTTGTCCTCGATCTCCATCGCGCATGAAGTCCTTGGCCCGCTCGTTCCTCACGGCGAGAAAAATCAAAGCCATTTGTATTGAGTTGATTTGGGCTAGCTTTTTTCCTCACCTGGCCGCGTGCACCCTCATATTAGATCTTCCAGCTTCCATGTGTGAGAGAAGGGAAAGCATTGTTTTTTGGTCTCGGTTGTATGTTCCTCAATCGGTATATATTTGTGTTCCATCCATCACATGAGTCTCTCAGCAAAGGGCATCATCAAGTAATTGTGACCAGCCATGACTTAGTTCACTTTGATTAGTCATGGTAATTAATCAACTTTAAATAGTCAAGGTAATTAATCAAAGTTGAAGCCACGCATCAATCTGTCATAGCTGAAAGCGACAAGGCTAGTTTTTAATTCAGCTACTACAGTAAAGTACTATTTGCTACAGTGCCAAGGAGATAGAAAATTTATGTTATTTTATTTCTTGCTGTCTTTTGTTTTCATTGCTGCTTTTTGTTGTGTTGGTAGGTTGAAAAACCAGGAGACTACAGATTTGAAAAAAGAGTTCCGCTTCGCACTGTAATCATTCACCCCTTTGATTACGATCGACAATCCTACAACTGGTATTAGAGTAGATTGTAATGGCATCAGATTGGGATCAGTTTTTTAGGTAAGTCACCGTTTTTTGATGGATCATACTATCTCTGTTAGAAAACCCACATGGAGGTTTTTCTTCAAGCACAATGCTAATTCTATCTAGCAAAAAATTGAAAATACATATGAAGTGCCTCCTATTGTTATAACTGAAAATTTCTCTTACGTTGAAGCTAATGCTAAGGCTAGAAATATCTTATTGCAAGATTTAAGTAGAAACGAGTTTGTCAGACTTGTTCACCTTAAATTTGCAAATAAAATTTGGACCACTCTAGTGAATTATCATGAAGGATCTAAATCTGTTGAAGGTGTGTGTTAGAATCAATTCAAAAAGGAGTATTCTAAATTTGAGATGAAACCTGGAGAATCAGTAGATGCACTTTTGATCGCTTCAATAAAATTGTTAGTGATTTACAATCTGTTGATGACACATATTCTGATTCTGATAATGCTTTAGATATGTCTGTTTGGAATGTGTTAGTCACTACTATTAATTATTCTATTAACATGGAAACGCTTATTTTGAATGATCTTTATTCCAAGATGAAAACATGAGATTGATATTTTGGCCATGATAAATAAGACTAATTTCTTTGGGCTTAGTGACTAACCAAGCTGACAATTCTTCTAGTTCTTCTATTGTTTCTTTGTCTGCATTGTGCTCTATTTCAAATAAACATTTAGAGGAAGTTCTAGAAGAGAAGCTTTTACTTCTCTCCAACAGGGTGACCAAGGCAATTAACAACATCAGATCAAGATGGAGAGCAGCTCCAATCAGATGCTATAATGTGGTGAGCTAAACCACATTAAGATGAATTGCCCTAAACTGAGGAGCAAGAAGGTCAAAGATGACAAGGTACCAACTTGTCACTTTCAAATCAAGATTGATCCAAACAAAAAGTGCAATTATCGCAAAGCAGTCAACAAGATAATTTCAGCACTTGATGAGATTGTTTTGAGTGATGATGATTCTGAAAGCGACGATGAGGGCTTTGGTAAGAAGGCAAAGGAGGTGGACTTCACAGGGATGTGTTTTATGGCCAACTGTGAGGAGCTCAACGATGATGATCTTTATAGTGATCCTGATGAGGTAAAACCTTCTTATACTGATTTATCTCGTGCTGTGCTTAGATTGAGAGGAGAATAAAAAGTATAAAAAGAAAATTAAAAATCATGATTTTGTTGTTGAGAGATTAAATTCTAAAATCAATAGACTTAGAGGCTCTATTGTTGATAATGAATCTTGTGAGTCTTGCCAGGTTTTACATTCTGCGTTAGAGACTGCTAGAACAATTAATACATCAAACTTGGTTCAACTTAGTGATGTATGTGCTAAACATGATGATTTAAGATTGGCACATGACTCTTGTGATGAAAATTTAAAACTTGCAAATAATGAAATTAAAAAGCTCAAGTCTAATTCTTCTACACGTTTAGAGTTAAGTATTTCAAATGCTCAATCTAAAGTTTGTTCTAAATGTGAATTTCTAGAAGCTAGACTTAATTCATCTCAAATAACAATTCAACAGATGCTTTATCATGAGATATCTTCTTGCTCTAACTGTCTTAAGCTTAACACAGATATAGAAGCATTGACTAGACAACTTAACGATTTTCTTGAAAAAGAAATATTGGCTTAGTTTGGTGCTTCTAAGAATTTTGTGAATGAACTTGTTAAATGCACTACTTGTTCTACTTTGGCTAAAAAAATGAGTACCTTAAGGATACCTTAGAGAGATTCTGTTTTGGCAAGAAAAACCTAAATGTGATTCTAGACAAGTCAAAAACAAGTGTGAAAAATCGTGGTCTAGGATTTAATTTTGTTGAGCATGGCAAGAATAATATATCTAAGGTTGTTAAGGTCATAGAAAGTGGGCTAATTGAAGCAAAAAAACGAGCCTCATAAAACTGTGTTTAAATACGCTAGTTTTGTGCAAAAAATCATCAAATAATGTTATAGGTGCTAGCTCATCTTCTCAAAAGAATTCTAGTAATGTTAAATTTCAATGCACCTATTGTGGAAGAGATGGACACTTGCATGAATTTTGCTTTAGGCAAGCTAAGAAAGAGAAGAAGAAAAGATTGAATGCTTTAAGACAAAGCATTCAACCTCTTTTGTTCCTAGAGCAAATGCGAATGCTAGGTTTCTAGAGAACTTTTATGATGGATTTAAATCTGCTTCACATGCTAGATTGGGATTTAATTCAAATAATTCACGTTCTTTTTGGCATTCTGATCACCTACATGCACATAATTTTGGTTCTATCTTTGTTGCTCCTGTTCGTCGTGTGTCTCAGTACTAGATTCTTAGATCTTACTTCACTAACCCCGGTACTATGAGACCGATGTTTCTTGTAATCTAAGAACAGCTGATAAGAATGGAGAACATGAGCTAGATTGAGTTTCAATCTTTTACATCATTGCTTAATTGGAACGCTTGATGGTTCTTCTCTTTCTTTGATTGCCTCCAAGAGATTTCACTTTTTGAGGGACCATATGGAAAAGGTGATGTTGTTCTACACCTTATTGAGTTAGATTCTCAGCTTGCTGATATTCTTTCAAAATTACTTGATACTTCTCGTTTTGCTCATTTGCGAAGTGAGTTGGGTGTGTTATATCTTGTAGGATTATTCTAAGGGAGAGCTTGTTTTTTAAAAATTTCAGAAGTTTTGTTTATTATACTTGTCAAATAAATTGACAAGTCCAATCCATTGAAATTAAATAAGTTGTAGAGCTCTTTTTGCCATATTTACTTATATGTTGTGTAGCTTTGATCATGACATGGTTATAATAAATTTTTTATACTTGAACTAAAATATGACATGGCGGAATACGTTTGACTAGATTGATAATAGATAGTATTGTGCAATGTTCATAAAAATAATTAGCTTGATTATGAATTTTATTTTAAATTTTGGCTATAAGACTCGCATGTTTTATATTGCAGTTTTTTTATGTTCACTCAATTTGGCATGTTATAACAAAAAAAAATGAGAAAGATACAATTAAAAAGAAGTATACTTCAAGCATACCATAGTAAACAAAAAGAAAGAGTATAAAAAGTGTACAAATAAAAAGAAGTATGCTTCAAGCGTGCCACCATTTAAAAGAAATATGCTACAAGCATGCCATCACGAAAAGAAGTATGCTACAAACATGCCACATGCGTAAGAATTGAATGTGGAGCAATAGGTTGTTATATAAGACTACTAGCTCATCTAGATTAAATATTTGCTTCACCTTTAGGCTTTGACTTTTCGTTATGATGTCTCATTGTGCTCTCTATAGTTGGTCTGGTCATTGTTATGATGCCTGTCATTAATATAAATTGCTTAATCATATTGAAAACATTATTTTGATATTGTTATATGATATATATATATATATAAATTTATATGATTTAGGTAGCTCTACTCAAAAGTATGGCTTGGTTGCTTTATTAAATCAATGCATAGTGACTTGGATAATTTACAAAGCTTCTTGATTTTTACTCTCTTTGCTCCTTTTTAGAATTATTCCTTCTTTAAAGTTTCTTCATGATTACATTGCCAAACAGGGAGAAATTGGAGTTATTGGAGAAATAGAAGAAATTTGCTAAAATTGCCTCTCTTGTGTTGAGGGGGAGAGATTTGAGATTTATATCTTAAAATGTGTTTTTGGCTTCAGTTCTTCACTTATATCTGTTTGAAGCTAATTCATCATGTGACTTTGAGGTGTTGTCAATGTATTCATCAAGGGGAGATTGTTAGACCATGTGGCTTGGTCTAGGATAGTTTGGTGATAAATAATTGACAATGGTAAATTTGTGATGAATAATTGATGATGTTGCTTACTGTTACTTGAGGTGTGTGGCGTGTGTGTGAACTGATGTTGGTCAAGTTGGGACGAACTTGTGCCGAAAAAATGTTCTTCGGTTCTTTGGGATTTACATATGCAGGTTGAGCATGGAGGCGATCATGGTCAGTAACAAGGTGGACCGGGATTAGGATAGGAGATTAGAGGTTTAGACGGTCAAGAAGGTCACGAGATGGTCGGGCTCATGGTTGGGGCGCATGGAGATCAGAGATGGATGTTACGTGTTGGAGCTATGGAGGTGCGGTTCAGAGGCTATGACACATGGTAGATGATGCGTAAAGAAGCTACGGGAGGTGCGGTCCTAGAGGCTTCGACACATAACGAGTTAGAAAAGTTAAAATTTTGGAAAACCCATGTTAGGAAAGGTTTCGGGTCCCTTTGCTATTGGAATTGTATTAGAACTCATGGGCTCAAGATAAGTCCAAGTTTTGGGCCCTAGATTATAAATAGAGATGAGGTTAGGGGCTAACCCTGTGGCTTTTGGAGATACTAATTTTATGCTAGGGTTTAGGGGTGTCAGGAGGGCACTTTGTTGCCACCATGATTCAGAAATAAAATTTAGATCTAATTCAGAAGAAAAGGAATCGGATTGCCGGCACGTTTCACTTCACGTCGTCCTCGTCTCGTCTTGTCTGGCGCACGTTGTCCGTTTTCGTTGCAGGGAGAGCAGCACCATTAAGGCGTTGTTTTTGTCTTCGATCTCCGTCGCGCGTGAAGTCCTTGGCCCACTCATTCCTCACGGCGAGAAAAATCAAAGCCATTTGCATTGAGTTGATTTGGGCGAGCTTTTTCCTCACCTGGCCACGTGCACCCCCATCTTAGATCTTCTAGCTTCCACGTGTGAGAGAAGAGAAAGCATTGCTTTTTTTTGCCTCGGTTCTCTAGTCCTCAATCGGTATGTATTTGTGTTCTATCCATCACATAAGTCTCTCAGCAAAGGGCATCATCAAGTAATTGCGACCAGCCATGACTTAAGTTCACTTTGATTAGTCAAGGTAATTAATCCATTTTAATTAGTCAAGGTAATTAATCAAAGTTAAAGCCATGCATCAATCTGTCACAGCTGAAAGTGACAAGGCTGATTTTTAATTCGACTGCTACAGTAAAGTACTATTTGCTACAGTGTCAGGGAGAGGGAAAATTTATGTTATTTTATTTCTTGTTGTCTTTTGTTTTCGTTGCTGCTTTTTATTATGTCGGCAGGTTGAAAAACCAGGAGACTGCAGATTTAAAAAACAAGTTTCACTATACATTACAATTATTCACCTCATCTAATTACCATCGACGATCTTACTGTAATCTCTTTGAGTTCAATGTGCCCATGTTTGGCCAAGGGGTTGTCTATGACGTAGATCAGGCCACTCGAAATGAGCAGATCCGCTTCTTTACTGATGCACTAAAGCCATCGAAGTTGAGGGGGCACGTCGATGGAATGATTCAAGAAGTGGAGGTAACTATAGCAAATGACCGTGCTTATATTTTTTATATTCTTCGTCTTCTGTGATGTCTCCTCAATGGCTATATTTAGTGACATATTATAGCATCTCTATTATCATTTAATCTATACTGTTATAATCTAGACTTATTATAGGGCCTGTTCTTTTTAACTGCGGCTTATGGTTTTTGGCTGAAATTTTTGAATTTTGGTTGTTTACGGTACAGATTATGGAGAGATCGATACTCACTTGCGATTTTGGCTGGTACAAATGTTGGGCTTTTAACGTGTACTACGTTTAACTTGTAGACCCGTCTTGAGAAAATACTCCGTTTAAAAGTTAGGTACTGTAGCGGCTGCGAAAAGCCGGCCGGCTTGTTGCCTGCCGAACAAGCCCATAACCTACAATATAGATTCTTATCTTTTTTTTACTAATTAATATAGTAATTTCTGTCCCTTGAGGATAAGAATAGTGGTTTTTCTATTATTTTTAATAATATAATATATAGATGCATTTAAACTTCGGTGCACCATGAGTGTGTATGAAATTATATATCCGTTACTTAAAAATTAATTATATATGTTCTGTAGGACTACTTTGCAAAATGGGGACAAGACGGCACAGTGGATCTAAAACATGAACTCGACCAGTTGCTCATGTTGATCTCAAGCCGATGCCTACTTGGAAAAGAAGTCCGGGAGAAGATGTTCGATGAGGTCAGCACACTGTTCCGTGGAATTGATAATGGTGTAAACTGGATCAGCTTCTTTTTCCCATATGCCCCAATTCCAGCAAACCGCCGGCGTGACAGCGCGCGTCACTACTACAGAAAGGCTAATAGTAGACGCCAAATCATAGACGGTTTTGTGAAACCGTCTGTAATGTACACTATTACAGACGGTTTTAATTAGAAGGCCGTCTGTGGTATTTATGGCGGGAAAAAGGAGTCTCACAGACGGTTCTTACCGTTGAACCGTCTGTGATACTGGAATATCACAGACGGTTTGTATTAAAAACCGTCTGTGATAATCTGGGATTATCACAGACGGTTTTTTATTAAAAACCGTCTGTGTTGTGTCGACTATCACAGACGGTTGTTGTTAAGAACCGTCTGTGAATGTTCACAGACAATTTTTAACAAGAACCGTTTGTGATGTCCCTTTGTCTGTCATATTCTAGATCAGAGGTTAATATATAAGTACACATTGCTTCTAATAACTTAACTATAGAACTACTGAGACAAGAGATCACAAATTAAAGGCAAATTTATTAATTTCAATTAGAGGCAAATTTATTACAACAGTCGCACAGGTAAAGAGTTTCCCAGATTGTAATCTTTTGGGCTTCGTACGCTTCTTCTTCGACTTGGGGACTTGGAGGATCAGCCGCTAAATTCTCGAACGCCGTTAAGTTTGCCCTTGTCCTCAGCACTTCCTCCTACAGCCTGGGCAAATGATCAGCAGCATCCATAATGTCGTAGAGGATAGCATGAAAAGATTCCTCAGAATCTAGCATATTTGCTTGATCGACAAGGCTATCCATCAGTCTCTGCAATGCGTGTAGAGCTTCTTCCGCTTTGCGCACATTGTGGAGAAGAACCAGGGTGAGGGCTGTTTCCCTTTCTTGAGCGGCAGCGAGACGCCTCCGTCGACGGCGGAGGATCTGGTCAAGCTGACGGATGCAAGAAAGTCGGGAAGGAGAGCAGGGCGGGTGCGGAGAAGCTGCTGCAGATGCAAATTGCTGGCCGCCTGTGTAAGGTTCCGGCCGAACAATTCTTGATGAACAGATGAGAGGAAGGAGATGATCACAAGAACAGTAGAAGCCATGTTGTATTGTATATTGTATTGTACGTACGTAGAAGAGACCTGGATTAGGCGCGCATATTTAACCTTTAGCACAGACGGTTCGTATACCCAAACATTAATGATATAGACGCTTCGTATAACGATCGAGAGACGTTAATTAGATGATCGAAACACGAAGCGTTCTGGCATCAAAACACGCGCGAAGCGTTCTGGTATGAAGCTTATGACAGACGGTTTTTTATAAAAAACCGTCTGTGATAAGTTGGTTATCACAGACGGTTTTTTATTAAAAACCGGCTGTGATAATTCACAGACGGTTTTTAGTTACAAACCGTCTGTGATAATGACTAAGGCATTTATTGCGCTACTCAGACCGCATCTGTCTTCATTTCGATCCAGATCTAGCCACTGCTGCGCACTTTTTCACTCGGGAGGAAGCTAGGCGATTTCAGGCCAGTTAATTTGGTGGGAAGAGGCAGAGATTGAGCATTTATGTATATGTGATGTATATGTGTGATGTATTTGAGAATGACAAAATATATCAAGAAATACACTGTGTGAATGCAGCTGGTTGGTGTTGTATATGAATGCAGCTGTTTGGTGGTTGATATGAATGCAGCTGTGTACATAGTTATTGGTGTTGTCTTAATTGCAACAGCCGGTGAAGGCTTATCACAGACGGTTCTAAACTTAGAACCGTCTGTGATATCATATCACAGACGATTCTAAGTTTAGAACCGTCTGTGATAATCTCCCTACATATACCCTCTCGCTAGGGTTTTCCGTGTGCACTGCAGTTATTCGATTAGATCTAAATCCTGAGCCCGTCGTCGCTGCCGCCTCCCCGAGCCCTCGCCGGCTGCCTCCCCCAGCCCTCGCCGGCCGCCTCCCCGGACGAAGACGTCACCGCAGCCTCCTCCTCCTCCGTCGCCGCCTCCCCGAGCCCGTCGCCTCCTCCTCCGTCACGGCCGCCTCCTCCTGCGTCGCCGCCTCCTCCTCCTCCGTCGCCGCCTCCCCGAACCCGTCGCCTCCTCCTCCTCCTCAGTCGCCGCCGCCTCCTCCTCCTGCGTCGCCGCCTCCTCCTCCTGCGTCGCCGCCTCCCCGAGCCCGTCGCCTCCTCCACCTCCTCCGTCGCCGCCGCCTCCTCCTCCTGCGTCGCAGCCTCCTCCTCGTCCGCCGTCCCTAAGGTCACGGTTAGTTGCTTAGTACATATTTAGGGTTGATGCTTCATGCTTACTGTTAGTGTTTAGGGTTGATGCTTGATGCTTGGTACATATTACATTAGTACATTGTTTACTGCAGTAGCTTAATTAGTTTGCTATTTGGTACATATTACATTGGTACATTGTTTACTGCAGTAGCTTAATTAGTTTGCTATTTGGTACATATTACATTGGTACATTGTTTACTGCAGTTGCTTAGTTTACATTGGTACATATTACATTGCTTGTTGTGTTAGTATATAGTATATAGTATAGGCACATAACCCCTCTCTGTCCACATCACCCCCTCCCTTCTCCCCCTTCCCTCTACTCCTCTCCTCTCTTCCTAACATTGAGCATCATGTATCACTTTTCTTGCTTCCTCATCTTATCATGTTCCCTACAATTTGAGAGCACAAATTAACCAATCAAGGAAGAGTATATGATCAAAGGGCATGAAGCAAGTAACACATTCTAGTGGGAAAATTTATGTTTTTGCCACCCTTATGAGGTGAGGGGCAACAGATTTGCCACCCTGGCCCGTTGTCAGTGACTCAGGCGGTCCCACATGTAAGTGACAGAAGTAATTGGACAATCTTAAGAGTGGCAAAAACATGAATCTCCCCATTCTAGTGTATCCGGATAAAAAAATCTTGCGATTATTGCAAAAGATACATTGACCATTTGGGTGGAAAGAAATACATTGTGTCGTCAGGCTCATGACTGCCAATTCGACGCATAGCATAGCATAGCATCCGAGGCACATCCGAGGCCTGCAGCTGTGTCTTGAAGAATGCCAAGAGCTGGTCTTCAGATGTGGCATTCCTCAAACTATAAATTATGAATCTTATTCTCATAACTCATCTGAAGACCAGCTCTTGGCATTCCTCAAGACACAGCAGCAGGCCTCGGATGTGCCTCGGATGCTATGCTATGCTATGCTTCGAATTGGCAGTCATGCGCCTGACGAAACAGTTGATCTTTCCACCCAAATGCTCCATGTATCTAGACAAAAAACAGCAAATGAAGCAAGTGACAGACTATAGTGTTCCCGTTCAATGAACCGGATACACTAGTTTGTGTCATTTGCTTCATAGACCTTTGTTTAAGGACTTTGCTATTTGGTTTATAGTATTAGTAACTAAAGTAGGTGCTAGGATAGGCAATATGTCACCCGCGCATTCTTTATAGAACTTTGTTTAGAGACCTTGTAGTAATAGTATTACAAAATGCAAGGCAATTTTAGTATAAAAGTTCAAAAAAAAAGAAATTCCCAGATTCTTCGGTGAGCAGCCGACATAGCCGACTTCTTCGGTGAGCGACTATCTATCTGCTTCTTCCCACTCCTTCTCTTCATCTCTGGTCTCTGGATCACGTACGCTAGTAGCGATGATTCATCTAACTGAATCATCGCTACTGGCGTTCGTGATCCAGAGACCAGAGATGAAGAGAAGGAGTGGGAAGAAGCAGATGGATAGTCGCTCACCGAAGAAGTCGGCTATGTCGGCTGCTCACCGAAGAATCTGGAATGTCTTTTTTTTTGCACTTTTGTAATAAAATTGACTTGAATTTTGCGGGAAAAAGAAGGACTTGATACATTGGTACATTGGTAAGATAGGCACATCACCCCCTCTCTATACCATTACAGTCGACTAGCATAAAGTCGACCGACAATCGAGGTAGTGGCCTTGGTCGCCATTGATACCATCATCGAGAATGCATCCTTCATCGAGGACTATATTACAAAAGCACTGCTGGCTCACCAAGATAAGGAATTTGTTCTTATGCCATACAGTGAGGATTTCCATTGGATTTTAATTGTAATTATACCAAAATGGAACAAGGCTATATATCTTGATTCTCTAAGTAAGAACAAATCCAAGTACACAGCTATCGCCCAAATACTCGATAGGTACGTACATTGTACATTGTACTCTTTCTTTCCTGCCGAATGACTAATCTAACTTTTTCGAATAACGAAGGTCGTTCGCCACATACGTTCAACAAACACGTGACTCGACGACAGGGGCCAAGGCATTGAAACATGATCGCAAGTTTCGGGTATTCGCTAGCTACACATTAATTAATCATATACAACATATAGTAATAATGGCACTTGATTTAACACATTATATTTTTTGCAGTGCCACCAGCAGTAGCCGGGCAACACGTGTGGATACTACGTGTGCCACCATATGAGGCTACTCCTCGATTCCACCAAGATCACCAATTCTAAGGTTTGTCAATCTTTCCACATTTATTTCATACATGTCAAGTTTTATATATGCGCGCGTTGATATTCCTATTGACAGGCTGCGTCCATCTCTACATCTGCATTGAAACAGCCAGATTTTGCAAAAATTCGAGGAGAGCTCATTTGGTTTTTGTGGACAAAAGTCGTAAGATCAGATGGAGAGTTCCACTGCCCAGAATGATTTTTTATTGTAATTCTAAGTGCAAATGCAGTGTACATCTTTTACAATTGTGTATTTGTTAATGGATATTTTATTTCAATTCAATGAATTGATTTGCGAAATGGATGCTTTATGTTTGTGAAATGAAGTGTGTTGTCAATTGGATGTTTTATGTCTGTGAAATGAATTGAGATGTGAAATGTATCTGAAATGAAATGAGATGTGTCAATTGTATATGTTTTATGTCTGTCAATCTGCTTGTTTCAGAGGGCATAGCTAGCATTTCCTGAGGCTAGCCAATAAACAGAAATATATTTAGGGGTTGAAGGGAATATCATAGACGGTTTTGAGTTAAAACCCATCTGTGATAGCTGATAATCACAGACGGTTTTGCGTTAAAAACCGTCTGTGATGATCAGTATCACAGACGGTTTTTAACGCAAAACCGTCTGTGATTATCAGCTATCACAGACGGGTTTTAACGCAAAAACCGTCTGTAATAGCTGATAATCACAGACGGTTCAAAAACCGTCTGTGATGACCTTCGATTATCACTGACCCATAAATACAGACGGTTCACAAAACCGTCTGTGATGACGATTTCGAACTGTCTGTGATGACCTTTTCTGTAGTAGTGCGTCAAGCTCACGGAAATATTCTCTGAAATCGTGAGATCACGTAAGGCGCCTAAGGGCTCCAACCGAGTCGAGGAGGACCCGCTGCAGATCTTGATCGATTCCAAGTTCAAAGACGGCCGCTTCACAACCGAAGCAGAGGTCGCCGGGCTGATCATTACCTTGCTCTTTGCCGGAACACACACAAGCTTTCAGGCCAGCACCTGGACCGGAGCATGCCTGCTCAGCCATGCAAAGTACTTAGCGGCCGCCATGGAGGAGCAAAAGCAAATCACTAGAAAATATGATGGCCGGATAGACTACAATGCCTTGTTGGAGATGGATACCCTGCACAATTGCATCAAAGAGGCACTGCGGATGCACCCTTCGGCACCAATGGTGGTTCGCAAGGCACGCAAGCAGTTCATCGAACGGACGAGAGAAGGCAACGAATATGATGTCCCGGAAGGCCATACCGTAGCAAGCCCTATATAGTACTTAACAATAATATGCCTTACATTTACAAGGACCCTGACGTGTATGATCCGGATCGGTTTGGCCCTGGAAGAGAGGAGGACGAAGTCGGTGGCAAATTCTCTTACACATCGTTCAGCGGTGGACGGCATGCTTGTATTGGCGAGGCCTACGCTTATATGCAGATTAGGGTGATATGGAGCCATTTGCTAAGGAACTTTGAGCTCAGATTGCTGTCCCCTTTCCCCAAGACAGACTGGAGCAAGTTAATGCCTGAGCCTCACGAAAAAGTAATGGTAAGTTACAAGAGACGTGGGCTGCGTAGCACCTAGTTGATAAACCATTATGCACTTGTGCGCAACCCATATGTCCGTCAGTGTAATATTCAAGTAATCGTGTATGTATGTCCACATGTATGTATGAAGACAAGGATGTCACATAGCGGTTGTTCCCGGTCCACAGCAAACCTTTAAAATTTTTAGAAAATAAAATGGCATCTTCTCCCCAGAAGAAATAGGGGGAACAGGAGTGATTGAACCCCAAATCACCGGGTTTTATTTGTGCCTACTTATTTTGAGCTTTGGTAAATGTATATTATACCCATATTAAACTATAGTCTAATCTCTACAGATATAGTACATTGCATCTCGTTATGCCATTGTAATGAGATTAATCAATCTTATATCATGTTTGTATGAGTTGTTCTTAGTCCACATAGCTATTTATGCTTGTGATTTGGATACCTGATTTGTGTTAAACAAACTTTATAGTAAAAACATTGGATAAGAGCTTCCAGATTGATTCATGCAAGGTTGGAGATTAACGTCTATTTCATCTGAAAGGTGAGTTATTTTTTCACCAGGCTTTAGGCTATTACAGCATTTCCCACATGTGTAAAAATGCTAGCTTGGCTCATGATCTTAGACTTGTATCGTGTGAGATCATGCTATGAACATGTTAATTTGCAGCTGAATGAATTGGTAATTGGTATGGTGATGATGCTTATATGTAAAGCTATTGTATTTAATTGTAGCCATGGTGATCCAATTCCTTATTTTACAAATGCTAATGTTGATGTTTTCAATATAATTTTCTTTGTGAATTTGGTACCTTTCTCCCAAATCTGTGATGTATCATGCCTGGTCTAAGCATGAAACGTGTAACATGTGTGATACATGCCATGTATTATACAATTCTTAGTACAATTCCATCAGCCTTGATTATATATATTTCTGTATGTGGATTGTCATGGTAATGCAAAAAATTCTCATCAGCGCCTATGTTTTTGTGTTCTATTTTATGGATGCTATACGTCTTTTGCCTTCTTAATGCAGTATATCTTCCAACACTTTCCAGTGCAGTATTATCTTCATTTTGTCGAGAAATACCTTATTTTCTTACAACATCTCCTCAAGTGTGATGTGTGAGCTTTTGTTCAATGTTCTTTTTATTTATATTATCAGCTAATTACTCAATGTTCTTTTTTTTACTATTTGATATTTTTTGCTACATGTGTATCTGATAAGTTAGAGATTTGTAATTGCTTATCCTTTGTGATTGGCGCTACATTGGTCTAGAATTGGCATCAAGGATGCAATTGTTCACTGCACTTTGTTACAAACACTCTCCTGCATTAAGAGCTTTATGGAAAGTTTCTTTGACAGGTGACAAAACATGATTTATGCTAATGCACTGTACAATGTTGATATATGGAAAGTGTATCTGACAAGTGGCAAAACATGATTTATGTGAACATTTATGTTTATGCACATCTTTTAATCAATTTATTATGCATTTTCTTAATCAGCTTACAGTATTATATCAAAGTAGCACATCAATAGTTACTGAATAATGTAATCATGAACATAGAACTAAGGAAAAACATAGCACCTATGGACAACTATATGTTGCCCATTCGTGAGTAATTGCTAGGAGCAATATCAGAATACTTGTTGTGTCAGAAATGGATGGGTGCTTCAATTATGCTAGCACATTTACCAAGAATATCATTTACAAAGATGTTCTTACATCCTAAATGTCTTATGTATTTTATTTATACCAATGTTGTACAGGAAACACCATATGCTACTAAATGTGGGTATGAATGTGCGTAAGATAAACAAAATATTTGTGCAACAATTTTGGATCACGTTTGCTGATATGTATTACCCTCATTTGGTACTTCGTTGCAATGCACGAGCACCGTACTAATCAAATAAAATTGTAACTTGTATATACATTATATGGCCACAACTTAAAAGTGAACGCCAGCAGTCCCTCTAAGAAGCATAGGGAGGATGTGAGAGATTGGTGTCTGCAAGAATCAAGATTGAGCGTGCTAGCTTCAGGTGTTCTACTAAATTAATGAGGAGGTTGCTTGCTAGCTTGGCGTTGGTACTGCACTACTATGATCTGAAATTGAAAGCGCCCCTGCATCCCATGCAGAGGAAGCCCCCGCCAGTACTGTATGACCGATACTGAAACAAAGGGAGGTGAATAGTACTTTTAAATTTTTTTTTCAAGTATTCGCTGATCTTTTACTCTAGTAGTTCCTGAGCTATGAGATATGATTGGAAGTCAAATCCAAATCAAGCAACTCAAAAATTCAAGAGCCGAAGAACTCACTGCCCTAGTGGCCTAATCGTTGTCTACAGGCCGGTCTGACTGACCACTAGGGGTGGCAATTGGACCGCTCCTCTGTTTCAGAACTAAAAAATTAGCCTGAGCAGATACAACTTTTGGTGCGACTCTAAAAATTCAAGTCCAAATTAGATGACATTTTGCACACACCTTGTTTGAGGTCTCAGAAACTTATTCAATCCAAAGATCGCAAGAATCCCTGTTAAAGCTCAACCCTTTTTAAAGAACAAGCAAGGTTGTACCAAAACTGGGCAAAAACCGAAAACAAGGAATAAGACTTACTCGTGGGTGGAGAATGACAAAGATAGTTCTAGATGTATCCCTAAATGTCCCAACAAGTAAGAACTCCTATAGATTTGAGGCAAAAACACTTGGATCAACAAATCCGAATTTTTTGTACGATTAATCCATTTTTTATTCAAAATTCAAGAAATATACCCGCGGGAAAATTTTTTACAAAAATAGGCTCCAGTCGCCCCCCCCATTGGGCGACTGGACCTAATCGCCTAATCGGGAGGCGACACATCGGCAGTTTGGTAACGGTTGGGTAAGTTATTGCTGTCGCCCGGGCGTTGGGCGACTGGAATGTAGTCGCCGCACGGTTGGGTGACAGCTTTCCAGTCGCCCAACGTTCGGGCGACAGAGGGGGTTAAAAGCAGCGGCACGCTCGGCTGCGGCCGCCGCTGCTATTTGCATCCTATCGATCGGCGACGCAAGAAGGACGAGTAGAAAGAAGAGAAAGGAGAGAACAGGAGGAAGGAGGGGAAGAAGAGGAGGGGGAGAAGAGGAGAGCGCCAGATCTTCAGGTTCAGATATTTTTCGAATTTTTTCTTAGTATATTACATTTGTAGTATATTTGTATGAAATGTTAGTGGTAGTAAAAATTGTAGGTGTAGAAAATTTAGTATGGAAATTTTAGTATAGATATTTTTAGTATAGAAATTTTTAGTATAGAGATTTTTAGTATAGAAATTTTAGTATAGAAATTTTTAGTATAGAAATTTTAGTATAGGAATTTTTAGTGTAGAAATTTTAGTACAATTACTAAAATTTTCTATACTAAAATTTCTATACTAAATTTTTAGTATAGAAATTAGAAAATTTGTAGTATACGTTTTTTAGTATGGAACATTTTTAGTACAGAGATTTTAGTACAATTTTTAGTGCAGAATTTTTTTGTATAGAAAATTTGTAGTATACAATTTTGTAATATAGAAAATTTAGTTAACGTAATTTTGTATGAAATGTTAGTGGTAGTAAAAATTGTAGATGTAGAAAATTTAGTATGGAAATTTTAGTACAATTTTTAGTATGGAAATTTTAGTACATAAAATTTGTAATATACATTTGTTAGTATGGAACATTTTTAGTACAATTTTTAGTATAGAATTTTTTGTATAGAAAGCAACCGTAGGTGTAGATCTAACTAGAAAATGTTAAATATTTGTTATACTAAATTTATTAAATATGTAGTTTTACAAAAATTAACAACATGCGTTTGAAATTTGCATGCAGGTATGGCACGTGACTGGCAGTATCCCCTATTGGACCAGCACGTGGACCGCGTGCATCGCGCTTCCCGTCGTGTGCCGCCACCGGGGAGCGCGGACGAGCCGGCTGAGCTGGGAGTGGTCCGGACACGCACACCTCGCGTGGCCTGGAGACTCGACCCCCGTTGGACAGCCAGGTTTGCACTACGCCAGAGTTTTAGTGTTGCCATAAGAACGTTTTGTGCTGACCTTCACTTTGTTTGCAGGCTGTGGGATGCCGGGCTACTCCCTCTTGCCCAGATGGTGCAGGCCACGGAGGAGGATGGAGCCGCCTTGGCCGCGGGCGGGGACGAGGCCGCCGTGGAGCGATCACGACGCTTCCCGTTCGACCATTCCCTGCTGACGGCTTTGGTGGACCGTTAGCGGCCCGAGACGCACACTTTCCACCTCCCAATCGGGGAGATGACGCCGACCCTGCAGGATGTGTCCTTGCTTCTTGGCCTTCCGATCGCGGGAGGCGCTGCCTTCCTACCGGAGGCCCCGGCTGAGGGGCACGCTGACCTGCTCGGCAGATTCGAGGGGGTCCTTCCACCGGGTGCCACCGATGACCACCACATCTTCCTGGAGAGTCAGACCCATGGGCTGTCGCTGAGGTGGCTCGCACAATATTGGGTACGTAGTCTTTACAATTGATCGTGTCGTCGAAGCTCTTTTTTGCGCTATTACATACTAATAACAACTTGTTTGCATTCAGGTGGAGCGCATGGATCAAGAGGCGGATGATTACCAGGTCTCGCGCCACTAGGAGGCGTACGTGCTGTGGCTGTTTGGTTGGGTGCTCTTCACCACCAGCCACGGCAACTCTGTGGATGCACACCTTATCGCTCATGCGAGGGCAATCGCGGACGGCGAGGCCCCCTAGGTCAGCTGGGGATCGGCCGCACTTGCCACGACGTACCGCGGCCAGTGCGATGCGTGCTCGAGGACCAAGGCCAACTCGGTCCTCGCGGGCTGTCCCCTACTACTGTAGTTGTGGTCGTTCGAGCGCTTCAGCCTCGGACGACCTGTGCTAGACAACATGGGTCCGTACGGGCCCGAGATGTATTCGGGGGGAGATGTCGACCGACCGACGATGGGTTCTCATTGGTGTCGTCGACGGGTAAGTATTATCACAGTCAACTATTTCCTTCTTATTAACGATGGTCATACTTAACAACTTGTCTTTCTTGCAGGTACAGTTCGCGCATGTGCAGGTCACGCGGGCGTACCTACCCTTTGTGGAGCAGTTCGACAGCCTCACAGCCGACGACGTGTGCTGTGAGCCTTACGCAAATACGACACTGCAGGCCTGTGCTCCTGACGGGCTGTCCACACTATGCTGGCGTGACCGGGCTTTCTGGCTCATGCGCCGGAAGCTCGTGTACGATATCTTCGTGGAGGACTACGCACCCCAGCGAGTCATGCGGTAGTTTGGTCTATGTTAGGCGCTTCCTGTACCAGCCGGACCACCGCTTCCGCAGAACGTGCACGCGTGAGTAATCGCTTCTCATAAATATGTACGTACTTACTACTGTGTTCACAAGTACTTACATTACATAATGGTCATATAAGCAGGCACTCCAGAAAGGGAGTTAAACAAGGCACGGACTGGATGACAAAGATGCAGCCCTGGATTGCGCAGTGGGAGGGTGCGCTCGATGACCACGTGGAGGAGGACCACCCATACGACAGCAGGGATTACGTGGAATACCTGCGCTGGTACTTGGCGTAGACACGTACCAGGCTCGTACATGTCGTAGACCCGCCCACCACACACGTCGCCGCTCCGACAGACACGTACCCCGCGCACCTCGCACGCGACACTCACATCGTGGTACATTACATGTAATTTCAAAGATTCCCAAATGGCAATGTCGTTTCGATGATGGACCATTTTATGTCTTTTTGTCCAGGCTGACATCGGTTCTGTGCTGTAGACCGAGTCTGTCACTATACTTGACAGGATCGCCACAGGTGCGGAGTTATCCCACGAGGAGAACGTCAGCTTTGTGCGTCGGGTAGAGGCCGGGTGTAGACGTATCGTTAGCTTGCTGTCCTGCACGAGGCTACCGGCGGGCTCCACACCCACGCCCAGCAGACAGACGGGTCGTCCACCAGTGCCACCCCGACCAGCGTGGCACTACTCCGGAGGTAGTATGTGGACACATCCTACACCACCTCACCCGGACCAGCCAGGGGGCTCTGCCTGGGGACGACCTCCTACACCATCTTAGCAACTCTTCATGTCTCCTCCACACATCCCCGGCTTCCACATGCACGGGGTGTACTCTGAGTCGTACGCCCCTCATCCTCGCGCGATGGCGCCAACTACGGGTATGCATCGTCGGATCTCATTTTTATCCCAAGGCGATATGTAACGAACTAACGATATTACTATTGCAGGTCTTAACTTCCATCAGCACGCACATGGTATCTCCCCGGCCTAGGACGATGTAGACCAGTTTTTTCGGACTGGCCCGGGCCGTCCTCCGACGCAGCTTTTTGGGGCACACCACCAGAGGTTCTCTCCAGCAGTGCCCTCCCTGGTGCACCGGAGGGCACACAGCCAAATGTGCAGGTGACTCCACCAGCTCAGAGGCGGGTGCGACACGTTCTTGATCATTTTACGTTCTCGGAGTGTCGTCACCCGTTGCACCGGAGGACGGCCAAGCGGGGCCGTACGGGAGGACGCGGGCGCAGTGACGGGGCAGGCCAGGGTGGCGATTGAGGGGTGGTACTGATGCTATATGTTATGCATGTAATGAAAAAGTACGCGGCATGTTACTCCCAACTATATTATGAAGTTTATTTAAATTCAAACAAGCCTATTATCTCATCTTTTCGCATTCAGTCATTCACATATCAAGTCATCTAACAAATATTAACATACCGGTTTTCTTTGCACACGAATTCTTTGCGTATTTCACTTACCAGTGTATGTACCGATCGTTCTACGGTCAATCGTTCGTAAAAAATTTTCTAAAATTTTTTACGCACCTACAACATACAATGAACATAAACTTTTATTACAACTCCAGCACATTTTTTACCAGTTTAAAACTACAACATTCACAAAATTTAAAACATTCACGGGCAGTGAGTGCAGTCGCCTAATGGGGGGGCGACTGCATGAAAGTCGCCCAATGGGGAGGCGACTGCATGTAAGTCGCCGAATGGGCGGGCGACTGACTGCAGTTGCCCTATAGTAAGGCAACAGGCATGCTGTCAGCCGCTGGTTGAGCGAAAGGCTCCAGTCGCCCCCATTGGGCGATTGGAGCCTATTTTTGTAAAAAAATTTCCCGCGAGTATTTTCTGTAATTTCGATTAAAAAATAGGTTATTCGTACAAAAAATTCCAACAAATCCCCAAGAAGGTCAAATCCAAGCAAAAATGGGCAACTTCAAGAACTACAAGACCTGATGTCTAGATGGATGGGGATTGATCTTCATGACTTATCTTCATCACTTATACGTCATTGGCATACATCAAGATCAAGAAGGGGGAGAAGATCAAAGTCAACAAGATCAAGAGAAAATCAACCAAAACAAGATTCCATGAGAGATGAACAAAGTTTTTGTATTGCTACTTGAGGATGAAAGTTTTATAGCCACTCTACCTAAAGGACAAGAGTGCACACCACAACATCACACTTCTCGAACCCTAACTCTATAGCTCTTGGCTGGCAAATGGATGGTTAACTAGCAAGTTTTCATTCTAACCCGTTAAATAGATGAGGCAATCGATCCACATATAACCCTAATGGATAATATCCTCTAGCACATACGGGGCAAACCTGTTAACCTCACACTACATGGGTTTTACTCACACACTATACATATGCACACTTTTCAAAGCATATAAGCCCGAATTTGCTAAGTTCTTAGCCTTTGATCCAACTTGATCTTTTCAGCTTCTCCTTGACCTAAACCGCTTTTCCAAGCACTACTCAAGCGCCACGGTTTTGATCCACAACAGTTTTCAGTATTTGGCTATCTTTCCAAAATACTCTCTTGACCCAGTATTCATCTTTATTACAAGCAATCGCCATGCTTGCCACATGTAGATGCATCACTAATTTATCACACATTGATAAGTCTCTCCCATTTCAGTTCCATCAGACAACGCCTCACTTGGACCGACCAAGTCATATGGTATAATCCATCGCTCGAACTTTTCTTCAATATTTTTTATCTTCCTTGTGCCATGCTTGAGCTCAGCCATCTTAGCTGTCATCCTTGATTGTTCTAGGCCATAGCTCTTCCACAAGCATAGCTCTGATTCTCGCTGTTGACTATGGTTGACTCCAAGAGTCCTTACATATCCAATGACTAAGAAATCGTTTCCGGATATAAGTTCTTCACAACTTGACCCGCTTAGTCAAAACATGCTTCATGCAACACATATATACTAGCCTAGGTTAAACCAAAACATACAACAACTCAATTTCCCAAAATTTCACATTTCAGTTGAAGCAAAACAGGCAAGCCGGTCAGACCACTGCCTCTAGACAGTCTGACTACTGGTGGCTGCCGGTCAAACCGCTAGAGCTAGTCAGTCTGACCGCCCAAATTCCAGCTCTTCTAAAATTACAATAATTCATCACAACAAAATCTGGAACCTTCTTGTATAGTCTTTCGCGTACTAATCTTGTGAAAGATAGTGCAATTGTTAGAGAGAGAGAGAGAAGAGGAAAAAAGAAAAGAGATAGTGCAATAGTCTTGTATAGTCTTTTGGATGTTTGTATGAGAGATTACAGAGTAACTGAAATTCACGTACAGCTTCGAACTGGGACCTCAAGTGTGTGATACAGGCGTGACAACCAACTACTCCAACCACGAGAGCTGACTGAGCATGGCAGGTCTCTCTTTATGTACTTAGAAATCTTGCTGTTTGCAAAGGGCATAATGTTTGTTTCACGAAGGTAAATTTATAAAACAGAAGGGTATTGATAAACATCACCCGGATATTTTCTTTCTAACTATCGTCTAGATTTATGACCATTGGATTAGAGATCCAACGGCCATGAATTCTCCCCCCACCTCCTCCAAAAAAAATCTCCCCCTGAAAAAAAGGGGGCCATTGGATCTCTAATCCAACGGTCTCAAATCTGGATGATTGTTAGAAAAAAAACATCCGGATGATATCTAGACACACCCAAACAGAAAACAAATCAAGTGCACATGGATGTTCTGTAGTTTAAAACTACACGGAAGAGTACATCGTCCAGTTAATAGGAGTATCTGTACAGCCTCTCAAAAGACAAGGGTAGTATTTGCAGACCTATATGTGGTGGTGGGAAAGGCTAGTTCAAATTTGAATACTAGCTAGTTTCATATATGAACCCTAACTCTTATGCAATCAATTATGACCAAATGAAAACAAAAATTAAAGAACGAGCGGGAATAATGTAATCCATGCTCACGTCTTTCGTTGCATATCGTTCTAAGCACAACCTTGAGCTTGGAGTACCTCAAGAATACACATTTGTAATGCGGAAGTTTTTCTTAATTTCTACGAGAATTGAAATGTTTGTTGTGAATTCATGTGTTACAAATAGGCCCTAAAGTACAGCGATTAATAATTTCAGAAGACAACATCGATAGGAAAAGACTTTTGAGACGAAGAAATGAGTCCAGGCTCTCCCCCCGGAGAGGCGACTTCCCCGGCGACGCTATCCCCCCCTCCCGCTGGCGAGTACTCCGCTTCCGGCGTTCACAGATCTCCTCACCCCATCAACCCACCTTAGCCCCAAGCCATCCACGGCCTCTACCCCTCGCTCCTCCCCTGTAAATCGCCCAATCCCTAGTTCCGCAAGGCCCGCAAGCCCTAATTCTTTTCCCACCCCCAAATCGGTGGTGCCTAGTCTTCCGGATGGGCTCGCGGAAGCTTCGCCCCGCATTAATGCGTTTGTCCGTCTGTCTTGGAGATCGGATGAGGAAGAGCTTGAAGGTTCACCAAACAGCGCCCCGGATGCGATGGCGCCTTCAATGGAGGTTCAGAGCTTTTCCCCTCCGGTAGAAAGGGCTTTTCAGCATGCAATAGGAGAAGATCTGCAAGGTATGGCGAAAAATCCGGCCATCTCGCATCGCATTACTTCCAGTAGCTTGTGCAGAGAAAGATTTGGTCAGTCTCAGATCTTGCGGGCGGCGACTAGCCAAGATTTTCCGCAACTTATTAGTGCTCATCCACAGGGACAGCTCAATGGAGTAACTCCTTCCACAGTGCTAGCTACTCAGTTTTCGAGTAAGGACGAGACGACGGTTGATGGCAGCATTGAAGTCAAAAATCCAGAAGCTTCTATGAACACTATTTTAGGGGAAAAGGCAGGGACCCAAACCAACCTAGATCTCCACAAAATGAAGTCCCGACAATTAGTGGTAGCCAAAGGAGGAGCAGAACGCTGGATTGAAGTTAAGTCCCCACACTGGTGGAGAAAGAAATCGGATCCACAAAATTTGAAGACCATGAGCATAAATAGAAATCAATTAAATCAGTTTGATTCAGCAAATCTCAAGAAGCTTTTCTTTTGGAAAAAGATGAGGGGTAAATGTTTTCGGTGTTTAGGCAGAGATCATATAGTGAAAGATTGCAGGGATCCGTTTCGATGTTGGAGATGCAGACGTTCTGGTCATGCTGCAGCAAGTTGCCCAATCTTAAATGGTCCCGAACCACCGAATTCAATGGCAAGCCGAAGCTCTGGAAGCTGCTATAAAGCTGAGGCCACAGCCAGGACCTCTGTATTCAAGCGCATACAGTCCGCCCAGCCACTGGTAGCCAAGGAGCATTCCCCCCTGTGTTCAACACCTACATCCCGTCCGGCTCGTGCTGAGACCATGGAGTTTCCGTGGGACCATATGGCGCGCCCAGAGGAGGACCACTGTGTGGCGGCTGCCTTGGGGGAGACTGACCGTCTGCGTGATCGGTTCTTGGCTCGATCGGTGGTGGCATGGGTGGTCGGCTCTCAAGTTGGCAGAGTGGAGCCCAGCACCTTCGCTGCTGATGTACGCTCTGCTTTCCGTGTGAGGCACATGGAGATGCAAGTCACCAAATTCCATCCAGAAGATTTCTTTATCACGTTCTCGCAGCAGCATGATCGTGATGCTGTCCTCAGCTGGGGAAGTTTGGAGGCCCCTGGAGGACGCACTTACCACTTCAGGCCGTGGGATGAGCTGCGTCACGCTCAAGCTTCAGCTCTGCGATTCCACACCCGCCTGTGCCTTGAAGGTGTCCCGATGCATGCTAGGACAGAGGAGATGGCCGCCCATCTGCTGGGCAAAAGCTGCTCCATTCACTATGTGGAGGAGTACTCCCGACGAAGGCTCTACAATCGCACCTATGATGCATGGGTCTGGACTGATAATCCAAGCTTGATTCCTAGGAAGGTCTGGCTGACCGTCACTGATGCTGATGAGGAGGCACCTCCTCTGGCGAATCCAATGCCAAAAATGTCTCTACGCCGGGAGCGGCCCAAGGATTTCAAGAAAGCGCTTACTTATGAGGTATTTATCCACTTGGACACTCTGGAAGACTTGAGCTTCTTCAGTGAGGAGGCAGATGGTTTCGATCCTCAGCACTCCAGGCGCTTTGAGTGGCGTTATGGGGTGATGGATGGGGCAAGGGAGGGAGCTTCCCAGCGCCCTGTCACCCGAGGCCTACTCAACACCGCCGTCCAGAAGATGAAGACGATTGGGGGGATGCAAACAGAGAGCGACATTGAAGCCGTTCCATTTGGAACCGCATCAATGGAGGTATGCGTCGCAGAAGCACTGAGCCACGTATCAGGGGCGAGCAGCGCTCCGCCGATGATCGTCGCGGAAGGCAGCTGAGCAGGGAGGTACACGGGGCTCGACGCTCTCCACCTTCCAAGGAGCCGACCTGTGGCAGGAAACCTTCCAATGTGGCTGCTGTAAGTGCAAATCCCACCCCTCCATGTGACATTGCTTGCAAGACAATGGCTATTAGCAGTGTGCAGTTTCCAGATGGAGACGCAGCCACTACTTTGATTGTAGATGACCAAAGAGAATATCCTCAAGATGACCCTGTGACTCTTGTGCAGGGCGCTCAGGGCAATGTCAGCATGGTTGATGGGAGCCGTGGTGACCCAATGCTGCTGGAACTTGCCCTGGCACCCAAACAGGTTGGAAGACAGGGGGAGGCTCACCCAGAACCCCCAATGCAGGCCAAGGAAAAGCTAGGTTCTTTCTTGGCAAAGCTCACCAAGCCGGCTGCAGCACCCATCCTGCAGGGCACGCCATCACGACGCCACGACTCCATAACAAAGGTGAATTCAGTTTCTCGCCGCAGTGTGCGCCTTGCATCCAAAGCTAGGCAGGGCACCTCCTTGGAGCTTTTAGCTCAAGAAATCTTAGCTAAGCATTTTGGCTTTCTGCAAAAAGAAGACTCTTTTGATGATCTGGCCAAAAACCTCTACTTTCAGCATTTTAAGAAACCTCTGTCTTCTAATGAGTTACAGAAGCTGAAGGACATCATAGACAAGGGAGGGTGCAAGCCACCAAAGATTCGCCCAGGCAAGAAGAAGGATGTTGTTAACCCAGTTTAAATGGCAAGGAAGTGCGAGTTTGGCGTTGTAGCTTTGCTCTGCCGTAGAATGAAGTCTAGGAGTCCACAAGATATCTTAGTGTGTTGTTTCTGTAATTGCCTCAACCTGTGTGTTCCAACCCTGCAGTGCCTCTTTGAAGTGTGTTTTGTGTTTTGGACTCTCGTCCAGCTTCACAAGGAGGGAGCAAGGCCTTTAGTCGCCCCCCCCCCCTTTTTACTTTATGTCACAAGCAAACTGTAACTTGTTGAACTGGAATGTGCGTGGTTTAAATGCAGGAGCTAAAAAAGATTGTTTGAGAGAAATGGTTGAATTATTCAAGCCTACTATTGTATGTCTCCAAGAAACCAAACTGTCTTTGGTCAACAGTCAAATCATTTCACAATGTCTTGGCCAACGCTTCTCCATACACTTTGCAGCTTTGCCATCTCTAGGCACTAGAGGTGGGATTATTTTAGCCTGTGATGATAATTTCTTTGAATTATCTAATGTCTCTTTGGGACAGTTCTCCCTTTCTGCAAATCTGAAAATGAGAGGGGAAGGATTAACTTGGTCAATAACTGTGGTGTATGGACCGCAAGCTGAAGAAGACAAAATCATTTTTCTACAAGAGCTAGAATCTATACAGCAGAATGTGCTGGATGAATGGCTGGTTATTGGAGACTTTAATTTGATCTACATGGCCAGCGATAAAAACAATGATAACTTAAATAGAAGGATGATGTCCTGGTTCAAAGGATGTATTGACAGGCTTCATCTCAGCGAATTGCCTTTAAATGGCCGGAGATTCACTTGGCGTGGAGGTCCAGAAATGCAAACAATGACAAAAATAGATAGAGCCTTTTGTTCGGCGGAATGGGATCTGATGTTTTCCCATTCTCACATGTTTGCTTTGTCTTCAGCAAATTCAGATCATTGCGCCCTATTCCTGAGAGGGGATATGGAGGAGAGGCCGAACCTTGGGTTCCATTTTGAGTCGTTTTGGCTTAACCGCCCAGACTTTCTCGAAGAGGTCCAACATAGCTGGGAGAGGCCGATTAACACAACTAGACCCCTTTTGCGCTTCCATGCTAAGCTAGAACGCCTAGCAAAGTCTCTCAAGCGGTGGAGCAAAAATGAAGTTGGTGATTTGCGCTTGCGGTTAGCTTTGGTAAATGAAATCATTCTAAGACTAGAAACCGCACAAGAGGAGAGAAACCTTTCTCCAGAAGAGATAGCTTTTCTTAGAGACATCAAGGTTAAAGTCCTTGGGATTGCGACCTTGAATAGAATTCGTATAAGACAAAGGGCTAGATTGTCTTGGTTAAAAGAGGGTGATGCAAATACAAAAAATTTCCATCTTTGGGCAAATGGAAGGAAAAGAAAGAACTTCATTGAATTTTTAGACTCTGAAAATGGACCCGTCTTCTCCATAGAGGGGAAGTTACGCCAAATGACAGATTTCTTTGTCCAAAAAACAGGCTCTGCTTTCAACCGCTCTTCCTCCCTCAACTGGGAGCAGCGGCAAATGCCGAGGTTGGAGTTGGAGATGGAGGAGTTGGAGCGACCAATCTCTGAAGAGGATTAAAGATTGTAATCTTTAGCATGCCAGCTGAAAAAGCACCTGGTCCCGACGGTTTTATTGGAGGTTTTTATTGGAAAGCATGGAATATAATTAAGAAAGATCTCTTCGAGGCAATTAAAGCCTTCTTGGATTTTCAGACTGAGCACCTAGAGCTGCTGAATACCGCCAAAATTTTTCTTCTGCATAAGAAGTTGGATGCAAGTCGACCTGACCAGTTTAAACCCATCAGCCTCATTCATAGTTTTTCAAAGATCATATCTAAACTTTTGGCTTTGAGACTAGCTTCAGTGATGGACAGATTGATTTCTAGGAACCAAAATGCTTTCATTAAAAAGAGATCTATACATGAAAAGTTCCTTTACACTAGGCAGGTGCTTCAGCTACTCCAGAGAAAGAAAATTCCAAGCCTTTTCCTGAAGCTAGACGTGGCAAAGGCTTTCGACTCCGTAAGTTGGCCTTTCTTGATTGAGGTTTTGGAAAATTTTGGATTTGGTATTGCTTGGAGGAATTGGATTGCAAATCTCCTCTACTCGTCTTCTTCGAGTGTTCTAGTAAATGGTTTCTCTGGAGATTCTTTCTGGCATGCTAGAGGTCTACGACAAGGAGACCCCATCTCCCCATTGCTCTTTATTCTAGCTATGGAGCCTTTGCAAAGACTAATTGCAAGAGCAGAGGAGGATGGAGTTCTCACGCCCTTGTCAGGGCAGCACTTGCCGTTTAGAGTATCCATGTTCGCGGATGATGTGGCGGTTTTCTTAAGGCCAGAACAGAATAATCTAGAAGCTTTCAAAGCAATCTTGGAGCTCTTTGGAAGGGCTTCTGGACTGTTCACTAATTTGGAAAAAACAGAAGTCTATCCAATAGCTTGCTCAGTTGAGCTAATTGAGTCTGCTCGGCAATGTTTCCAAGGAAAGATAAGCTCCTTTCCTTGTAGATACCTCGGACTTCCTTTGCATTCGCGCAAATTGAGGAAAATTGACTGCCAACCCCTAATTGATAAGATTGCAAATAGATTGCCGAGGTGGAAGGGAAAGTTTTTAACCATGCATGGAAGAGAAACCTTGGTAAAACATGTTCTTTCATCTGTGCCTACTTACTTCTTGACAGTGCTGCCCGCGCCCAAATGGTTGAAAAAGAAAATAGATCATTTTCGAAGAGCTTTTTTATGGAAAGGCAAAGAACCTGAACATGTAAATGGCGGACACTGTCTAGTAAATTGGCCAACGGTATGTAAACCGCGCCCCTAGGAGGATTGGGAATTCTTGATTTGCAAATATTCGCCCGAGCTCTTTGCTTAAGATGGTTGTGGCTAAAATGGAGAGATCCTACTCGGCCCTAGTCCTTCATGGAGCTGCCGTGCAACAGAGAGGACATCGCTCTTTTCTCGGCAAGCACGACAATCACGGTTGGCAATGGAGCTAAGACTAGTTTCTGGAATGATAAGTGGCTGGACAATCAGAGCTTGCAATCCTTAGCTCCTGACATTTTTAAAATTTCTCGGAGGAAAAGGATTTCGGTTCAAGATGCCATGCGACAACATTTCTGGTTAAATTGTATTGGGACAATTTCGGATGCTAATCAGCTCTCGCAACTGATCGGGCTAGCGGGAAGCCTGAATCATTTCACCCTGGAAGATACGGAAGATTCCATTCTTTGGAGATGGACAACAAGTGGGGAGTATTCGACTCGATCGGCTTACTCAATTCAGTTTAGTGGTATAATTCCGAAACCTTTTCTAAACCATTTGTGGAAAGGACACGCTGAACAAAAAGCCAAATCTTTTGGATGGCTACTTCTGCAGCACAAGATTTTAACTGCTGACAATCTCCTCAAAAGAAATTGGCCATGCAATCCATTGTGTGCTCTTTGTTTTCAGCAGGGAGAAAACTCCGGTCACTTAGCAAAAGATTGCATGTTTACTGCGGCTGTTTGGAGCAAAGTGATAGAGCTTTTGAACTTGAGAGACCTTCCAGCTGGACAAAGTTACAATACCCTCTCGGGTTGGTGGAAGGCTTTTACAAAAATTAGGCCACAAACAACCAAAAGGGAATGCATTGGGGCCCTAGTTCAAACGTGGTGGAATGTTTGGAGGGAGAGGAATAGAAGAATTTTTGAAAACTCTTTTCTCTCGGTGGAATCAGTGGCAAATCAAGCAGTTATAGGTAGTAGGCAAGTGATCTTAGTTGCTTCGACAAGAGGGGCAACAGGAATCAGTTAGCGGTCAGAGTTTTGGGGACCTTTTAGTTTTTTCTGGTTTTTTTCTTCGTGCTGCCTTGTAGCCCACGGTCGGTTGACCGCTTTGTAATCTTTTCCTCTTCTCTCTTTTAATATATGGCAGTCCTCCTGCCTTTCCTTTCAAAAAAACAACATCGACAGATTGTACGTACATCACGAGCTCTAGTCTTGTAACTCGTGCATTATTGGCCGTCCTGCGAGCACTTCAAGGAACCTTGGCACCGGCGGCATCTCGACGTCCGTGAGCCCTTCTAGAACCTGCACCACCTCCGCCATCGTAGGCCGCGCGTCGACGCTGTGCTGGATGCACCAGTAGGCGACCTTGCACACCCTCCTCAGCTCGTCGATGTTCGCGCCCCCTTCCAGCTCGGGGTCCAGCAGCGTCATTACGTCATCCCCCTCCGCGAGCCTCCTCGCGACCAGCACGGGGAAGAACGTCGTTTTGTGGTCCTCCTCGCCGCTCGCCGCCGACGCCGACGAAGACTCAGACACCCCGTGCTCGACGTTCCTCCTCCCCGACACGATCTCGAAGAGCATCATCCCGTAGCTGAACACGTTGGCCTTGGCGGTGATCGCCTCCCCGCTGATCCACTCCGGGGCGAGGTACCCGATGGTGCCGCGCATGGTGGTCAGCACCCGGCTGAAGTCCCGTCCGACGAGCTTGGCGAGCCCGAAGTCCGCCACCTTGGGGGCGAAGGCCGCGTCTAGGAGGATGTTCTCCGGCTTAACGTCGCAGTGGATGATGCAGTCCCGGCACTTGTCATGGAGGTAGGCGAGCCCCTTGGCAACGCCGAGCGCGACCTGGTGGCTGGTACCGCGCCGTCTAGCTCAGGACGTAGAACGTTCTGCGGAACAGGTGCCGGTCGAGCGAGCCGTTGGGCATGTACTCGTACACGAGCAGCTTCCGGTCACCGCCGTCGGAGCAGAAGCCGAGCAGCCGGATCAGGTTGACGTGCTGGATGGTGCCGAGCGTGCTCACCTCCGCGCGGAACTGCTTCTCGCCTTGCCGGAGCCCCTCCAACTTCTTGACAGCCACGGCGGTGTGGTCGGAGAGCTGGCCCTTGAACACCGACCCGAAGGCGCCGCCGCCGAGCTTGCCGGAGAAGTTCTTGGTCAGGGATTGCAGGTCCCTGTACTTGAAGCTGGTCACGGAGCCGTCGGCGCTGGTGGGAACTCTGGATGTTCTTTTCCTCTTTGCTGTACGGACGAGAAGAACGGTGGCGCCGATCACGAAGCAAACGATGGCGATTGCAGCGACCGCGATCTCGACGGTCCGCCATTTGTGGCTCCTCGAGCCGGGGAGCTCCGACGCGGCCAGTCGGAGGTAAAGGCTCCCCGCACCGGCTTGGCCACTGAAACGTCCTGCAAGTTTAGCAGATCATCGTGCCACAGGATGCAGCTACCGTTGTACGCGTTAGCAGAGCAGGTGCAGTCCCCGAGGCACGCGCGCTGGCAGTCACCGGAGCTCGCGGCTACCGCGACGCGTCCGTCGTCGGGGAGCCTCATGTCGTCCATGCGGAAGAACCTGTCCCGCTCCACCTTCTTCGAACCGGCGGTGTCGCCGCTGCCATTCTTCCCGCACTGCAGCTCGACGTTACGCACGCAGCCACCAGTGTAATCACCGAGGCCCCAGCTCGCCGGACTCCGAGGGCTGAACCCCCTGGCGCAGTCGCATGCGGTGGACGTGGCCTCGCTGCACACGCCAAACGCGCCGCAGCCGCGCGGCACGGCGCACCATGCCTTGGGCTCGGGGTACACCAGGTTCCACCCCTGCGAGGCCTCCACCCAGAACCACCCCTTGATCTGCCCAGACGCGTCCATGACGAACCGGTACACCTCGCTGATTGGCGTGATAGCGTGCACAGCGGCGCGTGTCAGATGGAGGTGCACAGGTGCTGGCGACGAGTCGACTGCAGTACCGTGCGCTCAAAAGCACGACGGCGAAGGTTCGTGCAACCATGGTGAGGTCAGGGCAGTGTGCCATAATCGCACGTGACGTGCACATTGGGGGTGATGACGAGTGGCATAGGTGGGCTGCAAGGCAGGAGCGGCGTCGACGGAAAATGACGTTCTTCCACCATCAGCAGTGTCTTGGTGTAAGATGTCATGAACACGGTGATATCTAAAGCGGCGACAGCATCATCAAAGTGTGTGAGTGAGAGAGATGGCACAGTAGGAGTGTTGCATGTGTCATTTATGAGTTGTTTGTGCACGTAGGAGGTGTGTTACATACGTGTGCATAGTCGTGTCGTGTTCGTGCACGTAGATGTGTCAGTGCATGATGTAATGTGTGTGTGAGTTCTTGTAGTTGTGTCCAAGTTCTCATGTGTGTATGCTCTGATGAGAGTCTCTGTCGCCGTCAAGTTGCGTCATCGGCGAAAGACAATTGGAGCTGAGGAAGAAGTCAAAGTCGTCGGTAAGGTGTGTTACTGGCAGCATTGTCAACAAGAAGAAGGCAAAACTCCTTAGAGATGCGTCAGGAGATCGAACTTCATCTTGTGAGGTTTAGCAAATCAAGATTAGGGGGAGATTGTTGGAAATTAATCTTGATTTGATATTTGCTTTGAGTAAGTGATTGCAGTTTCTAGTGAGTTAGTGATTGCAGTTTCTAGTGAGTTAGTGCTTGCAATTTTTGGTCTTTAGTGTTTGCAGTTTTTTGGTCATTAGTACTTCAATTTTTGTTCTTGTATTTGCTATAAAAGGAGAAGAAGTAAACCAGAAAATGCTACCAAGTTCTGCAACGCCAAATCCTATGTGAGTTCATCTTGTTCTTGTGTTGTGTTCCTTAGGCGTTAGCAAGAGTTTGGTCAACAACACCGTCGTGTTGACGGCGAAGTTGTACGTGAAATTGTTGGGTTGATCTCGGCTATCCGTCCGAGTTTTCAGGGAGGCACGCCTCCACTCGCGCGCAATGATCGGAAGCGCTACCAACAACTTTTGGTTTCGGTCCCGGTCACCCAGTGCTATTAAGAAATACGAGGGTTTCAACAGGGCCACTTACGCGAGTTGAGCCAGGCCACGAAAACCCTAACAAGACCCGATCTATGATGGGCGCTGTGGTGAACGAAGATCGGAACTTCTCCTTCCTCGACAGCGGCATTAGCTTCACCGACTCCGGCCGACCACTTCCACACCGTCGGCCACCCTCCTCTGTTGCATCACCGAGCACCAACCACAATCTCTCATGGCATCTCCGACTCCGGGTATGTAACTTACGCTTCCGCACTAATGTTAATGCTAGGTGTTCATGCTTTGATCTAGGATTAAGCCTAATGATTCATGATTAATGTTAGATTAGAACTAACATTTGGTATCAGAGCAACCTAGACTCGATCATGAACCCTATTAGCCTTAACCGAACTCGGTTTTGGTAATTAAAATTTCGGATCTAATGATTATGGCTCGGTTAGCATTTAGAAGGAGGTGATTCAAGCAATTTCATGCAAAAACCCTAAAGAAAATCCCCAAAATCCCTCCTAGTAGAATCATGAACCCTAAACCCGAATGAAATCTGGATCGGCGGTGGAACTTACGTCTTTTGGGGCGCCGCCGCTTCGCGAGCGCGCCGCCGTGCCGCGCTCCGCTCGGGGGCTGCCGCCTTACGCCGCCGTCGATGCCGCCTCATGCGGGTGCCGCGTGCGTCGCCGCTCGCCACCGTCAGCCACCCCGGCCGAGCGCACGGGAGCCGCCGCTCCACCTCCACATGGACGCGCCGCCACCTCGCGGGAGCGCGCCGCCGCCGCCTCTCCGCTCGGGCGTCGCCGGAGCCGCCGCGCACGCCGTCTCGGGCCGCCGCCGCCGCTAACGCCTCTCCACTGGGCGCCGTGTTTTTCGGGAGGACCCGGAAAAAACTGGGATTAGGGTTAGGGTTTTGGCATTTCATTCCCACCGCGCGCGTTATCAGCCGTTCGATAGTATCCGACGGCTCGCATGAGTCGCGGATGTTAGCTGGGCCGCGCGCACGCGTGAGTTAATTGGGCCGCGCGGGATTTCGCCCATGCGCAATTCTTTCGGCCGCGCGTGCGTGTTTGCTGAGCCGCCGGCGCGCGCGAATTTTGGGCCCGCATGCGGTGTTTTGGCCCGTGTGCGGGAATTTAAGCCATGCGCGATTTTGTGGGCCGCGCGGGATTTTTTTTTTCTCCCGTCGGACTTCTTTCGGGCCGCGGAGATTTTTAGGCCGCCCGTTTTTGGAGCTGCGCACTAAGTATGATGGGTCCGATAGCATAAGAGAGCATATCATGATGATGACCGATATGGCAGGAAAAAACTTAAGGGCATGGACATGGCAATACCTGATGGTTTTCTTGTCCATTTCATTATGACCTCTTTTCCTTCTGAGTACACGTTTTTTTTAAGATTAATTACAATACTCAGAAAGAAAAATGGAGCATGAGCGATTTGATCGCCTTGTGTGTTCAGAAGAAAGAGAGAATAAGAACACAAAAGAAGAATTTTGCTCTTCATGTTGGTGGCTCTAATAAAAGGAAGTTCCAAGAGGACTTCAAATCTAAGAAAAGCTGCAATTCTCCCAAATTCAGACAAGTCGGGCCCTAAAGTGCACAATGCACCTATGCCTCATGTTGCTCTCGCCAGAGCATCTAAAGGGGAGAATGTCTTTTCTACAAGCAGCCAGGGCATTTCCAGAAAGATTATGTGTGATGCTAAGCGTAAAAAAAATGATGAGACTTCTTCGAAACTGTGGCACTGTCGTTTAGGCCACATTTCGAGGGGGGGAATGGAGCGTCTCATTAAAGAAGAAATTCTCCACCCATTAGATTTCTCTGACTCAGACCACTGCTTTGATTGCATTAAAGGAAATTATGTTAAGCAAATAAAGGAGGGAGCTGCTCGCAGCATAGGACTATTAGAATTAATCTATACTGATATTTGCGGTCCTTTTTCCTGTGACATCAGTGGATAGTTTTGATATATGCATCAACTTCACTGATGATTTCTCTCGTTATGGCTATATTTTACCCAATTAAAGATCGATCTGAATCACTTGACAAATTTAAGGCTGAAGTTGAAAATCAGCACAACCTAAGAATTAAAGTGGTAAGATCGGATCGTGAGGGAGAGTATTATGGGCGACACGCAACTTATGGGCAGGTTCCTCGTCTTTTTGCTAGGTTCCTACAAGAAAAAGGTACAGTCGTCCAGTACTCAATGCCTGGTGATCCCCAGCAAAATGGAGTAGCGGAAAGAAGAAACCACACTTATGGACATGGTTCGAAGTATGTTGAGCTACTCCACTTTGCCTGTAAAGTTATGGATGGAAGCATTAAAGACCGCTGCACACATACTCAATCAGGTTACCAGTAAATCAGTGCCTAAAACACCTTATGAATTATGGACTGGGAGGAAACCGAGTATGAAATATTGACGAGTGTGGGATTGTCGTGCTGAAGTTAAGTTATTTAATCCACACATTGGGGAATTAGACCCTAAGATAGCAAGTTGCCATTTTATTGGGTACCCTGAGAGATCTAAAGGGTATCGTTTTTTTTTATTGTCCTGATAAGATAACTAAGTTTGTTGAAACAAGGGACATTGTGTTCTTTGAAAATAATGAGGACCTGGAGCTCAGGAAAATAGATCTTGAGGAGAAGCGGGTTTATGTTCCTTCACCGCTCATCCCAGAGACCTTTATTCCTGTGCCTAAGGCGGTTGCACCTCCAGCAGATAATACTGTTGTTGCACCCACTGTTGAGGTTTCTGAAATTCCTGATGTTATACCTAATGAAGAGCCTCAACAGTCTCTTGAAATAACTAATGCACCTGTTAGAAGATCACAGCGGGAGAGAAGATCTACCATCCCAAATGATTATGTTTTCTATACAAATGAGGATGTTAATGATGTAGGGACGGTAGATGATCCTACCTCTTGTAAAGAGGCCATAATGAGTGAACATTCTTCTAAATGGCTTGGAGCCATGGAGGATGAACTAAAGTCTATGAGCACTAATGATGTATGAGACTTAGTAGAAAGTCCTGACGGAGTCAAAACAGTAGGTTGTAAATGGGTCTACAAAACTAAGCGTGACTCTAAGGGAAATGTCGAAAGGTTCAAAGCAAAGCTCGTAGCAAAAGGCTTCTCACAAAGAGAGAAGATTGACTATAATGACACCTTTTCTCCTGTCTCAACTAAAGATTCATTCAGAATTGTTATGGCACTTGTAGCTCATTATGATTTAGAGCTGCATCAGATGGATGTTATGATGGAATTTCTTAATGGCGACTTGCAAAAGAATGTTTACATAGCTCAACAGGAAGGTTTTGTGGTGGAAGGCAAGGAGCATATGGGATGTCGACTTAAGAAATCAATTTATGGCTTAAATCAAGCATCGAGGCAGTGGTACATCAAATTCGATAAGATAATGAGTTTTGGATTTAAGGAAAATGAAGTTGATAACTGCATATATGTTAAGTTCAAGGGGAGTAAATCCACCATCTTAAGTACTTTATGTGGATGATATCTTATTGGCCAGCAGCAATAAGGATATGCTGTTTGAGACCAAGAGATTTCTTTCATCTAATTTTGATATTAAGGATCTCGGTAATGCCTCTTATGTTCTTGGCATTGAAATTCACCGAGATAGGTCCGAAGGAATATTAAGTTTATCTCAGAAGGCATACATTGACAGAGTACTGAAGGGATACAATATGCATAAGTGCTCTGGCTCGCCTGCTCCTATTGTTAAGGGCAATAAGTTTGGGACATTTCAATGTCCAAGGAACCAATATGAAACTGATCAGATGAAGTCGGTTCCTTATGCTTCAACTGTCGGAAGTATTATGTATGCTCATGTATGTACGCGCCCTGATTTAGCTTTTGTAACCGGGATACTTGGCAGATATCAGTCAAATCCAGGACCGGACCACTGGAAAGCTGTTAAGAAAGCTTTGCGCTATATGCAAGCTACTAAGCATTTCATGCTCACATTTAAGTTTTCTGATAACCTTGAAGTTATTGGTTATTCAGATTCAGATTTTGCGGGATGTGTTGATACTAAGGAATCCACGTCAGGTTATATCTTCACACTCGCAGGAGGAGCTTTCTCGTGGAAAAGCTCCAAACAAACCCTTACGGCATCTTCAACGATGCAAGCTGAGTTTGTGGCATGTTATGAGGCTACCGGGCAGGCTGTATGGCTTAAGAACTTTATCCCAGGACTTAGAGTGGTAGACAGCATCTCTAAACCACTCACTTTATACTGCGATGATGAACCCGCGGTCTTTTATGCAAATAACAACAAGTCAAGTGGTGCTGCCAAACACATTGACATTAAGTATCATGTTATGAAAGATAGAATCCAGGATCAAACCATAAGTATCAAGCATATTAAGTATTAAGTTAATGCTTGCGGATCCGCTTACTAAAGGCTTACCACCCAATATTTTTCGTGATCATGTTGCCGGCATGGGTTTATTGGAAAGCCTCTGATTCTGGATAAAAGGACCTTAAAGCAAACCAACTCCCATTAAGTATAATGAATATCCATTTCGAGATAAGATAGTACACTATAGGTACTGGGGTTGTATGACACTTAATTGGCCATGCAACACATTACCTTGGTATGCTGTTTTATTGAGAGTGGACTTATGATGTTAGCCTTACGATCAAAGGGGAGAATGTTGGGTTGATCTCGGCTAACCGTCCGAGTTTTCAGGGAGGCACGCCTCCACTCGCGCGCAATGATCGGAAGCGCTACCAACAACTTTTGGTTTCGGTCCCGGTCACCCAGTGCTATTAAGAAATACGAGGGTTTCAACAGGGCCACTTACGCGAGTTGAGCCAGGCCACGAAAACCCTAACAAGACCCGATCTATGATGGGCGCTGTGGTGAACGAAGATCGGAACTTCTCCTTCCTCGACAGCGGCATTAGCTTCACCGACTCCGGCCGACCACTTCCACACCGTCGGCCACCCTCCTCTGTTGCATCACCGAGCACCAACCACAATCTCTCATGGCATCTCCGACTCCGGGTATGTAACTTACGCTTCCGCACTAATGTTAATGCTAGGTGTTCATGCTTTGATCTAGGATTAAGCCTAATGATTCATGATTAATGTTAGATTAGAACTAACAGAAATAGCTCTCCTCGTCGTTGTCCACGAACTGGAAGCTGTACCCGGCGGCGCCGCTCGACGCGGCGACCTCGGGCGCGCCGGTGAAGAACCGACCCGTCCAGTTGCCGCTGGCCCAGTACTCCCTGGTGCCGTTCCACAGCAGCACGTACTGCGGCGCCCCGGCCGGGTCGAGCTGGAGCGTATACATCCCCAGCGCGGGGTCGCCGCGCGCCCTCCACGAGACCATCCCCTGGATGGCGCCGGTGAGCTTGTCACGCCTGAGCTTCCCGCCAGGGAGCCACGTGTCGCCGACGTGGTCGAAGCTCTGCCACAGCACCGCGGACGCGTTGGACGCGGGCGCGAGCACGAGGTTGCCGGTGTCGAGGAGGACGGCGACCATGTCAGTGGCATTGGCCACGGCGCTGGTGTTGGCGCCCGTGGACCAGACGGGCGAGCCGGAGCGGTCGAGCAGGGCGAGGTTGCCGTCGGGCGCGATGGCGAGCAGCGAGGAGGCCGGGTCGTTGACCGGCCTGTCGCGGTTGGCCACCCATACCGGCGTCTGCAGCGAGATGTTGTGGTACCAGATGCCGACGTACCACCTGCCAGCGCCTCCTCCGTCTGCCGGAAAAACAGAGCGATATATCCATGAACTACACACGTACCATGCATGTACGCCGTACTCACAGTTGCGTTACATATTTACATGAACAGGCACTCACCAGGCTGGAAGAATCCCAAGGCGAACTTGCCGCCCTGAGAGACGAGCTTCTGGCCGCCGGAGAGCGGCCGGCCAGCGGCCACCGTGTCCGTCGCGCGCGCGAGAGGCGGATTCACGAGGCATAACAGCGCGAGGAGCAGCACGAGCAACGTGTAACCCAGCGGAGACGCACCCGTTGCCATATCGCGTTCCGTTGTTGCGAGCCAAGCGGTCGGAACGTAACTTGCCCTCCGTTCGATTTGCCGTGCATGTAACTCCAGCAGCTATTTGTAGACGTCTGCGGACCGCGGCGTCGACTCCGAGACCTCGCTCGCGGCGGGGCACGAACGTACGAATGCAGCCCCGTGCGGCACGGCAGTAGCAGCAGACGTCCACATCAGTGAGGCTGCTAATAGGTGTTCAGGTCAATTACCTGTTAATTGAATGGTGCATTATTTCCTGCCGAATACTGAACGAGTCCTGAACGTTTGACTCACGAACAGCACAGGCCGGGTTTAGTATGCTCTGTCGGATTCAGCCATTCGGGCGTAAGCGCAGAGAGTGAGGAACTGAGGATTGTCAAAAGTTTGTAGTTGTAAGATTTGTCAGGTACTCAGGCTCCTTCTTGGGGTCGTTGATGACTGTACACTGAAGTTCTTTAGTTTGACCGCTAGCGCAGACAATAATAGTCGTCAGAAGTTTGTGGTAAGATTTGTCAGGCACCCAGGCTCCTCCTTTTACGGTGGTTGATGACTATAGATTCAAGTGCTTTAGTTTGACCGCTAGCGCCGACGGTGAGGGTCGTCAGAAGTTTGTCGTTGGCTTATTGTAGAGCAGTCTAAGCTCAAGGCACAAAAATCGCAGACATGACTCAGGACCCACAACAAGGTGAAGCATCAAGTGTACATCAAATTCATGTCACATCAGATTGTGCAGAACGTCCTCGAAGCTCAATACTGTAATACCCTGAAGCAAATTGAACCACAACTAAAGCTCTAAATTAAACCAGATACTCCCCTCCGTTCATAAATTTACGACGTTTTAGGAAGTGTGTAAGTCAAACTTCTTTATCTTTAACTACTAACATATAATAAACTATTTAGATTGGTTTTGTGAAAATGTTATCATTAGATTAGTTCTAAAATATTTTCATAATATAATTATTTTATATTTTTCATGAACACATTCATAAAAAATAGTGATTAAATGTGCATATTAAGATTATGCCGATGTCTAAACCGTCGCATATTTACAAAGGAAGGGAGTAATTAACATGAACTCAAACGTACCAGACCTACTACTTCTCATTAGGGGTGGAATAAGTGCGCTGGGGGGGGGGGGGGGGCAGACCAAAACCATTTCTCCATTGCTCCCACCTTATCCATAGACTAGAAGTTCTACAAGTCATAGAAGGAGTTCATCATGTACTAGGACTTGTTGAAGCACGAGCGACTAATATGAATGAGGCTTGGGAGGACGTCCTACAAACTGGAAGCAAAGCTAGAGTTGTTGGTTCCACGAATGTTAATGAGCACAACAGCCGATCACTTCTGCTATGGGCCTTCTCCCGCGTGCCCCCTGCAGACCAAGCCCATGCCAGCGTGCGACCCAGCTAACGGCAGTGCGTGACCTAGTCGCCCAGCTGCCAGTGAGCGAGTGGCTCTCTTCACGAGGAATCGAGTCACGACTTCCTGTTCGCTTGTGCGCCAAACACCTTACCTCCCCCTGTTCCCCATGCACACAATTTCCTTTCTCTATAGTAGTGATGGCAGGATGACCAACGCACGCAATTTCCTTTCGTCTACAGCAGCGATGACAATAGGTCATCCTGGCTCCTTGCTTTAGCAAACCATCAAGGCAGGTAATTACTTCAATCTCCGATGATTCTTCTATTCCTCTCAATTCTACCTATTTCTTTCAAAGATAGAGACTAAATTTTGTGATTTAGATTTTAGCGATTCAATTCCATGATCTTTAAAATATTCATGGGTTCGGACTTTAATATTAGAATGCCTTGTTTTGATTTTTGCAATAATTGAATTAGAAAATTTTTCAATGTGTTTCAATGTCTAATTCAATGTATTTTAACTTTCAATAATTGTCATCTCCCCATGGTAGGTAGTCCATAGTTATGGAGCGATTTCTGAAAAGAAAGACATCAAGTTCAAGTGCAAATGCTACGAATAAGAAAGTCCAGATTTCAATTGGTAAGCAGATTCAGTTTGATCTAGGGAAAGGAAAAGAATAGATGACTATCTTCCCAATCAGAAAGATATGGTAATAAGAAAGTACTTAGATAATGGGCCTTGCCAACCTCGCATATATGATTTTCTACATATAATGTTTTGGAAGAAACAGAGAAGATTTAACCCCTACATAGTTTGATCAGTATGGCAGTTGGCTTGAGTATAGTGAGTTCAAAGATATGACTTATTGCTTTTGTTGTTACTTGTTGGGAATATTAATAAGACCAAGTTTGGGGGTGATGCATTTGTGACAACATGGGTGAGAATTTATCCTAGGTGAAGTGTGTGTCTTTTTGCAAGATGCATGATATTTTATAATTGAATATTGAAGAAGCGTATGTAAATCTAAAGAAGCCACAACAAAAAATTGAAATTACCAAAGAGCGTCATTACAAGGTGAATTGTTTCAATGATGTTCTTGATTGGCTACTTCAAGAGTTCGATAGTCGCTTCAATGAGGTAACTTCTGAATTGCTTGTTTTCTCAACCGCTTTGAGTCCAAGAGGATCATTCTGTTATTTTAATTTGGACCATTTGATGAGGCTAGATAAGTTGTATCCTAATGATTTTAATTATAGGGATTTGGGGATTCTTAACCATCATCTTTACCTCTACATTGCTGATGTATAAGCAGATGATAGATTCTCCAATATAGAGACCATTAATGAACTTTCTCAAGTAATGGTTTAGACAAGGAAATAGCTTTGCTATCCTTTGGTTTATCGACCTTTGAAGTTAATACTAGTTTTGCCTGTCGCCACTGCTATAGTTGAGGGATGCTTTTTAGTCATGAAAATTGTTAAAACAGCTTTACACAACCGCATCAGTGATTAGTTCATGAGCGATAATTTTATTTGCTAGTAGGGAAAAGTGAAATGGAGGGAGTTACCAATGATTCTATAATAGATTGCTTTTAGAACTTGAGAAGTCATCAAAACCAACTATAAAATGTACTTTGCTCCATTTTATTCGATTATTCTATAGTCCTTTTATTTGAAATTTTACTCACTTATCATTTTTTTATTATCTATTTTGTAGGCAATACGGCCATATATTATTTTTGCCGATGCTAACCATCTTTTGTTCTCATATGCACCCTAGACCCTTCACTAATAGTGGGTTTTTTATTTTAATTAGTTGTCTATAAATAGTTATTTACCATTGAATTTTGTCATGAAGTTAGTTGATATTATAAAATTTTGAACACATTACTATCTACTATACTGTTGATGGATGTGTTGATAAGTATATGGGATAGACTATTGCACAGGCGATTGAAATTTTTTTATCTTTCAATCACCTAAAATTGCACTTTGAATCACCTGAAGTTGCACTTATTTTTTTAGGGGGGCTTGCACTCTCAATGAACTAAAATTGCAGCCCTCCTCCAAAAAAAACAGCTGCAACTTTAGGTGATTGAGAGTGCAATTTCAGGTCACCTGAAGTTGCACTCTGAATCACCTAAAGTTGCAGCTGTTTTTTTTTAGAGGAGGGTTGCAATTTTAGTTCATTGAGAGTGCAATTTCAGGTGACTGAAACATAAAAAAATTTCAGTCGCCTGTGCAATAGCAAAACTCTAAGTATATATATAGAGTATAAGGTTCCTGTGTTATTTTTATTTTGGATCTGCCACTACTTCTCATGTTACGACACAACATGGCAATGGTAATGTGTACGAGTCGGATGGTTGAGGATTGGGGAGGCCAGCGACGTGGGAAGTGTCTCCACGTCAGAATTCCCAAACCCCAGCACTGCCTCCTTCTGTGGTGTAGTAGATGGCAGAGAGGCAGAGCAGCGATATAGCCATAGCGTGGTGAATTCCACGCAGGGCGACGCCACGACGAACCAATCCAGCGTGCCATTTTTCTCTATGCTGGCACGTCAAGGTCGACGCGAGATGGAGCCAGCATGGCGCTGTGGGCAGGCCCCTGTGTCAGTGTAGGACCGAAATGGCGATAGAGGGGGGGTGAATGTCGCTTGCTTAAAAACGCCCCGATAAATCGAACACTGATTTCTCACCAGATGCAAAACAACGCAACTCACAGAAAACTTAAAAAAAATTCTCTGAATTTTGGAACGCATGCGACACCAAAAAATTCAGCATAAATCAGAGATTAACCAGTAAAAATTTCAGCTTAAAAAACTGCTGTTTGCTCTGCATGCAAAATAGTCAAAGATAGCAAAAAGAATAAAAAGAAACATGACTTTCCATTCCTTGTGCTATCCAGCCAAAAGAACTAGCATGCTGTCTACAGGAATCTTCAGACAACGAAGAAGGCAGCAAACAAACAACCTGACAGAAGCTCTGATCTTTGACTAAATCAAGGAAAATGAAAGGAAGGCTTAAGAACTTCCTAGAGAGAAACACCAAGGGACTATTCTAAATACTTTTAGGACCTTAATCAACAAGGAAAGTAAGCAAAAACACTAGAATTTCAGAGATAAGCCAAGAACTGACAAAGTACAGAGACAACACTAAAAATCAAATTACTCTCCAATCTTTGATCCTTTGGCCATGAAACTTTGAGGATATATTAGCAATAGCCACATGACTCTCCAGACCAAATTTCATGCCATTTCACCAAAGGAATAAAGAAAGCCACCAAACCCTAGAATTTGCAAAGGAAGAACAGGGGAGGCCAAAAACTAAAACTGAGATTAAATTAGGTTTTGCTCTTGGGAAACTTGATCAAATGATCTGGAGGAACTATCCCATCACTGAGCAACCCATTTTGCACCTCCACAACAAGCAAGAACTCAAAAATCAAAAAGTCACTAATCCAACAAAAGGGGCAACGAAGAACAGACACAGGCAAGAACAGAGAACTTCAGATTTTCATTTAATCCATCAAAGCAAGGAATACATATGAATCCCGATACGCATGGACATTAGGACCAGAGAAATGATTACAAGACACTCCACTCAATCCCTCTCCTCTCAATCCTCAAGAACACCAAGAATCACACATCTTCTTGGGAGGAAGAACACACAGAGAGGAGACCTCACATAGAAACCATCGTAGAGACAACAGGGAGCACACCTCTGCCTCTCCACTCACTCTCACCAACTCATACCAACTAAAGAGCTAAAGGAAACAACCTTCCCAAAGCGTCTTTTGACTCTAAAACCCTAATTCTCTCACAAGTGCTCAAAGAGGGCATGCGGCCCCTCCTCTCCTTTTATAGCGCTTGGCTAACGGGTCTCCACCCCGTTACGCCCGCTACGACCAACGGAGCCCGCTCCCGCTTGTGCAGCCTTGCGAATTTCCCGATTCGCCCCTCCTGCACCTTCCGGGAAGCTTCCGCACTCCTTGCCTCGCACGCCTCGCAACCACCTCGAGTCCACGTCGTCTTCAACACATCCTGACCGTTCTGACCTCAGCGCCACCTGCGCCTAGTCCGGTCCACCGTGTCTCGCCACGACTCCAACTCGACGTCCTACAGTCACACAGACAAGAAACACGTCAAATAGCACCGCTCAACACATGAAAGCGTAAATACCATCACTCTTACCACAGATGAAGTCCAAACCTGTCGAAACATTAGAATATACATCCTAAGCCCAAATGACCAGGTTTGACCAGACCGACCGAGCCCGTTGCACCAGGCAATGACATGGTCCAAACCACCCAAACCAAACTCGACTGACCTAAACCCTTGTCAATTACTCATCACACTCATGGGATCACGACCACATGGTCTCTCAATCTCCCCCTTGATGAGTATATTGACAAACCCAGAAAAACATTAAGAAGAGTTTGATTTTGAAGAATCCAACATGGTCCAAAGAAGAGAATGAAGCTAATGACCATGTCGACAGAAGGAACACTAGAGCAACAACTGAAAGAGCAAATTGATCTCCAAAGCTCTAAACTGTTCCCAACAGACTTTTTCTTCTCTATTCTCCCCCTTTTGGCAATAAACACATCAAGATGCAATAGAGAGAATATGACATGTCAATGGATGAATATGGCTGAAGTTTGTTTATTTCTAAGCATTGTGAGCCATGAAAATTATCCATAATGACCATAATGAGATACACCAAGCCATAACTCAATAAAACGCTATCTAGATCATAACAACATATGTATAAGCCAGCTAGCACATAAAGATGACAATATGAAATGTAGGGCATTTAGTGAGCAAGTCAAGTCAACAATTAAGCAAAGTCTAGCTAGAGATATCTAAGGATGACTCAGGCCATGTCAATAAGCTAAGCGGAAACAAGAAGCTAGTGTTGAGTCAATTAGAGTGCTACAAGCTCAAGAGTGTATCATTTGGTTAAGCACTTTTCATCTTTAGGTGATTAAGCAAATCTTGCACATTTGACATATTTTCTTTTAAAGCTTATAGCTGTTTCCAACCAAAAATTTTATCATGTGCACCGCTCAACACATGAAAGCGTAAATACCATCACTCTTACCACAGATGAAGTCCAAACCTGTCGAAACATTAGAATATACATCCTAAGCCCAAATGACCAGGTTTGACCAGACTGACCGAGCCCGTTGCACCAGGCAACGACATGGTCCAAACCACCCAAACCAAACTCGACTGACCTAAACCCTTGTCAATTACTCATCACACTCATGGGATCACGACCACATGGTCTCTTAGTCAGGTTCAGTAGGATTTAGGTTGGCTAGGGTTTTGTGAAACAATAGAACCATAAAACCAGCGGTTAAATAGCACTGGCTAAAATACCTAGGTTTTCTGTAACAATAATTGTAAAACTTGTGATTTTCTGAAATTTACTAAGATCCTGTTTGGAACGCGAGAAAATTTTCTTATTCATGCAAAAAATAAACTGATTTCTATAAAAATTCTGTAAAATTCATGTGATATTCTTGTGTTCCGAACAAGCCTTAAAAACAGAGAAACTTTCTGTATGTTGAGGCCTTGAGTATAGTCGCACAGAGAGCCTAGTTCAACCCCGATTGACATGAAGGCCCATACAGTAGAGCCCAACACCCCGCATCGTTATTTGCAGTTGTTGGCGGCCTGGCCTGGGCAGTTCTTCCACCATTGCAACTCCTAGCCTTTCCAAGAAAAGATTTTTGATCCTCTCAAACCAAAAAGGAAAGAAAGAAGAGTCTTGACCCTTGACCATTGAAGCACGAGGCGACCGCTGCTGCCACCGGAGAAGATGGTAAGGATACGGAGGATGCCAATTCGGGTGGATTTCCTTCGAAACCGTCTCCTTCGCCGGTCGTCGGCTGCATTCTTTGAGTCTTGACAAGTGAGTACTTGGCATAATCTTGCTTCCCGCATCGTCTAATAATACGGTGTTCCCTTCTTCGTCTATGCCGTTTGTAGTGCAGATGAACCCATCAATGACTACTTTCGCCGCAACATAGTGGCTTTAATTTTTGGACGCCGCTAGCGTGACCGTGCTATCATCTCCCCTCCTCCCCTTCTTTCCCACCTCCGTCCCACCAGTCCGTCCCCACATGGCTCCCACGGCACCTTGGCACCTTCGCCGCACGCTGCGAACCTTATCACCGCCCACCACAACCTCCCGCGGCCAGCGGGGCCTCATCGCCTCGCCGCACCGCCACCACTCACCACCTACCCCTGCAGGCCTTGCCCAACCTAACTCATCCATGCCATCATTGTTGTGCCGTCCATCATCGTCGCCCTCCTTTGAGCCCGTGGCTAGTGGCACTACTGCTGCCTACCATCAGGCTACCGCCTCCCCCTCCCTCTATACCCGGAGTCCCAGTGAACCCTTCCATTAACCCAGAGAAGCCCTAACCCTGTCCTCACCGTCGTCGACAAAGGAGAAGGAGGTGAAGTGCGCATGGGGAAGAAAAAGGTAGGTGGCGCATGGGGTAGCCATGGGAAACAAAGTAGGGAGAGGTGAAGAAGGGGGAAGGTGGGGAAGGAGGTCCAGTTTGCTGTAAAGAATTCTCCTTAATTTTTGTAGATCGGAAGAAATCGTTAGAGAACGCATAGGAAAATGTTGCTGGCCGGACAGGAGAATGCATCTACACAACTTTATGGTCTTACGGATCTGAATGTTCTGAATATGCATGTCATATAGCCTTCAAGGCATGCATCCATGCTGAACTTACTAAGCTCCTGTTGCGAATTATTGACCATTGTTTCCTTGCTTCCTGTACAAAGTATACAATCACACATCTGCATGCATCCATAAGTTGATTGGATCAACATTTCGACTTGATTGTCACATGTCAGTCAGAGTCAAAGATGTTAGATTGATCTCTCCCCGATTAGCCAACGGCTAATCGGGACCTTGATCCGCGCCCTGATCGGGGGCGCTCAGCCCAACTATTGGCTAATGGGCCCCCGTCGCGCTGCGCAATAAATAGAGGGTGGGGGTCGGCGGCTCGACTAACGAGGTTCGCCTGAGCCGCAACCCCCCCACCGACAAACCCTAGACCGATCTAGAGAGGGACGCGCAGTCAGCGGCGTGAAGCTCCATCGCCGTCCCCGTCGCCGGATCTCCGCCGTCGTCACCGACCTCCTCTTCCCCGACCGTCGCTGCCCGTGCGCAGACTTCACCGACGAAGCAGCGATGGCCAGCTCTTCCTCCACGCAGTCGGACGGTCGGTACCCCTAACCCTAATCCTCTCTCCCTCTACCCTTCTCTCTCGAATCCGAACAAGAACCCCACTGATCTAGACCTAGAAGATCCCACGGGATCTAACAATAGTATCAGAGCCAGATCTATCTTAGACCACCGTCGGTTGACCGGCGTGCGTAAAAGAAAAGCACAGAGAATCCCCCTAACCCTAGAAAACAAACAAAAAAAACAAAGAAAGAAAGAGGGGGACTCACGGTTTTGGCTTGGCTGCCGCCGTGCGCTCGCGCCGCCGAGGCTGCTGTGCCGGCCGCCGCCGCCTCGCGGGCTCCGCCCTACGCCCCGTGCGCAAGGGCGCCGCCGCAGCCGCTCCGCGCGCGCTGCCGGCGCCGCCCCTCTTTGCCGCCCGTGCCGCTCCTCTCCGCGCGCGGGCCGCCGCCGCTCTACGCGAGCGCGCGCGCCGTCGCCCGTCCGCATTTTTCGGGTGGAGACAATGGGAATGGTTAGGGTTTTGGGGGGGGGCGGTTTTGTCCTGGCGAGTTTCCCTCCCGGCCATCCGATGAAGATCAACGGCCAAGGTTGCAGGGGGGCAGTTGGGCCGGCTGAGGAAAATTCGGCTGCATTCGGCCCAGGCGGGAGGAAGTTTTGCCGGCCCAGGTTGCAGCCTGGGCGCGGGGGAGAAAAAGGCCGCGCGCTCAGAGGGCTGAGCGAGCCGCCATGGGCCATGGCTGCGCAGGAGCAGGCCGAAATGGCCAATTGCACAGTAAATGATTTTTATTGTTTTTCAGAAGCCTTTTTGAGTGAATTTGAATGAATTTTTGCATCAAATCTTTGTAAATTTTTGCACCAACGTGTTATTTTTTCTAGAGACTAGATGAGTACAGTAATAATGCTTCTGAGAATGAATTATTTTTGAATAATTTCATGTTTCCGCTGCAAAAGTTAATGTTGATTACTCTTTCAATTAAATTCGAACCAACGGGAGAATTTAATTTTTTTGAGAATTGTTGTGAATTATGATATTGTTATTTTCTGACCAACGTTGATAATAATAGTATTATAATTTTAATTGATGATTTTATGCATTATTTCTATTTCTGCCCAATGGTGATGTAGATTTAATGTGTAAACAACTGTATGTTTTAATTTTAACCAACGTTGAAACCAAGGCATGCAGTTGTTGTTATTATGTTTAAATGTTCTCACTGTATATGAATTGTGTTTTCAGGAGGATACTCTTTGATGGGCTACATCAGAGATATCCCGGTTCTCAAAGGAGACAACTACGGTGAATGGAAGAAAAAGATTGACCTGGCCTTCATCTTGGCTGAGGTGGACTGGGTAGTCACCACACCATATCCCACAGAGCCTGTGGCACCGGTGAGGGATGAAAATGAGGCTGATGCTGCTTAGCAGACCAGACAGAGGGACTATGCTTCCATAAAAATGTCATATGATCTTGATCATAAAAAGTGGATCACTGCCAACAAGAAATATTTGGCTGTGATAAAGAACACGATTGAGCCTGCAATTGTGGGTTCAATTGCAGAGTGTGACACTGTCACAGAGTACCTTGAGAAAATAAAGAGTCAGTTTACTGGCTCTTCAAAGACTTATGCTACACAGCTGATTAAGCAGCTTGTGACAGAAAAGTATTCTGGTGGTGGCAGTGGCATAAGAGAGCACATACTAAGGATGAGCAACTTGGCATCCAAGCTTAAACCAATGGATTTGGCTCTCAAGGATGAGTTCCTTATTCATTTGGTTTTTGCTTCTTTGCCAAAAGAGTTTGACACCTTTGTTGTCAACTACAACATGCAGCCCGAGAAATGGGACTTAGAAAAGTACATAGCTATGTGTGTGCAAGAGGAGGAAAGAATTAAATCCACACATGGTGGTTCTATCAACTATGTGAAGGACTACAAGAAAAAGAACTTTAATCATTCCTCCTGAAAGACAGGAAAGCCTCAGCAACAAAATTTCACAGTGGAGAAAGATCAGTGCCTTCATTGCAAGAAAAAGGGACATTACAAGAAAGATTGTCCCGATTTCTTAAAAATGATTATGTTAAAGAAAGGTGAGAACATCATTACGTTCATAAATGAGTCCCTGTATGTACAATATTCAAAATCTACTTGGTGGATTGATTCAGGTGCAACTGTTCATGTTGCCAATAATTTGCAGGGATTCCGTTCGACGAGGAATACGCAAAGAAAAGAAAGATGCGTTAAAGTCGCAAATGGAGTCCAAGCTGAAGTTGAAGCCGTTGGCGATCTTTCATTAGAGCTAGCTGATGGCTTCACTCTTTTACTTAGAGATGTTCTTTATGTACCCTCTTTACAGAGGAATTTGATTAGTGTTTCAAATTTGGACAATGATGGTTATGATTGTCATTTTGGAAATGGCAAATGTGAAATAATGTTTAATGATAAATGTATTGGTCTTGCCATCAAACAAGACGAGCTTTATTTATTGTCACTTCATGAAAATGTGAATTCCGTATGTGATGTGAATGAGCGTATATCCTCGCCTGTGAATGCGAACAGAAAACGAAAGAGAACTCATAATGCATCGTCGAAATTATGGCACTGTCGTTTAGGCCATATTTCGAGGGGGAGAATAGAAAAACTAGTTAAGAATGAAATTCTTCCTCTATTAGAGTTCTTAGACTTAGAACAATGCAGAGAATGCATTAAAGAAAAATATGTAAAGAAAATTAAGAAAGATGCCAAAAGAAGCACAGGAGTTCTACAAATTATTCACACAGACATTTGTGGTCCTTTTCCTGTGAACAGTGTGGATGGATATGACTCGTTCATAACATTCACGGATGATTACTCCCGTTATGGATATATTTATCCAATCAAAGAAAGAAATGAAGCCTTGGATAAATTCAAGATATTTAAGGCTGAAGTTGAAAACCAACACGATTTAAAGATTAAGATAGTCCGATCTGATCGTGGGGGGGGGAGTACTATGGTCGACATACCCCATATGGACAAGTTCCTGGACCTTTTGCAAGGTTTTTACAGGAAAATGGCATAGTGGCCCAGTATTCTACACAGGGCGAACAACAGCAAAATGGAGTAGCTGAAAGACGCAACCGTACCCTGATGGATATGGTGCGAAGTATGATGAGCTATTCCACACTCCCATTGAGTTTATGGATGGAGGCGTTGAAAACCGCCATTCATATTCTCAACAGAGTGCCTAGTAAGTCGGTGCCCAAAACACCGTACGAGTTGTGGACAGGAAGAGTTCCCTCACTAAACCACTTACGTGTGTGGGGGAGTCCTGCTGAGGCTAAAGCATTTAACCTAAACCTTGGGAAGCTTGATCCCAAAACAGTAAGTTGCCATTTCATTGGCTACCCTGAAAAGTCAAAAGGTTTTCGTTTCTACTGTCCAGACAGATGTACAAAGTTTGTAGAAACGAGACACGCTGTCTTCTTAGAGGATGAAATGATGAGGGGAAGCATGGTAGCTCGAGAGATTGACCTTGAAGAGAAGCGGGTGTATGCGCCCACTCCGATGATTCAAGAGTCATTCTTCACACTACCTGCTGTAGCTGCACCGACGGTGCAAGACACTGTGGTGCCAGCACCTGTTATTGTTACTCCTGTGGCAACAATGAATGACATACATAGAAAAAGTCTTAAAGAAATTTGGTATGCATAAATGTAGTCCTTCACCTGCACCTATAGTCAAGGGCGACAGATATGGGGATTTTAAATGCCCTAGGAACCAGTACGAGCTCGATCAAATGAAATCGGTTCCATATGCTTCAGCTGTCGGAAGCTTGCAGTATGCTCAAGTGTGTACACGCCCTGACTTAGCGTTTGTTACCGGGTTACTTGGCAGATTCCAGAGCAATCCTGGAATAGAACATTGGAAATTGGTAAAGAAAATCTTGCGTTATTTGCAAGGAACAAAAGGCCTCATGATGACATACAGAAGATCAGATTCACTCCATATAGTGGGGTATACAGATTCTGATTATGCAGGAGATGATAGAAAGTCGACATCCGGATATGTGTTCACTCTCGCTGGAGGAGCTATATCATGGAAAAGCTCAAAGCAAACCGTTACTACATCGTCCACAATGTATGCCGAGTTTGTAGCATGTTATGAGGCTACGGGGCAGGTGAACTGGCTAAAGAAGTTCATACCCGGTTTAAAAGTGGTTGACGACATCAATAGACCACTTAAGTTGTACTGCGATAATGAACCCGCAGTAATGTATGCCCACAACAATAAGTCAAGTGGTGCTGCCAAACACATTGACATAAAGTACTATGTTGTGAAAGATAAAGTTCGGGATCAAATTATAAGTCTTGAGCATATAAGTACCGCAAAGATGTTAGCGGATCCGCTTACAAAAGGCTTACCACCCAACTTGTTCAGAGAACATGTAGCCGGCATGGGTTTAAGGGAAAGCCTATGATTCCTGGACTATAAAGGGCCCAAAATTAAAGAATCTGTTTCAGAACAGAGATGTGTATTGTAGCTGTTAAATCTATCGGCAATTGACCGTGACGATGAAGCATGCTCTATACACTAATCTGTGATGAAATGGTAAAAGAAGAAAAGGTATGATATGAGAGGAGATCAAGGGGGAGAATGTTAGATTGATCTCTCCCCGATTAGCCCAACGGCTAATCGGGACCTTGATCCGCGCCCTGATCGGGGGCGCTCAGCCCAACTATTGGCTAATGGGCCCCCGTCGCGCTGCGCAATAAATAGAGGGTGGGGGCCGGCGGCTCGACTAACCAGGTTCGCCTGAGCCGCAACCCCCCCACCGACAAACCCTAGACCGATCTAGAGAGGGACGCGCAGTCAGCGGCGGGAAGCTCCATCGCCGTCCCCGTCGCCGGATCTCCGCCGTCGTCACCGACCTCCTCTTCCCCGACCGTCGCTGCCCGTGCGCAGACTTCACCGACGAAGCAGCGATGGCCAGCTCTTCCTCCACGCAGTCGGACGGTCGGTACCCCTAACCCTAATCCTCTCTCCCTCTACCCTTCTCTCTCGAATCCGAACAAGAACCCCACTGATTTAGACCTAGAAGATCCCACGGGATCTAACAAAAGATGCATCTAGATTTAGGGGCCGACATCCATTGCTAGCTCAATCATCTCGTGGGGTGCAAGAGCAAGAAGGGAGATTATTTGATGGCTCTCGTTTGGTCTACAGGATGCTGTAGGATTGTATAGCAATAGAGATGGGTGAATAGTGGCTTTAAATTTTTTCTCCAAGTATTCATCAATTTTCACTCCAATAGCTATGAAAAGCTACAAAGAGCAAAGACCAATCACCATACGAAAAACCCAAACAAAAAATTGATCAAAACATCCTTCAATTTGTTTGGCGAGCTGACTGCTATAGTGATTTTCGATCAAACCAATGAACAATAGCAATCATATCGCTGTTATAGTGTTTTTAGCTCGAGAATAAGAAAATTAGCACTGTTGAGAATCCAAAAACCACATAACTTTTGATATGATGATCCAAAGCTGTGAAATTTTGTACACACTTTGTTTAATGTTTTAGAAACCTATTCCATTCATGGATCATATAAATCCATATCAAAGTTCAAACGTTTGAGATTGAAGCAAGATTGCACCAAAAATGGGCAAAATATGAAAATGGTGAATACAAATTGCTCGTGGGTAAAAGATAGAATAAATCAAGCCAAAAACCCTTAGATCTTGAAATCACTTTGTGAGGTAAAAATCAAGCAAAACTAGGTTTCTTTAAGAGCTTGCTACCAAAGTGCCTAGATGGGTGGAGATCGATTTTTAGATGCTATCTCCATCTCTTATCCTTGGCACGGCAAGATCAAGAAGAGGGAAGAGAAGAGGAAAAACGAAATAAGACAAGTGCAATCAATCAACACAAGACATAGTCACGGGGATGAACAAAGATTATTGTATTGTTACTTGAGGAGGAAAGTTTTATAGCTACTCTATCTTAGAGGACCGAGAGTACACCACAGCACACTTTTCTCAAACCCTAACCCTAACATTTGTGAAAATTTGATCTCAAGAGAGGAAGGTTAAATGTTTAAATATAAGTGTCCATCCCAACCTGTTAAATAGATGGGCTACCTAGCCACATCTAACCCTTAGTGGATTCTATCCACGTAGCACAATGGAGGAAACCCCCGATAACACCACACACATGGATTTTAACTCACACAATTCACTTATGCATACTTTTTAAAGTGCATAAGCTGGAATCCTAAACTTTGATCCAACTTGATCATATTAGGTTCTCCATGACCTAAACTACCTTCCCAAGCGCCACTGGTGCACCGCAGTTTTTTCCAAAGCCGTTTCCGGTATTTTGGTCTACCAAAATACCTTTTCTATTGACCCAGTCTTCTCCATCCATTGCAAGTAATTGTCATGCTTACCACAGGTGCACCATTAGTTTGCCACGCATAGGCAAATCTCTCCTATTCTAGTTCCACTGGACCATAACTCACTCAGACCGATCAAGCCATATGGTACAACCCGCTGTTCAAACTTTCCTTCAACATTTCATGCCTTTCTCATGCCATGCTTGTGCTCACCACCTCACTCGGCATCATCCTTCATAAGCATAGCCCCAATCCCCACTATTGATCGTGGTTGACTCTAAGCCACTCTGCACATCCAAAGACAAAGAAATCATTTTCGTGCATAAGTTCATTACAACTTGACCCACGTTAACAGTAATATGTCTCATACAGCATATAAACCCTGATCTAGATCACCAAAACTCATTCCACGACTCAAAATCACATAAACCAAAAACTGGTAAAAGCATTGTACAACCCAGCAGGTCTGACCGCTTGCCCTCAACGATCAGATAGTTGACACCGAGAGGTTGGACTGTAAATTGCTGGCGGTTGAACCACTATGAAACAACTTGTGCACGCAATTACCTTTGTTGATTAATTAAATCTAACAATCACTGACTTCAACACAGCAATGTGAGAACATGCATGGCATCACATTCATGCAAGGATAGATAACAGTGAACATGCATGGCATAACATTCATGCAAGGACATATAACAGTAATCAAGTACATTCTTTTAACTCATTACTAATACATGCATGGCATATCTAACACTTAATCACAATGAGTCATCACAACAAACTTCAGGACCCTCTCACATGGTCCTTCAGACACAGCATTCTTTAAGGGTGACTATGTTGTTGCATGCAATAGATCACTGTTGGTGAAGTTCCAATTCTAGGTTGACATGGAGGGGGCACAATAAGAGGACTTGTTTTCATATTTTCCTTGAGACGACTGACCAGTGATGCATTGTATTGTTTGCTTGATCTCTAGTCCACCTCTATTTAATGTCATCTGATTGATCACCTTTCAGAACATGCTTTCAGACATACGGATGTTGAAAGGGTCGATCTAGTTCTAAAGTTGCCATATCTGTACTTCTTGCCAAGCAATGATGCTATGTTCCTAAGGGTGAGCACCTAAACATTTCTATATATATGGCAACATTTTAACTTTTAACCGAGTTCAAATCTTGTGTACTTGTGTGAGGTAGTGGATTGGTAATTATCTAAAAAAATTGCTGATTTACTATTTGACAAACACTAAGAAAACCATCATGACAATAAAGTGTTATGTTCTATTAGTCTCGGCTCTTTATATTTGGTATAGATGTGTGTAAGGGTCATGCTGATTTACTGTTTGACAAACACTAAGAAAACCATCAAGACAATAAAGTGTTATGTTCTATTAGTCTCAGCTCTTTATATTTGGTATAGATGTTTGTAAGGGTCATAAAAATATAGAGTTCAACCAAATTTTGAGCTGTCCAATCGAATCAACAACTGTTGGATTCAAACCCTAGAAACCCACCTCATCCACCTCCACTCCTCTCTCCCAACTCCAACCACCACCGCACCCTACCTCCCAAGGCCCCTCGGATGCATCTCTGTCTCCCTCATGACAAACCAGCGCCAGCCGCCACACCTACACCATCCCCTCCGGTTGTCGCCTCCTCTCCCCTTCCCTCTTCTCCCATTGTGTCACTAATCTCCCCATCTCCCTATCACCTACTCTCCATCTCTCACCATTCACCGCCTCCAGATTCATCGTGGGCGACCACTTCCCTCTGCACCTCACCTAACTCGCTCATCACACCTAGAGTCGCCTACCCACTTACTCTACCCACCACACCTCCGTCTTCGTGGCCAAACCTCTTTTGAATTGAGCATAATGGAGAAGAAAGAGAATGAGAGAGAAGGAAGAGGGAGGGAGGAAGAAAGAAAGAGATGGTGGCGACACGTGGGACTCATGGGCTCATGTACAATATTTACTCATTTCTATTTTTGCCTGCTTATTAGGATGTTATGTAATCCACGACCAATTTTTTGGCCTCAACATGGTGGCAACCACATATGAAACTAACTTAAGGGTGAAAAGTGAACATTTGTGCAAAGTGGATGGTTTTCATACTAGAAATCATAAGTTTCCATAGGTCTAACAATGTTCCCTAATGCCTATGAAACAACGCAAGGTACATAAGGCCCTAGGGTGCGGTGCATATAGCAAACCCAAGGGAAAGAAATGTTCCCTATGGTTCTCTTGTTACTAGGGAACAATTGGTGAGAAGAGCAAAATAACATGCCACCTTGGAGCCCAGGTGGTTGTACCGAAATTTTCCTTTTGTGAGCCAATTATTTTTGCTCGGTAACAACCAAGCCACGCAGCCCACACGACCCTAATTTTCACTAAGGCTTTGTTTGCCTGCATAGGTAAGATATTTCCAAGGAAAAATGTATCGATGGGGAAATATGTGGTCATTAGAATCCCTATGGAGAAATAATTCCCTAGACAAACACTCCGTGTAGTTATTTGGGAGCTAGGGATACACATCAGACAACAAAAATAATCCAAAAAATCAGGAAATCTTAAGAAAAAAGGAAAAGTAGAAGTGCAGCATGCAGTAGTCCGGCGATGGGCCAAAGGCCACACCATGAAAGTAGTGTCCGACAAGAGCAGCTTCAACCATCTTGGAGGCCACCGCTGTCAAGCCTTCTTCTCTCCATCCGCATTGACCCCATCAATGCCCGTTGTTGCCTAATGGAGAGGTCTCAACAATGCGGAGTCATGACTCACAAGAGGGATGGGTGGTGAGGATGAGGATGTGTCGTGAGATCGGTGGCATGTGAGAGTAGTAGAGCGACTCAAAAGAAAAATAGAAAGCTCAGGGAAGTTCTTCCTGACCTCTCGAGATGTGGCTTTTCCCCATGGATGGGCAAGGAATGGGTTGGTGGTTGGATAGTAAGAATAAGTCTTCAAATGTCATGACGAAGTAGCTTAAGTCGTGGAGGAAATGCACCTCTGTGTATCTCACAGTGAATCCACTGTACCGGTTTGGCTTCATGTTGGACCTCTGCATGTACTAGGTATGCAATGTATTGCAAACCAGACCAAGACGGGGTAATTGTGACTCGAGGACCAATGACACTCCAAGAACAAACATCCATGGCTCAGGACACGCCTTAATTTTCTTCAGTTGAGTCTTAGAGCCTCGCTTATGTTACGCTTTCGGCAGCGTCTCCATGGGAGCCGATGCAACAGGCTTCAGAACCAGAGCTAGAGGTGGAGCCACCGGAGCTGATGTCACAGGTCCAGGGCGATGTCCCTCTTGGGCCATTGGATGTGGAGATCGTGGCACAGACGAGTTGAGGGCGATGTCCCTCTTGGGCCACTAGATGAATGTGTGGACGGCATCCCCTAATGTCATAATCTCTTCGTTTGGGGGCTTCTCAAGAGGGATGGTCTTGAAAACATCATTAATCATGTCCACCTGAACCTTCATGAAACTGGCCTCTACTTGTACACCGTGCACCAGTGTCCCTGACAGCCATGGATACACCATCCCCTGCCCAGCGTCAATGGGAATGGAGCCAACAAGCCTAACTCTAGGATGCAAGGCGTGGACTCCTATATAACAATACAAGATGAGCTAAGGCATCTACCAGAGAGATCTATGTAGCATTCTAAAGAGATACATTACCTGGATGTCATCGATAGGTAAGTGGGCATCGCTACGTTCAGTAATTGGCTTGGACGTGCAGCTACTCCGACGTTGAGGGGGACTGGGTACCGCATTAATGGGGGTGGATTGTGATTGGTTGTGGACTTATCTCAGTTCTTCCCTCAATGAATATATCTCTCCTCGAAGTGAGGCAATCTGCTTTTGAAGTGAGGCAGATAGCTGTTCCTCAACTTATGTACGAAGCTCTTGTTTTATTTGTTCGTTGCGATAGGCCTTAGATCTCTTCCTACTCCTATATGTCTCGGAGTCATTTGAGAATCTGTGCCTCCAAGATACGTAAACCCCCAGGCCTCATGTGTGACTTGGGTGCTTCTTGTTTCCTAGGGCCTGTGATAGTATATCTCTCTCCCTATATTCTTGAAAGGAGCCTCGAGAAGATTCGATAGTCAATGATTGCTGCAATAGGCAATCATGTTATTTTTGAACCCATGAAGTTGAAGAGATATTAACAACTATGTAGTTTAACATATCTCACCAGGCGTTGGGACACTTCCTCGTCTACGAGGTTTTTGAAACAGACACCCAAAGACGTGGTTGATGACCTCGCTCTTAACCAGTTTCGGGCGCGCTCGTTTGCAATCCCGGCAAATGGCGGGGAGGCCTCCGATCGGATTCCGACCTCGTCCTGCATCCTCCGCTGCGGGATTTTACCTGCGTACCCAGCGGTGCCAAGTCTATAAGGGTGAGTGTTTTGTGACTGGAGAGCCTTGTGCGCTGCACTTTGTTGTTGAAATTCGGTCGTTGTCTTCATCTGCACAAAGGCCTCCCATGTTTTCGGCAACACAAACGGATACCTTGTGAAGGGCGTGAGATTTTTGGCCCCGTACTACGTGACAAGAGTGCTCTTAAAGTTTTTCCATGCTTTTTTCCATTGCGAGGAGCACCTGCCATTGCACGAGTCCCTGTACTTCTACTGGGATCCTGAACGACTTTGTAATTTCCTCCCATAGCTGATTTTTTCTGATCCTTTACCAAACCTTTCCAGCTTGCTATGGTGATGGGGACCCGTTGCCTTCCAATTATCGCGCTGGTAGTCCGAAATGATGCTGCTGCTTTCTTCGGTTGTAGAGGGACCCCATCTGGAGAGACCACCGCGATGGTCATTTGGCCCTTTGGCCTTTTCGATGCTCGTCGGCCACGCTTAGTTATCCCAAACTTGGGAGCGTGAGACCCAGATGACGACGACAACTATGTGGACGCCATATCTCTTCTAAGAAAAAACTAACTGCAGTGAGCTATGGGCATAAACAAAGTTCTATGAATCAAATTACACACACTAGTGTCTCAAGTTCATTGAACCTAACACACTAGAGTGTGTAACATGCTTCATGCCCTTTGAAGGTCTATGTGGCATAAATGGCAATATGGCATAAAAACATGTTGTAATTTGATTAAGCCTAACATGGCTACAACCATGAGTTCATCCTGAGAGCTCATCACTAACATGTAAAAGAGGATATAAGAGCCAATGATGCAGGGAACAGGACACATAAGGAAACCTCAGTACAAAAGAAAGCTTGGAGTTATATAAAAGCCACTTTTCAAGTAACACATCATTTAGCCATCATTTTGGCTATACACTATATCTAACCATTTTGGCAAAGTATAATCAATTGAATTCATTTGGAACTACAGATGGTGAAATTCATTTGTATGACCTACCTAGCAGACAAAGGTCTAGAACAATCAACTTTAACTGATAGATGTGCACCTAAACCATTTGGAGATGTGAGAAAGAATCTATGAGGAGATTTTATCAATAATTATTTAACAACAATCATGCATACGACGAGGGTCATGAATTGGTGGAAGATATGTGAATATCTCTCATCCTTCTGTCCACTACCAAAGTTCAAAATCTATTCCTTTTTCTCTACATACTCTTTATATTTTGGTGTACATGATGACCTCTAAAAAGAGAAGAGGAAAACCTCATTAGGTGGCATCGTGAGGGAGATGCGGCCGGCATCGGGAGGGAGAGGCGGACGATGACGGGAGGGAGAGGCGGACAGCGACAGGAGGGAGAGTTGGCGTTGGGAGGGAGAGGCGTGAGTGAGCAGTTAGATCTAGCAAAACTTAGCAGGGGCAGTAGAGACGGAGTGAGTCTGCAAGCAGAAAGTATATTTATAGGGTAACTATCATACAAGGTCCATATTCCATGTGCCCTGGTCACTAGGCCGCCTCCTCTGTCCACTTTGATCACCAGCAGCAGCATGTTAGAGGCTCGGTGCACGTGGATCGAGTGCACAGGAATTCGAAGTGACACAGCGCGTGGGTATGGGTGAGCTGGTGGATCGAGGCGTCAGCACGCAGACCGAGGGCAATGGCGGGGCTGGCTGGCGATGGTGCAGCGGCGGGGTTCGGTGGCACGGCTGGACGGCGGCAAAGACGGTGACTCACCGGCGAGAACGAACAACGGCGAAGATTGAAAACTCAATGGAGAACTTCGGCGGCGGCACTCGGGCAACCTTTGACGAACTCGGTGAGAGAGGCGGTAGCTCGGGATGCGAATTATGAGGGGGGCTCGGCTTTATACCCGGACACCAAGGACTCCAGGACGGACACGGGCGCAGAGTTCAAGTCGGGCATGAATGTCGAGACAAAGACGATGCAGAATGCGGTGGCGAAGTCCTAGTCGGAGACGGAGATGATGACAGGAATGAGATGAACAGTGCACGCATGTCCGGATCGCTGACACGTGGCATGAAGGAAGAATCGAGCGGTTGAAGAGGAAGGCGGTCAGGTTGGCTCGAATGCGGGTGGTGAACACTGGATGCATGATGCGTGGCCATGGTGGGGCAGATCAGGCCAGCGGGCAGAGCGGGCTGGACCAGTCTTCGGCCCAATTGGGTTTGGGGTTTTTCTTTTTCCCAGAAATTCAAATAAATCTTTTTGAGCTCTAGCAAATAGCAAATAAATCTCAAAAAATCCAAGAAAATTACAGAAAGTTCCTTGAGACTCAAGGAACCCAAATAAAATATTTTTGATAAATGTTAATGTGTAATTTAATCATATTAAATCCTTTTAATTAATAAAAATTCTAATTAAGCTTTAATTAATTCTAGAAAAATTCAAATGGTGAATTTTATTTTAAAGACTTCAAAAAATCTCTAAAAATCAGGATGTTACAATTCGCCAATAGAATCACATTGTTAGAAGACCCAAAATGTGTACGAACCATCTTTACAAAGCTATGATTGATCACAAGAAACTGACCACAATTAGACATAGGGAAAGCCATATAAAAAAGGAATAATCATTAATGAAAATCACATAGAACTTATGCCACCTTTAGAGATAGTAGGCGTAGGTCCCCATACATCTGGATGAAATAAATTAAAAGGACAATATCAATGTTTTACTATCGATCTTACGTGTGATTTATTGGATTCAGGGAAGCTCTCAAAAGACTAGATTTATGAGCATGCAGAGTAGAGACATGAGAGTTTATACAGGTTCGAGCCTTCTCCTGGGAGAGTAATAACCCTACTTCTTGTGTGGCCATTGGTCAAAGAATTAATTACAACTGAGAAAGAGTAATGCAAAAATGTCTTGCACTATGTCTAACTTGAATGGGATCTCCTCCCCATTCCTTCAACGTCAACCTTTATATAGTTCGTGAAGTGGTGGCTGTTATCCCATATGAGAACACACCCTAACGCTTCGAGTGATAACCGTCTGATGGGAGTTATTATTAGAGAGACATGATGGCCCGTTTGTCATGCAGCGGTTATTGTCAGAGAGAGATCGTTTGCGGTTATTAAGAATAAACACACGTTCTAACCGCCTTATCAGATGATCCTACAATATAGTAGGTCATCATAGATAAGCTAGTTGGGGATAGACTAGTTGTAGGAAGGTCCACGACCACGAGGTGGTCGTAGGACAACTTACGGTTATATGGTCATAGAAGAACTTACGACTGAGTGGTCATAGAAAGACTTACGACTGAAGTGTGGTTGTATAAGGACTTATGACTACCCTATGAAATTTCTCCCTTATCGATAAGCAGTATACTCGGAGTGTTTAATGATGTAATAATATGAGAATTATTAAATCATCATTAGACGAGAAGACAAGGACTCACTAGAATGATAAGAAAGTTGTAACGCTTGCCCTGCTTACAACCCTAACAAACCATTACCATGTCAATAGTAACACATCCAAGACACCCTGTCGAACTAATGAAGAAGGCAAGACCAACATAAGTGACTTAAACGGTGATGCCACTATGCAAAAGCTCTAGAGGTGGTGGCAACAGTGGTGGTGGAGGTATACGTAGAGGTGATAAGAGCAAATGTGTGGATCTATCCACCTATAGAGGAAGGGCATCCCTACCCCCTTGGATCGTCCACCCATACATGCCTTGTTCCGCTTTTTCGCACCGCACAACTCTAGTAATCATGTCCAAAGTTCTTGTAATAGTTGTACTGAACCCCAGTTGGTGCGAAAATAGGAGCGAAGATAGGTGCCTGAGGAGGAACTGTAGTCGAAGTAGAAACCGTCGATGTAGTCAAAGAAGAAGGGGCAACAAGCACAACTATAACAGACTGTGTTGCTAATCTGTGGCAAAGTTGAAGCTTCCAGTATAAATAACAGGCTTCTAATTATTAGAAGAAATTTGTGCTTAGTTGTAAAAGTGACAAGACGAGTTAAAAGACTAATTGAGAAAGACCATGCTTAGTGTAATATAAGTTGTGATAGCTTTTGGTGATAGCTTTTGGCTACGGCTGCTGAATAGCAGTGGCTAATGAATAGTAGTGGCTAATAGAAGCGGCTGATGAATAGTAGTGGCTAATAGAAGCGACTGATGAATAGTAGTGGCTGATAAATAGTAGTGTATTATGTAAGAAAAACGATGCAACGAAAGGATTACAACATTCGGACCACCATGCGACTTTCGGAATTGTGATATAATAAAATACAAAGTATGTTACAATATATGAAAGCGAAAAGTAGTGACTGGTAGAAGCGGCTTATAGAAATTGGGGCGTTCGTAGGAAGCCAGAAGTAAAAGCCAATATGAACAGGCCCGTAAAATCCAAATTGACTACTTATACACAGGGGACATTAGTTAGAGTTCACTAGCAACAACTAGACTTTAGCTGTCAAGTACTAAACAAAGTTGTATATTTATTGTCTTGAGGCAGTTGTAGTTTTGCTATAAAGGAAGATGTACCTTGTACTTGTAAGCATGAACGCCTCATATAATGTAGTATGTGATGTGATCAATCATATAATGTAGTATGTGATGTGATCAAATGAATGAGTGTTTGAGCTCCTTTAGTTTCTTGCATTCTTATTAGTTCCAACGATTGGTATCAAAGCAAAGTTACAAGCCCTGGGTTGAGTTGAGTATAGCGTAATCTCGGTGCATAGTTGATGCCCAAAATCCTTCCTACCGGAGTTTCGTTGGGAAGTGGAGATACCAGTGACATAGCATCATGAAAGATGCCGACGAGCAAGGGAAGTGTGACCCTCCAGTATTTGTTTCTCATGAAGAGCAATTATTCAGCATGGGCAACTAAGATGAAGGTCTACATGCGCACGTAAGGAGTTTGGGATGCCGTGGAGCCAATGGACCCGACGGAGGTCGTCGACACATGCAAAGATCAGATAGCATTGAGGGCCATCTACCAGGGCATCTAAGAGGAAACGCTCCTACTGCTGGTTGAGAAGGAAATAGCTAAGGAGACGTATGTCGTGAACAAGTTCCTCTGAGCTATTCCTAGTAAGTTCCTTTAGATTGCTTCCACCATTGGGCAATTTGGAAACCTCAAAAACATGACAGTTGAGGAGGTTATCGGGAGGTTCAAGGTGCATCAGGAGTGCTTAGGTGGTTATGGTGAAATGGGGGAGGAGCATGTGCTACTCACTCACGTCGAGTGGAAGGCAATGGCTGATTGGAATGCAATGGCCGAGGGCGAGAGCTCGTCCAACTTGCCTAAATGGCGGGGTGATGGTGGCTGTGGACACGGTCATGGGCATAATGAAGGAGACTAGAGGAAGACTCCAGCTATGGCGAAAGAAAGTTTGACAATACCAAGGTTAGATGTTATAATTGTTAGAACTATGGACACTTTGCTTCGGAGTGTTGTTCCGAGAAGAAAGAAGGGTAGGCTCATATTGTAGAGAAGCAAGAAGATGACGAGGTGGCTCTACTCATGGCCGAGGTGTGTGAGTTATGATCCTATGTCAAGTTAGAGTTGAGTCCAGGACGTTGAAAAGATATGTTCACCGTTCTATGTTAAGTATGTAGAGTTGAGTCTAGGACATTGAAGAGATATGTTCGTCATCCTAAATCGAGTACATTGAGTTGAGTCCGGGACGTTGAAGAAATATGTTTGCCATCCTAAGTCAAGTATGAGTTAGGAATTTCGTAGCTGAGATCGACTGTCTGAATGAGTAAGTCCGAAACGTGTTCGAGTTATGTCACCATCTTCGGCCGAGTGTGCATGAGCCAAGTTGAAGCCGAGTCCAACTGGTTGCCAACTTTGAGTACGAGTTTGAGTACATGGCTGTGTGTCTTGGAGATGCGAGGATAGAACAACAAAGTGAAAAATCATCAATAGAAATATCTCAAGAAGATAAATGAAGGGGGATAATGTTGTTGGATTAATTTATTTACTTAAGAGAAAGTCAATTACACTTGACTAATTTAAGAGCATGCAACATGAACCGACAATGGTAAGTCGACATGCTGACTTGAAGCTTCTAGCATAAATAACATGCTTCTAGTTATTAGAAGAAATTGGTGCTTAGTTGTAAAAGCGATAAGAAGAGCTGAAAGACAAATTGAGGAAGATCATGCTTAGTGTAATATGAGTTGTAAAGTCCAAATTGAATGCTTATATGCAGCTGGACATTAGTTAAAATTCACTAGCAACAACTAGATTTCAGTTGTCAAGTACTAAACAAAGTTCATGCAAGTCATTGGAATATCCATACAGAGTTGAAGATGAAGAACTGGGGTTGAGTTGAGGGCTTGCGCCAACTTGGAATAAGCTGGGTTACTGCGTTTCAGTGTGTTAACCTATAAGTGTACCACATTGTCACACTTTCTTAGCTCTGGCCTAGTTTTCATACCCTTCTATCTCTTTTTCCCCCTTTTTTGGGCACAAAAATTGTGTACCACCAACCTACCCATAAGCCCCCAACATCCCAATAGGAATGAACTGAGCTTATTCATTCCCTTCTCTCTCTTTTTTCCCCGGTTTTTGGGCACAAAAATTGTGTACCACCGACCACCCATAAGAGCAGGTACAATAAGGCTTAGTCAGCAGGCTATAGTAAATATAATATCAACCAAATCTTACGTGGCAGAGAGAGAAAGGAAGAGAGAGAAGAAAGCTGGCTACTAAATTACAGCTAGCTATAGCACGTAAAAATATGCATTTCACTCTCTTACACGTGGGGCCAAATAGTTATTGTAATAGCTACCTTATTGTATGAACTATTTTTTTGAAGGCTATAGATGAAATGGACAAGTATTATAGCCACTAGTTGGCTATACTATTGTACTTGCTCTAAGGGCATCTCCAATGGTTATAGCTAGCAACTAACTATAAGACTTTCACATCATCTATATAGTACACACTAAAGTTAGCATTTTAAAGAACTATCTATAAGGATAGCTATTTGATGCTTACATGCACACACAGAATTTATGGAGGCTGCCTCGTTTGGCGCTATAGACTATCTCTAGAGCTGTAGAGAGCTGCGTTCTCTTTCTTCATTTAATATCTTCCACGTAGGACAGTTGATGACATGGACTCTCTTGTAGATAGCTGCTATAGACCCATTGGAGATGCCCTAAGGCCCCAACATCCCAATAGGAATGAACTGAGCTTATTCACTGCGCAGCACGCATTTCGATGCCATTACATCTCATTCCCCTCCCCTTGCAGACACATCCTCATTCACGAATTTAATGGACCTGTCATTTCTCCCGCAGCGCAGCCCTGTTCTTGCATTTTCGTAGTACTAGCAACGTAGGCGTGGCGCCACGCCATCACGTGAACCGAAGTAAAAGAGATGAAAATTCGTAGAAAAAAGAAAGCGCGGGGTTTTCCTGGGAAAAATCAAGGGTCTTTTCGCGATAAAAGGAGAGCGCAGGGGTTTTCCGGGAAAAATCAAGGGCCTTTTCGGAAGGAATAAGGGCCTATTCGTAATTACATAAAACCGCGGGCTGCTACCTAGCAAAAAAATGTGTAGGGTTTTTTCTGCAAGAATCCAGGGACCTTTCTGCGAGAACCAGGGGCGTAAACGCAATTACCGGAAAGGGCAGGGACCTTATCGCAAAAAAGCTCACCCGGCCGTACGAAAATCCCGAGGGCACGCGGCGGGCGACGGAGCGCTGGGGGCCCGCCAGGGGCGACATGGCAGGGGCGAGGGGCGGCGAATCCCACCAGCTTTGTATACGGTAGTATTCCAACTGTACGCACACAGTAGCTGTACACTGGTTTCATTATCCCCGTGTGATCACATGCTGAGTACAAAATTAGTCCCCTGAGGCCCTGCCTGGAACATACAGATTCCACGTATGCGTCAAAGGAAATAGTTTAACTTCCATAGAAATCGAAAAAATTCTCACAATTCAAACGGGGCTTAAATTAGTCAGTCCCCAACCGATGTATAGGAGTGGAGTTTAGAATGTTATCCCCGTTTGGAATACAGTAATTTTATAGAAAATAATTTGAAGTCTTACATAAATTAAAACGTTTTTGTGTTTCAAATAGAGCATAAATAAAGAGATAAATAAATAATCCGTAGCGGAGAGGAGAGGAAGGCAGGGAGTACACGACGAAGCTATTTTAGGCCTCGCTCGGTTGGGCTGAAAAGCTGTGACTTATGACTGAAATTGCACTGTAGCGGTTGAAATTTCACTGTAGCTGAAGGTGGCTTCTTTGGTGTAATTAAATCTAAAAAAATTTAAAAATATGTAGCTCAACACGGATAACGCAAACGAATACGAAAAAAGAACTGGCAAAAAAGCTCAAAAAAAGCTAAAAGTTCAGAAAAAATAAAATTTATAAATAATAAAAAATAAATCAAAAGTCTGAAGCTGAAACGAGCGGGGAAGAAGAGAGGGGGTGGGACGGCACATCGATCGCCTCACGCGTGCAGTGCATATGACATCCGGTCCATTCACTCCGACGTTCATTCATTCCGATCTCTACTCCCAACAAGGGAGAGAACATACATGCTTACACAGAGAGAGTATGGGCATGCACTGCAGAGATGAGAGTAGTCAGAGGCAGAGAGAATGGCTGGCCAGAGCAGGCAATAATAGCTCGCACGTCATTCTCTCTCCTCTCTCGGCCCGCTGCCTCCGACCGTTTTGTCCCCCCACCCCCCTGCCCGTACGGCCCGCCCCACATCGGGCCCTGCCGCGCCTCTCCCAAACACTCCGGGTAATGGTATGCCGCCGGTTACCGCGAAACTTTCCTACCCCCTTTAACAAACAGTGCAGCATGAATCGTACATTTGCTATTACTACCTCCCCTTCACAATATTTGGCAGGCACACAAGCAAGAAGCACCAAAATTAAGTAATCTATTGTATTATTAAAGTAAAAATATAAGAATTATCATGTTCGTTTTTAAAGGATAGAGATTTACATGTTAATTGGATAAAAAAGAGAAAAGTCTAGCCGTCCATATGACAGACCTAAGTTGTAATAGCTAAGATTATAAGAACGAATAAAAAAAATCTAAAGAGGACTCTACCTCTACTATTTAGACAAGAAATTAAAGAAAGAATACAAAGAGAAAGGGAAAAAAGGCACGAACTCGATAGCAAGCTGACCTCTAGAAAAAAGGCACGAACTTGATCGCCACCATCCACAGCTCCTATGCACGGCGGTCCCAGGGGTGGAGCCATGGTGGGCCACTCGGTGTCACAGGACATAGGGTTCAAATTTTTTTAGTAGCAATCAACGCCTCAGATCCATATGTGAACTCTCCAGCCCAAACTCGGTCACCCGGCAACCAGCAGCAACCTATAAGCTTAGAGTTTCAATTTGGATTGTTGGAATATCAGTCTAGTTCATATAATGATCTATGATTGTGATCCATGTGCTCTTAGTGGACCACGATTTGGATTTAATTTAGAGTGTTTGATTACAATGTGAAGTAAGTAAACTTCTGCATGTATTTTTTTGTTATGTTGTTCTTGAACTACTGAACATAGCACTATCTAATTGAGTTTCACTACTACAAAAAGGTTAATTCTAGACGACTCCTTACAGACGGTTAACCAAAACTATCAGTATTAAATATAATCACATACAGTTTTGGTTAGCGACTGTCTGTGTTACTAGCAGTGCTAAAAACCGTCTGTGAAGAGATAATATCACAGATAGTTCATATTGAAAACTGTCTGAGAAGTATCATAGATGGTTATTAACAATAACCGTCTGTAATATTAACTCATCACGACGGTTTGTATTAAAAACCATCTGTGATATTTCACCGCCCCTTTTATTCAAACTTTCAAACTTAAGTAGCGTCGTGACCTCTTAATTACTGATTGGTTCCGTTACCCAAATGCCCTTATATATGCTGCCCACACGCCTCCCCCAAACACTCCAAACCAAAGCGCCGCCTAGCTCCCCCAAACCGATCGAAACGTTGCCTACCCAAACAACGCCGACTACCTCCCTAAGCTTCTCTACCTCTGGTTATGATGCCACGGTTCACTATATAAGGCACTCTTGTAGTAAGAGTGTCTTATACAGTGTCACCTATGTGACACAACGAAGACACATCCGCTGCCTCTCCTTCATCGTCGATAATATATCCAACCCCATTCGATCCCTTCCCTACTCATCCTTGATGCTTGGATATGAAATTACGAAATTATTGGATAGCTAGGGTTTCGAGCATGTAAATCTTGATGCCCGTGCGTGTGAAAAATAATTGTTGATGCCTTAGTTCTTGTGATGATTGATGGATGGCTAGAGTTTTGACCCATGTTGAAATTAATATTTCATTGCAGGATGAAGACATGGCGCCAAAGTTTATTGCACAATAATTTTGTTCTCATAAATAGGCTTGCTTTGCTTCATCTGTATTCTCTGATTGTGTTGTTTTGTAGTGCAATAGAGAATATTGATGAACTGAAGGAGGCCTATTTATGAGAATGTGAGAATACAATCACAGACGGTTCTTAACTAGAAGTGTTTGTGATAATAGACTATCACATATGGCTATGTTTAAGAATCATCTAAGATATCTGACATATCACAGATGGTTTTTTTGAAAAACCATCTATTTTGTAACTTATCACAAATGGTTTTTTTTTTGAAAAACCGTCTATTTTGTAACTTATCACAGATGGTTCGAGAGCCGTCTATGATAACCACCTGTTATCATAGACACATAAATTCAGACGTGTCAGAAACTGTCTGTATGACCCTTTTTGTGATAGTGTTTTCAATTAAACAGTAGGTAAATTTATGGAACGGATTCTAAAAAGAAAGGTGTCAGATAGTGCTAGTAATATTGGTAAGTATTTTAATAGCTATTTCTTTGTAATCGTACATTGCCATTGGTTATGTTAAATTATTGATGCTAAAATTACCTGACACATTACTGTTTAATATAATATTGATTGACAATTATATATTACTACATATACAGTGAAGTTGTGAACTAAGGTATTTTTTTCTAGTTCCACCCCTGGGCGATCCTGGGTTCCGACGCGGATGGCTGAGCAGACCGAGGCGATCGACGACGTTCAAGGAGATGTTTGGCTGGGACGGCTGGATGCTGCGGAGGGTGTAGGGGGAGGAAAGGTGACGGAGGCGGAGTGGCACGAGGGAAGGCAGTGGGCGCAGCGACGGGTGACGAGAAGAGGAGGCAAACGCGAGGTGGGCGAGGCGGAGAAAAATTGGGGAGGAAGCAGCACGCGACGGGAAAAGAGCGCGGCCAACGTGAGCGCGATTCCACAGCCAGTTAATCGACTCCATTAGAGCATGTACAATGCAGGTGCTTAGAGAGGTGCTTAGCAATGAAAAACTGTTTTTTCTTGCCACATAGGATAGATAAGGTGCTTATTTTGAAGCATCGATACTTAAATAAGCACCAGTGCTTAGTAGATGCTTATGTATATAACTGATTCTATTAATAGAAAATATAGCATTTAAGCACCTATGGAAGAGATGCTTGCATTGGAGAGAATAACTTTTGTATGGGTGCTTGATGATGTGACTATATTATCTCTTTTTAAATATTCATATATAAGCATCTTGTATTGTACATGCTCTTACACGCTCCTGCTGGGGATTAGTGGGCAGCGCTGGACGAAGGAGAGGCCGAAGAATCGCCGCTCAGCCAATACATGGATAGTGGATTAATTATTGTCAGAGTTGCTGGCACACCTTGCCTAGTACAAGCTCATGATTGTGGTAAATAAATGTCTTGTTTATGCATGATTAAGGAACATGCTTAGATCATCAACAAAAATTCTACCAAAATGTCAATTAATTTTTCGGAGATGTATTCTGACTACACGCTTTTTTATAACATAAATGTATATCTAACGACATACAAGTATCTGAAGACTAATCTAATAATAAAAAATTTAAACAACTGACAAATACCAAATATCAAATAAGCGAATGATACATAAAAATTTAGCCATACGAATATGCAGACCATTCTTCTAGATACACTAATTCAAATGTAAGAATTTAAATATTCATATGTTTGGGGGAGAGAGAAAAATAGACTGAATCATCAAAAAGTAATCGTAATCCGGTACATGCCAGGAAAAAAAGAGCAAAAGAAAGAAATTGTGAGCCCGAAAGCCAACGTCTCTCACCGACTCGCAACGGTCTACGCTCCTTGTGCATCGATCGTCTTGATAGTCTCTAGCACACATCTATTACTAAATGACTAGCTGAGTGTGCATGTTTCGTAAATGATCTTAAATAATTAATATCATAAATGCTAAAGTCTCAAAAATAATATGTGTTTTCCTACATCCATGACTTGGTTGCACGCGAGGCTCGAAAATTTCACTAAATCAACGTACTAAAGCAACCATATGTAATCTATTGTGCACAATATAATTAACTTTAAGTTTGGAAATTGCATTAAAAATTTCCATTATTCCATGACTCACATGTAGACATGCATACACATTTGCTTATGAGTACGGAATCCAAATCAAGTGGATTAGGATCGTGGTTTGCGTAAAATACGTGTTGCAAGAGAGCTCAACTAAGTGGAATACGTGCGCCCGTACAACTCAGGTAACATGTCCTTCTACTAGCCGATTCGCTCCCGCGGTTGCACGGTGAAGTGAGGTATAGATTAGCATATAAATTATTCTTTGCGAATTCTGAATATTGAGATTCCTATCTAGTTGTATTGGAGAGCACTTGCAAAATTATTAAAAAGAAAAGAAAAGAAAAATAAAATAAAATAGAATTGCATAGGAGAGAAATAAAAGTTTATATTTTACACTACTACAGAAATACTATTAGTAGACGCCAAATCACAGACGATTTGACAAAACCGTTAGTAACGTACACTATGACAGACGGTTTTAATTTGGAGACCGTCTGTGTTGTTGGTGTCGGAAAAAAGAGTACCACAGAGTTGTTTACCTGATCCAGTTCATCATCCACCCCTTGAGGTGCCTTCTTCCACTGCACCTCGAGGCGATCAGCTCATGCCTTCTGCTTCTTCTGGAGCTAGTGGCTCTGTTCCTACCTCGTCAGCTCACGAGGTAGATGCCACTTCTTCATCTCATCCTGGACCTCCTCGGCACATCCAGAAAATCCATCCTTCAGAGCAGATGATTGGAGACCTTTTCGAGCGTGTCACCCGCTCAAAATCTGGCTATCTCAATTTTGTCTCCATTCTGCTTTCATTGCCTCCTTTGAGCCCAATGATGTTTCTCATGCTCTTTCCGATGAGTCTTGGGTCAATGCCATGCATGAGGAGTTAGAAAATTTCGAGAGAAACAAGCTCTTGTCGCTTGTCGAGCCCCCGCGAGGTCACAATATCATTGGGACTAAGTGGGTGTTCAAGAACAAACAGAGTGAGGATGGGGTTGTCATTCGAAACAAGGCTAGACTGGTAGCTCAGGGGTTTTCCCAGGTTGAGGGTCTAGACTTCGAGGAGACCTTTGTCCCTGTAGCTTCACTTGAGGCCATTAAGATCCTACTTGCCTTTGCGGCGTCTAAGGGTTTCAAGTTTTACCAGATAGACGTCAAGAGTGACTTTCTCAATGGCTTCATTGAGGAAGAAGTCTATGTGAGACAGCCTCCTGGTTTCGAGAACTCCAAATACCCTAACCATATCTTCAAGCTTTTCAAAGCCTTGTATGGACTTAAGCAGGCCCCTAGAGCTTGGTATGAGAGCCTTAAGTCCTACTTGTTGAGTCATGGTTTTGAGATGGGTAAAGTAGACAAGACCTTGTTCATCCGCCGGCATGGCACTGATCTTCTGCTCGTTCAGATTTATGTGGACGACATCATCTTTGGCGGCTCTTCTCATGCTCTCGTTTCACAGTTCTCGGATGTCATGAGCACCGAGTTTGAGATGAGCATGATGGGCGAGTTGACCTTCTTCCTTGGCTTCCAGATCAAGCAGACTCGGGAGGGTACCTTCTTGCATTAGGGCAAGTACACTCGAGATCTCCTGAAGCGCTTCGACATGTCTGATGGTAAGCCTGTGTCAACTCCCATGGCATCTTCCGCCACTCTTGACCCGGACGAAGACAGCGAGCCAGTTGATCAGAAGGAGTATCGTAGCATGATAGGCTCTCTCTTGTACCTCACTGCCTCGAGACCGGACATACACTTCGCTGTGTGTCTTTGTGCTCGGTTTCAGGCCTCTCCTTGCGTACCTCACCGCCAGGCGGTGAAACGCATTCTTCGGTACCTTCGAGCTACCATTGACTATGATATCTGGTACTCTTCCTCCTCCTATCTTTCCTTGAGAGCCTACTCGGATGCAGAATTTGCCGACTGTAGGATAGATAGAAAGAGCACTTCAGGCACCTGCCAGTTCATTGGCACTTCTCTTGTTTCCTGGTCTTCGAGGAAGCAGTCCGGTGTTGCACAGTCCACCGCAGAGGCCAAGTACGTTGCTGCAGCCAGTTGCTGTAGCCAGGTGCTCTGGATGGTCTCGACCCTGCGGGACTTTGGGTTAGTGATCGACAGTGTTCCACTATTTTGTGATAACACTTCTGCGATCAACATTGCTAAGAACCCAGTGCAGCATTCTCGGACCAAGCATATCGATATTCGCTATCACTTCCTTAGAGACCATGTAGAGAAGAGTGACATCGTGCTCCAGTTTGTGGAGAGTGACCACCAGTTGGCTGATATCTTTACCAAGCCTTTGGATAGCTCTAGGTTTTCAGCTCTGCGGGGAGAGCTTGGGGTGGTTTGTCCTTATGGACTATTGTGAGGGGGAGCTTTGTGCTTTACTGTTTTATCTTATTTTTTATGCTCTTACTCCTATCTGTTGCATTGCATTTGGGATGCATCGGGGTTAGTCCTTCTAGTATAGGTTAGAGTGATCTTCTTGTCTAGCGTTCAGACTTCTTGCTCTTATCTTGTGACTCTAGGATGCTGCTTGTTAGCTGTCTCTCTTCTCTCTAGGTTGAGCTTACTCACTTCTTGTGGGTTCTAGCGAGGGTTGGGCCACCCTCGGGTAGACAGGGTACGTGTTTGCTCCCTAGTTTGTTTGATGACCAGCTGATAGTCCCGGAGTCATATGAGGTAGATGAGAGTCAGTCTGAGCCATAGTTTCCTCTATATCTTATCTATGCTCTAAGGACTGCCCTTTTCGATTTTTCTTGCCAGCTTCTCGTATTTATTGCTTTGGTTCAGGGGGAGTTCATTTGGGAGCTTCTGGAGCTTAATATTGACCTAACTCAACTTGAACTAAAAGGTTGCATCATATGTTGAGGGGGAGCTGGACCTTTCTGCATGTCATTTTGCATTGTAATATAAATACATTGAGCCTTGATTATTATCCTTTCATGACATGTTTACATCGCTTTACATCCTGCCATGATTTGTGCTTCATTGCTAGATTGATCATGACTTCATATGTGTAGACTAGCTTTTGCCATGATGATTTAATTAAAATTGCTCAACTTGAATTAAAACTTGTCATGAAAATTCTCGAGACTAGTCTTACTCTAGTTATCCTTTTATGATTCATGCCATGTCAAATAGGCTGAGTTGAGTCTTGAATCTTCGTTGAGCGTTAGATTGAGCTATGTTAGTTCTTGATGATGCATAAGTTAGTACAATCTTTTATGGATGCTAAAAGATCTCTTTTGTGCGAAAAAACTGATCTCACCAATCCTCTCCTATGAGACTGATTGCCATTGCACTTGGCATGAATTTAGGGGGAGTTTTGGATGACCAAGATCATTGTCTTAAGCTTCTTGCTTGGCATGATCGCATAAGGCTTGAGATTTAGCACATGACTAAACAAAAATCTGGTTGGCAACAACCTTGAATTTCAAAAGAAAATATGTCACTCGTGCTGCTTTTGCTTAATCTACAAAAAGAACCAAGTACTTAAACAAATATTTCACTCTTGAGCTTGTAGCACTCTAATTAGACTCAATACTAGCTTCTTGGTTCCGCTTAGCTTATTGGCATGGTTTGCATCATCCTTGGATACCTCTAGCTAGACTTTGATCTTGGATGACTTGACATGCTCTCAAATTAAACTAAATTTCAGATTGTCATCTATTTGGTTTAGCTGTCTTATACATATCTTGCCATAATCTAGCTAGCATTCTATTGAGTTATGGCTTGATGTAATACTTGTTGGTCATTTTGGATAATTCTCATGGCTCTAAATGCTTAGAATAAATCAAACTTCATCCATTTCATCCAATATCATGTCACATTCTCTCTTTTGCATCCTTGATGTGTTTATTGCCAAAAGGGGGAGAATAGAGGAGAAAAAACCATTTGGGTTTGGGAACTTTCTAGAGTTTTGGAGAACAATTTGCTCTTTCTGTGGGTTTGGTAACTTTCTAGAGTTTTGGAGAATAATTTGCTCTTTCTGTGGGTTTGGGAACTTTCTAGAGTTTTGGAGAACAATTTGCTCTTTCTGTTTTAGCTTTAGTATTTCTTTTGTTGACATGGTCATAAGCTTCTTGATTTTCTTTAGACCATGTATGACTCTCTCAAACTCAACTTTACGCTTTTTCGGGGTTTGTCAATATACTCATCAAGGGGGAGATTGAGAGACCATGTAGTCGTGATCCCATGGTTATGATGAGTAATTGACAAGTGGTTTGGATAGCTTGATTTTGATGTGAGTGGTTCGAGCCGAGTTGTCGCGTGATGCGGTTTGGTTTCGGTCGGACCTGGTCAAGCCTAGTCAATCGTGTTTAGGATGAGTATTCCTTTGATTCGACAGGTTTGGGCTTTATTATACTAATTTTGATTATATGTATCGAGCGGTGCTATTTGATGTGTTTCTTGTCTGTGTTGGCTGCAGGACATCGAGGCAGAGTCGTGGCGAGACACGGTGGACCGGACTAGGCGCAGGTGGCGCTGAGGTCAGAACGGTCGGGAGGTGTCGAAGACGGCGAGGGCTCAAGATGGCTGCGAGGCTTGCAAGGCAAGAAAGGAGGAAGCTTCCTGGATGGTGCGCGAGGGGTGTTTCGGTAAAAACGCAAAGCTGCACTAAAGGAAGTGGGTTTGGATAAAGCATCGAGTAGGTGGTGACCTAATGGGTAAAGCATGTGCAAACCCATTAGTGGGAGGCTATACAAGGAGAGGGAGAGGTTGTGCTGAAATTGAGAGAGTGGGTGTAAGAGTTAGGGTTTTATTTGGCTCTCTCCATGAAAATGTGAGATGGATTAGAGTTTTACTCCTTGCTTATTGAGAAAGAGAGAAAGAGAGAAGGTGTGAGTTTCTCTCTATGCTCTCCGGGCGTATGGGGATGTATTGTCTGTAAAACCCTGTGTAATCATTCATCTCCTAGCTTCATTATGGGAAATCTTGTTCTTGAGATGCTCTGGGTATTTAGTTTCTCTCTGTGATTCTATTCTGAGTTCTTGCATTTCTGTCAAGTTTTAGTTTGGCTTGTTTCTTCTTGCAGCCAGTGCATTTCTTTTATGTTGTTCCTTCCTTTGGTTTTATTCCTTTTTAGCCAAGTTCTGCTCTCCTTTTTGTTAGGAACCGAAAAATCCAAGTCTTAATGGCTTCTATTCCTTCATATTCTCTTAGTGACGTGTAGAGCAATTATTGGTTGGCTTGCCTTATCTTTTCACTGTTTTGGATTGCTTTTGGCCAAGAACTATTGATCCGATTCAAGTTTTTGGTAAGAAAGTCTCTAAGTATTTCTTGGTGAGCTGTCCGCAGCAACTTTGCTGCTCGGTTTTGCGGCCTGAATCTCTCAGTTTTCAGATCAAGAACTGCAGTCTCATCTAGCCCTATATATATATATATATATATATATATATATATATATATATATATATATATATATATATATATATATATATATATATATATATATATATATATATATGGCTTCTGTTATTTTTCAGTTCTTTGTGTTCAAGTTTCTTTTCAGCAGCTCCTCTGTGCTTTCTTTTGCTTTGTGCTGTCCTTTTGGTCTGAACTCTTTCTCTCCCAGTTCTCTTTATTAGTTGGTTTAAAGTTTCATTTTTGAAAGGTGCAGCCGATTGTCTCTTTTCAATCAGAGAAGTGTAGCTAAAAGATTTCAATTGTTTTTGCTTTGCCGTTTGATCTCCTTTTATTTTGTGTCTATTTTTGAGCGAGCAGGTGTATGGTCTGAGATATCAAAAGGCAAATGGTTTTATTTCTCTGTTGGTTTGTTCCCCTCGGATGCTATGTTGTGCAGGATGCTTTGTTAGCTTAGACTAGTAATTTATCTCTCTTTTAGGCACTTGTTGTTTTCGGCTACACTAAGTGTATGGTTACTTTAAGACCAACTGGAAATTGAGACCTGTTACTTGCATACATTTAGTTCGGCTGCACTGCATTTCTTCTTTTGTTCGGTGTGTCAGTAGAATTATTGTTCAGTGGGTGTTTGGTTGCCAGCCACAGTTTACCACACCTAAGGTTAGGCAAGTTTGACCAACTTTGGGAGCTGTTTGGTTGCAGCCACAGTTGTGGCAAGATTCCCTTAGGTCCCACGTGTCAATGACTCAAAAAAGTGTGGCAAGATTCCCTTAGGCTTGCTAAGGTGTGGCAAAGAATTTGAGCACCTCAACTTAGGCAAGTGTGGTAATTTTTGTTGGCAAAGTGTGGCTAGCAACCAAACAGCCCCTCAATCTTTTTGATATTTACTGCTCACCTTCTTTATAGCTTTTATAGCTATTGGAGAATTGAGATTTCTTGTGGATATTTTGGGGGCGATTTTTAAGAGACAACATTCACCCCCTCTGTTGTCATTTCGATCCAACACAAATGAACTTTAAAAACTTCAAAACTAGAACCAAAAGATAGAGCTCAATTTTAGATGAATTTAGAAAAAAACCCAGGTCAATCGGAGCTAGGACGGAGAACAACTGGATCTCGGAAGATTTAAATCTAAAGAAAAAGGAAAATAGGATTTGCTGGAATTATTTTTCTAAAGGAAAAAGGAATTATGACATCATCAGATGATGTGGTGGCTGACTGGGCTGCTGAGGCTGACATGGCATGTCGCGTGGCATGAGATCGACTCATGTGCTGACATGGAGGTGGATGGCTGAGCGACGAGGTCAAAGCAAGGCTCAACGGCCGAAGGTGAAGATAAGGATGACGGTGACCAGAACCAAGGACGACGGCGGCAGCTGTGAAGGTGATAGTGGCACACGAGTGAGAACAGTGATGGCGGTCGGCTGCGAGGGATGCGAAATGCAAGGGGGTGGCGCTATTTATAGCACGGACGTCGAGGAGGCGAGGATGAACACGACTGAGAGTCCGTGGCAGAGCCAGCATGGACACGAAGACATCTCTAGCTCGGACATGACTCAAGCTCCATCGGAGACAAAGCACAGTGCATGGCGCCCTAGATGCACAACACATGGCAATCGTACGGCTATAGGGCGAGGTGGTCAGAGACCGTTAGATAGACTGGCGTGGACGGCTCGATCGCAACACATGGCGACCATCCGGCGGACGAAGTAGCGGCGGATGCCTGACACCTGGCGCAGTGGGGAAGAGCGCTGGCTGGGCCGGCAACGATTTGGGTCGGAGGACATGGGTTTCGGCCCAAAAGGTTTTAGGGTTTTCTAAAGGTTTTCTATTTTTAGAAATTCAAATAAATTCAATTGAGCTCTAGAAAATAGCAAATAAATCTGAATAAAATCTAGAAAATTCATAAAAAATTCCTTGTAACAGAAGGAACCCAAATAAAATACTTCTAGAAAATGTTAAATTTTATTTAGTCATATTAAATCCTTCTAATTAATAAAAATTTAATTTAAGCTTTAATTAATTCCAAAAAATCCGAATGGTGAATTTTATTTTAAAAGCTTCTAAAAGCCTCTGAAAATCAGGATGCTACAAAAGTGGGGATTTACGAGCTACATATTGCAAAGATTAAAGTTATGAATTTGCCCTCACTTGAGAAGTTGCACAAAATTAAATCTTGGCATTCTTCCAGTCTTGTCAATATATCAATAATCAAAGTGACTATCTCTTTACTATTCTGCTAGTCTGACAATGTATAAATCACCTTAGATAAGAGACAAAGTCAATTGCATGCTATAAGCACAAATAGAAATAGAGAACTGCTAATGTAGTGCTAGCAGCATTTCAGCAAAAACCAGAAGTATATAACAGATATATGCTATTGCGGTATCAACTGAATTCAACAATAATCACAACAATAGTAAACTATACCAAAACAGAAGTATATATCTTAGCAATCAGTAAAATCAAAGCTAGCGGAATACTTTAATTAATAGTCACAATGATCTCTAATATGACAAGTTTCCTCATTGAGCAATCTCAAAAAGCCCACAATCTATTATGCAAAAGTTCTCCCAGTGCTAGTACTATTCACAAATTTTCAATGATAATGAACTGAACTACTAGCACGGCAAACTTTATGCAGGATAGAAATTTCAGAAAGTAAAAACTCATTGGGCAGTGGCAATCCAAGCCACTGAGAAGGCAATAGGGGCAAGCCTCGTTGCAAGAACAATATACCCCATGAGGCCATGAGCCATAAGAATAGAGCAAAGCACTGAAGTCATGACCGAGGTAACTACCTTGCTCAGGAAGGAGGCGCACTGGGGAGGAGGGTGGCGTGCTTGGGAAGGAGGCGGTGTAGATGCTCGCGGAGGAGAAATGCTACAGGAGGAGGCGAGCCAACGAGGAGGTTGAGGGCTTGGGGAGGAGGTGGCATGCTTGGGGAGGAGACGGCGGCTCATGCTCGGGGAAAGAGGAAGTGGCTTGTGCTCGGGGAGGAGGCAGCGGGAGTCTGAGTATGTGGGAGTGCGGGCAAACCCTAGAGTCCGAATATAAACAGGTTGGATATCACAGACGATTCTAAACCATAACCGTTTGTGATAATACACATCACACACGGTTCTAGAGGTGGCTAAATGGGCCGGGCCGTGACGGGCCGCACCGCGGCCCGTCACTGTAGACCCGGCCCGCGAACGGCACGGCACGGTGGCGAGGCGGGCCGGGCCGGCACGGCACGGCGGGACGGGCCGTGCCTGGGCCGAGGGCGCGGCACGGTGGGCCGGCACGGCACGGCCCGTTAAGAAATCGGGCCGTGCCGGCACGGCACGGCACGGCCCGCCCAACGGCACTAAACGGGCCGTGCCGGCCCGGCACGGCACGGTCGGCCCGGTAATTTGAAAAAATAGCCGTTTTTTGTGACCGTTGGGGGGTAAAAAATTCGGAAAAAATAGCAAAAAATTCGGAAAAAATCTGAAAATTTTCCTATAAATAGGGGGGCATCCGACCTCAATCTTCCACACCTCAAAAAATCTGAAAATTTTCCTATAAAGATTAGATGCTTGTATTAATTGTTTTAGAGATGCAATTTCATTTATTAATTGTTCTAACCAACGAATAGCCGCATATAAGAGTTTTTGCGTAGCAATGAATGTTCGTCCCAGAAAATTTGGTTTAGACATGCCTGTTAGATGGAACTCTACTTATCTTATGCTTAAACATATATTGCCACATAAGAGCACTTTATCTGTTTTCCTTCACACCCAAAGTCATCAATCTCGTAGCTCCTCAAGTAGAACCCAAGTTAGAGACCCTGAACTTACTAAGGACGATTGGGATGTTGGTGAAAAAATATTTTCCTTTCTAGAAATTTTTCATAAAGCTACAGTTTGTCTTTCTGAAGTATACTACCCTACATCTCCCATGATTGTTCATAATATTGTTGAAATTGCCACTCACCTAAAGGCTTTTGAAAATGATCCTATACTACGGGATGCTGTAGGTGCCATGAAATCTAAGTTTTTAAAATATTGGAGTGAAATTCCTATTTTATAAGCATTTGCTTTTATTTTGGATCCTAGGGCCAAACTTCAAGGATTTATAAATGTTTTACAAGTTTTAAGTGAGGCTACCGGTTTAGACTATTGTTCATACTATACACAAGTTAAGGATAAATTATATGAGGTATATAATAAATATAAAAATAAATTTGGATCTGTGCGTTTAGAAAGACCCCCGGTAGTCCCTAGCACCTCTAGGGGGGCTATGCAATGGGGCAAGATTTTTGGTTCTTCGTCTAGTTCTCGTGCAGGTGCAGGTACACATCAGTTAGGAGGAGGAAGGCGACAAAACACTGGAGACCTATCAAGCTATCTCAACAGTGATAGCGTCAGCTTCGAGCAGGAGTTGAACATCCTCTCGTGGTGGCAAACCCAGAAGGTATCATATCCAGTGCTATCCATATTAGCGCGGGATGTGTTGACTGTTCCTGTCTCTACAGTCTCCTCGGAGTCAGCATTCAGTCTTTCCGGAAGAATAATCGAGGAGCGACGAACAAGTCTCTCCAACGAGATGGTTGAAGTACTTATGACCGTTAAAGACTGGGAACAGGCTGAATCAAGACTCCAACATACTGCAGATAATAAATATTTAGAAGAATCTTTTGAGAATTTGTATTTAGATAGCAATGAATAGGATTTTCAATATTTTTCTTTCACATGTGGTCAATAATGAGCTTTATAGGCTGTACTCTTTTTTCTTTACCAAGGTTTTCTCAAATTGAGTTTTTACTTGGTAAAGTTTTTAATGAGGCAGCCATCCCATGTAATTTAATAAATTAATAAAGCTCATTATATCATTGCAAATATTTATTTTTATGATTAACAATGTCTACAATTTTCTATATTTTTTTCTGAATTTTCTACAATTGTTTTACAATTTTTCTTAATTTTCTACAATTTTTCTTATTTTTTTCGGCTAAACGGGCTAGCCGGGCCGGCACGGCACGGCCTCGGGCCGTGCCTGGGCTCCCACCGCGGGCCGGCACGGCACGGCCCGTTTAATACACGGGCCTTAACGGGCCGTGCCTAAACGGGCCGTGCCGAGCCCGGGCCCGTGCCGTTCCAGCCCGGCACGGCCCATTGGCCAGCTCTACACGGTTCTACTGTAGAACCGTCTATGATAAATTCACATCATAGACAGTTCTACTTTAGAAACGTCTATGATATATATGACTCGTTCTCATATACATAAATGCAAATTCACATATATATCACACATTCTAATATACATAAATGCAAATTCATATATATATATATATATATATATATATATATATATATATATATATATATATATATATATATATATATATATATCACATATTCTCATATACATAAATGCAAATTCACACACACACACACATCATACATTCTTATATACATAAATACAAATACAGAACATATGACACACAAACATTTCATTCATCATTCCACTTCTTATTTCCTTTAAAAATTAACCCTTCATGATGATCGACACGAATGTAGCTAGTTTCGTCACGTTGTTCTTCCTCGACCCTTGTGCCATTTTTGAAAGGAGGCAACTCATTAAATTGACTGTATTCTTCCTCGTCCACTACATTTTCAACTCTGATAATCCTCCTTTTTCCATGAAGAACTATATGGCGCTTCTTATTTACCTAGTCAGTTACATAGATAACTTAAATAACTTGGTTAGCATGTACCAATGGTTCGTCTTTGTATATGACACGTTTGAGATCCACAGTAGTGACACCATACTTATTGACTTTCACCTATGGGGGATGAATCCAATGGCACCGAAATAGGAGGATCTTGAAAAGCACATAGTCAAGCTCCCAAATCTCCTCTATGAACCCATAGTAGGAGCTCCTCAAACCATCAGTACTGAATGCATCTATACAGACACTACTGTTCCGGTTAGTGCTCTTTACATCCTGAGCCTGTGTATAAAATGTGTACCTATTTATATCATATCATTGCCATATCACAATTGTAAATGTTGGCTCTATTGCCAACCATGTCAGTATATCACTTGACGAGCTCTTAGCGAGTTGCTCCTTCAACCATTAGTTGAATCGATTATTGTATTGTCTCATGATCCAAACATCCAGTCGCTCCAAATTCTGTTTTTGAAGCACATCCTTATACTAGTCGATATATGGGGACACTTCAGCCATGTGTGGCAAGACCGTGAAATGGGCTTGAGCATACGCATCCATATCTAGAGTGATTGCTTTCCTTTCGATGGTCCCGATACCCTTGAGCCTCCCCTCATGGCGAGATCGAGGCACACCTGTTTGACCTGAGCCATGTAATCGATATAGAACTCAATGACCTCTTCGGTTGCATAACCTTAAGCGAAGCTGCTCTCTGGCCAAAATTGATTCTGTATATAGGACTTGAGAATTCCCATGAACCTCTCGAGCGGGTGCATGCTACATAGGAACACGGGCTTGCACATCTTTATCTCCCATACAATAGGAACAATGAGATGGACCATGATATCAAAAAACAACGGAGGAAAATACATCTCAAGATGACATGGAGTCGTCATCACCTCGTCCTGCAGAGCATCTAGTCCTTCGGGATCGACGAACTTCTGAGTAATTATGTTAAAAAAATAACACAGTCTCATTATTGTCTCTCGGACCTTAATCAGCAAAATATTTCTAATTGCAATAGGGAGCATCTGTGTCATCTGCACATGACAATCATGAGACTTCACGCGAATTAACTTCAAATATTCCATCAAAACAAGTTCCTCCATGTTGGTGGGGTAACTAGACGGAACTTTTACACCATACAAGCACTAGTACAGTTCAGCTCTCTTGTCCTGGGACAGAGCTAACTCAGGTCTGATGTCCATATCAATCAAGCCATGTGTTGACACTATCCTTTGTTTTGTCACGAATGTTCAATAAGAGACCAATCAAGATGTCACATACATTTTTGTCTACGTCCATGAAGTCGATGCAGCGGTGAACTTCTAGATGCTCCCAATAAGGTTAGTCCCAAAATATTAATATCTTATTCCAGATGTTCTTTTCATGGGTCCTCAATTTACGTCCCTTTCCGAGCACAACATCTAAATCCTTAACTAAACATAGATCACTATTCTGCTTAAATGCCTTGGAGCTGAACTATCCTCCTTCTCTTTGTTGAATTGCTTTTTCATCCTGTGCTCCGAAGGAACCTATGGTGACGCATGTACATAATTTTGCGTGAGTGCTTTAGCTACACACTCTCGGTATCATCTAAGTAGTGAGTACAGGCTTTGACCCCTTTTATACTATGCCCGATAGGTTAGCAAGGCTAGGATAATCATTTATAGTGCAGAACAACAAGGAGCGTCAAAATAAAGGTCCCTCGTTTGTACACATCCCATACCTATACCCCTTCGATCCACAGTATTTTTAGATCTTCCACCAACGGTGCTAGGTACATATCAATATCATTCTCAGGTTGCTTCGGCCCTTGAATAAGTATCGGCACCAAAGTATACTTTCATATCATACACAACCAAGGAGGAAGATTGTAGATACAGAGAGTCACAGGCCAAGTGATATGTCGGCTACTCATATTACCGAAATGATTCATTCCATCTGTACTCAATCCAAACCTTATATTCCTTAGTTCTGCACTGAAGTCTGTAAATCTCGTATCGATGTTTCTCCACTGGGTGAAATCAGCATTCAGCAAGGTGTCTTAGTATTCCGTTCTTCTTATGCTCCTCCAAGTGCTAACACATCAGTTTTGCCTCTTTTGGGTTCGCAAAAAACTGATTCAAATGGGGAATTATAGAAAGATACCATGCCACCTTAGAAGGGATCATTTCTTCACCTCTACTCCCTCGTTGTCAGTTGATTGATTCTTATGTTTGTATTGGGATGTGTTGTCTACCAGAGATACATGCATGTTTGCATACTCTTTATAGTAGAGGATACAGTTGTTTGGACATGCATGTATTTTTTCTACTTTTATTTCTAATGGATAAAAAATCTTCTTGGCTTTGTAGGTGATTTTGGGCAACTCGTTTCACTCTGGAAGCATGCCCACTAAAGGACCTAACAGCACCGTTGTAGGATCAAGGATAACCGACTAGACGGGGTGAATAAGAGGTTCTAAAAATTCTTGCCTTCTAAAATTAATTAACACAATTTATAACTAGACAAGATTTCAATGCAGTGTAAACCTACAAGATTCTAGTAAGTCTAAGACACCACAAGCAATAGTCTTTACAAATATATCTCTAGCACAAGTAAATGAGACAATCACAATGATCGTAATATGCTAGAAATACAAGTGCAAAAAGTAGAGACAAAGAAGTAACCAATTGACGCATAATGTTTTATCGTGGTGTTCGAAAACTTGCCAGTTCCCCTAATCTACGTTGCGGAAAGCCCAAACAACTTGAACTGGCTCCACAAATTAAGCCTCAGCTCCTCAATTCACTAGTGGTTGTCCTTTCTCCTCTCCGGAGATAGTGGACACTAAACCACTCACAAGTCAGTGCTGGGCCTCTTCACAATATTCTTGGAGAGGTCATCTCACAATCTCCCGCCAAGCTGCCGGCAAGCACCAAGAGTAATGAATCAAGGCTTCACTTGACGGTGATCAAGTGCCAAAAGATCAATCTAGATGAATGTACTTGATTTTGGCTCAACTACCTCAAATGAATGGAATCAAAGCAATTGAGGTGTGGAGTGAGTGCTCTATACTCAAGGATGTTGCAATATAGTGTCTAACTCTGTCATTGAGCAGGTGGGGGAGTATTTATCCCCCACCAACCAAGACTAACCATTACAAGGCAATCCCTAAAAGGTCAGGGTGAGCGGAAGTACCATTGTTCATTGGCCGGTACTACTATCGCCAATGAAATCATGGTAGTTTCGATCTTCGATAGTTCCAAAATTTTGGTGCGGTACTTCCGTTTGCTTCGAGGCCGAAAGTTTGAGCTCTTTGGAAAAAGTGTACACCTGAATTTTCGGAGTTTCCGTGTTTCGGTAGTTATGCTCAAGAGATGAGGTACTTTCGCTATGCGGTAGTTCCATCATTAAAACTTCAATATTTTCGTTTTCCAGAGATACAAAAGTGATTCCAAGGGTGCTCACTAGAAAAAATGTACCGCTCATTTTGTCGGAACTTCTGGAGTGCGAAAATACCACAGTTTACACTCCGATACATCTGAAATTCCTGACAGTGCACAGTTTGGCTATCAATTTTAGGTTTATGTGCATGTATGATCCTAAATTGATTCAAATCTTTATGCACATATTTAGGGGGAGGTTCCTTTATATATTGTGGCTTTGCCAAGCATTAAATTCAAAATTCATCTTGTACTAAATAGAATGAATTTAAACCTCCAAAGCTTATCCAAGTGTATACAATTGTGTGCAAGGTGTATACACAAAAAATTAATTACTTCTTCATCACTTGTTGAGTATTGTCATTAATTAACAAAAAAGGGGAGATTAAAGGATCTAGACCTGTCATTATGAGTTAATGACATATTTTGGTAATCAATGATAATCGATTTGTGGGATTAATAGCTTCATTGAGATGAATAAATAGGATAAGTCTCACGGTGACGGATGACTTGAGATGGGTTCATGCGGTTGATCATTCTCAAGCAAAGTCTTCATGTGTTGATGAGCAAAGTCATGATCCAAAACTTGAAGTTGGGATATGTGTCGTCAAGCTTCAAGTAAATGCGTAAGGCAAATGTATGACTAGTTAGGGCTAAAGATGTGTCCCTAATCTTTTACCAGTCTTAGTGTTTGGTTGGAAGACCGGGTTGCTAGTATAGGATCATGACTAGTAGCTTGAATGTATCATGTATTGATAGCTCACTTAATTGCTCTAGTTTTCTCCGTGGCATCACTACTACAGAAGAGGCTATACTGGACGGCTACATCACAAACGGTTCATACGGAACTGTCTGTGATTAAACTGTCACAAACGGTTTATACTGGCAACCGTCAGTGATATTTTCATAGACGGTTATTAACACAAACGGTCTGTGATAAATGAGACATCACAGACGGTTCGTATTACTAACCGTCTGTGAAAGTTCACAGTCGGTTATTAACACGAACCGTCTGTGATGTCTAAAATTATCACAGACGGTTTTTGTTAATAACCGTCTGTGAAAATATCACAGACGGTTATTAACTGGAACCGTCTGTGATAATTTTAGAGATCACAGACGGTTCGTGTTAATAACCGTCTGTGAACTTTCACAGACGGTTAGTAATACGAACCGTCTATGATAACTGAAACATCACAAATGGCTCGTATTAAGAACCGTCTGTGATATTTATTATCACACACGGTTCGCGTTAATAACCGTCTGTGATAATCACATATCACCAATAATTGACGTGTGATAATCACGTGTCACCAATAATTGGCGTATACCCAGGATTTCGATCTCACCCGTCCATTCTCTCCACATCGAATGGCAGGCAGCAGTTCCTCCCTCTGCTCGGCCCTTATAAATAACGCCCCATCTACCTTTCCACCGGTACTAGTCACGCGTGAGTTCATCCACTGTGAGCATATATAGCTGTAAGTGTGGTAAGTGTGTCTTGTTCACCCGCACCGTCGTTCCATGAAGAGTTCACTAGCTTGTTATCCTGTAATAGATCTAAATGTGTTGTCGTGCTTGCCTCTGTATTTGCATGTTCCTGGACGATGCCGACTACTGCCGAGATGTGATGTCCACTCCGACATAGCCGACTTTTTCGTTGAGCGACTATCCATCTGCTTCTTCCCATTTCTTTTCTTCATCTCTGGTCTCTGGATCACGTACTCCAGTAGCGATGATTCAGTTAGCCGCCCGACGCCGCTCCCTCCCGATGCCGCCGGTCCCTCCCGACGCCGCTTCCTCCCGATCGACGCCGCCGGTCCCTCCCGACGCCGCTCCCTCCGGGCTTCACATGCATTTTATGGTATATGCTTCACATGTTATATGCTCATGTTATATGCTTCACATGTTGGAAGGCCCATAGCTCACTGCAGTTAGTTAATCGTTAGAACTTTATCAAAGGGCATAAAGCAAGTGACACACTTCAGTGTATCTTGTTCAATGAACTTGATGCACTGGTTTGTGTCACTTGATTCATAGAACTTTGACAAGCTGGGACCATAGCTCACTGCAGTTAGTTTTTTCTTAGAAGAGAGATGGCGTCCACACAGTCTTCGTCGTCGTCATCTGGGTCTCACGCTCCCAAGATTGCGAAAACTAAACGTGGCCGAGGAGTATCGAAAAGGCCAGAGGGCCGAATGACCATCACGGTGGTCTCTCTGAATGGGATCCCTCTGGAACTGACGAAAGCAGCATCATCATTTCGGACTACCTGCGGGATAATTGGAAGGCAACGGGTCCCCATCACCATAGCAAGCTGGAAAGATTTGACAAACGATCACAAAAATCAGCTATGGGAGAAAATTACAAATTCGTTCGAGATCCCAGCAGAAGTACAGGGACTTGTGCAACGGCAGGCGCTCCTCACGATGGGAAAAGCATGGAAGAATTTTAAGAGCACTCTTGTGACGAAGTACGTGTCCAAGGATGTCACGCCCTTCACGAAGTATCCTTTCGTGTCGCCGGAAACATGGGAGGCCTTTGTGCAGATGAAGACGATGACCGAATTTGAACAACAAAGTGCGACGCACAAGGCTCTCCAGTCACAAAACACGCACCCTCACAGACTTGGCACTACTGGGTATGCGGGTAAAATCCCGCAATGGAGGATGCAGGATGAGGTCGCAATCCGATCGGAGGCCTCTCCGCCATTTGCCGGGATCGCAAACGAGCGCGCTCGAAACTGGTTAAGAGCGAGGTCATCAACCACATCTTCGGGTGTCTCTTTCAAAAACCCCGCAGATGAGACTATCACAGACGATTTTTTATAAACAACCGTCTGTGATACTCGTCTATCACAGACGGTTAGTAATAAAGACCGTCTGTAATGTGAGTTATCACAAACGGCTCGGGAACCGTCTGTGATAACCACCAACTATCACTGACACCTAAACACTGACGGTTCAGGAACCGTCTGTGATGACGGTTCTGAACCGTCTGTGACAGGGCTGTCTGTAGCAGTGCATGACGCTAATATTTTCGAATGTGTTTTGAAAATGATTGTAGCTCATGCGTAAGTCCTTTGTGACAAGTGACTAAATGTTTGCAAATGTGTTTTGCAACATATTGATGGCCATGTTTTTCCCTCCTTGAGGCATGATGGTAATATTTGGGATGTGTCTCTCAAATGATTAAAGCTCATGTAAAAATCCATTGATACATGTGACTTGTGCTTGAAAGAGTGTTTTGAAATTGATTCAAGTCCATGTCGTCTTTCTGGTGATGTGATTTCAAAAGAAATTTGTGGATGCATTCCTTGATCTATTAGGAGTCACATTTTAACCTTGAATGCATATCTTTATATTTCACAATGCTATTGTGCAGAATGCTTGAGAAATATGCATTGCCTTCGGATCTCCTGAGCTTGCCCTCAAGGTGGCGGTCTGACTAGCTTTGTATTAGCGGTTAAACTAGCCTAAATAATTTCACCCAAGCCAAAGGGAAGTCTGACTAGTGGAGCTGTTAGACCAGAGTATACACGGCGATCTGACTAGCCTGCATATGGTGGTTGGACCATCCAGCAGTCAGACTGGCATATGGGTAGCAGTCTGACTGATTTGCAGAACTACCGTTCCTTTCACGGTACATTTTTTCTAGAAGGTGACTGTTTGGCTAGCAGTCTGACTGGTACATTTGCGGTCTGATCGGACCTGGCGGCTAGACCAATCCCTGTGTGGGCGGTCTGGCCGGTATCTTTGTCTAACGGCTAGTTTTATAGCCGTTGAGAGGACCGCAGAAGTACCGGCCATGTGTTAGCGGTACTACCGGGCCTCGGGCTGATTCTTGCCCCCTCTTTGTTCCACAGCTAGTTTTTAGGTAGATGGTATAAATACCTCCACAAGGGCTGTTTGGAGGGGGTTGTTGGTGCTATTGTTCTATTCCTTGAGCTAAGAGCAAGTCTTCTCCTCCATATGTGCATGTGTTGCACTTAGTGAGTGTGGAGAGCGATAACCTTGTGCATGTGTTGTACTTAGTGGTGAACTTTGTGTCCGTTGAGTTGAGATTCTTGATTCGTTCAAGCAAGGATCTCTGACTTGTTACTCTTAAAGTTTGCCGACTCCTAGATGGTTTCAGAGGCGTGGTGGTCCGGTGATCTTCTCAAAAAGCTTGTGAGGAGGCCCGACGTGTTGTGAGTGGTGTGGTGCTTGCCATCTCTGGAGAGGAGGAAGAACAACCTTAGTGGATTGAGGTGGTTAGGCTTAGTTCGTAGAGCTGGACCAACTCGGTTGGCCTTACCTCAATGTGGATTAGGGTAAACTGGCAAGTTTATGAACATCATGGTAAAAACATCGAGTGTCATTGTGGTTTTGTCATCATATGCTCAATTTACTTTCTAGCAATTGATATTCAAGCATTTCTATTCATTGAATTGATTAGAATACTTGTCTTCCTAGGATTGCTTATCTTAATTTAGAATTATATCATTGGTGCACTTAGTCAAACCTAGTGTTTTAGGTCTTATTTGTGAAAACCAAATAGTTTACGCTTCCGCATTATAAATTTGGTAGTAGCCTAAAAGAATTTTTAAAACCGTGTATTCATCGCCCTCTAGTCGGCCTCCTTGATTTTACAACTGTGCAACTCTTGTCAGACTAACCATTGCTTGCCTTCAATTTCAGCAGTTTAAGCACGAAGCATTTGATCCAGATTGTCATCATGTAGCCTATTTGAATCGGAACCACAATCGACATCATCCAGCAGCATATCGTTGACTTCGTCAGCGATGTCATTATTACCACCTTCCTATGTAATATACTCTTCACCATGATTGGTCTAACGTGCATACCCCTTTTTGAAACCCCTTCGAATTAATTGCCCTTCAATTTGTGCTCGGTTCATCAACATCTTCAGATTCTCGCAGTCAATGCATGGACAGTACATATATTCCACCCCCTTATTCAACATATCCTCCTTGGCATCTCTTATAAAAAGCAAATACACCATTAATGTACTCTTCACTCACATGATTCCTAGCATACATCTAGCTTCAGTCCTATGTTACACATATAACAATTTAGTATTAAATATTGAATTTATTAATTAGTATACTAGATATATATGATTTAAAGTAGCTATACGTAGAAAGAATAATTAATTAAATTAAATTAAATTAAGTAGAAATAGGCTATGAATTGGTTAAACTCTAAACCATGCTTGATGTAAATAATCTTCTCTCTACATCAATCTAGATCTAAATCAGCCATCTTCAATTTTCCTTTCACCAAAAGCTAGATCCGAAATATAATGCAATTATTAGAAATAAATTACTAAACATAGATAGTCAGGAACTTAATAGATCTATAATCACTCTTGCCAAATCCACGGTCCCCTTTCACCAAATGGCCTCAAAGCCCTACCTCCTCAAAGCAACAGCCTGTGAAAACAGATCTGGAATTTAAGACAGATCTGTGAGGATCGATTGGTCTGCAATTAATAAGTGAAAATTATCACAGACGGTTTTTAATACAAATCATCTATGAAGTATCATAGAAGGTTTAAAGAAAAAACTATCTGTGATATTGGTAATATCGCAGATGGTTCTTGTTAATAACCGTGTGTGATACTTCATAGCGGTGTTCACTATGAACTATCTGTGATATTACCTCTTTATAGACGTTTTAGCACTGATAGCAACACAGATGGTCTTTAAACCAAAACTGTTTATGATTGTATTTAATGCTGGCGGTTTTGGTTAACTGTTTGTGATGAGGCGTCTAATATTAGCCTTTTTGTAGTAGTGAAATCGCACTGCTAATTTCCTTTTGTTTTTCATTCTGAATTTCTATTAATTTTCTTTGTTCATTTTTATTAATTTCAAATCTCAATTGTAGCGTAGATTTTGTATACAAATTCAACTGCTATTTTTATATAATTTTAATTTTGAATTTTAGCTATGTACAAGTTTTAATTTGGAGTCCGTATGAAAATCAAATGGCTAATTTCCTTTTCTTTTTTAATCCAAAATTTTGTTTTTTTATTGTACGTGACGTACTCTTTCTTTTAATCTAAACAATTATAACTCGGGTCCGCTAGATATATGGTTAGATTTTTTAATAGTAATATCCTATGGCTGTTGTAGTTAAATTTAGTTAGGGTCCACCATATTAAGGGCCAAGTGTGTTTGCTTTTTTTTTTGAGAATTTTTAACATATTTCTCTTTTTCTTAGCAACTCTAAAAAAACTTATTATGAGCTTTTAATATAATGGATTGGACCATGCTTGCCTCTATATGATAAAGTTGTACTATGTCTATCCACATGGGGCCAAACACAGTCCAACTCTATAAAATATTATTTAAAATTTATAACTCCTGGTACGCACGCTGGGCAAGCGTTGCGAAATGGGGGGATCGGAGTACCTTATTGGGGTTTTTCGAATCGGTGAAGATTTTCTTTGTGCTAGAGATGTTGTAGCGAGCGTGGGCACCTAGCTAGGCACACCGAATTCTGGTCCTGAAGTGGATGTGCATTGAATGGACTTCTCATCATTCCCGGCGGAACTAATCGGTTAACACCCTCTATGTTTGTCGGTGGAAGCGGAAATGTCGTCGTCCTCGACCGGCAACGGACTCGTGAGTCATGAAACGGTTCTTTTGCGCTGAACGCAAGTTACTACGACATCGGGCATCCGTCGTAACCCTGCTAGCGCATTAGTATAAGACGAGAAATAGCTGAGTACGTGGGAGACGAGAATCGGGTGGCAATAGCGAGCAGAGGAAGCAAACTGAGGAATGGTGAAAGATGCATACGTACGGATTCCAAGAAGGACAAGAGAAAGGTATAGTATAAAGATATTGTTCGTATCATTTTCTACTTCTAGTTTTTATTTAGAAAAATTAAAAATTTAATACGAATATCTAATTTTTTGAAACGATTTTCCTACTCTTCTCACCACCTCTCGTTTCGGAGATAAAGCAGGGTTATAGATACATTACGCATTCTACTTTTCTTGTTTCTGTCACATACTATATCTCTTTCTCACTTTTTTACCGTTTGCCCTCCTTTTAGAAGCTACTTCTTTTAGTGATTACTATTTATTTTAAACAAAAAATTATAAATCATAGTAAAAAATCATCAGCAAAAGATATAAAATCACAAAAAAATTATCGACGAAAGTAAATACGAACGCCAAGAACGCTCGCATTTCATCCTAAGGCCAAGGAGGAGAGAGATGCATGTGTACTAGCCACTGTTGGCCTGCTCTTGGACGTTGACAAATCGAGCCATCGTCTTCCTCCTGTGCATGTACGCGTACGCTGTCGCGCGCTCAGCTCAGGCCAATCGAGCCAGACAGAGAGACGCATGCTCCCGTCCATCCATTCATGGACAGTGTGTGTGTGACTGATCACCTGCGTTTGAAGTCAAAACTGGACGCCATCGCCAGAGGGCGGGGCCCGCCCGCCCGTCCGTCGCAGCCGCGGAGGAGGTTGCTGTGAATTGTACATCTGTACTACCGTCCATACCACTGATCGCGCTAATTCCACGTTACGCAATATACGCCAGTTTTACGTTATCATTGTACGTGGTAATACCCTTGAATACGCCGTTGTCAACCAGCAATCTTGTCCAGAAAATGCTGGATATATTTTTTAGACTACGTCTAATAGTTGTAGCTAATAATTTTTTTTTCAGTTTTGCTATTGCACAGACGACTGAAATTTTTTTATGTTTCAGTCACCTGAAATTGTACTCTCAATGAACTAAAATTACAGCCCCCTCCAAAAAAAATAGCTGCAACTTTAGGTGATTCAGAGTGCAACTTCAGGTGACATGAAATTACATTATCAATCAACTAAAATTGCAGCCCCCCTCCAAAAAAAACATGTGCAACTTCAGGTAATTCAAAGTGCAACTTTAGGTGACTGAAAGATAAAAAAAATTTAGTCGCCTGTACAATAGCCTATCTTTTTTTATTTATATTTTTAAAGATAGTAATGAACGACAAAAACATACTTTAAAATAAATTAAAAACCTAAAATAACATGCCCTATGTTTAGATGCGCCTCAATGCAAAATAGCCGGTTCGTTCGGGTTCCCTGAGATGAATCCCCCTTGCCGGCCGGGGGGACACGCGCGCAGCACTCTCCCCGTGGCCACGCTCCGGTCGCCCGCCCACGCTCTGCCATGCCCTGTCCCGCCCCGCCGTACGTACGTTCCCCGCGCGCGCTTGGTTCACTTCCAACCACGGCCGCGCGCTTTCTTTGCGTCTGCATCCGTTTCTTGCCAACCGATCGATCGCGCGCCCGCGCGTGGCAGCTTTTCTAGCTAGGCATATTATGCAGTACTCGTATCAGCAACAGTTAATGTAAGCATCTGGAGTAAAAAAATGCATCTCAGGTTCGTGTAAAACATCATCTATCTAAGCTAACTGTTGGTTAGTGTATTTTCGGAACAGCAGATCGATGGTTCCGGCGAAGTTTTAATTGATTTCCATCCCGCGATCGAAACAATGCCAGCCATCGAATTTCTTGTCGTACGCGCGCAATGAAGTCCATCTCCTATCATTGCGGTATTGAATCTTGAAATGACTACAAATGATTTCGATCGAGACACGGACGAGCCGCGCGAAAGCCCACAAGCTCTCAACCCAGAACTGGTGACGCGTGCGTGCACGCATACATGCGGCCCTCCGAAGGGCACGAGTTTTGTACTGAATCTCATAAAGATGCCAGCACATCGACAAGAGTTACTAAAAACTGACTGCTGATCATGGTCTGCTCTGACACGTGCCGCTGTCCCTTAATTTGCGTCATCACATTCTACAGAGCTTGAACTTGACTGCTGAAACAGTACTTTCTTAAAAAAAAGCTTTCCCTTAACCCGATCCATCCCAGAGATCTAGGCAGAGATAGATCGAACATGCATGGACGTACTCTGTCTTGTGTTACAAGCACATAGGAGTATATGGTTCATGAACAATTAAGACACTCATGTCGGCCGTTGGATTCCGCCTAAACGGTTCGGATCAGAGCATGAGCGGGCTGGATTTCCAGGTAGCCGTCATGTAGCACTTCACGATATTTCTAGAGCCTTTTCCCCTATCGATCTCTATATACATCGCAACCATCCAGAGGTTGATCCTTGACGCCACTTCTACCTAAGGCAGGGGACCCGATCGTGATTCTTGTACGTTAATTTCGACCCAAAATTTTTGCCTGATCAAAAGACACGGGGGGACAATCAAGCGAAACACCATGCATGTAGTACGTACGTTTTACCTCAACGTTACTTGCACACGAATCTTAATCGTTAGGCGTCTTGTTTTTGGGGGATTTCTACGTGGAGCTCTTTTTACGGTACCTTCAGCCGTTCAATATTTTTTATCTAATGAATTAGATTAGTTATAATTAAGTTATACTTTCCCTAATATACTACCAGGAGTAAAATTGTAATTGCTCAACCGACATGGATGGGTAGAGCAGTAATAGGTTCAGTGAAAAATCTTTAATACACTCACAAAAAATTACAGAAAAAAATCAATTATATCATCAACAAATTAATAGTTAGATTTAATTTCTACTACTATTCAGTTACTATCAGTAGAAGGTATTGCAAAAGGACCGCCCATCCGTGCCCGTCTAGGTACACGGACGTGAACATTGCGTGATGGATCCTCACCTCACATGCATGGGCATTGGGCAGACACGCACCAGCCGAGGGGTACTACGAGGAATGATGAGGCCGCCCGCGCGCGAGCTATAGCTAGCAGCACCGTGGAGTGCGACGAAGCCCGCCCCGCGCGCCGGCCGGATTAATAGCGGGAGGACGGACGGCGCGCGCAGCGGGTCTCGCTCCGCGCGCGGCTATTTATTGCTCGGGCTCACATTTCTGGTACGCCGGCCGGGGCCGGTCGATCAACCGCCCAGCAACCGCTGCACTGCACATATCTCTCGCGCCGATGGATGGATCGGTCGTCTCGACCGGCCGGCCGGCCGCGGCCGGACCACGTACTGGCGCCGATCCACCGGCCGCCCCGGGCGGGCCAGGCCACCACCGGCTGCCTGTACATGCCCGCTAGATAGTACTAACAGCACTGCCACTTTAAGCTCTTTTAGCTCCTTAATTCCCCCTGCTAGCTGCTGTTGCATGAGTGCATGGTAAAACCGGCCAAAAAAACAAATAAACCACCACGAAATGAGCGCTAAAACGATGGTATCGTCGAGCAGCTTGTTGCTACCTAGCAGCTACAACGGTTAAGATCGATAGGGAGAAAGCTAGCAGGTACGGTAGAGCAGCTTGCATTTCTTGGACCACAGTGACTGACATGGAAAGGCAAAACTAAACCGGCCGGGCCATGGATCGATCATGGATGGGGCACTTGACAAACAGTCATGCATGCACGATCGATGATGCGAGTAGGCTAGCTAGGAGGACTAGGGCTCTTGGCCCGACCGACAAAATCAATGTTACACAGCGTACAACATGTCTGGGTATTAAGCCATGTCATGTAAGTGATCGAATTAAATTGGCTGCAGCTAGCGGGCAGGCGATCGATATATGCAGCAGGGTGCGGCCGGGCAAGCAACTTGCAAGAGACGAGCGCCAAAGTTAGCACGTACGTTCGGTACCACACCGCGCACCCTGCTGCTGCTGCCTGCGCCTGACGAATTCTGAAATGCTCATCTCATCATGTGGAAATTGGAGGGGATTTATTGCCGAGGTAAGGATTTTGGCAGCCCGCTGCCTGCCTGCCTCTGCCTCTGTCTCTGCCTGCGATAGCTCCTCACGCGTCAGATCCGTGGGCCGAGCCCTCATTGAATTAAAGATCGAGCAAATTCATTTGGGGTTGGATCCTGGCCATTTATTTAAGATCCAATGAGTGGGTGGAGCTTACTTATATCTTGATATTAATCACGGAATAATGCACGAGCTTGTGTTAATAACTCCACGAAAAGGCTATAAAAAGTACCTGTATGCGTTGCTGATCGAGCTCTGCTTTGGAATCGAGTTAATTATAACAGATTTCGACTAAATCTATTAAAATTATTTTTTGTTATTGCTTGAAATAAGCTAATTAATTTCATTAATTAATATAACTAAAAGTAAGAAAAATACAAGTGAAAAAACATGCCAACGCTGCTTAATGAACTATAGTAGAGGCTACATGTATTTTGAAATCAATTAAAACAAATGATTTTTTATGGTCTTCAATGCAAGACTTTGATTATGGATTTTGTAATACTATACTGGTAAAATGCTAAAAGTTATATATATTATTAAAGTATTTTAAGAAAAATCTAATGACATTATATATATATTTCACATATGGATGATAAAAGTTCCAAAATTTTGGCCACCCGGATCGCAACGACTCATATTTAATCCCGGAGTTTTCAGATGATGAACGTTCTTCCTATTTTCGACAATATGAGCTAGGTTTTTTTTTGTCAATGAGTTGTATACACATGTAGTTGTGTCGGCGATACAGTATGCATTAGATCCCAATCCGACCTACAGAGGGTCCATATCAATTTTACGTACACAAAACTTTGTTAGTTATTACTCACTGCTGACAAACTACAAGCAATCGGTATCTCTATATAGTTTACGGCATGGTTAATTGGTCAAGTTTGTGTTAAAACATAATTACAAATGGCAAATTAACCTTGTCATGATGAGAGCGCCCATGTGTTGTGACCATCATGGTATTGAATGTGAGCAGTGGTGAGAAAAGGACAGAGGGGCCTCAATCATGTATATTCTTGCTACATGCATTAAATGATGGGTCTATTCTTTTTGGCTGGAGCTTATGACTTTTGGCTACGGTTTATAGCTTTTGAGCTGTTCGTGCGAGAGATTACAGAGTAACAAAAACTCATGTGTAGTTTTTACCGATATAAATGAAGTAGGTACAGTATGTACTACAATTAACTAGTAGACCTTATGGCTGTGCTCAAAATGGCTTCAGCGTCTAGCTTCCGGCTTATTTTTTACTATTCATAAATTTCGTCTTTTTCTAAACTTTTGACTTTTTGTTGAGCTTTTTTGCCAGTTCTTTTTCCCGTATTTGTTTGTATAATACGTAATGGGCTAACATATTTTTTATATTTTTTAATTTAATTATGCTAAATAAGCATCTGTCAGCTACAGTGTTTTTTCAGCCAGCTACAGTGCTTTTCAACCATAAGCCACAAAAAAAAAGCCCAAATGAGCACCACCCTTGAAAAGATACTCCGTTTAAAAACTAGTTACTGTAGAAAAACCAAAAAACTAGCTTTTAGAAGCTGAAAAAAACAGGCCTAATATATTGTATTTTTAGGCTGGTGCTTTTTTATTGGCATGTGGAGTTGAAGTGAGATAGGGAATAGAGAGGGCTAGCTACGGGTCTTGAGGTGCTGGCGTGGAGATGCGTAATAGAGACGGGAGATGATCTAGCTAGGGCTTAGTATGCAAGGGTGGTTGTTGTAGGATATGCTTTGCATCTTCTATTACGTACAAGCACATATCACCACTTGAGTTAGTCATGTTCCCTATATATTCAAATTGAACCATTTACTCACTAGGATCACTTATATATTAACCTTTTGATTTGACTTTTGAAACAGGCAGCTGATGCATTTATTATTTTAAGAATATTAAAACTTAGGCTATGTAAGGTCAGAGCAAACCCATTAATTTTTAGTTCTAATGACCATGACACTTCTTTTTGACTTTTTTTTTGGCTTTTGACTTTGGTTTCTCCAAAATTCGAAACAAATGGGATGGCTTCTCCAAATGAGTTCTTGAGCCTAAAATTGTATGTGCTGTCCTCGTTGGTGTCTCCGTCATCTGCCGCTATCACAAAAAGTACGCCAAAACCATCAGCTGAAGCCCAAAAGAATCGCCTGTATATATCAATTGGAAGGGCACTACCTTTATGCCGCAGATTACAAATTTCTACATTAATAAGGAAAAACTATATAAATCAAATTATAATATATTGCAAGTTAATCTAATAGAAGTACATAATAGAGTTTATAGCCAATTCGCATAGGAATACTCACTACTACAGAAAAGGTCATCACAGACGGTTCGAAAACGTCATCACAGACGGTTTTGTGAACCGTCTGTATTTATGGGTCAGTGATAATCGAAGGTCATCACAGACGGTTTTCGAACCGTCTGTGATTATCAGCTATCGCAGACGGTTTTTGAGTAAAAACCGTCTGTGATAGCTGATAATCACAGACGGTTTTTACTCAAAAACCGTCTGTGATACTGATCATCACAGACGGTTTTTGAGTAAAAACCGTCTGTGATAGCTATAATCACAGACGGTTTTTAACTAAAAACCGTCTGTGCTATTCTCTTCTACCCCTAAATCTATTTCTGTTTATTGGCTAGCCTCAGGAAATGCTAGCCATGCTCTCTGAAACAAGCAGATCAACATGTACATGTATACATCCTCACATCTCAATTCATTTCATAAACATAAAATATCCATTTCGCAAATCAATTAATTGAAATGAGAACAAGCAAATACAGTATGAAACACAGTACACATTTTAAGATTAGAGTCTACCATTACAAGAATAGACAGACAAACAACAAACAATAAAGAGGAGGAGAACAACAAACAGGTTGCTCATCTAGCTAACACAACAAGAACAGAGAAAAGCAAAGATCCTCTATGCCTAGGCCTTCTCGCCCCTGATGCAGCGCGCGAGCTGGATGTCTTTGACGCCCACCATCGTCGGTGTTGATTGAGCGCTGCCTTGGCACAAGCTAGTTGCTTCTGCGGTGTCTTGCCTCCCGTTGACGTGTGCGTCGTCTGCAAGGAGGAGGACAGTAAGGAGGAGGAGAACAACAAGGAGGAGGATAGCAAGGAGGAGAAGAACAACAAGAGGAGGAGAACAAGGACAGCAAGGAGGAGGAAACTAGCAAGGAAGCTGGGTTTTGGTAATATTTATAGGGGAGGGAGAGGGAGGGAGAGGCGGGAGTTCGAAATTTTGGGCGCGGGAAAAGAGAGGCGGAGCTACGTTCCGTGGGGTGAGGAGGATTGACGGGCCCAGTGGTCAGATTATCACAGACGGTTCTATAATAAAAAACCGTCTGTGATATTCCAGTATCACAGACGGTTCAGAGGTAAGAACCGTCTGTAATACTCCTTTTTCCCGCCACAAATACCACAGACGGCCTTCAAATTAAAACCGTCTGTAATAGTGTACATCACAGACGGTTTCACAAAACCGTCTGTGATTTGGCGCCTACTATTAGCCTTTCTGTAGTAGTGATTAGTGCATACATTATAGTAGATACTATTTTTGCAAGGAACATTATAATGGATATTTAGCTGTGTAATTACACACTATTTGCAACAATTCTTCACAAAATAATTAAAATACAACTCCAATTGAAATTATAATAAATATAACCATTAGTTTTTTGTTCTTTATTTTTTAAGTTAGAAAATAAACTATACCGGGATCATACTATAAACGTTAATAAAATGTACATAGAACGTACAAACACTAAACATTAAAATAAAATTGATAGCTAGGCATTGACTAAGCTTAAGAACATACCCGAATAATGGGATCAATGATTTGTCACCGCAAAGATTATCACTTAAGGATTTTCCATTTGATGTTACACTGACTGGGCCTTGGGGCATGTCAGCGAGACAATGCAGTGACAAATCCGCAACGTTACCTATTAGGAACATTAAACCTAATGACTTGCAATTTTCTTGGCTGTTTTTAACCATAAGGGAATGTCTATTTTCTGGTACTGCCTCTTTGGCCGCGGCAAATCCTCAAAATCCCCCAAAAATGTTTATTGTAAACAACTCATTTTTCCATATCAATTATATTTTCTGTGCTAAATCATTCATATAAAAAATAAAACAATTTTGCTAATTACTTACAAATATTGCAAAAGGTTTGGATGTTACACTCAGCTAACAATTTTGGCAGTGGCGGATCCAGGAAAATTTTTTGGAGGGGCTGAAGTACCTTCAGCTCGACCTCAGCCCCTTCTACATTATACATCCATGGCTAAAAATTTAGGGGGGGCTCCAAGGGTCCGGTAGCGGTAGGGGGGCTCGAGCCCCCCCCCCCCCCCCCGCCCCACCGCTGGATCCGCCGCTGAATTTTGGACCATCCGATCATAATTGGACACCACAGATCTCTCATCTCTCCTTCCCTTCCCAAAAAATACCCCCTCTCTTCTGCCAACCTTAACCAACACTACACCACCCAAATCGCCTCGCCTTCTAGCTTGTTGCCTCTTCCCACGCTATGTCACCTTGCCACCACCCGGAAGGCCAATGACAATGAGCCTAATCACCTCCCCCTCCAGCATCAACCGGAAGGCCAATGACAAAGAGCCTAATCAACTCCCCCTCCAACATCAACACAACTTGAAATCTTTTTCAACAGAGAGAGAAATCGCGAAAAATTTGCGACTGCAATTGTAGAAGACGCTTGCTGAAGCCAAATAAAAAACATCATTGTTGCCCAAATCTCGCGGGGAAACTGATGATGAGAAATTCAACTGATTCCCCTAAACACTCTTAGTCGAGTAATGTATAGCGAATTTGTATTAAAAATGTACTATTTCCTACATATTGCTATAATCAAATATCTTGAACACCCTATAGTAGATTTTTTTTGAGAGACACCCGATAATAGAATTCAATTTTGTTCCTTTCGATTTTACAAAGCCTTATCCTACCTCCAAAAACGCAAATAAGCAGCATGATCCTGTAAAACACCCAAAATCAGAAGTCCTTCGTTCCATCCTTAATTATAACCCACCATCCAATAATGAAGACAGATATTTTTTTTTCAACGATCCACCCCCATATTCAGACCCTTCCCTCTCAAACATATACCACACACCTCACCTTCTTTTGGTCGTCACTTTCATGCTCCATTCTCTCTCTAAAACAAACAGCCAACCAAGTAGCAACCTAGAGAGGAAGAGAGGAGGAAAGGAAAAAAAAAAGAAAGTCAGGGAGGAAAAGGTTCAGCAAGGCAGCAGCTGAATAGGAGGGAGTCGTTGAGGAAGAAAAGTGGCTAGGTGGTGTGGCCGACCAAGTGTGAGTAGGAGGTGGCCGAGGCGAAGCGCGCGGCAGCTGCTCGAAGTGAGCAGAAAACTTAGTCCCACAAAAAGGGTGCGTGCACCTTGGCACTCGTCGCCGTACGTCGGCGTCCGATCCAATAGTGTTTTACTTTTGTTTTTCCATTATCTTCTTTCCCGTCCACTTTCTCTCTTAGTTCTTTAATTTTTCCCACGCTCCTTGTTGTTTCCTAGATATTAACTAAGTACCTTTGTCTATTAATTGATCCCAAGAAACAGAAATGTTTACAATAGTCTCTTGTTGTTCTATTGTTCATATATAGCACATGTGCTCAAGAACCTTGAAAAATTTCTTTGCAAACATGAAAACGAAAAGAAAATAAAGACCATGGATAGCTGGAACAAATAGACGGACAAAGAAACTCGTTTTTTCTGGTTCCTTTCCAAGAATTCCAAATTATCATCTAAATTTCTGACATTTGAATATGTGCGAAGTTTCGTGCGAATTCACCCCCTCCAAAAAAGAGGTAGTTGGATATTTAATCTAATGGTCCGAAATCTAGATGATTGTTTGGAAGAAAATATAAGGATGATGGCCAGACACTACTTCTTAGAATAGTTTTACGTCATTTCGGCAGTGCTAGCTGTTCAGATTTAGCTAGGATAAAATTTCATGATTCTTTCCCCTCATTTCCTTTTGTTTATATAATTTCTTGTACCAAACTTTCCAGAAGAGAAACCTCACCGACTGCCCCTCTCTCTCTCTCTCTCTCTCGTTTAGATCTTCTTCCAGAGAGATCGATCGATGGCCTCCTCGTCGGCGTCTTCGGTGCCGCTATCATCGGGCTCCGTGATCACCGTGGCCTCGTCGTCGGCCGTCGGCGCGAGCTCCGGGAGCACGGGCTCGCCGTGCGCGGCGTGCAAGTTCCTGCGGCGAAAGTGCCAGCCGGACTGCGTGTTCGCGCCATACTTCCCGCCGGACAACCCGCAGAAGTTCGTGCACGTGCACCGCGTCTTCGGCGCCAGCAACGTCACCAAGCTGCTCAACGAGCTCCACCCCTACCAGCGGGAGGACGCCGTCAACTCGCTCGCCTACGAGGCCGACATGCGCCTCCGCGACCCCGTCTACGGCTGCGTCGGCGTCATCTCCGTCCTCCAGAACCAGCTCCGCCAGCTCCAGCAAGACCTCACCCGCGCCAGATACGAACTCTCAAAATACCAGGTCATACTCATACATACATACATTGATACATACATACATACACCCCCCCCTGTTTGTTTTACATATATACAAGACCTAGGTCCTAGGTGGAACATAGTATTTTTGTAGTTGTGTGCGTATATGTGTTGCATATTGTGAGTTTTTGCGTGCTTTTGTTTCCGTGTAGGCGGCTGCCGCGGCGGTGGCGGCTTCTTCGTCCGTGGGGTCCAACGGGCCTCCGTCGATGGCGGATTTCATCGGCAACACGGTGCCGAACTGCACGCAGAACTTCATCAACATTAGCCACTCCACGGCGGCGACGATCGGCGCGGTCAGCGGCGGGACCGGGTTTGAGCACGACCAGTTCGCCGCCGTGCAGATGCTGGTCAGGAGCTACGAGGGGGAGAGTACCGTGGCGAGGCTCGGCGTGAACGGAGGCGGCGGCTACGACTTCGGGTACTCGTCGGCCATGGGTGCCGGGCCGGTGTCTGGACTCGGGCCGCTCGGCGGCGGGCCGTTCTTGAAGCCCGGCACGGCCGGCGGGGACGAGCGGCCCACCGCCGCGCAGTAGTGGAGAGCTCGATCCATCGATCTTTGGCAGGTTCGTCTTTCCTTAATTTGCGCACATGCATAATTGTTAGGTTTTCAATGTTTCTATGTCTGTAGTATTCTTTTGCTCTCATTATGTTAAGGAACTGTTCATGATCTGCTAATTACGTTGCTTTCCATTCAATTTGGAGTATATCCATCAAGAATATCTGGCTTCTGATTGCTTACTGTTGACTGTTTGAGCACTCACTGTTAAGCTAGATATATATGTTCATGCATTCCGTACATTCCCTACAGTGAGCAAAACTTTTAGCAATGTGAGGATATGGAAACTCTACTTATCTAGAATTTAGTTATTTAAATTTTCAAAACTGCATAATAGTTTTTTATTTTGATCTCTATAGACATCGATCTCTTCTGATCATGGTCGTACTGGAAGTCTATGTCATGATTAACAACAAGCTGCTAACAGTACTATGTACAGTACTTCACTTGTGATAGTTCTCTTTTTTTTCAGTCTCTCGACTTTTGATATTAGAATTTAGAAGTTTGGAACTCGTGTAGCGCGCAGAAGGATTAGAAACTTCGTGCTAAAAAGTAATTTTGGAACCTACAGTGCTAGATGCCGTTGGAGTCTGGATACTAGCAGGTGATATTTCATGTCATACATGCATGCAAACTAACTTCCCCCTAAAGCGGGCAAGACAGCAAGAAAAAGGTTGAAAATTTTTAAAAAATAAGAATATGGATATTAAGGCTTTGGTATGTTGTCAACACTCTGTTAGGAAACCTACAGCTAGAGGTGAAAATAGATCAAATACGGATGGATAATGGCTTTGTCATATTTCCTTTCATATTTTCTACTGATGTGGATATGAATATAGATACCCTAGATATGAATAATATCGAATACAATTACTGAGCGAATACGAGTCGAATCAAATACGGATGTTTCTCGGAACAAAAAAAATGCTTTAAACTATACACACAAAATATATTTGATCCAAACATTCGTGAAGAACATTAATGAATTCTTCATATAAGTTAAGATCTCTTCCCTAATTTCATGTGTGTGTGTATAATGGGCTAATAAAGAATCATGTAAATGAACTGGGCTAAAATAGAGGATATGTGCTGCAGATATTTGACTCCTAAATATCCGGATAATCATATCCGTATTCGTATTCTACGGATAGTGAGCTACCAAATCCATATTTGTATTCAATAGAAAAAACTCGTATTCATTTTTGATCAAAATATTATCTGACAAATATTCGAGCAGACATAATTCGTATTTAAAAATTATCCAGATTGATCGGAAACTATCCAATCCGTTTTCATCTCTACCTGTAATTAGCTGATCAAGGTCGGCCTGTTGTTGGTCACAAAATTATTCTATGCTGTCGTCATCTACTGTAGAAATCAATATTATACTGGTAGCTTCTCTATATATACAGTACTCACAACAAAAATAACAGAGCACTATATGTTATTTATTATTCTCCAGTGATTACAAAGTTGTGAACAGTGTGACTTGATTTGTTTATCTTTGTTGGCTAGAACATTATGCAAATTAAGGGGATGCAGAAAGTTTATGCTCAATTGTTTGCTCTCATTTTTGACACTCTAATTAACGCAAGTTTGTGGCACTTGTGTCAATAACCCAGGTAAATGACTGGAGGATCCCACCAAGAGCCGAAGACTAAACTGGTGGAGTATCTGAAGACCCTTACCCAGGAGGGGCTTATGATATTTACTCCGTTTCACGTGCAGAAGAAAATTAAGGAGTTGTTTTTTTAGATCAATTAAGGAGTTGTTCATTAGTACTGTTTTGTTTAATTTGTTAATGTTTTATCTCTTTTGTTCCATCCACAGAGTCGAACCATGCATAAATGTATCCTTAGCTGGTGTGCTTTGCTGGCTGCCTTGTGATCTAGTGCTGCTTTCTTGTCCCTGACTTCTCTCCATTACCATGATTCATTTTATTATATGAAGTGTCAAAATGTAGTGGATAAACATAAAACTGATAATTACTGTTGCTGGACTTGACCTTGGTAACTGTAATTTTGTTAATATCGTATGTTTAGTGAAGACAATTAGAAGTATGTATATTTAATTATACGTTTGCCTCTTTGTTTTTTGAAGTGGTACATTTGCCGTTGACTTCTGACCTTCATAAGTAGATGACTTGACTTCTGTAGAAAGTTGAATCTGGAAGTAAGTCCTAAACAAGCATGCAGCACACCTCTTCACTGCAACGACACTTTGCTTGCTCCAGAGGTGTACATGCAGACATATTGATAGACTGCAGTAGCAGCTAGCTAGTAGCACCAGGACCTCTCTTAGGTTGCATGCTAAGGGCAAAGAGGCAATGAGTAGCAAGCATGCCTACCATGTGTGAGCGTCTTTTTAATCCGCAGGATTCTAAAAACGCAAGAATAGGAAAACACGGTAACAGGATAGAAATACATATGTAAAATAGATAATTGAAAAACAAAGGAATTTTGTAGGATTGAGCATTTGGAACGCAGGAAGAGGAAGAACACAAGAATTTTAGAGTGAATAATAATCTCATTTGTTTTTAGTGATAAATGTAGCATGTTTTGCCTTGATCCTATGCGTAGGAACCGAAAAAAGATCTCCTGGTGGATGTTAATTTTTCTATGTTTTTTCCTCTGAAACCATATGCAAAGGAATTTTTTTCGCATTTTTTCCTTTGCTTCATTCCTACAAATCAAACGGTGCTACGATTACCAAATCCATAGGAACTCCAATCCTACGTTTTTCCTTTGTTTTTCCTCCGATCAAAGAGGCCCTGAATGTCATGGGGTTACTCCCTCTAAGGTTAGCTAGCTTACTGGTTGATCGTGCCACTTCAAGTGACATTTGCTTTCCTGCTTACATGTGTGAATGTCATGTGTTACTCTCTCTCTCTCTCTCTCTCTCGCTCGCTCGCTCGATCGCCTTGAAGGGAGGTTTGAGGAGGCAGAAGGCATTTTGCAGAGGTGACAGAAGACAAGACACAGAGAAAGAGCGATCAATGAAAGCAGGTGAGCAGGCCTCCCAAAAATGCCGTTCTGAAGGAGATATTCAATGCGCCCATAAATATATATCCCTACATTCATGGTTCCATACCCAACACAAGACCCTTGTCTCTCTAGCCTCTAGCATTGGTCTCCGCACTAGTACTACTTTTTTGGGGGAGAAGCACACTGCACTACTATTTTGTCCGTATACATGCATCACAAAATGCAGCAGTATTCTCTTAAACTTTTTAGTTCAGTTGGGCGTGTTAACAGGCAAATAGCACCGTCCCATCAATAAGGTAAGCATCACGGTATCTCTTCGGAGACACTAGCTACTCCGAAATTGAAGAATATGTACAGATAGCTATGAAGGGAGTATTTGAGTGATTTGGCAGTATTGCGAGCGGTAATTACAAAAGTAGTATTCATCGTGAAGAAATAGCAGATTTGATAGAAAGTCCGCACGGCCACCGTGTAGAAGCTCCTCCTGACCGACATGCACCCCGGCCACATGGATGTTGTGCGGTGGAAGCAAATCCGTATGGCCACCGTGTGGTGGCTGTGGTGGCCAATTAGCTGGAGTCATTAGCTGTGTTAATTCGTAATTAGTGAGTTTATTTAGGTGTACTGCTTGTAGCAATTTTTATAAGTAGCAAATGAGATCAAAAATTACGAAATTTTTTCTAAAGCCTCCGGACATAGCGTCCTTTATTTTTAAATTTTTCATAATTTTATCCATTCCTAATTTCACTCAAAAATTCATTAAATTATATGAATTGTATGAATTTTCGAGTAAAATTTGGAATGGATAAATTTATGAAAAAAATATACAATCAAGTAAGCTATGTTGGGAGGCTCCAAAAATATTTTGTAATTTTTGGAGTTCATTTGCTACATGTAAAAATTACTACAAGTAGTACACCTAAATAAATTTGCTAATCACGAATTAACACGGCTAATGACCCCGGCGAATCGGCCACCGCACGGCGGCCGTTCGGTCAGGGGTGTGTCGGTCGGAAGGCTTCTCCGCGTGGCGGCCATGTGGACTTTATGCCAAATCTGCTATTTCTTCGTGGCGGATGTTACTTTTGTAATTACCGCTCGCAATACCATCAAATAGGCCAAAAACACGCTATGAAGGCCATGCATGCAACAATATGTACATAAACAAACAAGTAAGTTGCACTGTAAGAAGCGCATGGCAAAGCAACGATGGTGTGGGCAAGGTTGGAGGGTGAGATGAGAGCAATGATGTTGAGCTCCCAGCACAAGATTGTGCATAGAGTACTAGGTAGTAGTATATATATCCCTGTGCGTTAAATGCGAACATGAAGGACCATATAAGAGAATCTTAGATTATATTTATGATGAACCATTATAATTTTGGAAGGTCGAAAAATTGATTTGCAAATTTGTTAGATTTCTGGAACTATTTGTAGTCTCGATGGTCAAACCGGGCTTTGAGGGGCGGTCTGACTGGATTTCACCACTGGTTTGACCGGAGTGCATTTCCTGTTTGAGCTGGAGCTTGCCAGCAATTTGACCACTACAGGGGTGCGCTCAGATGGGCTGGTCAATGGAGTTTCAGCCAGGTTTTGATTTGAGGGATTTGAGTTGTGGTAATACTTTGAGTGACTTAAGTCTGGGTTTATATGTTGCATGAGCTTTGTTATTGCTAACTTGGGTGAAGTTGTGAAGAGCATGTACCTACAAATGATTTCTTTGTCTTTGGATGTGCAGGGTCACCTGGAGTCAACCACGGTCAACGGCGAGGATCGGGTGTACTCATAGAGGAGTCGAGGCCCAGAACAATCGAGGAGTCAGGTGAGGTAGTGAGCTCAAGCTTGGCACGAGAAAGGCAAAAAAATATTAAAGGGGCATTCAGGCGGTGGGTTGCACTATGTGGCTTGGTCGATCTAAGTAAGGCATGTCTCGGTGGAATCGGAATGGGAGAGACTTGCCGATGTTTGACAAGCATGGTGATTGCTTACAGTGGAAGGAGATGACTGGGGTCAAGAAAGGGTATTTTTGTAGTTTAACCAAAATACCAGAAACTATCTTGGACTCGCTTGAGAGAGCAGTGTAGGTCAAGGAGATTTGAGAAGATCAAGATGGATCAAGGCTAAGAACTCGGCGGATTAAGGCTTATGCGCTTTGAAAAGCGTTCATGAGAGTAATGTGTGAGTTAAAACCTATGTGTCAGGTTATCGAGTTTCCCCCATTATGCCAGGTGGATAGTATCCACTAATGGCTAGATGTGGCTGATTAGCCTATCTATTTAACGGGTTGGGATGGGGACTTGTGGTTAACCATCTAATCATTCTCTCTTGAGACAAAGTGTTAATGAGTTCTAGGGTTAGAGTTTGAAAGAAGTTGAGTACTATGGTGTGCTCTCTTATCCTTCAAGTGAAGTGACTATAAAACCTTCCTCTTCAAGTAGCAATATATCAATATTTTTCCATCTCTATAAATATCTCCTGTATTGATTGATTTGCTCTTGACTTGATTGGGTTTTCCTGTTCTGTTCTGTGACATCCCATTTCAGGGTTTTGGTGTTTGCACCAATGAAATTCAAATTTTGAGTACAAATTCAAAAGTGTAATACAAATTTCAAACCAATTTTTTAAAATTTTGAAATCTCAAACTCCTTGGGCTTGGCCCAGCCCACCCTTGCTTTTTTCCCTTAGTCCACTAGGCCCCTGGGCTTGGCCTGGCTCAGCCCACGACTCCGATCACCATCCTCTTTCTCGCCAGCAATGAGCTTCGCATCCTTTTGGCAGGAGAAGACAACTGTAGCGAGGTGGTTAGAGTTTAAACACATTACCGTTGTTAGTTTCGATTAATCCCGCTGACCCATGGACCCTCATTTATTTAAAACTTTGTATCACTGATGTGTGGGGCCCTAGCTGTTAAGAAACCTTTTAAAACCTAGTTAAGTGGTTAGAGCCACTGACATGTGGGCCTGATTTATTGTGCCCATAGTAAAAGGGTCCCACCTGTTAGCCTTAGGGCCATTTTCTTTTAATAAATAAATCTAGATTAATTTAGAAAAAAACCCATGGGACCTAGCTATTAGTCTCAGTGAGCTTTTTTAGTAGAAAAATAATTCAAAAATTAAATAAAAACCAGTGGACTCCACCTGTCAGTGAGAAAGAGTCTCTCTCATCTGTCAATTTTTGAATTTAATCCAAATTTAAATTTTGGAAAGCCCATCCTCACTCATTTTAACTCCAAATTTGATGAAATTTATTTCTAAATTTTTCTAAATTTAAGATCTATCTAATGGTATTGGAATTGTTTAATTTGAATTTTCTTTTATATTTATTTTTTGGTCACCTCTTTATTTGATTTTTGATATGATTGTCTGAATGAAGTACAATGGCACGAAAGAGCCATAGTGTAAGATAACTCAAAATTTTTAAGACCAACCTACTTGTGAGCCATGTAAGTTAATACTATAATTATATTGAACCTACATTTATGCAAATTTATTTTTGTTTAAATTATCAAATTTCATGCTATTAATTATTATGCAAATGTATATAAGCTTAAGGTTCGATGTATGCCTACTTAATGTTGTACTATTATTATACCATCCTTAGCACTTGAATCACATAATCCTTGTCATCTTAGATACTTAATGGTAACTTTGCTAGCTATAGGTCGTACTTTAGCATTATGCTAGTCTTGCTTAAGTACTAGTATTAAATTGCCCTAATCATCATATTTTAATCATGAACTTGTTTTGGACAGTCACTAGAGGGAAATGACTGTTATATTTGAGATAACATAGTTTTATCCTTTTCAAAAGTCTAAAACTTGCTGTTACCATATCTAGGTAGATGACATCATGGTTGGTGTGGATGTAGCATAAGAAATGATGGTTTGACGTATGCACCGCCCAGATAACTTATGGACCGAATCTTGTGATAACATACTAATGTAAAACAGTACAACCACAAGTCTATAATAGGTATGACTTAGCCAACTAATTTACATCGACCAGTATGGGTTGCACCATTGGAGTGACTCACAAGTCATGTCACTGGTTTTAAGCCGTCGTGGACACGGATCGTGTCGCTAGTGTAAGCTGTCGTATGGCGCAAGAGGGGGTCTGGGTATTGTGGATGTAACCTCACTCAGATGAAACCTTAGTAGGTGTAATCTATATTGGGTGATGCATTGTAAAGGCCTTATGGTAATCTTCTTGATTCACATATTCAAGGAAATATGTGAAACACAACAAGTTGATTATCTCTTGTGGGTAAAATGTATAGTCTCTATAGAGTATAAACTATTTGAACAGTTGTGCCCACAGTCAAGTGTGGGCATGGGAACTTACTTGAGTTTGTTTTTATTTCAACAACATTGTGGGTGGAATTAAAATTTGTTGGGTGGATGTAAAATTGAATTTGGTTTTCCTTGGGTGGATGTATCTTAGTGTTGATAATTGGGTGGATGTAACCCTAGTAGTAAAAAAACTAGCATATGGTGGATGGAACCATATAACAGGTGGATAGAACATGCACCTTTACGGACACCCCATGCTCTTCTCCCTCTTTTGCACCTCCCACTGGCTGCTGCCGCCGTTGGCTTCCATGCGCCACCCTCATCAACGGTGAGACCTCAGTGTGGAGCTGATGTGGTCACCACTTAGCAATCAGCTGTGCGCCACCTCAATGCCTAAAAGCCACATGGGCGCCACGCTAATTCCCTCACCGCCTCAGCCACCACGCTGATCCATGGACCCGGTGCACCACTCCCCCGGGCCTACATATCGATCTAAGGTGCCAAATTATTTAAAATCAGGGCTGCCGTTAGCTTGCGTCATAAATTGATTTTCCCATAGGAAAATAATTCAGTTGAAAAATGTAATTCCCTTGCTGACATCATAATCTTGATTTTTTAGTATAAAAATAATTTCTGAAAATCTGATTTATCCTTTCTCTCTCTTTTTCTTTGATTTGAAACTTCTGGAAGCCCGTATTTCTTAATCCTAGCTCTGATTGAACCCATTCAAAATTTTAAATTCATAAAAAATTCCAATATTTCTAAATCTTCCTTGTTTTCAAAATTTTAGAGTCTATTTTAATTTTACATGGGTTTAGTGGGTTATTTTCATGTGTAGATTGCGATGATTCTGAGGATTTCTTTGATGACAATTCTCACCAATCCACAAAGCAAAGTAAGTTACACATATTGACCATGTTGATCCTAGTTTACAAATAAAATTTTATTTTTTTGAATTATTCTACATGCATATTTGTATTCAATGTATTTCAACTCAGTTTTAAACTTAGTTATTGCCTACTTGTTAATGCCTCGTTTGATATTGATTCCTAGATACCTTATCACCCTAAAATAAAATTCTAGTTAATACACTAGTATTGGCTAGAGAATCTTGTAGCAAATGCTTGAACATGCCTAGAAATAATTCTAGGCTTGGGATACCTTTTTTACATAAATGAAAAAAATTTAAAATATATATTCTTGACTTCGGTGAGTCAAGAAAGTCTATAAAATATTTCAAAATAAAATATAAAACTTGGTTTAGACTTTGGCAAAAGTTATGGTGGCGGGTGCTTGCTAGCACATGTTGTTGTTCGGTGACACAACAATGATGCCATACACAACGGGTATGTGGGAAGTGTCTAAGTCAAATTAAGTACTGGTCTATGAGTTACTATTGTAAAGCCCTAACGCACTACCATAAGGCTAGTATGGGATAGTCCTGCCTGACTAATTTGTAGAATCCAACCTGAATCGCACTATAAATTGAATGTGAGCGTGGTGTAGGCCACGAAAAGTCTCACATGGCCCCCAACTTGCGCATTCATATTGTGGTGAAACCTTAGTGGAGGCGTGGCCGGGTTAACGGCTTTGCATTGTAAATGCCTTATGATTTTCTCAGTCGCACGCCTATGTAAGCGTGTAGTGGCTGACATTATGAGATAATCATATCTGATGGGTAAAGTTGTACCACCTCTGCAAAGTACATGAACTGTCCTGGATAGATGTGCCCACGGTCATGGGTAAGCTGAGTAAGGTTTTTCATGGATTAGACTTTGTTTTTCAAAATTGTTTATAAAATGCTTATGAATGGATGGAATCCATATGAGATCTTCTGGGAAAGATGGTCTGGGTGGGATACTCATGGTTAGGTTGGTGCCAGGTCGGTTCCTGCGCCAACGGTATTATTTTGTTTAAATTACTATTTTTATGTACTGTATTAAATTCAGCAAATTGTATTCTATTTATTGTATTTTTTTAATGTTGTTTTATGCTCAATTAACCCTATATGTCTTCACTTGTCAGCCTTGTATTATTATTGCATTTTCCTGTGTACTTATGGAGTACATTTTATGTGATCACCCTTGCTTACTTCTATTGCTCAGAGGAGGATTGCTTCGACTTCAATGAGGATCAGGACGAATAGACTATGTCTTACTGTCATTTGCTTATGGGCAACTTGATAGGCTTCTTCGACTTTAGTTTTTTCTTCCGCTGCTTATAGTTAATTTTGGCCTATGGGCCATGGATGTAAACTTTGGCCATAAGACCGTACTCTTTTAATTAATAAAGTTGATCATTATACTTGATATTTATCCCTATTACCACTGTGTGCACTGGTTGATCTTGGACTAGTGTGATTTGCACAGAGGATTCTGGAGTTGTTGCTCTGGGGTCCGATAGAAATTCTTGAACCATGATATTGCTACAGTAGGACTTGTGGCTTAATACATCAGCCACTATATTAGCCTTTCCAGGATGGTAATGGACATCTAGATCATAGTCCTTGATTAGCTCTAACCATCTTCTCAGCCTTAGGTTGAGATTCGTCTGAGTGAAAATGTACTTGAGGGTCTTATGGTCGGTGTAGTTGTCACAATGATTTATAATTAAGTAATGCCGCTAAATTTTTAGAGCATGCACTACTGATGCTAATTGTAGGTCATGAGTTGGGTAGTTGCCTTCATAAGGACGGGGTCGTCTTGATACATAAGCCACAACTTTTCCTCCTTGCATGAGGACGCAGCCAAGACCTTGGCATGAAGCATCACGGTAAACTTCAAAGTCTTTGTGTATGTCTGGCAAGACTAACATAGGAGCGGTGATTAACTTCTTCTTCAACTCTTGGAAACTCTTTTCACAAGCTTCTGTCCATTCATACTTCCTCTCCTTCATGAGCAGGTGTGTCAATGGTCTAGAAAGCTTTGAAAACCCTTCTATGGACTGTCTGTAGTATCCGGCCAATCCAAACAAACCACACACTTCAGTCACTGAGGTGGGTTTCTTCCATCCTAAAATAGCTTCTACTTTAGCTAGATCAACTGGTACTCCTCTAGCAGACACAATATGTCCTAGGAAACTAATTTTATGGTACGAAAACTCACACTTGTTATACTTGGCATATAATTGATGCTCTTTAAGCTTCTCTAAAACTAACTGCAGGTGTTCAGCATGTTCTTCAGTGGTCTTAGAGTAGATCAAGATGTCATCAATAAACACGACCACAAACTTATCCAAATATTCCATAAATACTTTGTTGATGAGGTTCATAAAGTAGGCTGGTGCATTGGTCAAGCCAAACAACATGACTGTGAACTTATATAGGCCATACCGGGTGGTAAAAGCCATTTTAGGGATATCATTGGCCCTGATCTTGAGTTGATGGTATCCTGACCTTAGGTCTATCTTGGAGAACACTATGACTCATAAAAGCTGATCAAACAAATCATCAATGCGGGGTGAGGGATACTTGTTCTTGATGGTCACATCATTGAGGGATCTATAGTCCACACACATTCTTGTGGTATCGTCCTTCTTCTTTACAAAAAGTATTGGCGAACCCTAGGGGGAACTCCTGCAATTCCTCAATCTATGTCTTTAGCTCTTTGAGCTCATCTATAGCCATCCTATAAGGACTTTTGGCAATTGGGGCGGTCCCTTGTTTTAGGTTGATGACAAACTCTATGTCTCTGTCTGGTGGTATGTTAGATAATTCTTCTGGAAATACTTCAGGGTAGTCTTGAGCTACTGGCATTCCTTCTAGAGGCGTATCCTCGAGGTAATGGATTGCACGACACAAGAGATATGAATAGTCTACATTAACCTTTATTGTGGATTCTTGGTAAGTACTACTTTTCTATTAGCACAATCTATCATTTCTTGGTATCTGGCCAACCAATCCATCCCTAGGATGATGTTCAGTGTTTGGAATTGTAGTACCATGGGGTTTGCTAAGAACCCAAAATCTTCTATGGCAATCTCTACTCTGAGATGTACTAACATAGCAGTTAGGGGTCCCCCAGGTGAAACTTCCCCGATATAAATGAATGAGAAGCTCCAGAATCAAAGAGAACATGTGCATGTACTAACATAATAGAAAACATAACCATCAACACTCTAGTAGCTTCATGTGCTTCTTTTGCCATGACATGATTCACACGGCCTTGGTTCAGCATCGACGCAACTTTGGATGCTTGTGAGGTCTGGTAGCCCTTGCTAGGTGTTGATGCTTGCCATCGAGCTGGAGTAGTTCCCAAGTTGAACTACACTGGGGAGACTTAGCGATTTAGGCAATGGCTGGCGAAGTGTCCTTTCTCTCCACAACTAAAGTAATGGAGATGGGCTGTCAGGTTGGTTGCAGTAGGTTGTCTATGGGATGAGGGGTGTGAGTACGTTCCTACTGGGATGTGGAGCTGGAGTGGGTGCTTTTGGTGGTGAGGCTGCAACTTGCCTGAAAGAATGGTTGCCATGGTATGTTGGCCTTAGAGGGTAACTTCCTTGCAGCCTCTAGGCTGCCATCTTACGCTTGTGGCTTGCCTCCACCATCCTTCTCTCATTTTCCAAAATGAGAGCATCATTGACTAAGTGGTGGGAACTAGGAAAGTCTTGAATGATCAGTTGTACTCTCATATCTTTATGCATGCCTTCTAGGAAGTGGTCAATCTTCTCTTTCTTGTCAGCTACGTCATCTAGAGCATAGTGAGCTAGCTGGTTGAATGTAGTGGGCATTTATTGATGGACATGTTGCCCTGCTTCAACGCTCTGAACTCATTCTTCTTCATTCTCATGATGCTGGCAGGTACGAAATTTGTCCTAAAAGCTACCTCAAACTCAATCTAGGGGATGCATGCCCTGTTGGTTCAGCTTCCTCCTCTACTTGTTCTTTAGCATTCCCTTTTGCTGCTTGCTCTTGTTGTCCTTCTTATCCTTCTGCTTGCACTTGCTGCCCTTCGTATTCTAGTGCTTGTTCTTCTTCGGACTCCTCATTGGCTATTGGACTTTCTCCTCCATGAGCGGCTAGGCAGTTTTCCCACCATGCAGCTGCGGATCCTTTCAGTTGATGAGTGGTAAAGTCCACATTGTCCTCTTCCACTCACTGTGCAAGTCAGAGTTTCTTTTCTATGTCACGAGCTACTCATCTACCTCTAATGGTTCATTCGTAGATGAGAAAGTCAAGGGTCTAGTCCTTAAGAAGTCTGCCAGCTTGGAGTTGCCACTGGCTTGAAGGATCTGGGTTTGTTGGGCCATAACTTGAGCCATGGTCAGATGAACTAGCGGTGGGAGAGGTAGATTTGGTCCATAGCCATGGCTACTACCTTGACCTAAGACACTTGTAACATGGTGAGTAGTGGCACCACGTTCTCGGGCAGTGGCTCGTTTAGGGGCCATCTGAGAGAACAACTTAATTTAGAACTAAAGGATATACATATATGAGGGTTCACTAACCCTCTAAGAGCACAATAGAAGAACCAACCAAATAAGAGAAATGATAGAATACAATACAAAGCCTAATGCGGTTGCATTACATTAATAATAAGGGGGAGGGGTTTAAGTGTTACATGACCACTAGTTCAACTCGATTGGTACAAAAGGGAACAAGGGAAAGAAAAGTGCTTCTGTTGTGGCTACGGACAAAATAGTAAACAAGGGGACTAGTAGAGTATGGAAAATAAGCTAGCTTGGCTTTCTCCTTTGCCAAGGTTGTATATATATATATGGCCATAAGGCTTGATTACAATAATACCCATAGTGGCCTACTATGCTAAAGATATAGGTGTCTTTTTACATGCCTTATTGGGCCTCTTGGTCCAGCAGGCCGAATGGATGTAGGTGGTGGCCACCCCTACAACAGTAGCCTCTCACGGTAAAGGGCTTCATCTCCTGTAGGCCAAAACCATGTCACCAGGCCTTTTTGGCCCCTCCGTCCCTTCGACCTGTTGAGTTGTTGGCCCGTTGGCCGTATCATGACGGTCGTAATTGGGTGGATGTAGTGTAGTTCGAGACACACAGCCGAGAGGGGCTGGCGCATCGTGTGCTGTCCACTCGTGCATCTTGGGCTCCAGAGACATGCTAAAAAAGGTGTGCACCTTTAAAGTCGATGTCCTTACCGAGATGAACCGATAGTGCCCATTCTTCTTGTGCTTGTGAATGCTGGCCATTGCCATCAACCTTGTCGCTTTGTCTAGCCACTGCCTTAACCACCATTGCAGTCTTTCTCGTGTCGCCCTCACACTACCATGTAGCACACCTACCACCGTTGCTGCCCTTCCTTCTGTGGTACGAGGATGGTTTGCGGTGGTGACCAACGTTCTCGCCGTAGTGCCTCGGGCGCATCGTCTAGTCATGGAGGCCCATCCCACCGTGGGAGCTTGTTGGCCACAGAGGTGGAGCACAATGTGTCAAAAGCAAACAAGCAGTGGAGTGCGACGAAGAAGGTGAACGGTGTCTGCACGAATACGCTTAGGCTGACTACGGTGATCGAAGAGCTAATTCGGTCACTAGTGAGCAACGAGAAGATTTTGATATGACAAGCAGATCATCTACCTTCCATCAATGAGACAAATCCCTGGTCGACGAAGTCAGAGACCATCATTTTTGTTGCATTCTTTGACTTCGGGCTCCAAATCCCTACTGCAACCTTCGTCGGCAAAGTCCTTCGGCTATATAGGCTGGAGCTTGCATAGCTGATGCCCAATGCTCTCGTTTGATTAGCTGTGTATAGCTGGGCCTCACTAGCAGAGACGGTGTGGCCAAGCCCATCGTTGTTCGCCTTCATGACACCCGGTGCCAACTAACAAAGGTTGTCGAGGGTGAGTGCTCCAACATAGGGAGCATCAACTTCATGCTCCGATCTTCATGTATGAAGGTATTCCCAGCGACTCGACCAGGACTAAGTGGGAGTCGAACTAGATGCAACGGTGGTTCTACCACCGGTCAGAGACTGGCGGCAACCATAAGTGGTTGGGCCATCAAGTAGACTTCAATATGTCTCTATCCATGACGCTCGACTGTGAGGATGAGCATCGTGTGTGGAGGCTATTTCGGGTCGCCCTCCAGTTCAACATGTGGGACCTCGCTGAGAGTACTAAAAGCTTGGAGTTTCTCCGCTGGCCTGGTTGTGGCAGACAGTTCAACATGTGAGACCTCGCTGAGGAGTACTAAAAGCTTGGAGTTTCTCCGCTGGCCTGGTTGTGGCAGATCCAACCTGGCCTTGTCCACAATAATTGCATCTTCCCCAGCATTGCATCGCTGCCAAAGCCATCTAAACTGGGTAAGATTTTTGTGTGAAATGCTATTAACATTGCGGTTGTTGTTATGCGCTTGTCCATCGGTGACCCCGATGATGGCTCATGGCAGTGCTCTCTCTTAAGGATGCATAGTGCACTACAACCATGTTCCTTGGCCCCTACATCATGAAGGAGAATAGCCTGCAAGCGTTGGCAACATCGAACTTCAGCTAGGTGAATCGAGTGTGTGAAGCCCTTGGCCTCCCTGCACTGGACCATCCCATGCCTAGCAGCATCCCCCATGTTGAGGTGGTCGGTCTCCAAGCACAGCCCCACCACTGCACTTGGTGCCCCTGCCGTGAGAGTCGGGTGGGTTGAATAAGATCAGTGCAGCCTGTGAGTCAGAGTCCATAGATTATGTGAACTCTGGCCTTGAACTGGTGGACCGTTGGACGGGTAATGCTGGTGGCCCCGGTGGAGGGCCTTTGTGATGAGGAAGTTGAGGCTGGAGGCATTGAGATTGCTTCGAAAAATGAGGTTGCAGCCACCCCCAAAGCTGTGCCTCCGTCCTTGTCGGGCCGCAAGGCCTCTTCGACATCCCAAGAGGCAAAGCTTACTTGAGTATCTTCTCCTATAGTGATCGCAAGCATGGGCTTCCTAGTGGCTCTGATAGCACACGCCGTGGACTCTGGTTCTTATTGTGACCTCCCCCTTCTCTGGGTTGTCTCCACTACAACCGCTACTATCACTGCTCCGACAAGTCTAACCATGCAGTCCACAGGTGCTGCTACATCACGGTTGGACTCTTTGAGTTGAGCTACAGGTATGAATAACTCATTCTCCTCTTGCGACTTTGCGAGGCTCTCTCCGATCTGCTCCCTCACACTGTCACTGGTGCCAGCGAGTCCTCAATCTCTAGGACGTGTACAGGGTTCTAGCGATGAAGCTAGCCAAGGCCTGGCTAGTGCTATCACCCTCGACATGTCATCGGGCTCGATCATCCATAAAGCTGCTGGGTTGGAGTCCCAGCGACTCTCTGTGGTGGACTTCATCCCTTGGCCGGAGACGGTCAGGGTATTATAGGGAGTGGTGGACTCAGCTTTGGATCATCACATGCTTTCCTCTTGTGGGCTGGAGCCCCTGGAGAGCACACTCAAGGTGACGGGGATGAAGGTATGTTTTTGACCACGGTTTGATTGCTCGTTTTACCTCATTGGTGACACGTAGCTCTCGTGCAGGCCCTTGCTCTGGCTCATGCTCTGTAGACCATGATGTACCATGAAAAGAGTAGGCTGCTAGAGCGAGCAACTGCCATGGAGGTGGAGGTGTCATCCGCCCAGCGATCCACCACGAACGTGATGGCCGCGATAGAGGCTAAGGATGAACACATCTGCTTTCTAGAGGTTTAAGGCGCGAAGGCTATCGCGGACGCGCTCACACTAGCAGAGCAAACTCGGTGTGCAGTAGCTGAGGAGCATGAAGGCCTACTGCCACAGATTGCCACGCTGGAGGAAGAGAAGACTCAGTTATCATCAGAACTATCAAAGCAGGACCGCGTACTGGGCGACGCATCCCTGTTGGTGTGGGGTTTGATGGAAGCCTTGGAGACTACCCTGGTAGATCTTCCGATCAAAGTCCCTCCTCGAGCGCATGGGCCAGAGGACCTCCTGAGCAACCTTCAAAGGATTAGGGAGGCCTCGTCGGTTGCACTGAATGCCGCATGGGCTTATGGCAACCACTGCTTCCTTGTGACGACGCAGATGGTCCTCGGTCAGCTCCATCTCTAGGGTTGCTTGCACATGGGTGAATTGGCTCATCCCCGCCTAGACTTGCCTACAGGGAAGAGCACGTTGTCCAAGGCACTACATACGATATGCTGGTCCGCTCGAGTGTTCCACCACCGCATATGGGAGTACATTGGCGATGCAGCAACCAAGTTGCTTTGAAGAGGACTCTGGGCACGAGGATGGACCACGGTACTTGGCTTGGCGAGGTTGTCCAACGGAACGAAGGCGCTGACCTTGCCTCCAATGTACCGGTCTGTCAACAAGTGTGATGCCAAGGCTTTGCGATCCCAGCCGTGTGCATAGTAGTTTGCGTGTGTAGGGCCATCGACGCCTTTTTGTATGGGGCACCAGCTGCTACTTGACATATAACTAGTATTTTGCAATGAAAAATACATGGGTCTTGTGTCATGCCCTTGTTTGTGTTTGCATGGCAAGCAGGTACTTGAGGGAGACCGACCCCTCATTCCAGATTGCCTTCTTCACCACCAGCTACGACACTAGGGATGGGCAGAGGAGTCACTGAGCTTTTGGGCGGATCGGCCCATGTTAATCGATACCTCCATGAGAGAATATATAAAGATAGAGAGCTCGGGCAAAGAGTCGTCTAAGAGTAGGCTTTTCCCTCTTTCATGGTTCGCTACAAGTGTTGTACTGTTTGCAAAGGTTAATTGGAAGTAATTATCCTTTGCTATTGTGAGCACGCGCACTTTGTAGCGCTTGAATTAGATTCTCTCAAGTCAAGTAGTGATCATTATTGTTTGGATGCTATTACTTTAGATGTGATTTGTTTATATGCTATTCCTTCATCATGCTCAAATTATGCTTTGCTTGAAATCAAATTGGATAGTGCTACTAAGGAATTACATAAATTTAAATCCTAATCATACTTGCTCTCATTGTGAGGATAGAAAAATTAAAATTAAAGAAATGACTAAAATGCTTCTTCATTCTAGGACTGAATCATGTGATAAACACCGATATGTAAACATGATTTACTCGACAGTTGTTGATGAAGGGCTCGGCCATGATCGGAAACTGACCTGGTCGAGTCGAAGGGATTGGACAATCACTCTTTTGAAAGAGATGGTGACTTCTGACTACTTAGGAAGAGTATTGACAAGGGGGGTCAATAGAGTTTACCTCTCATTCGATAGTTTTATACTGCCATTTTGACTCGTATGTCGAAGATCCTCTGTAGATGTGCTCGACGGTATACTACAGATCCTGGAACGGCATCTCCTCATCATCTGAAGGAACTCAATGGGGTTTTGGGACCCATCAAATTTCTCCATATTCACTGGATGAAATCACGGTGGCCAGAGCACTGCTCGGAGTTCAGGCTTGAATGCCCGACATCTAGATCTAGTAATGAGTTCCTAGCACCTCCTTTGTGGGAAAGGGTAATTAATGTTACCAGGCGATCATACTCGGCGATGCCCGGTGGTTGATGAACCTGACATGTAGTAGGCCTCATCCATACGAGGGTAGTACTCCTCGTACTCTATCTGTTGTTGCAGATTCCTCACTTGAAGTGGTGATCGATCACCTCCTCGATAACCTTGCCAATCCAGGGTCATTCGAGGAACTCTCCTTTGGCTAGAGTTGTGGTTAGGAGACCGACATGGCCTATCATTATGCCAAACCATACGAGATGAGTCCAGTGAACGACTAGACGCGATCGTACCTGTCCAACTCCCAGAGTTGCGTTGGCGAGGCTGCTTGAACCTAATCATCATGTGGTGGAGTCTTCATGCGATCCCTTCAGTGAAGTGGTCGTAGCCTGGCGCTTGAGTAGGCTCTTGAGTTAGGTTCTTGAGCAAGTCGTTGATGCGTTGGAGCTCTTGAGCCTCCTGAGACTGATACTGAGCACGCCTAGGCAAAGTCCTCTAGGCAGCCAACCATCTTCTCCGAATGGTTTTTGGATCCACAATAACTGAGGCCGGTTGAGGCCGCCTTACAGAAGAGTGATTATTTCTAGAATTTCTCCCATACTCATCATAGAACTGACCTTGTTCATCATTATAGGTCTCCTCGCCATCCTAACGAGGGGTGGTAGTGTGTGGCTGGAGGGGAGCATCCTCAGGCCTTCTTCTGAGAGAATGATTAGAATATGCAAGGAGGGCAAAAACCTCCCGTCTAGAATCTTCACTTCCGATGGAGAGCTCCTCGCTTGAAGAATCGTCCAATAAGATTACATCGCGGCCTGGAGTAAACCCCACCAATTAGAAGAATTATGGGTTATAACTATCTCCGGTTGGCTCAGCACCTACGATGGGATGAGCGAACTCGCAGGGAACCCACCTACTCTCTTTGCAAGTTCCACCGGAGATTATGACCACCAGTTGATGATGGATCCCCAAAATAATAGATTTCAAGGCTTGTTGAAACTGCTCGACCAGTCGATAGGGGACTCGAACACTTGGGGGTTGGCCCATTGTCATGTTGTGAGTTCTGTTTATGGTCGGATTGACCCTTTCCATATGGGAAAACTAGTTCTTTTGTTTGGCGTACTATTATGGGGGATAAGGATCCCTCCTCAGCCTTTCTGGCAATGTGGTCTCCAAAATCTCGGGATGGATCTCCAGAGATGTCCTCACCGTCGGAGGATAGCATCATCTATTCAATGTCGTAGCAGGCGTCCATGTCGAGATCTGCGTAGTCGGCCAAACCAAACCAGTTCTATATCCTCATTCCATTCTCCTGCCATGAGGACATCAGAAGAAAGAGAACTTTTCGACAAAGAAATTGCCAAAGTCTTAGAAGAAGTTTCCCCATGATGGCGCCAACTGTCGATGTTTTACCATCGATCTTACGTATGATTTATTGGATTTGGGGAAGCTCTCAGAAGACTGGATTTATGATCATGCAGAGTAGAGGCACAGGAGTTTTTTATACAGGTTCGAGCCTTCTCCTAGAAGAATATTAACCCTACTTCATGTGTTACCATTAATCGGAGAATTGATTACAACTGAGAAAGTAAACCTAATTGACTTGTGCATTGTATTGCTTGAATGCCCTCCTCTTCTCTCTCCGATGTCAACCTTTATATAGTTGGCGAAGCGACGACCGTTGTCTCGTACGAGAAGACACCTTAACACTTTGGGTGATAACCGCCCGACAGAAGTTATTGTCAGAGAGACGTGGTGGCCCATTCGTCGTGCAGCGGTTGTTGTCAGAAAGAGATCATGTGTGATTATTAAGAATAAGTGCACGTTCTAACAGCCTTGTCTAACGGACCTGCGATGTAGTAGGTCATCGTAGACAAGCTAGTCGAATATAGAGTGGTCGTAGGAAGGTTTACGACCACAAGATGATCGTAGGACAACTTACAACTATGTGATCGTAGAAGAACTTACGACTATGTTATCATAGAAAGGCTTACGATCAAGGAGTGGTCGTAGATGAACTTACTACTATTCTGTGAATCTTATCCCTTATTAATAAGGAGTATACTCGAAGTGTATAATAACCTAACAATTCGAGGATTATTAAATCCTCGTCAGTATGTATATATTACTCGTCTATATTATCCGTTTTCGATTTGAAACTCTTATATATCTGTCCCAATACTACTGTATTTGAAACGTCAAATTCGTTTTATATCCGATTTTACTATAACCAACTCTAAATCTAAAACAATATTATTAAAATATAATATAGACGTCATCCGTTCCAATCCGACCAGATGACACCCTGGAGGACAACGTTCTACGGATCCAGCACCTCTGCTCGAGGGCTCCACCGATAGTAGAAAAAGGCTCTACCCACGTTGTGTCAAATCAGACGCACCATGTACGGCTGCGATTTGGACACGGCCACGGGTGTGATCTGTCATCGCACATTGATTGCCCTGCCTGCCCATTAGCAGCGCCTGGAAAATCGTGCACGCACGGATCTGTCGAAAACCCTAGCTAGGAGCCTAGGAACAGAATGGGGGTGTACATATATATAGTTGCAGCAGTACTCGGTTCTCAGTAGACTAGTTGTATTAGTGAAATGCACACTGAAAACCTAACATGGAGTACATCACATCTGTTCCATTTTGATAGCCATCAATGCGATCGATCAGTCTGCAGCAACGTTTTGTGCAGGAAAATTTAGCAGTCAAGTCAGCTGTCTGTCCAACACATAGTACGCGTACCACGTACGTGTACTACTAACACTGGCATGATTAAATGAAGCACGAACTTAATTCTCATGGTTCCGACACTTATGTTAATAGCACTGGTAACTCCAATAGTATGTGCAGGACTATGTACGTACTACAAGTAGGTCCAGTCATGTGACTGAATGGATATGCAATTTATGGACAGATCGCTTGATTGATTAGTCTGCAAGCAATTCTGCGCAGGCATCCTTGTGCTCGATTGATCTGTAGCATGCAGTGAAGTTCGTTTCGGGAGTAAATTCTTGTTGGCCTCCGTTGATTTTGTAGATAGCTAGGGCATCGTACGTGTGTGCATATGAGTATAGTCGGTGATGGATCATACAACTTTGTTTTCTTGCTCTGATCGATGAATGATTGCTGCGCGTAGTTCTTACGAATTAGATGTTTTTAGCTAGCCAGCTGCACACTTATTTCGTACTACGGCAAATAAGAAACTATCGAAATTATTTTCAAGTGGGACTATGATATTTTTGAAACCAAAGTAGGACTAATATTTTTGAAACCAAAGTAGGACTATGATTTTTTTGAAACCAAATTAGGACTATGATTTTCAACAGAGAGAGAGATATATGGCACCATGGGAGACAAATGAATGAAGGTAGGGAAGGGAGATGGAGGGCATTGAAGTACAGTGCCAAGACCATATATGTATGCTCAATTGGTCATGCATGAGCTCTCCCAGTCTCAGGCTCCTTTTGCATTATACATGCAAGGTTCAACAAAGGTAGGCTCGGATTCTTTTATTTGCTGAAGACATTGATTGAAATTACCAGTAAGTAGAAATTACTATGACTTAGTATTTTAACTAAACCATGTGTTTATTAAAGAGAGCAAAAGTGTGCAATATTAATAGTAGTGCAGGTTTCACCCACCTGTTACATGGTTCTATCCACTATATGCTAGTTTTTGCTACTAGGGTTGCACCCGCCTATTATACTCACTGGGTTACACACACCCAGGGCAAACCAAATCCAGAATTATGTCCACTCGATGAGTTTTCACCCCACCCACAAAAGTTTTAGAAATAGATACTAACTTGAGTAAGTTTTCATGCCCGCCCTTGATTATGGGCACAACTGTTCAAACAGTTTACACTCCGCAGAGATTGTACACTTTACCCATAAAAGATAACCAACTTGTTATGTTTCACGCATTTTCTTAGACAAGTAAATCAAGAAGATCACCACAAAGCCTTTAAATGCATCATCCAGTATAAGTTACACCAGTTAAGGTTTCATCTCAGTGAGGTTACGTCCACCACACCAAGACCCTATCCTGCTCCACACGATGACTTAAATCCAGCGACACAACTCGTATCCACGGCGGCTTAAAACCAGCAACAAGACTCGTGGGTCACTCCAATTGTGCAACCTGTATTGGTGGATGCAAATTATTTAGCTAGGTCATACCCCATTATAGATTTGTGATTACACTGTTTTACATTCGGAGGTCATCACAATATCTAGTCATTAGAATTATCTAGATGGTGTCACCACAAACCGCAATTTCTCATGCTATATTGGCACCAACCGTCTTCCCATTAGATCAAATATGTGAAGTAAGTTTTAGGGTTTGAAGAAGTATAAAAATTAAGTTATCTCAACATACTAGCTATTTCCCTTCAATAGCTACCCAAAACTAGTTTCATAATTAAAAGATGATGAGAGGGTAATTTAATACCCTGGTACTTAAGTAAGACTAAGCACTACATTTAAGAACAACTTATAGGTAGTATGGTTACCATTAAGTTTCTAAGGTGACAAGGATTATATGATTCAAGTGTCCAAAGGATGGTGTAAAAATAATACTGTTGTAGGGGTGGCCCCCACCTAATCCCAGCAGGCCTGGTAGAAGGTTATAAAGCCCAGAATGGGCCATGTGTAATGACATAAGTACCCCTGAAGGGGATACTGAGATGTAAGGGTATAATTGTAAAAGCACTCCCCATGTATATATATATGGAATACAGGCCATGGGGAGGCCCAAGCCATTACCATCACTTACTCCCAACTCTCCACTACCATCTCTCTCTCTGTTTGGTCTGTAGCCACAACAGTTGGCGCCGTCCGTGGGGAGGACAGGAGCAAGCCTGAAGTCCGAAGAAGGATGGCACCGAAAAAAGCTTCATCGGCTGCGGCGAAGGGAAAAAAGGCGGCTGGGTCAGAGCGTCGCATGGGCACCAGGGCTTCGGCATCGGCTGCTGCGGGCGCGGACGACGACGCAAGCGTGGTGGTCGAGGACGTCGATGCTCGCGCTGCGACGACCGATCCCGCCACCGGCGCCGCGACGGCCAACCCCGTCACCGGCGCTGCGACGACCGACCCCGCCACCGGCGCCGCGACGGCCAACCCCGTCACCGGCGCTGCGACAACCAACCTCGCCGCCCTCGCCGCGATGCTCACCGGTAGCTCGGGAGCCCGCGAGGCGATCGTACCTGTGCCGACCCGTCCGTTGGGCGAGCCGGCAGCCCCGCCCACGCAGGCGGCGGAAAGCGCCCTGCTGGCGGCCCTCAAAGCGTTCTAGCAGGAGCTAGGGGACCTCTGAGGGGCTGTCCGCGACATACAAGAGGCTCGGAGCCAGCAGGCCGCACCAGTGGTCGCGCCAGAGCCCACGCCGGAAAGGGCGGACAGCCGCGACGCCCCCACGTCCAGCCGCGTGCCGCTGCGGCGCGTCGATTCAGAGTCCCCGCTTTCGGCAGGACTGCAGCAGGCGGCGTGGCCCGAAGACTTCAAGTTCCCTAGTGTCATTGAGTCATACAAAGGTGATACAGACCCCCGCGAGTTCGTGCGCGTGTACGAAACCGCAATCGAAGCCGCGGGCGGAGATGACACCACAAAGGCGAAGGGCCTCCCCCTCGCGTTGCAAGGAGTGGCGCTTTCCTGGTTTTTTTACCATAGAGCCAAACTCCATCTACACGTGGGAGCAGCTTCGCGACCGCCTTCACAACAACTTTCAAGGAAACTATGTGGAGCAAGTCGACGCAGACCAGCTCTTTGCCGTGAAGCAGAAACCTTCGGAGAAGCTCCGAGACTACTTCAAGCGCTTTGCAAAGATACGATGCCAAGTCAAGGATGTCAACGAAACCACCGTTGTCAATGCAGCCATACAGGGCCTCCGCCCGGGCCCCATGGCCGAATACAACGCAAGGAAGCCGATCAAGACAGTGACGAAACTCTTCGACAAAATGGAGGAATACGCCAGGGCAAAAGAGGACGCGCGACGAAGGCAAGGTGACGACTCCGACACCAACCAGGCCGATGGCTCGGCGAAGACCGAAGACCCACCGAGGGACGGCTCTGCGAAGGGAAAGCGCAAACAGGAGTCGTCGAAGGACGCGCCTGAGCGCAAGGACGCCCCGCACAGGGAGACGTCTGATAGGCCCAGGCGCTGCCAGCAGAAGTCGCGGCGAGGCCGGCAGGTCTTGGACATCGAAGGTGGCTCCGAAGAAACCGCCCCCGCGGGTCGGGGCGGTCGGGGGCGCCGAGGCCGGGGGCGCGGCCGGGGCCGCGACGATAGAGGCCGTGGAGATTACGACGACCAACACCAGGGGCTGTGGTGCGCAGTCCACGGTCGCGGCAACCACGACACGCGCACGTGTACCTCTATCGCGGCGCTCCGCGAGAGCGTCACCAGGGACAGGAACCAGGAGGCACGCCCGCCCGTGGTAGCTCACGTGCAGCACCCATACGAAGCCCCCATGCACATTCAGGCGCAGGGGACGCAGCCCTACGACGGCCCTCTGCGAATTCAGGCCCACGTGCAGCAGCCTCAGGAGGGCCTCCTGCAGCTACAGGCTCCGGAGGCCGCCCACCACAGGGTTATCAACGTCATCTCCGGAGGCTCCTCGCTGGAGTTCGCCTCGACACGACAGCGGAGGGCCTACGTGCGGAGGCTACACCACGTGGCGGCATACCCAGCGCAGGCACCACCGGACTGGGCACAACACGAAGTCACGTTCACACCCGCCGACGCCCAAGGCGTGGAGCTCCCTCATCACGACCCCCTGGTCGTCCGGGTCGTCATAGCGGGATGCGATGTGGGACGCGCCCTAGTTGATGGCGGCAGCTCCGCGAACATTCTGTTCGCGGCAGCCTTCGATCAGATGGGGATCCCCCGAAGCCGCCTCGGCCCATCGGGAGTCCCGCTGCAAGGATTTGGAGGACAACCTCTACGGGCGCTCGGCCAAATATGCCTGCAGGTCTCCTTCGGCCAGGGCGACAATGCAAGGGTCGAAGACGCTACATTTGATGTCGTCGATCTCCCATACCCTTACAATGCCATATTGGGGCGTCCAATCCTTAATTCCTTCGGGGCAGTACCGCATCACGGCTATTTATGCATGAAGCTCCCGGGACCGCGAGCCATCATTACCGTTCGTGGCAACCAAGACATGGCCCGGCGCATCGAGCACGGCACCAGATGTCCCCGACGCGGCGAGCAGCGGCACCCTTAGGATCGGCACTGCCGTGCGGAGACCCGCGACGTCATCCGGGGGCGGCTCGGCTGGCCCTGCAGGTAGCGCAGTCACTAGAGGCTTCGGCTGCGCCGAACATAGACGGTTAGTACCCCCCCCGGCCATATGTAATCGCTCACCCGCGCAAATGGGAAGGTAATAAAGTTCCGTTTGTCGCCAATCTATTATCGTTGGGCAAAAGTACGCGGCGAGACCGCGCAGGGGCTTCGCCCACACGCGTGCTCCTGCAGTATAAACCAAAGACGCACGTTCGCGTGTGCACTCTCCGTCAAAGACACGGGCATGAGTATAAACAAAGACGCACGTTCGCGTGTGCACTCTCCGTAGCCAGGGGTGCGGGCATGAGTATAAACAAAGACGCACGTTCGCGTGTGCACTCTCTGTAGCCAGGGTGCGGGCATGAGTATAAACAAAGACGCACGTTCGCGTGTGCACTCTCCGTCAAAGACACGGGCATGAGTATAAACCAAAGACGCACGTTCGCGTGTGCACTCTCCGTCAAAGGCACGGGCATGAGTATAAACAAAGACGCATGTTCGCGTGTGCACTCTCCGTCAGAGATACGGGCATGAGTATAAACGAAGACGCACGTTCGCGTGTGCACTCTCCGTCGAAGACACGGGCATGAGTATAAACAAAGACGTGTGGGGGGACGCCTCTGCACGCACTCCACGGAGTATAAATAAGACGCGGATGTTCTCCCTACGCACTCTACTGAGTATAAACAAGACGCGAATCCCGCGCACGCCAAGGACTTCGCCCCTGGGCGTACTCCACAGAGTATAAATAAGACGCGGATGTTCTCCCCGCGCACTCTACTGAGTATAAACAAGACGCGAATCCCGCGCAAGCCAGGGACTTCGCCCCTGGGCGTACTCCACGGAGTATAAATAAGACGCGGATGTTCTCCCCGCGCACTCTACTGAGTATAAACAAGACGCGAATCCCGCGCACGCCAGGGACTTCGCCCCTGGGCGTACTCCATGGAGTATAAATAAGACGCGGATGTTCTCCCCGCGCACTCTACTGAGTATAAACAAGACGCGAATCCCGCGCACGCTAGGGACTTCGCCCCTGTGCGTACTCCACGGAGTATAAATAAGACGCGGATGTTCTCCCCGCGCACTCTACTGAGTATAAATAAGACGCGGATGTTCTCCGTGCACTCCGCAGAACGCAAGGAGGGCATGGATATCAATCGCGCATCACGGCGCAGCGTCGAGGCTCGCCTTCGCGCACCACGGGAGGTGAATGCAAGGTGCGCCACCGAAGTCCGATTCCAAGAAGTCCAAGAGGGCGACATAGCAAGTCAGACACCACCCCCAGGAAGGGCGCATGCGGCGCGCGCGGTACACCAGAGGCTACCCCCGCCGAACGTCCGCCCACTTCCGCCTTCGCACGCGCCAGTCTACGGACTCTAAACAGGTCGTAGTGCGGAGGTCCGCCTTCGCACGCGCCAGTCTACGGACTCTAAACAGGTCGTAGTGCGGAGGTCCGCCTTCGCACGCGCTAGTCTACGGACTCTAAACAGGTCGTAGTGCGGAGGTCCGCCTTCGCACGCGCCAGTCTACGGACTCTAAACAAGTCGTAGCGTCGCGGTTCGCCTCCACCGAGGAACAAGACCGCCCGAAGCACAGCGCGCAACGCATATCCTAATTACTAGATGAATACATCAGAAAAATTTTACAAGTACAAAGGCCCGCCAGCATATCTGCTGTTATTCGGCGGGCTCGTCCTTAACACGCGCTACAGTCGGGACCTCACCGGAAGAGGATCGGCCCGCCCAAAAGTTCAGCGACTCCTCGGCCCTTCGCCAGCGTCGAAGGCGCCGCCGGGTTGCAAGGCCGGACGCAAGCAGTCGCCCCCAGCACGAAAACTGCCCGGGGCACAGGTCAAATGGTCAGTTCATAGAACAAACGCGCATTTTATTCACAAAAAGGGGCGGACATTACAACGCACGCCTACACCTAGCCACCCCGGCGTCGCACCTGGGAATCCTCGGCACCTTCGGAGGTCCCACCGCCATCCTCGTCGCGTCGGGGGACCCCGTCCAGAAATTGGCCGAGGCTCCCCTCCCCGTAAAGGGACTTCCGGAGCTCGACCTGCGCGGCGGCCACTCCAGCGTAGTCCCAGATCCGCTCGTAGAAGTGCTTTATGGCGCGACGAACGGCGCGGACGGCGCCGGACATTACTCCAGCCCCGCCGGGCATCTCCAGCTGGGGGTCCTCCAGCCCGGCGATGTGCGTGCAACCACGGTGTCGTAGGAGCGCGCACACCATACACGACGCCACGTAGGCGCAGTGGTCGCCGAAGTTCGTCGCGGCACCACGCGCAGCATCGGCGGCATCTTTGATCCAGCGAAGGGTCCGCGACAGCTCCTCCGGGCCGAAGGCGTGGTCCGGCACTTTGGCAATAAGCCCTTCGAGGTGGCTCTCCAGCGCTTGCATGGCATCCCATGCAACCACTGAAGCCTCGCCAAGCGTCCGGTCACGCTCCGCTAGAGTTAAGGCGAGTTCGCCTTTTTCCTTTTCTAGCGAGGCGACTTGTTGCAGAAGGCCGTCCCGCTCCGCCGCGAACTCCTGCCGCATCACCTCCGCGGCCAACTCCCGCCCTGAAGCGGCAAGTTCCTCGGCGTGCGCCTTCGCCGCGGCGCACTCCGCTTCCAGCTGGCGGACGCGGGCATCCTGGGCGGAACGGGCTCCCGTAGCTTCGCATAGCCCCTCCTCGGCGACCCGCAGCCTATCTTCGAGCGCCCTTCGCGCATGAACATAGGCCGTTTGCAGGGCCTGCCCCAGCACCAGTGTCTGCAGGGCAAAACGACTTAGCAAGTTCATCATGGCCAAGCATCGTCGCATGAGTATGTACTTACCCTCACCCCCGACACCTCGAAGGCGTCCCCGAGATGCTCCACCCCGTAGGTATGAAGCGCCTGCTGGCTGACACTGGCGGCCGCGTCATCCACGATCCCATGCCACGCCCTCAGCGTCTCAGACAGAGGAACGAAGTCCGCGGGACTCGGGCGCACGACGTTCGTGCCGCCGGCGCCAGGACCTCCAGGTCCCGGCAAAGGCTCCTCCGGAATAATTAACGCTGCAGACAGGGACGCAGGTGAGCACCGCAGGGCGCAACGAAGAAAACACCAGGGAAGCCTAACCACCTTACCTTCGGTCGCGGAAGGAGGGATCTGGGGGCCCGCCCCCCGGACGGTGACGCAAGTGCCCGCTGAAGGCACGGTCCCGCCAAGAACAGGGGCCTCCGCATTAAGGGCCGGCGCCGACCGTTCCTGCACGGCGGACGGCACGGCCTGGAGGGAAGAGGAAGCGCGCACCGCGGGAGCCTCGGCATATGCGTCGGAGTCCCACAAGCTCCCAATGCCCGTCGCTACGACGAATCCCCTCGACGTCCGGTGGAGCTCCGGCCGCAGACACGGCCGCTTAGCCGGAGCAGGGGGCGACGACGCCGCTCCAGCAGCCGCTGTCGGAGAGGCCCCAGCGACTACAGCACCCGGGGGCGAAGCTCCCGCCATGGCAACCTCTGTGGGGGGCACCCCGGTTCCGGCCGCTGCTGCTGGTGAAGACCCAACTCCGCGCGCCCCCACGGAGGACGTCTCCGGCATTATGGCGGCCACAGCCGAAGGCACCGCTCCAGCACCACTGGTTCCCTCGGATCCTGTCTCGACGACCGCCACGGGTGACGAGACTTCTCCTCTCCGGCTGCTCGTGGCGAGCCCGCCGTCCAGGTCACCCGCCGAAGATTCGTCGCCTCCGGCGTCTGCGCCATCCAAGCCGGAGTCAACGTACCTCGCCGAATCCGACTCGGCGTCTGCCGCACTATCGGGAGCGCTAGCGGCAGCACTGGCAGCTGCTACACCAAGCACGGCAGATGCCCCACCTCGACCCCTCTTGCGAAACGGCGCCTTCCTCCTCGCTGCGCCGTCGTCTTGATGTGGCGAGGCCGGCTCAGCACGCTCCGGCACAGCAAGGCCCAGGGCCTCGCACATGCGGTTTATCCGCCCCAGCCCCGCCTCGGCGATAGCGAACGCGCGCTGCCCGTGCTCCCTGCCGGTATACAGCCCCAGAAATACGCGCGCGGCCTGCTCTGCATCCTCCAAGCGAACCCCTAAAAGCAAGGCAGGAGATAAGATAACCTATAGCGCGTTTCGCGTAAGTAAAGGGGAGATACGGTCGAGGCTTACGAAGACCGGAGGGAGCCGGCAGTGCGCAGACCCATGGCGAAACATTGTCGTCTCAACGCTTCTCGGCGGCAAGGCGCCAGTCACTGGCGAGCGGCGCCACGCCGCACATCACGTACTCCTCGGCGAGGTCGCGCATGTTAAAACGGGCGGCCACGCCTACGAGCCGACGGGCCCTCCGCCTGTCCTCGTCGTCGAGCGTTCGGCCGGGCGAGGTCTTGAACGCGATCGGCCGGCCCGTGCATTCAAGGCCGCTCCCGCTCTCCACGCGGTGGTAGAACCACCGCCTCATCCACTGAGACTCCCACTTCCCGCGAGTGGAGTTTGCAGCAAAGAGCTTGCTGCAAGTTGACCGAAGAATAAAGGTGACGCTGCCGAAGCTCGATAGCGTCCCGTCCTTCCGATCCTTGCGCTGGCACCGTGCCTCGTGCAGGTAGGCGAATAGCGAAGCACTTGGCCAGCACGCTCCCGAGCGCAAGGCCCAACTGTACACCGCGAGCCGGGCCACGGCGTTCGGAGTCAGTTGCGCCAGCTCCAGCCCGAAGGTCCACAGCACGTCGCCCACGATCGCCGCAGCCGGGATGCGGAGCCCTGCGTCAAAAAAGGCGACGAATACGAGCGCCTCCGACCTCTCGGGCCGCGGTTCCGTCTCATCGGCGGCGGGCAATCGTACCGCCTGACGCTCGGACAGCTTCCCCGCGCGCAGAAGCGCTTGGATTGTCTTCTCGGTCACGAGCGACGGGCCCAGCTCGCCGGAGAACGCGCCTTCCTTCTCCGCCGCCAGCCAACACTTGTCCGCCGCCGCCGGGTCGCGTTCGCTGAGCGAGTACTTCACCTCTAGCGGTGAAGATCGCCGGCGAATGCCGCCGGCGCTAACCGCCTTGCCACGCTTGCCACCAGATGCCATAGCCTCTCGCGAAGGGGGTATGGCGGCGAGATTACCACGGGAGTATGGAAGGCGAGGCAAGCAAGAAGAGGGCGTAGAACTGCGGGGGTGCGGTTCCGAGGGCTATTTCAAGTCACCTCGCCCCGATGCCAAAGCGTCACGACGGTCCGCGTACCGGACGTGACCAAAATTATACGAGGGCCCGTCCTGCACAATCCCCCGTAACCAAAGATGAGGGGGCGCGACCACAGTGGTAAAGACCGCCAGAACGCGATGCTCCAGTGGCCACCCGCCGCGTGCCAACCCCCGCACGCGATATCCGGCGCACGCGAGGTCAGGCGTCGACACGACTTCAGCTGCCATTAAAAGCGCATTAATGGGCCACAGGATCGCCACAGCTTCGACGCTGCACCATTCCCCGCCCGCCTCGTGTCCCCCTTCCCTAGGGAAGAGGCGAGCAGCTGCGGTCGCGCAACCGTTCACATCCCGCCACGCACCAGTTACAAGCCGCCGCGTGTCCTGCACGCGCCAAGACAAGTCACACGGTACGACAACCTAGCTCTGGCAAACCAGGGCCCGGCACGATTCCAGGAACCTTTACAGCGCATTATCGCATCGGGGGATCGCAACCACCGCTGAGCCTCTGCCGCGGCAGGCGCCAGCTCCGCTGCCACCCATTCGAAGGGTAGGGGACGGAGCGCGCGTGTGCGTCTACTTCGGCCAGGCGCCAGCTCCGCTGCCACCCGTTCGAAGGGTAGGAGACAGAGCGCGCGCGCGTCTGCTGCGGCTAAGCGCCAGCTCCGCTGCCACCCGTTCGAAGGGTAGGGGACGGAGCGCGCGCGTCTGCTTCGGCAAAGCGCCAGCTCCGCTGCCACCCGTTCGAAGGGTAGGGGACGGAGCGCGCACGCGTCGCGTCTGCTCCGGCTAAGCGCCAGCTCCGCTGCCACCCGTTCGAAGGGTAGGGGACAGAGCGCGCGCGCGTCTGCTTCGGCTAAGCGCCAGCTTCGCTGCCACCCGTTCGAAGGGTAGGGGACGGAACGCGCGCGCGTCTGCTTTGGCTAAGCGCCAGCTCCACTGCCACCCGTTCGAAGGGTAGGCAACGGAGCGCGCGCGCATCTACTTTGGCTAGGCGCCAGCTCCGCTGCCACCCGTTCGAAGGGTAGGGGACGGAGCGCGCGCGCGTCTGCTCCGGCTAGGCGCCAGCTCCGCTGCCACCCGTTCGAAGGGCTAGACGCCAGCTCCGCTGCCACCTGTTCAAAGGGTAGGGGACGGAGCACGCGCGCGTCTACTTCGGCCAGGCGCCAGCTCCGCTGCCACCCGTTCGAAGGGTAGGAGACGGAGCGCGCGCGCGTCTACTTTGGCTAGGCGCCAGCTCCGCTGCCACCCGTTCGAAGGGTAGGAGACGGAGCGCGCGCGCGTCTACTTCGGCTAGGCGCCAGCTCCGCTGCCACCCGTTCGAGGGGTAGGAGACGGAGCGCGCGCGCGTCTGCTCTGGCTTCGGCAGCCTAGTACGGGCGAGTCTCCGCTTTAGCTGCTAAACTCGGCCACCCGCCTCGGCCATGCGCCAGGATATAACGGCAAGCCGCCGCGGGCCAAGCAACCTCGGTGGCAGCCTCGACACAAGCTCTGCCTCCTTGACGAAAGCGCAGGCGGCCACTTCGGCGTCAAGACCCGCGCGACAACCTCATGACCTAAACTGGCAGCGACTCAGGCGCCTGGGTCTCCCGTATTTTGGGAATATAAGCCACTGATGTGCGGCAGGTTTTGACGGGTTCGCATAGACAGATAAGCTTCAGTACATCAACGTTCCTTGGCGATAGCGCCAGATCGGCGCAATCAGCGGAGGCAGATGAACTCAAGCATATCTGTCTACGAGAACACGTCAAACCTTGCCATCTTCATACGGGAGCACGACGCGCGCGTAGCAGGCCGTCTTCTCGATCGCCGAAGTTTGGCTTGTTCTCCTTAACAGGCCACCTTCAGTACATTAACATTTTCTCCAAAAGTAATGCGGACGGGCTCCATCAGGAACCCCGACTGAAGGTAGGTCTGTTCAGGAGAACAGGGCAAACCTTGCCGTCGTATGCGGACACGCAGCGCGAGGGCAGGAAGCGCGGCTGGCTACCGGTAACAGACGCTGATCAAGCTCCCAAGAAAAATAGACCTCCATCTGTACATCAACATCCCCCAAGCCGCTCAGCGTCGCTAGGGAATGTCGATGCACGGAAGGGGCCCATTTTAGGGGAGCAGCCTCTATCCAAGGACACGATGCAGGAACAACGCCGCACCCGCGCCGTATATATACCCCATCACCGGGGGAGCCAACGGGCGGAAGTCCAACCGGCGGAAGTCCAATCAGTGGGAGAGCCAACCGGCGGAAGTCCAACCGGCGGAAGTCTAACCACCGGAAATCCGTCGCCACATTAAAATGGCCACGGCGCCTCAAGGCCAGCACCGCGCCAAGCACACTGCGCCACGTGGACCGCCAGAAGACGAACGTCGCAGCGCGTCCGCTATCACTTGACGCGTGTGCGAGGACTCAGGGGCCCGCTACGCCTACCTATGCCGACACAACGCCTCCGACTCGGCCCGGGCAACCCCGATCCCGCCACGACAGGGGAACGGAGCGCGCGCGCGCCTACTTTGATTAGGCGCCAGCTCGGGTCGGAGCGCTTGCACATCTACCTCAACCACCAATCCAGGCGTCGGGTTCGGCTACGGCCTCAGCCCCCGGTCAAGTTCGGGAAAGTTCACAGGCCGCAGGGACGGAGGGGGCCAAAGGACTCGGCAACATGGCTTCGGCCCTGTGAAGCCCTTTACCATGAGAGGCTCCTGTTGTAGGGGTGGCCCCCACCTAATCCCAGCAGGCCTGGTAGAAGGTTATAAAGCCCAGAATAGGCCATGTGTAATGACATAAGTACCCCTGAAGGGGATACTCAGATGTAAGGATATAATTGTAAAAGCACTCCCCATGTATATATATATGGAATACAGGCCATGGGGAGGCCCAAGCCATTACCATCACTTACTCCCAACTCTCCACTACCATATCTCTCTCTGTTTGGTCTGTAGCCACAACAAATACAATGTTGAATAGATATGCATCTATAACCTTAAGCAAACATACATTTGCATAAAAACTAAATCATGCAATTTGGTAATTTAAACAAATATAAATTTGCATAGAAATATAGGTTCAATATGATCAAAGCATTGAATCACCTAGCTCATAAGTAGGATGGTCTTGATAGTCTTGACTCGGCTCAAACCGCGGCTCTTCCGTGTCTTTGTATTCTACTCGGACGATTGCAATACAAAGCAAATAAATATATGAACAAACAAATAAATTCAAATTCAAATTCAAAGGAACTCCAAATTAAAAGATTACTGCCATTAGATAGATCTTGAATTTAGAAATAAGTTTAATTAAATTTGGACTTAAAATAAGTGAGAACAGGCTCTCGAAAGTTTAAATTATGATTAAATCCAAAATATATAGAGGAGAGAGGGTACTCTCTCACTAACAGGGGGTCCACCAAAATTAATTTGATTTTTTATTTATTTCTTAATTGAAAAAGATCACAGAGACTAATAGGTGGGACCTACAGGTTTTAATTTAATTTTGAATTAATTCTTAAAGGAAAAGGGCCTAGGGGCTGACGGGTGCAACCAATTACTATAGAGCATAGTGAACTGAGGTCCACTTATCGATGGCTCTTCTTCTTTTAACAGGTTTATAATAGAGTTCTAACTGGGCAGGGTCCATATGTCATAGAGTCAACAAATAACTTAATGACAGGGGCCTGCACGTCAGCGAGGGATTAACTAACACTAACTACGGTCATTAACACTTAACTAATTACACGGTTTAAACTTTAAACTAATGGTGGGTGAACAGTACTCCTTCCTACCGAGGAGAGAAAGGCTCATCCACGGTGAGAAGGGCAAAAACCGATTGCTTGCCTTAGACAGTGCGACCTAAATTGCGCACGGGACAACTGGCGGTGAGCTACACAACGGTGAATCATGGGCGCATGGCACCACGGTGATCGATGACACCAAAAGCTAACTAAACGCTATGGGAGCATCTTGGGGCCAAGAGGGGCTCACCAATGGTAGAGGCGGAGCTCATGGAGGCATGGAAGGTGGCGACGGGGGCGACGAGGGCAGCTCGCCGGAGGGGTTGAAGACGATCAGTGAATCTCAAGACGACATTGGGGCTTCCATGTGATACTCCCGATGCAACGAATCATGTAGAGGTGCATAGAATTGAGACCAGTGCCAACGGTAGGGAAAATGGCTGGAGCTGAGGAAGAAAGAGCACAGGAGGTGTTCTAAGGCGAGGGAGGCAGTGGGGAAGCAATTGGGGGGAAATAGGGATGTGGCTTGGAGGCTTTATAGTCGAGGAGGAGGAGTTGGCTGTTGGGGCAGTGTTAAGGCAGGCGGAAGCTGAGGGCGGTGGTGCCAGTGTGCAGCACGGCACAGTGCAAGGAAGCAGAGTCAGTGTGTGGCACGAAGAGGAGTTGGCGCGGAGAGGAGGGTGCAATGATCGGGCACAAAGATGCCAGGCACATGGTGCGGGCATGGTGTGGGAACGGGGGGCGAGCATGGTGTGCGCAGTAAGGAGAGGAGGGAGAGGGAGGGAAGGAGGGGAGGAGGGCTAGGCAAGGACAGCACAACACTTAGGCTAGCACGAGGGTGCACAGGGAAGGAAGGTGGGCACTATTGCGACACATGAGCCAAGCGGCGCTGTCGGGCACACGGTGGGAGCGTGCACGGCACCGGGAGGAGCAACATGGGCCAATGTGGGCTAGGCCAAGGCCAAGGGAGGGGAGAGAATGGGCTGGGCTTTGGCCCAAGCAGGGTTTGGTTTTTATTTTGAGGACTCGATTTGAAATTTTGGGTTAAATTTTATTTGAATTTGAATTGGCAAATTTAATTCAAACACCTTGATTTCCTAAAAATGGGATGTTACACACAGCTTATAAGCCAATGCCTTGTCTCTTTCCAAACGACCTTACTTGAACAGGATCTGTTCTATAGGAGTAAAAAGGAGGTAGGGCATTAGTCTGGTTGATGAGTCATGTGACCTCCAGATGCCTGTTTAACAGCCAGGATTCTTGGGATGAGCACTAAAGCGTGATTAACAGCCAGGATTCTCTAGAATCCGATGCCTATTGACTAAACCATGATTAACGACCCAAGATTCTCTGGATCAGACCATCTGACGCCTATTGACTAAAGCGTGATTAATGACCCAGGATTCTCTAGATCGGAGCCATTCGACACCTATTGACTAAAGCGTGATTAATGGCCTAGGATTCTCTAGATCGGAGCCATTTGACACCTATTGAGGATCGTTCCTATCTAGGTCCTTTCCAGGTAGGGTGGCCCAATGGTTAACTGACAGTCTCCCTAATAACCTTTTTTTTGCATTCCCCCCTTTTTCAACTTTTCTTATGCGTTCTTCAAGCCTCTCCAATGAGGGTGGCCTAGAGGTTGGCCCTGTTCTTTTTTGTTTTTTAGCGGCTTTTGGCTTTTAGCTTCTCAGTAATCACTATTCATTAGCTTAATGAGCCACAGGCAAAAGTCATAAGCCACAGCCCAAAAAGAAAGTGCCTGTTATCTAACAGACTCCCTCATATCTTTTTTTTCATTCCCCTTTCAACTTTTTTTGTGCGTGCTTGAAGCCAGTTTTTACCTTAGCCTCGATCCAGAAATCACACTATAGATGTCCTTACAGTTGCTTTCCAAGAGAAGTGGAGCATTAGGGCCTGTTCTTTTGGGTTGCGGCTTATTAGTCTAATAAATAATGATTGCTGAGAGAAGTCAAAAGTCAAAATCCACTAAAAAGCAAAAAAGAACAGGGCCTTAGACGCATGGTTAAGCAACAGTTACTATGTGTCTATGTGAGGATGGATAGGTCTTATGAGAGGTTTTTTAGAGTGATTGACTAAATTGGGCACACTACTACAAAAAATGCTATACTATACACCTCATCATAGACGGTTCCCTGGAACTGTCTGTGTTCTAATTATCACAAACTATTTTACAAGCGTGACTGTCTATATTACTAGTGATGGTTAGAACTGTCTGTGATACATAATTATCATAGATAGTTCAGATTAAAAACTGTCTACGATATCTATAATTATCACAGACGATTTTTAATAAGAACCGTCTATGATAATTCATAAACGGTTCGGAAGGAGAACCATTTTTTATATCTAGAATTATCATAGATGTTTCGAATTAAAAACCATCTGTGCGGTGTAGAACATCTCAAAAAGTGTCTACCTTTCCAAAAATTAAAAAGCATGACAAATTTATGCCCAATCCAGTGATATTGGTGAAGTCCTTCTACATATAGCCACAAACTTTCACAAAAAAATCAGCAATATTGGCCTACGATATTGAAAGATATAACAGTCTCAATTTGAACCCGATACGAATTCGTGTCCGAGTAGAATTCTGTTCCAAGACACCTTTAGTAAAACAAGCATAACTTTTGCATACGGTGTCCGTTTTTATCGTTCTTGTACTTGATGGAAAGCTAACAATGAGCACGATCCAAAAAAATATTTGGCTTGTTCTAGTCACTCTCTAAGACTCCCCAAAATCGGCCATCTTTAGCCCTAAATTTGCATTGCAAGTTTTTGATCTCTGTTTTTGCCAAAAAAAAATTTATCTTCCCTTCAGAATTTGGGGTTTGCCTCAATTGTAAAGTTGTAGATCTCGTCAAAACCTTTCAAATGAGCATATATAAGCCATATAAAACTTTGCTATTTTATCTTTTGAGACTAACTATTTACATTGCACCAATATATATTGTCTTTGTGCTCTATATCATAATTCACAGACGGTTGGTATATAGAACCGTCTATGATACTCGCACATCATAGTTGGTTCTAGCTACCAACTATCTATAATGGGCGAGTATCACAAACGGTTCATATATAGAGCTGTTTGTGATAATTATTTCTTTGACCGCTGGGCCCGTCGATCCTCCCCAACCTAATCCCAGCTAATAGAAACCCACTAACCCACACCCCACGGATCATAGCTCCACCTTTATGTCCCCACGCCCATTCCGCCAAAACTTTTCCCACTCCCGCCTCTCCCTCCTCTATAAATACTCACTTAAACCCATCCCCTACCTACCAGCGCTCAATATCTCTCCAGCCTCCTCACCGTCTTCCTCCTCAACCCCAACCCTTATGGCCCTTACGAAGTAGATGGCAACAAGTCTACGGGTGGCAAGGCACTGCAAAAGCAGCATAGAGGTCTCGTCGACGCGGTTGAGTTTTTACTGTCTGTTATGATCTCTATTTCTTCTATGTTCTTGCCATATTTAAGAGTTAGGTTCGTAGGATTAGAAGATGTGTTCTTGCCATGTTCTTGCTGTGTTAGATGGGTAATCTACTAGTTATCTTGTGATGCTATAATGATGGATTCTAATAATGGAAATGGAATGTGTTGTTGTGTTTGCTGCTGTATTTGCTTGTTTTCAAAGGGCGCATCTAACATTTCCCAAGACTAGCCGAAAAACAAAAAAATAGGTATAGAATGAACTATCACATACGATTTTATGGTATAAACTATCTATGAAAGACTATCACAGACGGCTTAAACCAAAAACCGTTTGTGATACTCGCACATCACAGACGGTTCTATCTACGAATTGTTTATAATGGGAAAGTATCACAGACGGTTCTATATACCAACCATCTATGATATTTACACATCATATATAGTTTTTACCAAGAACTGTCTGTGATAATAGATTATTATAAATGGTTCTTGTTTTAAACCGTCTGTGATAACGAACGATCATAGACAGTTCTAGGTCCGAACCATCTGTGATACGGTTTTCACATACAGTTCAAAAGCTATCTGTGAGTAACCCCTATTATCGCTGACCCATGAAGTCAGACGATTCAAGGAACCATCTGTGATGATGGTTCCAAATTGTCTGTGATGACCATTTATGTGGTAGTGGTACTTTGATTAAATAAATGTATGATATATACATTGCAAATGCCTTAAGTGGCTAAAAGCTACAAAGATAGTAAAAGCAAAAGCTAAAAACTTCATACTTATCTATAGCATCAATGCAACTTGAAAGTTGTACCTCAACACAAATTTACACTCTAGTTAGATGTGCGTCTTTGCTTTGCTATGGATAAAAAAATACCACATTACATCAACACATTAAGTTGACCTTATTAGGATCGTGCTGCTCAATGCCATCGGCTACGCCTCTGCCCTCGGTCAAGTTCCAATCAAGCTAGCATCGCACCTCCGTTCAAATGCTCGGACTGCACCGTGCCCCCAACTTCATCGTCGTATCCAATCGAGCTTCGTTATGACCCACATTACAATTGTATTAAAGTTAGTTTATTTGTTGGAGATGTTTTTCTGTTGTTTACTAGAGAATTTTAGGAGGTGAAATTTATTTGTTGAGAGGTGCTTATTTTTGTTTTTAAGACATTTAGGGAGATGACAAAGGAAATGAGAGGACACGATGTACCAACATCACCATCAACTCCTTCAATTGTATCATATTAAGTTCAAAAAGACTTTTCCCTATTATATTAGTAACTAGTAAGGAATAAGTCTATTCGACATTCTTAAACTATCATATTTATCTAAAATTCAACCCCCAACTACAAAACCAAGTGACCCATCTCCCTCAACTATAAATATCGAGTATTTTACCCTTCGCAGGCTATCTAAAACTGGTTTTAGCTGACATGATGCCGACATGGTATCCCACATAACAGAGTCAAATAATAAATTAAGAGAAAAGATTGCTAGACCCATGCATCAGCCCCTATACTTTTCCTCTTCTCCCCTCTCTCCTACTCTTCGTCCTCCTCTATGCATGTGGCCACGAGCACCTCTGACCACCTGCTCCCTTCCTGCTCACCACCCACTTCGTTGGTCATTGCTGGGGTGTAGTGCCCCCTCTTCTCCTCCATCCATGCTGTTGTCGCCCTCCATCTTTGCATATATCAAAACATGGGGAGGGGCAAAGCTATTGCTATGAAGTTTTGCCATGGCCACCATGTTTGATCTCCCTCTCCGGTGAGTTTTTAACAATTCCATTTACATCAAAAGGTGTTCCACCACTTTATCATCCAATCCCCAATGTTAATTGGATTTGTTTTGCCCACATTCATAGAATTGAGTGTTTTCTTCTTCGCTTGTGATTGGGATTCACAGCCACCATTTGTCCTTATGGGCAAGAATATATCCAATTATTTTGCACTAGAGCACCCCCCCTCCTTCCCCTCCTCACTTTGACATGCTCAATTTGAGAACCCATCCACCGTGCCACCATCCCCACGAGCGCAACCTCAGTAGTCACATACCAATGGGTCATCCAGTAGTCAACCATGGCACGTGATGTGCTAGCCTCGGCCTCCTCGACCATGGTGCGTGGTGAACCAACCTCAACTTTTTCTCCTCTTCCTACAAGATCTTGGGACACTTGGTGCCAGCACGACCATGCTTGTAACCACCTCGAGCTCATCTTTGCTAGACAGGTGGGCATGCTGAGTATGGTGCACATAGTGGTGCCGATGTACATGACATGCCTCCTGATGCCCACATCGATGCCACTATGCTGTAAGGTGAAGAGGCACGGGCTTGCAGGGCACTGGTGTCGCGGATGCCCACAAAGGCAATGTAGAGATGAGGACTACTGCTGCTACTAGAAGAATTTGTAGAGGTGGGTTTGTCATTGTTGTGGTCCTCTCCAGCGGCACAGGAAGCGCGAGGCGTGGGTGCTAGCGCTCATGGCCACAACTCTCCCAAGCAGAGCACAGCAAGCAAAAATGAACAGGAGGAAATAGTGAGAGGATGTCATGTGGGCTAGACCTTGATGTGGATATAGAGGAAGAGGAAGGGTAATGTGGACCTTGACATGGATGTCCACATAGACGTCATGTTGGTGAAATTTGTTCATGTAGATGCCACATCAGCAAAACCAGGGTGGTTTTAGTCTTAAAGGGTAATATATCTAGTTTTTGTCTTATGGGATAATGTGGCTGAGGGTTGAATTTTAGATAAACTCGATAGTTTAGGGAGTAAAATAGACGTATTCCTATTAGTAAAGATGCGAGTGAGTTGTCTCAAGTCACAGACATTAATCAATCTAGTGGTAGGATAATAATAAGGGTGATGATAGGGGCCATGTATTCGATGCAATGAAAAAAACCGAACAGCTACTCCATCCACCTATCCTGCACTATCCTACCACACACATGCACCACTGATCATGCCTTATACTATTAACCTAGTTCATATCTCTCTCCCCCTCTCACTCTCCCTCTTCTAAGATGCTACCATTCCAACTCGCACGAGGCCACTATAGCTTGAGCTTATGGATTTCCCTTTCCATGGAGTAGCCAAAGCACACCGGATTTGTCACCATCACAGCTGAAGCTCACCGAACTGTCGCCATCGTGGCCAAAGCTCGCCAGATTTGGTGGGACCAAGGCCGGAGGAACTAGGGCGATAGACGTCAAGCAGAGCACGATGTGGTTGGGGGCTAGGAGGCGGTGATACCATGAATGAGGCCACTGTGACTATGAGAGTTCGATCAGATATGGTTTATTGCAAGTATTTACTCTTTTTTTGTTGTAACCCCTTTTATCAATTGTTTTAAGGAGTGTTTGAATTTGTTACCATGTTTAATCTCTAAAATATTGTAGTACGTTTGTTTTTTGTTGCAATCAAGGTCATGATTTGTTGCATCGAAATCTTTTTTTGCAATAGTTTGTGGTTTTGTTACTAATTTTTTGTCGCCATGAGTTGTTGCAACTGTATTTTTTATTGCAATCTCTATTAATATTTGTTGCAACTGAATATTTCTTTTGTTGCAAGCTTTATTAATATTCATTGTAGCTAGAATTTTGTTTATAGTTGGTGATTAGTTGTTGCAACCATGGAGATTTTTTGTTGCATGTTCATTGTATCAATGTAGCTCCTCTTTTGTGAATTTATTGCAACAGACCGAATTCTCCTCCTCCATCCCTCTGCTCCTCCAGCAAGATGGGGCTCCGGTGAGCTAGCAGCGACCAGGAGATCGTCCTCTCCCTCCCTGCGCATTCTCCTTAGAAGTAGATTATGACCACTAGCATCATAAGTACTGACACCGGTATCGACACCGGCATCCCGAGCTCCAACGCCAACTGTTGGTCTAACGTTACCGCCACTCATGCTCAAGGGGGTCATCTGCCATGGTATCCTCCTTCGGCAAGTTAGAGCTCCTGCGAGATAGCGGCGGCCAAAGATTAAGCAGAGATGAGCTTCTCTGTTGTGTGAAATTGAACATCCGAAATCCATCCAAGTTATATCTAATAGTGGGTGGAAGCGTACGATGATAAGCTTTCTATCGTATGTACAGGCACTAGTTGCCCCCTAATAATAAGAAGAATGACTAGCGCCCGATGTATGAACTGAGCACTAGGATCGGATGTCCAAGGCGGATGTTAGATCTCACTTAATATCCTATCTCACCGCCATCTGATCTCCCCTTGGTCTGGCACAATAATCATAGGGACCGCAACAATGCATGTCTAAGCGTGCAACAAAAATCACGCTTGGCTTGCAACAAAGCCATGGTAACAAAGTGACACAGCAAACCACCAAGCCTACCACAACAAAAAAATTATTTGAGTGCAACAAATAAGTGAACCCACCATAGTAAATAGCTCTTGTTATAAAGATTTTGGAAAAGACATATTGTAACAAAATAAAAATACTTCATGCAACAAATCAAAATGCCGATTGCAACAAATACGTCTACAGCAAAATTAGAGAATAGATGTTGCAATAAAATCAAACACTCCATGCAACAATTGGAAAGTAGTGCCACAACAATTTGAAGAAATATATGCAACAATGTCTACCAGAGGAGGGGGGCATGTATGTGGTGGCACCGGTGGCTAACCTGGTGCCTCGTCTTTACCCCCACAGTGCTGCCTTATCACCATTCATGCATTCACCATTGGCCTCCCCACTTCTTATGGCCTCAGTCTCACCAAATCTGATGAGCTCTAATCGCTCCTTACAAAGGAGACCTCCCACCAAGGGAAAATCCAACAGGGGGCTTGGTTAGGCTCAAGCCTATCCTCCAATGGTGTTGTAACCCCTCTCCCCCCACCCCCAATGGTGGTAGCCAATCGACCATGGTCATGGATGCAAGCTGAAGCTTGAGGTTGACGGAGGAAGAGATCAGAAGATATGAAGATGGGCCTTTTCTCAATAGTCAACCCATAATGCAACCACCAGTCCACAAGACCCATCTAGTAACTAAGCCTAACATCTAATCCACCCCACACCCACAAGATGCAATCAAATGATATTCAAGAAGGGGAGTGCGATGCACCTAAATGGGTAGAGCAACTGAAACCCTATTGGTAGGTTCGTAGGCAGCGGCATGAGGAGGCACGGCCTAGCAGACGGTAGAAGGCCACACAATGCATGGGGAAGCTCGAGCCTACTGCTTGGGGGTGGCGGGCAGTGGCGTGATGAGCCGAAGCTAGGGAAGGGGAGCACGGAGGAGGGGAGAGTATATGCCAGCCACCGGGCATTGGTTACGGGCTACACTGCTGTAGCCAAGTGGCCGAGGAGCCAAAGAGAAACCCTAGGTGAGGCGACGATGGGCCTGCAATGGTGTAGCGCGATGAAGCCGGGGTGGCAACGTGATGAAGCTAGGCTAGGAGGGAAGCACCAGACTGAGGAGGGGCGAGGGGGCTCCAGTTGACCATGGCCAACGGTCTATGTTGTGTCGTTGTGGATTTGGGGGTGGGGTTGACCGGTTAGGAGCTTGGCCACTTGGGAGTTAGGGCAACAACCACCAACTAGCAAGCAAAATATATGCACCAAGCCACCAATTGCCCAATTGTTACATGTTCTTTAATCTTTACTGTTGACTCTTGTCTCTAGCTAATGTTTTATAATAATATAGTTGTATATTATGTAGCGATGATTGTTGAAATTGGTATTTAGTAATTGTGTAATTAATAATTTCGATGAAGTGACAAAATTTTACAAGTTATTCATAGATTCCAATAATGGAGAAACAAAATTTGCATAACTATTTCACAAGCAATTCAAGTAATGCTCCCCTAACCATTGAGAGCACAACTCAACCAAAAAAGCTTTGACTAGAATTTAATCATAATGAATGTTCAAGATCATTTACAAATTACAATTTACTATTGTATAACTAATTTTATCAATTTTGATATACATATCTCTACCCACTAAAAGCATATTTATATGTTTTGAGGATGCGCTTTCCATTAGCATAGTACCTTCAATGTATTCCTCTTTTTTGCTTTGTTTCTCTTCTGTTTATATATGAATTTGGATTACATAAGAGTACAATACTATGTTCATCTTAATTTATTTAGCTTAGTCCTTTAAGCCTGGCTATTTTTCTCCTAGCTTCGCCACTGCCTCCTATACATGCTTCGGTTGCGGTGGATGGCCGCATCGAGTGTGAGTGGCGGCGAGCTCTGACCGACAGCAGATGGCCGAGCTTAGGACATTAGGGTAGAAGTAGGAGCAAAGCAACTCATCGTGGTCAAAACGGATATGTCAAAACCTATTCTGATAAGTCAGGAAGAGAGAGAAGAATGGATGAATGGGGCGAGACTCACTGGGTAGCAATGAATATAGAGATAATTTGTTTAGTGCCATCTCAAAGAATGATGACTTGGAAAATACCATCGCGAAGAAGAGGCGCTGCAAAATACCATCACATGAGAGACCATGTGGAGGTATCCCCATGTTTGTGATGAGTAATTGACGGTTGGTTTAGAGAGTTTGAGTTTGTTTTGGGTATTCTAGGGTTGAGTATCTTTTACTTATGCTATTGTTGATATGCTGTTTCATGCGGTGCTATGTGAGGTTTGCTTGTCTGTGTGGCTGCAACACTTCGGAGCTAGGTCATGGTGAGGCGAGGAACCAGAGCTGGAGCTACCAGTGGAGGACACGACGGGCAACGACAAGCGAACCAGGACTAGGCTCAGGGAGGAGTCGGAGGTCCAGACGGTTGGATGTCGGTTGCGGTCGTGTGCGACGGAACAGACCAGGACCAGACTCAAGTGGAGTCGTGTAACATCCTGAAAAATCTGAATTTGAAAATAAGAATTTCTTGAATTATTTTTGCAATATATTCTATTGGAATTTGGATTTTATGGTGTTTTCCTGAATTTGGTTGAGATTCCAAAAATTGAATAAATTCATAAAAGATAAAGACAAACATTAGTAGTGCCAAAAAGAAAATATGCAAATAATAGAAAACTGAAATTATAAATACGAATCTGAAAAGATGATCCAGTATAAGGGGGGAGAAATCTGAATTAAAATACAGAGTCTTACTTTGGAAATAATAACATAATTAGTAATATAGGGAAATATAAATTCAAATGAATATTATTTAAATACATATAAATATAGATGCAAATTTTACACATGCAAGGATTAATTCAGTAATAAGGAGATATGAATATGAAAATTTTGTGAGCTAACAAAAAAGAATAAAATATAAATGCTATATACACATATATGCAAAATTAAGTAAGCCAGCAAAATAACAGTATGTGAAATTATATATACATAAATAAAACAAAAATATACAACATACTAAACATATAATATGATGAGTGAAGCAATAAAGGAAATAAAGGTATGGAAATAAGAACATCAAATAAAACAAAAGGACTATTGTATGTTGTATCTAGATAATTGAGCAAAGACTTGAAATAGAATCTCAGGAATTAGAATCCATAATCTTAAAGAGAAAATAGAAGTTCAAAATACAAACTTAAAAATCCAAATTCTAAGCCTTTCTCTCTTTTTTTCTCTTCCTTCTCCCTGCCCAGAGGGCCCCCCTGCGCGGCGCGCCTCCTTCCTCCTCCCTTCCTCCTCCTTTCCCTTCTTTCCCGTGCGCCGGACCCCCCTCCTCCTCTCTGCTTTGGTCACGCCGCGTGACACGGCCATCGTGCCCCCGAATTTCCACTGCCTTGCCACAGCACGCGCGACGCTAGGCCACGGGCCATCATACCCCGTATCTTCCTCGCGATCCCCTGTCCACTCCGCCGCCTGCCACCACCGCCCCGACGTGACCGCACGCCCCGCCCGTTGCCGGCCCCCCATTCCCGTTGCCTATAAAGGCCGCTGAAATAGCCATCGTCCTCCTCACGCTTCCCTCGTCCTCCCACCGCGACCGATTGTCCCCAATCACCCCGAGCTCGCTGCACAGCCAATTTTCCCCAACACCGGCAGCCACCGCCTTTCCCACAGCCGCCGCCTCCCCGGTCCATCCCCCTTCGATTACTCACCGGTGGGGCACCCTCTCACCGCCCCGGACCCCCTCCAGTCGCCGCCGAAGCTTCTTCCCCACCCCACCTCGCCGGCGCCGTGCGCAAGCTCGAGCCGCCACCGCCTCACGCCGTCTGCCGCCGCCTCACGCCGTCTGCCCACCTCGGCCCCTCTCCGAACCCGCCGCTGCACCGGTGAGTTCCCCGTGCCCTCCTCCAGCTCACGCCCACCCGAATCGCCTTCTCCTTCCCCTCCAGCGCCGTCGCCCCGTGCGCACCTCGCGCGCCGGCCGCATTGCGCTGCTGCCCGCCTACCTCGTCGCAACTCCAACCAGTGCGTCGCCTCCTATGGCTAGAACAACTTCCCCGCGACCCATTTTGGCCGGTCCTAGCAACCCCCGGCCACCGTCCGCCGCCGGCGACGTCAACCCCGAGCGCTGGCGCGGCTCCTCTGTTTTGACCCCGGCTGTAACTCGGTATAACTAAATATCTCCTCTTCCCTCTTTCAGCCCAGGTCGTAGGCCCATTTGTCTAGCAACGCTCGAGTAACACATCAACAACCAAGAGGTCCTGAGTTCGATTCCAGTCGGCTGCAATTTCTTCCCCACATTTTTGTTCTACTTTTTATAGCTCAAATTAATTGAAAAAAATCAAGAAAAATTTAGGAATAATCTAGAAAAGCTAATAAATTTAATTAGATTATAAAACCAGATTATTTAATATATAACAATGGATTAGTTATCACATATGAATAAGTAATACCGTTTGAATAATTAACTCAAGGACTAAATGTTAATTAAAGGCAGTAATAAAGAAAAGTTTCCTTGGTTCGGTATTCAAATTTAGTACGGATCTCAATTGAAAAGAAATTCCAAATAAAGTTAAAAGGTTTTGGATATTATATTCAGATACAAAGTCAAGGCTCTAAATTAGAAACTACCCTTAATTATACTTAGAACCTATTTCAATATTTTAAATGCTGCCACTAAATAAATCCTAATGGTAGATTTTGCTAATTAGCAAATACTGAAATATAACCTTGTAAAACAAGCCTTGCTAGATAAATAAATTTTAATTAAAGCTAATAACAACTAAAATATAGAGACTTTCTACGTAAATGTATGTATAAACATCTATATGTACATATAAATAAGTGGGTAAAGAAATGCGGATGGCAAGAATGCAGTACACTAGTAAATATAACAGTACAATTCTTGCGTTCACCGTAGACCCTATAAAATAAATGTATATATATAAACACTATCATTAAAATACTGCCAATCATGAAATCTTAAATGGTAGCTTTAGTTAATAATGATAACAAAATATCATCGTGTATAGCAGGCTCGAGTTTTAAAGGGATAAAATATCAGTATCAGTAATTTTCAGAGAGCACTCAAATTAAAAGGTAGAAATAATATACAACAACCCTAGGTCATCAAGCATCAAATTGATTTCATCGATATATAAATACTCTAAAGTAAACACTTAACCAATAACACGAATGATTAGGGTCGCATAAAATGTTACATATCAAATTATTAGTGATAAATGGAGGTACATAAAATATCATATCACAAAATGCTATAAACATAGGCTATCAGATTAACTCGGTAAGCTAAAATTTGCAAACATTACTTATATACATATATCGTATGCCCTGAAAATTAACGCTCGACAAAATAATACCCAGCTAGACTTGTGCCACGATTCATAGGCCCATCCTAACTCATGGAATTCCCTTGATAAATACCAAAATAATAAAAAGAGATTATTAGTAAAAAGATCAAGTCATCGTAATTCTACCACCGACCTTGCCTCAAGTCACTCGAATCACTCATTAACTCATAATAAAACTAAATTGAGTTTATTTGGATTTATTTGGATCTTTTGAGTTATTTGTTTTTATTTGGATTCAGTCGGTTGTGACATAATTAGAAATTGGAAGTCGTGAAGACTCAATGGATCAAGCGAGATCAAGCTCAAAGTGAAGATAAAGACCAAAAGCTCAAGAGAAAGCATTGTGTGAGCTCAAGACCGCGGTAAACCGCGCCAAGCGAGTCAATACTTTGATCATATTGAATCTATATTTTCTGCAAATTTACTTTTGTTTAAATTATCAAATTGCAAGCTATATTTCTTATGCAAATATATGTTTGTTGAAGATTCCAGTTATATCTGAGCCTTATCACCCTAGCAAAAACTATAATGGTAACCTTTCGAAAATAAGTCCATAACTATACGCCATGCTTAGTACTGCTTAGATAATCGGGGCACCAAAAATGCCCCAAACCTCACTTTTACTCATGAGAAACTGATTTGGGAAGTCATGGTGGTAATGACTGAAATATGTTGGTACGATTATTTTATGTTCCCAAAAACCCCACCTATCTGGGCGGATGGTTCGAGGGTGTGTGTAAGTGGTGCAGTGGAAGCACAAAATGGTTAGTGGTAGAACCGCCCAGGTAACCCTAAGGACTGAATCTTGTGATGATCTCCCAATGTACAACAGTACAACCACAAGCTGGCAAAATATAGGCAGGGCTAACTAACTTGCATCGACTTAGTAAGGGTTGCGCCGATGTGACCACGGGCGGGCAAAGGATGGCCACATCCTCCGACGTGACGGCGCAAGAGGGGGCTTCTGAGAGGGTGGTCGTACCCCGAAGGAAGTGAAACCTTAGCGGACGTAACTCTGCTAGGAAAAATGCATTGTAACAACTCTGTGATGATCTACTCAACCGCATGGCCAAGGAATCATGTGGAGCAATGAGCAGATTATCTCTTGTGGGTAAAATGTGCAAACTCCGCAGAGTAGAAAACTATTCGAATAGCCGTGCCCACGGTTAAGGGCGGACATGGGAACTTAAGTAGATATAGTTCTATTTCAAAAACTTTGTGGGTGGAATTGGTGAAGTAGAGGGCAGAGAAAGGCCCTAATTTGTGTTGCCCTGGGTGTCGCCCCAGTGATAGGTTAAACGGTTATAACGCTGAAGGATTAAGCATACGGTGCAGAGGCCATGTAACGGTGGACGGAATCTGGATCGCTATTATTATTGCATTCTTTCACACCTTATGTTTCAGTTCAAACTTCTAGATCATAGGCAATTGTACAGTATTATATTTGAAAGCAATTTATGGCAAATAAAATAACCTGAGCCTTCCCTTGATAAGCCATGCATATTATCTAATTGCATCCTGTGTATTGGCTCACAGAGCACGATGGTTTGTGCTCACACTCGCTCTCATAACCAATCCAGAATCAGGAATTAGATCACTACGCTTCAGCAACACTCTTGGTCCTGATGGCGAAAAAGATGAAGATGTCAAGGGCTAGGTCGCGAACCTCCAGTTGGCTGCCTGTGGGCATGTCCTGAAGGTCCCACCTGTGTGCTTCGTTCTTCCGCTGCTGCAATTTATTGATTTCGGCCTAATCGGCCCATGTGTAAGTTTACTATTATATTTACGCTTTCCGCATGATATGTATTTTGATATTCATTTCTGTATCTGTGAGCACTATCTACTGATCCAGGGAATAGTGCGGTGGAATCACAGAAGATTCCGGATTGAAAAATCTGGGTCCGACAAGTCGGAGGTCTCGGTCGGAGTCGGGTGGACACGACGCGCATCGGCGAGAGGACCGGGACTAGGCTCAGGGAGGAGCTGAGGTCCAGACGGTCAGGATGCCGGATGCGGTCGTGTACAGCGAAGCGGACCGGGACTAAACTCAGGGAGGAGTCGAGGTCCAGACGGTCAAGGTGCCGGACGCTGGAAGCTTCCGGGAAGGCGCTTGAGGGCAAATTGGAGATTTGACTCAAGCCATGAATTGGAGGCTGGTTTTCCCTCCTATTTTGGTTGCTTTGACCATTGCCTCATGTGTGTATGTGAGGAGGGAGTGGATGTAGGCTGACTCTTCTTGTTTCCTTCTTTGGGGATGAACTTGTTTGTTAAAAGGAGAAGGATGTGAGGGAGAAGGGGATGCAGTCTGTATGTGAGCTGAGCGTGTGTGTGCTTCTCAAGTGAGCAAGCATGTAGTGAGTGTGTTGTAACCTTGTGTAATCATTCCTCTGTAAGCAAGCATTCATGGGAATGAATCCTTTTAAGAATTTCACTCTTGTCATTCTCAGTTGGTTTTTCAGTTTCAGGTGTCTCATTGCTTCTTTTCTTCTTTTGATGATTGAGTTGAATCTTTAAGCAAGGAGTAGCAAAATGAGTTGCTTTGAACTGGGAATAATCTCAAGGCCACTTGGCTAGCAAATTCCCGAAAGCATTCATTTTATCTCTGCAATTTCCCTCCCGAGAAATGGTTTGAGCAATTCCTCTGTTTTTCACTGTTCTAGGGTTTCATGGCAGAGCATTGTGAGATTCTTCTGTTTTCCTTCAAAAGATGGCTTGAGATTTGGGTTCTCAAGTCCTGAGATCATTGCTAAGTTGATTGCAAAAGTTCACAAGCAAAGGATGGAATAATCATGAGAAATCTGAAAATTAGTCTCACTCTCTACTCTTTTTCAGATTTCAGCTCAAATCTTGATGATTCTTTGCTCTTGTGGTGAATTCCCTTGGTTTCTCAGGCCCCAATGTTATTTGGTTTAAGGTCTTGACCTGGTGGCCTGAAGGGATTAGCAAAAGTTTAACAAATTTCTCTGTTGTCTGAAGTTTTCAGTTCTTGCTGTCTGAATTTCGGCCTTCGCTGTTTTCTGAATCAAGGCCCGGTCAGACTGGTTTTACACCGGCGGTCTGACCGGAGGGACTGAGGCGGTCTGACCGGCCGCACCAAGGCGGTCTGACCGGCCTTGGGTAGGCGGTCTGACCGGCCTCACCCAGGCGGTCTGACCAGCCTTGAGGATGCGGTCAAACCGGCCCTCTGGTGGCTGTGCAGCATGTCAGTAGTTCTTGTTGTTGGCTATGTCTTTTCTTTTTGGGTCTGTTCTTCCTCGCTTCTTCCTAGTGTTTGTCCAGTATGAACATACAGAGAGCATGACTCCTCTTCTTTATAGCTTTTGGTAGCTATCGGAGATAACAGTCGCTCGTGAATACTTGGGGGCAAGTTTTTAAAGGCACCATTCACCCCCCCCCCCCTCTGTTACCATTTCCGATCCTACATCACAAAGGTCAAAAATCTGCAAAATGCCACTGTTGTGACTTTTTCCATCCGCGCTAGAGCGAATTGACCATTTTGCATCATTCCACTTTCTTATTTTCTTTATTTTTCCTTTTTAATATCCGGTCCCATCTGTCAATCTCCCCTCCAAAAGCATTAGGCATAGAATGGTTAATTTGCATTGATTTGACTAATACGAAGCTATAAATTAATCTTCAAACTAACAAACATGACCTTCAATTTTAGCAATGAAACTCATCAATTATTCTTGCTCAATCATGATTTTAGAACAAATTAGGTAAATTACAATTATATATTTTGAAACGACTGAAACCCAGTAGCCCCTAGGCAAAATTATGTTGTTCCAAGGCGATCTCGGGTTAGTTTTAGACTGATTTTTGATATTTTAGGCAAATTTAGAAAGATTCATACAAATGAATAGATGGTCCATGTGACTAGAAATTATTTTTCTTTCCTATTCCTGATCAGAAGCAGCCAGTATGTGATTGGTCCCTAGGTGGGTTCCAGTTGGTTTGTTAACCAGTTTTCCAATGGTCATTGGTTACATATTAAGAAAGTACTTACTCTCTATAGTTTCCATAGTTGTCAGACCTTTCCAATTTATCCAACATGCTACAATTGCCAGTGCTGAATTGCGAACCGGAGTGGTCAAGGTGCTGGTTGGCTGACGCCTTGGAGATGGGTGTGATGAACAATGACTTGATTTTGCAGAACCACGGGTCGATCACGTACTTGATCCCGTCGATGGTCAGCATGGAACGGACTTTTGGGACAAAGGTGAAGGTGGTGATGCGGGTGGTTTGGCCTGCAACGTGACGGAGCAACCAGAATGCTAGCGACATATGCTTCAAAAACGTCTACAATCACTGCCAGAAAATTTTCAAGTTTTGTTCACGTCACATCGTTTTCTAGCATCCAACAACCCATTCTCTAAGTTAATTTGATTTTTGTGTAGTCAATCACCCAGAATCGAACTTTCCCCAAAATCAGCCAAATTCACTCCTCGCCATCTATTCGCCGTCTCCAGTAAGCCAAATTTCGATTCTTCTCATCTCAACCATCATCTCCACCCCTCTACCTTTCCCTCAAATCAATTTGGGCAATGCACCGCCGTGGAATCCCAACACTAGCACCGTACCCTTCACTGCCTCCAGCCGTCGTTGCTAGCCATCTTCGGCCATCCTTCGGTCGAGCCGACTGCACGGGAGCACTCCACGTGGTCACCCTGTGCCTATGCACACATTGTCCTCCGCCGGTCGTCCCTGTGGCCGTGGCAACCCATTTTATTGGTCACCCACGTCACCCACCTCTCCCCTCGCTGGCGCCACCACTCTTCCGAGCTGCCACCGGCTGCCCTCTGTTTCCTCCTCTGTTCTTTACTCTCTCTCCAAAATGCCAAAGGGTAACATTATCATTTATTTTTTTTTCTCTCACCTAAATGGCGATTAACGAAGCAAATAGATGGAAAAGCTAACGGCAATGGCATTCTATAGAGTTTTTTTGTATTTGCCATGATATTTGTAATCTTGATATCTTTATAATGGTATTTTTCAACTGGCAAATAATTACGATAGTACTGAGCAACGTAGCTCATGAATATATAAGGCTGGTGGTGTCTAGTTTATTTTATGGTCGGGAAGTGAGCTATTGTAATACTTAAGTGATAGGAGTAGGAGAGTAGGATGAGATCGATGGGATGGGATAGTCTCTATAATTATCGTAATAATAATAGTAGTAGTAGTAGACAGAAAATAGCTAGTTCGCCGAACCAGAGAACCCTGGCTGAACCCAACTCGAACCCAAACTCATACCCAACTATAAACCCCACGAGACAAAAATCCCCAAACCCTCACGCTTCCTGCCGCCCCCTCCCGGCGAGGCCGCCATGCTCGCCTCCGTGCGCTCCCTCCGCCGCCTCTCCTCCTCTTCCTCCTCCCGCTCACTTCGTCGCTTCCTCCTCCACTCTCCATCACCACACGCACCATCTCCACCTCCTCTCCAGCCCCTCCGAACCCTAACCCGCGCCTTCCTGCCCCGCCTCGCGGGACCCCGCTTCTCCACCGCATCCTGCTCCTCCACGTCCTCCCGCCTGGGCGAATGCGGCACGCTGGGCACCCCGGCGATACCCGAGACTGAGGATTCCGATGGGGAGGCGGAGGCTGCGGTGGCGCAGCATGACACGGACGCGTACGCGGCGGTGGAGCTGGCGCTGGACTCGGTGGTGAAGGTGTTCACGGTGTCCAGCAGCCCCAACTACTTCCTGCCGTGGCAGAACAAGGCGCAGCGCGAGAGCATGGGCTCCGGTAAGCAGCCGATCTCAGCACTCCGGAGCCGGTGTAGTGTGCTTGGGTAGGTGGTTAGGTGCGATGGGCATGTTAAAGGAAGTGTCAATTTCGATTCTGTGGATCGATTGAATGTTAATTTTCCGGGTTTTTTCAAGAACTCTACGGTGGGGTTAGCTTCGAGCTGAAATTTATCTAAACGACTGCTAAATCGCAGTGTCAATCCATGTTACGGCAGGCAATGTGATATTTTGCCGGTTCCAACTGACAAAGGAAGCATCTTATTTGTACATTTTGTGCCCTTGTTCTCAGTTGTGTATTTCAGTTAGTATGAACTGAGTAGATGTGATAGAACGGGAAAATGCGGAATTTTTAACTTTATTTACAAGGTACTATAAGTGGATTGTCTACTATATTACTGTATTGGATTCGTGCTGTTTAAATATCCATGCTGTAATACAAAACATATAGGAGTGACTTCAGATAATGTGAAACATCAATCATTTTTGCCCCCCGTGACACTTAAACGGGGTGAAATCTGTTGAAGGGAGTTCATTCTTTGGTTCATCTGCTAATTTCATGTCCCTGTTGTAGGATTTGTAATTCCTGGAAGGAGGATCGTCACAAATGCTCATGTGGTAGCTGATCATACTTTTGTTCTTGTGAGGAAGCATGGATCACCTACAAAGTACAAGGCGGAAGTTCAGGCTGTTGGCCATGAGTGTGACTTGGCTCTTTTGACTGTCGAGAGTGAGGAGTTTTGGGAGGGGATGAACAGTTTGGAGCTTGGAGACATTCCCTTTTTGCAGGAAGCAGTCGCTGTGGTTGGCTACCCTCAAGGTATGAGTTTAAAGCTGAAATATATTATGGCTGTTTTGTTGTAAATTTCGAGCATGATCTAATTGATCAGTGATCACAGAGAGTTCAACTCAAATATTCAATAAATCATAGCTTACACATGATGTTGTTGGAAAGTGAAAACCCAAAAGATGTTTGTGATTGCTCCACTTTTAAATCAATATAAAATAATTGTTGCACTATTAGCTTGATAGTCTGTCATGAAAACATTAGTAATGAGTAGACCCAGATTTTTTTCTGTGATAAATGTGCTCCTAGTTTCTTGTTATGTCATGCAAACCACAAACTATATGACATATGACACTACATTTGTTATATACCGTGCGGCCTTCTTTTGAAGATGCCATGCCCTATGCATGCATATTTGTACCTCTGATGGTATTCATATGAATTAGCAAGGTTGCCAACCTCAAAGCCTTACGATTCTATGACCCTATATTTAGTGGACTGATTCGATCCTAGGTAGGATGTTAATTTGGTATAACCTTAATATTGTTATGATTCTAGCAAAAATTTTGTAGGATCATGAATGCAATTTATCTATGACCCAACTGTTATGAATAGCACATCTATTCATCATGTGGCCAAAGGGCCAATATATATACATGTACAGGTGGCATATATGCAAGAAACCCCTTATACAATGGGGTAAATACACATCTAACCCCCCCTCCCTCAAACTTATGGTGGATCAACAACATGAAGTTTGGAGAGATGAAAACTGTGCTGAGCCCTGGTTTGTGCCTTTGTGAGGAAATTTGCCAACTGAAGCTCGGAAGGCACATACTGAAGAGCAACAATCTGGTCTTGCACCTGTGTCCGCATGTAGAAAGCATCAACACCAATATGCTTTGTAAGCTCATGCTTCACCGGATCTTTAGCAATGCTAATAGCACCTGTACTGTCAGACAAAAGAGGAGTCGGTGCAGAAACAGAAACACCAAAGTCCTGAAGTAACCACCGTAGCCAAGTAACCTCCGCGGTCAACAAAGCCATACCTCGCAACTCAGCCTCAGCACTCGAACGAGAAACTGCTGTCTGCTTTTTAGTCTTCCAAGCAATGAGAGAACCACCAAGAAAAACGCAATAAGCAGAGAGAGACCGGCGATCAGAGGGATCACTAGCCCAGGTGGCATCAGAATATGCCTGGAGCTGTAAAGAGCTGGAGCGAGGGAAAAAGAGACGACGAGAGATAGTTCCACGAAGATATCGTAGAACACGCAGAAGATGACTATAGTGGAGCTGAGTGGGAGCGGAAACAAACTGACTCAAGCTTTGCACAGGGTACGAAATGTCAGGGCGAGTGACACCAAGATAAACAAGGCTCCCAACAAGATGACGATAGCGAGTAGGATCAGCAAGCGGCTCACCATCCGTGGGACGAAGATGAACATTAAGCTCCATGGGAGTCTCAGCTGTCTGCTGATCAGTAAGAGAAGCACGATCAAGAAGATCCTGAATATACTTTTCTTGGGACAGATAGAAACCCTCAGGAGTAAAAATAACCTCAATCCCAAGAAAGTAGCGAAGAGGACGTAGATCAGACATAAGAAACTGCTCATGAAGCCGCTCCTTGACAAAAGTGATATACTGAGGATCATCTCCAGTAATGATCATATCATCAACATACAAAAGGAGAAGCGTCCGACTACGAGATGAAGTGTGGATAAAAAGAGCAGGATCATGAGCACTCGCTGAAAAACCAACTGCAGTGACAACAGAGGAGAAACGATCAAACCAGGCTCGAGGAGCTTGCTTGAGGCCATAGAGAGATCGGCGAAGACGACAAACCATACTCTCAGGAACAAAATACCCAGGGGGTGGCTGCATGTAGACCTCCTCACGCAACTCGCCATTGAGAAAGACATTCTTGACGTCCAACTGAGAGATAGACCACTGTCGAACAGAAGCCACAGCAAGAAGAGTGCGAACGGTGGTCATGTGAGCGACAGGAGCAAAAGTCTCATCATAGTCACGGCCATGCTCCTGCTGGAAACCACGCGCTACAAGACGAGCCTTGTAACGCTCAAGAGAACCATCAGAGCGAGTCTTAACCTTATAGACCCACTTGCACGTGATAGGAGTAACACGTGCAGGAAGAGGAACAAGATCCCACGCGCCAGTACGCTCAAGGGCAGCGATCTCCTCCGCCATCGCATGCTGCCACTCTTAATGAATAACAGCATCACGATAAGAAGTCGGTTCGGCAAGAGCAGCGGCAGCAAAACCAAAACGCTTAGGAGGCCGAATAGACTGGCGATCGCGAAGAGCATAACTAGGAGTGGCTGAAGGGGATGACCCGTCAGAAGGGGAGGGCATATCAGAAGGATCCTCAACTCGCGGGCGACGAGTATAGTAGAGAGGATAAGAAGGAACAAGATCAGGAACAGCCTCGGAAGAGGATGCCGGTGGTGAAGAAGGGGCGGACTGAGAAGGAGGCACCGGAGAGACCAAAGGCTGTGGTGGAGCTGTGACTATAGGACTGGAAGGAAAAGTCAGAAATGAAAGCGGCTCAACAACAGATGCTGAAGTGGAGGAAGGAGAAGGACGAGGATAGAAGGGACAAGACTCATCAAAAGTAACATCCCGAGAAATCCGCATTCGTCGGCCAACAGGATCCCAACAACGATATCCCTTGTGCTCAGCATTGTAGCCCAGAAAAACGCACTCAACTGACTGAGTGGTCAGTTTGGTGCGCTCACGAGGTGCAAGAAGAACATAGCACACACACACCCAAAAAGGCGAAGTCTGGAATAATCAGGAGTTTGGCCACAGAGACGCTCAACTGGAATCCCACCCTGCAGAGCAGAGGAGGGCTGAAGATTGATCAAGAATGTGGCAGTAGAAACAGCCTCAGCCCAGAAATGTGGTGGAACAGCAGAAGCAATCATGAGAGCACGAGCTGTCTCAAGAAGATGACGATGCTTGCGTTCAGCCACACCATTCTGAGCATGAGCACCTGGACAAGAAAACTGAGCGAGAGTGCCCTGCTCAGCAAAAAAACCACGAAGGACTCCCGACAAGTACTCTCCAGCGGAATCGGCGCGAAAAACACGAATAAGAGAGTCAAACTGAGTGCGAATCATGGTGGCAAAGGTCTTGTAGATAGATAAAACCTCACTACGCGATGACATAAAGTAAATCCATGTATGTCGAGAAAAATTATCAATAAAAATGATATAATATCGATGACCTCCTTTCGAAACAAAAGGAGCTGGTCCCCATACATCAGAATGAACAAGATCAAAAGGACGCTGAGACACGGACTCACTAGAAAGATAAGGGAGTTGAAGCTGTTTGCCAAGCTGACAACCCTGACAATGTAGAGAAGCATCACCAGACACAGACCCTAAAAGACCTCGACGAAGTAAGGAAGACATACGAGAACCACAAAGATGCCCTAAGCGATGATGCCACTGAGCAAACGATGCGGTAGAGGCTGCAGCAGCTGTAGAGGCAGTGGTGGAGGCGAGAAGACTGACTGGGGCAGCGGAAGGAAGACGAAGCCAGTCAAGCTCCCAGAGCCATTGGGAGTCACGGCGCCGAGGGCCAGTACCAACCAGAGTCCCTGTGCGACGATCCTGAACACAACAAGAATCAGAATCGAAAATAACACGACAACCATGATCAGTGAGCTGGCCAGCAGATATGAGTTGCATGGTTAGTTTTGGAACATGAGAAACAGCAGGAACATGAAAAGAGGAGTTGGAAAGAGTGCCTCGTCCTGTGACAGAAAGAGAGGTACCATCTGCTGTATGTACAGTGATAGGAGTAGCTGAAGGACTAATGGAAGTAAGACAGGTGGAATCAGATGTCATATGAAAAGAAGCACCAGAATCAAGAATCCAAGGTGAAGTACCTGAGGAAGGAGAAGTAGAAGGTGGTCTCTCACCGGAAGACTGAGCAGCAGAACCAGTAGAACCAGACGATGCAGAAGCAACCATGCGGCCTAGCAATGCGAGAAGCTGTTGAGTGTCAGGGGTCCCAGAACTCTACTGAGAGGAGGAATCTCCAGGGCCCCTCGGAGGACGAGCACCACGACGAAGATCCTTCTTCTTTCTGTAGCAAAACTGTTCCACATGTCCATCCTTGTTGCAATAGGTGTAGTGAAGGCCCTTACCAACAGCAGCTATCACTGGTGGAGACACAGCTGGTGGAGGCAAAGGCACAGCGGATGTAGAAGCTGAAGAAGCCACCAAAACCAAAGGATGTGACGATGCTGATGATAGCAGACCCGCTCCACGAAGTCGAATTTCCTCAGTACGAACAGCTGCAAGGGCCTCCAACAAAGTCACACGAGGATGACGAGCCAGCAACTGAGCACGAGTCTGCTCAAACTCAGACCGGAGACGTGTCAAAAAATCGTAGATGCGACGAAGCTCCATGTGAGACTGCTGACGCTGGCAACACTGACAGGTGCGGCAAACATCTGGCCCCAAAGAGTCGATCTGACGCCATATCGCAGACAACTGAGCATAGAACTCATCCACAGTGGCATCTCCCTGCTGCAGCGACTGCTCCTGTCGCACAACAGCAAGGTATAAGGAATCACCAGATGGCTCGTAGCGGCTGCGTAGATGCGTCCACATCGCATGTGCGGAAGCCAATCCAACAACATCACCAGTAAGATGCACCTCCATGCTAGCAACCAAAATAGCAGAGGCACGAGCATCTTCATCAGTCCATGTCTTGTAAGCAGCATACTGAGTCTGAAAAGTCTCCATGACATCCTCAAAAGCCTCAGAAGCCTTTGTACGAGCGTCTTCGGAAGCATCCCTCGGGAGAACAGGCTCAACAGGTGGAGTAGGACGAGACGGGCAAGGTAAATCGCCAATAAGAAAGTCCCAAAGGCGCTGACCATACATGTGGATGCGCATGTGCTGAAACCAGTCCCGATAATTGAGGCCATCGAAGATCACCGGGCAGTGAGGAACAGAAACGGTGCTTGCAAAAGAAGACATTTTTTTCTTTTTTTCTTTTTGCCTTTTTTCCTTTTTTTTTACCGATCGGATTACAAATTAGTTGTGACCGATTCGGTCACAACTCTCCAACCCGACCGAAGCTGGAGACCGAAACAAAAGAGGAGGCGGCGACGGCGGGGCGGTCGGCGGGGTCGGCAACAGCAGGGTCGCCGACGGCGAGGTCATTGGTTGGCGGGTTCGGGGACAGCGGGGTCGGCAACGGCGGGTCTTCAAGCGGGAGCCTGCGACGGCGGCCTGCAGCCTCGGGCGGGGTCTTGAGCGGCAACCCGCGGCGGCGGCGGCCCACGGCGGCCCTCGAGCGGATGGCGGCGGCCCGCGGCGGCAGCCCGCGACGACGGCCCTCGAGCAGGGGTGGAGCGACGGCGGTCAGCGGTAGATCTGGAACTAGGTCGGCAGCGACAGCCGGCAGCACCTCCGAGCGGCGACCTCACGAGCGGGCAGAAGAGCCAATGGACGGCAACCCGGCTGGAAGAAGCAATGGCGGCAGGGGGCAAAGCGGCGGCAGTGGGGGCTGGAGGATGAACCAGCGACCCAAAAAACTGCGACGGCGAAAAACCCTAACCCTAGGTAACACGCTCTGATACCATGTTATGAATAGCGCATCTATTCATCATGTGGCCAAAGGGCCAATATATATACATGTACAGGTGGCATATATGCAAGAAACCCCTTATACAATGGGGTAAATACACAGTTATATAATACACATCTAACACCAACCTGATTTACCAATCCTAATGTTTAATTATAAATAATTACTTGCATATGAACAACAATACCTATTATTATTTGTATGAACAACAATAGATATTTCATTTGGAATATATTTTTAAATAAATTTTTAAGTTCAATTCGGAAAACGTATCATTATTGAAATACACGATAAATTTTAGAAACTGTATCTTTGGTAGAATCGGGTAGTATCTTAGACTCTACTATTCGATCCTATTCAAATTTGTGCTCTCACAAAGATTGCCTACTACTTCCGCTATTTGGGCTGCTTAGATGGCTCCAATGCTATTGCTAGCATGAATTGCTGTGTAGAACGGTCTCACTGTAGTTCTTATTGTTAGAAACAGAAAAATGTGTCAAAAATTCAAAATGTGGACATCTATATTATTGTGTACTTTTTATGGCTTAGGTGGAGACAATATTTCTGTCACCAAGGGGATTGTCTCTAGAGTTGAGCCAACACAATATGCCCACGGTGCTACTCAGCTCATGGCTATACAAATAGATGCGGCTATCAATCCAGGTAATAGTGGAGGGCCTGCAATTATGGGTGATAAAGTAGCTGGAGTTGCTTTCCAAAATCTGTCAGGAGCAGAAAACATTGGGTGGGTCCTTCACTATTTTCATCTTGAACCAACTGAACCGTTGTTTTACTTGGAATTCTTTGCTTAACCCTTTTTTTTGCAGGTATATTATACCTGTGCCCATAATTAAGCGTTTTATTTCTGGAGTGGAAGAGAGCGGTAAATATTCTGGGTTTTGTACTCTTGGACTATCTTGCCAGGCCACTGAAAATATTCAATTAAGAGAGTGCTTTGGGATGCGGCCTGAAATGACTGGAGTGTTAGTGAGTAGAATAAATCCTCTATCTGATGCTCAAAGAATTTTGAGGAAAGACGACATCCTTCTTGAGTTTGATGGTGTGCCTATAGCAAATGATGGGACAGGTGACCTTAAAAGTTTCCCACATATGCGTTATTTCTATAAGCAGTAGGAACCACTTTATCTTAAAAGTATCCCACATACTGCATTAGCAACCACTTTATGTCGCATATTTTGCTTTCTTGCATGTTTATCTTTGAATGCATACTTAGTTATATAGTAATTATGTTATAAGACTGGCATTTGATGTGCCTTGCTATTTCTAAAATATGTAGCATCTCAGCTTCAACAACTGAAGATCATGAGCTTTTTTAATATTTGCAGTCCCATTTCGGAATAGAGAGAGAATCACCTTTGATCATCTGGTGTCCATGAAGAAACCTGAAGAAACAGTCGTTATCAAAGTACTAAGAGATGGCAAAGAGCATGAATTGAATGTCACACTTAGTCCTGTGAGTCCTTGCATTGTTACTTGTACATTTTATCTGAGCTTTTGATTAACCAGGGTGCTTTTTTTTGTGAGAAGTTGCTGGTTACCGAATATAGTAATGATGTTCTGTTGTTCTTCCTGTTTAGTGTTTATTACTCCTAGTTTCGCCAGTGTTAGACATGGTGATGTACTCAACCTTGACCAAAATCCCAATACTGACATTCAAAAGTAACATCCCAGCCCAACACCTATTACCTGTTTTACCCACCCCACAAAACACTGTTAAGTCTGTAACCCATTGAATTCACTGTATTAGTCCAATGGGTTGGGCATTTTTAGACATTTTATAGTGTTATTTGGATAGGGCTGGATCTGACCAGATTTATTGGGCAGCCCAACCCATCTCTTATGTAGGTCCATAATAATGCAGAAAAGTGGATTCATTGGTTTTGTGCACACCCCCAGGCCTGCTTTGCACCCATCATTTCTTTCTGCACCTTTTTTTTGTTCTAGTGATTTTCTCTTGTAGACAGTGGAAGTGATCTGATACATGTGATTCTTATGCAGTTGCAACCTTTAGTCCCTGTACACCAATTTGATAAGCTACCCAGCTACTACATCTTTGCTGGTTTTGTTTTTATCCCGCTGACCCAGCCTTATCTCCATGAATTTGGAGAAGACTGGTACAACACTTCACCACGCCGACTATGTGAACGGGCACTGCGAGAGCTTCCAAAGAAGACTGGTGAACAATTAGTTATCCTATCTCAGGTACTATTCCAGTAATTCACTATCTCGTCATGTTTCAATTTACCGTTTCAGGATCTTATTAGGAAATGTTCTGCATTACACAATTTCCGTTATTTTTTTTATATAAATCTTTTTGCTGAATAATTTGTGTTTCAGGTCCTCATGGATGATATTAATGTCGGTTATGAAAGGCTTGCTGAACTGCAGGTATTTTGCTTTAAGAAAACCCTTGTTGCATGAGCGCAAATGTAAAAATAGTATTTCACTCCAAACATTTATATCTCTCTTAACTGATCAGGCTGCATAATATGATCAGGTAAAGAAGGTGAATGGTGTGGAGGTGGAAAACTTGAAGCATTTGTGCAGCCTTGTGGAAGGCTGCACTGAAGAAAACTTGAGATTTGATTTGGACGATGAGCGGGTTATCATCCTGAAATACCAGAACGCAAGGCTCGCCACATCCCGGGTCCTAAAACGGCACAGGATTCCATCAGCGATGTCGACTGACCTTGTCGATGAACAAGCAACTAACGGTGAGATCGAGGCGCCATGCATTAGCTAACACATATTTTTGCTGACGTAGTTAGGCAGTTTCCTGCAGAAGAACACATGTCAGCATAGCTCATTCTCCCGAGACAGATGCACTAGGCCAAGGACTGCCCGGAGTTGTCCACCGGTTGCGGCGGCTCCTGTTTGGCTCTCTCAGTTTTGACGCAAGGAGGGGGTGATCTCCAGCAAATAAGAACCCAAGTTCTCCAGCCTGGGATGTCACCATTTTATCATTCCTTTTTGTCACCACAAGGGTCGTTGGCCCGTGGCACCCCGTGTTGAATTCAGATTATGTATCATCACGAAAACGTAACATAGGAAACATGAGCTGCAACCCTCTGTTTCTTCCAAACTGTACATGTTTTCTTGATAAATTATTCTTTGGATGTTGGAGAAGATTTTGTTTCTGCACGTGGAGAAATTTTTGGTTGAAACCTGAGCATTCGTTACCCTGGGCCGGGTTACGCCTTATGTGGGCCTCAATGTTCTCTGTCCAATCTGGGCTGGCCCATGTAGGCCTCGTTGGGCTGCGTTTAATTTCGTCTGGGCCAGTTCAATGCTCCCCTAACTTTTGGCGGCTTCTTGTGTTCTCTCTCCCTTCTCTGGACAGTTTCAGTTCACTTCACCCAAATATCTGTCCGAGCTCAGAAGCAGAAGCAGATTAGGCATCCAAACAATTTGTACGAATCGCTTCCCCGTTCGACTCTAATCTCGCAGCCTAATTCTTGCGACAGCAGCAGCCACCTTTGATTCGAAGCCTAGAGGAAGAGGATCGAGGCGCGCACGGCTGCAGGATGGCGCTGCGCTGCTCCCTGCCCGCAACCTGTTCGACGTTTCGCCTCAAAGAAGCGGAGCACCCCAATCCCCACGCGCTCCCTGCGCGCCTCGTCAGCTTCGGTTCTTGCCTGTCGCCGAGGCGGTGCGCGGGGCTCGTGCTCGCCCGGGCGCCGCGGGCGAGCGACTCCAAGGCCGTGCAGCTGGTGCTCGGTGGCCGGGCGCGCGACGACGACGCCGACGCCGAGTCCAGCGACGACGAAGACGGCGGCGGGGACGAGGGCCCGGTGCGCATGACGGACGAGGAGCGGAGGACGCTGCGGCGGAAGATAGGGGAGATGATGGACCGGATGCCCGAGACGCGGGAGCTGACGGACCCGGAGGAGAGGAAGGCCAAGATGAGGGAGCTGCTGACCAAGTACGAGCTGGTGGTCGAGGAGGAGGACCCGGACTGGCCCGAGGACGCCGACAACGGGATGGGCTTCAGCCTTGACCAGTTCTTCGACAAGATCACCATCAAGGCCGAAAAGAAGGACGAGGAGGAGGAGGATGCGGGGTATCGCAGCGACAAGGAGATCGTCTGGGAGGATGACAACTACATCAAGCCGATCAGGGATGTCAAGACCAAGGATTGGGACGACACCGTGTTCACGGACTTTGGCCCACTGATTGTGCTTGTTCATAACCGGTACAAGAGGTATGATTCCTTTGCTCCCACTCATATACTTGAGCATTTCAGTGGCAAATATTTGATATATGATGTATCTCGTGATTCTGGTAAAATTCAACAACTTCATGATAGTTCTAGCTTTAAACATTCTTTTATCTGAATAGAAAGTTCATGTAGCATCCATAATTTTTTTTAACAAAACGTGTAATCCAATGTTAGTTTGATAAAGCATGATGTTCGTCTTGTAGACCGCAGGAGAATGAGATGGCAAGGGCTGAGCTTGTTAAGGCGATCGAGATGTTTTGGGAATACAATCTGCCTTCACCAAGAGTACAGAGTTCCTTACAACTTTCTCTCAGCAGTTTCCCTGTAGCCCGAGCTTCAAAGAGCATTTTGCAGTTCTGACTGTTCTTGATCATCTGCAGTGTGTCGCGGTAGATGCATGTGCCGAGCCCGACCTCGTGGACGCCCTGAATGTATCTGGTTTCCCAGAGGTCCTCTTCACCAATGCTGGGAGGATACTACACCGAGACAAAGGTATTTGCACGAGTCATGGAGAAATACTCCTCCGGTTTAACTGGCATTTGATCGATTGCGTTGAAAAGTTTCCTTACCGTGAATCTCTCCTGTTAGCTGTCCGGTCGGCCGAGGAATGGTCGAGGATGATGGCGTTCTTCTACTACAAAGCAGCAAGGCCGCCGTGCTTGAGTGAAGCAGATGGTCAGGGTCAAGAAAAAGTTCCTTTGTTGTCATGAGAACAACGTAGAGCGGTAGCATGTACTAGTAAGTCTAGTATTTCACATTAGTCTAGGGCCAGTTTGCGGTTGCGTTGTGCCGTGGAATCTCCTTAGTAAGGCAAATCTTTACGAATTATAGTAAGATGTCTGCTTTTACTGCTCAAAAAATTGTGTTCAACTAGCTGTTACACCCAATAAATTGAAATATATGCATGCTTTTAAAAAGCCACCAAAATGCCTATAAGAGCTTAAGGCATGTATAATGGTATAAACGACGGTTATTTGTAACATACCTCCATGTCATCTATAAATAGGATTAAAGATAGTTCATACAATTGATTGTCTATATAGTTATCTGTAGTAGTCTCGTACAATTAATGAGTTGTCTATATAGTTGTCTATACAATGATATACTCAGTAGAAAGTTGTCTATAAGACCGTCTGTTGAATAGTAGACAATATCTTCCTCTCTTCTTTTCTCTCATCAACATCATCCAAAATCTTAGGGCATGTATAGACAGCTGCTGTCTATAGTATCATTTTATGTCATCTGTAGACAACACTAAAGACACCTTCTATAATAGATTACATGTAAGTTGTCTATAATAGGTTGTCTGTAAAATACAGACAACATTGATACACTGGCACGTAAGCTGTCTATAGCAGGCTATTTTATCGCGTTTCGACCGTCTATAAAATTATAACTGACCTCATTCTCTCTCCTCTTTCTCTTTTATCCACCTCAGCAAAATTTCTATATGGCACTTCTTATAGGCAGGCTATATCACCCTATTGTATATGCCTCTATGTGGCATAGACTTATATATCATTGTATATGCCCTTAAACTCATAAGTTTACACCAATGCAATAGACTACAATATTGTTAAAATCACGATCAAATGCAAATCCCTGAACTTGGTTAGGCCTTGTTTGGAATGTGGGAAAATTTTCCTGTTCCTGCTAAAAATGAACCAAATCCTATGAAATTCCTGTATTTCAAACATGCCCCAATCTTGGAAAAATCACAACTTCCACAGACTCAAGTTGTCTTGTATCTAGGGGTGCAATCGGAGCAGATACGGACGGATATCGCTTATCTTGTATCATATTCCACATTTTTCTCAGAGTTGGACATGGATAATGCTGGATATCTATTTCTCTATTTTGTTTTCGTTCTATAAGCCTTTGGACAGTTGGTAGGACAAAAATTATCCCTTTTTTTGTACTCCTACACAGGGCATTGGACAATATGGTGCAATCAGAGTGAATACAGAGGGACTAATCACCGAGATGTTGAAGGAAGGGCACTCAGTATTCCATACCGGTTTAGATGTGGCAATTCACATATATGTTATCTAGTTCTTAAGTGAAATCACAACAAACTTTCTCATATCACTTAACATACGGATATATACGAACGGATATCACTTATCTTATATCATATTCCATATTTTTTCCCTCAAGAGTTGGACATGGAAAGTATTTGAATACCCATTTACCCCTTCTATATTCGCTTTGTTAGTCTTTGGTCGATCAGTCGGATGAAAACTATCCGCTCCGTTTCCACCCCCTACTTGTATCCTCCTTGAAGCACAGGAGCTAGGTATCAGTTTTTCATTATTTGATCTTATTTTTTCCCACCCTTGATGCTGGTGTAGTATAACCCAATTTCTAGTGAAGGAAGTTTTTCTAATACCCTTTTTTCATTCGCTTCGTGCTTCGTAATGAGCAGGTATTCCTTACTGTACTCTTCTTCAGTCTCAACGTGGAAACTGTTGACGCGAATATCCTTAAAACTTATGAGAGTTTTAGTCTTTTCTGGGTACAATAAGGCTTCTTCAATTACTAAAGTTGTGCTCATTGGGAGTATAATTGTGCCTCTTCCAGAACCAATTATACATGCATCGCTACCGGCAATTGTTGTAAGGCTGCCAGAATTCTTACGAATCGACTGAAAATACTTCGCCTCTCTTAAGATGGTATTCATTGTGCCGCTGTCGGCTAAGCACACTTCCTTCATAGGGCGTCACACGTGTTCTAATATAAGGTATTTTATTAACATGTATTAGAAGGCAATCAACACATAAATAAAATATTTCAATATCAGAACATCTCATGCCATTATCAACTGAATGAATAAATTATTCAAATATCATCCAACCATCACAAGAAAATAAAATGCTAAAGTTCCATCCATGCAAGTTCTAACTTGTCCTTTCACACAAAATAAATGACAATTAGATTCTAAATGCATTATGTGCATTAGACTGAATCTGCTAGGAAATCAGAGACTTCATCTGCTATTTTCTCGGGAGTGATCTACTCTTCGAGAGAAATCATGGCGGTGGCTGCTTCTAGGTCGAAGGGGGATGTTGTTGCTGGAATGGCCTCAATCTCCATCAGCGCAGGCAGCTGCTCAAAACTCTCCCCCTCAACCGATGCAAAGTGGATTTCATGCTACCCTTTGTCATCCTTCTTCTGGACTTGGAAGGCATCAATAACATTCTGCGGCTCTTTACAGATCCGTGACCAATGCCCCCCACTTGCCACTTTACATATCCGCGACCAATGCCCCCCACTTGCCACACTTGAAGCAGGATTGGTCCTGTTGGCCATGTAGGTCTTGCCACTCCGCTTTAGCTTGCTTGCCTTGTTCTCACTTGGAGCGTCTGACTTGCCTTTCTAGACTACGGCCTTACCCTTCCTTCCTCTTCTCTTCATCAAGGGCTTTCGCACCTTGTAGCTCCCGGCGTTGGCTTCATAGCCAGCGGAGCTTCCAGGTTGCTGAGTGACGTAGTTAGTATCTTTTAAGATAGAGTCTATATATTGTAGCGATTTTATTTATATATATCAAAAGATAAAGCTAAAACCAAAAACCACTGTGAACCTATTTAATTCGTAGAAGCCGATTACGCCCAGCCGGGACGTCGCGATGCAGTAGACTCGCACCACCTGTGCCCGTCTGTGACGTTCATGACTATCTCCTCCAGCTCCATGATGCATTCCCAGGCGGCGCTTACTCCTTGTAGCTGTCTTGACAATAATTGCGTGTGGATTGTACCGCATTGAGGTGGAAGGTGGATAGAGTTTTCTCAATCTTATGCTCATCTGTGATCTGCTTGCCACAGAGTTGAAGATTGGTACAAATCCTGTGCAAGGTAGAATTGTACTCCCTAACCGTCTTGAAGTCGGCAAACCTCAGTCTGATCCATTCTTGCTCTGCCTGAGGAAATTAATGGTGTACTTTAGCCTCTCGAATCGCTTCTTGAGTGCAGTCTAGAGGGCTAGCATGCTTTTTTCTACCATGTACTCCTTCTTGAGAGTGAGATAGAGGTGGTAGAGTGAGACAGAGGTGGTGTCTAAGAAAATGAAGTACTTGATCATTTTCCTCAGAAGTGGGTTGGGCGTAATGCGGTGCTCCAATCCCAATAGCTACGCGGAGCTTCTTGGCTCCAAATACTATCTCGACATCGGAAGCCCAAGTCAGATAGTTTTAGTCATGCCAAGCCAGCTCCTCGAACTCCCGGTTCGTGATGCTAGTCATTTACATATGCATGAGAGGAATAAATAAGTTTACTACTGGTAAACATGCACAGAATAATTTACTGCAGGTAAAGAAATTGTACAAAAGATTATCGTAATGTTCCAGAATTTTCTATGGATTTTCCATAAATTTTACTGCTAATTTTCGTGATTAAAGGCAATTTAAACAATTATGATTAACCAAAACAATAAATAAATAAATACAGAAAATATAGAAAATAATAATGACATAAATAAACATGCTTCAAATGATGACAATAATTCAAAATTCGGATTCCCGATGCCCTTTTATGCTAAAATATGAATTTCCAATGAATTTTACAATTTCCGAGGGTCTATACACAAATTTTCAATTTAGAGAAAGATTTCACGTAATTTCCTAATTTTTCGATGGGTTTTCTGCAAGATTCAGGACCCATCTGAAAAATCAGAGGACCTATTCATAATTTTTAGAATTACGAGGGCCTTTTGCAAAATTCGCTACCCATATGCAATATCTGAGGGCTCTTTGGTAATTTTCATAACGTCAGGGGTTTCCCTACCCCGTTCACACGGTGGCGGCGACCCGAGCGACCGGCTCGGCGCCCGACTCGACGGGTCGGGCGGCGGTTCCAGGCCGGCGGAGAGGGAGGCGACCAAACAGTAAAGGAGCCACACGAATGCAATCATATATATGCCTGCCTTGTTTGAATTTTGCCACGTAAGGATCTACAGTGCAGTGTAATTAGCCAATTGAGCTTGGTCAATGTTTTGTTGCCAGCTTACATGACACACTACATTGAACCAGTATGAACTGAAATTTTCTTTATCACATGATGCTGTACTCTCAGGCCTCAGGGTTTGAGCTGTTTTCTTTGTTTTTTTCTTTCACTTCAGTCTTCAAGTGATGACAATGCTCCTCTGCAACTGACACTAGTACACTCCCATTGTCATATTCCTGGTAAAATTTGTTGTCTTGGAATACACTTGAGTGCTGTGTCATGTCAACTTTGCTATTTCTTTCCAGTCACTGAAGCAGTAAAATATTATCCCATTTGTTGAATTTTTGCAATTCTTTCCTCCTGTCACTTCTTGTCAATGACAGAACGGTTAGGTTTATCCTAATCTGATATCATCTTTTCGAAGGGAGCAGCTGGGGCAGATGCATGACATGTTGAATTGGTCTTGTAAGATGGCATGATAATACATTATTGACAGGGCTTGCTCAGCATTTCATTGCAGGTCTGTCCCCCCCCCCCCCCCCCCCCCCCCCGGGCCCAGGCCACGGCCTTCCTTGGAGTAGCATAGACCACGGGAAAGCGAATTGCGGGCACAACAGTAGCTGCAGGTCATCCAGAAGTTTCTGCTAATGTCATAAACTCATAATGTCAACAATTGGCATATTTCATGATACAAACACCAAAACCTCTTCCATATAATGACATAAAGAATGGTGAATGAACTGGGTCAAAAAGCATTAGTTAGTTCAGACTACACCCAGTTCAGACTTGGCATGATGCCTCATGCCTCAAGCATTTAGACCAGTCTCCGAAGTAAGAGCAAGTTGCAAATGTCGCTGATACTTTTAGAAGAGAGCATCGAAAAAAGATCATAGATCACGACCTGCAAAGTTGACCAAGACGATCAAGACGATGATGCCACTGAGCGAATGAGGTAATAGAAAACGCAGCAAGACCAGAGGTAGTGGTAGTGGCTAACTGGTTAGTGGAGATAACGGAAGGAAGATAAAGCCAATCGAGCTCCCAAAGACACTGCGCGTCATGGTGTTGAAGGCTAGTACCAAGCAGAATCCCCATGGGACGGTCCTGGACACAACAGGAGTCAAACTCAAGAACAACATGTAATAATGATCAGTGATTTGACCAGTCGACATAAGCTACATAGTACGCTGAGGAATATGAGAGACAGCAGAAACATGAAAAGAAGTACCATTTGTAGTCTAAACGGTGAAAGGAAAAACTGTGGGATGCACATAAGTGAGGTGGGTAGAATTTGGTGTCATATGAAACGAAGCACTAGAGTATAAGATCCACAGAGATAAAATACCTGATGAAGGAGGAGGCGGTGGCATAGAAGACTGCTGAGAAGCAAGAGCCAGACGAGCAGAACCCGAGGAGTCTTAGGAAGAGCCAACATCGAGGCGTTGGAATAGTGAGAGAAACTGTTGTGTGACATCATCAGAGGAACGCTGGAGAGGGGCGCCAGCACTTGAGTGGGAGGAGCCTTCAGAGCCCTTCGGGGGACGTCCACCTGAGCGACCCTGGTCCCTCCTCCGCTTGTAGCAGTCCTGATTCTTGTGACCATCACGCTGGCAGTAGATGCAGTGGAGACCTGCAATAGAAGTAGCAACCGCCGGTGCATTGGGAGTTGAGGGAGGGATCACTGTTGACGCTAAAGAAACAAGTGAATGGGTAGGGGCTGAAGCAGACAAGACAGCCTGCATCTGAGCCGCGCCATAGTGACAAGTCTCCTTAGCACGTACACCCGTGAGAGCCTCCACTAAGCTCGGGCAGAGGTGGCGAGTCAGGAGCTAAACACGCTAGTCTCAGACTCAAGCCAGAGACTCGTCAGGAAGTCATAGAGACGGTGAGTCTCCTGGTGAGCACAAAGCTGCACATAGTAAGGGCCAATGGCAGGAGCTGGCTAGGGCGGCGGCGGCGTCAACCGAGGGTGGCTAAGGCTGAGGTGGCGGCGGTGTCGGCCAAGGGTGGACGAGGTGGCAGGGCGGTGGCTGAGGGTGGCTAGGGTGGCGGCAGCATCGATTGAGGTGGGACAGTGTCGGAGTGGCAGATCCGGTGGAGGGCGACATGGATCTGACGACGGGGTGGTAGATCCAGAAGGATGGCTTGGGCGGCGCCAAGCGTGGGGAGAGGAGGCAGGGCGGGTAGGAGGACAAGATGCAGAGGCGGTCGACCACGGCCACGGTCAAACCCTAGACCTAACATTGCTTTGATACTATGTAAGAATGAGGCTTACTCTATTTCAATGGGCCCAAATGGCCAATATGTACATATATAGGGTTTACAATATGCAAAGAGACTCCTACGCTATACACATATCTAACACATATATTATATTGATTTGTTGACATGATCCTCTTGTAAAAGAAGCAGCAGCCGAAGATGACGAGAATGATGCACAAAGCAAAATGGGGGTAAAATTTCATGAATTTTTTTTTATCTTGCTTGATAGCCACACTTCTGAGTTCCTAACTACCACCACTTAGGCTTGTCTCCTCTTTCTAAAATGGTTCATTTTTCTTCGGTTTCGGTGTGGTTAGTTACATTACTGGATGCAGGATAAAGCTGCTGAGCTGGACCGGCGACGTATTAAGTTGACATGCTGAAAATTGTTTATGATTCGCGAAACATCCATCAGTATCTTGTGCAGAAGCGCCAGTCTTGATCCGTGACAAATTATTTCAAAGGAAAACCATATAATTTTCGAGGAAAATTATGTACTTATTTGTAGAAGAATATCATACTGATCACTGACCACAGTTGTGCTGCAAATTTGGGTTAGGTACACAACGCAATCACGCGCTCTCTAAAGAAACACGGAAAGAAAGCGACACAACCAAGCCATCCACGACGCCATAATTAACAGAGCTAGATAAACTTCTTTTGGTTATCCATTTGACCATAGCAACAAAAGCCTATTGATTAATGATACCAGCAGGCATGTTGCTGCCAAGTCCATTCCATTGATAAATGATAATTAATTAATTAAGCAATCAGATACTGACTGTGCCTGTTTGTATTAGTCAAGATGCCAGCAGGTCGGACTTGTGGCTGCGCCTGTTTGTGTTAGTCAAGATGCCAGCAGGTCGGACTTGTCCAGCGATTTAAGCGTGTGGATGATACAGCTTTGGAGCCAGGATCTGCCTACCTCAAATCCACCGCGCGTCTGGAAAAGAACAAGCTTTCTTAATTACGCCACCAGAATTGACTTCACAAGCCACACGACACAGGTCCGAGTTCCGACTCCTATGTCCTATCTCGATTCTTTCTTCCGTGCACCATTCTTTTCTTCAGAGGCTGCTGGAACATGTGGATAGAAGTAGAATTTTTATTAGTAGCATTTATCTTGACAAGTGGATAGCAATTGATACTTCAGTTGCTAAGCAGGGGAACAGGGAAAACAGGGAAAAATGTGGATACTTCAGTTGGCAACTGCGGTGAGAAGCTACAAGGGAAAACAGGGGAACAGAAAAGAAAGCAATTCAAGTGCGCTGCAGCTACAAGCTGCTACGGCAAGCCATGGATATGTTCTATGGGCTACAATAATTTGTTTTTCTTGAACAATCTCAAATTGTCTTCTCAGAAGAAGAGGTCGTCCAACCAATCACCACCCAGCACGGACCAAGCCTCAGTAGATCGATCAGTCGCTGCTACCAAGAAAACCACAGCCGTCAAATCATACGGCAGCTCTCCAATTAAGCCTCCGAGTCTGTCCACCATCCGACCGAGTAAGCACCGAAGAGAAATCCAAATGGCAACATCAACAAGCCAACAAGTTAGACGACACACGCAAATGCCCGAGTCAAACGGGTCTACGTTCTATTGGAAAAAGAAAGAGAATTGTCCTTTTGGGCTGTAATTTTTAGCTTTTAATTGTGGTTTATTAATATATTGAATAGTTATTGTTGAGAAAAGAAAAAAAAATCAAAAGCCGCTGAAAAGACAAAAAGAACAGGACCTATGATCTAACCCTAACGTATTCCAAATTTACGAACTCGCGACTGCCACGTTTATTGGAGTGCACCATATGCACATTTTAAATGGATGACCAATGGTGTAGATCACACAGAAAAGTGCCATGTATGATTTGGACCGTCTATATAGCTAAATGATCGTATGATGTCCACTCCGTATAGCATTTTGTTTCATATGATGCCCGGTTCCGCTTGTTTACCCTTTGAAAACGCTCCTGATGGTATAGCCTCCCTCCCTCTCTCTCTCCTTCGATGCTGGCGTAGCTCCACACCTCTCCTCCGTCTTCCCTCGCCCTCTCCACCACCAGCGGTCGACGTTGACCTCATCGTCTTGTTGCTTTGCCATACCCTCACCCATCTAACCTAATATTCGTTGCACCGCCTCGTCTTACCTCCCTCCACCGCTGCTCACCGCAGGACCACCGCCTCCCCCGCATCCCTCTAAATCAGGGGGCATTGTGAGCTTGTCGAGTGGCAGCGGCGCCCCTCTGTCGTCATGAGTGTGAGAGCGAGCGAGAGAGAGTGAGAGAGACATCACAGCGATTGGAAGATATAGGAGATGGTACACCATCTGAACAGTATATCGCTGCGTAGTTTTTCTTTTTTAAAAAAAACATGCATACGCCTCTAAAAAAACATGCATAAGAAAATAGGAGAGGCTGGTATAAAAGGGCCCACCCAACAATTCCTTCACCCAGACAGAAGGCAACCAATTTTCCCACCAACCCCTCACCTCACAAGTCGCAATTCAGAGATGGAAGGCCTCATCCCGCTCGTCTACAGGGCCATCAAGGACCGGCGGAGCGGCCGACCGGCCTACCCCGACGGATCCGGCGGCGCGGAGCACGACCGGTCCGCCGCCGCCGTGGACTTCGACGACCCGGAGCAGAGGCGGCGGTGGATGCAACAGGAGGTGCGGTCCCCGCTCCACACGGCGGCGGCGGAGGGGCGGCAGCACCAGCGGAACCGGTCGCTGGAGGAGCTGGCGGGCGAGGTGGGGCTCTCGCCGGACCGGCGACTGCGGGTGGCGCTGCCCAAGGCCAGGAGCGTCCGCGTCTTCTCCTGCATCGGCGCCGGCGCCGCGTGACTAGCAGTAGGTATGTACGTATGTATGGTATGGGTTTCAGCGTTGGTTACTTCATGTGTATATGTCAAGTGCGACACAACTTGTACATATCATCAGATGATATATATATTTTAATCTTACAATTTCCTGTCGCTATAGATGAGAAATCTTGTTCTCTCTTTTTTTTTCTTCGATTAATTTCAAGTAAAGCGTGGTAATATTCTCGAAATCTGTAGGCTGATTCCGCTTGCTATTCAGCTAGTAGCTAGGTGACAAGGGACGTAAAAGAGTGCTCATCATCGAGGCGGTGCCTGTACCGTCCCTATTTCTAAATATACTAGTAATCTCTATAACTATTCAAAACTGAATAGTTACAAAGTACTGTACATAACTGCGCACTACAACAACACATGCTTACAGCAAAAGAACCAAATTTTTATTACAAACATAAGGTTTATCAATCTCCTTTTTACACAACGAGCGTGTAAGCCTAAAACTATCTTACAATACAAGAAACTCCCAAACGTACTTGATCGTAGTTAAGATCTAAAACCAATCTTTCTTGGAGAAGAAATGTTCTTCAACAACTTCATCTTCAGCTTGTGCATCTTGCTTCCACTGATCTTTTGTTTGTTGTTTAGCAAGTAATGAGTACAACCGTACCTAACAAATCACAAGAGTAAACTCTAATTTAACTACTTGCAAGGATATTCAAAGGGAGAGAATATACTAGTTCTATTAAATTGAGTGGACGTAGTTTTATTTGCAAACAGGTAAAACAAAAACAGATCTCCCTAAGATTAAAGGGTTTTCTTTCAATAGTTAATTATACAACTGCACAGATTAAAATATTATGAAATCTACTTATGCTTCTTTGCTAGAATCACCCTATTAACACAGCTTCATTAACCAGAAGTACGACGTATTCGAATACCATTGATTTCACTCGGTAGAGTTGCCTAGCTTTACTCACAAGATTTCTTAACTCTCACGACAAAGTTAAGAAAATCAGGTTGTTTTACTGCTCAATTTTTTATATAGGCTTTGCCCGATAGAATCACTCAGACACGGTTCATACACTAACCCTAATCTCTTCTACCCGCTCTAAATGATCTCTATCGTTGTTAAGTATGGTTTTACCGTTCCTCATACCTAACTCCACATCATCAACACTCCCATCTCTTGTAGAGATTTAATCGAGTTGAGCAGCTACTAAACCAAGATTGACAAGTCAACTCCTGTGGTTGAGCGATTATTGTGTCTTTTACTCAATATAAGGTTCTCGTCCTTACTTTTCACTTGAGGCACTAACCACATTCCCAACAACTATGCTCGACGGCACTACCACCCTTCCATTCAAGCATCCACCCTAGGGTAAGGTCGTGAACGAAGGTCACCTTGTGGCTTTTCACTGCACACTCTTACCTTAGTACCAGTTTTACAAATTCTACTGGCCAAAAGCCAAGTCACTTAGTAGTACAAGATTTTGAGTGAGCTGATCTATAATTATTTATACAATAATTTAATTATTACTACGGTTGTCAAGATGGATATGGCCTCAAATTAAACATGGCATTTTTCAGTGGTAGGACATAACTAATTAGCATGTCATTCTAAATATTTATTTTAATCAATTAACATTTCACAATTAGGAATAATGCAAATACGGTAATTAAGTAATTTAAATTTCATGAGATTCAAAATGATCAAAAACTTGTAACTTGCTTTGCTGTTCAGAAACTTCCACTAGCTCGTAAACTTCACTACCCGGTTCTGATCCTTGTACTGTCACTTTGGAAAAGTCGAAAGCTAGCGCAAACACATAAAATAATATAAGTCCACACTTGAATCTAATCAAGCTAGAAAAAATAAACTAATTAAAAAGGAGTAAAATGCAAATAAATTCAAATAGAGGGGTTTGGATTTATTTGGAGCTCAATTTAGTGGAATGGAGGTCAAAAATGGATTCGGGGCATCGAAACGATCGAGACAATGTATTTATGGATTTTTGTGGATTTTCTAGGATTTCCCTTGATTTTCTGGATTTTTCTCAGGTGAACAGTACTAGGCCGACCCATCAGCACAAAGCGACCCCGCCACAGTTTTTCTCCCGTGTGCCCGATTGGGCCGACCAGCTCACCGAGGCGACCGCGAGGCCCAACGTGTGCGCGCACATGCGCCCGATGGGCGACGCGTGGAGGGCACGGACGACCCTGATGTGGCGAGCGCAAGCACTTTGGATGAGGCGGCAACGGCAGGCGCGGATGGCTAAGATGGAGCCACATCGTGCTTTTTAGTCGTCTTCAACCTCCAGCTTCGTTCCCCTGGCGGAAAATAGAGCACAGCGACACCTCTCGATTCTGCTTCAGCAGTGTTCGCCGGCGGAAAAGGGAAATACGATTGGGTTCTTGGGAGTATGGGGAGTCTATTTTATGGTTTTGGGAGGTGTGGAGATGGATGGTGGTGGCTGGCGGTAGGAGAGAAGGTGGTGGCCTCCATGGTGGCTCAGAGGTACTCCAGTGAGTCTCAGGCGAAATGGGATGCGGTTTGACCATCTATGAGGCATAGGCTTCACAGTGGGGGCGGTGGTTTGGGTCGAGAAAGGCTCAGCTAGGCTATCCATGTGAGTGGCCTTTCGACCGACGGTGGCTTCAGCCGCCAGAGCTCTACAGAGTTGCTCGTGCCCGAGCGAGTTGACCAATGCATTTAGGGAGTAAAGAGGATCATGGCACTAGAAGCAATTGAGTTTTAATCGAGTATTGAAGGAGATTAGGTTTAAGACTCATAGGGCGCAGGGGAGGTCGCCAACAGCGATGCGGTGAGTAAGAGCTCGAATTGGTGGTTCTGGAGGATACTAGGAAGTGGTGTGAAGCTCTTAGCAGTGGCAGGAGGGCTTTAAAAGCGGTGTAAGGCGGTGGCAATAGTAAGCGGTTTGGGCGCTCTCACACGCGTGGGTGAGGAGAGAGGGGTAGGGCTCTGCGATGCAAGCGATAGCACGGGTGAGGTGGCTTTACAAGTTCTGCGGGAGCTAGTGAGAGTTAACGCTGCGGGTACGGAGCAAGGCGTGCGTCAGCCGGGAGCTGCAGCGAGCTGCGGTAGAGAGAGAGAGCGAGCTAGGGGGAGCGCGTGAAACGAGGGAAGGGCAGGAGATAGATGATTGACTGGTGGGACTGCGGTGTTGAACTGGTGTGAATGGAGAAGAGCGACGCGGCCGCAATCCTAGGCGGCATCACCGTGGCGCGTGGACGGCCGACATAGTGAGGCGGTGGAGGAGGCAGTAGCGCAAGGAGGCGCCAGCGGAAAGAGAAGGCGGGAAGACCCAAAAAGGAAAGCGCATTCTCAAGAAAAGCTACCAAATTGGGAAGGTTCGGAAATTCAAGAAAATTTCAGTGCCTTCTCTCTTCCTCTTTCAAATTCCCATCACTCCATCGATGCTGCTTGAGTCCAAAAGCATCTTATGAATATATGTTCCCCTCTCTATGTATAGAAAATGATTCTATACTTTTCAAAGTACGCACTTCTACTTATTATATATTATTTAAATGATATTATTATATCTATTTATTTTTTTAAAAATATATTTTAATAATAATTATAAGATATTCTAATATAGTTTTATAAAAAAATTTATTAAAATTCATTTTTTATAGTACAACTTGTGTATATATTTCTTTTATATATGAAAATGGTATATAGTAAAAAAAGATTTCGATAAAAAAAATTTTATCCATATTGTATTGAAGGATCTTATAATTGGTTTTTAAGTATACAAAAGTGATAAGGAAATATTATATATTCATTTGAGTGTGTGTATTCATGCATGTTTCTTCTCGTATTTGTTTCTTCTGGTCAAGTTTTGCCTAGTACTACGAGGGAGGCCACAAATTGCGCATATAAATTTGTTCGGTTTATTGCAGTGGAATGCCGAGCACTCTGCCTTGTATCGAATTGCGCTGCTCGAGCACACAGTGTGAAATGCATGCAAAGTTCTTTTTTATTTATAGCTCGTGAATTATATAATAGAAACTAACTTTTAAACAATGTATTTCTTTAAGATAAGATTAACAGAAAGATTATAGTAAAAAGTATACTGAATTCATATATACTGACTAAAATTACATACCACTATTTTTTATACGTACTGCTATTTATAAACAGTCAAAATTCAAACTTTAAGTTTTAAGCCACGGGGAAAAAACCCACCGCTGGTCTTCGATTTGCGATGTGAGCCACGCCCGTGCAGATTCGGGTGCCGATCGTGGTGTCAGGCCCAGTCCAATCTGGACCTTTTCTTTCCCAGCAAAATGGATTTTTCGGCCCATTAGTTCTTCCAGAACCAGCCTAACTAGCCCGGCAGGTCGCAAACGGGGCCCAACAAGCACAAGTAACCGACGAAAGAGAGAGAGCTCGGAAAAGTTCCCGCCAACCAGGGGGGTGAGCTGGTGGGGACCAGCCCCAGCTGTCACATGCCGCAGAGGGCGTGTGAGACGAAGAGAGAGCGTGCATGGGCCAGCAGACAGTAACGTTAGACTTGAGTAACGTTCCAGCAAAACCAGGGAGTCACGCAAGGCAGCATCGATCTGGCTGGCTGTAGTAAGGTTTTCTTGGGGTGAAAGAGCTGTAAAGTTTATTAGAAATCTCGAGGGGTTTTCTCTTTAAAAGTTGGAGAACTCTTACCATAGAGAGAGACAAACTACGGTGTCTCTAGTCTAAGTGAAAATGCATATTGGTGGCTGGTGTGAAACACACGCAACCTATATTTGGTGATGGGGCCCTGGACAAATTTGTAACAGAAATGTTACCAATTGGAGGCTTCTTCCTTCCTATTTTGCCCCTATGTGCTTCTTTTTAAGCCTATGCAGGGAGAGAACTAAACACACACGTAGAGACCAAATACAACCCAAGCCTTTCCTGGCAATCCTTAGTTAGGGGCTAGAGAGTGCAGAGATGTCGCTCTTGCCACCACCACCATCGCCGCTAGTGGTGCCAGATTTGCCAAGTGGTGGTGTCGTTGGGTCCGTTGGGGGTGGTTCATATGTGCTGGTGATCGCGGTTTTGGTTATCATTGTAGCCTTGACGGTTGCCTCAGTGGTTGTGGGGCAACTCTGTATTGGACATCGGGCGTTTTTCAATGGTAAATATAACATAGAAACCTTTATGGAGCACAAATGTAGGGTGTGCATCGGTGGTGAAGCCACCGATGTTGTCTTCCCTGTGAAGAAGGGATTTGATATTGAGGGTGCAGCTATGGAGGTGGTGGTGAAGTCCTAGCCTCCACATGTTAAGGAGGGTGGTGCTTGTCATGTGGGGTTCTTAATGTGATCATCAATCTATGTTGTATTTTCGAGGAGATTTTTAGAGCTTTGTTGTAATCTTAGAATGTCATGATGTGATATGATATCTTGGAAGGCATTCAAAATAATTTTAAAATCTAATGATCTGGTCTTGGTGGATCAAAGAGTAATAAATAATAGATTTGCCGGATATTGAATGGGCGAGGGAAGGACGTTTGAACCATCCATGTACATACCCTCGAACCCTCGACGTATCTTGTGCCATCCGATTAAAATTTGGACGGTTAAATGAATGCGCGAAGGACGTTTGAACTTTGAACCATCCATGTACATACCATCTACATTTGTAATTTCCCCCCTACTGAATCATGAATGTTGATTTTGAATCGTACAACTTCTAAAGTCTAAACTCATGACATTTGAATGGCAAGGGAGATGATACTGTCCTATGCCATACCCATACGCCCCTATGTGTATCTAATTTCTTTTTTTTTTGAACACATCTATAGCCCCGCTAGTTTCAGCTTCAACTTCTGTCTTTTAATTCACTATTTCTTTATTTCACATTTTTCTGGCGTTTTGGTTTTTTTGCCTTTTTTTCCCCCGTATTCCGTCGCATTGTCTGTGATAGGCTAACAAGTTTTTTCATTTTTAAAATTTTAAAATTTAATTACGTCAAATAAGCTACCAGCAGCTACAGTGAAAAATAAGCCAACTACAGTAAAAAAAGTCATAAGCCATCGCCAAACTGAGCACCACCTTTGTATGATGGTTGAAATCTTCACTAATTGTGGAACTAAAATGATCCTAGTCTGACATGGAAGATAATAAGTGTTTCTTTTTTTTGTTTCCATAAAAGTTTTCTTTCTTGAAAGAATACAAGCTGCACCTATTTTGGTTACATATATAGAAAAACATCGACAAACTAGACTAACAGAAAACCTATGTAGAAATTTGGCCATCAATGTTATTGCTTGCTGTTGTGCTGAGTGCTAACTGACACTGCATCAAAAACTTGTGTCAATCGTTTCTAAAAAAACTTGCATTGATCAAACGGCACTGCTGCGCATCATTAATTTAGCATCATGATTAGAGTAAACAGATAATTTTATCTCAAAATCTCTACTGTATGAGTAAAGGTTATAATTAAGATGAACCATTAGAAAAATTCAGTTTTTTTGGTGGACGTTAATTATGGATGTACATTTTTACTATTGTTCCATTGAAGATGCTCAAAATGGATTATTGGTGCAAGGTTTGGACGTGAGTCCTAGCTACGTGGTTTCGTTTGATCATGTATAATCTAATTGCTCCCCAAATTATAGTGTGTGTATGAAAGCCTATTCCGTCCTCCCGGAGTACATACTTTTACTTTCAATATACCACTTAAATAAATATTTTATACTTCTTTATCACTTTTGGTATACTTAAATACTAATTCTAGGATACTCCAATGTGACTTGGTTGAAAATTTTTCGTCGAAACCCTTTATTTTTGCTATATATCTTTCTTCCATACAAAAAAGAATATATATATATATATATATATATATATAGGACGAGTGTTTCATGCACCATGGTGCCTAGGCACCAATATCAATACCTGTTGATTTGCTTCGAGATTCGCAACGTTTGATGTGGGTATCTTCATATACCCATAAAAAGTATATTTGAGATGTCAAACTCCGAAAAAATTTAAATTCAACTTCAGTTTAATTAGTTTGAACTATTTTTATGGTATATACTCACTGTAGTTGCATTGAACTCAAAAGTAGTTCAAACTAATTTGAACTGAGTTCAAAACTTACTTACCATAAATATATCAAGGGTATAAAACATTTTCATACCCAAACTCAAAAAAATTATCAATCATACACGTGTATCGGATGTTGGTGCCTAGGCACCATGGTGCCTTATGTATATATGTGTGTGTGTGTGTGTGTGTGTGTGTGTGTGTGTGTGCGCGCGCGCGCGCGCAAATTATGCTATAAAAAGTGAATTTTTATAAAATTTTCATGAAACTCACTTTGGAGTATTTATAATCATTATTATAGTATGTACAAAATAGATAAAGATGTATGACAACACCATTAAAGCAGTATATGAGAAGTGAGAGTACGTACTCTCAAGAGTATGGAACCATTTTCATATACACACACAACAAGCGATATCACTATATATATATATTCAAATGAGTTACTATTCTGAATCAATACAACAATTGAGAAAGGCACCATTCAAAACAAAAAAGAAGTGATATTGCAAAATGGAAACACCTCACACAAGTGTTCAGATGTAGATGTACAAATGAAAGCTAGTGTCTAGTAGGACCATCATATGCACCAAATTTGCAATTATTAAAAAAAGAATTGAGGGGCACATTTGTAAATTGTAGGACCAAGAACGCCTTTTCAAATCTTTTCCCAAAGTGAAATTAAACCTCTTCACTCTAATAGCTATATGAAGATATAAAGATCAGATACTACACACCCATAAGAAAAATTCCAAGAAAAACCGAGCTAAATGAGTCTGGACATGCCTGGGCTTTCAGACTATAGTGCAAAAGGTGGTCTGACAGGGTAGGAGCAGTCTGACCTCTCCTTCCGTGGTTTGACCTCTCTTACATGGGCGGTTTGACTTCTCAACAAAATCAGCACAACAACTGGAGAGAGAAACTGTAGCATCTTACGTACCAATATAAGATATTACTATGGAACGTCATCGCTAAAATAAATAATAAATAAATAAGCAACAATAGAAATCACAAGGAAATTAAAACTATTACAGTATAGGCAGATTATATAATATGAATTTAAGGAAACTAGGGGATGGCAAAGATAAGGCCATGATAAGTGAAAGGATTTGCTGCGGCTGGGAACGGAAAGCGTAACTCCCGGTAAGGGCGGTAAGGAATGATAATAAGGTGGTAGAGATCTAGGAATTAATCTAAAAGGAGTATTATAACATAGCTCACGCAAGAGTTGGCAACCAACTAAATTTTATTACGTGATAAGTGGTTATTAGTCAATTTAACAATTATTATATATATCAGTCATGACTCACATAAGAAATCATACCAGCAGTACATCATAATATCAGAAGGAAAAAACATAGAAGCTTTGGTATTAAAAGATTGCTAGTGGTTTAAACCTAAGTCTACAACATGATCATCCGCTACCCCTATTAAAGATTTAAGCATATTTCTAAGCACTAATAATTGAGTATCCTAATAAACATCAACGCATGTGAAACAAGACAACCTAGAACATCATGTTTTGAATATAATATTAGAAGTCTATAACTAGACCAACATCATTAATATGATAATAACCAAACAAGCATTAGTAATATGATAATAACCAGACAAGCATGAGTGAAACGATAATAACCAGGTAACTCTAGTGATATGATAATAGCTAGGTATTTTTAGTGATATGATAATAGCCAGGTAACTTTAGTGATATGATAATAGATAGGTAACTTTGCCAGGTAACTTTAGTGATATGATAATAGCCAAGTAACTTTGGTGATATGATAATTGTACTCAATAGAAATGGTAACAAATAATCATGGAAGATGTGAAATGTGGAACGAAGAGGTTACGGCTGTGAGGTACTTGCCTTACGCATGCTCGGTGGACACGCTACTCGAAGGATCAAATGTGCGCAACTGCCCGAACGTCCCCTCTGTGGCCACGTGGGAACCTACAAGGTGGAACTGGAACGAATTAGATCAGGGTTTAGACAACCTTATGGAAGGACGGACGGAAGTGCATTCGGCTAGGAAAAAATTCGCATTTGCTAAGCCTTTGCCGTTCGAATCGTCGTTCGGCTGAACGAACACTCGTTCGGCCGTGCGAACGGCGTCCCACTGTACAGCTAGCCAAAAACCCATGCGAATATATGATTCGGCCGTGCCCTTGGCCAGTCACACCACAACAGCTCCGCGTAACGACTGGCCACTGTCGATCGTCGCCCGCGCCACCACCATGGCCGCCACCTCCTCCGTGTCTCACAGCTGCTGCCATGTGCATGTCGCCCACCGCGCCGCATGCCCAACTGGCGCCACCGCCTCCGTTGGCCATGACCGCCACCAAATGCGCCGCTGCCGACCAAGGCCCCGACCGACCACTCAACAGGAGAGAGAGACATTGAGAGAGAGAGAGAGAGGCAACCTATGCAAAATGGTGATGGCGGCTGCACGGGGGAAAAGGTTGCCCTTTTATTGAGCCCTAAACCCAGATTAGGGCTAATTAGGGTTTAATGACCCCTTCTATACATTATCAGGGCGCTACAGCTCTCCCCCTTAGAAAAGATTCAGCCTTGAATCGATTACCACAAGGGAGTAAGACGAACATAATTTAGAGCATTAATTAGGTTTCTTCCTGTCCGCCATAAGCACTGAACCTCCAGCTTCCACCACTTTTGTACCCTCTACCACCTCTTCCAGCATAGCCTCTTCCCTCAGTAGCATCGGCATCAAGGCTCATGTTCCCATCATCCTCGATCTTAAGTGTCCAATTGCACCAAATGGTGTACCTTCCTCACTGCCATGATCGACAAGCTCGGTGTCCATCATGTCGACGGCACCACAGATCCCCAGCCCATCGATTCGTCGTGGGCTCAACAAGACTTCACGCTCCTCACCTGGCTCTATGGCACCATCTCTAATGAGATCCTTGATATCATCATGGACTCAAAGTAGACTACTCGGGAGCTATGGGTTGTGGCAGAAGATCTCTTCCTCAATAACAAGGAGAGCCATGCCATGTACCTCGAGAATGAGTTTCACAGTCTTCTCCAAGGCGATCTCTCGATGATTGAATACTGCAAGAGCAAAAGGGCCTCGCCGACGCTCTCAAGGATGTTGGGGAAGCAGTCTTGGATTGCACGCTTGTCCTCAATAATGTGAGCTCTGCCAACAATGACATGGTTGTCGTCGCATCCTTTGGGTCACCCAACTGTGGTGGGTCTTGCTTTGGCAATAGCAGCAATCATGGTGGAATCAATGGTGGTAACTGTGGTGGTCACAACGGTGGTGATCACGGTGGCAATGGCTACAACAAAGGGAAATATAAGGGCAAGCATAAGGGAGGCAATTCTGCCAGCTCTGACAACAATCGTGCTCCCCAACCATTAGGCCCATGGATTTACTTCAACCTGTACACTGGATAGGGTGCGTCGTCGACCTCACAGTGGCATGTGCTTGCTGGTATATGCATCCTTGGCCCACAGCCTATGCATAGATCGCCCTAGGAGTACAACACGTCATTTGCCCCATCCCATAAATCGGTGTCCTCACCAACTCCCACACTACCTCCCACACCGATGATGTCTACACCACCTTCCTAGGATCAAGTGGCTTTCCTAGCCACCATGAATAATTTGTCCATGCATGGCTCTAGAATGGTGACTGGGTCATGGACAATGGTGCTTCTATGCACATGTCCTCTGATGCCGGTATACTCTCCAACTCCTCCCTACCTCTTCCAAATTCTGCCATGGTTGTCGAGAATGGCTCTTCCATGCTAGTCTTCCAAACCGGCCACGCCCTGCTTCTCACTCCAACGAAAAAATTTGCTCTCAATCATGTAATTGTTGTTCCAAACTTAGTTAAAAATCTCATTTCCATCTAAAAATTCACTTATGATAATTCTTGCTCTATCAAATTTGATTTTGCTAGTTTTTGTACCAAGGATCTTTGCACCAAGGAAGAGATTTTTCGTTACAATACAATGGTGAACTCTATCTGGTCAGCCATCTTTTGCCATCAATCCATTCTTTAGCTTTTTGTGTTAGCCACCGCTTCTCCAGAGTTGTGGCATCTTTGCCTTGGTCACCCCGGTGGTGATGCCTGGATTCTCTTCAACAGTTATCGTTTATTTCTTGCAATAAAGTAGAACGATCCATTTGCCATACCTGTCAACTTGGCAAACACATTCGTCTATCATTTGCTAAGTCTTCTTCCTACACAATTTCTCTCTTTCAATTTGTTCATTGTGATTTATTGACTTCTTCTGTGTTAAGTATTTTGGGTTTTAAGTATTATCTAGTCATTCTGAATGGTTTTACCCATTTTACTTGGACATTCCCCTTCGCAAGAAGTCCAACACGCATGCCATGCTTGTCGCTTTTATTTCTTATACTTGTACTCAGTTTGGTGTACCTCTTCAAGCTATTCAAGCAGACAACAACATCAAATTCATCAATACCTTATCTCTTAATTTCTATAAAACTCATGGTGTACACGTTCGCCTGCCGTGCCCTTACACCTCTCAACAAAACAACAAGGCTAAGTGCACCCTCCGTACCATCAACAACTGCGTCTGCACCCTTCTCTTCCAAGCCCATATGCCTCTAGCTTATTAGGCTGAAGCACTTGCCGCTGCTACTTACCTCTTGAATCGGCTACCATCACACTCAATTGAGTTCTCCATACCTCATGAGCGTCTATACAACACTCCTCCCACATTCAATCATCTTCGCATGTTTGGGTGCCTTTGTTATCCTAACCTGTCACCAACAACACCTCACAAACTATCCCCACAATCCACCACCTATGTCTTCCTTGGCTATCCTAGCACTCACAAAGGCTATTGCTACATGGACATCACTACTTGTCATGTCTACACATCACAACATGTCGTGTTTGAAGAAACCACCTTTCCCTTCGCTAACCTCAGCCCGTCTGCCAATCCAGAATCACTTGTTTCTTGCAGGTTTTTGACAATCCCTTGTTGCCTATGGCCCCAAGCACCATACTATGCCATAATTGCATCATGCTTCGCTGCAATCGATAATGGTAGCAATGTTGCCAATGTCGCTACCTCCCGCGGCACCGGTGGTGATCTCGGCATCTTCACCAACTCCTACCGCTACTGCTCCAACTCATGACACAGCCGGACATCCTCAATGTTGTGCGCATCCTAGGATAGTATCGCTACCTCATAGTCTTGGTCAATATATCAACTTGACATTAAAAATGCATTCTTGCATGGCCACCTTGAGGAGACGGTTTACTATCAGTATCCTACTGGCTTCGTCGACTTAAGCAGGCACCGTAGGCATGGTATCAACAATTTGCCACATATATCCGGTCCATTGGCTTCGTTGCTTCTCTGACCGACACGTCCATGTTCATCCTCAAGTCTAGTAGTGACATCGCCTACCTGCTGCTCTATGTGGATGATATCATCCTCACAGCCTCATCAGCTCCGCTTCTTCAACGTCTCGTTGCCACTCTCCATACCAAGTTCACCATGATGGATTTGGGTGCCTTGCATCACTTCCTTGGCATCTCGGTGACCCGCTCCACCGCTGGCTTATTCCTGTCTCAACAACAGTATGCTGCGGAGCTCCTCCACTGCGCCGGCATGTTTGAATGTCATGATATCTCTGCACTGGTCGACAATTGCACCAAGCTATTTGCATCTGACGTGCTCTAGTTTCCAATCCCACGGAGTATCGTAACATTATCAACGCACTGCAGTACCTCGCTTTGACACAACCAAATATCTCATACATGTGTCAGCAAGTTTATCTCCACATGCAAGCCCCACACGATTCTCATCTTGCTCTTATTAAGAGAATTCTCTGGTATGTCAAAGGTACAATGGATTTTGGTCTGCGTCTTCGTGCAAGCAACCTAGTTTCTCTCACTGCCTATTCCAACACTGATTGGACAGGTTGTCCTAATTCCTGCTGTTCCACATCTGGATATTGCATCTACCTTGGTGACAATATGATTTCTTGGTCCTCCAAGCGGCAGACTACAATCTCTCATTCTAGTGCCAAAGCCGAGTACAGAGCTATCCTCACACTATTGTTGAATGTTGCTGGCCACGACAGCTATTGAAGGAACTTCACCATCCTTTTCCGTCTGCCATGGTGGAGTTCTGTGATAACGTTAGTTCTGTCTATATGTCATCCAACCCAATACAGCATCGACAAACTAAACATATCAAGATTGATATTCATTTCATCCACAAAAAGGTTTCTCTTGGTGAAGTCATAGTCCTTCATGTTCCATCAAGCCGCCAATTTGCCAGCTCTTCAAAGATTTTCGCTCCAATCTTTGTGTCTGGAGGCCTCACTTCGACTGAGCAGGGTGATAACTTGATCTTCTCTTGTCATATTTAGTTGTGCATATATTTGTATGTGATTAGCTCTAACCAAATCAGTTGTGATTTATTGTAATCTTAGAGATAGCTAAACCATAATCGGAAGATCGTATAGCATGTAATTCGGCTGCCATAGGTAGGATTGGGAGGGATTCTATCCTCTGTAAACTGCTATATATACTTGACAAATAAAATGCTATAGTGTGGCACAATTCCTTCTTTCTTCCTCTGTTCGTTTTCCTGTTTGCTGTCTCAGCCTACTGTACATTGGTCGAGTATGGAGGTGGAATAAAATGTGGTTGCAAGTGCCATGTCTGAATTGGTTTGGATTTAATCCTTACTTAAAGAACTCGGAGTGTTTCAAGGTCGAGCTCCTTTGTTATGGTGTGACAACCTTAGAGCAACGTACCTTACCGCAAATCCAGTCTTCCATGCACGAACCAAGCACATAAAAGTCCACTTCCATCTTATCAAAGAGCAGGTCGCAGCTAAGGCGCTTGAAGTGAGGTTCATTTTATTCGTCATAGCAAATTGCAGAAGTGTTTACTAAAGCTCTATCGCAGGTGTCATCCCAACGTTTATGGTTTGAGGGGGGAATGCTAAACAAGAGCTATACTTGTAGTTAGGATTCTCGCATATCTCTTTATCCTGTTTGTATATGACGCGGCAATGTCAACTGTTCCTGATCCGACACGTTCGGATTGTGCAGTTTCTCCAACATTGCTGAGACTGGTTCGTTTGTTCTGTTTGTAATCTCTTTATGAGTATAAATATACACCAAGCCCGGCCTATGGGGCGATTCACGGCCTAATACACAGCTTTTCACTCCACCTCTTCTTTGTCCTTGACCATGCCTCCTCCTCGTGTTCATCAGTGTTGTTGTCACCTTCTCCGATGCCGGAAACAACTCAAAAACTTCAATCTTGTAAGGAGGAGGGCGGGGCGCGTTCGTCAGCAGGGCAAACTGGAGCTGGCTTCATTGGAGGCACCACGTGAAGCGGAGGTGGAAGTGGATGGCACACAAAATCTCCAAGCACATCAAAGTGTTAGAAATACGATTGAAATGACAAAATAAGTGTAGTTAGTTTTGCAAAAAAAAATCATGAACAATCGTAAAAGAAGCTGTAGGTTGCTGTGCACTACAAGAAAGCTCTTGCAAACCAAGTCATCGATCAGGATTCAGGAGCCAAAGCCGTTCAACATTAACAACTGAACAAATACTTGAAGCACAAAAGGTATGCTTGATGACCTCACCTAATTAGAAGGTTAAACCTTTGATTTCTTTACATGTATACGGTCGAAGTTACGAGCTACCAAATCAACACAAACGAAACAATCCTTCCTAGTTATCTATCAAAACGATGCCAAAAGAAAGGGGGAAAAAAGAGCACCAAAACAAACTCTTCACAAGCACGACGAGGCGATACTACTCCGGCCGTCGGACGGCACGAATGCCAGCGCCAGCAGGACGGCCATGAGCCCCACCGGGACCAGCAGCAGCAGGAACGGCGGAGGCGGGAGCGGCGGCAGGACCAGCGGCAGGAACACCAGCAGCGCGGTCAGGCAGAGGAACAGCACGGCCAACTCCGCCGTGAAGTATCGCCCAGGCGCTGCCGCAGCCCCCGGCGCCTTGTGTCTCTGCGGCTGAGCCGCCCGAGTCTGCATCTTCCCCTCGGCGCCGCGCGTTCGCCCTCCGCTGCCACCGCCGGCCGGAGGGCCACTCCTCGCCCTCCCCTCCATCATATCAGCAGTGGACTGCATGCATGAGCAGCTCCAAGATTGGAGTGGAGTTTGGAGTATATACTGATCGATGGAGGTAGCATGCAGCGCAGTACATATAGAAGGTCTTGCTGCTTGTTTGCTTCCTTGCAAATGACTCGTGAGCAAAGCTCTCAGCAATTTGGATGGCACAATGGCCAAGGGTAGATACTACCACCGATGTGGCCGCAGATTGACTGCCTTGATGTGCTACACCAACACTGGGTCCTGCTCTTGTGCGTGTAGTAGTGCCCAGCTGGCTTGTGTTGGAGGACAAACTCTCAAGATTTGGGGGGCTGGGTGCAGCGTATGCAGATCCACGCATAGTACTGTCCAGACAGTAGCATCAGCCGCTAGTAAAGTACCACTACTTTTCTGCTCCTGGGGGGTGGTGCATCGCATCGGATGGATATACACATGAATACACATGTACATACATATCTACACGGACAAGCACCGGCTAGCTAGAAGTGTACATGGTTGGTTGATTCATTGGTTGAATGAGTGGTTGGCCATCCTGTGATCATAGTACTGCTTTTCCTACTGATCGTTGCAAGAAGCAGACCAGACAGCCTCACATGGCTTCAGATTCAGTGCTGTTAGGGTTCCTCCCCCCTGGAGAGCATCCCACCCGTCCAGCAACTCTGGTCCCTTTCGATCCGGTTCCTGGGAGTGCTCAGCTAATGATGCCATGTTGACGGTATCGATCGATCGAACGATCGGGTATATATGAATGACTAGGCGAGCAGACGAGTTCGGTTCAGGTTCAGGGTTCCTTGCCTGCACGAGTAGAAGCTCGACCGCACGGCAAAACCGAAAGCGACGCGGTAGGAAAAGACCTAAATAGAGATAATTAGATGGATGATAAGGCTTTGATCTGTAATTACGAGTTACGACCAAAAGCATAACGGGATTGAATCGATTGACCCTAGCTAGTACATGGTCAGAGTCATTCGGTCTATCCCTTAGACGACTTTTTTGCTCGTAAAGGACATACTGATCTATCGCATGATTTGAATTGACGAGGTTTTCAGACTAGCTAGCTTCATATACACTATCATCCATGGTATAGGAGCCAAAATATCAAGTATGCATGGTCAGCATGGATGGTTTGAAATTATCGACCCCAAGAATACGTGCTGGACCGACCGATGCAAGATCCCAGGCAAAAGATATGGCCATTATCACTTCACCGGTACTCCCTTGCCAGCAGTGGCGGATCCAGGAAAAATTTTTGGAGGGGCTGAAGTACCTTCAGTTCGACCTCAGCCCCTTCTACATTATACATCTATGGCTAAAAATTTAGAGGGGGCTCCAGGGGGGCTCCAAGGGTTCGGTAGCGGTAGGGGGGGCTCGAGCCCCACCCGCCCCACCGCTAGATCCGCCCCTGCTTGCCAGACATGACAAGGCATGATAAGGGTCTGTACTTTTTAATTGCGACAAATGGTTTATACCTATAATAGATGATTTTGTTTCTAGATTAAATATTTATATGAACAAATCGAATACTGATAAATCATTTAAAAATTATTTCGACAAATCATTTTAAAAAGCGATAAAAAACTATTCCATTTATTTCTTCGAAGGTAAAAAAGCATAAGGCTAAGAGCAAGCTAGCTAACCATCGATCCGTGTAGATGCATGCACCAAATATTTGGTTGATTAAACAATCGAATAATGTTGTTTGTCCCAGAATCGCATCGGCGTATGTGCTTGCATGTTTAGCAGGCAGGAGTTACGTATACTCCTACGTGCTAATCAATGCGCCGCATGTTTGCTATCTCTTTGGGAAAGCGAGCGAGCGCGCGCGCGCAAGTTGGGCTCTGGGTCGTACTCGTACGCGCCGTATCGATCGGACTGGTTCTCTCGTCTCCTGCGTCCAAGTGCACGCGATGCATCGGCCGTACGTGTTCAGAGCGCGCGACGCCAAAGCCGAGTTGCCCTTCGATTCGATCGGCGTGGCTGCGACTCGCGCTTGGACAGGCATATCGGACGCCGATCATCGCAGATTTCGTAAGGCACCAAAGAAAAAAAAGAATGCAGATCAGACCCACAGCAGAAAACAAAAAAGAATGCAGATCAGGCCCTGCTTGAATTAAGCTCTTTTTTTCATGGATTCAGGGCTTCTGAGACACTGTACTCCGGAAAAGAACCCCAACGTATGCAGGAGCTGGGAAGGCGAGGAGAAAGTAAGGCCAGTCTCAGTAGAGGTTTCATGTCTCAGTTTCCAACACATCTATATTTTGAAAACAGTGCAGAAAAGTTTTATCCCCATGAAACTCTCTCTACTCCCATGAAACTTTTATCATCTCTCTCTTCATCAATACAGTGACATGTCAGCGTATTTAATGCCCATGAAACTTCATAAAACCTCCACTGAGACTGGCCTTACTAACCCGTTCTATGCAATGAAAACGTGGTGCTTTTTTTTTGGAAGGGATGAAAGCACCGTTCAAAACGTCCATTTGGTTTCCGACTTCCACAAGCCGGAAGCCATTTGAACATATTGATTTTTTTAACACTATTTTTTCTTTTTTCCTTTTCTATTGGTTATGGAGATGTCAAAGTTTTTTATTTTTCCTCTTTTTCTTTATTTTTTTAATTGAATGCCTTAGTTAAAATCTTACGGTCGATATAGTGCTTTCCATTTCAGCTAAAAAGTAATAGCTGTAGCAAAAAAAATCAGCAAAAGCAGTATTGAATGAGTCGAAAACACGGTGTTGCACGGCCGAAATAGCATGGCCTGTTCGGATGTGGGCCAAACTAAAGAACCGGTTGGACAAGCCTACAAACACAAATTGGCCCAATTGAGAAAGAATTGCCAGATTACGGGATGCCCAGCAGCCTAGAGCCAGGAAACAATTGAATACGGCCTGGCCCACATAGGCGCAGCCGTGTTGGCACGCGCAGCATGTGCTTGAGCACCCCATGCACGCTGGCCGGCGTGCCCAAAAGCGGAAAGAAGTCGAAGAAAAGGAATCCCAAAGCGCAAATAACACATGGGCCCAGGGACCTGCCTGCAAAAGCGCCATGCCGTGCTCCCGGCTATCAACATCGCACCACTCATTTTTGTTGAGAAACCTGGGCCTAGACTTGAAGCCTTGGCCTATAGTGGGCACCTCACCACAAGGCTATATGTAGGGAGTCCCATTACCTATTTTATATAGATGTGAAAAAAGAAAGTAATAAAGAAAGAACATGAGTTCTCCCATCTATTTCTATGTTTCAATCTACTGTTTGTATTACTCTATGATTGATCCGTCTCTTTGCATAGGAGAGGAATCGATCAGACTGGACTTGCCAGCGATGGTTCCTCAATATGTTATCAGCATGAATCGCTCCGTGGATCGAAGAACACGTGTGGCGCCTTAGGGAGAAAATGTGCTTAGCTAACAATGGCACAACGAATACCATCTTGAGAGAGCAAAATTCTTTCAGTCTATTAGCAAGAATGCTGACAGTCATATAACAATCGTCGATAACAATACTTGTATAATAGGTTTAGGAAGAGCCACAATTATACTCCTAATGAGCACAATTTTGGTCATCTAAGAAGCCATATTGTACACAGAATCGATTAGAACTCTCCTAAGTTTCAAGGATATTCGCGACAACGGTTTCCATGTTAAGACTAAAGAAGATAAGGAATACCTGCTCATTATGAAGCGTGAAGCAAATGAAAAAGGGGTGTTAGAAAAATTTCCTTCATTAGAAACTAGGCTATACTACACTAATATCAAGGCACCTGCAGTCTATGCTGCCTTGAAAACAATGTTTAGAAACTCTAAACTCTTCTATCCCTGGCATGACAGATTAGGCCACCCAGATTTTAGGATGATAAGAAATATAATTAACAATTTACAGGGACATAATATTAATATAAAGAATTTCCTGAATCACGAAGATTTTGTGTGCACCGCATGTGCCACCAGAAAATTAATTACTAGACCTTCTACTCTAAAAGTGAATGATGGAGTCCCTGCATTCCTGGAGCGCATCCAAGGAGACATTTGCGGTCCCATACAGCCACTATCAGGGCCATTTAAATATTTCATGGTGCTCATTGATACTTCCTCGAAATGGTCGCACATATGTTTATTATCTACGAGAATCCATACTTTTTGCAAAGCTGATCTCACAGATAATTCGCATAAGAAATATTTTCCCTGATCATCATATAAAGTCTATCAGAATGGACAACGTCGAAGAATTTACTTCAAAAGTATTTGATGATTATTGCATGGCAATGGAAATTACAATTGCAGTTGAGCATTCTGTACATGTGTCCACACCCATAATGGACTAGCAGAGACATTAATCATGATAATTAAATTTATTGTCCGACCGCTTTTGCAGAATTGTAATTTACCAACTACATGTTGGGGACACACAGTCCTACATGCAGCAACTCTCATCAACTTTTGACCACGGCATATAACATCCATTCACCTATGCAACTAGCGCAAGGGTCAGCACTGAAAATTTCTCATCTCCGGAGGGTTGGATGCAATGTTTATGTACCTATCCGCCCACCACAGTGTATTGCAATGGGTCCTCTCCGAAAGACTGGGATATACGTTGGTTATGAGACAACATCCATAATCAGGTATTTAGACCTCATGACAGGAGGTTTGCATACTGCCCGTTTCGCTGATTGTATATTTGATGAGGATAGTTTCCAGACATTAGGGGAGGAAATCAACCCTTTGATGAAAAATATCAGAAAATTAGTGGCAAGCCATGGGAATCCATGCGCATGACCCACGCACTAGTGAAACAAATGGAGAAGCCCAGAAGATTATTGACTTACAAGCATTAGCAAACCAACTATCTGACCACTTTAGTGATTTAAAGAGCATGACCAAGTTGCATGTGACTGCATGCAATGCACCGAAGAGGGTTGAAATACCAAAGAAAATTGAAGGTATTTCTAATCTCGTTCAGAAACCTAAGAATAAAAAGGACGAAAACTCCGGCTCTCGAACCCAAAGTAACCGAGGACGCCTAGTAAAAAAAGGATAAGAAGGACTTGACATAGTCAATCACTGAAGTTCCCCAGAACCAAAAGGGAAGGGGAGTCAGTTGAAACCTGACACCAGTATGACACCTTCAGAAAAGGGCATACCGGATCTAAATATTCCCATGGAAGGAGAAATCAGCATGGATGTGTTCGCATACATCGGAGCTGAAAAACTAAAGAGACTTGCCACCGCAACTGGAAGGAGCGATGAGCAGATAGAAGCACAAGAAGAATCAACTTATGATGAAATAGTTATAAACTATGTGCACACAAGAGAATCCATGAATAGGATAACAGCACATGTTGGTATCTATTTTGCAAAAAAAATTACCACAATCATCGATTTTGATCCAGAGCCCACATCGCTCACTGAATGTAAGAAAAGTTCAGATTGGGAAGATTGAAAAATGTAATAGAAACCGAATTATTATCTCTGAACAAAAGAGAGGTGTTTGGACCTGTAAGCCGCACGCCTACCTATCTATGTGCGACCTGTAGGGCATAAGGGGGTATTTGTTCGAAAGAGAAATGAAGTTGTAAGATATAAAGCAAGGCTTGTTGCACAAGATTTCACTCAACGTTCAGGAGTTGATTATAAAGAAACCTATTCCCTGGTTGTGAGTGGTATTATCTTTAGATACTTAATCTCAATGGCAGTGAACCTGAACTTAAAAATGAAATTGATGGATGTGGTAATTACATACGTTTATGGAAACTTGGATTTGGATATTTATATGAAGGTACCGAAGGTATCCCTGTTCCGAACCAAGACAGAGCAAATAGAAATCTGTACAGTGTGAAACTCAGTAAATCATTGTACGGACTTAAGCAATCAGGCAGGATGTAGTATAATTGCTTAAGCGACTTTCTATACAAGAAAGGCTACATGAACAATGAGGATTGTCCCTGTGTATTTATACGACAATTTCAGAATGTATTTTGTATAATCTCAATATATGTAGATGATCTGAATATCATCAGGACCATGGAAGACATAAATGAAGCAAGTTCTTACTTGGAGTCAGAATTTGAAATGAAAGATTTGGGTAAAACCAAATATTGCTTAGGCTTGTAGCTCGAGCATGTCCCTGAAAGAATATTAGTATATCAATCAACTTATGCCCAGAAGGTATCAGAAAGGTTCGACTTTGAGAAGACATACCCATCGAAAGTACCGATGATCGGGAGATCTTTACAGTAAGATAAGGATCCGTACCAACCTAAGGAAGAGGGAGAGGAAGCCCTGGGACTGGAATTCCCATATTTAAGTGCAGTAGGAGCACTTATGTATCTAACAAATTGCACTATATTAGACACTACATTTGCCGTAAACCTATTACCAAGGCATAGTGCAGAACCTACCAAAAAGCATTGGTAGGGAATAAAAGACATCTTCCGATACCTCCAAAAAAGTAAGGCCCTTGGGTTATTCTACAGAAGGAACTAAGACTTGAATATAACTAGCTATGCAGATGTAGGGTACTTGTCGAACCAGCATACCACAAGGTCACAAACATGACATGTATTCCTGTGTGGTGGAACTGTAATTTCATGAAAATCATCTAAGCAAAGTCTTGTAGCGACTTCGACAAACCACTCGGAAATCATAGCGCTATACGAAACCGCACGAGAATGTGCTTGGCTCCGACGAATAATTCACCACATCTAGTAGTCATGTGGGATGAATATCATGCAAGCTCATACAATTATCTATGAAGATAATGCAGCTTGTGTTGCACAAGTGCAGACGAGTTACGTAAAGAGTCATCTCACAAAGCATATCAACCCCAAGTTTTTATATGCTCATGAATTGCAAAAGATGGACGAAATTAAGGTACTGCATACTAAGTCATGTGAAAATCTTACAGATTTATTTACTAAGTCAATTCTAGTATTTAGTTTTGGAAGATGCGTATGAGGAATTGGAATGATGAGATTTAGAAAGGTGCAGAATTTAGGAAGAGATTTTTCTCAAGCTTGTTATTAAAACTTGATCACGAAGATCGAGTACGCAAAGAATAAATCATGTAGATTAATTGGGTGGATTGTACTCTTCTTTATTGACGAGTTTTTTCTGAAAGTTTTTCGACCAATGTTTTTAATGAAGCAATTCGTGCAACACAGCATAACATGTATCATGTACTCTTTCTCTAAATTTTTCTCACTGGGTTTTTATGTAGTTTTGATGAGGCATGAACGTGTTGAATGAGTGTCTAATGGGTAGTGTTGGAAAACCTAGGGCTGAGCTTGAATTCTTGGTTTATAGTGGACATCTCATAACTAGTCTATATATAGGGAGTCCTATTGGCTATTTTGTATAGATGTGAAAAGAGAAAGTAATAAGAAAGAATAGGAGTTTTTTTGCTCTATTTCTACGTTTCAATCTACTATTTATATTACTCTGTAATTGATTTGTATCTTTATATAAGTGAGAAATTAATCGGACTAGACGTTCAAGCGACGGTTCCTCGTACTTTTAATACCCTGCTGGCTTCTGCCGTTGTTGCGTCAATTCCACTTCTTCTCATCTCCGCCGCCGCGTCCCCGCCTCCCTCCTCTCCCATCTGTTGCTCCGCTCCGCTCCTTTCGCCCGAGCCCGAACCCCTCGCGGTCGCGGCGGCCACCGCAGCCAAGCCGAGCCAATCCGCCATGGACGAGGAGTACGACGTGATCGTGCTCGGCACGGGCCTCAAGGAGTGCATCCTCAGCGGCCTTCTCTCCGTCGATGGCCTCAAGGTAGAGTCACACCCATCCGGTCGGTAGATCGCTTTCCCCGTGCTTAGCCGCCCACGATCCGTTGCTCCCGCACTGGGGTTTTGCGCCCTGGTGCCCGAACCACCGTTACGGAGCCTACGCACTCGGTGTTGGGCCAGTTGGGGCTTGGTGGTGGCTGCTGCTTCTTCGTAGCGGTAGTAGTAGTACATCGGGCGGTGGTGCTGGCGCCTGCTTGATCCGGACCTTATGCCGGTAGATGGGCGAATGTTTTAGCTGTCTCGTTGTGGTTGTTTGTTGGTCTGTACCCTGTGATGCTATCTAGGCTAGTTGGGTGACATGTACTGGTAATCTTAGGAAAATCGCAACACTTAAGGCAATCCTTGAACTTTGGGTAGTAATGGGTAGCTGTCTGGAGATCGAGGCGCAGGGGCAAGGCTGGATCAGGAGGTGAATTGCAGTGGCGGTGGCCGCGGCTGCTCTCTCGTTCAGTTCATGTTAGTAGAGATGCTCATGTTTGTAAGGCGATGAGATGAGGTCGGAGAACAGGGCTAGACCAGGCAGTAAGGACAAAGAAAGGGCGCGGTAGGATTTTTTTATTGCAGATCCAAACATGGTGGATATTGAGTACATGTGTGCAGGGGCATAGCCAGCCCGAGGCCCAGCCTCGGGCCTAGTCCATTGAAAGAAAAATGTCAAAGCCTTTACCATTAATTAGCTACAGTGAAATAGGTTGGATTTTTTCAGCTGGGCCTCAGACCATTGCCCCAGCGGCCCGAGGCCTAGCTCTGCCCCTGCATGTGTGAAGTCTGAAGGGGCACCAACATGGTGAACTTGCTAAATGGGTTCTAATAGATACTCTTGGGATGCATTTGCAGGTTTTGCACATGGATAGAAATGGCTACTACGGAGGAGATTCCACCTCCCTCAACCTGAACCAGGCAAGCAACTATATATCTATAATGAGTTTGGTTTAAATTGAAACAACAATAACAACAACAACAACAAAGCATTTTGTCCCAAACAAGTTGGAGTAGGCTTTTGGTTTAAATTGAAACTGCAAGTAAAATGAGGTTCTAAATGTATTCATACATGATATCTTGAAATATTCTTGTCTTTATGCAAGTCATACAATTGGTATTTGTAGTTAAAAACACGGTTGATGAAGTCTTACAGTATATTTTTTCATTGTGTTTCTTTAATTTTGCTTTTCTTCCTATGTTTGTGTGTGTGTGGACAGCTCTGGAAGAGGTTTAGGAGGGAAGACAAACCACCGGCACATCTAGGCGCGAGCAGAGATTACAACGTAGACATGGTTCCAAAGGTTTGACATGCCCCCCGCTCGTTTCGGCTTCAACTTCTGGCTTATTTTTCACTATTCATAAATTTCGTCTTTTTCTGAACTTTTGGTTTTTTTAGCTTTTTTGCCGGTTATTTTTTTCCCGTATTCGTTTGTGTTGTCCGTGATGAGCTAGCATATTTTTTCTATTTTTAAATTTAATTACGCCAAATAAACCACCTTCAGTTACAGTGAAATTTCAGCCATAAGTCACAGCTTTTCAGCCCAACCGAGCGGGGCCTAAATCCATCTGTGTGTTGCTTTTTAATTAGCACAGTTAATGAGTATAGCCTCATCATATTTGTGCAGCAAATATTAACTGAATATACCACTGTTGCCTTACCTTTACCTGGCAAAAAACTTTATAAGCTTTATTCTATTCATTTGATTGATTTAACAATAAGGAAAACATTGATGTATGACCAGTAAACATTGTTAAAAAAGCAGATGGGATGAGTGTGTGGCAGAGTGTTTTATAACAGATAGAGGATGCAACGCACGAGTTAAATTTGGAGAAATATAACGATTACCCTACCTTGTATCTACATAGAAAAAATTATGAAACTTACCTTGTATATAGGGGCTGTAACATGTCATAGGGGCAGTTCGTGGGCAATCCAGTCGACATGATGAGAAAGTTACAAAAGTTGGACTTGTCCATGCTAAGTTTAGTATCAAAAACTCGACCCGCGGGGGGTAAGACGACCCCCGGGTGTTAAATTAAGAAGAAGATCTTCTCACGCAGATCGAGAAAACCCCCGAACCTCTGCTCCACCCTAACACAGCGGCATCATTGCCCGTGAGAACGACCCAACGACCTGGCAACAGCCTTTAGACCTGTGCTTTGGTTTATGGTAGCAGGCGAGGGGATTTTTCCCCCAGCCTGAAATTCGCTCCCACTGGGAGTCGAACCCAGGACCTGGGGGGTGCTACTAGAGCGCTCTAACCATCAGGCTAGAGGCCCGTTCGCATGCTAAGTTTAGTATCATACTAGAACATATTAATTACTTGCGGAAAATCAACAAGGAGGTGCAAAAAAGAACTTGTGGAAGATTATATATGCAGTGGATGGGTGCCAATGAAAGCTGAAACATCTCTATACAGAAGTTCTCACTGCATGCTATGTGGTATACCAGCAGTTGTGGGCCACTTCATAGTGGCCATGACCCATAACGCTACTATAGTACTGCTATTTAAAACACTGCAACTAAAATGTAAAAATGTCCAGATCAGGGTTCTGTTTCGGTGTTCCCCATTTTCCCCGAAATTCTGGGACCCACCTGTTAGGCTGTTACACTAGAATTCTGTTGGTTCTCCAGAGCTTGGTGTTTTATTGTATTATTTTGCCAGGTACCCTGATACTGGTTATACCAGTTTTGACCAGTAACTATCCAGTTCTCACCTGGTATTGGAACCCTGGTCCAGATAGCGTTTCTTGTTAATTGTATCATAGTAATTAATACACAAAAGCTTGGTTCAGATTATGAGATGCTACTAGCCTACAAGTAATATATCGAGATGTTAATTGCTTGGTGAACATAAAGTATCTCTGTCTCTCACCAGTTTATGATGGCAAATGGAGCCTTGGTCCGTACCCTCATTCACACTGATGTGACAAAGTATTTATCATTCAAAGCTGTTGATGGAAGTTATGTCTTCAGCAAAGGGAAGGTAATGCCTTCAGCTTACACTCACCCCTCCTATGTTGTATGGATGGCACCTTAGCTGGATTTGTCATAAGCAGATCTTTGATCTTCTGTATTTTAATGCTATTATTCGAACTGATCACCTCCATTCTGATGGTGTGTTGCATTTGCATCAGATTCACAAGGTTCCTGCCACTGACATGGAGGCTCTAAAATCTCCTTTGATGGGCTTATTTGAGAAACTTAGAGCAAGGAACTTCTTCATTTATGTCCAAGATTACAGTGAAGCTGATCCAAAAACACATCAAGGATTGGACCTTACAAGGATGACAACTAAAGAATTTATTGCGTGAGTACTTAGTCTATCCTTGCACCATTGTTGTATCAGTAATATACTCTTTTTTTGGTTAAAAAATAAAGAAAGTTGCTTATTCTGTTCAGCCGCTGAAATGTACAGAACCTGGTTTGTAGCCTTCTCCATGTTAGGCAAGAATAGTTTACATGCTTGTTCTAATTGCATATGCATCTTAAGCACTACTATTTATTCGTTTATTTTTTTTTCAGAAGTAGGTGTTAAGGGTATTAGAGATAAGGGTATTAGAGATAGAGTTTGTATTCTATTCCATATATGTCTTATCTCTATATGGCATATCCCCTTGTACTCTCCTATATATATGGCCCTTTGGGTCTCATATCAATACACACAATATTCATAACATGGTATCAGAGCTTAGGTTGAAACCCTAACCTCGATCTACTAACCGAGATACTTCCGCTGTTGCTGCTGCCCCCGGGAGGATCAATCTCCTCTCCCGGGGGCGGCCATCTCGTTGGGTAGCCACCTCTCCCGGCCGCCGTGCACGCGCTGTTGCCGGCCGTACGCCACTGCCGCCGCTTGCCTCTTCTGGATCTGGCCGCCGCCGTCGCCCGGCCGCCACCAGATCGTCACCAGGCCGTCGCTGGACCACCGTCGGATCCCGTGCTCCTGACACCGTACGGATCCGGCCGCCTCCGGGCCAGATCCGAGCCGTCGTCGCCCCCGCCGTCGTCGTGGTCGCGCTCGCCCGCGTCGTCGCCGGGATCCGGCCGCCTCCGCTCTCCGCCGCCGGATTTGGCGACCCCGCACCAGATCCGGCCTCGGCCCGGCAGGATCCGGTCGCCTCCCGCCCGGATCCGTCCGCCGCACGGCCGCTGCCTGGCCTCGGCCGCTCGAAGCCGCCGCCGCCTCCACGATCGAGGCCCGTCTCGGTCGCTTGAGCCCGCCGCCTCCACGCCGGATCCGGCCCTCTGCGCCGCCTCCATCTGCCGCTCCGACGCCTTTGCGCCGCCTCCATCTGCCATCTTCCGCGCCGCCGGCCTGCGCTCGCGTCGGTGCTCCACTCCGCGCCCACCGCCCGTCGGATCTGGGCGGATCTGGCTGCGCCGTCGCCGGATCCGCTAGATCCAGGCTTCCTGCCGCCGGATCTGCTCCCCCCGACGCCAGATCCAGGCGGATTCGCCGCCGCCGCCTCCCGGCCACCGTGCTCGCGCCTCGCCCGCACCGCCGCCTTCGGACGCCGTCGTCGCCCCGCCACTGCAAGCCGCCGCTGCCTGGGGTCGCCGGGATTCGTCCGCCTTCGCATCCGGCTCTCTCCTCCAAGCCGCTGCCTCGGGTCGCCTCCAGCCAGGAAGCCGCCGCTCTTGTGGTCGCCGCCGCCGCCGGATCTCGCCGTCGCCTGGCCGGAGAGCCGGCTCCCTACTCCTCCTTTTTTTTCCTCTCCGTGTGAGGGATTAGGGTGTGAGGAGAGAGAGATAGGAGAGGTTTTGAGGGAGTGGGGGAGAGAGAGAGAGGGGTGAGGGGATTTTCTGCTGCTGATTTCATTTTAGTCAGTCTTTAGTTATTTTCCGTGAGTCTTCCGTCGCGTCCATCCAAAATCCGTAGTCTCTGATTTTTCGTTCGTCCAAGCCGTGCGAGTCCACAAATTTATTGTCAATCATAGAAGTGTAGGATTTTTTTTTGCATGGCAGCAGCCGCCGCTCTACTCTCTGAGCCGCGTGCAGATCGTAGAAGTCGTTATGATGCCGCCGCTTCTCTAGCCGCCGCCCCGAGCTTTAAAGGCCACCGCGCGTCCTCTGTGCACTGCGCCGCCGCCTCTTGGGCTTCGATCTGCGCCGTCATGCATCTATCTATTCCTCTTCGGCTTGATTTGACAGTTTATTCAAAAACTGCACGCAACGACGACATCATCAAGACTCGGACTTCGGATTTTTCTTGTTTTAGTATTAATCCTTTTCAAATGCAATGCTATTGCATACGCCTTGCATTTGAGGGGGGGTGTTAAGGGTATTAGAGATAAGGGTATTAGAGATAGAGTTTGTATTCTATTCCATATATGCCTTATCTCTATATGGCATATCCCCTTGTACTCTCCTATATATATGGCCCTTTGGGTCTCATATCAATACACATAATATTCATAATAGTAGGGATTGGTCGGATGATTTACTTTCTTTTGGGAAAATTGCTAGAGTTACAGGATATATATTGTACTGGCCTTTAGCCTTCTCCATGTTGTGAAAGGAAATCTCTATTCTCTTTTCTTGTTACCTCATTCGGCATCATAACTAACCTTATTTGTTGTCCTTTTTCAGTAAACACGGATTGAGTGATGATACTGTGGATTTCATTGGCCATGCGCTTGCTCTTCACAGGGATGATCGCTACCTAAACGAACCAGCACTTATTACTGTAAAAAGAATGAAAGTATGTCCTGACTGAAGATTTGATATTTGTTTTTTTTCCAGGAAGATAGATGGATTTCTTAACATTATTATAATTGCTACAATCTGCTTCCCTTGTATATCTGTTCTTTGGTGATATTTCTGTTGTTTAAATATTCTTGATTGATGGAGTATGATCAAACTTAACTGGTTGCTGCTAGCTTTATGCTGAGTCTCTTGCACGCTTCCAAGGAGGCTCACCTTATATTTACCCATTGTATGGGTTGGGTGAGCTGCCACAGGTCAGTCATTTTTCAATTCCATGAGCCAATACTTTTTATACTGCGTGTTGATGCTTTTAAGATGCTTACATGTTAAGGTGTTGTCTTATGGTTCAGGCTTTTGCACGTCTAAGTGCTGTTTATGGCGGTACTTATATGTTAAGTAAGCCAGAGTGCAAGGTAGGTCTTATCCCTTTCATGCTAATGATTCATGTCACTTGAATGAGAGCAAATTTCCAAATGCACTGTTTTGCAGGTTGAATTTGATATAGAGGGGAAAGTGTGTGGTGTTACATCAGAAGGCGAAACTGCTAAATGCAAAAAAGTTGTCTGTGATCCTTCTTACTTGCCTAACAAGGTAAATATCACCGTGTCCATTTAAAATTGTACTTTCTTTACATATGTTCGAACCAAATTCACTGAAATTCTTATGTTTCAACCAAATTTACTGGAATTTTGAACTTTGTCTGTTCTCTTGTAATTCTCATTGGCTGCTGACTGTTTTGCTACATATCGCTCTCCTACTTTTGAGGTTCATGTTGTGTATGTGAACAGGTAAGGATGATTGGAAAAGTTGTGCGTGCAATTGCCATTATGAGCCACCCAATACCAAACACAAATGATTCCCACTCAGTTCAGATCATTTTGCCACAAAAGCAACTTGGGCGCAAGTCAGACATGTGGGGCTTTTCTTTCTATCTCAATTCTCAAATAATTTTCGTTGGCTTCTAAATTCAGTTCCCACTGCTTGATTGTGACATGTATGCTGGTTTATGTTTCTTAGGTATGTCTTCTGTTGCTCATACACTCACAATGTCGCACCAAAAGGGAAGTTCATTGCATTTGTGTCTGCAGAAGCAGAGACTGATAATCCAGAGTCTGAACTAAAGCCTGGAATTGATCTACTTGGTCCAGTAGATGAGCTGTTTTTTGATATGTATGACAGATATGAACCAGTGAATGAACCATCTCTTGATAACTGCTTTGTTTCAACGGTAAGTTTTGTGGTATATGATAATAAAGTGAACACTAAGTCTCAATATAGTAGATGTTTCTGGCAGTTTTTTCTCTTTGCAGAGTTATGACGCTACTACGCACTTTGAGACAACTGTGACAGATGTTCTTAATATGTACACAATGATTACTGGGAAGGTAAGCTTCGGCTTCACTTCTGTTACTTTTGAAATGCCTTTTGTGGTTCTTGAAATAGTACAGCTGTAGCAGATATTAATTTCTGTTAATGTGGAGAGTTCGCAACTTGTTCCCGAGTTTTGCTGTTTATTTTTTATTCAATGGCCATTCTTTGTTTGCCTTATTTCGGCCATAGAGGATTTGCCCTCGAGCAAAACTATTTCCTACTATATAGCTCTTGGATAATGGCAGTTTTGGTACTACGATTAGTTTCACATTTTGTGGTCCAAAGATGGATTACACATAACTCTGTGCTGTTCTTGCAGACTGTTGATCTTAGCGTTGATCTTAGCGCAGCCAGTGCTGCTGAAGAATACTAGATTTTCACATCAAACCCTACATTTCAAGACATCATACATCCGAGAGGAACACAACAGGGCAGATCCTGCTGAGTGATCGCCCCGAGTTACTTCAGCTGCATAGTGCGTAGGTGTTCAGGCCCATGCCTGCTAGCAGCACTATGCAAAATCGTTCAAAATGATGGAATGGTGGTAGTTTTCTTTGTTACTTCCATGATGATCGAATGGTGTAAACAGTAAACAGTGGTCACGTTGGTTCTAACAAGTTAAATGTTCCTTGGTGATGTATCATAACCGCTTTGCATTTACGCATATCGATTTCTTTGAATGTGTTTTCCTTCTCACGTTAGGCCTTGTATGGAATGCGGGAATTTTTCAGATTCTTGCAGGAATTGAACTATTTCGGTATTTCCTATGAAATTCAGGTGAAATTCTTCCAAACAGGGCATAAGCACGTGACTACATGTGTCTAGAGCTGAATGCTGAATCAGCGCTATACTTTTCCAGATACAGAGTCTGAAAATGTATGGCTGGCCACATTTTATGTAACAGAGCAGGTTTGGAACCAAACGGGCTATAAAATTTAACAAAAACCAAGTCAATCGGAAAAGAAGAGAGAGCATTGTTACTTTGTTAGATTTCATACAGCCCAAAGAAAACAAGAAAACGAAAGGTATATCATATATTAGGGTCCGACAAACATATCTTCCTGTTAGCTGACCGATTCTCCCTAAAGAACAAACGTAACACATTTTCCATTTGTCGTCTTTTAGGTTAACTCATTCATCAATTGTCGCCTTTTAGATTCGTGCAAAACCTAGTAGCATTATCCGCCCTCTTTTTCCTCGCTATTTTCTGTGTGCCGCCACCCTATATCACTAGGGAAGCAATCGGGTCGGATTTGGACAGATATTGCTCATACCGTATCCTAACCCATGTTTTTTTTTCTCGGATTCGGGGTCGGATACGGTAAAACTGGATACGAATACGAATTCGGAGTATTCGGAATTTTGAATACAGTGCCGCCGGAATGGATACTTGACGATTTCGGATCGAAAACGAATAATGTAGACGGATAGTACGTGCATACGGAAAGGAACATATGCTAAACCATACCACTATCACTTCAAGCCATAAATTGTTAGACATAAGTACATAATAGTGATTATAATTCATCAGCCGAAGATGGTATGACATTTCTCCCAAAATTGCCTATTGAGGTATGGTGTTTCAAGATGAATCTTAATTCTTGATGGACAGCATTTTCTTTTTATAGGCTAATTTTTTTTACTAAATTAAGGTAGAGACAGTAGACACTTGGGGATAATAGACTTTTGACAAATTTACCTGTTCATTTACTGAAGCATGCCAAAATTCATCGTTTAATAATACTCTGATTACATGCATTTCATTCCATTACCTAGGAAGAATGATGTTAATGAGCAAATTTAAGATTCCAATTGCACAAGCAGCAGAATTAGAAATAAAACATTATTTTAGTATTTGTATATTTATAGTTGCCACAATTGAATGTCATATTCCTTTTAGAGAACTTAAGCTTGCACGATCCAGGAAAACTTTCCATACACTGTACACCTCAACCAACTAACATGACAAAAAAAAACAAATACTAGCAAAATAAAAAGTGAATTCTCAGCTCTTACCGGATATCCGACCGGATAATTATCCGGTATCCGAATATCGATACTATTCGGTCGGATAACAACTCTCCCGATTTCGTTATCGAATCCGAATCCGACCGAATATCAAATTCCCTTCCCGAATCCGGTACCGACCGGATTCGGTACCAGATCGGTCGGGATTAACCCAACCCATTTGCACCCCTATATATCACCTACCCACACACCTTCCTTCTACGCTACACCATCTATCGAAGTTGCATTGAAAAGCATTTTGGTACCCTCACAAAATCTAACTCGACCTATTGTCGCCAATGCCACCTATTGCTACACTATGTTCCTACGGTCAATGGCGCTCTCGTTTATCATGCTGAACCATTGTCAATTATAGTCACCGCCGAGCAACCGGAATCTACAGTGAGGTCTATTGGTGCACCCAATGAAGCCAATTGGAGCATGAACCTTTAGGTATAATGTAAGGGGCTGTTTGGACATTTGGATATAGGGAAATGAGGGATGTAAATGGGATTGGGTTATGAGATGGGATAAATTTAGGCGTTTGATTAAGAAATTGAGGGGTAGATTTATCCTATCTCATATCCCAATCCCATTTCTACCCTTGTTTCCCAAAAACTTGCCGCTCTTGACTAATCATACATACAATATGATAAATCCCTCCAGCCAGGCCCGTAAGAAAGGCAGGAGCAAAAATTACTTGTTAATATATCAAGAAAAATACTGTTACTACTATAGTCAATCATAAAGAGTTAATCAAAACTTTTTATTACCTTCTTACTCAGAACTTCCCCAGCTATTACTGCTCTCTTCATTCCACTTTAACTTTTGCACAACTACTATTCCTATATATCTCTAATTCGCATGTGAAAATTAACCTGTCCTCTCCTAGTTCTCCTTTCTAACTAACTTATGTGTGGAGACCCGTGTCATTACCGTGGGATAATAACACTAGTCAACGAATTGTTAGGCCAGTCTCAGTGGGGGTTTCATGGAGTTTCATGGGCATTAAATACGCTGACATGTCACTGTATTGATGAAGAGAGAGATGATAAAAGTTTCATGGGAGTAGAGAGAGTTTCATGGGGATGAAACTCTTCTACACTGTTTCCAAAATATGGGTGTGTTGGAAACTGGGACATGAAACCTCCATTGAGACTGGCCTTACTTGTCATTTTGGCAGAACACCGCATTTAACAAGTAACAAGCTAATCAAAGTAGTTGCAATTAAACAATAATTAGAGACTGAAAGTACATTATTTATTACAGACCATTGGTGGTTTATGTTCAGGCCATCTAACTATTCCAAACTATTACAATACTTCTTACCCATCGCGATACAAAGCACTGAAACAAAGGAAGACATATTTATATTTATATTTATGGTATAGTACCCGTCCATCCCGATATGGCGAACTCTAGATTGTCTAGTCCTCCCAGCTGTCCGATATGACCTCTACCTCATCATACTCCCCACCAGTCTCATCCTCATACCCCTAGGTGTCTTCATATTCGAGCCCACCCTCGTCAAATCCCTGAGATACCCTGGATGGGTATGGCTCTGAAAAAGAGGAGATTTAATAGCAAGAGTGGGTACAAAGTACTCAGCAAGTTTCTAAATAATTATGCAATTTTATCCACAATTTTGTCATACCTAATTCAATTCCAAAATATCATTTTGAAAGTTTGGCAATGTTTTAACTTTTGAAATTTCTATCAATTATTCTGGAACAAGAGAAAAGCTATTGTTTTTCTCGTAGACTCTTATCTAAGAGACTCGTATAAATTCATGATTTTTAGTATTGCGAATACTTATATCACTTTACCTATAATTATTCTGAATTCTTATGGACACTGGTCATTCGTATTTTATTTGATGCGACCCTAAATTCAGAATACAGAATATTTTCTCGACTCTTATTACTATATCTCCATTCAACTATAAAGCCATTGGTAAAGCGGTTCTGAATACTCGACACTCCATATACGCTAATATAAGCGACTTGGGACTACTAGTTTTTCCTACCGGTCCGAGCCCCTCTCCTAATTTATTACTTACCCAACATGGAAATAGTAGCAATAAAAGGGAGTAACCTGTTCTGCCCATCCAACACGGGAGTATGATTGATACTGTTTTACGGCTTATTTTAGAATGAGGATTGTTTTCTAGTCCTTATATAATAACCATATGTAGAGGGTCTCACCTGTCTCTGAACTCATAACTAGAGCGCCCTCTACCTACCTTTATTCTTTTCATTACAATCCACTACTCCTTCAGTGGTCCTGCTCTCTTTTGATTCTTATCATGTTATCCATCCCTCTAATCAATTTCCTTTCTTTTAGAAATTCCTTTTTAATGCAGCATCAAATTTTAGAAAATAACTGTGTCAAAACAAAACGATTTCATGTACCCAGCAAGCTTGGCAGGCTGCTTTGATGTAGTGATCTCAATGATTATCTGGATAGTCTCCTCCTCTGGAACCAAATCCCCTCATGTATTATTTTAAGATAAAACTCCCTGTTTAATCTTCTTGTTATAATTTAGACGAAGCAATACCCTTGTTGATTTAAATTTAAGTCTTTTGGTCCTCTAAATTTTTAGGAGTTATACTTGTGAGTATTATTTACAGAGCATGTTTTGTTAGCGATTTTCTTGAATGCTATTCATTTTGTTTGTATGATTATACCTACCTACATATTTTACTTTACCGTTTATTTCCTCTACCATTTATCTCTCTGTGGGGCCTCTCTCTAAGATGATTTATGTTAAGTTGGCTCACTCAGCCTTATTACCCGATGCATGGCTGAGCTGTCCTAGTAGCCACTATGAGCCACAGCCGTATGAGACTCCGGCCGTTGCCTCCTCTCCCTTATTCCTCTTCTCTCTCTCGGCTGCTTTCCCGAATCCTCTCGTCTCTCCTCTCGTGGCAACTCCGCTGAGTCTGGTCATGCCGGCCATGGCGCTGCCCATAGTAGGCCTCCTCGCGCCACCCCCTAGCTTGGTCTCGCCTCCCCTCAGTTTTCTCCCTCTTGGCGGCACCGATGTTCCGGCCTTGCCATAGATGCTCACCCCTTCTTGTTTCCTACCGTCGATCTAAAATCGACCAATCCCTCTTGTGGATTTGAGGTGCTGGCTCCATAAATCTGGTTGGGTGAGTGAGTTTTGGTACTTTGATTTGGATCTAACCTTCCCCTTTTCTATTGTGCTCTTGTTTGTGGATTCGTGGTGAACCGGATCTCCATGAGAATCTCCGGCCGGTTGGCAATATATGCCTTAGCGGAGTCAAAGCTTCACTGGTGCACCTTGGCTTTGCCGTTTCTCCCCCATTACGATGTGTGCACCCTAGCAACAGCATGCTGCTAGCGCATAGCTCCAGCGTTGTGCCTCGGTCCTTGTCAGCTCATCTTCTAGTTGTACCCCATCGGTCTCCTACGCCACAATGGCCATGAACTACCAGCATAGTGCCTCGGTTTTACCTAGTTTCTCCTCTCTTCCCTACTACTTTTGTGCATTTTCTTCAGTTATTCTTGTGGACTATGTGTAGTGTATTAGTATTCTTAAGTGTTTAGATGTGGGGGTTCGGTGAGCAACCATGTAGGTGCTTGGGCATTGGCATTGTGCCAGGGAGCATTGAAATGTCGATGTCCACAAGCTCATGGACGGCCATGATTTATCTTAGTTTTGGGGTCTGGCCGTGAGCAACCGTGGGTTGCTTGGGTATTCTGGGCATGCACTGGGGGAGCATCAATCCATGGCCCAAGGGCACACTGGATGGCCACTGTCAGTCTATTGTTCTAATGCGGTGAATTGGTTTAGTTACCTTGTCTTGGCTCTGTCGACTAGCCTTAGTGTTAGCAATCTATTCAACATAATAGATGAGGGATTCAGGGCTTTACCTTACTCATCCGTCGGCTCAAAATGGGGGTGTTCTTGCTTGGATACCTTATCTCGTTCTTGGCTTTGTGATGTGGCTGCCTTCTAGAGGTACTTCCTAGCTGGGGTACTCGTTGGTCGTCCTTCAGTCTTGGTCTCCTTGGCTTCGTCTCTCGGCTATGGCGATGTCAATGGAATGATAGGGTTTATATTGGATGGTGCGACTTCTTGGTCATCGTAATAGCTGTATGGGATTGATTGGCTATGTTGGTGGTTTGTGTTGTGTCCTGGCAGTCTCCAGTGTCTCTATATAGGTTTTCCTTTAGACAGTGAGCTTGGGAGCTCACTGGTGTCTGGGGGTGGTGATGCAGGGTGTGGCATTGACTGCCTTTGATGGCTGATGGTATTGTGCAGTGTGGGGGAGTTCTGGCCAGTGGGCATTTTAGCTGTGAGCTTTTCGCTGATGGCTCAAGGTGATGAGATGTGGTGCCCTTGTTCTTTGTGAGCTTGCCTCGTGGCCTTGGACTGGCCATGGGCAACAGGTGGCTTTGTGCATGCTCTAGGAGGAATGACTCATCCGGATGGCTTTAAACAGGTAAACAAGTAAATATTATCGCCGGATGATGGAAACCTATATACGCGAGATGATGCTGATTGGCCTCGGACAATCCTGGTATCTCTATGCACGTTTTGCCCATGTGCACAATTTTAAAAATAGGCTTCTGACGGTAATTTAATACTTAGATTCATCTTCTGGCTTTTGGCTAACATAATGGTGCAGGCTTTTGATTTGTTTGACGGCTGTGAGGATATGAAGTTATGGAGTTAGATGTAGTTCTGATGTACTTATATTTGTATGAGATGAATATGTAGTTTGTAACATTGGGTTGTAAGCTTTATTCTTTTGTAAATCTGGAATTGAAATTATGTACGTTGAACTTATTTGTGAAATTTGTTATTGTACTTGAGACTTTCTATAATTCTGTACTTTTGATTCAAATAAATTCTCATTTTTATTGTGACGTTGGATGCTTTAATTTGTTAATCATTCTCTTTTAATGTTAATGTTCCCATGATATATTAATTGTCTTCTTAATAGCGTGCTCTTGGTTAACTAATTTTGAGGGTTCTCATCTTATGATTTCCTTGAAATAATCCCGATGGAGGCGATGAATCAATCAACTCCATTATCATCTATTTATTGTGGTATTCTTTGTGAACTTAAAACACATAATTATGTTCTTGTCATATTTTCCTGATCATCGTGCATGGATCGGGTCGCCGAAGCGGGCCTTTCTACATTGTGGCCTATCTGGGAGCCATATGCACCGCATCAATTAGTTTGTCTAGTCCCATCTCATAGCCACTTGGTATTCCTGAAACACGAGTCTAGAACATCGATTTTGTTACTAAATTTTTAATACCTACTATTATTGTTTTTTATATTCTGGAACATCGATTTTGTTACTAAAATTTTAAGACCTACTATTATTGTTTTTATATTTGTGCATCTGGGTGTTATTCTAGGTTTCATCCATCCCTTGTAAAATCAGAAGAGATGAATCTTGTTATGGAAATATTAAGTAAAAAAAGGAACCAAAGAGCTAATGTTAGTGCCTAATTCTAAATGAAAAATATTGTTTATTTTAGTAACTGACATTTCTAAATACCTAATTTTAAATTTAGCACGGGCCCCCCGAATTCTGAGATACGGCCCTGCCTCCAACAATATCTTAAGCACGGGCAATCAGGCAATGAGGCGATAGACAAACAACTCGAGAATAATACTAGTTCAGAAAAAAAACTTCGTGAAAAGGGAGATTTGATGATTTGTCTCATCTTACATTGCGTTTGATAAAATGTCCTGCGATATATCAATTACATGCGGGCGCTAGACCCATATGTAAGTGAGACATCACAAAGTATTTTATCAAACTCACATAAAAGGTGGGGTAAATCATCCAATATTTCGTGTTTTTTTTGGCATCGCATCCAACTTCCTTCCTAGAGGTGGCCAAATGGGCCGGGCCGTGACGGGCCGCACCGCGGCCCGTCACTGTAGACCCGGCCCGGCGGGACGGGCCGTGCCTGGGCCGAGGGCGCGGCACGGTGGGCCGGCACGACACGGCCCGTTAAGAAATCGGGCCGTGCCGACCCGGCACGGCACGGCCCGCCCAACGGCACTAAACGGGCCGTGTCGGCCCGGCACGGCACGGTCGGCCCGGTAATTTGAAACAATAGCCGTTTTTTTACCGTTGGGGGGTAAAAAATTCGGAAAAAATAACAAAAAATTCGGAAAAAATCTGAAATGTTTCCTATAAATAGGGGGGCATCCGGCCTCAATCTTCCACACCTCAAATCTCATTCTTCTCTCTCGGTTTAGCTGTGAAAAATCTGAAAGTGTTAGCGCAAATTTGGTCAAAATTCGAGCAAAATTCTGAAAATTCAAAAATCTTCAAATTTTTTGTGAGAGCTACAAAGGAGGTAATAATGCTGTCTTATTTTAATTTTTTGGTATTATTTGTTGGTTTAATTTTTTGTTATTATTTGTAGGTTTAATAGTAAGTTAATCGTTTTTGCTATTTCAATTTGTAGTTGATTACTTGATTTAATGGAGAACTACGATTTTCAACTCTCGGAATACGGCCTCTCGGCGGAGGATATGCAATCGTTTCAACAAGCATATCCATCCGTGGAAGGTCCACATGTACAAACTGGAGATGCCGAAGAAACGACGGCCCCGGTGGCGCAGGGTCCAATCGATCCATCTTCTGCTGGCTCAACAAGTGCATCGACGACCCAAAGCACGGGTGAAAAAAGAACAAGAGCTAGTACATCAATAGTTTGGAATGATTTCGACAAGAAGATCAATACCGAAAGTGATGGAACTGAAGTGAGGTATGCTGTTTGTAAAATTTGTGGTAATGAATTGACTGCAAAATCTTCAGGTGGGACGGGTCATCTACAACGACATGCTGCAAGCTGCAAGAAAAAGCAAGGAATACAAATGCGCCAGACACAGCTGCAATATAACCCCAACGGCTCGGTACGTACACAGATTAGATGCTTGTATTAATTCTTTTAGAGATGCAATTTCATTTATTAATTGTTCTAACCAACGAATAGCCGTATATAAGAGTTTTTGCGTAGCAATGAATGTTCGTCCTAGAAAATTTGGTTTAGACATGCCTGTTAGATGAAACTCTACTTATCTTATGCTTAAACATATATTGCCACATAAGAGCACTGTATCTGTTTTCCTTCACACCCAAAGTCATCAATCTCGTAGCTCCTCAAGTAGAACCCAAGTTAGAGACCCTGAACTTACTGAGGACGATTGGGATGTTGGTGAAAAAATATTTTCCTTTCTAGAAATTTTTCATAAAGCTACAGTTTGTCTTTCTGGAGTATACTACCCTACATCTCCCATGATTGTTCATAATATTGTTGAAATTGCCACTCACCTAAAGGCTTTTGAAAATGATCCTATACTACGGGATGCTGTAGGTGCCATGAAATCTAAGTTTTTAAAATATTGGGGCGAAATTCCTATTTTATATGCATTTGCTTTTATTTTGGATCCTAGGGCCAAACTCCAAGGATTTATAAATGTTTTACAAGTTTTAAGTGAGGCTACCGGTTTAGACTATTGTTCATACTATACACAAGTTAAGGATAAATTAAATGAGGTATATAATAAATATGAAAATAAATTTGGATCTGTGCGTTTAGAAAGACCCCCGGTAGTCCCTAGCACCTCTAGGGGGGCTATGCAATGGGGCAAGATTTTTGGTTCTTCGTCTAGTTCTCGTGCAGGTGCAGGTACACAGCAGTTAGGAGGAGGAAGGCGACAAAACATTGGAGACCTATCAAGCTATCTCAATAGTGATAGCGTCAGCTTCGAGCAGGAGTTGAACATCCTCTCATGGTGGCAAACCCAGAAGGTATCATATTCAGTGCTATCCATATTAGCGCGGGATGTGTTGACTGTTCCTGTCTCTACAGTCTTCTCGGAGTCAGCATTCAGTCTTTCCGGAAGAATAATCGAGGAGCGACGAACAAGTCTCTCCAACGAGATGGTCGAAGTACTTATGACCGTCAAAGACTGGGAACAGGCTGAATCAAGACTCCAACATACTGCAGATAATAAATATTTAGAAGAATCTTTTGAGAATTTGTATTTAGATAGCAATGAATAGGATTTTCAATATTTTTCTTTCACATGTGGTCAATAATGAGCTTTATAGGTTGTACTCTTTTTTCTTTACCAAGGTTTTCTCAAATTGAGTTTTTACTTGGTAAAGTTTTTAATGAGGCAGCCATCCCATGTAATTTAATAAATTAATAAAGCTCATTATATCATTGCAAATATTTATTTTTATGATTAACAATGTCTACAATTTTCTATATTTTTTTCTGAATTTTCTACAGTTGTTTTACAATTTTTCTTAATTTTCTACAATTTTTCTTATTTTTCGGCTAAACGGGCTAGCCGGGCCGGCACGGCCCGTTTAGCCTTAACCGTGCCCGGGCCGGCACGGCCCGGCCTCGGGCCGTGCCTGGGCTCCCAAGGCGGCCCGCGGGCCGGCACGGCACGGCCCGTTTAATACACGGGTCTTAACGGGCTGTGCCTAAACGGGCCGTGCTGAGCCCGGGCCCGTGCCGCACGGCCCATTGGCCACCTCTGTTCCTTCCGGATTTCCAAACGCCAAATCCCACCCCAACCGCCGCCTTTTTGTCGACTTCCCACTCCTCTTCGCCGCATCCTCTTGCTCCCCGGCACCACCGCCGACCAGCTCGCCGAGCCGCCGTCGCAGCCATGGATGAGGAGTACGACGTGATCGTGCTGGGCACGGGCCTCAAGGAGTGCATCCTCAGCGGCCTCCTCTCCGTCGACGGCCTCAAGGTAGAGTCACCCACCGATCGATCGCCTCCCTCCATCTCCCCCGACGCGCCTCCGATCCGCCGCTTCGGCGCCCGGATTCCGCGTCCCCGTGGCAAGGCAGTGTTCCAATCTCGCTTCCGTCGCCCGGGGTGGGCTGGATCACTGGAGCACGCTAGCTCGTAGATCGGGCGGTGACGCCCGTTTGATCTGGACTTGATGTGCTGCGCTGAGATGAACCCTTTGTAGTTTTCTGTTGGTCTGACTCTGTATGGTAGCGATGGGCGTCCCTGCACCTAAGCCCTTAGTGGATCCATAGCGGCCAGCCATCGATTCGCCGATTTAGTGTGCTTTCTGAGCTTAGCGAGGTGCATTTCTCTAGAGATCGTAGCTGCGGTGCCCTATCTGGATCGGTACGTGCAGCCGTGTTGTCGTGGTTGCTTGCGTTTTGTTGAAGGGAAGAATATGTATTGGGGTTATGGACTAGGGACGGAGGGAGACAGGTGGGTATTTTTTTGTCCCCAACTACTTGTATTTAATTGTGTTGCTTGCCCAAGCTTAAAAGTTTTACTAGCCTGATTTGTTGGCTTAAACAAAATAATTAGTGGGCACGTAGATTTTTTTCATGCGTTTGGTTGAGCTGTGGAAGTAGGCTGCCAACAGGCTGACCTTGAATCAGCCCAGCTAGGCTTGCTTGATTTGGAACTGGGCTCGAGTCTGGTTGGAATTAAGTTTTGGGCTTGGAATTGAGCTTGAGCTCGATAACGAAGTTAAAAAAACCTCATGGTTGTTAGACTGAGCTCAATAACAGTTAGGAAGGAGGCTGCCTGTCATGCATTGTTGGGCTAGATGCATGCTACAAAGGAATATGATTAACATGGTATATATTATATTTTCTTTTATCTTAACACGGCAAATTAATAAACAAATATGTTTTCTATTGTTTAAATGAAATAATGTACATTTATATATTTGCAAGATTCATAAACGGCTTGAGTTCGACAGTTTTATTGCTAGAGATTCTTATGGTAGGGATTAGAATAGATAAGGAGATGTGTTTGTTAGGAGGATTTTGTTTGAAGAGATAATGAGGTGAGTTAGCTTAGGAAATTTTCAAGGGAAGCTTCTTTTGAGTCTTTTCTTACCGGTTTTTGTTGGGAGTATAATTTTGAGATAGAATTTGTTGGAATTTGGTTGTGGGTAGCAGTTTTCTCTAGTCTTGGTTTTTTACTTAGCGGTTTTGTAGAGGTGGGGTGGGAAGACATACTAAGGTAGGACTGAGTTGGTGATACATTTATTTGCGTTTCCCATTCACCTTTTAAAAAACCCCAAGAAAAAAGAACAAAAACTATAGAAAACCATGTCCAAGACTAACTCCCAACAAAAACCGCTAGGGAAAAAAAGAGAGGGGAAAACCCTTCCTCAAAACGAACTCCTTAACCAACTTATCTCTTCATGCAAATTCCATCTAACGAACTCTACCTCCATATCTTTTCTAATTCCTAACAACAGAATCTCTTCTAACAAATTCCCTTTGATCTCAAGGTGTCTATGACTCAAATATATATATGTACATCACCTTACAAATGTTGTTGTGATGATATTGCAGGTGTTGCACATGGATAGAAATGACTACTATGGAGGAGATTCCACCTCACTCAACCTTAACCAGGTAAGCCACTCCAATGGCTTTAGTTTAAATGCTTGAGGCTTTAGGTCTGTTGACCATTTCTTGTCGACGAATGTTCATATTGACGTTTGTGGAGCATGTATACTAACCATGGTTTTGAATTCTCTTTTTGGGACAGCTCTGGAAGAGGTTTAGAGGGGAAGACAAGCCCCCGGCACATCTAGGTGCGAGCAGAGATTACAACGTAGACATGGTTCCAAAGGTGCGACAGTCTCCTCCATCCAAATATATCTTTAGTAGCATAGCTAATGTATGCGGCAGTGTGGCACCATCAACGTTTGTGAGGATGACATAGAACCCCATGGTGGTGCCCTGTTTCATCTTGATGAGAAACATTGGGGCTTTATATGGGATCAATGTGGTGATTCACTGATTCAGCAAATTTTGAAAATCTCATGTATAACTACCCAAATGGAAAAAAATGAAGCCCACAAAGTAATTCTTGTCAAGATTTATGTTGATAGTCAATTAAATGTATTTTCAAACTAGAGTACTATTATGACTCTATGAGTAACATAATGATGTTATAAAAGATGTTTTTGTGATCAGTTTATGATGGCAAATGGGACATTGGTTCGAACCCTCATTCACACTGATGTGACTAAGTATTTGTCATTCAAAGCTGTTGATGGGAGCTATGTCTTCAGCAAAGGGAAGGTAGTCTCGTCAGCTTATGTCCTCCCTTTGTCTTTCATTAACAGCACATTTCCTGTATTTTCCGTAAGTGGTTGTTAGATCTCCTGTATTCTGATCCTATGCTAGCGGTGTAACTTACCTTTTTCTGTTATCATGTTCGATCAGATTCACAAGGTTCCTGCCACTGATATGGAGGCTCTGAAGTCCCCTTTGATGGGCCTTTTTGAGAAACGCAGAGCAAGGAACTTTTTCATTTATGTCCAAGATTACAATGAAGCTGACCCAAAAACACATCAAGGATTGGACCTTACTACGGTGACAACTAGGGAACTGATAGCGTGAGTACATCAATGCTTGTTGCATTGTAATCATAGATTCATAGTTACTGGATTCACAGCAATCCCCATCAAATCATGATCCTGATCGCACGATCTGATTCGCGGTTGAGCAGCGAACTGATTTGTGATGGTTCGTAGTATGATTTGTTGAAGGTGGCAAACCCAAAACAGAGGACAGCATGATGGACGTTAACCTGATGGTGAGGGGAAGGTCAACGATTAACTGATTGTAGGCTTGCACACTGGCTAAGGTTGCACCACCGCTGCATGAGGTCCATGGCTCGTTGCTTTTGTACTTTGACCGTTGCAAGATGGGAGTACAGGATCTATGTGGAGCACGAGCAGTGATGGCAGCAAGTGATTGAGAGGGAGAGCGAGAGGTGGTTTGAGAGGGAAGGAGATGAAGAAGATGGGAGGCAGCTGCAATTGTGTCGTAGATTCAGAATTTAAGAGGGAGGGAGAGCAGGATTGTGAGGGAGGGCCGGAGGGAGAGGCGGCTGCTGCTTGCCTGCCTAGGGTTCCCAGGGGCAGGAGCCAGGGATGCACAGGCCATGTGGGCCAAGTTGGCCATGAGGTGCACGGGACATTACAGATTGATTTTTCCTTTTCCTTTTCTTTTTTACAGCTAGGCAAGGATCTTTTGCATATAAAACTCTGGTCAGCTTAGTGTTTTGATATATGTAGAGAAACATATGTTGCTTACTAGAGTCGGCGTACTAGAATCGTTGGGGTTTGTGAACCCCATCCCGGATCCGTGAACCGAAGTGGTATACCGGTTGATGAACCCTACTTTTGTGAAGTGGCGTACCGCAAACCCTGAACTTGAACCGCAAATCCAACAAACCACAAATCTGTTAACAATATGTTGTATTTTGTGATTCGAATTTGGTTGGGTCCGACCATTACTGGTATTTCCAATCACTTGAAGAGTTTGGTCAGGAAGCAATGTGAATTGATCAGAGATTATGATTGGGATCATCTTCATGTCTATGATGGACTCTAGACCGACCTGTATCAGATGTGGTGCTCAAAGGTGCGTGCGTCTACTGGAGTCAACAGTGGCTTCTTGGGGGCGCTTCTGATTACAATTCTACACTATTATCTTATAAGACTCTCCAAGCGGGGTGATGTTCTCATCTCCAAGAAGGTTACTGTTCCAGTTTTCGAGTAGGTCTCTGTTTCATTTCTAGCTAGGACTGTTCCTTGCTTATTTTGTGATCCGAATATGGCCGGGTCTGACCACTTGAAGAGTTCAGTCAGGAAGAATGCGAACTGATCGGAGGTTATGATTAGGATCATCTTCATGTCCTTGATGGACTTTGCACTGACCTGCATAAGACGTGGTGCTCTAAGGTGCGTGCGCTGACTGGAGTCAGGCGTGGCTTCTCGAGGCGTTTCCGACTACAACTCTACACTATTATCTTTTGATACTTCGAGCGGGGTGCTGAACCTGTCTCTGAGAAGGTTACCGTTCCAGTTTTCAAGTAGGTCTCTGTTTCATTGCCGACTAGGACTCTGTTCGTTGCCTCTGTTGGGACTCTTGTTCCTGCGGCTATTTATATCATCTGTAAGTTGCTTGGTAGAGGAGTAGAATCATATATATGCCAAGAGCGTTCTGCAACTTCTCATATAGTGATTCCGTTGATTGTGCGTCTGTGGTTTTTCACTCGAAAGGGTTTTCCATTTTAAATCTGTCTCGCGTTCTTGGTTGTTCTTCATTGGTTTTGTATTTTGGCTTGTCGATTCCATAACAAGTGGTATTTGATCCTAACAAATGGTATCAAAGCCACGTTCTCTACCTAGATCAATCTAGGGCACTTTCAACATGACAACAATGAAGTATGATCTTCCGTTGTTGACCAAGACACAAGGTTTGTCTTGTGGCATATCAAGATGTGAACTATTCTAGCACAAGTTGATTTGGATGATGCTTTATTGGAAATTGACAAAATGCCCATTGCATGGTCCGTCGAGGAGAAGCGAAGAGATCGTAAGGCTCTCAGATTTATTTTATCTATCTAACAATATTCTCCAGGAGGTCACAAAGGAGATCATCGCTGCTGCATTATGGCTAAAGCTGGAACAGATCAGCATGACAAATGATTTGACCAGTAAGATGCTGGTGAAGCAGAAACTTTTCTCGCTTAGATTGGCAGAAGGTGGATCTGTGTTGAATCACTTGATCGCTTTTAAAGATATCGTTGTCGATCTTGAAGCAATGGAGGTCAAATATGAAGATGATGATTTAGGTCTTATTCTACTCTGCTCGTTGCCTAGTTCATTCTCTACGTTCAGAGACAATTATTTATAGTTGAGACACTCTCACCCTCAAGGAGGTTTATGATACTTTGCATGCAAAGAAGCGAAAAACTATGATGTCAAGTAAAAGCTCGAGTTCACATGTAGAAGGTTTGTTTATTCATGGAAGACAAACTGAGAGGTCTCCGTCCAGGGATTTCAGGAGCAAGAGTAAACTTTGAGGCCATTCTAAGTCAAAGAACAAGAAGTGCCATTATTGCAAGAAAAGTGTCCACGACATATCCTGGCAAAGATCACTAGAGAGCTGTTCAGTGGATCTTCAGATATTTAAGTGGCATTTTTTATACTTGTTTGCATTTTGGATAGACAAGTGATGGGCTGGTCATATATGTTGATTCAAACTTCGCAAGAAATCTGGATAAGCGAATATCTCTTATTGGTTATATCTTTATGGTTAGAGGTTATGTCGTGAGTTGGAAAGCCAGCTTACAAGCTATTGTTGTTCTCTTGATCACTAAAGCTGAATACATGGTTATTTCAGAAGCCTGTAAAGACACTGTTTGGCTAAGATGTCTTTATACTGAGCTTTGTGAAAACATGTCTTGCACTAATATTTTGCGACAGTCAGAGTGCTATCCGTCTTACAAAAGACTAAATATTCCATGAGAGAACAAGGCAAATTGAAGTCAGATATCATTTCACCCGAGGAGTTATTACACAAGGTGATGTCAAAGTTTGCAAAATTTGTACTCATGAGAATCCAGTTGATATGATGACAAAGACAGTTTCTATTGCTAAGTTTGAGTTCTACTCAGGCTTGGTTGGTATTACTCGTTGGTCCTCTCGGATGTTTGACGGACAAGAGGCATTATCTAATTTCATTGAGAAGTTTAGGTTTTTTTCCGCTACAGGAGGAATTCGGCTTAAGGTGGATATTGTTGTATTTTGTGATCCGAATCTGGTCAAGTCCAACCACTGCTGGTCTTTCCGACCACTTGAAGAGTTCGATTAGGAAGCAATGCAAACTGATCGAAGGTTATGATTGGAAGCATCTTTATGTCCATGATGGACTCTACACTGACTTGCATCAGACGTGGTGCTCTAAGGTGCGTGCGCCGACTAGAGTTAGACGTTGCTTCTCGAAGCGCTTCCGATTACAACTCTACATTATTATCTTCTGAGACTCCAAGCGAGGCTGTTCCTGTATCTGAGAAGGTTGCTGTCGTAGGGGTGGCCCAACCCTCTGTGCTTGGGTCTTGCACCTGGCCCAATATGTAATAAGCCTAATAGTATAAAGGAATGTACCAATGTACCCCTATCTTATGTAATTATTTAGGGGTGGGATAGGAATTTCTATGTTCCAAATTAAAGAAAATTTCTATCTTACAGATTATATCATGGATTGGCCTTCGACCATCCACATCACGAAAGAATATTTCTTGTGCTTGCTGTTACCTCGTTCTCCACATAAATAACTCCCTGTTTCCATTTGTGTTCTTTCAGGAAATATGGTTTAAGTGATGATACAGTCGATTTCATTGGTCATGCGCTTGCACTTCATAGGAATGATCGTTACCTCGATGAACCGGCACTTGATACTGTAAAAAGGATGAAAGTAAGTCTTGACCAAACCTCTGGTAGATGGTTCCTAGTTTGTTTTTGTGACTATAGCTGTCAATTTGTCATAATCCAGTTCCTGTCGTTGCTGTTCCTTTTAGTTGTGTCATTGCTGTTGTTTGAATATACTTGCTTCATCTAGTTCAATTACATTTTACCGGTTTTCTGCTTTTAGCTATATGCAGAGTCTCTCACACGCTTTCAAGGAGGCTCACCATATATTTATCCGCTATATGGGCTGGGTGAGCTGCCACAGGTGAGTCAATTTTTAATCTGTTAATCCAGTACTTGTCATACTGCACATACATGTGTTTAAGATGCTTGTATGCTGCAATGCTTTCTTATTCTACAGGGTTTTGCACGTCTAAGTGCTGTTTATGGTGGTACTTACATGTTAAATAAGCCAGAGTGCAAGGTATGCTTTATCACCTACCTTGTCATGACTCACAATCTGGGTAACAAACAAATCACACTCCTTATCACCTGTGCAACCTAATTAATATAGGTTGAATTCGATATGGAAGGGAAAGTGTGTGGTGTTACATCAGAAGGTGAAACTGCAAAATGCAAGAAAGTTGTCTGTGATCCCTCGTACTTACCCAACAAGGTGAATACTCTTCATTGTATTCAGTTTACTTCACAAGCAATTTACTGTAGCTTTGGACCTTTTTTCCCCTATTATCTACCCTTCTTGAGAAATTCTTATTGACCACAACCCCATCTGTTATTTTTGATATACGATGCTTCCCAATTTTGATGTTTTGCATATGTTTGTCAACAGGTTAGGAAGATAGGCACAGTTGCACGCGCAATTGCTATTATGAGCCACCCCATCCCAAATACAAATGAGTCACACTCAGTCCAGATTATTTTGCCACAGAAACAACTTGGACGCAAGTCAGACATGTGAGGCCTTTCTCAAGCTCAAATAATCTTCATTTGGTGAACTGCTATTTGCTTTACTTAATGGATTATTATGCTAGCCTGATTTATGACATTTCTATTGGTATTCTCGTGTTAGGTATGTCTTCTGTTGCTCATACACACACAATGTCGCACCAAAAGGAAAGTTCATTGCTTTTGTGTCTACAGAAGCGGAGACTGACAATCCACAGTCTGAGTTAAAGCCTGGAATTGATCTACTTGGTCCAGTAGATGAGCTATTTTTTGATATGTATGACAGATATGAACCAGTGAATGAACCATCTCTTGATAATTGCTTTGTCTCAGCAGTAAGTTCTGCAGTATAAGCAACAAAATGAACATTAAGTTTTTCATTGTTTTAGATGTTTATGGTGTTTTTCTCTCTGCAGAGCTATGATGCTACCACGCATTTTGAGACAACCGTGACAGACGTTCTTAATATGTATACAATGATCACCAGCAAGGTAACATATGTTTCACCTTCATTTTTCTTTAAGAAATATGTAATGCTTCTGTGTAGTAGTTGAAGCCAACTGTGCATTATTAGTATTTCGTGTATTCTGGCATAAATACCTTTTGAGAGGATGAAGATGAACACTTAGGGAAGTAGAGATTTGCTAAACAGTAAGTCTTTGCCAGTTTGCCCTTGCTTGCTGTTATCTTATGAAAGACTTTATGCAAATCTAATCCACCCGATTCACTATTTTATTTCGCAAATATGGATTTTATCCTTCCTATCCTAACTATGCTTTCATTGCAGACTGTTGATCTTAGTGTGGATTTAAGTGCTGCTAGTGCTGCTGAAGAATATTAAATTTCATAATCAAAATCCCGTTATCCTTCGAGAATACTCTTCCTTGGGGGACACGACAGGACAAATCATAATTGATTACTAGTTCTAGTTATTTCAGTTTCAGCTCTAGATTGTATTGGGTGTTCTGGCCAATGTCTACTGCATGTTTGTTGCTAGCAGCAATATGCAATGTTGATTCGAGATGTTTGAACATGGTGGTTTTGTTTACTACATTAATGGTTTAATGGTGTAAACAGTGAACATGGTGACTGACCTTTGTGGTTTTATGTGATGTATCATAACAGTTCAGTAATTTTGAATGTCTTCAACGTTAGAGTTCTTACCCTGGGTTTCAAATTCTGGTTTCGCCAAAAATCCTGGAGCCCCGTCCCCAACAGTATTGGTAACCGCCGGTGACCGGTATCTTTCTCCGAGCGGTTTGGATTTGTCGAATTGAAATACAAAATTTATTCGGCATGTTCATGCCTGAATGATCTGTTCTCGGTTGGTCCCTGTCTCGAATTGCTGTTTATCAATTTGAATTTAAAATTTTAGATATTTAAATGTTGGGGGTGTCTAGGCTAAACTTGAGTGATATTTTGTTTAAGAGTACTCAGATTTTAAGCCCTAGATTCAGATCATTGGATCTCATCCTCCTCAATTATACAAATTTTCTTACATTACTCCACCCCCAAACCATACCCCATCTACCTCACCGTCGCCCTACTCGTTGCCTCCCCATCGCCTTGCTGGCATCAACTCCGATGTCAACAGGCCCTATCGGCGTCCATCTCTTCCACTGTTACCTCCCTAGCCACTTGCATCCCCTCGACATGCACACCAGCGTGCTGCCCTCCCTCTACTACGTTGTCATCGTCCTCAGTTATGTCGCAGCTCGTCGATATGCCCTACCCGCCACTGCTTCTACCTCCTGACATGGCTGCTGGCATCGAGGGTAGCCCCCGCTGCCTCTTCCGCCCCCCGCACATCCTTGCTTAACCTAACTCGACTTCACATCTGAGCGCTGTTCCACCCGCTGGGCATCGACCATCGCCCTCCTCCGACCCACGGCATCGATGGCGCCACCGCCACCTCGTCTTCCACCGCCGATCTACCATCACCCCCGATCTCCCTCTAAATCGGGGGGACTTCAGTGAACCCAACCCGAATTCAAATCATGGCACCCCAAAAAGTTTCAAAAATACATAATTTTTTTTGTTGCAAAATCTCTCAATTTGTTTATTGGATTTTTTAAATTTCTATGTGTTTTTCGTGCGTCGAAAATCCTATTTACTTTCCCTAAATTTCTTGAAAAATCATCTAAAATCCTCAAAATCTTTCCCCTATCTCTTGGGCCCTTTTTTTAGCCTAGCCCACATATATCTTTCTCTTCTTTCTTTCTTTCTTCTTCCTTTCTTTTCTGGGCCACAGCCCATCTTTTTCTTCTTTCCTATTCGGCCGGCCAATCTGCCCTCCCGGCCCATCTCCTCACAGCCCAACTCCTTGCGCCCCCTACTTGCCTAACCAGCCCCAACACCATTGTTACTTCGCCGCCTCTACCACCTCGCCAGCCATGCACCACCACCTCCTCTCACCGCTTGAGCGACCTGCGTTGTCATCCTGCATAGTCACCATGTCGCCCAAACTGTGTTCTCCTCGCCAGCTCATGCCCATGCATGTTGTGAGGAGAAGACCATGGACCATATCGTCGCTTGCCTCCTCCCTCGACACCCTTTCCCCCCACAGCTATAAAACCGCAACAGCAGTGTCTAGGCCTCCTCTCTCTCCCTCTCCCTTCCACCCCAAGACCACTCATGCCACCATCGAGCCACATCATTATTCCCAAGCCTGGCAGACCACCATCGCCGCGCGCAATCATCTCGATAATCTACCCAAATCCACGCACGTCCTTATCTTCCTCATTGTTTGTGCCATCTTGTTCTTGACTTTCTTACGGTTCTATCAATGTCCTTGTTGCACTAGGAGATCGCAGGAATCATCGTCGTCATCCGTCGCGCCACCGGACTCATCACCACCGCATCACGAGGTGCGAATCGTCACACCGACGCTTTGTCCCACCTCCTTTGACCATCCCCTTTGCCGAGGTCCGCTACCATCGAACGCTGCCTTGCCACCATAGCCGCCATTGTTGCCTGCCTTCCCCATTGAGCCCCAAACCAAGTCATCACCACCAGAAACTCCCTATGCCCACGCCATGCTCATGCATCCACCATTCACGCTGGAGACCATCGAAGCTTACAACCGATGAGTTTTTCCCCTTTCCACGACCACCGCCCTTGCTCTGCCTTTTTCAACCACCATGGTCCTCCCCATCATCCCATACCATCCAAAATGGATCTACGGTGCTCAAGAACACGTCGTGCACGTGTTATCATCGCCGTTCCACCATGTGTCACTGTCACCATCTCTTTTTCTCTCTGTTTGATTGAGAAGAAGAATAGTGCCAGTCGGACTGTGCACTTGTGGTTCGACCGAGCTATTTGACTGATTGACTTGAGCTGCTCTGTAGGAGCCCAGATTTTACAATCCGGAATCTTCTGTGATTCCACCGCACTATTCCCTGGATCAGTAGATAGTGCTCACATATTACAGTTCTGAATATCAAGGTACATATCATGCGGAAGCGTAAATATAATAGTAAACTTACTCATGGGCCGATTAGGCCGAAATCAATAAATTGCAGCAGCGGAAGAACGAAGCACACAGGTGGGACCTTCAGGACATGCCCACAGGCAGCCAACTGGAGGTGCGCGACCTAGCCCTTGACATCTTCATCTTCTCTACCAGTTTGTCCAATCTTGTTGCTGAGGCGAGGTGATTTGATTCCTGATTCTGAATTTTGTCGTAAAAGCGAGTGTGAGCACTCCAACCCCGTGCTCTGCGAGCCAATACACAGAATGCAAATAAATAGTATGCAAGGCTTTACAAAGGAGAGGCTCGGGTTATTTTATTTGCCAAAAATCGCTTTTAGTAGCATTACTACTATTATTTAATCAAAGTGTTATTATTGCTACCTAGCTCCACACTACAATTGCCAAAATGGACTTAATCCACCGAAAATGCACTTTCTTTATTGACTGCTGTCTAAAACTCCAAACAGCAAGTGTCATCATTTATTTAATCCACCGATCATACTTTGTATTTTGAATTACTAATAATCCAATCCTGTCATTACTATTCATCAGCTCTTCACCTCTGAATTCTAATGATTCTCTAACATCATTACTTTCAAATCCACCGATACCATTCGTATTCAATCCTTTTCGTCATTGATTCAAAACCATAATCCAATAATCAATCTTATTTTCCATTATCTATTACTAGCTAATCCACAAATATTCCTCCACCAAAAATTCAATTTACCAAGATTATATTCCACTAATTGTTATGAATCCTCCAATCTTCTCAGGAATTCAATTCATCCTTCTAGTAATTGATCAACTCCTATTAATTCCCATTATCGCCAATATCTTCCAAGAATTTATATTAATCATTAGTGTAGTAATCTAGCAATTTACCTTTGCACTCCCTAATTCTCCAAAATCGATTCACTATTATATATCCACCAAGATTATCACTAATCAAGAATTATACTCCAATACTTGTACTATTTCTCCAACTTCCTGAAAATTCAATTAGATCATATATCTAGCCTATCTATTCAGCTGGACCCCCACTAATTTATTTCTCCCAGAACCCACACTATCATTTCCTATTCATGATCGATCTGAATCCACCAATACCTTTATGTGCATACTACAAACATCCATCTCCTTTACTCACGACCCTGTTTATTCTACCCATATTTTATTTTGTAAGAATAGAAATGCCACTATTTGAAATACAATACATAAAATTTCCTGAGACCTAGCAGCTTTGGAACAAAACATAATGTTCAAGGAATATTAACATGATTTTCCATACATATGGCATCACACCATATGCCTAATATCACCATAAGTTTTCCATACATATGGCATCACACCGTATAACATCTTTCAGTGTTATAGCCGCTTAACATACCACTGGGACAACACCCAGGACAACTCAAATCAGGGCTTTCCACTGCCCTCCACTTTTCCATCCCACCCACAAAACATGTTGAAATAGAACTATATCTGGTTAAGTTCCCTTGTCCGCCCTTGACCGTGGGCACGGCTATTCGAATAGTTTTGACTCTGCAGAGTTTGCACACTTTACCCACAAGAGACAGTTCACTCGTTGCCCCACACGATTCCTTAGCCATGCGGTTGAGCAAACCATCACAGTAACCGTTCAAAGTACCTCGCCCCGTCCATCATCTCACCCTATGGGCCACTCCCACTTGCGGTGGGTCCCATACGTTGTGCGGGATGTTCCCCTCCTATGCGCCTAGCAGCTGACTCCCCGTACTGCTAGCACGCCGCAGAAGAACTTCACTCACAAAGAGTGTCCCATTCAAGCTGTCACCCAGAATCGCTACTTGCACCACCACTTCTCCTCCACCGATGATGATGACTTTCGGGGTCCGGTAAATTTACTAGGCCAAGTTGTACTTTACAGACTTGTGGTTGTACTTATTTTACATAGGAGGTCATGACAAGATTCGGTCCTTAGGGTTATCTGGGCGGTTCTACCACAAACCACACTCTCGTGCACACCTGCACCATACCCCCGAACCATCCGCCCAGATAAATAAGCAATTCGAGGTTTTTGGGAATATAAAATAACCATATCCAACATACACCAGTCATTACCACCATGACTGCCCAACCAATTTTTCTCAGGATTAAAAGTGATGCTTGGGCGCCCTCGCGCCCATGAGTATCTAAACAATACTAAGCATGGCATATATTTAGGGACTTATTTTCGAAAGGTTACTATTATAATTTTGCTAGGGCGACAAGGTTCACACATTCAAATATTCCAAAGGAGGTGTAATATTATTCAAGGTAAACAATAGGCATGTAACTAGAATCTTAAATTAACATGTATTTGCATATAACATAACAACATGCAATTTGATAATTTAAACCAAAATAATTTGCAGAAAATGTAGGTTCAACATGATCAAAGTATTGACTCGCCTTACGCGGTTTACCGCGGTCTCGAGCCCACTCAAAGCTTTCTCATTTATCGATCTTGAGGTTCGGGCCTTTATCTTCACCTCGGTCTCGGCCTCGCTTGATCCTTGATTCTTCCGGACTCCAATTTATAATTACGTGCTAAGCAACTGAATTCAAATAAAAACAAATAACTCAAAAGATCCAAATAAATCCAATCACTTTAAATACCCGATTTAATTTAAATTATGCATTTATTATTATTTGAGAATAGAAGGATGATTCAGGTTAGTGTTGCAAGCACAGCGGTAGCTGGGTTTGAGCAGGAGGACGAGTTGTCTGAATGTTTTACCGTGAGGGAAAATTTTAGAAACACGAGGGATCAAAAGTGAAGATGTGCCTACAGGAATTATCCGCTTTTGGGAAAAGAAGGTGGACAGACATGGCCGATTGGGGAAAAGCGAGGCTTGACCTTTTGCTTGATGACTCTCTTTTAATTTTATTTACATTTATCAAGGAAGTTCCATGAGTCGGATTAGATCTACAGGTAGAGGTGAGATTTTAGTAAAAGATGCCCTTCGGTTTAGGTATCATAGATTTTTCATGTATATTTTAGTTACTATTATTGCGTTATTATGACTATTATTTAATTATAATTTATCTAGGACTGAGCATACCATGTCAAGTTATACTTTAATATCAATAGTCGATTAAATCTACGGTTGAGATTTATCACCGGTGACACGCTAGTGATGACTACTATTTACATAGTTACATCGGGCAGATTACTTTTAATCATCCGATGACCTAGAGGTTACTTTATTATAATTACTCCATATATATATTTTCTAACATGGCATTTCTACTTAAAGACACCCCTTTGATTAAAAGTGGTTGTCAATTTATGTATCTTTAGTCGTTGTTCAGTGCCAATCAAGCCTTAAAGAAAAAGACTGTAAAATTTTGAATTCAAGTCCTTATTGCTATTATTTTTATAACTAAAACATGATATCCAATATCTTTTATGAATTTTTGGCTAATTAACCAGAGTCATCTTTTATTAATACCGATAGACTCACTAATTAGCTTTGTGACTAAATAACAAGGACACATTAACTTTTCATATGTGATAATTACTTACCTGAGATTGCAGTAACCCACTTAATAAATCACCATGTTAATGACTTAGGTAAAAGTAAATGATGGGGTTAGCCATTTTAGTTCAGTTGTTATTTTACACCTTAGCATTTTTAAGATAAATGTGGAAGTCTCTATTATGATTAGTCTAGGTACTTTTGAAAAGGTAGTTTTCATAATTTTGGAGATTGAGCAATTTATAGTTAATATTTTATGTGACTCAGACTTGCTAAATTAATTCACGTAGTTTGTACTAATATATTTAGATCGAGATATGGAACATATCTTTTGAACCACTCAAGCTTTTAAGTATTATTCGAGTTTCTAGAACAAAATCTGAAATTATTAAGATTATCTTTATAAGGCTTCAAGCATGCATTTTTAGTTATTAGGGTTAAGTCTCTAGCTCTTTTGATGAATAAAGAGAATCCTTTTAATTCGTTTCATATGAAGATTATTTTGTTAGTTCGTTTGTCACGAAGTTTACTAAAGATAAGTTTTGAATTACAAAAGCCTCTATTATAATCTTACAATTAATTCTTTATTTCCCTCTTTATTTACAAATTATCTTTCATTACCTTCAAATGAGAAAACTTTAGATAGAAATTTTAGGATCTTAGAGGTAGAGTGGAAAGATACCTTCATGCACATGAGCTCGGTTCGAGCTTCCAAGGGGGGGCCCGCCTGTCATACCAGAGAGAGGGAGACAGCTAGGAGGGCGCTGCCATCGGCTGGAACCGGAACACAGCAGAGACCGAACAGGGGAGGGAGGCGCTGGGGATGGGTGGCGGCGTCGCCGGCGGTGAGCGGCCAGGGAGGCAAAGGTGACCGGCAAAATGGAATGCCCCGGCGACGAGAAGGCTCAAGGTGGCAGGGCTTCGGCCGGGGTGGCGCCAAGGCGGGTGAGCGGCAGCCCTAGGCGGCCGGCGGTGAGGAGAAATTGGGCGTCGGTGACCGGGAAGATGGGGAGGGGGAATGGGCGGCGCTGAAGCAAGAGCAAGGGAGGAGGAGGCTTACCATGGGTTGGCTGAGCGGGGAGGATGGCCGTGGCGGGCTGGCGGCGATGGCCCTGGGCGGCGCGGGGAGGTCACCGTGGAGGGGCAGCACGGCTGGCGGAGGGTGCCGGCCGGTGGTGGGAAGAGCTTTAGGACGCCGGGTAGTAGCTCCCACCGCGCGGAATCGGTCGGGGGTTCACCGAGGGAGGGGCAGCGGTGAGGATGGTGGTGGTGGCCGGGATTGGGGAAGACGGCCGCGGCGGTGAGCTCGATGAGCGGAAACCCGATTAGCTCGTTGGGGAGGCCGATGGGGAGTGGGAGCACACCGCAACATGCTCAATTCGGGGCAAGATCCGCCGGAGCGACTGAATTAGGCGAGACGGCTTGGGCGGCGAGCTCACGACGATGGGGAAGAAGAGGAGATGGGAGTGTGCGGGGAGGCCGAGACGTGGTCGAACGCGACTTATAGAGTGGTGGGAGCTACTGCGTTGCACTGTGGCTGATGACCGAGCTCCGGGCGGGATGACGACGGCGACGTACAACGCGCAGAGGGCAGCAGGGAATGGGCGAGGGAGCGAGGTGGTTCGGCGGCGTGGGCATGACGGGAGCAGCTGGAGCCGCGACGTGCGCACAGGCGCTGCGGGGCCGGGTGACGAAGCTTCGGCGTGGGCGGCGAGATGACAGGAAAAGAAGTGTGTCCGGAGGAAGAAGAGGCCTGCCGTGGGGGGAAAAGAAAAGAAAAGGGGAGGAGACAGGGACAAGAGCCGGGGCCCACGCGCAGATGGCAGAGGGGGAAAAGAAAGGGAGACGGGGGGGGGGGGCAACGGCAAAAAGAGATGGGAGGGGGCTGACTGGGCCGAGCGCAGGGAAAAAGAGAGGAGAGAGAGAAGGGGTGTGGGTCCCGCTGAAAGGGAGAGAAAGGAAGGAGAAATGGAGGGGAAAACAAGGAATTCTTTTGAATTTGGATTTGTAAATTTCGAGTTCTGCATAATTGTAAAATTTAACTTTGGGTCAAATATCCAAATATAAAATATGACATTTCTTTACTGTTGATTTTATTTATTTTGCCCTCGGATGTCGATTTTTATATTATTTCTTCCTGAATTGTATATATATATACATCTAAATATTTGAATACCTACCTTAGTTCAAGTATGTTGATTGAATTTAAAGAAGAATTTTTATTTAATTACTTTATTATTATTGGTCTAGTCATTTGGAAATATATTCTAGTATTCTTGCTTATTAATTTGTACGCCGCAAAACTCAAAAAGATTCCAACTAAATAATCAGAAGAAATTTTGAACACCAGTAAAACGCAAGAAATTTTTTAAAACTTTCAGATTTCTGACTACTCAAAATTCAGGATGTTACACGCTCGGACCCAACTAAGCCCGTGCGTGACACTATGCACTTGTGGTCCAGTCGGACCCGTTACATGCACCAGACTCGAACCAGACCCTAGTGCACCTTTAACTAACACCGTTCATCCTCCATGACCAATACTAAACATTTTGAAGCCAATTGATCATCGGTTTTCTTCTTCGAGAGTGTTCTGACTCTGTTTTCTTTCCTTCTTTTACATCGTTTTTTATTGCAAGAGTTGTAGTTATGCTAATAGGTTTATTTGGCTTTATTTGTGTGTGTACGCTAGATTACGGAGAAGAAGCCATCGGGACAACTGGAACTAGAATTGATGACCCTGAAGCCTACGAAAGAGTAAGCGCTGACTACGAGTCGCAAGGCAAGCCACGATCCTTAGTCATATCGAATTCCTATTAGTTGGGTTATATTACGTATAGGTTAATTTCTACATTATTTATTTATCAATGCTAATTGTTATCGGTTGCTTTTGAATGATGCTGCCTAAGTAGTCAGTACCATTAATTATGTTGCCTACATGTCATCCTTGATAATATTCTAATATGGTTTTCCTTAATAAACTTAGAGCTAGTGTATTATACTTTATATTAGCATAGTAGTGAAAGAATAAGAGCTGCAATCACTTATCACTTGTCGTTCGCCATCACGAGTTGATGTGTCGGGACTTATACTTGAAATGAATTGTGATGTTTATGTCTTGTCATTCACCAAGAGTGATGATTTGGAAATGTTGGCCAAGAGTGTGGTATGGTTTATCATGCCAACCATAAAATTGAGGTGATTCACGTTGTGATTGTCAATGATTTCCACCCTGTTCAATGGTGTATAATAAATTAACTTGTACCATGAGAAAATACATAATTACCACCTATCCACAGGATTAATTACTCGAACTTGATTCAACTACTATATTAGTTTCATTGGTACTACCATGGGTAGGTTTGGTGTTGGTGTGGACCACGGACTGACCTATGCCACAGTATGATCCCTGTGATCAACAGATCGGTTACCTGTACCTAGGCATGGTAAGAGACCCACTACTGAGAGGGACCCGCTCTGTACTAGGTAGCACTAATGTTGTGAATTAGTGGTGAATTCTGTTGTCCTAATTTTGATCAAGTTGTGGGTATCGTGTGGGTATGAACTTATTTTTATTTAAGTCAAATGTTTATCGATAAAATTATACGGTACTAGTGATGATATGTCCAAGATAAACCCCCTTTGTCAAACATCCCCCTTGAAATCCTCGGTTGCATTATAAAACTTTACCATCGTGGCTTGTTGAGTATGAATATACTCATTCTTGCATATTTTGGTTCAGACAATAAACAATACGAAGAGGACATGCCAGTAGATAACAAATACTACGATAGTGAAAATCACACGTTCTAGGTCAAGTCTATACTGAAGTGTAGCATGTAGTGTGGTCGTCTTTTGTCATGTTTTATCTGTAATATAAGTAAGTTTGGCTTGGAAGTAGGGCTGGAAACTAGCCGAGCCGAGCCAGCTCGAGCCAGACTCGCCCAAGCTCAGTCTTAATTGCGGCTTGGCTTAGCTTAGCTCATTTAAGAAAAGAGCCAAAAACCCTGCTTGGCTCGGCTTGAAAGGTGGCTTGAGCTGGCTCGTGATGGTTTGCGAGCCTAGCTGCTAGAACTAGTTCCTCACGTGCCTAGCTGCCGTGGACAAGTTCCCATCTTTTAAACCAAGCTACACCAAGCTGTACTAAACATGAATTGATTTTTTAAAAAAACACTAAACATGAATTACTTGCTGCAAGTAGAAATGATGTGGCAGCCTTCCTTCCAAAATGACAGAAAGAACATTGTTAGCTGCACTAATGGCTAGAGACCATCCATCATGTGAAATAACTCAAATAGAGGTAATGGGCAATGCCATAAATTTGTAATGAAACATGACCAAGATAGTTTAATGGTTCATGTTTAACAGTCCATTCACATTTAACACTACATATGTAACTATGAGTTCTAACTTCTAATTCATTAGCTTCATAATTTAGGAATATCATTTGAGGAAGCATTATCAAGAGTGATTGTGATAGTCTTGTCTTCTATCTTCCATTTAGCAACGCAATCAGAGACAGTCTGAGCTATAACAATCCCGGTGTGTGGAGGATCCAACTCAATAAAGTTTAGCACACGACATTGCATAACCCAATTTGTATCTATATAAAGTGCTACCAAACTCATATAGCAAATGTTTTGGTTAGATGTCCACGGATCACAAGTTGAACTTATATAGTTGACACTTCTAAGACTCTTTTGAAGGATTTCTCTCTCTAATTCAAAAATATTGATGCATTCACTTCTTATTGTCTTTCTATCGCTGAACTGATATGTTGAATTTAAATACCTCAACAACATATTAAACCAAGTGTGCTCTACCATCTTAAATGGATACTCATGGATAATTATCATCATAGTAATTATTCGACGAGTTTTTATCTTAATCATATTCACTAGGAGTGGCAATAAGAGGTAAACTAGAATCACCTGCCTTGGTAGAACCAAAGTTGAGCTTAGCTTGAGCTTTCATCTTAGCCACCTTGTTTAAATAGGGTGCACTCTTTGGTATTTGCCTCATCAGATGCGAAGTAGCACCCCTTGTTTGTAAGACATGATTTTGTAGCAAAACATGCACTTCACCGCTGTCTCGATCTCCCTTTTCTTCTTCTTGGATGGCCTAGTCACCACCTTACAATTCTTCCAACAATTTGATCGCTTTGATCTGCCACTTGTGGAGGGAGTCTTTGGAGAACCCTTCTTCCTTTTGCCCTTCTCTTTGATCTTTGAGATGCAATTGCATTATCTTGCTCAACCGCTTCCTCATTCTCACTTAAACTTGAAGAATCCACCGAAACGTATCAATATTCACCCAACTCATTACCATTAGAATCAACATCAGCATCACGCATGTCCCAATCCCACTGGTGTAAGATCAAGGAGGCCGACTAGAGGGGTGGGGTGAATAGGGATGCAAACAGATCGAATACAAATGGATAATGTCTCTACCATATTTGTTTTTATTTTTTCGGATGCGGATACGAATACAGATACCTCGAATACAAATATAAGTACGAATAATATCGAATACAGATACGGAGCGAATACGAATCGAAACGAATACGGTCATAAATATTTATTGGAACATGAAAACCCCTTAAATTATAGATCCAAAATCAATGAAAACACATAAATAATTTATCTTGTCAAAATATTAATGAAAACTAAACAAGCATAAGTATTTTTATCTACAATAGTCATACCATTGTACAAATTTTAAATCTTCATATGGCAGTTATTTTTTTCTAAAGCCCTAAATAATTCTAAATGGATTTCTACCATTTACATGTGACTAATAAATTAATTAAGAATTTAAATTTACATCAGAATGATTTAAACAGTAGTACATAAATTTAATCGGTAGAAATTTTAATCTACCGACAATACTAAATTTATTTTTAATAAACATAAATATTTGCTAGTGGGCTGGTGGCAGGGGAGATGAGATAGGCTGGCTTGGGCTGGGCAATGTTGGGCTGAAATCTCGGATATCTATATCCGTATTATCCGGATAATCCGTATTTGTATTCGTATTTGCCGGATATCAGGCCTACTATATTCGTATTTGTTTCTGACAAAAAATCCGTATTTGTTTTTGATTCGAGAATTATCCGAAGAAAATTTGATCTGATACAATCTGTATTCGTTTTCATTCGGATCGGTCGGAAACTATCCAATCTGATTTCACCCCTAGGGGTGAATAGCCGTTTATAAAATTCTCTTCTTTAAATGATTCTATTTAAGTTATTTGGCTAAAACCAAGAATATAATACGGAAGCTTAAATCAAATTGGTTTTAGCACAAACAAAGCCTAAATCAGCTAGGTTCACCTAAGTACATCAACAACCTAAGTCTATGTTAATGGTTTGCAATCCTAGGATAACAACCAAACAATTTAATTATATGAACGTAAATTTTTTGAAAGTAAATTGAACACATGAAAACAAACCACAAAGATACGATATATTTTTATTGTGGTGTTTGGAGACCTACCTGATGTGACCACGCCACCAACACATACGACCATAGCGGCCAATATCAAGATTGAACTAAAGGTGAATTCGTTTCCTCAACTTCAACATACTTTAAATAAGAATATGATGCTACCTAATGATGAAAATATATATTTTTGTAGCACCACATCACTTTGGAACCAATTGAAGTAAGGGTTCAAGTTGGACAGGTTTTGGAAGCCAATTCGGCCTCCAGATCAATTCGGATTCAGCCTGACAGGCCCAACTTCAAACGTGCATAACTTTCACATACAGAGTCCGTGTGAGGCCCATGAGTACTCGATGGAAAGCTTTTCTCGTCCTCTTTCCAATAGATCTAGCCTCACCTCCAAATTCCTCCTGTGCACATCGCAATCACTCAAAGAAGGTGCTGCATCACCTGTTTGGGCCAACTCAGGCCTTGTAATGCTTGGGCCCAAAGGAGAGGCGCCCCCTAGGCCCATACTGTTTATGGTTACTGTTCACATGAACAGTACCATGAATAGTACCACCTCATTTGTTTTAGTTTTGTGCGGCTTTTCCTCCCCTATTTAAGGAGGCTGCACCCTTCTAGTTTGCTTGGATTTCGTTTGCTTAGTTTTTCCATTGTGAAAACTTTTGTTCTTCGCTTGTGTTGACTAGACCAACCGTAAAGAATCTTAGCGGAATCCCACCTTTATGAACTCAATTTAAATATTTGCAATTTCAGATTGCTTGTTATATTGTTCTTGCATGTTCTTCGATTGCATGCAGGAATAGACCTTCGTGGTCAGGTCAACCGCGTTCTTGGCACGGTTGATAACGACTCGGAGTGTGGTTTAGCGATTGCTTGGTGTTCTGGTCGTGCCCGGTTAGAAGCCTGCATCGTCAAAGTCGTTCTCCTCCAAATCGAAGTTATCATCCTATCGGAAGATCGAGACCCCATCGCCTCATCAGTTGGTATCAGAGCTTCAGTTGACCGGTAGGAATTCTTTGTATCCCTAGTTAGTAGATTGATTTTTATTTCCCATAGTCCAGAAAAATTGCCCCACAAAAAGAGTTAATTTCCGCTGTCAAAACCCCGTTGTGCCTTTCAATCTTTTAGTTTTGGTTTGCTAAATTAAATTTGTGTCCGTTTTAAAAAAAATCCAAACAAAAAAATCCCCACCCCAAACCCTAATTTCCAATTCGGCTGATTTTTCCTTCCTCTGCAGCCGCCACCAAAAACGTCATAACTTTTGATTCCGATCTTATTTTTGAGTGAAACCACCGCCATTAGATTCATAACTTCATTGTCCATCTATCTGTAGATCATTGAAAAAAGGTAATTGAAAAAAAGTTACGGCCGAAATACCGACGTGCTGTCTAGTGGACAGAAATCTTCAGTTTCCAAGTTTTGGGTCAATCCTTGTGTCCTTCCATTCCAGATTGCATTCGATTGAATTATCTTGTATTTACCACTCCTATACATTGCCATACACATATTTTAGCCTTCTTCTATCCTTGGTTGATCAGCAACATAGGCTAAGTGCTAGATACGAACTATAATTCAATTCTATGCAATTTCTGAAATTAACTGATTGTTCTCCATTGCTACATATCGAGCCTTCCAAGCTATACCTTATACTAACCGAGCAGATCACGTCGAACCGTCCCTTGTAATCGCTATACACATCACTTGAGTTAAGTTATCACGAACCAGCCACCTGTTGCACCACTTGTTTGCATTGGTAAGAACTTGTAAGAGCTTGGTAAGAGTTTGAGAGATGTGTGACTTGTTAAGCTCCAGATCCTAGTAGTTGATAGGAACATATTCTTGTAATTTATTTCCTTGTTTTCTACTAAGCATGGCAGGTTCACAGGATGATTATGAGATAGATCCACATTTTCGTCGAGCCATTGAACAGGAGCTCAAGAAAATTCGCGAGGAAGATGCACGCTTGAGACAAGCTTCTTCACCACGGGAGGTATATGATCATGATAGTACGTCTGGTAAAACTAAAATCACTTTGCCATCGTTTGCTGGTAAATTTGATCTTGATCCTGATGCCTATATTGACTGGGAGATAGCACTAGATAAAGAATTTGAATGTTATAATTGGTCTGATAGGCAAAAGATTAGAGCTGCCACTAGTGTTTTTATTGATGATGCAAGACTTTGGTGGAAGTATTTTGGTAGGCATGGTAGAGTGCCTCAAACTTGGAATGCATTTAAAAAACTTATGAGAGATGAATTTGTTCCTAAAAATCATGATGATTATTTGCTAGCTAGATTGCAACGTTTAAAACAACGAAATAGAACAGTAAGACAATACTATCATGAATAAAAAACTTGTTTGTTGCGTTGTGGCTTAGAGGAACATGCTGAAGCTACAGAGAATAGATTCTTACGTGGGCTTAATAAAGAAATTCAGGACCTTCTTATTCACGAAGAATATAATTCTCTCCCTCATTTGTTTATACTTGCTTGTAAGGTTGAAAGTCAGATTGAGAAATTGAGAGTGCTCGATGATAGGAAACATAAGAACAAACATATATTCGTGCCTTTTTCTGTGACTAACAATTTGCAGGAAGTTGAGAACCATGTTGAAGAAAAGACTAAGTTGTGTGTTTCCACAACATGTGAGATTGAGAGCATTCAAATTGAGTGTGAGAGAGATACACTAAAAGAAAAAGATGAGGAGATAACCATGGTCGGAGATGAAATGCTTGCTGCCCCGTTGTTTCATCATAAAGATTTGACACCTACAACACCTACATTAACTAAGAAGGTCGACAAAGGTAATAACCATATTGCTGAATTTAAATGTGAAAAGGTGAGTAATTGTGAGAACTCATGTATTCAATTAGAAATTCCATGTTCTGAATTTTTTTTGCTCAATTTACACAATGTGGAATTGATTACTCATAAGGAAGTTCTTACTAGAATATCTATTGATAACTCTTTATACTATATTATGTTCAATAATCCTATAGAGCTATCTAGTGTGATTGGGAACCTTGCTGAAATTTCATGTTTAAAATCACTAGTTAGTACTTATGCCTACACATATAAGTTCAATTTGATTGGAGATTATGGTGTAGATGACAAGTTTTATGTTTATCGAATATGCATTACATGTGACAAGCTTGCTGAATTAAAATTGCACGTTTTAGATAAACAATTTTTGGTTCCATGTCATGATCACAATGTGTTGAGTCTCAACAATAGTCCTTGCTGTTTAGAAAGATTTCATAATCCTACTTATTCATCCTTTGATGTACAATCATGTACAAGTGATCAGAGTCGTGCAGTTGAAGCATGGAAAGCATTAAAAAAATTTCTCCCCCATATTTGAACAACTTGATCGAGTTATGACCTTTAATATCTTGTCTATGTCCTTAGAAAAGTCGAGGATAATTTTTTTTGGAAGAGAGAATGATGTGAATGACAATATTACAATGTATACATCTTACAGCTGCTGTTGTGCTAAATGGTTTGTGCAAAACAACGAGACTAACACCATCATTGATTCATACATATACCATGCATATGTGTTGTTCTCCTTGTTTACTACACCTTCGGATGTTATTGATGTGCTAAATAGGAGAAGTGTGGATGACATATATATATATATATATATATATATATACCATGCATACACTTTGGATTCTTTGTTATCCTATTTTCAGCTTATCAAAAGCCGAGGACGGCTTTGCTTTCAAGAAGGGGAGGATGATAAAAACATGTACCCTATGGATACAACCATATTTGCTATACTTGTTGTTCCAATTAAAAGTGCTCCTACGCATCACTTAAATTATCAGGTGAGCTCGTTTCAAAGATATTTTACTTTATTTGATAAAGAAGTTATGACATTACATAATGAGAGTGTGTTGCGTTTGTTATCATGTACCAAGATTTATGATCAAGATCATGCAATACGTGACACTACACATATGTTAAAATCGAGGACGATTTTCTGTCAAGAAGGGGAGGATGATGTGACCACGCCACCAACACATACGACCATAGCGGCCAATATCAAGATTGAACTAAAGGTGAATTCGTTTCCTCAACTTCAACATACTTTAAATAAGAATATGATGCTACCTAATGATGAAAATATATATTTTTATAGCACCACATCACTTTGGAACCAATTGAAGCAAGGGTTCAAGTTGGACAGGTTTTGGAAGCCAATTCGGCCTCCAGATCAATTCGAATTCAACCTGACAGGCCCAACTTCAAACGTGCATAACTTTCACATACGGAGTCCGTTTGAGGCCCATGAGTACTCGATGGAAAGATTTTCTCATCCTCTTTCTAATGGATCTAGCCTCACCTCCAAATTCCTCCTGTGCACATCGCAATCACTCAAAGAAGGTGCTGCATCACCTGTTTGGGCCAACTCGGGCCTTGTAATGCTTGGGCCCAAAGGAGAGGCGCCCCCTAGGCCCATACTGTTTATGGTTACTGTTCACATGAACAGTACCATGAATAGTACCACCTCATTTGTTTTAGTTTTGTGCGGCTTTTCCTCCCCTATTTAAGGAGGCTGCACCCTTCTAGTTTGCTTGGATTTCGTTTGCTTAGTTTTTCCATTGTGAAAACTTTTGTTCTTCGCTTGTGTCGACTAGACCAACCGTAAAGAACCTCAGCGGAATCCCACCTTTATGAACTCAATTTAAATATTTGCAATTTCAGATTGCTTGTTATCTTGTTCTTGCATGTTCTTCGATTGCATGCAGGAATAGACCTTCGTGGTCAGGTCAACCGCGTTCTTGGCACGGTTGATAACGACTCGGAGTGTGGTTTAGCGATTGCTTGGTGTTCTGGTCATGCCCGGTTAGAAGCCTGCATCGTCAAAGTCGTTCTCCTCCAAATCGAAGTTATCATCCTATCGGAAGATCGGGACCCTATCGCCTCATCACTACCGGTCTCCCCTAGTCCAGGTTGATGTTAGCCCAAACGAATTGGAACGGCTCCACGAATTAAGCCGAAACATCTCAATCCACTAGTGGTAGCTCTTTCCCGTTCTGGGTAGGTGAGCTCCAACCTTCACACTTCGCTAGGTGTTCTCACAACCTTGTTTGAGAAGGTCACTGCGCACGACACCTTCAACGCTGTTTAGGAGTCGGCAAACTCCAAGAATAATAAGTCAAGCCTATCGCTTGACTCTCACCGTGTGCAATTAATGCATAGGCTCAAGTGGATACTTAGTCCACCTCTAGATACAACACATGCATCTAGAGCCTTTCTCGTTGCTCACAAAGTGCAACACATGCACAATTGAGAGGAAGACTTCACACTAGCTCAAGAGAGTGCAATGGAGTGCAGCTCTCATCTCTCCAACTGGCCACAAGGGGTTATATATACCCTATACCTCGAAACTAGCCATTTAGATAGAAAATCAGGATTTTCGAAAGTACCGCAGGCAAAAGACTGGTACTTCGGCTCCCCTCAGCAACAGTCAGAAAATTGGTCGTTGCAGGCAAATCCGGTAGTTCCGACGTGCAAAGTCCGGTACTATCGATTATCGGAAGTACCATAGCACTCGTGCAGAACTACCAATTTCCTCGGGGACGAGAAGACTACACACAGGTGTCTCTCTGGAAAAATGTGCCACTACACAAGCCGGATGTTCCGCAAATTAGAAGTACCGCTCACATAGAGCTGGTAGTTCCGCTCACACAGAGCCGATCGAAAGTTTTGATCATCGACTATATTGGTCTCTAACTACGTTGTCCGGATCGATCACATAGGTCTTCGACTTCGTTGGTCTATGACCACGCTGGTCTACGACCACGTTGTCCGAATCGACCGCACATGTTTTTGACCACGCTGGTCTCTGACCACATTGGTTTCGACTACTCAGGTCTTGACCATATTGACATTCGACAACATTGGTCTCCGATCACATAGATATCCGACTACTACATTGATCTTCAACCATGTTGTCTTAATCACGTCAGTTTAACCATGTTGGTTTCGACCACACAGGTCTCAATCACATTGGTTCCGACCATGCTGGTTTCGATCACACAGATCTCAACCACGTTGGTTCGACCACGCTGTTTTCGATCACATAGATCTTCGACCATGTTGATTCCGACTATGCTGGTTTGACCATGTTGGTTTTGATCACACAGATCTTCGACCACACAGGTCTTCAACCACATTGGTTCGACCAAGCCGGCTCTCGACCACGAAGGTCTTCGACCACTAACGCATGCGGTTGTTCCGTGATTACAACACTGGTAGTTTCGGTCAGCGGTAGTACCATAGACTACACTACGATAGTTTTGATTTTCCTGAGAAGTGCAGATACTTTAATAAATTTTGCAAAACACATTTGTAAACAACAGTATCTTACACACAAGAATCACACATGATTCCCAACAAGTTGCAAAACACATTTGCACACTTTTAGAATCATGACATAAGGGTTATATATGAGCTTTAACTATTTGCAAAATGTATTTGCAAATATAAGCCTCATACTACAAAGAATGAAAACATAGAGTTCAAACACTTGCAAAACACATTCGCAATGTACAGTCCCATGTTACAAGGATTCAATACATGAGCTTCAACTATTTGAGAACACATTCGCAAATACAAGTCTCATGCCAACGAGAGCTAGAGCAAGTGAGGTTAAGCTATTAACACATGATGAGACTCAAGCTATTAGATATGACCCCTATTAATAGTATGACAACCTATACTAGCAATCCGGTCTTCCAACCAAACACCAAGACCGGTAACAACTCATGATGCATCCATTACTTCAACTTCATCATTACATGATGAGTCTTCACTTGACTTGACGATTCACACATGATCATCTCCTTTTAGACATGTATCAACTCATGATGCATCCACCACATGACTTGATGATCTTCAACACATGAAGTCATCTTAAGTCTTCCTCATTTATGGAACCTAACATATTCATCCAACTCATGAAAAATGTTAGTTCACAAACCAATTGCCATCAATTACCAAACTTCACCATTAACACATAATGGAGGGACTAGATTTTACAATCTTCGCTTTTTAGTAATTCATGATAATCTCAATTAATAATGATATAAACATTGTTTTGCAAGTATACAATATGTACACAACACTTGTATACTATAAGATAAGCTTTAAGCAAAGCTTACTTATCCGGTTGTCATTAATTATCCAACTATTAACATATAATGGAGAAGTTAGATGATAACTCGACTGCAAATGAGTATATATGAACTACACAAGCTATATATACTCAAAGGATGTGTTTCAAAGTAAATATTCTAAATATGTGTATTAAAAGAAACATGGATCAATACTTATGAAACATCAAAACATAGAGTGAACTCCCCCTAAAAGTGTGCATACAAGTATGTGTAATAAAGATATATGCACATATTCATTTTGGACTATTTGTGGAGGTCAATCTATATTTCGGATCCAAAGAATGCACTAATATATAAAAATATGATTTCGAATGTATACCTCTTTGATTTCTCCTTTTCATCCAAATGAGACTAAGCAATAATATACTTAAACAAATATATTAGTCTCATATATAGATTTGCCATTTAATCATATAATTGGATGTGAGGAATGCAACAAGATTATAATATATGAATGCATACCTCAATGATTTTATCTTTTTTATGCATATGAGACTAAATAATATCATAATCAATAAATAAGGTTAGTCGCACAAATGTATTTATCATTATCACTAAAATCTCATAATAGTATTTGTCATTATCACCAAAACCAACTTAACTTGATCTTTCAACTGGCCACCTTCCGGGTCCAATTCCTTACCCGCCAATTGTGATTCGATGCAACATCAGCAAGACAATAATCCAACAAGGCAACATGCAAACAAGTGAACTTGCATCGATCTTGCACTGGAGAGAGTGGAGACTCATCGAGGCTTCTGGGGTTGTCACTGGTCGAGGTGGAGTGATGAGGCGACTGTGAACTGGAGTTGATGTAGCCAATGGTGGTAGACTTCTTTGCTCGGCAAACACGAGACTCCATGCTCAGCTGGTGCTCCATGCAGCAGAGGGCGCGGTGGAAGGCGAGGTAGTCATGATAGAATCATCAAATCTTGCAATTCAACCAAAAATCAACAGAGCCTGGGAGTCGATTGAGGCCAGAAATCTTCCATTCAACAAAAAAATAGATGTCTAACGTCGATGGAGTCAGTTGAGGCCAGGAGGTGGAAAGACGACGATGTCTGGGAGGTGTGATGGCGCGTTGACTTGGCTATGGGAGGGGCGATGGTAGCGTGGTTGGGTGAGGTGGGAGGGGTGATGATGTCAAGAATGGAGGGAGTCAACATTGTGGCCGGGGGCAGGGTGGAGAGGGCGGAGGTTGAGGCCGGGTAGGAGGAAGGAGGGTAAGGCTAGGGCCAAGAGGGGCGACAACGTGGAGGCTAAATGGCGTGGAGGGCAGCGACAGCAGCGCCCAAGCCTAACCCTAGCCCGGAAGGGTGGCGATGGTGGTGGTTAGGGAGAAGGGGGTAGCGGTGGTTAGGGAGAAGGGGGACAGTGCCGATCAAGGAGAAGGGAGCGGTGAAGGAATTGGCCAGGGCCTAGGACTGGGAGCAACGCAGAGAACAAAGGGAGAGTTAGGATTTCGAAAGGGGTTGGGTTGGGGCGCATGGGGGTCTCTTGGGTGGGCCTTGGACGATTAGGCCTAATGAGCTACTAAGCAGCTCACGAGTAGCACGGGCTCAACTTGTTAACGAAATAAGTTAGGATGGAGGCTTGCTCGCTTGTTTATGTCCTGTGCCTGAACTAAGCTTGTTTCGAGCCTAAGTGGCTCACGAGTCTTTAAGTTTTTTTTTTCTAGCCCTACTTGGAAGCCTTAAAACTCTATAATCAATATTTGTCATATTTATATAACTCCTCCTATGGTATTGTAATCGTAAACATACTGTTTATCAATCTACGTATAACTAAAATCCTAGACAGTTGCATAAATACAAAAATTCCTGGTAAGTGTCCCCACACGAACCCTAACCCTAACTCGCTAGAGTTGGCCACCACCTGCATGAATCTCAAGGCAAAATCATACGGTGAGAAATTCAAATTCTCAATCCTAAAAGAACACTCTTTATTACTTAGTTGGCAATTCCCTTAAATGTTTCTGGGGTGGGATGTAACTGCCATATGAAACACCAGATACTGATGCACTATTTACGGTTACAGGGAGGAAGCTATCTACAAAAATGATAGCACATGAACACGCGGCATCATTACAATTTACAACACCACAGAAAGATAACACACATCATTCAAGCCATTGCTTTAGAACACACATTGCTGCGCTATCATTCTATGCTTCCACTGGCATCATCACCTTCCCTCGGTGCCCGTTTCATCATTTCGATCTTAACAGAAGGCCCTGCCGAATCGACAGGCGCTGTCGATTCGGCCTTGCCGTTGCCCTCCTGCAATCCTTTTCTCCTCTTAACCTTCTCTGCCCAACCCAGGACGCCCTGCTGCACATGCTCGTTGAAGATCTCCTTCTTGTAGGAGCTCCCCATCTTTGTGCACGAGGGAGGAAAAAATCCATTAGTTTGTGTTGATGATTAGAAACATCGTATGATATCGAAACATTGATGCACCTGCGTTACAATTGCATACAGAGGCAGGGTGCTGTAGCTGCAGAGAAGTTGAATAATGACCCTGCAAGTAGAAGGATGGATGCAGGAGTTACAGAGCAAATTCATGTTTGCTTTTTTACTATGGGATAAGAAACTGGAGACATGTGTAAAGTACCCAATAACAAGCCTCGGAACGATGAAACCAACTTGCCCCATGATGCAGGAGTTGAATCCATAAGTGCTCTACAAAGGAAATAGGGTAAACAATGTTGTGATGAGTCATTACATCTAACTGAGCGCAATTCACAAATGACACGCCACAATGCTTACCAGTATCCAGAAGAAGAATGCAATCTCAAAGGCATTCTGGAAGAGAATGAACTGGATTAGGTACAGGACAATCCTTGGCCGCCCTAACCAGAAATGGTCATCTGATGGTTTTACAACCAAATCGCCCTCAATCATTGAGTGCTTCTCAGCTACCTCATGGGCTAACTGAGCTATGACGTGCTGCAGCTTAGTGCCAACGGCTAATAGAAGCTGCAAGGAGTATCAGAATAGGGAAGCGTCCAGTAAGACCATAGTCCTTGATCCTTGCACATAGTTCAAGATTTATTTGTGGCACAACTGTATGCTTTCAGATTATGTACATGTTGTAGTTTATATTTCTAAAGGATGCTACATAGTGACTAGGAAAAAATAGTATTAGAAAGGTTTCAACAGTTTCCATTGTAGAATCGCTCAATGGGCTCACAAGTATGTCCTGATGTGATTGCTAACATCTTCAATGCAAATGTTTATTAGTCCCTCTTAAGTGATCTTTAAAAGCTGGATTGGCACTTTAAAACAGCACATTATTACATATGCACTTACAATAAGGGGAAGGAAAGCAATCCAAAAGTATATGTGCCAGCCTGCAGGTTAACAAATGAGGTGTAAGATAGCTTTGAGAAGCTTAAATCCTGAAATATTACTACAGCGCCTAGCTGCCTGTCGAAAAGGGACAGAGCTGTTTTGGCAAGACGATTCTACAGGAAAATAGAGACCACAGAAGTGCTTTTCAGAAAGGATGAACTAAACTTTACCATTAACATTCAGCAACAGGAAGATCACCACGAAGATCCACAAGTACCAGCTAAAAGAAAATTTATACAGCATGGGTAAGTTTATTTGCATAATAAATTTGCTTGAGTTTAAAAAGAACATATAAATGAGTGTACAACTCTTTGTATTACCTTATACCAACCACTTTCTTAAAATCAGCCTCTAAAACCCTCATCATGTATTTATGGAAATCAAATTTTGGGTCTCCGTGTAAGTGAGTCTGTAATCCAAAAGGATCTCATGTTTACAGACAAAAGAACATAAGATTAGCTTAGTATGAGCTAATGCTTACCATGATAAAACCAAGACGCATTGTGGTGAAGTCTGATTTAGATACTGATCCATAAAACTGCTTAACAAAAGAATGCTGAAAGGAAAGAAAGAAAGAAAAGGCTATTTATTGTACAACAAATTCTGCACCATACAACAGTATATCTGATAGAAGAGCAGATCACATGCATTTACCAGCCAACTCAACATTATAGAATCTTTGCCAATACCCTTAAAATGTTCGTTGATAAACTCAAATTGGTGCGCAGGGGTTATCTTCTTAAGCCCTGCAATTTCATTCGATTTTATCATCCTATCACAAATAAACAAGTCCCAAAAAAATCAGTTTATTTTTCACACAGATTTGTTGATTTCACAGAACAAAAAACTGCTGTCAACCCACAAGTGTATCATGCACTCAGTTATGAACAGAAAGCAAGGTTCTGATACCATTTCCTGTAGCATCTTTCTGAATCTCTTTCTCCCACTGTTTCCATTGGTTTATCTATGTAAGAGAATACAGTAAAATCAGCCGACAATACAAAAGGAATTCTGCAACTTAACTGCAAGGCGTATCAAAACTCATGAGTGGCTTACCTTTGCACCTCCTAGAAGCATAGTTGTAACACTGAAAATAACATGCGTGATAGCTAGAACAAATATGAAAATATGCAACTGATGTATAGCTTCAAGGGACAGCAATGGAACCTTTCCCTGTTAAAACAAACACTAGAGTTCATATATAGCATTAAATCATAAGAAAAATCTGAAAACAGTTGAATCTTTGAAGGGAGCAGGGGATATCACATAGGGGCAACTCAGATATAGGAAATTTTTTTCCCAGCATAGGAATATGCTAAAAAGGAGCAACAGGTTAGAGTGACACTCGGAGCTGAGCCACTTGAATATTTCATCAGTTTAATTATATACCAATCTAGTCTTCTTAAGACCAATATGAAACATTTAATCAGCAATTTGACTTAACTAGGAGTATTTCCCATCTAATAAGGTTAACTGACCTTATCTTAAAGAAAGACGTTAAACTAACTATCCTTGTTTGCCAATGATGCTACCTAGTTGTCAAATGTACTATGCTCACTCTTCCCACATGGTAGACTAACATTTCTATTATTTGGTAGTCAGCGCAAGTGTAGAAGAAAGACAGAATCACAGAAGAACATGGCTTCATCACACCCTAAGATTGGAATTAAATAAAGGGTGTCCATGTCCATCTGGTCTAACCAATTGCCCAACTTGTGATACACTAGCTATGGAAGTCCTACCGAGTATTAAGTGTCTGCATGTTCACAAAGACAATGGTACCTAACTCGCTGTCATCTAAAACACAAATCACCACAGCTTGCACAAAATCAAAATAAGTTGGTATGAACAATGAGCATTATTCCAATTGCATGGTCCAATCACCTTCTTCTGGCAGTGCTCGGCCCCCGCCGCACCCTTGCTGAGCAGCCGCCTCCCGATTCCGCCAATGATCTGGGCAGCAACAAAATGCTCCTTTGTGGACCCCACCTTGCCAGCCCGGTCCTCTGCCCTCTGGCATGGCAGCAGGTGGTCTGTCCAGCCGGGAGGAATGCAGGTCCTCTGAATCAGCCCCTGGAACACCGTCAGCAGCAGGGAGATGAACCCAAGAAGCATCAACTCTGCATTACACAAAGGAACAGTTCAGATGTACTTTCCCTCGCCATTTATTAGGAATTGCACCATAGTATAGCCCAAACTAGGAGGACAGTATCATCAAGAGTAGGAAAAGCAATTTCTTTTTGCACGATAAACACTGGGTTTTCATGGAATTGTCAATATACCCTTGTATTGTCACCCCGAAGATGCACTTTTCGCAGTCCGAGCTATACAAGGACAAAAAGAGAAGACAAAGAGGCGAACTTTTGACTTTTGCACAAAACATCTTTATATTTATCTTCACCAGAAATCCTGAAAGATGGAGAAAATACGAGGAAGAAGCTGCATGGTGCTTTTTTTTTTGGCGTCAAGTCAACTGAGTCATCACAGAATTGGAGAAAGGTTCTTCCTTCCTTTTTCCACTGAATCAATCAAGAGAGAATTGAAAGAAGCTAAATTTTGCGCTAGAGAATCCGTTTCACCGAGATATTTCAGACACACCCAATTACCCCGGCTTAAGGAAAACTGGGACAGCGACAGAATCAGAGAATGCATTTTTTCTGCAGCCTCACCATGACAGCAGTGGCACACCTCCCTATTTCTGAACCTAGAAAAGTCGCAGATTGCGCCACATTTTGGCAGTTGGCAATCACACCAAGATCCTGACTATTTCCACACGCACGCGCGCGCGCGCACACACACAGAGAGAGAGAGAGAGAGAGAGAGAGAGAGAGAGAGAGAGAGAGAGATGGTACCTTCTTTGACCTTGAGGAGAGCCTCGAAGAGAGGCTTCTGATTCTTCTTCTTGAGCGTCTGCCCCCGCAATCACCACAGCAACGAGCAGTCGATTAACACACAGATCCGCAGAGTAAGCAAGCGGAAATCTTTTATTCTGCTTAATTACCTTGCCGAGGTAATGGAGGCATCGCTCGGCGACGAGGGAGATGAGCACGATGAGCGAGCAGACCGCCGCCACGATCCACGTCGGCGTGAACTCCAGCGTCGCCGCCTCCGCCGCCCCGCCCTGCCCCGCCATCTACCCCGGCCCCGCCGCGAAAAACTTCCCTCTCCCGAAACCTTCGCCGCTAGACCTTTCGAGGCGAGCGAGCGAGACGTTAGCGCGTGGCGGTGGATACGACTAGAGACCACGAGAAACTGGCGGGACGCGCGCGCGGAGTGTTTTTGCGGCGGTTGCTTGCTACAAACGCTGTGCTGGTTTCGCTTCGGCCTTAAAGCCCCGTTCGGTTAGTTAGAAAAATAATAACTTATAATTAAAATTATACTGTAATAAATTAAAATTATACTGTGATTGAGAGTGATTTATCTAACGTAATTAAATTTTAAAAAATTTAAAAATAGAAAACTATGGTAGCTCATCACAGATAACACAAATAAATACGAAAAAAATCAACAAAAAAGCTTTAAAAAGCTAAAAATTAAAAAATGAAAATTTATAAATAATAAAAAATAAATTAGAAACAAACCGAAATGAGTGGATTTGTGCTGTTTCGTGCTGTTCGGTTCAATTTGACTGCGTGATTCAACGTCAGCAAACGGGATTGGTCCGCGCTTTGGGGTCTCCGCGTGAGACTTGACGGCTGTGGCTGTGCGAGCTTCCGCGTGGGTGGCCGCCTGTCGCGCCGTCTTGGTCGGGGCATAATATCGTGTGATGATAGTTACTACTAGACTGGGGTGTTTTTTCTAAGTAAGTTTATGATTTTTAGTTTAGATTTATTAATTTAATAAATATTAATTATTAAAAATATCTCAATCGATATAAAGAGAAGTTTATCTATTTACAATATCCCTTTCCTTTCTCCTCGTATTAAAATAAGATATAACCTATTAGATCAGACTTGTCAACTACTTTTTATGTGAATATTTTGAAGGTATGCTTCGAGCATAGAAGTACCACAAGAAATATTTCAAATGTTTTTATAGAAATTAGAAAATTCTAAAAGAAGCCTTAGTTTCATTTTTTGATTAAATGATTTAGCACAAGATAAATTATCTTGAGTTTCGTAAAATACGCTGTTAAGAAAAACTTTCACATAGCACGAGATCTAAGATAAATTCATAACCTCACATTTAATTATATCTATTATTTTTTTAACACATCGTTATAATATATGACACCTTATTAGCTAGAAATCATCTGATAAAGTATAAAAACAAAGCCTACTAAGTAGCCGATTGTATAATGCTCTACTGTCCGTATCAAGGACTCACCTGCTTGTGGGGCCGGCTGGCCATGTGGATATGGGGCCCAATAATGTGAAATGGATCACGATGGACGGCAGTTTTCTTTTTCTCTTTTTTTGGGGAAGATTTTAAAAGGGATGGAAATTGCAGATCTTTATTTGAAAATTTTGAAACTTCCACGTATTATCTTCGCCCTATTAAAAAGATTTTATTGATCATATACCCTCCCCTTAGATGGAAATTCAGGATTTACCCTTCTGGCCCACGCGTCAGTGACTTATGATGACCCCACATGTCATTGAGGTGGGAGGGTAAATCTTAAATTTCCCAACTAAGAGGAGGGTATATGATCCAATCCCCCTATTAAAAAAACAATTTTCAATTGCTAAAGTTAAAACTCCAACGGTCAATTAAAACAAATCTATAGGCAATAGAACAGCTCGTGCCGTGTCTTCTGTCTTTGAGTCTGGCTGCGAGAGACTACCACCGCTGCGACGTGCTCACTCTCTGCGACCACACATCTTTAGGCCATCCACAGTGGGGTGCTCAAGGCTGAGTGCCTGACATGCGACCTAGGCTCAGATGTCACGGTGGACGCGAGTAGATGTCTAGCACACTGGCGGCAGCAACTAGAGCTCCAGCGACGATGGCTGGATCTAGCGAGCCGGGCCCAGGCGAGGTAAGACTAGAGGCGGTTGGATCCGGCAAGAAGGTCAGCGATTGCCAGATCCAAGGATGACATGGGCCGTGGCAGAGGACGACGACGACCTCGTCCTGAGGGCAACGGCAAAGAGGCTCGAGGGTGCTAGCGAAGATCAGATTCGATCAGATCTGATCATGTAGTGGTGGCAGTGGACGGAGGGCGACGACCGGATCAACTTTGAGGGCGACACCATGACTAGGGAGCTTACGTCAATTTTTCTTGTATCACACGTATATAGATTTATTGGTGCTTAGTAGCTATAGCCTATACTTCGGTTTGCGCCGCATTCAGACTCCAACAAAATCCTGACTCCGCCAATAGCTGCACCTACTCTCCCCGCGCCACTCTTCACTGCAGCCCATCGGCCCAAAACTAGAAGGTCCAAAACTCACTAGTCTCGCCATCAGCAAGCCGCCACCACCCTCTTTCAAACACACCGAACATCTACGTGATGAGCTGTGAAACCGCCGCCGCCGTCATCGGAGAACGTGTACTAACTATTGGGAAACCTAGGCTTAGGCTTGCAAGCCAGCCTATTGGTGGGCATCCTCCACCTAGTCTATAAATAAAGTCAATAAAGAAGGAGTCTCTCATCTCTCTGTGTTCAATTCTTGCATTGTTATGTGATTATTCTGTGTTTAATCCATCTACTTTGGCATAGAAGGAATCGATCGGATTGGACTCGCCAGCAACAGTTCCTCAACACGTTATCAACACGAATCACTTTGGTGGATCGCAAGGTAATCACTCGTAGATTGAATTTCCTTATCTATATCGCTTTAAATTCCACAAAATTTCGCATTCTAGATTATTTTTCTATGGTGCAAATTCGCTCTAAATCTATCGCGAGCAGACTTGAAGTCGCCGGCCAAGCCGATCGATAGATTTGTGCAAAAGAGTAGATGTTGATTGCACTATAGATTGAAAAAATTTTGCACGTGCGCTACCCATATGCGTCGCACATATCGTCAGCAGGCCGCTCGCCTGCGCCACCTGTAGCCGCGCTGGCTGCCTGCACGCGCCGCCGCACGAGTCGTCGCCGCCTGCACGCGGTCGCTTCGCTTTCATGTGTCGCGCCGCCGTTCGGCCGTCACCCGGCATGGAGCTGCTCCGCCGTTCGGCCAACTTCGATCTGGAGCCGAGCCACCGTGCGAGCAACCGGCTGCCGCACAGCGCTGCCCCCGTACCAGTGCTGTTGCTCGAGCGCAGGTCGCCCGCGACTGACCCCCGCATGGGTCCCACATGAGGCGCCGTCGCCAATGCTGCCCGGACCCTAGGTCGAAACCGCGACGTCGCTCAACTGCTGCCCGCATGCGGCATAGACGCCAGCTCGAAGCGGCACCGCCATGAGATGCACCGTCGGCCTCGCACGGCCGAGCCATCGCGGTTGAACACCGCCACCTGCTTCGCAGGGGCCGTCATAGCATCGCACGTCCGACCGTCGCTGGCATACACCGATGTCAGCCTGAATGCTGCCGCCGGTTGCCCCGCACGGCGTGTTGTCGCCGCTCGGCCTCACACACATCGTCGCCACCGCCCCGCATGGCGTGCTATCAGCCATCCCCGTCTCCCGGTCCGTCAGCCTCCGCTCCCGCACGAGCCGCTGGCTACCCGCTGCCAGCCCAAACGCGCTATTGCTACTGTCACGCACCTAGGCACACCGCCTCCTCCATGAATAGGGGTAGGGAAAACCCTACCCCTTTCATCCTTTTGAGCCGGCCAGCATGGGCCAATGTGGGCCGGGTCGGGGGGAGGGGTGAAAGAAAAATGGGGAGGCCCGACCTGAAAAGGAAAAAAAGGCAACACTCTCCCTCCTCCTACGTCTTCAGCCGACCGATTAGCACTTTGACCGACATGTTTTTCATGTCACCGAATTGCTCAATCATGATGACAACAGGAGAGAACTTCTTGGGCGTGGTACGAAGAAACATCCGCACGACGTAGTCCTCTTCCATCTTTTCACCTAGACCTCATATTTTGCTGATGATTGTCGTCAATCTCATGGCAAAGTCGTCGATCTATTCGGTGTCCTTCATCCACAAGTTTTCAAACTTGCTTTTGAGGTTTTGAACACGCGCCTCATTAACGTGATTAGCACCGAGATGCATCGTCTTCAGGGTGTTCCAGGCCTCCTTTGCGGTCTCCTCCACTAGGAGCAACAGCATGTCTTCTGGCACCGCGAGGAAGATTGCCGCGAGTGCCATTTGGTCCTACCTCTCGTTCAGCACCTCATCCATGATTGCGTTCCACACACCCTGAGCGCGCATGAACACCTTCATCTTCACAGGCCAAGCTATGTAGTTTCTCCTCCTGAGCATGGGATACGGGAGGGTAATGCTACCCTCGCACGCCGATGCCTTCGGCTCACTCCCATCGCTGCTCTTCAGTGCGCCCTCATTGTCGGTGGCACTTTTCGGCGAGCTTGGATGCGACATGGAGGAAGGTGTGCATGACCCTAAGCTCTGATCCCCAAATGTAAGGATTAGCCCAGGAGAGAACTCGGGCTCTACTGCGGACACGTTGGAACTGAGAGGACGGAGAGAGCCAAAGCCCTGCGTTTCTTCTCGATTTGAGTTCGGACAATCACCTGGGCTCTGATACTAGATGTTGGGAGCTCTAATACTAGATGTTGGGAGCTCTGATACCAGATGTGGGTTACGACCACTCGGAACACCGATCTCAGTAGTCATAACCGATTTACGACCGCACCCTAGGTGTTGAGAGTTGAGTGTTTCGACCACTCGAAACACCGCTCTCTGTAGTCATAACTCATTCACACTCAGCACTGTTACCATTACTTTCTATGCTTCCCTGTGTTTATTTATTGTTTTGATTAATCATAATTATTTAAATTACCTTTAATCGCTAAAATCAATAGTAAAATTATAGAAAATGCATAGAAAATTTCTAGAATATTACGGGAACCTTTTGTACCATTGTCTAATTTATTTTGTGTATTAAATTTATATATTCCTTTCATGCACATGTAGATGATAGGTATCATGAACCAGGAGTTCGAGGAGCTGGCCCAGTATGGATAAAATTACTTAACTTGCGCTTCTGATATCAAGATCGTACTTGGAGCCAAGAAGCTCCGCACTGCCCATCGGGATTGGTGCACCACAGGATGCCAAACCCACACTTGAGGAGAATGATCAGGCACTTCACTTTCTCAGGCACCACCTCTGTCTTACTTTCAAGAATGAGTACATGACAGAGAAGATCATGCTAGCATTATGGACTTCACTGAAGAAGCGGATCGAAAAGCTAAAGTACACCATTCTCCCTCAGGCAGAGCAAGAGTGGATCCGACTAAGGTTTGTTGATTTCAAAGCGGTCGGGGAGTACAACTCTACTCTGCACAGAATTTGTACCAATCTTAAATTTTGTGGTAGGCAGATCACAGATGAATAGAAGATTGAGAAGACCCTCTCTACCTTCCACCTCAATGCAGTGTAGTCTGCGCGCAACTATCATCAAGACGGCTACAAGGAGTATGCTGAGTTGATTGATATCATGCAGGTTGCAAAAACTTAGGATGAAGTTCTCCGTAAGAACTTTATCGCACAGCCACCTGGGAGCTCCGCTGGCCATGAGGCTAATGTTGGGAGTTACAAGGTGCAAAAGCCTATAATGAAGAAAAGGGGAAGAAAGAGCAAAGCCACAGCCCAGAAAGGTAAGTTAAATGCTCCACAGGAGAATAAGGCCAGCAAACTGAAGCAGGACGACAAGCCCTATGGTCAGTAAGACCAAACCTGCTACAAGTGTGGCAAGTAGGGGCACTGGTTGCGGATCTATAAAGAGCCGCAACACGTCGTCGATGCATTCCAGGCTAAGAAGAAGAAGGGCGCCAAATGGCAGCATGAAACCCACTTTGTTTTTGTTAAGGGGGAGAGTTCTCAGCAGCTGCCTGCACCAATGGAGATTGACTCCACTCCTACAGCCGCACCCCCTCTTAACATTTCAGCTGTCGCCGCCATGATTTTCCAAGAAGAGCATCTCACCCCTGAGAAGATAACAGTCGAAGTTTCTGGCTTTTAGCAGATTCAGTCTAATACACAATGCATTTAGACTTTAATTGTCATTTATTTTGCATTGTCGGTACTCAAACAATTCATTTTTCTCGTGATGGTTAGAAGATATTAAATAATTCATTCATTTATTCAGTTAATAATGGCATGATATGTTATCATATTTGAAGTATTTTATTTATGTGATTAATTGTCTTCTGCTGCATATTAATAAAATACTTTGTATTAGAACGCGTGTGATGCCCTATGAAGGAAGTATGCTTAGCTGATAGTAGCACAATGAATACTATCTTGAGAGACACAAAATTCTTCCAGTCGATTAGCAAGAATGCTGGCAACCTTACAATAATCGCCGGTAGCGATGCTTGTATAATAGGCTCAGGAAGAGCCACAATTATACTTCCAGTGGGCACAATTTTAGTCATTCAAGAAGCCTTATTATATCCAGAATCGACTAAAACTCTTCTAAGTTTCAAGGATATTCGCGCTAACGGTTTCCACATTGAGACTGAAGAAGAGTATGGTAAGGAATACATGCTCATTACGAAGCGTGAAGCAAATGGAAAAAGAGTATTAGAAAGGCTTCCTTTATTTGAGACTGGGTTATACTACACTAATATTAAGACATCCGTAGCCTATACTGTCCTGAAAACCATATGTAGAAGCTCTGAACTCTTCTATCTCTAGCATGATAGATTAGGCCACCCAGGTCTTAAGATAATGAGAAACATAATTAACAATTTACAAGAACATAATATTGATGTAAAGAATTTTCCGAATCAAGAAGATTTTATGTGCCTCGCATGTGCCACCGAAAAATTAATTACTAGACCTTCTGCTCTGAAAGTGAAGGATAAAGTCCCTGCATTCCTGGAGTGCATCCAAGGAGACATTGTGGACCTATACAGCCCCTGTCAGGGCCAGTTAAATATTTTATGATGCTCATCGATACTTCCTCAAAATGGTCGCATGTATATTTATTATCTACGAGAAACCATGCTTTCGCAAAGTTGATCTCGCAGATAATTCAAATTAAAAATAATTTCCCTGATCATCATATAAAGTCCATCAGAATGGACAACACCGAAGATTTTTACTTCAAAGGCATTTTATGATTATTGCATGGCAATGGGAATTAAAGTTGAGTATTATGTACCGCATGTCCACACCCAGAATGGACTAGCAGGGGAATTAATTAAGAGAATTAAATTTATTGCATGACCGCATTTGCATAATTATAATTTACCATCTACATGTTGGGGACATGTACCATCTACATGTTGAGGACATGTAGTCCTGTATGCAGCAACTCTCATCAACTTTAGACCATCGGCATATAACATCCATTCACCAATGCAACTAGCGCAAGGGTTAGCACCGAAAATTTCTCATCTTCGGAGATTTGGGTGCAAGGTTTATGTACCTATATCCCCTCCACAGCATACAGCAAGGGGCCATCTCCGAAAGTTTGAGATATACGTTGGTTATGAGACAACATCCATAATCAGGTATTTGGACCCTATGACAGGAGATTTGCATACTGCCCATTTCGCTGATAGTATATTTGATGAGGATAGTTTCCTGATATTAGAAGAAGGAAATCAACCCCTTGATAAAAAATGTCGAGAAATTACGTGGCAAGCCACGGGAATCCATGCACACGACCCACGTACTAGTGAAGCAAATAGAGAAATCCAGAAGATTATTGACTTGCAAGCATTAGCAAACCAACTACTGGACCACTTTAGTGATTTAAAGAGAGTGACCAAGTCGCATGTGCCTGCACGCAATGCACCGGAAAGGGTTGAAATACCAAAGAAAGCTGAAGGTATCCCTAATCCTGTCCAGAGGCCTCAAAAATAAAAGGACGAGAACTTCGGTCCCTCGAATCCCAAGTAATCAGGCACGTCTGGCGAAAAAGAATAAGGACTTGATACAACCAATCACTGAAGTGTCCCAGAACCAGAAGGGGAGCCAGTTGAGACCTGGCACCAGTATGACACCTTCAGAAATGGGCATACCGGATCTGAACATTCCCATGGAGGGAGAAATCAGCATGGATATGTGCGCACACATCAGAGCTGAAAAACTAAAGGGACTTGCCCCTATAACTGGAAAGAGTGGCGAGCAAGTAGAAGCACTAGAAGAACTAACCTATGATGAAATAGGTATAAACTATGTGCACGTGGGAGAATCTATGGATAGGACAACAGCCAATGTTGATATTTATTTTACGAAAAAATTAATATAATCATCAATCTTGATCCAGAGCCTGTATCGCTCACTGAATGTAAGAAAAGATCAGATTGGGAGGATTACAAAAGGCAATAGAAACTGAATTATTTTCTCTGAACAAAAGAGAAGTGTTTGGACCTGTAAGCCGCACGCCTCCCCATGTGCACCCCGTAGGGCATAAATGTGTATTTATTCGAAAGAGAAATGAGAGAAATGAAGTTGTAAGATATAAAGTAAGGCTTGTTGCACAAGGTTTCACTCAACGAACATGAGTTGATTATGAAGAAACCTATTCCCCGGTCATGGGTAGTATTACCTTTAGATATTTAATCTCAATGGCAGTTAACCTGAATTTAGAAATGAAATTGATGGATGTGGTAATGGCATACCTTTATGGAAACCTGGATTCAAACATTTATATGAAGGTGCCTAAAGGCAGTGGCGAACTCATGACTAAAATGTAGCTTGGGCGAATTCACAAGCGTGAACCAAACAATACTACCCAAAACAGTATTACTTGCAACCAGCCTCACGTCTCAAACTCTTAATCAACGGTTCAGCTTCATAGGCAAACAAAATGTAACAATGATTAAAAAAAATTCCAGAACAAGTAACTCACTCGGTGGATGGTTGCATGTGCTGCTGCTAAAAGAATATGGAACAAAAATTACAAAGTGAATACCTGAAAATAGGAATTATAGAATGCCCTGCCAAATCCAGCACACCATGACATCCCAAACTTTGCCTCATTGTGCCCATCTGCAGTTAAAAGAATTGATAAGTTTTCTTCAACAACTGTCTACAGGCTGGAATATGCGATATGCAAGACATTCAGGAAAATTCAGACAAATTAACAACAACGCATTAATTGAGCACTTCCATGCAAATTTTAATCAGAAGTATACAATGTGTGTTTGCCTTCAAAGCCAAATAAAAAATTATTCTATCACAACCAATAATCTTGGTCTGGAATTGGAGACGAGAAATAGTGGATTTTACTTACAGTAGCATGCTGGATTTAATATTGCAGGATCTCCGTTTGTATCAGAGCTTATGTTTCCACTCCATAAATCCCCATGAACTTGAAGCAAGCATGGTTCAATAACAACACCATCAAAAAGTGGATGTGTATTCTTGATCAATCGCTGACCTGTGACATCACCTGTGCATGAGGAATTTATATGAAAAAGTACACACTAACAAAAGTTAGCTAAGATGAAGAATCGCAAATCAAGAGGAAAATTACAAGCACCCTATTAATGATGTGCATGTAAAGAACATTAGAACGCACAGTTTGATTTATATATAGTCCTTTCTCCTATGTACCTTTTTGGTATATGGCCGAATCTCCATACTGTTGTGATGCCAATTCTAATAATCTAATTGGTATCCCAAATTCCCAATCTATGCTTAGAGTAAAACTCAATCCAGTGACTAACTCCGAACTGCGTACAACGTACGACAAGTTGAAAATACTGCTTGGGCTCGCAAAGTTGAGATTCAAGCATATGAAAGAATATGACCGGAATGACCCAACCTCCGAATGCCGCGCCGCGCCAGAGCGCCACTAGGCTGCCGTGCCACGCTCTGGCCACCGCACCACCTTGCAAGGCTAGGGACTAGGGTTAGGGTTAGTACTTAGTCACCTAGGACATGGGTTGGCCGCCGTTGGGGGCTCGACTAGATCATGCATGCCTGATGCCTCCCCGCTCATGAATATTTCCATTGGGTTGGGCCAGACGGCGGACTCCCAATGAGTCGGATGCCCCACAGTCCACTCCAGTCCTTGTCTCCCGTTAACGCCGGTCGCCTGACGTGGTGACGTCGGCCATGGTGGAGCCCGGGCGGCCGCCCGACCTCGCCCGAAGGGTGGGTCCGCCCCTGCCTGAAGGCATCCCTGTTCTGAACCAAGATAGAGCAAATAGAAGCTTGTATAGTGTGAAACACAGAAAATCACTGTATGGACTTAAGCAATCAGGCAGAATGTTGTATACTCGCTTACGTGACTTTCTATGTAAGAAAGGCTACACGAATAATGAGGATTGTCCCTGTGTATTTATACGATGATCCTAGAATGGAGTTTGTATAATCTCAGTATATGCAGATGATCTAAATATCATCGAAACCTTAGAAGATATATGGGAAGCAAGCTCTTACTTGGAGTCAGAGTTCGAAATAAAAAATGTGTGTAAAACCAAATACTGCTTAGGCTTGCAGCTTGAGCATGTCCTGGAAGGAATATTAGTACATCAATCCGCATGCACTCAAAAGGTGTTAGAAATATTTGGCTTTGAAAAGGCATACCCTTCGAAGGTACCAATGGTCGGGAGATTTTTGCAGCAAGACAAGGATCCGAACAGACCAAGAGAAGAGGGGGAGGAAGTCCTGGGACTGGAATTCCCATATTTAAGTGTAGTAGGAGTACTTATGTATTTAGCAAATTGCACTAGACCAAATATTGCATTTGTCATAAATCTATAAGTAAGGTATAGTGCAGAACCTACCAAAAGGCATTGGTAGGGAATAAAGGACATTTTCGATACCTCTAAGGAAGCAAAGATCTTGGACTAGTCTATAGAAAGAACTAAGACTTGAATATGACTAGCTATACAGATGCTGGGTACCTGTCAGACCCGTATACAGCTAGGTCACAGACAAGCTATGTATTCCTATGTGATGGAACTGCAATTTCATAGAAATCATCTAAGCAAAGTCTTGTATTGACTTCGATGATCCACTCGGAAATCATAGCACTGTACAAGGTCGCACGAGAATGTGCTTGGTTTTGATGAATGATTCACCATATTCAGTAGTCATGTGGATTGAATATCATGTAAGCTCCCATAATTATCTATGAAGATAATGCATCTTGTGTTGCATAAGAGCAGACGGGCTACGTAAAGAGTCATCTCACAAAGCATATCAACTCTAAGTTCTTCTATGCTCATGAATTGCAAAAGATGGATGAAATTAAGATACTGCTTACTAAGTTATGTGAAAATTTTGCAAATTTATTCACTAAGTCACTTTCAACATCTAATTTTGAAAGATGTATATGTGAAATTGGAATAATGAGACTTAGAGAAGTGCAGAATTCAGGGGGAGACTCTTCACGAGTTCACTATTAAAATTTGATCACGAAGATCGTTTACCCAAAGAATAAATACTGTAGATTGAATGAAATTGGGTGGATTGTACTCTTTGTCCCTTGACGAGTTTTCCTGAAGTTTCTCGTCCAAGGTTTTTAATGACGCAATTCGTGTAACACAACATAACATATATCATGTACTTTTTCTCCAAAATTTTTCCACAGGGTTTTATGATGTTTTGATGAGGCATGAACATGTCGGATGACTGCCTAATGGGGAGTGTTGGGAAACCTGTGCTTGTGCCTGCAAGCCCAACCGATTAGTGAGCACGCTCCACCTAGTCTATGAATAGAGGGTTCCAATTGTTATTATGTGCACCTTGTGTAAAAAAAGAAAGGCAATAAAGAAGGAGCTCCTCATCTCTCTGCGTTCAATTTTTGTATTGTTCTGTGATTATTTTATGTTTGATCTATCTACTTTGGCATAGGAGGAATCGATCGAACTAGACTCACCAGCGACGGTTCCTTAACACTAGCAACGCTTCCGTTGCTCTCCAATTAAAAAAATACCGGTATAATGTGCCATTTTTAACCCACAAACGGTTGAACACAAGAAATTTGGTTCCTTCATTTCAATCTGAATCCCACAAAACAAGAAGATTGGTGTACTACATAAAAAGTATTAAGGTTCTAAAGGAGATCCCCACGAGGCCACAACCTCTCCACCCTTAGCCAGTTTGGCTACCGCCGATTGCATATATACCCCCCTTTTTTTTTTGGCAAAAACACACGCCGGCGCGTGAGATTGTCGCACGATGCCCGCAACGGCGGCGCCGCTGCGCCACCATCTATACATGACTACGGACCTGTATGGTTGGCGTCCTGGCTCTCGCCGGCCTGGCCGGGACGCAGCCGGGGATGTGCCGGATGTGTGTTTGGTCGGCAAACCAGACGGGCCTGACTCCAAAACATGCATGTTCCCAATTCCCATTGTCAGAGGCAACGCACGTCCAGACTTGCCGTGCATTCTCGCATTACTTCATCAACTTCCATTGAGCCATTCTCGTATTACTTTACAGAACTGTTCTCTACGTTGCAACTTTCCCCTTCCAGACAAGTCACTGAATTGTCAAGATCATCCATTCAGGAGATTTTGAGATCCACATGCTATACCACTTTTGCAAAATGAATATCGTACCAACGATCTGCGGAAAGCAAATTTTGTGTTACCTTAGGCAGCCGCTTTTTTGAAATCAGCCTCCAGATACTCGTACCAAGCTTTTTAGGAAACCAAATTTCGGGGTTCCTTGGAAGTATGTCTACAGTGGAAAAGGGCATGATGTTTAGGGATGGAAAGGAACAAGATATTAGTGATATGGAGCTAATGCTTACCGTGATAAAAACCAAGGCGCACCTTAGTGTACCCTGATTAAGCAGCTGATCCATTAATCTGCTTAACAAAGAACGCTGAAGTGGGAAAAAAGCTAATTAGCCTTTTGAGAATCGTTAACCACTTAAATCATTAAACGAGGATAAATCAAATAAAACAAATGTTGCAAGGGCATTTTGATTTGGCAACATGTCGATGGTGTGTCAGTTGATTTAAAAATGAATTTTAATTGTACATGTCGGACACGGTGTGACCACGAGTCCGACACGGCCCAGAACACAGTCCACCAAGCGCATACCCTAACCCTATTTCCCGATTAATCCTGAATCCCTCCACGCCTTCTGCCTCGCTCTCCTCGCGTGCGTTAGCTCCCGCAGCTCCTCCCTCGTGCCGGCTCCTGCAACTCCTCCCTCATGCCACGCTGCCCCTCCCTCGAGATCCCTCCTCCCTCGCGCCACTGGATCGCTCCCTTGCATCGTTGGATCGCTATGCTACCGGGCTTCCCTACCTCCTTCGATCCTTCCTCACACTGCGCCGCCCCTCCCTCGTACCGTCGGCTCCTGCTGTTGAAAATGTGGGCAATATTTTAATTTCATGTTTTACTAGGAGACAAATACAATAAACTAGTGATGCCCCGTATGTGGCTCTACATGCTTTTGGTTGAACCCCGCATTTAAGTTTCTTTGTTTGAACTTGACTACTTGTTAATTTTTATCGTTTATCAATTATCAATTACTGTTGCTCTATTGTTTTGATTGTTCAAGAGTCTAATATACATGTTATCTTTGTAATCTTGCTGATCAATGATCATGTTGCTTTTTTTCCCAGGTTAACAGAATTCTTATTTCTGGAAATGGTATTCACATGAACAAATGAACATATCATGAATTGACTGCAGAAAGAATGAATAGGCGAGGGTCGGTCATCTTTGAGAGGTACATATTCCGAGTTTACTTTACGTTTTACATTATTTTAGTTTGACAAGCATGAAGAAACATACAAATAATATATATACTTTATTCTTATTATTTAAATATATATAGCAGTGTCGCTGTATTGGTATTTTTAGGAAAATGACGAATCCCTATGTCAATGTCGTGTCGACGTATCCGTGTCTATGCATTATAGATTGTATCAACTTATCACGAAGTATCTAGTACCAAACAGATCAACTTCAAACTGCAAGCTATATCATTGCAAACCATTCCCGATATTCATGAATTTGATCCTCCCAGTGTTTCCACTGACGTATCTGAAATGGTGTTAAAATCAACTAGAAATGAAGTTAGGAATCCTGTACAGGAAAAACAAAGCATGTCATTAGCTGTTTACCTTTTCACCTCCAAAAACCATGTTGAAAACACTAAAGATCACATGTGCAATATCTAAAACTAAGATGAAAAATGTGCAACTGATGTATGGCTGCAGTGACAGAAATGGAACTATTCCCTGTTAAAAAACAAATGTTGAATTTATATAGCATCTGTATTACAAGGCATGCTAAGATCTCTAAATCTTGCTGGGAAAATAATTTCAATGCTAGTGCTTTAGTTTCAGGAGGGAAAGAGATGTCGTGGTAGGAACTCCTCAGTTATAGGAATGATTTCTTTTTCAACCTAGGAATTGAAAACGCTAAAAGTTTGACAGGCACTTGGAACTAAGCTACTTGAATGTTAATTCTTTATTTATTAGTCTAATTATCTACAAGACTGCAATCTGCTCTTCTTAAGATCAATATTTCAATCAGAGGTTTCATTTTCAAGACAGGTGAAACAAACTGAATACCTGATATTGTTACGCAAACTGTTCGGAAAATGAGCCTGCATCAGTCCTTAGGTATTTAAGAACAAACAATACAATAAGTGAAGTACATGCACTTCAACACTTTTATCTTTGAAAAGCATTAAGCCGGTCGTCCTAGTTTATTGATGGTGCCAGTGAATTGTGAAATATTCCATGCTCATTCTTTCCACATGGGTGGGTGGCTCCATGATTTCTATTATCCTCAATTGGTAGTTAGTGCATCTGTACAAGGAAAAGACAGAAGAACATGGTTCCATTGTTTTCTAAGACTGAAACGTCACTAAAAGTCATATAGAGATCAAGAAAGGTCATCCATTGGGCAGAACTAACTTGTGGTACACTGCTACACTGGCCGTTGAAGTCCTTACAGACGTGACAAAGTACACGACAAAAGCAAGGCAAGAGTTTATGCCATACCTAGAGGACTAGAAGCACAACCAGCAGATCAGCTACCAAAATTCTCCACAAGGAGGTATTTTCCTCTGGACAGTTTCACTAATAAGCTTCAGTACTGTATGGCAGTCCCCACGGACCCGGAGGTTCTTCACCACCCGAATCAAGCTTTTCACTGTGCAAAAACAGATGATGCTCCTTTTCATGCTCTTCCACTTCCAAGCCATGCATCACAGAACTAGCATCAGGGACATAGCCCCTCTTGCGCATCTCCGGGACCAGTTCCCCCAGAAAACCTACAATTTCTTCTCTCACATCAAGTGGCACTTCCCCAGCATGAAACAGACGAAATCCCTTCCAGCTTCAATCCAGTTATACCCTGGCTCTTTTCTTGTCTCCATCCCAGCCATGAGCTTTCTCACCTTGGCCACGGAATCTCATTCGCCATCCACCGTATAGACATTAGATAACAAGATATATGTTGAAGGATGTAGGATCATCGATGGTAATCAGAGAGGGTGAATAATTGCAGTCTTTGTTAGAAGCTTTTTCTAAACTTCATTATTTCTTGATTTTTTTGACCTGTCCACAAAGACCAGTAGACAAACCAAAACAACAAAGAAAACAAGGGAAAAAACAATTTGCGACTTTAGTAATTTACGGATCGAAAGAAAATACGAGACAAGAGTATTGCGCATGCATCAATCTACCTAGTACTCCCCTAAGCCTAAATAGTTACTCATCTAATCTCCTCTCAAAATCACGGTCAAAAAACACTATTCATGCAGCCGCTCGACGTCTAATTAGTTCACTAATCACCTCTAATCTCCTTTTCCTCTCTCCTAATGCATAAAAGTCACGGCTGCTTCCATCGGACCAACGGCCAGCGTTGCCTCTTTCTTCACTTTTTCAGTTTTTAATTCTCTGCTGCCTTCGCATGGGAAGATCAGACGCCTGATGCATGCACTGGAAACGTGAAGGACTCCCGCGCTTGCGATGCTGGACGCGACCCGAGGCAAATAAAATCGAGATTCGTCACCGCCGCATGTGACGAGACAAGACGAGACGCTAGCAGGGTGATTAACAGCGATGCACGCACACGAGAATAGAGGAACGAGGCGTCGCCGGCGCATTAATAAAAGATCAAAACACGCCGCCGCCGCATGTGACGAGACGAGACGCTAGCGAGGTGATTAAGGATGTCCAATGGTGATTTATGAGCTAGCTCTAAACATATTATTTCATATTTTAATAGAAGAGAGAAAAGCTAGCTCTTGATCAAGAGCTAGTCTCATACACACATTCCAATATTATATGAGGATGTCATGTGGGACTATTCATATTATGAGCTATGTGCTAAAAGTTAATATCATTGGAGAAGTTAGCTTAGAGCTAGTAACTAGCTCATACCATTGTACATGCCCTAACAGCGATGCACGCGCACGATAGCAGAGGAGCGAGGTGTCGCCGGCGCATTAAAAGATCAAAACACGCCGCTGCATATTTTTTTCTCCAAACAAAAACGCGTTCGATCCCTAAAAAAAGCCATACGTAACCGACGGCCCTCTCGCTGGTTCTCAGGACATTGTAGTGTATATAACCCAAGGGGTCTTAAGGTAGATCCCATCTAAACTTTAAGGCTGACTTCATAGTGTATATAACCCAAGGGGCCTTAAGACGATCCCACTTGGCAGATAAAAAAATTGTATTTTAATGCTTATGGTCAGGTCTTTAGCTTGAGGACCAGTCTTAAGCCTTTTTTGCTTATAGCCTGCTTAAGATCACCCATGTAATGTATAAGATTGACCTTACGGTGGCTTAAGACCTTCTATTTTCATACACTACAGATGCCCTTATACCTCTCATATATCTCTTCCTTTTTTCTTTATCTGAAACCCTAATAAAACTCATCCAACTAGGTCTGAGCCTTTTTATCTCAACTAAGCTTTTAGCCCATTACTATTCGAGAGATTTGAACACGGGGTTTTCAAATTTTCAATTTCTTCAACTCGTCACGTGTCGAAGCTTTCAGGACTGCACCTCCCCTAGCTTCTTCACACATAATCCACTTTTGATCTCCATGTACTCCAGCGTGAGCCCGACCACTTCGTGACATTCTTGACCGTCTGGACCTTAGATTTCCCCCTTCTAGTCCTAGTCTTCCTCGTCACCGACCATGACCATCTCCACGCCTGACTTGCACATGCAAAGACCAAAGAATATTTTTTTCGACATAAGTTCTCACCAACTTGACCGACATTAGTCCATGCACACACGTCACACACCTTAAATAATAATACTAAGCAATGTTGTCAATTATTCATCATCATAAAAATACCTTAGATCTGGCCACATGGTCTAACAAAGGATCTTTTGGTCTCAGCTCTAGTAGATTATCAGCAACCCTGATACACATTTTAACATCATTGTGCTTCTTACACGCGCTCAATATGGCCCGCCAAGTAGCTTCGTCAGGCTCATATGACATTGTAGTGATGAGTTCTTCAGCTTCTAACAAATGGTCCGAGCGACTAATAAGATTCAGATAGCATGTATAATGTTGCAATCCAGGATTGATGCCATACTCCTGCTTCATTGAGTAAAACAGTTGCCGCCCTTTCTGAACAAGACCTGTGTGGCTACAAGCATATATCAACCCAACAAAGGCACCACATTAGGCTTCACTCTTGTGTTGGGAGCTCTGATACCAGATGTGGGTTACGATGCTATAGTGGCTAACTACTGCTACAGTGCTGATAATTGCTACAGTGGCTACTATCGAGTATGACGTCTATAATACTTCTCAGAGTATGATGTCTACGGTACCCGATGCAGCTACGACCGATACGCTACGACCATGACCATGGTCACTATAACTACACAGGCAGGCGCTATGACCTCATACATAGGCGCCACGACCACGACGCTATGACCACATATAGGCGCCACGACCACGGTGCTATGACCACATACAGGGGCCACGACCATGGTGCTATGACCACATACAGACGCCACAACCACAGTGCTATGACCACATACAGACGCCACGACCACGGCGCTACGACCACATATAGGCGCCACGACCACGGTGCTATGACCACATACATAGGCGCCTCGACCACGGCGCTACGACCACATATAGGCGCCATGACCATGGTGCTATGACCACATACAAACGCCACGTCCATAGCGCTACGACTACGACCATTGATTATCGACTACGATTATCGATTATCGACTACGATTATCGATAATCGACTATGACTATCGACTATTGATCATGACCATCGACAATTGACTACGGCATTACGACCACAAAGTACTTAGATCTACAATACTCAGTGTAGCTTTAGTACTAGTCGTAATGATAACACAAAGACTGGTTGTAACGAACACACAACAGAGAACTCGAACACACTTGAGCTCAACACATATTCAACAATATTAACGCAACAATCACCCCCTTAATCTTGTTGCAGGTTCTTCACATCAGCGCCGGTTCGTCGTCGGCATCCGCCACAATGAGATGCGCCTCTACTGCCTCCTTCTTCTTGGGCTTACGGTATTTTGAAGCAAAGTGTTCGTAATCATTACAATTAAAATACCTCACTTTTGCCTTGTCCCTTCTTCGGTATCGACAGCCACCGCCGCCAGCAGAACCACCTGAGGAGCCTTCACCTTCCTTCTTTGACGATCGGGCCTCCCACTCTACGCGTGTCAGGAGCAAGCGCTCCTCGTCTCCATTCATCCTCCCGCGTCTTCAGCTGACCGATTACCTCTTCGACCGACATGTTTTTCATGTCGCCGAAGTGCTCCATCATGGTGATGACGGGAGAGAACTTTTTGGGCACGGTATGAAGAAACTTCTGCACGATGTAGGCCTCTTCCATCTTTTCGCCTAGACCTCGTATTTTGCTAATGATTGTCGTCAATCTCATGGCGAAATTGTTGATCTATTCGGTGTCCCTCATCCACAAGTTTTCAAACTCGCTTTTGAGGTTTTGAACACGTGCCTCCTTGACGTGATCGGCACTGAGATGCATCATCTTCAGAGTGTTCCAAGTCTCCTTTGCAGTCTCCTTCTTTGCTAGGAGTAGCAGCATGTCTTCTGGCACCACGAGGAAGATTGCCGCGAGTGCCATTTGGTTTTGCCTCTCGTTCACTACCTCATCCACGATTGCTTCCACACGCCCTGAGTGCGCATGAACACCTTCATGTTCACAGGCCAAGCTATGTAGTTGCTCCTCGTGAGCATAGGATACAGGAGGGTAATGTTGCCCTCACGTGCTGACGCCTTCAACTTGCTCCCATCGCCGCTCTTTAGTGCACCCTCGTTGCCGGTGGCACTTTTCGGTAAGCTTGGACGCGATATGGAGGAAGGCGTGCATGACCCCAAGCTCCGATCCCCATATGTAGGGATTAGCCCAGGAGAGAACTTGAGCTTTGCTGTGGACACGCTGGAACCGAGAGGATAGAGAGAGCCGAAGCCCTGCTTTTCTTCTCGATATGTGTCCGGACAACCACCTGGGCTCTGATACCAGATTGGGAGCTCTGATACCAGATGTGGGTTACGACCACTCGGAACACCGATCTCAGTAGCTGTAACTGATTTACGACTACACACCAGGTGTTGGAGTGTTTCGACCACTCGAAACATTGCTCTCTGTAGTTGTAACTCATTCACCCTCAGCAATCGTAACTAGTTTATGACACTACTACAAAAGAGGCTACACTAGACAGCTACATCACAGATGGTTCATATGGAACTGTCTGTGCTTAAACTATCACTGACAGTTTATAGTAGTAACCGTCTGTGATATTTTCACAGATGGTTCTTAACACGAACCCATGGTAGGCACCTCACCACTAGGCTATAAATAGGGAGTACTATTGGCTATTTTGTATACGAAATTAGAAAGAAAGCAATAAAGAAAGACCAGGAGTTCTCTCTACATCTCTGTGTTTTCAATCTAGTATTTTCTATTTTCTCTGATTGATCTGGTTTTGCATTAGCAGAGGAATAGATCGGACTAGTTGCCAGTGATGGTTTCTCAACACGTTATCAGCACGAATCGCTCCAGTGAATTGGAAGGTAATCATCGAAGCATTAGTAGATTGAATTATCTGTATCTAGATCACTCTAAATTTGTATATTTCGCTTTCTAGATTATTTTCTACGGTGCAAATCTGCTCTAATCTACCGCGAGCAGATTGAAATCACCGGCATAATGTCGATCGGTAGATTACATGAAAGAGTAGATGATGATTGCACTGTAGATTGAAAAAACAGAAAAAAGAAAAATCCACGCACGGCCGCCGTACGCAAAATAGCCACCGGCCGTTGGTCATCCTCTCCACGCGCTGACACACGCACCGCCGAGCCGGCCCGAAGCCGCAGCAGGCACTCCCGCTAGAGCTGCCACTTGCCGCCTGAAGAAGCAGATGAAGGCCACCCGCCGCCGGTCTTTCTGGCGCTGTTTGGCCCAAAGCCGAGGCCGCCCGCCGGCTTTGCCGCCCGAGGCTGGCCTCCGCCTGAAGCGCCGCCCGCCGTCGCGCGTAAGGAGCCGCCGCCTCGACTTTTGGCCCCGAAGCACCGCCCCGGCTCCGCACCCGAAGTCCGACCGCATCGCCTTGGCTCACGCACGGTCGGCCCCACCAAGATCTACTGGCCCCGAAGCACCGCCGAGCTCCACTGGCCCTGCCAAGCTCTGCTTGGCCGCCGCCTAGCCCGAAGGCGAGGCTGACCGCCAGCTTTGCTACCACTCCGTCGGCCCTGTCGCACCGACCGACCCCGCCGACGGCCGTTGCCTCAGTTCGGGCCGTCGCCGCCGCTATGCACAGGGGTAGGGTTGGGTAGGGGAACCCTACCCCTTTCCTGTTTTGTGTGTCGGTCAGATGGGCCAATTGGGTCGGGTACAAGTGGGCCGGAAACGGCCCAGGAGGGAGGAATCGGTAAAATTGCAAAAAGGCCCTCCGATTTCTGAAAATTATGGAAGGGCCCTCAGATTTTTCAGATGGGTCCTGAATTTTACTGAATGAGAGACCATGCGGAGGTCATCCCATGTGTGTGATGAGTAATTGACATCGGTTTAGGAAAGTCGAGTTTGGTTTGGATGGTTTAGACCTTGACGTTGCATGGTGCAATCGGGCTCGGTCGGACTTGGTCAAACCTGGTCAAAGTGGTTAGGATGTATATTCTGTTGATTTGACAGGTTTGGGCTATTTCATGCTTAATGTGGTTTCATTAATGCATTTATGCTTACATGTATCGAGCGGTGCTATTTGATGTGTTTCTCGTCTGTGTTGGCTGCAGGACGTTGAGGAGGAGTCGTGGCGAGACACGAGGTGACCAAACTAGGCGTAGGTGGCACTGAGGTCAGAACGGTCGGGATGTTTCAAAGACGGCGGAGACTCGAGGTGGTTGCGAGGCTTGGATGACAAGGAACGCGGAAGCTTCCCGGAAGGTGCAGGAGGGGCGTTTCGGTAAAAACGCAAAGCTGCACAGGTAGAGGTGGTTCCGTTCGGGATTTCACGGGCGTAACAGGTTGGAGACCCGTTAGCCAAAGGCTATATAAGGAGGAGGTGCCTCCTTGTGGTTGCATGCACTCCAAGGGTTTTTAGGGTTTGCTTTAGTCAAAATGAGCTTTAGAGGGTTGTTTTGGCTTTAGAGCTTTAGTGGTTGAGAGTGGGTGGAGGAGACAAAGTATGTTCTGTTGTCTTCCTTCGTTGTGTTCGTGAGTGCTCCTCTCCAAGCAAGCATGTAGTGTGTGTTCTTGAGGCTTAGGGAGTGGGAGAGGATGGATTGAGACCCTTGTAATCATTCCTCTATATTCAATCATGTATGAGGACTCCTCTGTGATCTTTGTGTTTATGGAAATGAATGCCTTCAAGAAATCATTTGAGTTCTTGCCTCTCTGTTCAGTTTTTCCTTCGATGCTCTCCATGCCTGAGTTTTCAGTTTTTCGATTTCTTGTAGTTTCTTGCTGAGAAAGGCCAAAATGGGTTGCTCTATGTTGGGATGATGCCTCAAGATAATTTGATCGATTTTCCCAGGAGCTAATCTCATTTAATCTCAGATTTCACTTTTTGGGCCTCTCTGTTCTTCAGTTCGTTTCTAGGGTTTTGGTGCATTTCGTGTTTCCCTTCTTGAGATGGCTTGAAACTTGGCATGTAAAGTCCAGATGCTATTAACTTGCTATCCTAAAAGTTTCATAGTCAGAGGATCAAGGGTTGGGAACTAATTTGGGTTTTGATCCAGTTCTTGTAAGATTTCAGATTTTTACCCAAATCTGAAATTCTTGTTTCTTGGTGTGATTTCTTTGTTCCCCAAGGCCCTTATCTTATTTTGTTTGTTGTAGTGTTGCTTTGGGTCCAAAAGTTTGGAAGAAATCCACCTCTTCCCTTGATTTTTGTAGTTTGAATTTTTACCTGAGCTTCAGGATTTTCAGTGTGCTGTCGGGCTGCAGTCTGGGCAGGACCGGTCTGACCGGCCGCTCGAAGCGGTCTGACCGGACGGTCAATGGCGGTCAGACCGGCCCCAAGCGGTCAGACCGGCAAGTCTTGGGCGGTCTGACCGCCCCTAGGGTTTTTGCAGCTACTTGCTTTGGTTGCCTCTTCTCTGCTCTGTTTCTTTCCCTGTGCCTTAGTTTTCTTCCAGAGTTTTTGAATCACTCTTCATAGCTGTTTATAGCTATTGGAGGAAAGATTCTTGGTGGTACTTCTTGCGGGCAAGTTTTAAGAATCGACATTCACCCCCCTCTGTCGCCATTTCGGTCCAACAATTGGTATCAGAGCCGGTTAGCTCTTCTTCATAGATCTTAACCGGTCTCTAGAGCCATGGCGACGGACAAGTACTCGACCAAGCCTCCCGTCTTTGATGGCATCGATTACCCCTTCTGGAAGAGCCGGATGGAGACATACATCCAGGCTCAGGGGTATGCCATCTGGCGTAAGGTCAAGGTCCGGTTTGTTGTTCCTGCCGATGAGAACATCAACGCCAGGAATATGGCTGATGTTGAGGCAAACGCTAAGGCAAGGAACATCATAATCCAGGGCTTGAGTCGTAGCGAGTTTGACCGCATATCTCATCTTTTGTCTGCCTTCGATATTTGGGAGACCCTCGATTCTTACCATGAGGGCACCACCCAAATAAAGACGGTGCGACAGGACCAGTTCAAGTGAGATTACAACAAGTTTGAAATGCTCGCTGGCGAGTTCCTCGATGAGTGTTTTGTGCGTTTTCACAAGATTCTGAACAACCTCCGAGCGATCGGTCTCACATACCCCGACTCGGATAACGCTCGACAGATGCTTGCTGCACTCGACCTTCGTGTTTGGGAGATGAAGGTGACTACCATCAAGGACACCACGGACCTCTCGATTTTGACTCTTGATGCGCTTTTGATGTCGAGATAGTATTTGGAGCCAAGAAGCTCCGTGCTGCCATTGGGATTGGTGCACCATAGGATGTCCAACCCACCCCTGAGGAAAATAATCAGGTACTTCATTTCCTCAGGCACCATCTCTGTCTCACTCTCAAGAATGAGTACATGGCAGAAAAGAGCGCGCTAGCACTATGGACTGCACTTAAGAAGCAGTTTGAGAGGCTAAAGTACACCATTCGTCTTTCGGTAGAGCAAGAATGGATCCGACTGAGGTTTGCCAACTTTAAAACGGCTGGGGAGTACAATTCTGCCTTACATAGAATTTGTACCAATTTTCAACTTTGTGGCAAGCAGATCATAGATGAGCTAAAGATTGAGAAGACCTATCCACCTTCCACCCCAATGCAGTGCAATCTGCACGCAATTATCGTCAAGACGACTACAAGGGTAATGCCGAATTGATTGATATGATGCAAGTTGCAGAGGATCAGGACGAAGTTCTCTGCAAGAACTACGTCGCACAGCCACCTGGAAGCTCCGTTATAAGGTGTGAAAGCCCATGATGAAGAAAAGGGGAAGGAATGGTAAGGCTATAGCACAAAAAGGCAAGTCAGATGCTCCATGTGAGAATAAAGCAAGCAAACCAAAGCGGGATGGCAAGGCCTATAGTCAACCGGACCAATCTTGCTATAAGTGTGGCAAGTGGGGGCATTGGTCGTGGATATGTAAAAAGCCATAGCATGTCATCGATGCCTTCCAAGCCCAGAAAAAGAAGGATGACAAAGGGCAGCATGAAACCCACTTTGCATCTGTTGAGGGGGAGAGTTCTGAGCAGCTGCCTGCGCTGATGGAGGTTGAAATCATTCCGGCTGCTGCATCCCGTTTTGACCTGGCAGCTGCCACCACCATGATTTCTCTCAAAGGGCATATCGCCCCAAGAAAATAGCAGACGAAGTCTCTAATGTCTTAGCAGATTCAGTCTAATGCACAGAATGCATTTAAACTTTAATTGTCACTTATTATGTGTGAAAGAATAAGTTAGAATTTGCATGGATTGTACTAAGGCAATTTTATTTTCTCGTGCAGGTTGGATAATATTTGCATAAATCATTCATTTATTCAGTTTATAATGGCATGATATGTTCTGACATTGAAGTATTTTATTCATGTGTTGATTGCCTTCCAATGCATATTAATAAAATACCTTATATTAGAACACGTGTGGCACCCTATGGAAGAAGTGTGATTAGCTCACAGTGGCACAATGAATACCATCTTAGGAGAGACGAAGTATTTTCAGTCGATTAGTAAGAATGCTGGCAGGCTTACAACAATCACCAGTAGCGATGCTTATATAATAGGTTCAGGAAGAGTCACAATTATACTCCTAATGAGCACAAGTTTGGTCATTCAAGAAGCCTTATTGTATCTAGAATCAACTAGAACTCTCTTAAGTTTTAAGGATATTCATGCCAACGGTTTTCATGTTGAGACTGAAGAAGAGTACGGTAAGGAATACCTGCTCATTACGAAGCACGAAGCGAATGGAAAAAGGGCATTAGAAAAACTTCCTTTATTAAAAACTGGGCTATACTACACCAATATCAAGGCACGTACAACCTATACTACCCTGAAGATAGTATTTAGAAGCTCTGAACTTTTCTGTCTCTGGCATGACAGATTAGGCCACCCAGGTCTTAAGATGATGAGAAATATACTCAACAATTTCTAAGGGCATAATATTAATGTAAAAAAATTTCCTGAATCATGAAGATTTTGTGTGCCCTGCATATACCACCCGGAAATTAATTACTAGACCTTCACTCTGAAAGTGAAGGATGAAGTCCCTGCATTCCTAGAACACATCCAAGGAGACATTTGCGGTCCCATTCAGCCACTTTCAGGTTCATTTAAATATTTTATGGTGCTCATCAATGCTTCCTCAAAATAGTCGCACGTATGTTTATTGTCTACAAGAAACCATACTTTCGCAAAGCTGATCTCGCAGATAATTTGGATTTGAAATATTTTTCCTGATCATCAAATAAAGTCCATCAGAATGGACAACGCCGGAGAATTTATTTCAAAGGCATTTGATGATTATTGCATGGCGATGAGAATTACAATTGAGCATTCTATACCGTATGTCCACATCCAGAATGGTTTAGCAGAGGTATTAATCAAGAGAATTAAATTTATTGCCGACCACTTTTGCAAAATTGTAATTTGCCATCTACATGTTGGGGACATGCAGTCCTACATCAGCAAATCTCATCAATTTTAGACCATCAGTCTACAATATCCATTCACCTATGCAACTAGCGCAAGAGTCAGCACCGAAAATTTCTCATCTTCGGAGCTTTGGATACAAGATTTATGTACCTATACCCCTCACAGCGTACTACAATGGGTCCTCTCCGAACGACTGGGATATACGTTGGTTTTGAGACAGCATCTATAATCAGGTATTTAGAATCCATGATAGGAGATTTGCACACCGTCCGCTTCGCTGATGGCATATTTGATGAGGATAATTTCCCAACATTAGGGGGAGGAAATCAACCCCTTGATGAAAAATGTTGAAAAATTACGTGGTAAGCCACGGGAATCCGTTTACATGAACCGCGCACTAGTGAATCAAATAGAGAAGTCCAGAAGATCATTGATTTGTAAGCATTAGCAAATCAACTCCCTGACCATTTTAGTGATTTGAAAAGCGTGACCAAGTCGTATGTACCTGCACGCAATGCACCGGAGAGGGTTGAAATACCAAAGAAAGTAGAAGGTATCCATAATCGTATCTAGAGGCCTCAGAATAAAAGGACGAGAACTCTGGTCTCTCGAATCCTAAGTAATCGGGGATGCCTGGTGAAGAAGGATAAGAAGAACTTGACATAGCCGATCACTGAAGTTCCCCAGAACTAGAAGGGGAGCTAGTTGAGACTTGGCATCAGTATGACACCTTCAAAAAAGGGCATATCGGATCTGAACATTCCCATGGAAGAAGAAATCAGCATAGATATGTGCGCACACATCAGAGCCAAAAAACTAAAGGGATTTGCCACCGCAACTGGAAGAAGCGATGAGCAAGGAGAAGCACCAGAAGAAGCAACTCATGAAGAAATAGCTATAAATTATGTGTACATGGGAGAGTCCATGAATAAGACAACAACCAATGTTGATATCTACTTTGCAAAAAAATTGCCACAATCATCGATCTTGATCCAGAGTCTGCATCGCTCACTGAATGTAAGAAGAGATTAGATTGGGAAGATTGGAAGAAGGCAATAGAAACTGAATTATTAGCTCTGAACAAAAAAGAGGTGTTGGGCCCATAAGCCGCACACCTCCCCATGTGCACCCTGTAGTGCATAAGTGGGTATTTGTTCGAGTGAAAAATGAAAGAAATGAAGTTGTAACATATAAAGCAAGGCTGGTAGCACAAGGTTTCACTCAATGTCTAGGAGTTGATTATGAAGAAACCTACTCCCTAGTCATGAGTGGAATTACCTTTAGATATTTAATCTCAATGGCAGTAAACTTGAATCTAGAAATGAAATTGATGGATGTGGTAACTGCATACCTTTATGGAAACTTAGATTCAGAAATTTATATGAAGGTATCCCTGTCCCAAACAAAGACAGAGCAAATAAAAATATGTACAGTGTGAAGCTTAGGAAATCACTGTACAGACTCAAGCAATTAGGTAGGATGTGGTATAATCGTTTAAGTGACTTTGTATGCAAGAAAGGCTATACGAACAATGAAGATTGTCCCTGTGTATTTATACGATGATCCCAAAATGGAATTTGTATAATCTCAATGTATGTAGATGATCTGAATATCATCAAAACAATGGAAGATATAAAAGAAGCAAGTTCTTACCTGGAGTCAGAATTTGAAATGAAAGATTAGGGTAAAATCAAATATTGCTTAGGCCTGCAGCTCGAGCATGCCCCTGAAGGAATATTAATACATCAGTCAGTTTACGCCCAGAAGGTGTTAGAAAGGTTCGGCTTTGAGAAGGCATACTCATCGAAAGTACCGATGATCAGGAGGTCTTTACAGCAAGAAAAAGATCCATACCGACGTAGAGAAGAGGGGGAGGAAGTCCTGGGACCGGAATTCCCATACTTAAGTGTAGTAGGAGCTCTTGTGTATTTAGCAAACTACACTAGACCGAACATTGCATTTGTTGTAAACCTGTTAGCAAGGCATAGTGCAGAACCTACCAAAAGGCATTGGTAGGGAATAAAGGACATCTTCTGATACCACCAAGGAAGCAAGGACCTTGGATTATTCTACAGAAAGAATTAAGATTTGAACTTGATTGGCTATGCAGTGCAGGGTACCTGTCAGACCCACATACTGTAAGGTCACAAACGGGCTATGTATTCCTATGTGGTGGAACTGCAATTTTATGGAAATCGTCTAAGCAAAGTCTTGTAATGACTTCAACGAACCACTCAGAAATCATAGCACTGTACGAAGCCGCATGAGAATATTCTTGGCTCCAACAAATGATTCACCACATCTAGTAGTCATGTGGGATGAATATTGTGCAAGCTCCCACAATTATCTATGAAGATAATGTAGCTTGTGTTGCACAAGTGCAGACGGACTACGTGAAGAGTGATATCACAAAGCATATCAACCCTAAGTTCTTTTATGCTCATGAATTACAAAAGATGGACAAAATTAAGGTACTACATACTAAGTCATGTGAGAATCTTGTAGATTTATTCACTAAGTCACTTCCAGCATCTAGCTTTGAAAGATGCGTACGAGGAATTGGAATAATGATACTTAGAGAAGTGCAGAATTCCAAGGGAGAATTTTCTCAAGCTCGTTATTAAACTTGATCATAAAGATCAAGTACCCAAAGAACAAATCCTGAAGATTAAATAAAATTGGGTGGATTGTACTCTTTTTCCCTTGACGAGTTTTTTTGAAGTTTCTCAGCCAATGTTTTTAATGAGGTAATTCGTGCAATACAGCATAACATGTATCATATATCCTTTCTCTAAATTTTTTCCACTAGGTTTTTATGGAGTTTTGATGAGGCATGAACGTGTCGGATGAGTGCCCAAGGGGGAGTGTTAGGAAACCTAGACCTGGGCTTGAAGCCTTTGCCCATGGTGGGCACCTCACCACTAGACTATAAATAGGGAGTATTATTAGCTATTTTGTATATGAAATCAGAAAGAAAGTAATAAAGAAAGACCAGGAGTTCTCTCTACCTCTCTGTGTTTTCAATCTACTATTTTTTGTCTTATGATTGATCTGGTTTTGTATTAGCAGAGGAATCGAACGGACTGATCACCAGCGATGGTTCCTCAACATGTTACACCCAAATTCTTTCACAACACGCCGTACCAGAACTCAGCATTTAGAGGTTCGTGCCACTTCGCCCATCTCCTTTCCATTGATTTCCTTTGCTTTCGTTGTTTACTGTGAATGGTGACAAGGTAGGTGCTATAGGCTATTGGGACCAAAGATAAAAATATCAGCGTTAACTAGATAGTTACTGGAGGTTATCAGCCATATCGATATAGACTGATATGACGTAAGCCAAGCATAGCGGTGGAAACATGATGCAAACCATAGTGGAGCTTGACTAGGTGTGGCGGCAGAGTCAAGGGCATCGTAGTCAACCCAGTGGTGGAGGTGCAATGGACCAATGCGGAGCTCAGTTGGATGCCACGACAAAGCCGAGGATGTGACACATGCATAGCCCTATGAAGATGACTAAACATGGTCGAGTAATATATTTTTTATCCATAGTAACTTATGGATATTGAACTGGTATAAAATAAAGGAAAAAGTCTACATAACACCCTAAACTTTGTCTGAAAGTCTGTCCAGCATGCTAAACTATGAAACTAGATATTTGACCCTCTAACTTTGTAATCCAGTTCAAATAACACATTGATTCAGTTTCTCATAGTGGTTTTACCCATGTGACGTGATGAGCAAGTGGTTTTTCCACGTAGGATGACACGCTGACCAAGTTTAGGTAATAATAGGTGGGGCTTCACTCCTACCGAGCTCCCATGTGCTTCCATGGTCGCCACCCCCTTGTATCTCCCTCCCTCACTATTCCGATTGAGGGAGAAGCCCTTGTGGGCCTCATCTATCATTCATCTAAACTTGGCTAGTGTATCATCCTACATAGTAAAACCGCCTACTCATTGCGTCACATGGATAATACCATCTTGCGAAATTAGGTTAGGGTGTTATTTCAACAAGATTGCAAAGTTTGTAAGGTCAAATGTCTGGTTTCTTAGTTTGGGGCACTAGATGGATTTTTGAGCAAAGTTAATGATATTATATGGACTTCTTTCTAAAATAAAAAGGTAGTGTGTCTATCTTCCTCCCCTCCCCACACGTGCAGCTACTCCTTCCATCCCCACGACGCACCTTCCCATGGAAAACCTCTCTAAAATACCAGAAAACCAGCTCTAAAATACCAAAAAAAAACTAGCTTGCTCGCTCGTGGGACCAGCGTGTCAGAACCAAGCAATAGGTCGGGTTCTTTTTATTTTTGGCTTTGGCTTATCACTTCTGCTACAGTAACTAGCTTTTAAACAGTGCTTTTCAAAGCGGGGTCTACAGGTAGATTATAGTAGACAATATACCGAGTTCAACTATACTGTCCAAAATCACATGCGACTGTCTTTTTCTGTGTACTGTCTCTCGCAAACAGTTAGAATTAAAAAACTATACATCCCAAAAGAACCCCCCATAGCCCACCCTAATCCCAGGCCGATTCCCTTCCGCTGCTGCTCCAACATCTATCGATTACTGTTGCTCGCCTCACCTCCCCTCGCGCTCGCATCTACGTCACCACCGTCTCTCCTCCCCTCACGCATCCCCTGCTCATGTCCATGCTGCTCCTATACCTCATGCTCTGATCCTATGTCCCATCAACTGCCCCGCTATCAAATCCATCGATGAACGAATCCGCGTAGTAGGAAATGGACGCACTAATCTGTGGACAATTGGTAAAAGAAGAATAGGAAGAAGAAATCGATGCGAAATTGTGAGATGACGGAAACTAGGGTTTTACGCTACGCTACTATACAAGACCTAAGTTTACTCCATAATTTTCTTACTTCCATTCCAAGCTAGTCTGTGCTAAAATACCTAAGGATAACGCCAAATTACACCTAAACTATTAATCTTTTTTTTTGATAATGGAAGTCTTTATTAATAAACCAAGAACAGTACATCAAGATGATACACAGTCTTGGAAAAGAAAACTCCCAGCCTCTGCCTCACTCAGAGACACACAGCTAAACCAAAGAAAATAAAACAAACTAATGGCTATCAATCCGTAGACTAGATCGCCACCCATATGCCCGGGAGTAAAAAACCTTGGCCGCACGGTCCAAACGTTGTGAAGCCGCCACAACCAGATCCTGTAAATCCGTTCTGTGAAGGATAGCCCAAGAACGGAGTCGTTGAGAAGCCGCATAAATAACCTGCAAGGGAGAAAAAGTTTGTTTCTTTTCAAAAATAATGTCATTTCTATGTAACCAAATTGACCAACAGATAGCTGCTGCCCCAAGCAGAACTAACGGTTTCAAATTTTTAGTTACACCATTTAGCCAACTTCCAAACATGTGTGATACTTTTTGGGGTTTCATTATGTTGAAAGCGATTTGGGGGATACTCCAGACCGCTCTAGCAAAACGACAATCAAAAAACAAATGCCTAATTGTCTCGTCTTCGTGACAAAAGCAACATGTTTTGCTTCCTTGCCAGTTACGTTTAGCTAGATTATCTTTAGTCAACACAACACCGCTCCGTAAGTACCACAGAAAAACCTTCAGTTTCAGAGGTGCCTTTAGTTTCCAAAGTCTCTTATTCAAATTTGGCACACCTAAACTATTAATCTAAAGTTTACTGAAGTAAAAGTGCGAAAATAGAAGATTATGGCTATAGTATTCCCGCATAGTAATTACTAGAGTCTTTATCCTCCATCGATGCCACTTAATGCGTCCTTGACTCATCATGTGCCATTCATCCTGCACAACTGAAGTCGTCAAAGCGTTATGTCTGATGCCAGCTTCCCCTTTCTCATCTTCGCTTCATTTAGAGGCCTGGCAATTGCCCCCTCTTGAATTAAACATTGTCCTCAAGGTTGGAAATCAGGAAATGCTCTCTAAATAAAAGTGACATCTTCCCAAGAAGCTTCTTCAGGGAGATAAGTTTTGCTAGTGGATGAGCCATTGAGCCACTATTGAATCTCTTCTAGGAATTATCCTTCTCTCCAGCACCTACAGTAGTTCATTTCTCACCTTGCCATTAGGACCAACTAGAGGAACATTCGGTAATGGAATGGCATTGGTTCCCAAGTGTTTCTTTAGTTGACTAACATGAAAAACAGGATGGATAGTAGCTGTTTTTGGTAGTAGCAATTTATATGCCATTCTTCCAATCTGTTCAATCACCTGGAAAGGTCCATAATATTTAGACCTTAACTTTAGCGACCCTCTTAATCCAAAAGCATTTTGCCGATATAGTTGCATCTTTAAATATACCATATCCCCTACCTGAAACTGTCTCTCGATTCTCAATTTGCCAGCAAAATTTTTGATTCAGTTTTGAGCAGTCAGCAAGTTTTCTTTGATCTTTGCCAACATCTATTCCTTATCTTCAATGGACACTTTGGCTTCCAATGAGATATTACCAGGTATTGACAGGTCACCCATCTGTGGTGGTGGGTACCCATAAATAGCTTGAAATGGGGGTGGTTTTCAAAGATGTATGGTAAGAAGTATTATACCACCACTCAGTGGTTGGAAGCCATGTATACCATTCCCTTGGTTCCTTGAAGACCATGCTTCTGAGATAAGATTCTAGGCACTGATTAACTCTCCCCGTTTGCCCATTTGACTATATATGATAAGCAGCACTGTATCTCAGTGAAACTCCCATGGTTTTAAAAATCTCCTAGAACAATTGGTTGGTGAATATACGGTCTCTATCTAACACAATGACTATTGGCATGCCATGTAACTTGAATACATGTTCCAAGAACAATTGCACCACTTGTCCCACTGTATATGTATGTGCTAAGCCAACAAAATGTGCATACTTAGTCAGCCGATCCACCACCACTAGTATTACCTCTTTGCCTTTAGATTTGGGTAACCCCTCAATGAAATCCATACTAATATAAGTCCATGCCATATCTGGAATCTCCAATGGATCCAGCAATCCAGGCGGATGGATGTTCTCAGATTTGCTTAATTGATAGATTGGGCATTCAGAGACCAACTTGTCCACTTGTTTCTTAAGCCTGGGCCAAAGAATATCTTTTTAACTCTTTGATAAGTGGCTCCCATCCCAAAATGTCCCCCAATGGCTAAAGCGTGCAAGTTGGTTACAAGTTTTTCCCTCAATTGGTTTGTTTCCCCTACATAGATTCTATTCTTATACTTGATTAATCCTCCATGAATGTTGTAATCCTGGTCTGTGGGACTACCAGAATGCACCTTAGCCATTAGGTCTACAAAACCTGGATTGTTTATATAACTAGCCTTCACTTCTACCCATTCAGGTATGCTTGTTGTTATGGCTGCACAAACAATTTTCTCAACATCCTCCACTGAGTCTCTCCTGGACAAGGCGTCTACCACTAGATTCTCTTTTCCCTCCATAAATTCTATTCGATAACCAAATTCCATCAATTTCAACAAAAGTTTGTACTGAATTCCCTCTGTTAATCTTTGAGTGGTCATGTATTTCAGACTGTGTTGATCCGTTTTAATTACCAATATGTTACCCAGCAAGTAATGTCTTTATTTTTTAATGCTTCTAAGATGGCAATAGCTTCCTTTTCATAAACTGACTGACCAACAGCTTTAGGTCCAAGAGTTTTGCTATAGTATGCAATGGGTCTGCCATTTTGCGTCAACACAGCCCCTATACAAATAGCACAAGCATCAGTCTCCAATACAAAAGGTTTATTGAAATTTGGTAAAGCTAGAACCGGACATGTGGTCATCTTTTGCTTCAGGGTTTCAAAAGCTTCTGTCTGTGCTTCTCCCCAATTGAACGAATTATTCTTGAGCATGTCATGCAGTGGTCTACATATCTTCCCATAATCCTTGACAAATCTTCTATAACATCTTGTAAGTCCCAAGAACCATCTCAACTTGGATATAGTGTTAGGCTGCGGTGAATTGATAATATCTAAAATTTTACTTGGGTTAGTTGAGACCCCTTCTCCTAAGATTACATGACCCAAATACTCAATACTACTAGTAGCAAATGTGCATTTGCTCAAGTTTAATGACAACTAATTTTGCTTGAGCTTCTCTAGCACTAACTTCAAATGTTCCTTGTGCTCTTAGAGTGACTTGTTGTATATAAGAATATCATCAAAGAAGACTAAGATGAATTGTCTAAGATATTGGGTAAATATGCTATTCATGAGGGCTTAGAATGTGGCTGGGGCATTGGTTAGCCCAAACGGCATAACTGTGTATTCGTAATGTCCCATATGTGTTCTAAAAGTAGTTTTATGAATGTCCTCTTCTTGCATTCGAATTTGATGATAGCCCGACCTCAAATCTAGTTTAGAAAATACCGTGGCTCTATGCAATTCATCAAGCAAGTCCTCGATTATGGGCATTGGAAATTTGTTCTTGATAGACTTGGCATTTAGTTGTCTGTAATCGACACACATTCTCTAACTGCCATCTTTTTTCTGACCGTTACTACCGGTGAGGAGTAGGGATTCATACTAGGTCTAATTTCCTTAGCTGCTAACATCTTGTTAATGATATTTGCCATGTCACTTTTTTTGGTAATGGGGAACTGTTGATTTGTGATCCAAATTCTATACATTAGGCCAGCTTCTGGACGGAGCGTAGCGGAGTCCTGAAGCGGCCCATTGTGCAAGGCCCGTGCACCCAGGGACGCCTGGGGGGGTGCGGGGGGGCGAAGCCCCCCCGCGGTATGGATTCTAGTCGAATTAGGGTTTCCCTGTTATATATATCCCCTGTAAGCCGCCGTTTGGGATATGAGATTAGAGTGGTAAATCCCCGGCATTGTAACCTCACCCCGATATAGTGAAGATTGTTGCTGGCTGGCGCCCGTGGTTTTTTCCCTCTCGCATTGGGAGGGTTTTCCACGTTAAAATCTCGTGTCTCTCTGCGATTGATCTTGTTTACTTCGTCGTTCCTCCGCCGTCGCGTGTAACAGGAACCCTATATGGTCAAAGGTTTGGTGGTTTGGCATCTGTTTGAAGGGGAATAGCATGATCACAAGTTCTCTTTGGTGGCAATCCCTCAGGTTATTTAAACACCTTAGCAAACTATTTCAGCACCTCTTTTACTCGTGTTACTTTGGCAGGTTTTGCCTTGTGTTCTTCCTCCTGAATGTGGTTCACTTGTATGACATATCCCATCACCCCTTTTCTTAGCATTTTCAACAACTCTTCATTTTCAACCTTGAAATTACCTTTAGGAAAAGTGTGATCTCTAAAAAGTACTAGACTCTCACCCTAGGTTATATCCATTGCCCTCTAATTCAAATCCAACCAATGGGGCTATGATTATAAATCCAGTTAGCCCCCAGAATAGCATCAGAACTCTGTAGTGCCAATAACTAAAATGCATTGGTGAAATGTTCTCGTTGCACTCGATAATGTACTGGATTTATAATAGTTCCTGGTGTTAGCTCTCCTCCTCCTGCTACCTTAACCCTTCTGATTGTAGATGGGGTCAGTTGGAAGTCTATCTTCAATCTGAAATCATAACTCATGAATGTGTAGGTACTCCCATTGTCTACTAAAGCTACTGCCCTCCTTCCCTTAATGTTTAAACTAAGGGAAAATGTTGAAGGCCCTGTTGTACCCTTCATGGCATGAGCCGATATTAACATTAATTGTTCATTTGCCTCTTCTCGAGCAGGACTATCATGTGCTATTTTATATCCCCCTTCTGTCCCTTCTGTGTTTTGGTGAATCTCAACTGACACCTCATCCTCTTCTTCTTGCAATATGTGAATAGTTCTTCCAACTTTACATCTATGTTGTTTGCTCCAGGGTTCCTTGCAATACCAACACTTCTGTTCTTTCCTATCCCCTACTATTGAATTGCTCTTCTCTACGGTTGATCTATTGAAATTTGACTTCTGCCCAATGTTCTTACTATTATCCATTTGCCGGGTAGTGATTTTTCCCTTGTTATATTGTCCTGGCCAGTGATTTTTTTCTTGCTGTTGCTGCCTTTTCATATGTCTTGGCATACTAATAAGCTTCTATCATACCCTGTGGTTTTTGGCTGCACACATCATATTTGATTTCACCCCTCAATCCCCCAATGAAACAACCCATCAAAAACAGCTCATGCAGATATGGGTGATCCCTTCTTATTAAATTCACACACTCCTCAAACCTATCAATGTAGCTAAGGATAATTGGTCCTTGTTATTTGATGTTTTGTAACTGCTCAACAGCTTCAAGTGCACTTGCAGTAGAAAATCTGTCCCCCACCATGGAACATAACGGTGGCCAGGTTAATATTTGCCAAGGAATCCCAACATTCTTAAGCCAGGTAGCTACTCTACCCTGGAAATGTGTTGTGGCCAAGTTTACCCACTGTTCACATGGGGTACTTGAGATTTCAAAAAACTTTTCACATTGCTTCAGTCAATTCAAAGCATCCTCACCTAGAAACAACCTAATCTCTAAACATGGCCCCTTTATGATGGCTTCAGCATATACAGAATTCCCCTACACATTTCCCACATATGTATTCCTTTGAGCATCAAATATTTTCACACTAGGATAATGAAAACCACATTCTCCTCTAGAATACTGCCCTAGGGCCAATTCCCCAGCACTCACATTGTTTCCATACTGTTGTGCCACTCCACGACCCAAAATCTGATTTCTACCAGCTGCCCCCCATGTAGAGACCCGAGTGTGGAATATTTGGTATAGTAGTTCTAACTGAGCTAGTATACACCGGACTGGTGTAGTTCCACTGTGCATTGGGTTCAATGAAGAAATTCATTGGGGGTCGATTACTCACTAGATTGCCACTAACAGCCATATTCCCTCCATAGTTATAACTGTTAGATGTGTATTATATAACTATGTATTTACCCCGTTGTATAAGGGGCTTCTTGCATATATGCCACCTGTACATGTATATATATATATATTGGCCCTTTGGCCACATGATGAATACAGACGTTATTCATAACATGGTATCAGAGTAAAACCTAGGGTTTCGTGATACCTAGGGATTCGTGCCTGTCTCTCAAGGATCCGGCTATCCAGCCGCCGCTGGTTCGTTTTTCCAGTCGCCGCCGGACTTTGTCGCCATCGGATCTGCCGTCTTCGTGCCTGGAGGTGCTCGGTCTGCCGCTGCCAGATCCGGATCTACGCCCGGGTCTGCCGCGTCGGCCGGCCATTGCCAGGTCGCCCGAGCCCGCTGTCGTCAACCCCGCCGTCACCATCTTCGCGCGCGCCGTTGCCATTGACTGCCGTCTTCGCGCGCCCCGGATCACTCCGCTCCCGCTTGAGATCGCCGCCGCCAGCGTCGCGGGCCGCCGCTTCGCCCCCGCTTGAGGCCACCGCCGCCGCCGGGTCATGGGCCGTCGTTCCGCCGCTGCCGGTATCGCGGGCCGCCGCCGGGTCATGGGCCGACTGCTCCGCCCCCGCTCAAGGCCGCCGCCGCCGGCGTCGCGGGTCGCCGCCGTCGGGTCGTGGGCCGCCTTCCCGTCGTCGCCCGAGGCATTTGTTGCTCTCGGTCGGTTTACAAAATCGCTTTTCTTTTTGGCTGCCTCGGTCGTTTTTGACAGTCGGCCGGTCGTTTTGACCGGATAGAATCAAAAAAAAAGAAAAAAAGAAAAAATGTCTTCTTCTGCAGGCGTTGTTTCTGTTCCTCGTTGCCCAGTGATCTTCGATGGTCTCAATTATCGGGACTGGTTTCAGCACATGCGCATCCACATGCGTGGTCAGCGCCTTTGGGTGTTTCTTACGGGCGAGTTGCTTTGTCCGTCTCGTCCTACTCCCCCTGTTGAGCCTGTACTTCCGAAGGATGTTTCCGAAGATGCTCGTACAAAGGCTTCTGAGGCTTTTGAGGATGCCATGGAGACTTTTCAGACTCAGTATGCTGCTTACAAGACATGGATTGATGAAGATGCTCGTGCCTCTGCTATTTTGGTTGCTAGCATGGAGGTGCATCTCACTGGTGATATTGTTGGACTGGCTTCCGCACATGCGATGTGGACGCATCTACGCAGCCGCTACGAGCCATCTGGTGATTCCTTGTACCTTGCTGTTGTGCGACAGGAGCAGTCGCTGCAGCAGGAAGATGTCACTGTGGATGAGTTCTATGCTCAGTTGTCTGCGATATGGCGTCAGATCGACTCTTTGGGGCCAGATGTTTGTCTCACCTGTCAGTGTTGTCACCATCAGCAGTCTCATCTGGAGCTTCGCCGCATCTACGATTTTTTGACACGTCTCCGGTCTGAGTTTGAGCAGACTCGTGCTCAGTTGCTGGCTCGTCATCCTCGTGTGACGTTGTTGGAGGCCCTTGCAGCTGTTCGTACTGAGGAGATTCGACTTCGTGGAGCGGGTCTGCTATCATCATCATCAGCACTTCATTCGGTTTTGGTGGCGTCTCCGGCTTCTACACCTGCTGTGCCTTTGGTTACTCCTTCCTCAGTTGTGCCTCCACCAGTGACAGCTGCTGTTGGTAAAGGCCTTCACCGCACCTATTGCAACAAGGATGGACATGTGGAACAGTTTTGCTACAAGAAGAAGAAGGACCTTCGTCGTGGTGCTCGTCCTCCGAGGGGCACTGGAGGTTCCTCCTCTCAGCAGAGTTCTGGTACTCCTGACACTCAGCAGCTTCTCACATTGCTAGGCCGCATGGTTGCTTCTGCATCGTCTGGTTCTGCTGGTTCTGCTGCTCAGTCTTCTGGTGAGAGACCACCTTCTACTTCTCCTTCCTTAGGTACATCACCTTGGATTCTTGATTCTGGTGCTTCCTTTCATATGACATCTGATTCCACCTGTCTTACTTCCATTAGATCTTTAGCTGCTCCTCTCACTGTCCACACAGCAGATGGTACCTCTCTTTCTGTCACCGGACGAGGCACTCTTTCAAATTCCTCTTTTCATGTTCCTGTTGTTTCTCATGTTCCAAAACTAACCATGCAGCTCATATCTGCTGGCCAGCTCACTGATCATGGTTGTCGTGTTATTTTCGATTCTGATTCTTGTTGTGTTCAGGATCGTCGCACGGGGACTCTGGTTGGTACTGGCCCTCGCCGCCGTGACTCCCAACGGCTCTGGGAGCTTGACTGGCTTCGCCTTCCTTCCGCTGCCTCAATCAGTCTTCTCGCCTCCACCACTGCCTCTGCAGCTGCTGTAGCCTTCACCGCATCGTTTGCTCAGTGGCATCATCGCTTAGGACATCTTTGTGGTTCCCGTATGTCTTCCTTACTTCGTCGAGGTCTTTTAGGGTCTGTGTCTGGTGATGCTTCTCTACATTGTCAGGGTTGTAAGCTTGGCAAACAGGTTCAACTCCCTTATCCTTCTAGTGAGTCAGTGTCTCAGCGTCCTTTTGATCTTGTTCATTCTGATGTATGGGGACCAGCTCCTTTTGTTTCGAAAGGAGGTCATCGATATTATATCATTTTTATTGATGATTTTTCTCGACATACATGGATATACTTTATGTCATTTCGTAGTGAGATTTTATCTATCTACAAGACCTTTGCCACCATGATTCGCACTCAGTTTGACTCTCCTATTCGTGTTTTTCGTGCCGATTCCGCTGGAGAGTACTTGTCGGGAGTCCTTCATGGTTTTCTTGCTGAGCAGGGCACTCTCTCTCAGTTTTCTTGTCCAGGTGCTCATGCTCAGAATGGTGTGGCTGAGCGCAAGCATCGTCATCTTCTTGAGACAGCTCGTATTCTCATGATTGCTTCTGCTGTTCCACCACATGTCTGGGCTGAGGCTGTTTCTACTACCACTTTCTTGATCAACATTCAGCCATCCTCTGCCCTGCAGGGTGAGATCCCAGTTGAGCGTCTCTGTGGTCAGACTCTTGATTATTCCCAACTTCGCCTCTTTGGGTGTGTGCTATATTCTTCTTGCACCTCGTGAGTGCACCAAATTGACCCGCTCAATCAGTTGAGTGCGTTTTTCTGGGCTACAGTGCTAAGCACAAGGGATATCGTTGTTGGGATCCTGTTGGCCGACGGATGCGGATTTCTCGGGATGTTACTTTTGATGAGTCTCGTCCTTTCTATCCTCGTCCTTCTTCTTCCTCCACTTCAGTATCGTTGTTGAGCCGCTTTCATTTCTGACTTTTCCTTCCAGTCCTATAGTCACCACTCCACCACAGCCTTTGGTCTCTCCGGTGCCTCCTTCTCAGTCAGCCCCTTTTTCACCACCGGCATCTTCTCCCGAGGTTGCTCCTGATCTTGTTCCTTCTTATCCTTTCTACTATACTCGTCGCCCGCGAGTTGAGGATCCTTCTGATATGCCCTCCCCTTCTGACGGGTCATCCCCTTCGGCCACTCCTCGTTATGCTCTTCGTGATCGCCAGTCTATTCGGCCTCCTGAGAGTTTTGGTTTTGCTGTCGCCGCTCTTGCTGAACCGACTTCTTATCGTGATGCTGTTGTTCATCAGGAGTGGCAGCATGCGATGGCGGAGGAGATCGCTGCCCTTGAGCGTACTGGCACGTGGGATCTTGTTCCTATTCCTGCGCGTGTTACTCCTATCACGTGCAAGTGGGTCTATAAGGTTAAGACTCGCTCTGATGGTTCTCTTGAGCGTTACAAGGCTCGTTTGTAGCGCATGGTTTCCAGCAAGAGTATGGCCGTGACTACGATGAGACTTTTGCTCCTGTTGCTCACATGACCACCGTTCGCACTCTTCTTGCTGTGACCTCTGTTCGACAGTGGTCTATCTCTCAGCTGGTCGTCAAGAATGCCTTTCTCAATGGCGAGTTGTGTGAGGAGGTCTCCATGCAGCCACCCCCTGGGTATTCGGTTCCTGAGGGTATGGTTTGTCGTCTTCGTCGATCTCTCTATGGCCTCAAGCAAGCTCCTCGTGCCTGGTTTGATCATTTCTCCTCTGTTGTCACTGCAGCTTGTTTTTGGGCGAGTGCTCATAATCCTGCTCTTTTTATCCACACTTCATCTCGTGGTCGGACGCTTCTCCTTTTGTATGTTGATGATATGATCATTACTGGAGATGATCCTCAGTATATCACTTTTGTCAAGGAGCGGCTTCATGAGCAGTTTCTTATGTCTGATATAGGTTCTCTTCGCTACTTTCTTGGGATTGAGGTTATTTCTACTCCTGAGGGTTTCTATCTGTCCCAAGAAAAGTATATCCTGGATCTTCTTGATCGTGCCTCTCTTACTGATCAGCGGACAGCTGAGACTCCCATGGAGCTTAATGTTCATCTTTGTTCCACGGATGGTGAGCCTCTTGCTGATCCTACTCGCTATCGTCATCTTGTTGGGAGCCTTGTTTATCTTGGTGTCACTCGTCCTGACATTTCGTACCCTGTGCATATCTTGAGTCAGTTTGTTTCAGCTCCCACTCAGCTCCACTATAGTCATCTTCTTCGTGTTCTACGATATCTTCGTGGAACTATCTCTCGTCGTCTCTTTTTCCCTCGCTCCAGCTCTTTACAGCTCCAGGCATATTCTGATGCCACCTGGGCTAGTGATCCCTCTGATCACCGGTCTCTCTCTGCTTATTGTGTTTTTCTTGGTGGTTCTCTCATTGCTTGGAAGACTAAGAAGCAGACATCAGTTTCTCGTTCGAGTGCTGAGGCTGAGTTGCGAGCTATGGTTTTGTTGACTGCGGAGGTTACTTGGCTACGGTGGTTACTTGAGGACTTTGGTGTTTCTGTTTTTGCACCGACTCCTCTTTTGTCTGACAATACATGTGCTATTAGCATTGCTAAAGATCCAGTGAAGCATGAGCTTACAAAGCATATTGGTGTTGATGCTTCCTACATGCGGACACAGGTGCAAGACCAGATTGTTGCTCTTCAGTATGTGCCTTCCGAGCTTCAGTTGGCAGATTTCTTTACAAAGGCACAAACCAGGGCTCAGCACAATTTTCATCTCTCCAAACTTCATGTTGTTGATCCACCATGAGTTTGAGGGGGGTGTTAGATGTGTATTATATAACTGTGTATTTATCCCGTTGTATAAAGGGCTTCTTGCATATATGCCACCTGTACATGTGTGTATATATATATTGGCCCTTTGGCCACATGATGAATACAGACGCTGTTCATAACAATAACTAATGGCAGTAGGATATAGGGGAACAGCAGTGAATAGGGGGTTTCTTGGGAGAACATTTCCAGCTGGTGCTTGATTTGTTGAGGTCAAAGCTGGATTTGCATGGGAAGAGGGCTCTCCTGCCTTCAGGAACTCACCTTCTTCAACTAGGGCCTCCATCCTGACTATCCTCCAAGGTGGGTTTCCCTAGGATCTTAGTGTGTTCTTCATTTCATCCATATTCGTCTTCAGATTCTTCAATCCTTGTAACTCCTGGATCTCCCCTTTAATCGCTTCAATATCAAATCTCACATTGATGTCTCCTTCCCCCTACACCAGATTTCCATGAGAATGGGTATTCGCCACCATTTTCTAGATTCAACAGGATCGGTTCAAGGGATTTTACAAGCACAAGTGCCAACCTCTCCCCTCTTCCTCCTGGAATCCTTCATCGTCGCATGACCTCACTCCTCCTAGATCCAAGAATTTTACAGTTATATTTCAAGCCAACCCAGATCTACCAAGATGAGGCTATTCACCACCGAGTAAATAATCAAATTTGACGTATGTATTTAATAAGGAAATCACTCAATTCCACCCAACTCTCACCGCTTTCAACCACTGTTGGTAGAACTCCTGCTAATGCCGGTGTTTTGTTGTGTTGTCGGATAAGCAAAAGCACATACACAAGAACACAGGAACACAAACTATTTTGGCGTTGCAGAAGTTGCAACTTTTCTAGTGTTACCTCTTTCCTTTTATAGGGCAATTACTAGTACACGTTACCTCTTTCAACTACTAGTACACGTTACCTCTTTCCTTTATGCATGCGCATTACTTCAGAATTTAGAGTGGGTGCATGCAGTCATTATTTACCAAAGAAACGCTTAACTGAACATGCATACTAAACAGAGCTAACTGACATGCAGAAACTAATACTAGCTAACGCATGATTAAATGGTTATTGCCAAGGACTGCCGAAAGGCGAAGCGGGATCGTGAGAGGTTGGCTCAGGCGAATCTTCTCCAAGCCGAACCAGAGCAGGCTGAGGGCGAAGACGAGCCCATGTTGTTAATGGCTCAGGTCTGTGACCTCTCTCCCGCCATCAACATCGAACCAGCAGGCGCCGAACTCGTTATAAACGAGGAGCGCGCCCTTGTCACTCCCCGCGACGTGGGAGAACCAGTTGATCCAGAATGGATCCTGGACACCGGCGCATCCAATCATATGACGGGCGCACAGAACGCATTCTCCGAACTCGACACCAGCGTGCGCGGTTCCGTCAAGTTCGGCGACGCCTTGCGAGTCCGCATCGAGGGGTGCGGCACTGTGCTCTTCGCCTGTAAGAACGGCGATCACTGCGCGCTCACCGGCGTCTACTACATCCCACGTCTTCGCAGCAACATCGTCAGCCTCGGCCAGTTGGACGAGTCTCGCTTCAAGACGGAGATCGAGAATGGCATCCTCACACTGCGCGACCCTCAACACCGGCTGTTATGCCGGGTTCAGCAGAGCGCCGGACGTCTCTATGTGCTCAACATCAACATTGCACGGCCCATTTGTCTCGCGGCGAGGGGTAAGGAGGAGGCCTGGACATGGCATGCGCGTTTCGGCCACCTCAACTTCGACTCGCTTCGCATGCTCGCTCGGCGCGGGATGGCGCGAGGTCTACCGGAGCTTGCGCGCATAAATTAGGTTTGCGACGGCTGCCTGATCGGCAAGCAGAAGCAAACACCGTTCCCCACCGCGGCGGCGTACCGCGCGTTGGAACGTCTCGATCTTGTCCACAGCTATATATGCGGGCCCATCACGCCGGCAACCCATGGCAGCAAGAGGTACTTCCTGTTGTTGATCGATGATCTAACCCGCTACATGCGGCTCTTTCTGCTGGCGGTGAAAAGTGATGCTCCTGTAACCATCAAGCGCTTCAAGGCCGGCGTCGAGGTCGAGACCGACCGCAAGCTGCGTGTTCTTCGCACTGACCGCGGCGGTGAATTCACCTCCGTGGAGTTTGGTCTGTACTGCGCCAACGAGGGTGTCCCGCGGCACCTCACGGCGCCGTACTCCCCTCAGCAGAACGGCGTGGTCGAACGCCGCAACCAGACGGTTGTGGCCATGGCGCGCTGCATGATGAAGGCGAAAGACATGCCGGGGGAGTTCTGGGGCGAGGCGGTGTCCACTGCCGTCTTCATCCTGAACCGTTCACCAACGAAGAGTGTTCGCAACAAGACCCCGTATGAGGCATGGCACGGTCAAATACCTACCGTGCATTACTTCAAGACGTTCGGGTGCGTTGTTTACGTCAAGGACGTGAGACCGCATTTGAAGAAACTTGATGACCGAAGCAAGGCCATGGTGTTCCTTGGCTATGAACCGGAAGCCAAGGCATATCGCGCTTACGACCCGGCGTCCCGGCGTGTTTGTGTCACTTGCGACGCCATGTTCGATGAAGCGGCGAAGTGGGATTGGGCAGCTTCAAGAGAGTCCGTTGCGGCCTCCTTGGGCGATTCGTTCACCGTCCACTACGAGGTGGTTTCCTCCCTTGTGCCATCCAGCATGGTGCCGGAAGGCCAGGCAGCAACACCGGAACACTTGGAGATGGCAGCTCCCAACGACTCTGCTTCACCACGCACTCCGGATCCCGCCATCGAGTTCGTATCGCACCCAACTGCTGAACCCGACGTCGACGATGATCACGGGGCACCGCGGCGCTACAGAAGCATGGCCAACATTTTCGCCACTTCGAAGCCGGTGGAGCTCGACTCCGACGAGCTTCATTTAATCGCCACTCGGGCGCATCAGGTTTCATGAAATTCGCAAGAAGGCGGGCATCGTCGAGGTCGTCACACGGCAGCAGGATTAGGGGGAGAATTGTTAGCAATAACCATTTAATCCTGCGTTAGCTAGTATTAGTTTCTGCATGTCAGTTAGCTCTGTTTAGTATGCATGTTCAGTTAAGCGTTTCTTAGGTAAATAATGACTGTATGCACCCACTCTAAATTCTGAAGTAATGCGCATGCATAAAGGAAAGAGGTAACGTGTACTAGTAATTGAAAGAGGTAACGTGTACTAGTAATTGCTCTATAAAAGGAAAGAGGTAACACTAGAAAAGTTGCAACTTCTGCAACGCCAAAATAGTTTGTGTTCCTGTGTTCTTGTGTATGTGCTTTTGCTTATCTGACAACACAACAAAACACCGGCATTAGCAGGAGTAAATGGTTATTGCTAACAACCACTACTCCAAGAATCGAGCTATGCTCTGATACCTATGTCAGATCTGTCATAAAAGAAGAACGGCAAGAAGTAATCGATGGGAAATTGTGAGGTGATGGAAGCTAGGGTTTTACGCTACGCTACTAGACAAGACCTAAGATTACTCCATAATTTTCTTACTTCCATTCCAAGCCAGTCTGGGCTAAAATACCTGAGGATAACACCAAATTACAACTAAACTATTAGTCTAAAATTTACTAAAGTAAAAGTGCAAAAACAGAAGATGATGGCTACAGTTTTCCCACATACTAATTACTAGAGTCTTTATCCTCCATCCGATGCCACTTAATGCTTCCTTGGCTCATCATTTGCTGTTCATCCTATGCAACCGAAGTTGTCAAAGCATTATGTCTAACGTCGTCTTCCCCTCTCATCTTCACTTCATTCAGAGTCCTGACACCTGCTCACCTGCTAAGCCCTAGCACCACCGCCATCCATACACCAGGGTGCTATAGCGCCCGCTGCCATAGGCCGATGCCTTGAGGTGATTGGGAGAGGAGTCGTACATGAGGACCAGGCTGCTAGGGGTTTCATGGGAAATGAGCACCTAGGAGGAACTCAAGAAGAAGATCTACAAAAGGCCGTGATCACGAGACCAAAGAGATGCGGGCAGTTGGAGGCCCGTTGCTCACCACTAGGGATCTCAGCGACGTTGCCGTCGACAGCCATGATGAGCACCTCGGCTGCATTGGAGACACGTCCATCCATCCTCTCCTTTAGTGGGTTAAGATGTGGAGGAAGCCAACCCATTCCCTTATCCCCGTACTTGATTTGGTTGGAATGCCTTGGTTCATCTATCATGTGAGTTTGTTTCTTGCTCCTTAGAATTCAGTATCCAATTTTTTTCACATCAATCGATTCATTTCCATGAGTTATCCGTGTGCTAATGAATTATTTTGGGTGAAGGATATGTCCGCAATATATTTAAATTAGAAGAGTTCAGCTTGATTCAGATTTGGGACAGATGCTAATCTCAATTAAGTACTCGTAGGTGGCTTTAGATTTAGATTTGATATCTTTTGCTTGGCCACTTTGCCAGTCATGTCAAGCATAATAGATAGTTGAGTTGATGCAATTGCTCATGCTTGCTGCTTACTTAATCTTTGTGTGTGTGTGTTTTGACAAAAAAAATTTTCTTAATCTTTGAACCAACTATTCAAAACAAATGAAAGAGCAATTCAATATGCGTGGGTGGAGGAGCACATGTGCTCGAGGTTGTGGCACCGGCCGTGCAAACGTTCACAGTGGCTGTCTTGAGCATTGGCATGCTGCTGTCATGTTCCATTGCTTCCGATCGCTGTGGCTCAGTGACACCAAAAGTGACATGTGTTGTCCGGCGCCTGAAGTCCTTGTTCTTGATATGCCCTTCTAAAGTTGTGATGTTAGTGTGATAGGAGCCATTGATCGGTTCATGCATTGGATTGGTCATTGATTTTGTTTTGTTCCTGACATTATGTGGATTCCTTTTTTCTTTCCCCCTTTTGTTTCTTTGAGTAGTTGAACAAAGCCAAGAGAAATGCATAGATATGTAGTTGTCACAACTGGTTATATGGTTCCTATGGGTGTAGTTTTCTTTCTTTGATTCATTGATTCTTGTGTTACTCGGGGAAAATGAATGGTAGAAGCAAGCATAGCGATAAGATGCGATATGGGCCATGGTGGAGCATAGTCGGACATGGTGGCAGAGTCAAGGCCGTGGTGTAGGCCAAGCATGGCACCAAAGCTGCGATGAGGGCTGGGGTGGAGCTTGACCAGGTGTGGAGGTAGAGTCGATGGCGCGGTGTAGGCCTAGCCTGGTGACTCAATATGTTGGGTAGTGTTTTTTTATCTGTGTATGTCATGTTATGTGTTTTCTCTTTCTACTACAAATCTCCTATTTTGGTGTAGGTCATCAATTACTAAGGTTGCTAGGATGACCCTTTTACTAATTTCTTGTACGTAGGAGTCACTTGCTTCTAACAATTGATAGCTACAGCTTTATATGTTTTGGTAATTCTCTACATCTTTACTAATTTGATTTTTCTGCCATCGTGCTGGTGACACCATCTGCAGCATAGTTTCATCGCACACATGTTTTTTATTCTGTTTTTTTTTTTACCGAAATTTCAGTTCATAGAGAACTATCACATCACAAGAAAGTCTGGATATTAGTGAATGGTTTATGTCTCCGAATTGTCCTTATGTACTTAAAATGTGGATGTAAAAATCTTGGTCTTATAATTTGGCTGGCATGCATGTAGAGCCTACAATGATAGATCAATGAAGCCATTCTTAGCTCTTTCTTTGCCGAGGAGTCTATAGGACTTGCTAGAGTCTGCTCACATGGATTTAACAGTGCTTCTCAAAAGTAATGTCTAGGTTCTATTTGTTAGTTTATATGTAAAATGCTTGTGCCAATTATAAACTCTATGCCAAGAAAATTTGATATTCACATACCCGTTATTGACCATTTTGGCGAATGCATTCACTATAGTAGCATCAGGCCACCTTGATAGGCATTTCATATGCCTCACAAGAAAAGCTTAACTGATATGTGTTTGGCGATTAAGAATCGCAAAAGTCAGCATATATATAAATCTACGAAATGTTCTCTCTTTCTTGCATGTTGATCCTTAATATAGCTAATTAGTTTTCTAGTCATCATTTTAATTACTGCTTTCATTTGTTTGTAGTGGATATAGTTAAGCAGAAATATTGAAATAAACTTCTATTCCTTTGAGCAAGAATGTATAACTGCAGCATAATATTTACTCCTAAGTTTTGTTTTCTGTTACAACGCATGGACTCCTAACTAGTTGTTACTTCAAATTGTGGTTTTGTAATAGTTTTACTCAAGTAGTGTGGTTTTCTGAAATTTACTCATTTTTTTCAGCTTTGATTAATAGCTGAATCGAAGTGTCCCAACTTTGCTGTGCAATTATGACGCGCTTACCATTAGATTCTCCGCAATTGTTCAGCGCAGCATCCAAATACGGTGAAATACGTAGGTGAAATGGACTTCTATTTAGTTCATCCGAGTGGATGCAAGTGCCTAGTGCAGCTTTGTAGCTTTCCAATTCCAACTAGATATGCACATGTTAACATTTTTATATCTATAGAGTCGCTCGTGCTTTTGGTCAGTTGGTGAATTACTGAATTCAGCTTGTTTAATAATATAACTGAAACTACATTTGCACCCAATAAAGTTATGTTTTGCATGCTTGTACTTATCCCGTCTCAATGTCTTGTGCATAGCTGCATATTACGACTCCGGGGACAGACTTGTTGGGGGTTAGTCTTGAAGGTGCTCTTCATTCACTAGCTATGGTTGGCACCTGCACCTCCTGGTTCTACTTCTGAAACAAGGTTGTCAAGGCTCCAGGAAATCTTTTTTTTATACACTCCAGGAAATCTTATGATCAGTACTTATGATACAGGGGCTCGATCTTCACAATGTAGGATCAAGGATAACTTTGGATCTGTGCAACCTGACGAACTGATGTTTGCCAATCACTGCTAGAACAGCAACCTACAACAAAAGAAATTGTCCAACCACACGCTCATGATCTCATCTACGCGACCACACAAGTAGACATGTCACCGCTCCTGCGAATCACAAGGAAGCACAAGAACAACGGACATATTCTCAAGAAAATCGCCCAATTCCCAAATGCAGCGCGTAGCATCAACTAGAGAATAAGCACTATTGGCTATCTCGAAAATAATTGTGGCCTGCCCAAAAAGGCTATGATTACAAGACTTATATATATAACCCTGAGAAGTCTGTAGACCCAAGACGAATTCAACTCAACCCTATTTGGTTTTAGAGTCGAACTCACATAAAAGAAAACAAAAACTAAAATAAAAATCCATGATGCTTCTAAAGATAAATCCTCACCCATTACATAGTTCTTGAAATAAGCTTTCTAATGGGTCCAAAATCACCTCAATCGGACTCCGTATATGAAAGTTATGGCCTTTATACGCAAGGTATACCTTCGGAATACTCCAAACATAGTCAAAGGTCTGATCGGACTGGTCCGATTGTCATCAAACCAATCAAACGGTTCGCACCCAATTGGACAGTGCGAGCGTTCGGAGTGGTCCGAACGTCATCGAGGCGATCGGGCGGTTCGCTCTCAATCAGACGGTGCAAGTGTTCAGAGTGGTCCGAATGTCACCGAGGATACCGGGCGGCTCGCGGATGATCGGACGGCCCAGAACACCGAAGCTGTTTGGACTGGTCCGAAGGTTCTGATGCGATCGAATGGTCCCGAATGAACCTATGGTCATAGAAATAGTAGTCGTAGTTGCGCAGTGGTCATAAGTCGTAGAAGTTGTAGTTGTAGCTATGCAGTGGTCGTAAGTCATAGGCGGTGAAGCGGTTTGATGAAGCCGTGGTTGAAGATGTGGTCAACAAGACATAGTCAGTGAAGTGGCCGAAGGCACTGTGGTTGTAAGCACCGTGGTCAAAGGCATTATGGTCGAAGTCACCGTGGTGGTAGGCACCATGGTTGAAAGTAGCAGTAGTCTGAACTTCACCAAAGCGATCTGATGGTCTGAAGACAATCAAATGCTGTCGACTATATCCGAAGTCATTCGACCTGATCCGGAAGTTGTTTTTGATGCCGATTGGACTCGTTTGAACGTCCAGAGTGAATTTGTGAATTCAGTTGGACTTGCGGACGATCCGACGTGGCTATGAGTGCTTGGACGTGTCTTCCCTTGCTTGGTCCTCACGTGTTTCTCCTCCATTGTTGCAACTTCAAAAACTTCACATCGTTCAAACCTGAGAATGCACAAAATATTCATATGAGGTAGTATCTAGTTCTCATGTAAACTAAAACTAAATTTAACAAAGAGTGACTTCACCTGTTGATTAATCTTTTTAGCTCGTACTCGTGTAAACGGTCCAATCGAAATGTCTTCATCATCTGGTACACATGAAGAGATGTACAATGCACTAATGTTGACGAGATCTTCTAAACGAATATTTACTTTAGGCTTATACAGATCGAGTATGAGTCTGTATGTAATTGCATAACATAGTAGTAGCTCTATATCTCCAAGTATAATAATTAAAGACCCAATTAAATTAGAGTTCACCTAATAAAATTTAATGCGGCTCAATAACTCTTTCTAGTTGAATAATATATTTAACTGAAAAGTACAAGACATGAGTGTATTCGCATCATTCTCCCCTTCCTCAAGAAAAGCCATCCTTGGCTTTTGATAGCCTAAATTTGTACGAAACAAAGAATACAATGCATGGTATATGTATCTATCATTCACACTTTTTCTGTTTAGCACATCATGCACATCTGAAAGTGTAGTAAACAAAAAGAATAACACATATACATAGTGAACAAAAAGAATAACACATATACATAGTGAACAAAAAGAATAACACATGCATGGTATATGTATGAATCAATTATTGTGTTATTCTTATTATTCTACACATACCATTTAGTACAACAGTAGACATATGATGTATGTATTGCAATAGTGTCAGTCACCTCATTCTCCCTCCCATGAGAAAAAGTCATCCTCGACATTTCTAAAGACATAGACAAGATATCAAAAGGCAAAACCCAATCAAAATGTTCAAATATGAGAGAGAAATTTTTTAGTGTCTTCCATGCTTCAACTGCGCTACTTTGATTACTTATATATGATTGCACATCAAATGGTAAATAAGTAGGCTTAAGAAATCTTTTAAAATAGGAAGCATTATTGTTGAAACTCATCTCATTATTATCATGATATGGCACAAATAATTATTTATCCAAAATATGCTATTTCAATTCAGCAAGATTATCACATGTAATGTATATTCAATAAACATAGAACTCGTCATCTACACCATAATTTCCAATCAAATTGAACTTATATGTATAGACATAGATACTAACTAGCGATTCAAATATGAAATTTCAGCAACATTTTCAATCACACTAAATAGCTTTCTAGGACCATTGAACATGATATAGTATAAAGAATCGTCAGGGAATATTCTACTGAGAAATTCTTTATGAGTAATCAATTCCATATTATATAAATTAAGCACATTAAATTTAGAATGCGGGATTTCCAATCGGGCATAAAAATTCTCAAAATTACTCACCTTTTCTTGTTGAACTACCAATATATCACCATTATTGTTACCTTGAACATCCTCCTCAGTTGATGTAGGTAGTATAGCCTCATCTTCAATCGATATAGTTTATTTAGCATTCAGCTCATCTTCTTCTTTAACCTGCTCAATGTGAGAAACAACACTGGAAGTAGGGAGTAAGTCATTATTTTCATAAATATCCTCACATAGCCTATCATCTACTTCTCTCATTTCTTTTGATGTGTCTTTCACACTCTTAATTTGAATGCTCTTAACCTCACATATGGTGGAATCACACAACTCACTGTTTTTATTACTCTCACTCAATTTGGCTATGTGGCTCTCATCCTCACATGGGTTTTGAAGCATATCATCTTCCTCTATGGATCATGGGCCAGCAATGGCACAATTACAATCAACCACGATCTTCTCATGTAGCAACATGGCAGCACTACATGGCACCTTGACTGAAGGAAAAGTCCTATGCTCAGTCGTCTTCTCATGCGATGCATTGATAAAGGCATGCAAACTGAAGTATGGACTCAGGTTGAATCCTGGTGTATGGCTCTCTATAATTCTCTTCTCCTCCTCTATAGCATAATTCACAAGATCTTGCATGCTACCATCATATTTCAAATGAATAGTAGCAGCGATCTCAGAATTCAAACCTCTTTTAAAGTAAGCCCTCGTTGCACATGCCTCTTTGATGTTGGCACAATACATAACATACACTACTAGATTTTCGGCCTAATGCCACGAAAGAAATTGCAACGCCACCAATTTGGTTGTAATAGGTAGGACTTATTGCAACGTTTTTTCAAAATGGTGGCAATAGGTGGACTTTATTGCCACTATTATATTGCATTGCGATATTCGTGAATGTCGTTGCAATAGGTAGGTGTTATCGCAACCATTTTGAAAAAGTGTTGCAATAGGTTGGATATATTGCCACGACACTCTTTTGTTGCGTTAGTGTTGATTTTCGTTGCAATTATTTGCTCCTATTGCAACCATATATAATTTAGTTGCTATTGGTGATACTATTGCCACGATGTTTTGTCGTTGGGATAATCTTCAGCGGCGTTGCAGTAGGTAGGTGCGTATTGCAACGAAAAACTAAATCGATGCAGTAACATATTTATATTGCCACGTGTAAAATTTGTTGCTATAGAGTAGTATGTTTCTATTGCAACTCTTTTGATTCGTGGGCTTTTGTTTAGCTATCCAGTCATGCAGCAAAAAAATTTATGAAAATTGAAAAAATGGGAAGGCACCTAGGAATCGAACTAGGGACCTCTTGATTGTTAGCCAACGCTCATACCACTAGGACACGAACACAGTTGTGATTATACGTGGAAAATTTTGTACCTAAACAATAATAAGTGGAGTCTCCGTGTTGGAGTTGAAAAGCCTGTAAGGCTTACGGCCGTTTCCTTTTTGCAGTTGGTGTCCGTGTAGGTGACCGGCTGTTGGTATGGGGTGACAGTCGGTTTTCTTTGTATGTATAAAAATATGGTGCAGGGGTAGCAAGAATTGTGAAGGCGTGCTGTGATTGAGCGAACAAGAGAAAAAGAGGCTACGGCGGTTGTTCTAGTAGTGTAGCCATTCAGATTGAATAGATTGAAGAAGAAAAAGCAGCGGCACGTGAGCTATCGGAGAAAGAAAAAGGGCTCGGCGAGGCTTTTGGGAAAACGCGAGAGGGAGCTAGCGGCTGTTTACAAGATATAGGCGGCGCTGTTCGAAAGAAAAGAAAAAGGCGTCGTCGGCCGTGACGTGAGGTCAGTAGAACTTGCAAACAAGTGATTAAATGCTGCATGCATGTATTGATTTGTGCGCTCCGGCTGAGACATGAGTTTGGGAATAAAAAATTAAGGTAGCTTTAAGTTTTCTAGTGTTAGATTGGAGTTTGACTAGTCGTGCTTGTGGCTGGACGTAACTTTGAGTTGATAATTTTGAGATAGCTTTGTTGAGTCATGACAAAATTGATTCTTAAACATTATTTGGAAGCATAATGTCACATGATGATAGAAGGTGGATGCACATGGATAGGACTAAAGTTGAGTGGCTGCAGAAATTCCAGAAATTTATTGAAACCACATTTGCTGGCACATCGAAAGGAGGAACTGTTGTGTGTCCATGTGCTAGATGTCGATGCATGGCATACAGAACGCAATCTGAGGTTCAGAATCATTTGCTTGTTAAAGGGTTTGATGAAAGTTTCATCCAAGGGGACGGTAGAAGGGAAGGTTCAGCTGATGATGACAATACTGATGTAGGATTAGACAATGATGACACTCCAGTTGATACTTCTGCCGCCAAAAATATGATTTTCTCACTAATCAGGGGTGCAATACATGGAGACATTAGTACTGATAATGAAGAGCCAAATGAAAGTGCAAAGAAATTCTATAAATTATTAGAGGAGGCACAATAAGCCTGAGGATCTAGACATTGTTGAATGGCACTATCTGGTGTTATACTTTGGCACTGAACAATTCAAGGTTCGATGGAATTTACTTTAATTTTTCTACTAGTTTAGCTTCAAATAATGCTTTCTTTTTAGAACTTTAACATGAACTCATTCTGCAGAAGATAAGCAGCCAGAATTCTCAAAACAGACATCTACAACAGACCAAGTATCTCATGGGCTCGAAACCTTTTTCCCAGTGTAGCCATGAGCAGGTAATGACATGAAAAGAACATGTACTTGTTTTGTTCAATGATGAAATATTCATATGTTAGATTCTTCCCAACTTAGAGAGACCCGGAAACTGGAGAAGAGCCAAATGATTTGAGTCTTTGGATGACAACGCACACGAAGCATGGGCAATGGTCAAACAATGCATCTAAGGCTATCTATGTGAGTATATAATAATTTGTAATGAAGTTATTGGCTGTGATCGCTTCTGCTACTTGGGCTGTGGCTGCAGCTGCTGCGGTATACATTTGAACAACTGCTGCTACTACTCAGTAGCTTGTATGTGTGCAGCTGCAGCAACAGCTGCAGCCCAAGAAGCACAGCCGATCAGGCCAACTAAGTCATTCATAATATTGGCCTACACTTCCAGTCTCAATTGACACCTACTCTTGTGGCTATAACTGTACTCTACCTTTTACTGCATATATATACCTCTAAATATTGCTGAGGATACATGTTCTTGATTTTTTGGTTGGGGTATTCATCATCTACCTTTCTGGTGGTTCTTGAGCTCTACATATTTTGACAATCATGTCTGTATCTCTAAACAGTTGCATTGATGCAGTAATGAACATATGTATTCATGTTATGAAAATTTATTCCATTTACAATGTGTTACTGTCGTGATGAGCTGAACAACTGATGCATATGCCATTTTGAATGATTTTATTCAGGAGGAAGAAACAAATTGAGTGCAGTGCTCGAGCCATGGGAAGCTAAGGTCAATTCAAGCTATTCAGCGAGGTCGCTTCAATGCAGTATAGCTAGGGACATTTTAGTGATGCTTGTAATACAACTTCAAATTATTGTCACAAATAAAGTTGGTTTCATTTCAGATATGTGTAGTAACAAATTCTATTTTGATATAATGATTTTACTACATCGGTTGATTCCGGTTGTGACAAACATTAATAGATCGACTTTCTTCGTGAATGCTCTTCATATGATGAGGTAACTCAAGCTCATACTCATACGGCACAAACTCATTTCTCATGACATCTTTCAATTCTTCCCATGTAGTGACATATTGCATTTCAGGGTATCACTTCCACCAAGTGCATGCATATTTTTCAAACTCTATGGTGGCTTGTGTCACTTTCTTGACTTCGGATAGCTTCTAAAACATGAGGTCATATTTGAGTTGCTCCACCTATTCAAGATATTCCTCTGGATCTATACTTCCATAGAATGAGAAATACAAGTATCGAGAGTTGCACCATGTGGAACAAAATGTTGGATCTCCTGCCATTGTTAATATTGCAAAATAGCAAAGAATATGTGGCATTTATGTGGAATCACTCATCATCACCCTCTCTTTACCAACCAAAGTTCTTATGCCTCCTCGGATCGCGGAGACACACGTACCTTGGTGACAGTAGACAATCAAAGGTGATAGATCAAGTGAATTCAAAGTCAAAGTACTGTATGAAACAATGGCTTATATATGGAGCTTGGATGGAAAAGCATGTACTTGTGCAACCTAAAATTCTAGATATTGTAAAGTTAAGTAATAAGCCAAGTTAGAATACTTTGGCTAAGTACTGATCCAATTAGGTTTAAGTGAAATGTATGAACGTGCACACAAAGATCAATGTGACATAATGCAAACAAAGGAATGAACTAAATAGATACAATCTGAAATTAAGAATTAAATAGCTTGTTTTGCATCAAGTACCAAAAGAGACGCTAGCCAATTACAAGATTATGAATATAAGGGCACAAGATTGCTCAAAGAAATTAAATACACAATCTGAAGAGTATGAACTAGAATTAGCTAACCTCAATTCGGCCAAAGCTCACTTTTCTTTTCTTACTTTTTTTATTCTTTTCTGGTGAGGCTCTTTCTTTATGTCGGCTGCCTTCTTCTCTTTTTTTAGCTTGTGGTTGACGCTAAGGGTTTTAGCCTTTCTTTGCGCAAAATTCGGAAGTTTTAGCTAGTGTAATTATTACCAAGAGCGGCCCTTAACGCAATATCAAAAGCTAGTCTTACGATGAAAGAAGAAAATATAAGTAAAGCTAACTTGGATCAATGCTTTCGGATGAAACAAAGAAAACAATACAACGATTAAGCTACGCAAAAGAAACACGACGATCAACACTTAAACGAAAATTCTAATGGATGAAAACATAACAAAACTCACAAAAATAATAAAAGCAAAAAACCTAGGGCTTGGAATTTTTTGGCCTTTTCTGTATAGGATAGAAAATAATTCTAACTATGCGTAAATTGATCCTATCATGTTAATCAGGCTCTGATACCAAGATGATATGGGGGCTTGATCTTCACGGCATAGGATCAAGGATAACTTTGGATCCGTGCAACCTGATGAACCATTGGCACCAACCACTGTTAAAATAGCTACCTACGACAAAAGAATTCGCTCAACTATATGCTCGTGATCCCATCTACCCAACCACACAAGTAGACGTGTTGCTGCTCCTGCGAATCATAAGGAAGCATAACAACAACAGAGGTATTCTCAAGAAAATCGACCAATTCCCAATAGCAGCGCATACCAGTAACTCGAGAATAAGCAATATTGGCTATCTTAAAAATAATTGTGGTCTACCCAAAAAGGCTATGATTACAAGACTTATATAACCCTGAGAAGTCCGTAAACCCAAAACGTATTCAACTCAACCCTATTTAGTTTTACACTCAAAAGCACATAAATAGAAACTAAAAATAAAATAAAAATCCATGATGCTTCTAAACATAAATCCTCTTCCATTATGTAGTCCTTCAAATAAGCTTTCCAATGAGTCAAAAATCACCTCAATCAGACTACGTATGTAAAAGTTATGACATTTATACACAAGGTAAACCTTCGGAATACTTCAAACATAGTCAAAGGTCTGATCGGATTGGTCCGATCATCATCAAACCAATTGAATGGTAAGCGCCCAATCAGACGGTGTGAGAGTTCGGAGTGGTCCGAACGTCACCGAGGCAATTAGGCGGTCTGTGCCCAATTAGACGATGCGAGTGTTCGGAGTGGTCCGAACATCACCGAGGAGATCGAGTGGCTCGCGGACGATCAGATGGCCCAGAACACCGAAGTCATTCAGACTGGTCTGAAGGTTCCGATGTTATTGAACAGTCTTGAATGAACTTGTGATCATAGAAGTCATAGTCATAACTGCACAGTGGTCGTAAGTCATAGAAGTTGTAGTCGTACTTGTGCAGTGGTCGTAAGTCGTAGGTGGTGAAGCAGTCGATGAAGCCGTGGTCGAATATGTGGTTGATAAGCCATGGTCGGTGAAGTGGTCGAAGACACCATAGTCGAAGGCACCATTGTAGGCATCGTGGTCGAAGGCACCATGGTCGAAGGTAGCAGTAGTCCAAACGTCACCAAAACGATTTGACAATCTGAAGACAATTGAATGCTACCGACTGTATCTGATGTCATTCAGCCTGATCTGGAAGTTGTTTTTAATGCCGATTAGACTCGTTCAAACGTCCAGGGCAAATTTGTGAGTTCAGTTGGACTTTGCGAACGATCCGACCTGGCTATGAGTGCTTGGACATGTCTTCCCTTGCTTGGTCCCCACGTGTTTCTCCTCCATTATTGCAACTTCAAAGCTTCAAATCGTTCAAACCTGAGAATGCACAAAACATTCGTATGAGGTAGTATCCAGTTTTCATGTAAACTAAAACCAAATTTAACAAGGAGTGATTTCATCTGTTGATTGATCCTTTTAGCTCGTGCTCACTTAAATGGTCCAATCAGAATGTCTTCATCATCTGGTACATTTGAAGAGATATACAATGCACTACTGTCGATGAGATCTTCTAAACACATCTTTACTTTAGGTTTATACAAATCAAGTATGGGTCTGCATGTAAATGCATAACATAGTAGTAGCTCTATATCTCTAAGTATAATAATTAAAGACCCAATTAAATTAGAGTTCACCTGATAATATTTAATACGGCTCAATAACTCTTTCCAGTCGAATAATATACCTCTCCTCGGGGTCGGACACTCCTCCTTCTATATGCCGATGATATGATCATTACTTGTGATGACTCTCAGTACGTTGCCTTTTTAAAGGAGCGTCTCCGTGAGCAATTTTTGATATCTGATTTGGATCTTCTTCATTATTTTCTTGGAATTGAGATTACTTCTACACCCGAGGGCTACTATCTCTCCCAGGAGTCTTACATTCAGGATACCCTTACTCGCGTTTGTCTCACTGATTAGCGTGTGGTCGATACTCCTATGGAGCTTGGTGCTCACCTTTGGCCTACTGATGGCAAGCCTTTTAAGGATCCCACTCGCTATTACCATCTTGTTGGGAGCCTTGTCTACCTGAGTCAGTTTGTCTATGCTCTTATTCAGCTCTACTACAATCATCTTCTTCATGTTCTACGATATCTTCGCGTGACCATCACTCGTTGCCTTTCCTTTCCTCGCTTCAGTTCTTTGCAGCTTCAAGCGTACTCTAATGCGACTTGGGCTAGCGATCTTTCTGATCGCCGGTCTCTTTCTGCCTATTGTGTTTTCCTTGGTTCCTCCTTGATTGCTTGGAAGACCAAGAAGCAGACCATCATTTTCCGTTCAAGCGCTGAGGCTAAGTTCAGAGCCATGGCGTCGTTGACAGCTAAGATCACCTGGCTTTGGTGGTTACTTGAGGATTTCAATGTTTCCACTACTACACCGACTCCTCTCTTCTCAGATAGTACTAGCGTGATCAGCATTGCTCGAGATCTTGTGACGCATGAGCTCACCAAGCATATTGGGGTGGATGGTTCATACATGCGATCGCAGATGCAAGACCAAGTTATTACTCTTTAGTATATACCTTCGAAGCTTTAGTTAACAGATTTCTTCACTAAAGCACATACTAAGAAGCAGACTGTCATTTTCCGTTCAAGCACTGAAGCTAAGTTGAGAGCCATGACATCGTTGACAGCTAAGATCACCTGGCTTTGGTGGTTACTGAGGATTTCGGTATTTCCACTACTGCACCGACTCCTCTCTTCTCAGACAGTACTAGCGTAATCAGCATTGCTCGAGATCTCGTGACGCATGAGTTCACCAAGCATATTGGGGTGAATGCTTCATACATGCGATCGTAGATGCAAGACCAAGTTATTGCTCTTTAGTATGTACCTTCGAAGCTTCAGTTAACATATTTCTTTACTAAGGCACATACTAGAGCTCAACATAGTTTCTACCTCTCCAAGCTCAGTGTTGTTGATCCACCATTAGTTTGAGAGGGGGTGTTAGTCTTGTAAATAGTCTAGAGTCTAGGGGCCTATTTGCATATTTTATATGTACATTTGTATTGGCTTTGGGCCTCTTTGGTAAGACAAGCCTCATTGCAACAACTGCATCACCATATAGAGATGGCAGCTAATGGTAATGGGCATCTGACCGAGGGGGTAAAATTTAAGAACTGAGGGACTTACAAGTGGAAGCTAGAGTCCACTTGATGAATTACAAAGGCAGAAATCTCATGTAAAGTGTGAGAAAGAAAGTTTAAAGAGTAGAGCATCACCTCAACAAGCCTTGCTAGAGCATATGTCAGCATGAATTCTCCATGTTGAATTGACTTAAGGAGGCATCTGTCCCAACTCAGAAAGCTGAGTACAATATGCAGCCTTATCTTACCAGATTGCAAAGTGCTCCCGTTTTGGCATTTGGTCACGCATCACAGGCACAGCAGCACCAGTCTGGGGCCTGAACAGTGCCTGCTAGCAGTGGGTTGCTCCAAGAATATTTCTGCCTTATCAGCTGGATGTGTATGCCTTAAGTTTTGTTCACTTTCTTCAAGAAGACGAAGTTCCAGCGATGATAGCGATGGTTTCTGGCATTTCCAATGAAATTATATTCTATAGTGTGAGGAAAGACTTGCTGTATCTACGCGGTTAATTCTGGTCTTCACATAATAATTACGGTATTTCATGATCATGTCTAGACTTTTGCTCAGTTATTCGATACTTTGCTCCTTGATGCCATGCGTTGATACATCATGCAAGCGAGATGTAATTATTATGTACTCTGGTTTATTTTCGTTTTGTTTCCAACAAAATGGAAACTGCGGTTCCCCTTGTTCAGAAAAAAAAAACGCTGTCAATTCTGATCATGTGAAGCATATGATGGCATGTACTGCAGACCCTTATTAACAGACTGTAAATTCCTCCAACATAAACTTAGGAACAGAACGCTGAAGAAAGGTGAGTAAAACTTCCAGGTAGGTAATTCAGCTATTCAGGCATGTGCTGCTCCTGCACTGATGCTTGCCATCCTGAAGATAGAAACAATGCATGCAGTGAGAGAACTAACACAGCAGGAACAGAACACCCTAAAGATCAGCCTGACATCAGCAGGAACAGAACACCCTAAAGATCAGCCTGACATCACACAGCCGACTGATGCTGGCTATCCTACAAATAAGTTCTTGCAAATGTTCTATGGAGTTAAGACTGTTAGAGCAATGAGGTACCGCTATTCTGCTGCATTTTTCTTTGGGACTAGTTACCTATCATGTGGAATTTTAGCTGTGTTTTCTGAAAGCCTGAAACTTGGGAGTATTCACTGAAACGTACTAGTTAGTAACTAATTGAATGTTGATGGTGGCATTTACCGGCCGGCACCACTGCCAGGTGTGTTTTTCTCTGAAAAATGTTTTACTTATGAGAAATTCATTTTTTACTTGAGAGTTGAGATCACTAATTAAGGAAATCACCCCTGAAGAAAATTGAAGTATGCTACCGAAGCAAAGCTACCTGCACCCCTACACGGCAGAGACAGTGCAGACTCCCGTGCATTGCTTTGGACTGGAGCTAGCTATGTAACCACGGGACACCCGATGCATGTACAGACTTGTCAGGCTCGTCGAGCTGAGCTACATAAACGTAAGGAAGAATCAGCATTAATTATTGCGGTTGAAGTGTCAACAATGCTCTACAAACTTTGGTTCTCTTTTCATGAGTGTGAGGCTTCTCAGACAGAAGCTAGGCAAGTCGTGGCCGGTGCTATTTCCCTGTCGTCGAGTCGTCGCCCATCATGAAACTACGCAACACATGCGGAAATCATTCCAGCAGACGAGAAAAGTTCAAAAAGCTGTGGCACTATCTAAGCATTATGCATTTAGTCCAACTAATAAGGCACCGGATTTTCCTCGCATCTAATCAGGTTGGATTATTTCTCGCTTTTGCTAGCTCGAGAATCTGATGATCCGATCGGTAACCGCCGGTTACCGGTTTTATCGGTGGAGACCGGTAACCAAAAAACCGGCCGGTATGAATTTTTTGATTTTTTGAATTTTGGCCGGTTTTTTTTCCGGTTTTTCGGTTACCGGCCGGTTTTTCTGGTTACCGGTTTCAAAATATCTCAAAATTCAAATTTTGATTTTCAAATTATGACCGGTTTTTTACCGATTTTTCCGGTAACCGCCCGGTTACCGTTACCGGCCGCCGACCAGGATTTCTTCCGATTCCGGTTTTTGGAACCTTGATCCGATCCCAGGCCGCTCAACTTCAACTGTGTCTTCGACCTATATGCCTTAGGGTGGGTTATTTTCTGCTGCGGTTTATGGGTTTTGTCCTAGTGTGAGCATTTGTATGAACAAACTGAATATCTATAATACATTTCGAAAAGTCTGTCCCGATAAGCCGCTTCGAAAAGATGATGAAACTGTCATATTTGTTTTTTCAAGAAAATTCATAAGCTATAAATCGAAAATAACTCCTCTTCACTCTTCACATCCAAAGTGGCAGTTCCCTGATCTCACGCATCTGATGGCGGTTGTCATCTTTGCTATGGTAAGCGTAATGCGTGTGTGTGTGATCATGGCCAGTGGGCCTAAAGCTAACGAGCTTGAGGAATGTGGAAATGGAGGTTGTGGTGCTCATCATCATAGTAACATTTGCGAAATGCATTGGCTCCAATCTGGACCAGCTTAATTGCGAGCTCATGATCGATTATAGGCAATGCTTTCTGCAACTTTGATCAAGGCGCGTGATATATGCCCAGAAAAGAGAGGGTGTGGGGGGTTTTTTTTTCATCGAGATGCATGCTTCGCGTAGAGGCATAGGCATGCACGCGTAGTGGCGAAATGTCCCGTGAAAACTGGCCAATTTTAAAAATCCATGAAATCCTGACGCGGAAGTTTCCAAAAAATTCTCAAATCATTACCAGCTGTAGGAGTACATAAGTTCTATATATCTATTGTTGAAATTGAATATGAAATTGATAAGATAGAGCACGAAACAAATGAAGAACAATCAAGAATACAAGACGCATTTAACGTGTAAAACCCTTGCAGGTAAAAAACTACGGATGTATAGTCGTCGAAATCACTATACAAGAAAAAGTTACAGAATACGCTTGACATATATGTGATTTTACGTTCTACATTATCCTGCCAGGTAGCTTACAGAGGATATAAATAAACTTGGGAACAAGTGTCCCAAACAAGAAAGGAACAGAGTGTTAGTCAGCAACATAACAGAGACTTATCGGAAACTAGGACAGTAACCTTCTTGTAGACAGGAACAACACCCCGTTCGAAGAGTCTTAGAACATAACGTTGTAGAGTTGTTGTCGGAAGTGTCTTGAGTATCCACATCTGACTCCAGTCGACGCATGCACCTTAGAGCACTACGTTGAGGTAGGTTAGTGTAGGGTCCATTACAAACTCAAAGATGATCCTAATCAAAACCTCCGATCAATACACATTGCTTACTTGATCAAATTCTTCAAGTGGTTGGAAAGACCAGTAGTTGTCAGACCCGACCATATTTGGATCACAAAATATAATAATCTCTACCTTAAACCGAATTCCTCCGACAGCAAATTAAAAAAGAACTACAGATTTCTTGATGAAATAGTAGAATGTCTCTTGTGCGTCAAACATCTGAAACGACCAACAAGTAATGCTGACCAAGTTTGAGCAGAACTCAAACTTAGTGGTAGGAACTAGCTTTGTCATCATATCAGTTGGATTATCATGAGTACTAATCTTGCAAAGTTTGATATCACCTTGTGTAATAACTCCTCAGGTAAAATGATATTTGGTCTTTTGCAAGACAAATAATATTATGACTATCACAAAAAATTTTAGTGCAAGTTGTACTTTCACAAAGCTCAGTGTAAAGACCTCTTAGCCAAACAATTTCTTTACAGGCTTCTAAAATAGCCATGTATTCAACCTTAATGGTCGAGAGAGTAACAATAGCTTGTAAACTGGCTCTCCAACTCACGACACAGTATTTGACTGTGAAAATATAGCCAGTAAGAGATCTTCGCTTATCCGGATCTCTTGCAAAGTCTAAGTCAACATATCCGACTAGTCCAACACTGGTCTGTCCAAACTGCAAACAAGTATCAAAAGTGTCCCTTAATTACTTGAAGATCCACTAAACAGCTATCCAGTGGTCTTCACTAGGATTGTCTATATATCTACTGACAACACCCAAAGCATGAGATAAGTCGGGGCGAGAGCAAACTGTGGCATGCATAAGTGATCCGACTACAATTTCATACAAAACACTTGACATGTATTCAACTTTTTTCAATTGTTTGTGGACTTAGCTAAAGAGAACTTAAAATATGCAGCTAGTGGTGTACTAGTCTATTTGGCCATATGCATGTTGAAGCGACAAAGAACTTTTTCAATATACCCTTTCTGATTTATGTATAGTTTCCCAAACCACCAATCTCTAATGATTTCCATACAAAGAATCTTCTTTACTGCACTGAGATTTTTCATCTAAAATTCACTGCTCAATTGTATCTTTACCTTTGAAATTTCAAACTTGTCTTTTGCCGCGATCAGCATATCATCGACATATAGGAGCAAATAAATAGTTGAATCGTTGATGATCTTCAAATAAACATGGCTATGATAATTAGATCTCTTAAACCTTGGGGAAATCATTAAGGAGTCAAATATTTGTACCATTGTTTGGGTGATTACTTCAACCCATAAAGAGACTTCTTCAATTTGTAGGCAAAAACCTCCTTTCTAGGAGCAACAAACCTTCTTGCTGCTCCATATAGATGTCTCCTTCCAATTTCACATGTAAGAACATGATCTTAACATCCAATTGTTCAAGCCAAAATCACGCATAGCCACAATGCTGAGTACGAATAGAACTATGCTTTACTATAGGAAAAAATATGTAAAATCAATACATGTGATTTGGCTATATCCTTTGTAATGAACCTCGCCTTGTACCTGACCTAATCGGTCAGTGATGTGCCTTCCATCTTCTTGTAAATCCACTTGCAATATATGAGTTTCTTTTCAATCTAACACTACTGCGGAAAAGGTTATCACAGACGATTCAAAAATGTCATCACAGACGGTTTCATGAGCCATCTGAGTTTATGGATCAATAATGATATGAAATCATCACATACAGTTTTCAAACTTTCTGTGATGCAAACTACCACATATGGTTATTAACTTAGAACTATCTATGATAGCTGATTATCATAGACGGTTTGTAGATGAAACTGTCCATGATAGCTGATGTATGAAGCCGTCTGTGATAGCTCATGTATCACAGATAGTTTGTAGATGAAACTATTTTATGATAGATTATGTATCATCACAGACGGTTACATGCTACATATAAAATCAACACATTTACACTAAATATCCTTGATAGTAAATATGCAAATCCATCAACGAAGTCAATTATCATAAATCAATTACTTGATAAGAAAATAAGTAATACATTTATATCTACATATACCTAAATCATCGGCCTAGAATATGCCAAAAACAACATATAACTATGATCTGCCAAAAACAACATATAACTTTGATCTGCCAAAAACAACATCTATCTAGAAATGCACTTGTAATCTTTTTTATCTTTAGCAGCCCAAAAATCACATAGAAGTTTATCACAAGTGACGGGGCAAAAACTGAATGATCGAAACAAGAATGCATTTACATAAGGTCACTAAATTTGTTCTAACAGTATATGAAAGAAGGAATCATCAAGCAGTATATTAACTACTACCAAAGTACCAACAAAGATTTGTGCAAAGATTTCCATTCCAAATATTTGTGCAGCTAATTCACTAAAGCAACAATTCTCTACTGGACATTATAGCAACAATGTAGGCATGTAATAAATTCACCAAATCATAATCTTACATAGAAATAACAATTCAACAATTAACAGCAGTCAAGAATTAGTAAACAAGGAAAAAAGGCAAAAGGGAATTGCTTCAACCTAGCAGAGAAGCACTTGAAGGAGGCAGTGGATGGCATTGTAGAAGATGAAGGTGTTGTTGGGCTCGAGAAGAAGTCAATGCATGGTCGGGGGAGGGGGAGGAGGTGGGCTTGGGGAGGAGGCGTGCCAAGCCCAGGGGAGGAGGGGTGTCGGGTTCGAGGAGACGGCGGCTCGTGCTTCGGAAAGAGGTGCCAGGCTTGGGAGAGGAGGGGCACCGGGGTTCGGGGACACAGCAGCTCATGCTCGATCGGAGAGGAGGTGGCGGGCTTGGGGAGAGGAGGTACGTCAGGCTCGAGGAAGGAGGGAGTGTTTGAGTGGGGTGCGCGGGCAAACCCTAGAGTCTGAATATAAATAGGATAAGACATCACAGACGGTTCTAAATCACAGACGGTTCTAAAGTAGAACTGTCTGTGATAAACACACATCACGGCCATATCACTGACGATTAGTATTAAAAACCGTCTATCATAAGTATCACAGGCAGTTCCATAATATAACCATCTCTGATATACGGTTGTATTTTAAAAATAGACTATGATATGCGACCATATCAAAGACGGTTGTATTTTACAATAGACAATGATATGCAGGATATCACAGACAGTTGTATTTTAAAACTGTCTATGATACATATTACAGATGGTTTGTTCCACTAAACTGTTTGTAATAATTCCTTATATAGCTAAAAATATTATGTTTTTCGGCTAGCCTTAGGAGTAAATATGTATAACTTAATTGTTTTTTTACCGATTAGGAATGTCGTCATGTCATTATATCGAAACCGTTTACATATATAGAAGACAATAAATACAAATTCAATTGATTTTTTATTTTTTTATTTATGTATGGCCAAACAGCATGGCCAGTCGCTTCTTACAAAGATTAAAAAAGTAGAAACCTAAATAATTAAAGTTTTTCTAGTGGTGGAGGTAACACGCTATCCCCATCTTCAAAACTTCGTAGGTGACCTTGTCAGCATCGGATGGTTTGGGATCATCAGTGAACAAAGCTCGAAATACGTCCACCCACTGATGCACTCGTTCAAGTGTCTCCCGAAGACCCTCTGACTGATGAATCAAGTCAAAATGAGCTAATAGGCTCTCTTCCCTTGCTTTAGGGGTCTTGGCAAGGTTGACTCAATCACTCGCCGCCTCGACTTAGCAGTCCAAGCAACGGTAAGCCTCCTAGAGAAATGCAACATCATTGTGGAGGACCACATTGATGGTGAGGTTAGCTCGCCGGAAGTGGGAGACCAACCGGAAGACACGGTGGAGGAAGATGTCAAGACGGTGGAAGGTGGCCATCATATGCTCCGGCAAATCCTCGAACATAGGAGGAAGGACACTGTTGGCACAGTGTTCTTCCACAGTATCTACCATCATACGACCAGCGAGGTACTCATACAGGATGGCCGGGTAGGCCACCAATGCTAGTGACAAGGAAGAGTAGGGAGCTATTTGTTTATGTTTGATAGTAGATCAGCGATGTGGGGATTCATCTTTGGTGGCAAATGAACATTTTTATAAAATAAGGAATAAATTTGGCACGTAAGACGAAGAGACGCATAGGGGAGCTGAAATGAAGAGACACATCGCAGAGACGAAGCACCATTCATGCATATAAGAGATACATATCACAGACACTTCCAATTGTAAACCATCTATGATTCGTAATCATCACAGATGGTACGTATTAATAACCGTCTATGGTAATATCACATATGATTCTAATTAACTGGTCGATGGTTTCACCATCAAGCAAACATCTTTTACACAACTCATGCCAGCTTTACTCATGTGTCCTAGATGCATGTGCAATAGATTAGTCCGATTGGCATTGGACAATCTAGTCAAAGGAACAACAGTAGTTTCAACCAGACTAGTGACATGAAGATGATATAAATTTGCTGTATTCATATCACCTTTCATCACAACAAGAGTGCCTTTGGAGACCTTCAGGACTCGACCTCCACTGAAAACTTATACCCTCTGGCATCAAGAGTACTCAATGATATAAGGCTCCTTTTCAAACTTGGAATATGTCAGACTTCTGACAGGGTTCTAATGGTGCCATCAAACATCTTGATCTGAACATAACAAATGCATATAATCTTGCATGGAATATTGTCTCCCATTAACACTGATCCAGTCATGGTCGCTTCATAGTTAACAAACTAATCACGGTTTAGATTCATGTGGAAAGTGTAGGTTGAATCAGGAATCCAATTATCACCGGTTTTGGAATAACCGGTAAAGGTAAAAGGATATCTCCTTCGGAACCTTCTTTAGTAATAATAACGGCTTTGGCTTCTTTATCTTGTTGATCTTTCTTGGAACTATATTTCTTATCTCCTTTTTCTTGAGTTTCTAGTACTCGGATATGTCATGGCTGCTTTTCTAGCAAATCTGCACAACTTTTTGTTCTTCAACTTAGAACGGCATCGAAATTTACTCTTTCTCCTAAAATCCCTAGCCGGAGACCTCTCAATTTGTCTTCCACAAACAGACAAACCTTCTGTGTGTGAACTTGAGTTTTCGCTCAACACCATGGTTTTTAGCTTCTCCTTTGAATGCAGACATCATAAAGCTCCTTGAGGGTGAGAGTATCCCGACTATGAAAAATTGGATATCTAAATATAGAGAATGAACTAGGCAATGAGTAGAGTAGAATAAGACATAAATCTTTATTTTTATATTTGACATCCATTGCTTTAAGATATGCGATGATAGCTTTGAAAGCTGTCAAGTGGTTCAATACAGATCCACCTTTTGCTAATCTGAGCGATAAAAAGCTTCTGCTTCACAAACATCTTGCCGGACAAATCCTTAGTCATGTAGATCTATTCCAGCTTTAGCCATAATGCAGCAGTGATGGTTTCCTTTGTGACCTCCTGAAGAATATTGTTTGAAAGATGAAAATATATTTGAGAGAGATCCTTATAATCTCTTCTTTACTTCTCCTCGACAGATCATGCAACGAGCATCTTGTCGATTCCCAGTAATGCAGTATCCAAATCGAGCTGTGCAAGAATAGTTCACATCTTGATCTATCACAGGGAAAATCTTGTGTCTCAATCGAGCAATGGAGGATCATACTTCATTGTTGTCATGTCGAGAGTGCCCTAAATTTGATCTAGGTGAAGGACGTGCTTTGATACCAGTTGTTAGGATCAGATACCACATGTTATGAAATCGACAAGACAGAGCATGAAACAAATGAAGGGCAAACAAGAACACGAGACAGAGATTTAATGTGAAAAATTCTTGTGAGTAAAAAACCATGGATGCATAATCAATGAAATCACTATATGAGGAGAAGTTACAGAACACTCTTCGCATATATGTGATTCTACATTCTATGTTATTATACCAAGTAGCTTACAGAGGATATAAATAATCTTGAGAACAAAAGTCACAAACAAAAAAGGAACAGAATCCTAGTGACAATGAAATAGAGACTTATCGGAAACTGAAATAATAACCTTCTCGTAGACAGGAATAGCATTCTGCCTAGAGAGTCTTAGAAGATAACAGTGTAGAGTTATAATTAGAAGTGCCTTGAGTAGCCACGTTTAACTCTAGTCGGCGCATGTACCTTAGAGCACCACGTTGATGCAGGTCGGTACAGAGTCCATTATGAACACAAAGATGATCCCAATCAAAACCTACGATCAATCGCATTGCTTACCTGATCAAATTCTTCAAGTGATCCGAAAGACCAGCAGTGGTTAGATCCGACCAGATTCGGATCACAAAATATAACATCTATAAAATTTCAAGATCAAACTCTTTGCATTTACATTATATGAAAATGATGCATTATACATGAAAATTGACTTTGTAGTGTTTACGTAGAATTTATCATTTTAATATCATACAATGTAATTGAAGTTTGATCTTGAAATATTACACCTTGGTTTTTACGTTTTTCAATATTTAGCTGGTTTCGTATGCCGCCACCAAAGAGTGCATTAACATATCAGGGCATATCTAGTGAAAACTGACAATTACGTGCAATTGTGAAAATTATTGACAACATAAAATATTAAAAAAATGGGATGATGTAATTTATAGAGTTCTGTAATATCCTTCAAAATTTTAAATTTAAATTAAAAATGTTTAGAAGAAAAGGAAAGGAGAACTTTGATGTGAACAATAATTTTTTCTCTTTCTCTTTCTCTTTTTTCCCTTGTGATTTACATCCATACGAATTGTGTCATTTTCCTTGTGAAATACATCTATAGTTCTTTTGGAATTTTCATATTGGTTTTATATTTAATCCAAAGTGATTTGTACATATGCATGGTTACATCTAATTGTCAGATTGAGAACTTGGGACTATTATCAAGTGCAAGCAATTCTTGAATTAATTTGTGCTAGTCTTGGGTGTATTGCTATTGATTGTGTGCTATTATCAGTTGATCTTCGATAGAGATTAGAGAGGCTCTATACTTGGCTTTGGCTCATTTTATTTGTCCCAAAAATACACATTTGTACAATATAATATTCTTTTCTTCATAACTGATTTTCCATAGAGGGGTTCTGTAAGTTACGTTTGTAGTTGGATTTTTGTAGGATACTTGACTATATCATAACTTATCTAACCAACAAAAATTTTTGGAATTTTTCATGACTATTGGAGTAAGGGAGCACTGGAAGGGTGGGGAGTACATGATATGCTATTGGCTGGTAACAATTTCAGAAATAACAATAATGTAAAGTAGATATTAATTGCTACTCCCTCTGATCTCAAACAGGTTGTATTTTAATTCAAATGTCTGCAGTCAAAATTTTAAAACTTTGACAACTAATATATACAAAACTATTTAGATTTGTCACATGTAAATGATATTAGTATATTTATCATCAAAATTGATTTCATATTATTATATATTTAGTCATTTTTAATAACACATCGTCAGAAAAAAGTAGTTGTCTATTAGATACTATGTCCATGTCCAAATGACAAATAAAAAAAGAATGAATATACTACAGAGTACTTGCTAAGAGGGATACATATGACATACAAAAACTAAAAAATCTCTAGCTGGCTTGCTACCCAAAGCTATACACACAAACTAATCAATGGCTACGCGTAAAATAAGCACGCACCCTGACCAGTTAATGGTTTCACCATCCTACCCTGTGGACAGTTACTAGTATTTGTTAATTATGGTAAAGTTACTATGTATGTACATCAAGTTATCATATGTAATTCATGAAGTTATTGCCATGTATGAGTGAAGTTATTGTCAACATGCATGCATTGAGAGGAGAAAGAAACATGCATATCAATACAAATAACTCGTACAGAAAGTTACTACCATGTGTGAGTGAAGTTACTGCCAAACATATGTAGATTTACTGTCTGTTGTAATAGTATAAAACTGATAGTAACTCTATATATATTTGACAGTAATTTCTTATATGACACAAATTTCGTAGCATCAACAAATATTAAATATATATAGCACAAATTATTCATTTCCTTTGCTGCAATATATATAACCTCAAATCTGCTGGAAATTCCTATTCTGCAGGTAATTATAATATCTAGTTGTGTTAAAATATATAGCTGACTCGGCCATATATCTCACATCATCAGTACGACCTAATGTAAAGAATCCTAGACTTCTGAGAGAGACCAAACTCTAGAGCATCCAGCATGCATGGCCCATTCTGTCTGCTCAATAAAACAAACTAACTAGTCTTTAGATCATTTGCCAATAGATTGATCTTTTCAATCAATCAAATAGAAGATGCATATAGGTAGGCACCTCATGCTTACCTATGCACTTGAGCATACAAAAACTCTATAACCATGATATTCTGAAGACTTCATATAGTCTCCCCCCCCCCCCCACCCCCACCCCCAGCCAGCATTAGCAGACAAAGCACAATCTATCCTTAGCTTTTGCAGCCAGTGGTTCACAGCAATGAGCAAATTTCTATGCAAAGGGTAAGAACAAAAGCTGCAGAATTATTCCATGCACAAGCCAATCCTGACCTCTGCTGATACAACACAATTCCTGTGCACACGTGCATGCTTTTACCAGAAATCCACCCCCCCCCCCCCCCCCCCCCCCCCCGCAAGTCTTCCTTCCAATCACGCAGACAGAAACAACCCCTGCTGCAACGGTCTCCCTCCAATCATGCGTACATTATTTCATGTGCCATGCAGATTAACTGTTAAAAGAAAATGCTACCAAAAGCTTAGCTTTTGGGTAAGCAAACTCAACTAGTCACATTAGTTGTTAAACACATCAGGAGGGAGTTAAGATATGCTGGTGATCATTACACACACACACACACACACACATATGTATATGTATATATGTGTGTGTGTGTGTGTGTGTGTGTAATATGTCTATATATATATACACACATATATATACACTATTTGACATGTGGATTGATTAAAGGGTATATATAAAGTCTAGATTGATGGTTTTCAGAATTAACTGTGGATTAATTGACAGAAGCAGGTGGGAAAAACTGATGAACTATGGAATCACTGGGGTATATGTATACGCAACCTCCTCTCACGCCTGCATTAACTTGGGCTCACTTTTTTTTTTTAGATAATAACTTGGGCTCACTTAAAACCAGAACTATTGTAATCCCTGGCCGTCGTGTCAGGGACCGGGTTCCAATCCCAGAGCTTGTCGGAGACGGTGGCCGGCGACATCGGCAGGACACCGAGCGGCGTCATCTGGGGCATTGTCTGCGGCGACGGCAAGGGGAGGAAGTGGCTGCCGACGACAGGGTGGTTAGCGTAGGCCTGGCTGTGTCCCACCAGCGTGCTCAGCTCGTCCACGGGCGTGGAGCTGCTGCCGGCCATGTTCAGCAGCGAGTACGTGGAGGCGAGGACGGCCGCGCTCTCGGTCGGCGCTACCTCGGCCGCCGCTGTCGTGCTCATCGCCGACGCGTAGGCGCACGGCCTCCGGGGAGGAGACAGCGAAGGCTGCAGGTGAGTCGCATTGCTCGCAGTGGGCTGGTCCATGATGGCTGGCGGCGACGCGGACGAGCACTCGCCTTGGCCGAGTTGGTGGAAGCTGGGCTGCTGCGTCGGTGACAGTGGCCTGGACGACGATGATGACCCATGCCGGCCGGTCGGCGCGCCGGTGCGGGATGGGGGCGGCCTCGCCGAGGTCGCTTGGACGTTGCTGGAGGAGGGCAGGCCGTGGCCGTCGTCGATGCCGGAGCGCTTGTAGACGCGGCAGAGCGAGATCTCGGACTGCATGAGGAGACATTGTGAAACCTCAGATTTATGGTGGTTAGCCTTTTCTTGTAAGCATGATCCAAAGAAATTACTGCAAAATTTCAAAGCTAAAGAAATTACCAAACATGAGACTATGAGAGAGAGATGAGTAAATAGCCAGTTTATATATGAAGCAGTAATTGAGTGAAGAGCATGCTCCATATATGAACGGAGTGCTGTAAGACGAATTGGGAGAAGGAATTAAATGCTTCAATTAAGTTCAGATCTGAAATAATTTAGTAAAGAGAAACTAAACTGTGTAACTTGGACATGCAAATACTTTGCAGAATCTGAAGGGCATGTAAGTGGTATCTAGCTAGGAGGAATTCAATAAGCTAGGTTTTGTACATGCCCATATGCATGTATGCCAAAAAGAACAGGGAGCAAAAAGCAAATCCTAAATCCGTAGATCTGAAAAGGAAATGCATCTCAAATATTCATATGAATCATGCGACCAAAGTAAAAGCACCGAACGAAAGTAGATGAAATGATTAACCACACTGAATGATAACCTAGAACGAACAGCTAGCTGGGCCTCAATTTGTAAAATAAAAGCAAATCAAAAGGAGCAATCCACTCATATGCGTACCCCTGCAAATTAAAGTAAGAACTCTGCAAAATTGAGTTCATGTTTGGCTCCCAAAAACCCTAATCTTTGCGAATTTCTTTACCTTGTAGAACAGATCGGTGTCCGTGGCGGGCGGCGGCAGGCGGTACTCGTTCATGATCCAGCTGCTGCGGACGCCCTTGGGGGCCTTGCCGAAGTAGAAGACGAGCGTCTTCTTGAGCCCGATCGGCCGGTTGTTCTCGCCGCGGATCATCCGGTCGGCCCCTGTAGCCTTCCAGTAGCCCGACGCCGTCACCCGGTTCGGCCGGTCGCCGTTCCGGTACTTGCGGTCCCTCGGCACGTAGAAGAACCACTCCTTCTCCCCAATCACCGCCATTGCTACGAACACCACAATTAAGGCACAAATTGACACCACGATTAGCCAAGATTGAGACCATCTGAGCTGATCAGGAGAAGTGTGTGCTTCTGTGTGTATGTACTATGTACCGGGAAGCTCCCATGGATCGAAGCGGTAGAGGTCGACGAAGGTGATGAGCTCGACGTTGAAGCGCTTGCCCTCCACCTTGCGCCGGAGGTAGAACTCGATCAGCTCCTCCTCCGTCGGGTGGAACCGGAACCCCGGCATCACCAGGTCGTTCTCGTGCGAGTCGGCAGCCTCGCCGCTGCCGGCCACCGCCTTGCCACCAGCTCCCCCTCCTCCTGCAGCTGAAACACTGCCGGCGCCGTGGCCGTTGTCGACGTCTCTACTCATGGCTGCCTTTCCTCGCCGTGCGAATTGCCAGCATAGCGCACACGACGGCGGCGACCAAGCTGAGGAAAGGCAAAGAATTTGAGGGGTGCAAAGTGCAAGTGGGTGGGAAGGAGAGGATAAGAGGGTTGTGTTTGCACGATCGATATATACTGGAGTGGAGGCTTTGGTTAACGATCCTGGTTAATTATGAGTACTCTTGGTGATGGCTACTAGCCTTCGACCGCTATAGTTGCTAGAGACAATGGAGAGTAGTACTATCTGTACAGTTTGTTATATGGGGTTGCAATGTTGAGTTGAGGTGTACACATACTAATGAACGTACTTTGTTTAATTCATGTCGATTTGTATAGAAGATCAGATGTATTGAGGTCATAATCTAAAACCAATGAATGGTGTTTGTGAAAGATAGAAAAAGAGCTCTGTACCTTACAGTAAAATTGCATTAACTGAATTACAAAACATTATAGGAGAAACAAGAGAGAAAGAAGGACTAGGTACATGGGTTGTATTGATGTGATGTGTGTATTTGTTGCTTTAGGAAAAGCTTGTTGGTTTCAGCTGGAATTCCTTGCAACATATATGGATATTAGACAAACTAAAGCCGTCATCCGTCAAATCGGTCTGCAAAAATCAACTTGGTTTCAACCACTGTTTACGTTGTTCTTTTCACACAAAAAAAAGAACATGTGTTTATGTGGAACCATATTGAGAATGTCTATAGTTTAGATGTGCTGTGCAGTTAGCAATCGTGTCAAGTTGAAATCTGATTTTGTGAAAATTTGCAAGTTTTCGGTTTTGCTATCAGGTTAAGCGATCTGACCGGTCGAGGGTGGTGTTCTAACCACAAGTCTAGTATGACCAGTTTTTGGGGCGGTCAGACCACTAGTACGGTGCGATTGATTTTTAGTTGGTAACTGGTTTTTTCCATTGAGGTGCTTGCTTGTATGAGCCACAAAAATTGTGAGTGGTCCAAACGGCCAATGGATGGCGATTCGACTAGGGTTGGCCGAGCGGTTAGATCAGCATGGTTGACGTGGTCTGGCTGACTCTCCTGTTACCAGTGTTTGATCGGATTGACTGATGCAGTCTGACCAGTCGGTCAATGGCGGTTAGACTAGTCTTAACTGAAAATGTCTGAGAGGGTTTTGGGAATTTATGGGAATTGGTCATGGCCGGTTGAGTTTTGGAGTCCTAGATCTTACATTCATGATCATGAATCATGTTTGAACTAATGTGGGCTAAGTTGTGAAGAATTTATACCTGAAAATGATTTCTTCATATTTGATGTGCAGGGATGCTTGGAGGCAATCATGATCGATGGCGTGGACCAGGACTAGACTCAATGATGTGCTGAGGTATGATCAAAGAAGTTAGGCAGGATGGTTGGGCTTAAGCTAGGCACAGGAAAGACTAAAAATGTTGAAGAGAAGGTTCGAGCAACAGTTCATTGAATGGTATGGTTGGTACAAGTGAGGCGTAGTTGGGGGAACCAACACAAAGAGATTTGCCCATATGTGAGCCATTGGTGAACCTACACATTGCAAGTATCGAGATTACTTGCAAAGGAGGAGATGACCATGGGTTGGCTCATAAAAGAGGTGAGATCCTCTGTGAGGGTGTTTTTGCAGGGAAGCCAAAATGCTGAAAACGATGATGGGATCAAAAACACGACACTTGGGGAGCGTTGAAAGAGTGATTTAGGTCAAGGAGATGCTGAAGAGGCTAAGTGGATGGGAAGCTTGCTCTTTAGCAGGTTTAGGCTTATGCGCTTTGAGAAGTGTGCAGAAGTCATGTGTGAGTGTAAAACCCGGTGTGTTTTGGGTTAACGAGTTTTCCTGGTAGTGCTAATGGACAGAATCTATCAGAGTTAGATATGGGTTGGTTACTCCATCTATATGATTGGGAAAGGTTGGAGGCATATGGTTAACTAACCAACGAACCCATCCATTCTTTAGGGTTTGAGAGAGAGGTTTCCTTGGAGTAGAGACTTTGGGTGAGTTCTCTTAGAAGAGAGAGCTCTGACCTTCATGATGGAGTGACTGTAAAACCTATATCTACATATTGCAATAGATTAATCTTATTCATCCTACATGATGTGTTATTGTTCTTGGTGATTTTGCACTTGTTTTAGTTGGTATTTTTGCCCTTTCTCTTTTCCTCTTGATCTTGTTGGGTTCAAAGGATATGTAAGTAACGGAGATACATCATAGAGATCATATTATATCCATCTAGCGACCATCTATAGAAAGATCTTGAAAGGTTGTACGATTTGGTTCGATTTAGAGCCCTTCTAGTGAAATTTTATTTCTAGAGTTTTGGTCATGAATCTTTAGGTGTTCTTACTTGTTGTGATATATGGAAACTCATCTAGAGCTATCTTGGTCATACTTAACCCAAAAGTAAGCCATATCTCAAGTTTTTGAGTTTTTTCTGGTTTTAGTGCAACTTTGTTTGTCTTGAGGAAAGGTTGGAACTTTAGCTAAAATCATCACAATACCTGGATGAATTAGATTCTTGAGATCCTCAGTAAGGTGTGTGCAAAGTTTTAGATCATTTGGAAATGTATTTTGGAGATTACACTATTTTTAGTTTTGGCTCACACTGATTTTCAGTTCTTGGATAACTTGGGTGTGGTCAGACTGCCCCCAGGCCTGTGGTTCGATCAGAGTCCAGTTGAACCGGCTGTTTCCAGTGGTCAAACTGCTTGGCTGGTGTGACCGCTCCATCATAGCGGTCAAACCAGCCCTAAGGAGTTAAACTTGATTTGCTTTCGTGTTTTTTATGAGTTCTTTATTGGTTGGCAAATCTGATCTTTCTAGCTTCTAATAGCTAATCGAGTGAAAGTTTTGGAATACTATTTAGGGAGATTGAATTTGAATTCATCATTCGTCCGCCTGATTGCTATTTTGGGTCCAATAGTTTATAACATAGGGACAGTTTAACCTCGCGGTGTTATGCTATGGAATCTCGCAAAAAAGCTAAAACAATAATTACCTGTTACAGCGAGCCTTTCTATTTTAGCCCCAAAATAGATGTTGATTAGCTATTTTATCAATAGAAATAAAAATACACCCGGCCTTATGATTAAATAATTAAGGCAAATTAAGTTGTAGTGTGAAGCATAGGAAATATATGAATAAATATTGATCCTAGTAGCTCGGATTGTAACAAAATCAAACCAGCGACCAGTTCGTTTCTAGATAAACGGAAATTGACGGTTTGATGGAAACCCTACTTGGACAGGAACCATTGGATGGCTAGTCGAAAGACGGTACCAGTGACCTTTTGGGAATAAGTGGTCACCAAGAGCAGTGGGCACTACAACAGCTACCACACACACACACATATCGAGCGGTTGTAGGTAAACGTGTAAATTGTAGAGGACCCAGTGCCAATGGCCTCTCAGCTCCAAAGTAGACGGAGGAAAGAAACCCAGAGGTGGTGGAGTTAAAAGAGGGGAAAGCGACTAGCCAAGATGTGTACAACTTTGGGCGGCTGCCCCTTCCGGGGCTGCGAGATGGATGCTTGCATTATCGCTTGTGAAATTGAACATTCCAGTCATCCTGGTTTCTCTCTGGTCTTTTTCACAATATATATATATATATATATATATATATATATATATATATATATATATATATATATATATATATATATATATATATATATATATATATATATATATATATATATATATATTTGTCATTTAGCGAATTTCGCCAAAATTCGGTTTTCTCGGTCTACTCCAAAAAAAAACCAATCCAGTAAAAAAAATTGGCCCGTTTTAAATTTTTTCAGCCCACACACCAATACATAGGTCCAAGCGTCCAGCATAGTGCCATGCTACCATTCCCCGTCCTCTCTCTCCATCTCATTCCCCATCCTCCAAAATCAATGTCAGCGTCAGCAAGAGAGGAGGACATGGTGTCGGCAATAGAGAGAGAGGTGGCATCGGCAAGAGAGGGAGGGGGGAAGCGATGTCGACAAGAGAGGATGGGGAGGCAGCCATGGTGCCAGCAAGAGAGGAGGGAAGCGGCGCCGGCATTGCGCCATCTGCCATTCCCCATCTTCTCTCTCATTCCCCATCTTCCCTCTCTCTTATTTCCATCCTCCAAAATTGACACCAGTGCCGGCAAGGGAGACGGCCATGGCGCCAGCACGGGAGGAAGGAGGCGGCCATGGCGCCAGCATGAGAGGGGGAGAAGCGGCCGATAAGGGAGGAGAGGGAGACCGTGTCGACAAGAGAGGGAAAAGTGACGCCAGCAAGAGAGGGGGAGATGGCATCGGCAAGAGCGAAGGGGGTGGCAGCCATAGCGCCAGCAAGGAAGGGAGGAGGCGACGCCGGCAAGAGAGGCAACCACGGCACTATCGTCTATTTCATCGAAATTTCGTAATTTCCGAATATATTTAAATTTTTTAAATTCAATTTGTTCTTTTGTATATTTCGACTGAAATTTTCGAAATTTGGCTTTCTCAGAGGGGTCTAAGAATTTTTCTAAACCAAAATTGTTTTCCGTGGATGGAACTATTCCTCGTGACAAAGCATAAGACATCATTTGATCGCAAAAAGACACATATGCATGCATGTAGCTATAGCTAGGGTTAATGTTACATCCATGTCGATTCTTTTTGCTTCCTATATATCACGCTCTCAAATATTAATCGGACGTAGCTATAGCCCACAGAATAAGGACACATCCGTCGATCTAGTATCTACACTAGCATATAGACTATACAGAGCACAAAAAGAAGACATAGATTAAGAGAGAATTTCTCACAAGGTACAACTAGTAGGGTTGATGTGATCTGTGCATAAATTAAATGCGTGTATGGCCTGTAGGGGTCAAGCGAAGCCCGTGACCTCAATAACTCACACACATGCATCAACGATTAATAATATCATGTTTGCACCCTTTTTTGATTCCTCGTGGATATCTTTCGTTTTCATCGATCAATCCATCGTAAATTTGTTTCAACAAGAGGGCTTTTAATTAATTAATGCTACTAGTATGTTAAATATTGTAGGATGAGCACAAACATGAGCTGTTGTTCTTAGGGGCGGAGCCAAGAATTTAGATTGTAGGGGACCAAATAGGCAATGCAATGTACCTATATTCAATAAAACTTATGAAATAGAACTAATTCAAATGAAATTTGCTAAACATTGAAAGAATATAGTAGAAATTTTATTATCATGAGTGGGACCATGCTGCAACGATTATATATATAGGACGCTGAAATGGGACACCAGGGTGCCCGGGCACCAAGCCTCCCTGCCTTTGGATTGCTTTTAGATGCGTGCTAGTGCAATGGTATATAATATATCATGCATGGTAAATCAATCATAGATGGAAAGTCTTAATCATGGATGGAAAGTCTCAATCACACTAGCACACATCTAAAAGCAATCCAAAGGTAGAGAGATTTGGTGCCTAGACACCATGATGCCCCTGTTATTTATACTATATATATATATATATATATATATATATATATATATATATATAACACTTATATACCTTATCTGTATTTCCTATTTGACCTAAGCCTTACTATCTCACTAGGCATATTACATACATTTTTTAATTCCCTACACGAGCAAAGAAATTTATTTATCACTTTTACTTTTTTTACTCAGTTATTCTAAAAGATAAGAGCTAAACGACCATCCTGATTGAATGTTTGAGTACTCGAAGTCTCTGGTAAGTATGCAAAGAAAGTCTCTTCAGTCCTTTCCACAACTCCTAAATTTCCCATCAGTCTATCCAAACTAATTCCAGAAAGAGTCAGTGACCTTACTTTATTGTAGGTAGTGTAAGATAATTAGGAAGTCTTGATAGTCTTTCGTATAATCTCTTCTTCAACCCTAGGAGCAAAAAAAAGGAATGTCATTTAGGGACCTTTGGATACCAAGATTTCCGACCTCTTACTTTTGTAGTTATGAATTGCGGAATAGAACCAATTATGAAATTAATAAGTAAGCCTTCCCTCATCCCTATTAGTATCGGTTTGAGCCACTACCCAGAACCCTGCCGGAGCCCTTCAGGAAAAAATTTACAGTCTTTTTTTAGAACTATAATTATTGTTTGTTTGTTTGTTTGTATGTATGTATGTATGTATGTATGTATGTATGTATGTATGTATGTATGTATGTATGTATGTATGTATGTATGTATGTATGTATGTATGTATGTATGTATGTATGTAGAAAGCCTTTTTCGTACTTTTTGAGAGTACGTACTCACACTTTCAATGTACCACTTAAACGAACATATTATATGTCTTTATTACTCTCGGTATACTTAACTATTAATTCTAAGACACTCTAATACGACTTACTTGAAAAAATTTCATCGGAACCTTTTATTTTATTATATACCCTTTTTCATATGTGAAATGAGTATATACATAAATTATATTATAAAAAGTGGATTTTGATGAAATTTTTCATAGAACTCACTTTGGAATATATTATAATCATTATTAAAGTATGCCCAAATAGAAAAGAGGTATAAGAAGTGGGAGTACGTACTCCTGGAGTATGGAGTTGTTTTCCTATGTGTGTGTGTATATATGTGTATGTGTGTGTGTATTTATGTATATGTATATATCTTTTCCGTACTCCCGGGAGTACATGCTCCTAGCTACCTCCAATATACCACTTAAACGAACGTATTATACCTCTTTATCACTTTTGGTATACTTAAATATTAATTCTAAGACAGTCCAATACGACATGGATGAAAAAATTTATTAGAGCCCTTTATTTGTGCTATATATCCTTTTCTATATATAAAAGGAGTATGTAAATAAATTATGGTATAAAAAGTGGATTTTGATAAAAAAAATTTTATAGAACTCGTTTTGGATTATCTTATAATCATTATTACAATATGCTTATAAAAATAAAGAGCTATAACTTTTATTTAAGCGGTATATAAGAAGTGAAAGTATGTATGTGTTTATCACAGCTCACATTACGTAGTCACATGCATGCATGATGGATCGCATAGAATACGTAAGCTTCCCACGCGTGTGCATGTGCGTACGCACGCACGCACGCCTCTACGCTACAAATAAAACAACAACTCACGCAACCCCATACACGCACAACGCACACGGGTATATACGGATGAAGGAACATCCTCGCTGGAGGGGAGCAGCATGCAACCGCGTGATCGGTGCATGCATTGACCTGTCAGACACAACGTATAAGGAAAAATTCCCCAACTGTTTAGCATCGCCGTCGCATGCGCTGATCATGTACGTACGTCCCATTTGGTTTGCGACGTGCTGCGTGCACGTACGTACGTACGTGTGTCAGACCGTCAGTAAGTACGTACGGGACACCACCACCACCTCATACGACAGCCCGATTCCGAGCACAACCTTAGCAGGTCAGATCAGATCTCGTCTCCATCTCTGGCCTCTCCGTCTACGTACCTCTGTACATGCATCGTATACAGTGAGTACGCCGCTGACACATTCTTCGCCAGGTTTGTCTGTGCACGCACTGCACAGTTCAAGTAAGTACTACAGATAAAGAGTAAACGACGTTAATTCTTTGGTTCTCTCTGGTAATAACGTACATACGTTTCTTAATTCTTTTCACGTGGAAGAGCTAGCGTGGTGTGGACCTAGGCAGTGGGGCTAGCATGTACGTACGTACGTACGGTCCCCGGCCTGTATATGTCCAGCTGGCAGGGTTAGCGTTCGATGACTTCGATCGTACGTGATGGATGGATGGATGGACACATGCAAGGCCGCATGGGGGCTTCGTTTAAACTAGTTGCGGAATCTACGATATAGACCGAAGCAAAAGAGTATGCTATAGTGTGTCGCAAGAGTCTATATATAAAAAGAAAAACAAGGATTTATACATAATTATGGTATATACAAAAAACCGAAACTAATGACCTGTATATAATTATAAAAAAAAGAGAACTTTTCTGGAAAAAATGAACATCCGTACATAATTATGGGAAAAAGAGAACAATTCTAGAAAAAATAAGGACTCATACATAATTTTCAAAAAATGAAGATTTATTTCGCAAAAAACGGTAATGTGGTAGCGTGAGTTGCCGGCAATTGCCCCCCCCCCCCCCCGGTTTAATAGAGGGAGTATACATGCATCCAAAGTTAATCATTCATTCATACTCCACCCTTCTTTCTTACTTTACTTCCTAGAATTCATTCAGTTTAAAATACGACCGCTAATAGATCTAAAATTATCTAAACTAGTTATATAAAAATTATTTTATTATATTTGTTGCTAAAATATTTTTATAATATTATAATTTTATTATTATATCTTAATATAAAGTTGTAAAAATTAACGATTAAAGTTACATCTCGAATATCTAAAAAATAAAAAATATCAAGTAAAAAAGAATGAAGAGAATAGAAAATATCGGTGGCATGTAGTTGCTACTAATTAGTGAGACAAGAGGACTTTAGTTAATCTGTTGTGGCACGCAGATGAGAGACGCTGTGATTTTTTTTTACATCTATCCGTCGGCGAAGTGTACAATGTCACGCCCCCAAACAGGGCTTAGCGGCGGTGTCACCAAATCTCGTTGATGTTTTATGTATTTTGATGTAAGTATCAATAAATACAGTGACTATTCTGGATTTATATAATTTCTAGGTTTTCTCGTGTGTCTCACACGGAATTTTGTTTCGCCGAATTTTTCATCACCCTTCTCTCTATATATATGTATGTGTATGTATATATGTATAAGTATATATATCATTACTATAGAGTATCATACTGGGCGTCTCATCACAGACAGTTTTATAGAATTCGTCAATGTTAAGCAACGGCATAGTTATATCAGACGATTTTACTAACGTAATCATCTATGTTGCAACTGATGGTAAAAACCGTCAATGACTGCCTACGTTCGCAAGTTAGCCACTGCCTCACTTCTCTTACTTATCACCTCTGCTTGCTGCTCTACTATTTTTTTGGAGGGAGACGGATATGCAGGAAATTGTTTGTGGAGATCTAGGATTGCTCATTCTTATGTGCAAAAAATTTTGGTCTCAGGCGGGGATTGCAGGGATGCAACACAATTTTGAATATTTTACAATGGTTTTAGCATAGAACTAATCGGAAGGAATTCCTGCTAGATATTGACACATAGGCATACTGGGGGGATGATGCTATGTTTTCTCTGGCGAAAGCTTGAGTTCTCATATGTGAAAACTGATGCAAATTCTAGGATGCGTCTTATTCATTGAAGTCACTTCTACAAGCTTGCTAGATTGTTGGATCGGAAATGGCAACAGAGGAGGGGGTGAATGGTGCATTTTAAAAAATCGCCCCCAAAGTATCCACAAAAATTTCAACTCCGATAGCTATGATAGCTATGAAGTAGAAAAAGAACGAGCGCTAACCAAAATAAAGACAACTGAGCTCAAAACAAAGTCACTGAAGAAATGGAGCTCAAAGCATTGTCACAGCAACGAAAACATCAGTAAAATATTGCCACGGTAGAGAAAATAGATCAAAGCAATGCCACGGCAAGAACGCAGTCACGGCAAGAAAACAGTGGAGAATGCTGCCACGGTAAAAAAAACCGGCTGCCACGGCAAAGAAATCCGAAAATTTCTAGCCGAGAGATTGACAGCACTCCTGAACCGTCTGATTTCTGAGTATCACTTGGTCTGAAAACAGCAGCAAGGAGAAGGACTAAGTAAACCAAAAACAGCCGAAAAAGGTAGTAGAGATTCAGAGCAAAAATAACCAGTTCGGCTGCAATACTCCATGTTGTCTGCAGCAGCAAATGTCAGCCAAAAATCAGTAATTTTTGCTGAAATCTGACAAAGGGAAGAAACCATTTTCTGCACATGAACTGCTGCAGTTTAGCACTGAAAAAGGACAAAGTTTGATCCCTTTTCTTGTGTCCAGCACTTCTTTGGGAGAGCTAACATAAAGAAAAAGCAAAAGAAGAAAAGCAACAAGAGAAGAAAAGAAGGAAACCAATAGGAGAAGCAATCAAAAAGACAGAGATATGATCAACCGTCTGCTGCCCTCTTGATCAAGATAACTAGACTTTCATCCACATTTCAGACTTGACTGAAGTAGAGGTAAACAGAGAAGGTAGTGCAAACATGAAAACATGAGAACTCATTTGATTCAGCCCATTTAGCTCTTGGAAATGGATTGACCAAACAGTCTTTAAACTTAATTCCCATACAGAGCCAAACAAGAACAGGGGCCAGTCAATGATTCATCTCAGAGATGAGATAAACTAATGTAACATCCCAAAATTTGGATATTCAAAAATAGGGCATTTAAAAAAAAGACTTTCTTGCATTTTGCTGGCACTCGATTTTCTTCGGAATATCTATTTGAGATTTTCTGAGTTTTGTACCATGAAAAATTAGCAATCAAAGATAACCTCAAATACAAATAATATAAATGAAAAATGATAATTCAGATCATCAATTCAAATTCAAGATTAATAAAATGAAACCAGAAAAAATATTAAAATATATCTCTAAAAAGTTGAGCCAAAAATTCTTTGTTTTAATTTAATTAGCATGCAAAGACCAAGTTTTGGACATTCAAAAATCTATATACACAATTCATAGCAAAAATTAAATAAAATCGAAAATGGAGGACCATCATATTTTTGTGTCTAGATAATTGAACAAAGACTTTTTTAAAATTTAAAAAAAATTGGAATTAATAATCTTAACTAGAAAATAGAAGTTCAAATTACAAATTTAAAAATCTAAAAGCTTCTCATTTTCTCTCATTCTTTATCAAATTCCCTCTCTATTACATATGGCCCCCACCTTCTCCCTCCCACTTTCTCCCTTTTTCTTTTTCTATTCCCCCTCCCATTTCCTCTCTGCGTCTCCCATTTCTTTTTCCCCGACTCCTTGGCTGAGCTCGCGCCGCGTCGTCTCTACCTCGGGCTCTGTCTCCATCGTATCACCCGGCTCATGCGGCACGAAGCTACAGCGCATGCTCTGTGAAGTCGCCATCAAATCTTCTCGAAATCTTGCTGAAGCGCCGCGCCTGCACCAGCGCCCTGCCCCGTCGCCCTCAATCACCTCGTCGTCCTGTCGTCCTGCGCCCCCGTCCGCGGCAGCAGCTCGAGTGCACCTCCGTGACTCCCCCTCCAGCCTTAAGTAGCCACCCGGCCTCCCTCTTGCACCGCAGCCGTCCCCTTCCTCCTCCTCTTGCCGTGCCCGCACCGGCCACCGCCGCCTCACCCCGCCCCGGCCGCTCCGGTGACGCCCTTGCCGATTCGACCGCGTCATGGCGCGCCCCGAGCAGCCTCCTCCCTCCTCCCGCGAGTAATCGAACTCCCATTCACCGAGCTCGCAGCACGACCTTCTTTCTCGCGTCCGACCAAAAACCGCCGCCGCCCGCACTGTGCCTTTCGCGGTGACTCCTGGCCCGATTCCCCGCGGTGGGAGCAACCCCTCGACGCCCCGAAGAGTTCCCGACCGTCGGCCGAAGTTGCAGTTCGCCCCAGCTCGCCAACGTCGTAGACATGCTTGCGCCACCACGGGTCTCCGCCGCCAGCTTCCCTCGGCACATCTCCGGCTCGGGTAACTCGTCGATGAGCCTCCCTATACCCTCCAGATCCTAGTGCGCACCTCAATCCCCTTTCTTCTTCACTCCGGCGCCGTCGCCCCAAGCTCACCTCGCCGCCTGCCGCTTCGGGCTGCCACCCACCCACCTCGCCACCGTTCCGGGCCGCGCCACCTACTCCATTGGCTTCCACACCTCCTCGGGAACCCATTTTGCCAGCCTACCCTACCCCTCTGGCCTCCCCTCGCCGGAGCTCCCGCCGCTCGGCCACGCTGGCGACTTCCTCTGTTTTGCCCCAGACACGCCTCACCTCATCTAATTAGCTACCTCCTCTCAGTCACAAGCGCTCGCGTGCTCAGTCGGTCAGCTGAGCCGAGTTCACGCCGCAGGTCTCGGGTTCGAATCCCCTCTCTGCCCCTTTTCCTTTCCGCTTGTGTTTTATTTTTCTTTAGCTATTTCCAATGGAAGATGATTAGGGGATAATTCCAGGAAGCTAAGAAAATTAATTTAGGTTCAAATAAAAATTACCTATGCCTCAAATATAGAGTTATGTGCATATGGGCAATTAAGTGCTTAAGGAAATAATTAGGTAAAGTTAAAATAATCGATTGGAATGAAAGTTTAAGCATAAGTTTAATTAGAAGTAGTGGCAAAAATATAACTCTATATATTTGTAAACAATAATCGTAGGCCCCTAAAGAGAATAATATCCAATAAAGAGGCATGAATTAAACAAAATATTAAAAGTAATTGAAATAAAATATCCCTCTAAATTAAAGACTTATCTAGGCATATATATAAATATAAATGAATTAGAAAGCGCAGATGACATGTATGTAGCCCCTAGTAAATGTGTTAGTACAAATTTTGTATTCGTCGTAGACCCTGTTAGAAATGAAGACACCATCATTAACATACTACCGATCATGAAGTCTTAAACGACAGCTTTCAAGTAGCAACGATGATGAAATATAATCGTATGTAGCAGGCAATCAATCATAAATGAGTTAGGATTAAATTATGTTAGATGCTAAGGGATAACATATCAATATCAGTTAATTCCCAGAGCGTCTTCAAATTAAAAGGGTCATATCATTACATAGGTACCGAAGTATAGTAACCCTAGATCCTCGGGCATTGAAATACTCTCAACAGTAAACAACTCAAAGAAACATGTAATATTATATGACCAATAATCGCAGACGAGTAACAAATAAGAATATACTGAAGATTTCTATTAAATATCAATGAGATAATTAAATACTCACGTATGGCACTAAAAGTATTAAACTAATCAATAGTGTATACCTCAAATAATTGGTAACTACAACCCTATAAAATACCATAACCTAAACTGCGAGGAGAACATACCCTAAAGATGAATTTAATTGCACTAAACTCCTACACCAGTCTATAGGTCTAACCTAACTCATGGAACTTCCTTGATAAATACAAAAATAATAAAATGGATTATTAATAAAAAGATCAAGTCATCGTATCCTGCCACCGACCTTGTCTCAAATCGCTCGAATCACTCATTAACTCCTAATAAAACTAAATTGAGTTTATTCGGGGTTATTTGGATCTTTTGAGTCATTTGTTTTTATTTGGATTCAGTCATTTGTAGCGTAATTAGAAATTGGAAGTCGTGAAGACTCATTGGATCAAGCGAGATCAAGCTCGAAGTGAAGATAGAGACCAAAAGCTCAAGAGAAAGCATCGTGTGAGCTCAAGTCCGCGGTAAACCGCGTCAGGCGAGTCAATACTTTGATCATGTTGAACCTACATTTTCTGCAAATTATTTTGGTTTAAATTATCAAATTGCATGCTGTTATATTATATGCAAATACATGTTAATTTAAGATTCTAGTTACATGCCTATTGTTTACCTTGAATAATAGTACACCTCCTTTGGAATATTTGAATGTGTGAACCTTGTCGCCCTAGCAAAATTATAATAGTAACATTTCGAAAATAAGTCTCTAAATATATGCCATGCTTAGTATTGTTTAGATACTCATGGGCGCAAGAGCGCCCAAGCCTCACTTTAAATCCTGAGAAAAAATTGGTTGGGCAGTCATGGTGGTAATGACTGGTGTATGTTGGATATGGTTATTTTATATTCCTAAAAACCTCGAATTGCTTATTTATCTGGGCGGATGGTTCGGGGGTATGGTGCAGGTGTGCACGAGAGTGTGGTTTGTGGTAGAACCGCCCAGATACCCTAAGGACTGAATCTTGTCATGACCTCCTGTGTTAAACAAGAGAAACCACAAGTCTGTAAAGTACAACTTGGCCTAGTAAATTTACCGGTGGAGGAGTGAAGTGGTGCAAGCGGCTGTCTGTGTGTCAGGCTTGAATGGGACATCCGCGGAGGGTGAGGTTCTGCTGTGGCGCGCTAGCAGTGTGGGTAGCCAGTTGCTAGGCGTTCAGAAGGAGAACTCCCGCACAACGTATGGGACCCACCGCAAGTGGGAACGGCCCATAGGGTGAGATGATGGAAGGGGCGAGGTACTTTGAACGGTTACTGTGATGGTTCACTCAACCGCACGACTAAGGAATCTTGTGGGGCAACGAGGGAACTGTCTCTTGTGGGTAAAGTGTGCAAACTCTGCAGAGTCAAAACTATTCGAATAGCTGTGCCCACGGTCAAGGGTGGACATGGGAACTTAACCAGATATAGTTCTATTTCAAAAACTTTGTGTGTGGGAATGGAAAAAGTGGAGGGCAGTGGAAAGCCCTGATTGGTGTTGTCCTGGGTGTCGTCCCAGTGGTAATGTAAGCGGCTATAACGCTGAAGGTCTAGCATATGGTGCAGAGACCATGTAATGGTGGATGGAATCTAGATCGCTATTATTATTGCATTCTCTTACACATTATGTTTTTGTTCAAAACTACTAGGTCTCAGGAAATTTTTATGTATTGTATTCCAAATAATGACACTTCTATACTTATAAAATAAAATATGGGAGGGGTAAATAGAATCGTGAGTAAAGGAGATGGATGTATGTAGTTAAGATATTGGTGGAATCATGTCAATCATAAAAAGGGAAAACGATAGTGTGGATTCTAGGAGAAACAAAATTGGTGGAGACTAAATGAATATATAGGCTAGATAGATGATTTAAATGATCTTTGGAGAATTAGGGAGTATAAAGGTAATTGTTGGATTACAACACTGATAACATTCTTAGAAGATGATGACAATGATGGGATTAATAGGATTTGATCGATTACTAGATGAGTCAATTGAATTTATGGAGTTTGAAGATATGATAATTGGAGTATAAACTTGATCGATAATGTTCTTGGTGGATGTATACTAGAGAATTAGTTATAGGGGTAATGGAAAATAGGGTTGATTACTAGAAGATCAAATTATGGTTTTTGATCAATAATCGAAATGATTGGATTGCTAGAAAATCCTGATACAAATAATAGCGGTGGATTTGAAAGTAATTATGTTAGAGAATCATTAGAATTCAAAAGTGAAGAGTTGATGATTAGCAATTACAAGATTGGATTATTAGGAATTCAGAATATAAAAGATATTGGCGGATTCATAATTAAATGATGTCAATCGCTGTTTGGAGTTTTAGACAGCACTCGATATAGAAAGTATGTGTTCGGTGGATTAGATAAATGATGTCACTAGCTGTTTGTAGTTTTAGGCAGCAATTGATTGGTGGATTGTGTAATTGATGATATTCGCTGTTTGGAGTTTTAGACAGCACTCAATTTAGAAAGTGTGTGTTCGGTGGATTAATTAAATGATGTCACTCGCTGTTTAGAGTCTTAGACAGCAATCAATAAAGAAAGTGTATTTTTGGTGGATTAAGACAATTGTGGTAATCGCTAGGTGAAGTTTAGCTAGCAATAATAACACGATGATTAAATAAAAATTAATGTTACTAAAAGCAATTTTTGGCAAAAAAAAATAACCCGAGCCTCTCCTTTGATAAGTCATGCATACTACTTATTTGCATTCTGTGTATTGGCTCGCGGAGCACGGTGGTTAGTGTGCTCACACTCGCTCTCATAACAAATCCAGAAGCAGGAATCAGATCACTACGCTTCAGCAACACTTTTGGTTATTATGGAGGAGAAGATGAAGTCGTCAAGGGCTAGGTCGCGAACCTCCAGTTGGCTGCCTGTGGGCAAGTCCTGAAGGTCCCACCTGTGTGCTTCGTTCTTCCGCTGCTGCAATTTATTGATTTCGGCTTAATCGTCCCATGAGTAAGTTTATTATTATATTTACGCTTCCGCATGATATGAACTTTGATATTGCAGAACTGTAAACTGTGAGCACTATCTACTGATCCAGGGAATAGTACAGTGAATCACAGAGCAATCCAGTAAGTACTACATCAAACCATAACTCAATAAAATGCTATCTAGATCATGACAAGATATATATATAAGCCAGCTAAACCAAACAAGTGACAATCTGAAACGTAGTGCAAGTTCTTAGCATGTCAAGTAATCCATGATCATAGTCTAGCTAGAAGTATCCAAAGATGATGCAGGCCATGTCAATAAGCTAAATGGAACCAAGAAGCTAATATTGAGTCAAATTAGAGTGCTACAAGCTCAAAAGTGAAACATTTGTTTAAGTACTTGGTTCTTTTTGTAGCTTAAGCAAACTGAGCACAAATGACATATTTTCTTTTGAAGCTTAAAGTCGTTTCCAACCCAGAATTTTAGACATGTGCTAGATCTCAAGCCTTATGCGATCACTCCAAGCGATAAGCTTAAGAAGATGATCTTGGTCATCCAAAACTCCCCCTGAGTTCATGCCTAGTGCAATGGCAAGCAGTCTCATGAGAAAGAATTGGTGATATCAGTTTTTTCGCACAAAAGAGATCTTTTTGCATTCATAAAAGGTTATACTAATTTATGCATCATCAAGAACTAGCATAGCTCGATCTAAAACTCAACAAAGATTCAAGACTCAACTCAGCCTATTTGACATGGCATGAATCATAAAAGGATAACTAAAGAAAGACTAATCTTGAGAGCTAGCATGATAAGTTTTAATTCAAGTTGAGCAATTTTAATGAACTTATCATGGCAAGAGCTAGTCTACACATATGAAGTCATGATAAATCTAGCAAATAAGCACAAGTCATGGCAAGATGTAATGCATTGTAAACATGTCATAAAAGGATAATAATCAAGGCTCCATGTAGTTATATTACAATGCAGAATGCTGAAAATGCAAGGAAAATCCAGCTCCCCCTCAACATGTGATGCAATTTTTAGTTCAAGTTGAGTTATATCAATATTAAGCTCCAGAAGCTCTCAAATAAACTCCCCCTAAACCAAAGCAATAAATCGAGAAGTGGCAAAGAAATCAGAAAACAGGCAGTCCTTAAAGCATAGATAAGATATAGAGGATATCATGGCTTAGACTGACTCTCATCCACCCCATATGACTCTAGGACTATCAACTGGTCATCTAATAGACTAAGGAGCAAACACGTACCCTGTCTACCCGAGGGTGGCCCGACCCTCGCTAGAGCCTATAACAGTGAGTAAGCTCAACCTAGTAAGAAGTGAAACAGCTAATAAGCAGCATCCTAGAATCACAAGATAAGAGTACGAAGTCTAAACAGCTAGACAAGAGAAACACTCTAATCTATGCTAGAAGGACTAAACCCAATGCACTCGTATGCAATGCAACAGAAAGGAGTAAGAGCATAATCAAAATAGTAAAGCAGTAAAGCACAAAGCTCCCCCTCACAACAGCCCATAAGGACAAACCACCCCAAGCTCTCCCCGCAGAGCTGAAAACCTCGAGCTATCCAAAGGCTTGGTGAAGATATCAGCCAACTAGAGGTCACTCTCCATAAACTGGAGCACTATGTCACCCTTCTCTATATGGTCTCTAAGGAAGTGATAGCGAATATCAATGTGCTTAGTCCGAGAATGCTGCACTGGGTTCTTAGCAATGTTAATCGCAGAAGTGTTATCACAAAAGAGTGGAACACTGTCAATGACTAACCCAAAGTCCCGCAGGGTTGAGACCATCCAAAGCACCTGGCTACAGCAACTGGCTGCAGCAACGTATTCGGCCTCTGCGGTGGACTGTGCAACTCCAGACTACTTCCTCGAAGACCAGGAAATGAGACAAGTGCCAATGAATTGGCAGGTGCCAGAAGTGCTCTTCCTATCTATCCTACAGCCAGCAAAGTCTGCATCCGAATAGGCTCTCAAGGAAAGACAGGATAAGGAAGAGTACCAGATACCATAATCAATGGTAGATCGAAGGTACCGAAGAATACGCTTCACCGCCTGGCAGTGAGATACGCCAGGAGAGGCCTGAAAACGAGCACATAGACACACAGCAAAGTGTATGTCCGGTCTCGAGGCAGTGAGGTACAAGAGTGAGCCTATCATGCTACGATACTCCTTCTGATCAACTGGATCGCCGTCCTCATCTAGGTCGAGTGAAACTGAGGTAGCCATAGGAGTGGACACTAGCTTACCATCACTCATATCGAAACGCTTCAAGAGCTCTCGAGTGTACTTGCCCTGATGCAAGAAAGTACCCTCCCGAGTCTGCTTAATTTGGAAGCCAAGGAAGAAACTCAACTCGCCTATCATGCTCATCTCAAACTCCGAGCTCATGACGTCGAAAAACTGGGAAACGAGAGCATGCGAGGAGCCACCAAAGATGATGTCATCCACATAAATCTGGACGAGTAGAAGATCAGTGCCATGTCGGCGGATAAACAAGGTCTTGTCTACTTTACCCATCTCGAAACCATGACTCAACAAGTAGGACTTAAGCCTCTCATACCATGCTCTAGGGGCTTGCTTAAGTCCATACAAAGCTTTGGAAAGCTTGAAGATATGGTGTGGGTATTTGGAGTTCTCGAAACCTGAAGGTTGTCTGACATAGACTTCTTCCTCAATAAAACCATTGAGGAAGGCACTCTTAACATCCATCTGGTAAAGCTTGAAACCCTTAGAAGCTGCAAAGGCAAGCAGGATTCTAATTGCCTCAAGTCTAGCTACAGGGGCAAAGGTCTCCTCGAAATCTAGACCCTCAACCTGGGAGAAGCCCTGAGCTACCAGTCTAGCCTTGTTTCGAACAACCACCCCATCCTCACTCTGCTTGTTCTTGAACACCCACTTGGTCCCAATGACATTATGACCACGCGGGGGCTCAACAAGCGACCAGACCTTGTTTCTTTTGAAAATTTCAAGCTCCTCATGCATGGCATTGACCCAAGACTCGTCAGATAGAGCATGACAAACGTCTTTGGGCTCGAAAGAGGCAACAAAGGCAGAATAGAGACAGAAATATGACATGCCAGACTTTGAACGAGTGACTCGCTCAAAGAGGTCTCCAATAATCTGCTCGGAAGGATGAGCTTTCTGGATATGTCTAGGAGGTCCAGGATGAGATGAAGAAGTGGCCTCTACCTCATGAGCTGATGAGGTAGGAACAGAGCCACTAGCTCCAGAAGAAGCAGAAGGCATGGGCTGATCGCCTCGAGGTGCGGTGGAAGAGGGCACCTCAAGGGGTGAATGAGGGATTGGATCAGGTAGACAACCCTCATCTCCATCGTCCTCATCATCCACGAAGATGGGCTCGGACTGCTCTAAAGAACCTGATATATAGGGCCTAGTCCCCGGACTGGCCTCGTCGAAGGTCACCTCGCAGTTACAAACCCGATAAGCCCATGAAGAAGTCGAGTAACCTAGAAAGATACCATCACAAGAACATGACTCGAACTTGTCTAGGTTCTCGGACTTCAAAATAAAACACTTGCAACCAAACACGCGAAAATGAGAGACACTGGGCTTTCGCCCATATCTCAACTCATAAGAAGTGCAGTGCAAGTGTGCCCGAAGAAAAACTCGATTTGAGACATGGCACGCGGTGGCTATAACCTCAGCCCAAAACTTCCTCGGTGTAGAGTACTCATCGAGCATCGTCCTGGCCATCTCGACCAAGGTACGGTTCTTCCTCTCCACGACGTCATTCTGCTGTGGGACGTGCGGAGAGGAGAACTGGTGCTCTACACTCGTCTCAACACAAAACCTCTCAAAGTAGGAATTCATGAACTCCGTGCCATTGTCACTGCGGATCGCTCGTAAGGCACCCGGAAGCTCAACAGAAAGCCTACTGAAAAGACCTCGGAAATGGGTAAACGTCTCATCCTTCGAGGCTAAGAAAAACACCCAAGAGAACCTCGAATAGTCATCGACCACGACAAGAACATACCACTTCCCTCGTACTGACTGCACTCGAGCTGGTCCAACTGTGTCCATGTGGAGCAGCTGTCCCGGTGTATCGGTCATAGTCACTGTGACCGGAGGGTGAGAAGTGGCAATCATCTTGCCGTGTCGGCATGGAGCGCAAACAAGATCTTTGACCATCTTGAGCTTCGGCAGACCACGAATGAGGTCGTGGCCGCTAACTCGGGTCAAATGGTCAAATCCAATATGACCAAGTCTCCTATGCTAGAAAGAAAGGTCGCGGGACTCAGAAGCAACTAAACACCTGAAAGGATCACCAGAAGACTCAGAAAAATCAGCATGAAAGATCCTCCCAAAACGAGAAATCCCGCAAACCAGACTACCCGAAGAATCAAGAATTTTGCAAGCGTTTTTCTTAAAGCTCACCTCGAAACCGTCATCGGTAAGCTGAAAAACAGAAAGCAAATTATACTGCAGCTTAATAACCAAAGCAACATCTTTCAGAATGAAAGAATCATTAACGCGTACTGTACCTTTGGCGATGACGCGCCCAGATGAAGCATGTCCGAAGGTGATCGTCTCATCACCTAGAGCACGGGCAAGGGAAGAAAACCAACGGGAGTCTCCGGTCATATGTCGTGAACACCCGGAGTCTACAAGCCAAACATTTCCCTTCCCTGCCCGGCAAACCTGAGTAAAACAGAGAGTAAAGTCTCAGTACTGGGATAAATCAAGAGTGATTTTGGCACCCAATACTGAGTAACACGTCGAGCAGATGAAGTAGTCAAACACGACTGACCTCTATCTACCCTACGCTCTTCATTGCTCAAAGAAGCAGAAGGTCTACGTGTAGACCTAAAGCTGTTGCTGGGTCCGACTGCTACGGGAGAGCGAGTCGAAGCACCGGTAACATGTTGATCACGCCGCGGGTAGCCATCTCGACGGGGAAAGCGAGATCTACCCTCAGAACGGCGGAAGTCACGACCAAAGGGAGCATGAGGACAAAAATAAAAAAAAACTCGAAAAAACCAAGTCCTCGATGCTGCCCAAAACCATCAGAAGCATCTGAAGCAAACCCGTGTTTGTCTTAGGTGCACTCAAGGTCTGGGGCTGACCCTGAATACGCCTAAGAGCTACAACACGGTCTCTCTGCGCGATCCTAGCGCGCCTGAAGCATCGATCGATCAAGTGTCCATCCTTCTGACAGAAGGCGCAATGATACTTCGCCTTCTGAGAGGCAGAAGTAGCATGAGATGGCTTTGCCTTCTGAGAGGCCGAAGCTGCAAGTGGACTCACCTTGCTGTCAGAAATCTCTTGGACAAAGCCCGTAGACTTGAATTTAACTTCATCAGATCTGGGCTCAACCTCGATCACACCACCTACTTTGGGTCTGAGAATAGCAGGTAGATGCTTCCTAATGTCCTCATAGAAATCATATCCTAGACCTTGATTGAACTTGCAAATCTTGGACTGGTCTAGAATAAGATTCAGTTTCTTCTTGCCTCCTACAAATCTCTCAAGAGTGTTCATAAGGTACTGACACTCCCGAAAGAGAGAGGTGCAAGAAGAGCAGGGAGAAGAAGGAACAGCAGAAGGTAAGGGAGCAGATGAAGAACCAATAACAGAAGAGTGAATGGCTTGTGCACGCACAGCCGACTCGGAAGGGACAGTCCTACTGCTAGCAGTTTGGTTCACGTCGCTAAGCGTCTCAACCTTACCCTTGGGCTTCTTCCCCACCTCAGCACAGACATTACAAGCAGAAGGTGGATTCTTTAGAAGGTCCTTAGTTAGCTTCACATATTTTTCATCTAAGGCAATCAAGTCAGATTTTAGTTTGTTACAATTAATGCATGGTGAGCTAACAGGGTTCTTAGAAGCATTTTGAGTTAATCTATTGTTGTCATCAACTAATTCTTGAAACTGTTTGGAGACAGCTTCAAGCTCAGCAGTAAGCTTGGAACAATTCACACAAGAAGCAATAGGCTCAAGAAGAAAAGCTTGTAATTCAGCAATTTTATGATCTGCCTGTTTTAGGTTCATCTTCAGATTATTGCAATTTTCACAAGTCTCGGGCAGATCGAGAAGCATGGTATAAAGACCTCTAAAAGCGTTGTCCTTATCCTCACATGAGGTGCAAGCAATAGTCTCAATAGAAGTAGATGAAATGGGAACTACCCTACTCATCTCAAGCTCAGCAAGAATACTAATGTTCTCCACCTTAATCATATCAAGTTCAGAGGACAAACTATCATGCGAGGTCCTTAGTTTCTCCGTGTCATCCAACAGAGCACAGCATGTATCACAATCATCATGGGAGGGAGCAGATGTAAGTGAAGTAAGCTCCCGTGATAGTCTAGCTACTTCCTTCTCCAACTCAGTACACCTAGCCTTAGACTTAGCATGAAATCTACCTAGCTTAAAGAAAGCATCATTAAGCTGATCGTAGGTGGGGCTTACCTCGTCAGAGTCGGAGTACAGCTCGCTGTCACTCAGTTCGCCCTCAAGGGCCATGAAGCACATGCCGGAGAAGTCGTCGCTGCCCTTGGGGTCTTGGTCACCCGTCCCGTCGTCATCGCTCCATCCCTCCACCTCGCTGAGGTCGAGGTCGTCAAAGGCGGTGAGGACGCGGTGGAAAAGCTTCTTGGCTTTGCCAAGGTCGCGAAACTTCTTCTTTCCTTGGGCATGGACTGGAGGCTTCTTGTTGCGGTTCTTGTCGGTGTAGTCATTTTTGCCCGAACCGCCGTAGTCGTTCTTGCCCTTCTCCAGCTTGGGGCAGTTTGCCCGAATGTGGTTGGGGCCACCACACTCGAAGCAAATCACGGGTCCGCCTCTCTTTCTGTCCCTCCTCCTTTTGTAAGCATGAGAAAACTTTCGGGCTAGGAGAGCCAGCTGTTCATCCTCAAGCTGCTCTAACTGATCATCAGTCACATCACAGAGAGCGGCGAGAGAGAAACCACACAGCGAATCCGAAGAAAAACCAGAAGCCGAACTGGGATTGGTGACTAGAGCCATCGACTATGACTTCGACTTGCGAGAGACAATGTCAATCTCGTGAGTCTTAAGGCGTGAGTACAGCACACCAAGAGTCAAAGTCGAGAGGTCCGTGGTGTCCTTGATGGTAGTCACCTTCATCTCCCAAACCCGCAAATCATGTGCAGCAAGTATCTGTCGAGCGTTATCCGAGTCGAGGTATGTGAGACCGACCGCTCGGAGGTTGCTCAAGACCTTGTGAAATGCACAAAGCACTCATCAAGGGACTCGCCAACGAGCATTTCAAAATTGTTGTAATCTCGCTAGAATTGATCCTGTCGCACCGTCTTTATTTAGGTGGTGCCCTCATGGTAAGCATCGAGGGTCTCCCAAATATCGAAGGCGGATGAAAGATGAGAGATGCAGTCAAACTCGCTACGACTCAACCCCTGGATAATGATGTTCCTTGCCTTAGCGTTTGCCTCACCATCAGCCATGTTCCCGGCATTGATGTTCTCATCAGCAGGAACAACAAATCGTACTTTGACCTTATGCCAGATGGCATAGCCCTGAGCCTGGATGTAGGTCTCCATCCGGCTCTTCCAGAAGGGATAGTCGATCCCATCGAAGACCGGGGGCTTGGTCAAGTACTTGTCCGTCGTCATGGCTCTAGAGACCGGTTAAGATCTATTGAAAAGAGCTAACCGACTCTGATACCAATTGTTGGATCGGAAATGGCAACAGAGGGGGGTGAATGGTGCGTTTTAAAAAATCGCCCCCAAAGTATCCACAAAAATTTCAACTCCGATAGCTATGATAGCTATGAAGTAGAAAAAGAACGAGCGCTAACCAAAATAAAGACAACTGAGCTCAAAACAAAGTCACTGAAGAAACGGAGCTCAAAGCATTGTCACGGCAACGAAAACATCAGTAAAATATTGCCACGGTAGAGAAAATAGATCAAAGCAATGCCATGGCAAGAACTTGCAGTCACAGCAAGAAAACAGTGGAAAATGCTGCCACGGCAAAGAAAACCGACTGCCACGGCAAAGAAATCCAAAAATTTCTAGCCGAGAGATTGACAGCACTCCTGAACCGTCTAATTTCTGAGTATCACTTGGTCTGAAAACAGCAGCAAGGAGAAGGAGTAAGTAAACCAAAAACAGCCAAAAAAGGTAGTAGAGATTTAGAGCAAAAATAACCAGTTCGGCTGCAATACTCCATGTTGTCTGCAGCAGCAAATGTCAGCCAAAAATTAGTAATTCTTGCTGAAATCTGACAAAGGGAAGAAATCATTTTCTGCACATGAACTGCTGCAGTTTAGCACTGAAAAAGGACAAAGTTTGATCCCTTTTCTTGTGTCCAGCACTTCTTTGGGAGAGCTAACAGAAATAAAAGGAAAAAGAAGAAAAGCAACAAGAGAAGAAAAGAAGGAAACCAATAGGAGAAGCAATAAAAAAGACAGAGATATGATCAACCGTCTGCTGCCCTCTTGATCAAGATAACTAGACTTTCGTCCACATTTCAGACTTGACTGAAGTAGAGGTAAACAGACAAGGTAGTGCAAACATGAAAACATGAGAACTCATTTGATTCAGCCCTTTTAGCTCTTGGAAATGGATTGACCAAACAGTCTTTAAACTTAATTCCCATACAGAGCCAAACAAGAACAGGGGCCAGTCAATGATTCATCTCAGAGATGGGATAAACTAAAAACAGACAAAGAATGAACAACTGAGAGAAAGACTCAAAGAGAAGATAGATAGCCAGACTAACTCAAACAAAGTCTCTCATATTGAAATTGATACGAAGAGATACACGATTACAAAAAGTTAATTTACAGCCTTCTCAACCCAAAACCCAAAGAGAGAAGAACACACACAAAAAGCACAAGATTACTACTGCATACTCTTCTCCTCACAACTCACATAGACATGGAGAGAAACATACAAGACTCTCATACCCACTCTCTCTAAAAATTCTGCATACTATTTCTCTCTAAAATCCATGAAGACTACTAGAGAACACCCTCTCTATTTATAGCCTCCACTAATGGGTTTACAAACCACTTTACCCATTAGCTCTCAACAACTCCTGGCGCTTTATCCACAATCCACTTCCTTTAGTGCAGCTTTGCGTATTCACCAAAACGCCCCTCGCGCACCTTCCAGGAAGTTTCCTCATTAATTGCCTTGCAAGCCTCGCAACCACCTCGAGCCCTCGTCGTCTTCGGCACACCTCGACCGCTTTGACCTCGGCACCGTCCGCGCCTAGTCTGGTCACCCGTGCCTCGCCACGACTCCACTCGATGTCCTACAGCCAACACAGACAAGAAACAAATCACATAGCACCGCTCGACACAAAGTAACCAAACATAATCATCAGAAAGATACTCAAAGCCCAAACCGATCGAAGCGAAAAATAAACGACTTAAGCACGTTCGACCTAGCTCGACAAAGTCCGACCGAAACCAATTGCACCGTGCAACGACATGGTCCGAAACACAAACCAAACTCGACTTTCCTAAAAACAGATGTCAATTACTCATCACACAACCGGGGTCACCTCCACATGGTCTATCATAGATCCTTTAGGGCATCTGTAGTGTATATAGCTTGCTGGCTCTTAAGGTGGGCCCCGCATCATTCTTAAGACCGACGCTACAACATTTGAGGCCACCGTCGGCTCTTAAAGTGGGTCCACTCGGCTGTAAAGAAGGGGGATGTGGCAGTTGGTAGTTGGGGAGAGAGAACAATAGATGTAAAGAAAATTGTATTTTAATGCTTGTGGCCAGGTTTTTAGCTTGAAGACCAGCCTCAAGCCTTTTTGCTTATGGCCTGCTTAAGGTCACCCTGTAATGTATAAGGTCGACCTTAAGGTGGCTTATAACCCTCTATTTTCATACACTAATGTCCTTAGAGGCTTGTGTGAGTTTTGTATCATGCTCAGAACGTTTTGATGCTCCTGCCAAAAAGTAAGTAAGCTTTTAATCATTCACAAGAAGACAAGGTTATTGAGAAATTGGTATATATGTAAATTACAAAATTCAAACTTAAATGGATTTTAACTATGATAGTAATGAAGCTCAAGTAGGTTTGGATTGTAGCAAAACGTAACCTTAAGTGTTGGCTTTTGGCATGATCTTTTCTTTAAGAAATTTTTTCCTTTATTGCTTCCCCCGGTAATTCTTCTTTGCTTTCTGTAGCCTGAACTGTAATTTGAATGCTTCATAGATAGCTTGCTCAGGGAAACAAGAACTGTATAGTACTTGTGCCCTACAACTAGGGGTAAGTGTTTCACTACTTGTTATACAAATTTTATTTCTACTTTATATGCAACACAAACTTAGGCTTAATGACTATGGCGATATACACGAGTAGGTGGCAATCTTTATAGTAATTGTACCAAAGTGAAATAAGGTAATATATCTTGATTCCCTACACAAGAACAACTATGACTTCACCTTTGTGCAACAAACACTCGATAGGTATGCGTATGCTCATTTCCTCCATAGATAACATTATTGTAGTCTTTCATTCGTTTGCAAGGGCCAAGGATAATGTTTTTTGAAATCACGTAGGTCGATCAGCGCCTACGTTGCCAGGGGAGGAAGGCACAAGGAATGGAGCGCCAGACTGCAACATAGTGCGCGATTTTTAGTACCCGCTACAACACAATAATCCTATATCATACTTTGTAATAATGTCTCTCGAATTGACTATACCTATATATATGTAATTCTATTTTTGCAGTACCACCAGCAGCTACAAGGTAACCTATGTGCATTCTATGTTTGCTGTCATATGCAGAAAATCATCATGTGCTAAGACGAATGAGCCAGAGGTTTGTCAATATTACAATAATTATTTCCTAATTATCAATTTAAATATATATATATATATGCTTACTACTTTATTCCTTCTAGCGACAGGGCAAGACAAACAAATCAAGTACATTGGATCTAAATGAACTCTCAGACGTTCCAGGATAGCTCTTCATCTTCTGGATGATGGAGGTCATTGACTCGAAAGGAGAGTTTCACTCTGGTAACATTGATTAATACATATTGAAACATTTGATTTAATTGTAATTCATTTTGAGTTGTAATTCAATTTTAACTCTGGCGACAGTTCATTTAACATTATTACATTCTTTTGTAATTGATTTTGGGTTGTAATTCACTTATCTATCATTTACCTATAAACTGCTTACTTTTTTTAGAGGGTATGGTTAGCATTTTCTGAGTCTACCCAAAAACAAAAAAATGGCTATACAAAGAACTATCATAGATAGTTTCTAACACAAAAACATCTATGATACGTAGACCATCACAGATGATTTTTTGTATTAGACATCTGTGATATGTCGAATATTACAAATGATTATTTTTAAAATCCATCTATGTTGTGACTTATCACAGATTTATCACCACCTATTATCACTAACGCAATAAATCAGACAGTTCAGAAACTATCTCTGATGAGGGCTATGAATTGTCTGTGATGACCCATATGTGGTAGTGTGTGTATATGTATATTCATATATCACTACTGCAGAAAAGGTCATCACAGATGGTTTCTTGAGCCGTCTGAATTTATGGGTCAGTAATGACATATATATGATCATTACAGACGATTTTCAAATCATTTGTAATAAGTAACAACGCAGACATTTTTTTCAAATAACCATTTGTGATGTGTACATATCACAGACGGTTTTTAAAGATAACCATTTGTAATGTGACATATTATAGACAGCTTTCAAATATAGTCGTCTGTGATATTTACATATCACAGATGACTAATAAAAAACTATCTGTGATGTGTTATCACAGACGGTTTTTTAAAAACACCGTCTATGATATTACCAATCACTATTTTTGGTTTTTCATATCTTCCCCATTCACTGAAAGTAGTACATATATATTTTATGGTAACATTAACATATATAGTCTTGCATACCCCATAATTTAAATGAGTTAGAGACAAAGTTAGATCTCATATCACACTTGGGATCAGTGTGTGATTTGCTTCATGCCCTTTAGAGCCCAAGTGTGATATGAGATCTAACTTTGTCACTAGCTCCCCATATCACCCTTGGGCTTCAAATGGCATACAGCAAATCACACACTGGATCAAGTGTGTAATTTGCTTCATGCCCTTTGAAGTACAAGTGTGATATGGGGATCTGACTTTATCTCTATCTCATTTAAATTGTGAGGTGCACAAGAATACATATGTTAGTGTTACCATGAAATATATATGTACTGCTTCCAGTGCATGGAGAAGATATGGAAAACCAAAACGGTGATTAGCAATGGTAACATGTGGTTCTTTAGTGGAGGTTGATCAAAGTTTCTCCATGACAACTGTCTGTGAGTTGGTGATATTTGAAGTAGAAATAATAATTTTACACAGCACACACCAAGTGTATCACCAACTCACAGACGGTTGTCATATGGATCGTGAAGCTAAAGTGGTAGAAAGTATTAATAAGTGGTGTTCTTACCTTGGTGATGAGGCACCCTTGGAGGCGAGGAACATGGTAGAGATTTTATTGAAAAAAGATAGTTGTAGGTGAAATTAGAGTTCTTAGTGCACTGTAGATTGGAACCATCATAAGTGTGCTAGCAGTACTAATTTAGCTCATAAATCATTTAGTATGAGATATGAAATCGCTAGGATTGTAAAATTATGAACCTCAGTGGGTGGGAGGCCATCAGGTGGGTGGGTGATAGCATAACTCATTTCTACTCACTACTACAGACAATGTTATCACAGACATTGTAAGTTATCTCAGACGGTTTGGGAGCCGTCTGTGATAACCAGCTATTATCACTGACACATAAACGCAGACAGTTCAAAATTATCATCGCAGACGGTTTAGTTTATGTGTCAGTGATAATAGCTGGTTATCACAGACAGCTCCCAAACCATCTGAGATAACTTACAACACACACCGGCCGATCGAATAACATGTGCCCAATTTCAAAACATACTCTCTAAAAAAAGAGCTACCAGTTAGAATCTAGTCACACCACACTGACGGTCTGACCACCAATCACAGTCCGATCATACGAGACCTGTGGTCAAACTGTCAACCCTAGCCGATCAGACTGACTTTGACAGCAGCAACTCTCAAATCTGAATTTTCTAAAACTTTTACAAAACTGAAATTCAACTTAACCAAAGTGCCCATTCTCTCGTTCTCAACTCCCATCCAATAGCGGCATGACGTCGTCCATTCTCCCTCTCGTCTAGCGGCTGGGTATCATCCATGCCTCCTCCCATCCAGCGGCGGCGTTGACTACCTCCTGTTCGGCGGTGGCATTAACTCAGCAACCGAAAATGAGCAAACAAAATCTGCCATGCTGATGGCCATGTGCACAATGAAAGGTATCTCCTCCACTCCAGCCCGATCGAGAGTCCCCATGTTGAATAAACAGATCGAGATTTGCCTCGCAAGCGGCAGCAGATGGAGAACAAGTTTTTGTACCTTACCTGGCATTCGTCTCTGCCTCTACTACCGGCCGATTTGAAGCAAGAGTTGTGTTGCATCCTCTCGACATTCAGCATCTATGAGAGACACTGCTGGCGGAAGCACTATCTGCACAATCGGGCATGATTTGTGGTATGACCCTCTTGCTTAGAAGGACATTACAATCGATTATTTGTTCTGCAGATTGATTTACCACCAATTTTCCCTAATGCATGCATACTGGAGACGCTTTTGGTTCATCTATGATTTTCCACTGGAAGGAATGATGGTGACTAAGGCACGCCTCTCTGGATCTCCGTCCCCAGTCAAAATCGATAAAAAAATGTGCATTGCGTCAACCGATTGGGAGATCCGGGGGATATCTGGCCTTCACAAGGCCGACAGCTGGGCAGTCGAGTATAGAACATGTGAAGGTGATCCCGGTTGTGTGATGAGTAATTGATATCTGTTTTAGAAAAGTCGAGTTTGGTTTGTGTGGTTCGGACCATGTCGTTGCGCGGTGCAATCGGTTTCGGTCGGACCTTGTCGAACTAGGTCGAATGTGCTTAAGTCGTTTATTTTTCGGTTCGATCAGTTTGAGCTCTGAGTATTTCTTCTGCTGCTAATGTATGGTTACAATATTTCGAACGGTGCTATGTGATTTGTTTCTTGTCTGTGATGGCTGCAGGACGTCGAGGTGGAATCGTGGCGAGGCACGGGATGACCGGACTAGGCGCGGGCGGTGCCGAGGTCAGAACGGTCGAGGTGTGCCGAAGACGGCGAGGACTCGAGGTGGCTGCGTGGCTTGGAGGGCAAGGAATGAGGAAGCTTCCTGGAAGGTGCGCGAGGGGCGTTTTGGTGAATACGCAAAGCTGTATTAAAGGAAGCGGATTGTGGATACAACGCTATGAGTTGGTGGAGGCTTAATGGGTAAAGCGTGGTGTGAACCCATTATGGAGGCTATAAATAGAGAGGTGCTCTCTAGTGCTGAGAATAGGTGTAAGAGTTAGGGTTTTATTTGGTTCTCTCCATGTATGATTGAGTTCCTCAAATCCTAATTGCGTATGGGGATGTTGAGAGTGTGTTCTTGAGTGTGTGTTCTTATTTGGGTTGAGAAGGCTGTAAATCAACTCTTTGTAATCGCGTATCTCTCTTCCTCTAAATCAATATGAGAGATTTTATTTGAGTTGCTATGGCTTCAAGTTTATCCTTTCTTGCTTGGTCTCTTTTTTTTTGTGCTCTCTGTTCTTCTCTCAGAAATTCCTTCAGTATGGTTTGATGTGAGTTTTTGAGAGAGGTTCCTGTAATAGGAAGCAAGCCAAGTTGTGAACTACTTCTCCTCTTTTGTGTTTGGTCTGCACTTATCTCTCCAAAAGTAATTCCAAGAAGCACTAGCTTTTTCTTTTCTTCTTGCATTGACTATGTCTTGCGACCAGAAGTAGTCTCAAGAAGAATTAATTCTTGCGGCCAAAAGATTAATGGCAAATTGTTGTGCTCGGCTTCTAGTTCTCTCTGTCTTGGGCATTACTTTTTCCAGTCTTCCTCCTGTGCGTTCTCAGGACTACATGCTTTGTTTCGGACAGGACATGTAATTTCTTTTCAATTGTTTCGGTTCTTTTGTGCCAACCTTTTGTCAGGTAGCAGCAATCGACTAAGTCCTAAAGAATGTGATTTGAGGAGTCTAGCTGCCAGCCATTGCTTCCATGTTATGGTTTTCTTTTTAGTAGTCCTGTTTGGTCATTTTCTTGGTTGATTGCTTTCTCTAGTTTTTGCTCGTACAGGACAATTGCTTTTGGCTTGCTTTCTTCATTTTTGTTTTGTATCCTTTCTGCAGTGTTCGGCTAGTTAAAAAAAAATATTTCAGTTCTTTTTTTTTTTTGGCAGTGTTCGGCTTTTTTGAAAAAAAATCTACTTCAGTTCGAACCAAACCAATCCAAAAATTCTATTTCTCTGTTAGCTTTCTCGGTTGTGTTTGTGTCTCATATCCTTGCCAATTATTTTCTTTTTCTAGTCTTTGAAGCTTCCGTTCATTTCAAGTTTCCTTTTTAGTGCTTTGCCGAGCAGCTATTGGTCTGTAATGCTTTGTGCAGTTTTTGGCTAGCTGCCTTTCCAGGTTCCTGTTAGTTTCTTCTTTTAGCTGTTCCTCTCTTGGTTGGTTATTTGTTTCGGCTAGTTCTTTTCTGGTTCTATTATTGGTTTTGGCTCTCTGTTATTAGCAATTCTCAGTCAAAGTCTTTCTTGGTTACTCTTTGCATTTCTTTTTCATAGCTTGAGTAGCTATCGGAGAAGAAACTCTAAGTGATATTTTTGGGACAATTTAAAGGGCACCATTCACCCCCTGTTGCCATTTCGATCCAACACAAGCATGCTAAGGTCAACGTGGGGCTAGATCGACATGCAAGCCATGTCCCGGAGGTGATGATATACTTTGTTTTGGTTTGCAATAATCATTATATACTCATTTCCTGTCTGCATATGACCACCACATCTTGTTTCAGGGCTTTGATGAGGAATCAAAGAGCACACACTGCAACAGTAATTTATAACTTTGATCACAAAGTTTGAGGCTGACTGCAGATGAAATATGCCGTTGGGACCTATAGCGCTAATCAGCATGCTCATTTTGTCTGTACTTGCTTTTGATGTGCATTATACTCTTCATGTTTTCATCATTGTGTTATTGTTCTGTTGGATTGGATTAGGTCTGTCAAACTTTCTAAAATTGATCTTCCATCTAGTTCAATAGCAGTACCTGTGATGAGATCTAAGTTATTTCTGTCATATCAGCTCATTTGAAATATATTCAATGTCTTCCTTGTATATACCATGGTTGATTCCTTTATGGTTTCTTTTACTCTATTTTTGTCGATGCATGGTGTATACCTGGTTCAGTTTTTCTAGTATATTTAGTTGGGCTAGTAGTCGGTCCAACAGCCATTGACTAATTATACTTCTTAATTTTTCTATTAGTGTACTAACAAAGGTACCATGTTCAACCATTCCATTTTCAAGTAGAATGAGTATAATTGGAACAGTGGGTTTCAACTGCTATCACTAATTTCCAATGAAATTTAGCCACCAAAGGTCATCTTTTCTGCCATCTTAAAGTTTGCATAGGTAACGTTTGTTTAACAACTAGTACCTGTATAACTGGGTTATACTCTTTAGTTTCCTTGGCATTTATATTGGATAGTCGCCCTGTGAAACATGCAATTTATTTATTGATGGTTATACTCCTACAAAATTCTAGTAGGCTCTCGAAAATATGCAGCTAGAAATCACAATTGGTGCATGATCGGGGTGGATCTCCACATACTTCCTTACTTTTGGTGTTATACTACCAATTTTAATTTTGAATCACACACTCGAAGTCACATCAGCATGCACCGTATCCCTGATTTTTGGGATGCTATTTCCGCATGCAACGTAATGAACAAATTACGCTCGCAAAAAAAACGTAATAATGAATTACTCGATTATTTGATTCGACTGGTGGGATAGTTAACGGAGGTATCCAACAATCAGCAACCTATTTAGTGGGTTATTATCTCAAAGTTGATCAACGACACGGAGGTATTGGGAGTATGCCCCAGGAGTAGAAACGGGCTATGTATGTATGTATGTATGTATGTATGTATGTATGTATGTATGTATGTATGTATGTATGTATGTATGTATGTATGTATGTATGTATGTATGTATGTATGTATGTATGTATGTATGTATGTATGTATGTATGTATGTATGTATGTATGAAACAAACAACTGGTGAGCTTCAAAGTGTCTCATTCACTTTGAGGGCATAAAAACCCATAATAATCTTATAAAAGAAAAAATCATATAAATTATGTCATTAATCGAGAGAAAAAGGGAATGATCTACAGTATCTATTTTGGTAGAGCCAAATTAATACAATTGCATTTCAAAAAATAGGTATTAAAGCTGTAACAAATAAAATTGTACAATAATGTCTAGCTACGTAGTTGCGCAGATAACAATTGGCAAGATTCAAAGCATCTCGTTCGTTTTAAGGGCATGAAAATCCTACAATAATCCTTAAAAAATCATATAAATTCTCTCGAGAGAAAAAAGAGAAGGCCTACACCATCTATTTAGGTAGAGCCAAATTATAATAGTGTAGGTTAGTCGTATATAGATATCAGAGCTGTATATATAATAAATACAATTGCATTTTCAAAAGCATGTATTAGAGTTATAAAACAAATACAATTGTATAACAATATCTAGCGCATAATTGTGTTGTTAATTCCGCTAGTTTACTCATAAATAAAGTAAACCAAAAGAAAATAGGACGACAAAGCAACCATTAATTTCGACATATCTATACGAAGCATAGTCATTTATTTTTCTTGTCTTGTACTAGTAGGTAACCAGATGAATAGCTAATGGTTCCCATGCTTCACTAGCGGAAATTTTAGTAAAAATAAAAAAGGCAGAATACAGAATATTTCTGATGGTTTCAGAATGTTTTTTGAAGTTAACTGAATCCTAAACTAGCAACTTTTATGAATTCACTTATCTCCAATCAGTTTCTAATCTCACACGTGTCCCAACATAATTGTAAGAACACGCTTGCAAAATAAAATCATCAAATTTCACATCATTCAGAAATACTAGTTGATCTGCGAACTTCTTCAGCTAGCTAGGGCATGCAAGGCACGGGAAAAGGCCAGGGGAGCATTCAATGCCTGCGGTGAGTCGGATGCATGGATAGCTTCCCCCACTTCACTTGATTGATTACCCCCCTTAAATAGTTGGCTTAAAACTGGCGGTGAGGCCGTTCGATCACTGCCGCCCTCCGGCCAAGGGCGGAATCAGCTTAAGTCCAATTCTCAAGCTGAATTAGCTGCTCTTAGATCGATTCTTAGGTTAATTCTATTTTTTATGAATTTTACATAGGTTTTAGTTGTCAGACCTCGAACTACAGCCTAAGTAGCCCGAAGTCTAGTTCCACCACCGCCTGCGGCAGTCCGACCTCCCTCTCTAATACCAAGGCGCACGGTGGATGTACGCTCCATCGTAGCGCGCGGGGTCGACCGGCCGGCGGTCGGATTATTAATTAACTCCGGCATGTGCGTATGCATGCACTAATATAATACTTACTAGGTTCTTTTTTTACTTTTAATTTTCTAGAATATGTGCTTTTAAATTTTTAAAAATTTAACTCTTATTGAATTTAAAACTATCTAAATTAATTATGTAAAAATTATATCATTGCATTTATTGTTAAAAATATCTTTATAATATTATAATTTTACTAATATAAAATTATAAAACGTAACAGTCAAAATTGTATCTTTGAGAACATAAAAGTAAAAAACGTAAGGTAAAAAGACCGGAGGGGGTACTAGTACGAATGCTGGTCTGCCTTTACCCTTAATTGACTGGTATGGTCAGCTGACTGGTTCGGGTTGACGTTTGTCAACCGCTGACGTGGACTCAAGTAGAGCTCAAGCAAGTCTGAATTAGGAGTCTGAACATAGGCTCGAGTTTAGCTTCACCAAAACTCGAGTTTGGCTCGATCAAAACTCGAGCTGCCTCCATAAGTTTGATAACAATTTAAAAATTAACTTGTACTAATTTTCAACAATAAGGAAAACTCGAGCTCTGCTAAAGTAAACTCAATAACAGTAAAAACAATTCAACATGCATTGATTTTCAACAATAGAAAAGTTTGAACTCGAGCTCGGCTCAATTAAACTTAGTAAGAGTTATTATACATCAATATTAAAGCTCAAATTGAACCCTAACAAATTATTTAAGCTTGGCTCGTTGAATATCAAGATTAAGCTTGAGCTTGAGTTGACCTCAAATCAAACCCAGAACAAACTAAACTTTGTTTATTTTGTTTGTATTTTTGATAGAAGAATTTCTCGAAAAGAATTGAGAGAAGAGAAGAGGTGTCCAGCTTTAATCGAATCGTCGATTCCCTTTCGAGGGTAACAATAACCAAGTCGTAGTTTTTTTTTTTTTAGAAAAGCCGAGCATGAAATCTATTCATGATTAGGCAAGTTTACTGTTAGCAACTACTGAACTGGGGAAGGGAAATAGACGGAAGGAGACCAGAGCGGAGGAAGAACGAGAGAAGATATGAGATAGCTTGTTATGTTCTTCGATAGTTCTTACACGGCTTCCAGCCTTTACTTTATACGCACGCAGGCGAAGTTCCTACAGCTACGCTGCATTCCTCCATTCCGGTCCGACGAAGTGCGCATTACTCTTCCTGGGCCGTTGCCCGGCTGCCGCACTTGGGCCGGCCTTTCCCTTCGCGCAAGCCGTGCTGGTATCCGATGGCGTCCCTCCAATATCATCCGACCGTCCAGAATCACCAATGCCCACATCCCCTCCTTCTTCAGAAGCTGTTTGACCCCAAACAGCAGCCCGAGGGAAACGTTGTTGTAGAGGTAATAAATCTTCCCATGTCGCCATTGAAGCAGGCATGTGAGACCATTGAATCAAGCCCTGCAGAATAGCAGTCTTACCGTGTGTCACGGAGCGCTTCTGCAAAATCTGGACCGGCACACTCCACTGGACAGTATCATCTGGGAGGACTGGGGACACCCCTTGCAGATTGCCGACGGCAGATTTCAGCTGGGACACATGAAAGACCGGGTGCACAAGTGAAGATACTGGTAAAGCCAATCGGTATGCCACGGCACCAATGCGAGAAGTGATCTGATAAGGTCCGAAAAAACGAAAAGCGAGCTTCTGATTGGCGCGGTTTGCCAGCGACGAACGGACATACGGTTGAATCTTCACATAAACCCAGTCGCCCACTGCGAATTGACGCTCCGAACGCTTCAGGTTGGCCTGCTTAACCATGCGCTCCTTAGCTCGAACCAAATGTTGACGGATGAGATCAGTCATCAATTGACGCTCGTCCAGCCAGGACTGAAGATCGGTCACAGGAACCACATCTGAATCAGAGATGCAAAAATGGGAAGGCGCGTATCCATACAGCGCCTCGAAAGGTGAACGACCCAGGGCCGAATGATGGCTACAATTATACCAGTATTCCGCTAGATGCAACCAGGCACTCCATTTGTTGGGACAGGCATGCACATAACAACGGAGAAATGTCTCAAGACATTGGTTGACGCGCTCAGTTTGGCCATCCGACTGCGGGTGGTATGCCGAGCTCATCCGCAGTTGCACATGAGTCATTTTAAACAGAAGCGACCACAGCTGACTTGTGAAAATGCGATCCCTGTCTGACACGATCGCTGAAGGTAAACCATGAAGGCGATAAACTTGCTGCATGAAAACCGTAGCCACCGTCATTGCAGTGAAAGGATGACGCAATCCCACGAAGTGTGCATATTTGGAAAATGTGTCAACTACCACCAAGACGCAATTGAGGCGACCCGACAGCGGCAAACCCTCCACAAAATCCATGGAGATAACTTTCCAAGCTCTGTCCGGCACTTCCAACGGCTGAAGTAGTCCTGGAAGACGACTACGATCAGGTTTCGCTTGCTGACAAATATGACAAGCTGCAACAAAAGATTTGACTGAAGTTTTCATTCCCTTCCACGCGAACAGTTGCTTGGCACGGCGAAGTGTAACCGGAAATCCAGAGTGACCCCCAATCGGGCTAGAATGAAGTGCGGACAGTAACTGCAGATGCAAGGATGGATCGGCCCCGACCCAAAGACGACTCTTGTAACGCAGCAACCCGTCCTGCAGGGTAAAATGTGGTGCTGCATTGGGATCAACCGCTAATTTTGTAAGGAGTTGTTGAGAGAATGTATCCGACTCATACGAGTCCATGATCTGCTGAACCCAAACCGGTGTGGCAACGGAGACAGCTGCACAGTGACTATTAGCTACCGGACATCTAGATAAGGCATCAGCCACTCGGTTGTCAGCTCCCTTGCGGTAGATGATTTTGTACTGCAAGCCTAATAGCTTAGTGAACACTTTTTGTTGCCATGGTGTATGCAGCCGCTGCTCATGAAGTTGAACCAGACTCTTCTGATCCGTCAGAATATGGAACTCCGCCAGTTGCAAATAGCTTCTCCAATGATCAACGGCGAGTAAAATGGCCATGTACTCTTTCTCATAGGTGGAAAGCCCCAAGGAACGAGGGCCCAAGGCCTTGCTCAAAAATGCTAGAGGGTGTCCCGCTTGCATCAACACTGCACCTATGCCACTGCCGCTAGCGTCGGTCTCAATCACGAAAGCTTGACGAAAATCTGGCAACGCCAAAACTGGGGCTGAAGTGAGGGCCGATTTCAAGGCCTCAAACGCCTGCTGCTGATGAATAGTCCACACAAACAAACATCCCTTACGTAATAGCTCAGTGAGTGGTTTAGAAATAATACCAAAGTGTCGCACAAACCGCCGGTAGTACCCGGCTAAGCCCAGAAAACTGCGCAACTCCTTCACTGAAATTGGTTGAGGCCATTGAAGGACGGCTTGAACCTTTGCTGGATCAGTGGCCACGCCTGCTGCGGAAACAATGTGTCCCAAATATTTGAGTTCCCTCTGAGCAAAACTGCATTTGGAGCGTTTGACCAACCAGTGATCCGTGCTCAACAGCTGAAATACAGCGCGAAGGTGGTGTAAGTGCTCCTTGAAGGTGCGACTATAGATTAAGATATCATCAAAAAAAACCAAGACACATTTGCGAAGAAGTGGAGCCAAAGTTGTGTTCATAGCCTTGAGAAATGTGGCCGGGGCCCCCGAGAGACCGAAGGCCATGACACGAAATTCATAATGGCCTGAATGCGTCTGAAACGCAGTCTTATGCTCCTCCCCTTGGCGAAGCAAAATCTGATGATAACCCGCAGTTAGATCCAAACATGAAAACCAACTAGCCCCCGCTAACTCGTCCAACAATTCTTCAATAATTGGTACTGGGTACTTTGTTTTGACGGTAATGGCATTAAGATGCCGGAAATCAACACAAAAACGGAAGGTCCCATCCTTTTTTTTGACGAGAAGCACGGACGAAGAGAACGGGCTAGTACTGGGTCTGATAACACCCGACTGGAGCATGTGTTGAATCTGTCGTTCAATCTCATCCTTGACAGCCGGTGGATAACGATACGGGCGGACTGAAACCGGTGTGGCGCCGGGAAGTAATGGAATTGTATGATCACAGGTGCGTTGCGGTGGAAGCTGAGAAGGATTGGCAAACACAGACTCAAACTCCCCCAAGAGATCCTGCACTTCTGGAAGTAACAGAGCTGGACTGTCAGCTGACAACGAGAACAATGCGGACAACTGCACCACCGAACCCACTGGCAACTGCGCATCCACGCCGTGCAATTCCGCCCAGCCCCCATTGTATGGAATACACAGCCACTTGTCGCGCCAATGAACCTTCATTGGGCTAAATTCAGCTAACCAGTCCATCCCCACAATCATGTCAAAGACGGATAAGGGAAAAATCTTCAGATGCGAAGTGAACTTGTAACCTTGTACTGACCAGACGGCATTCGGCAAATGCGAATTGCAAGCCACAAGGTTGCCATCCGCCATGCGTACCAAGGCTGCTGTGGTCAGAGACTGGACACCCTGCAGAGAAGCAGCCACTGACGGACTGATGAAAGAGTGCGAACTGCCGGAATCCAACAGAATCGATACCGAACGGTTCTGAATAGTCCCTTGGAATTTCATCGTGCGCATGTCAAGACACCCTTGTACTGCCGACACTGAAATGGAGACAAACAACTGCGAATTCCCGTCCACAACGGGCTCACCCACTTCGGATTGAGTCTCATCCATTTGACAAAGATCCCAAACTTCCTGTAAAGCATGTAACTGAATATTCTCTGGGCATCGATGATCCCGTGACCATTTCTCTGCACACCGGACACACAGACCTCGGGCACGGCGATATGCGCGCAGGGTGGCCAGCTTGTCGTCGATAGGGCGACCACGCCGCTCTTCCCCCGTTGATGGTGACACGATCAACTTGTCTTGGCGGGGAGGCGGAGGCAGCGGCAGGGGACTGCGTGGCCCCGGTCTGTTGCTCCATGAATAATCCGGTCGGCGGTGCTCTTTACGTTTGGATGGATCCGCCATCTCCTCCTGTAACAGAGCGAGAGCGCAAGCAGAATCCAAGTTTGAAGGACGATGCATATGAACAGCATGTTTAATATCATCATGAAGGCCGTCCACAAAACGCATGGCATAATAAAGGGGATCAGTCTGACGGCCATAAGCAATCAACTGATCAACTAGACTCGAAAACTTTTCTACATACTCGGACACAGAACCTTGCTGCCGAATACTGAAAAGTTGGCGAATCAACAGTTCATGTTGATCCCTGCCAAAACGTTCCAGGAGCAACTGACAAAACTTCGACCACAGGACACGACGAACACGGGTCTCCACTGATTGCAACCAACGCGCTGCCGCCCCCGACATATGCATCCCCGCAATCCTGATCCACACCGCCGGTTCAACAGCATACATGTCGAAATAGTCCTCACAACGCGAAATCCACAATTTAGGGTTTTCCCCATCAAAAGACGGAAAATGCATTTTGGGCAATTGGTGGTAAGTTGCGGAAGGACGATCACCCCCAGCCCGCGACACAAATCCTCCAGACCCCAAAGTCTCAAACGCAGGTAAGGAAGAAGAACGACCCAACTGAGGAGTGGGGAGGTCATGCGTACCCGTGACCGGGAGGTGGGTGAGAAACCCAGTCTCCCGGTGATTGGTTGCGACGCGGTGCCCGCCTGGGCCGACGACCGGGTTACCGGCGGATGAAGCTGCCGCGGCCGTCACTGGACTGGACAAGATGCCCGTCGCAGCCGCTGGGTTGCCATCGATCACCACGCGATGGACCGTCTTGCGCAGCGCCCCGATCTCCACTCGCAGATCGTCCACGGTAGCCTCGATGCGCGGTTTCCAATCATCGAACACCTTGGCCGCACTCTCGATGGCTCCGAAACGCTCCGCCAACGTCTTCTCCACAGCATCGATGCGCTGGGACAAGGACGAACGAAGATCGGAGAAGTCGCCCCGAATGCCTTGCAATTCCTGCATAATGAGTTGCAGATTGGGATCTACCGCCCCCATTTGCTTGCGAAAACGGGTGAAGTGAGTGTGGTGGATATTGTGGGGTTCCAGATCGGTGTCTCTGATACCAATATGTTAGCAACTACTGAACTGGGGAAGGGAAATAGACGGAAGGAGACCAGAGCGGAGGAAGAACGAGAGAAGATATGAGATAGCTTGTTATGTTCTTCGATAGTTCTTACACGGCTTCCAGCCTTTACTTTATACGCACGCAGGCGAAGTTCCTACAGCTACGCTGCATTCCTCCATTCCGGTCCGACGAAGTGCGCATTACTCTTCCTGGGCCGTTGCCCGGCTGCCGCACTTGGGCCGGCCTTTCCCTTCGCGCAAGCCGTGCTGGTATCCGATGGCGTCCCTCCAATATCATCCGACCGTCCAGAATCACCAATGCCCACATTTACATGCATATCAACAAAACCTGGAGGGTTTACCAGCCAAACATGGCGTCCCTCGTCCAAAGTGGATGCAGCAATATCTCGATCAGGCAACCAAGTCGTAGTTAGTTGGGGCGAAAAAGTGCGGTGGGCTTCCGGCCTAGATCCGAAACCTGCATGGCAGACGATATCGGCGAGACAGCGAAGGGCCGGCCCACGAGACATCTCTCTCGGCCGAAGGCATGTTGCCAATGGAGAGCACGCTCGCATCGCTGCGGCCCAAGCCGGTGGAACGGATCATGGTGGGCTAGTAGCGGCGGGCGCGCTGCACAGCACCAGCCGAGCGCCAGAAGACGCCGTGTCTCGCTAGCGTCGCGGCGGCCCACAGAGGTAACGGGACGGACGGATCAACCGAGGTGTGTTCAGTTGGTGGGACGAGGTTGAATCGGATGGAATAGTCCTGTGCCATATGGTATCATTGTTTTTTAAATTTTTTGGTGTGGAATCGGAATTCGCAATGGCCTCACGAGCACTGAATGGCATGCAGTGAGGCCTAGTGCTTGGCGACGGACTGCGATCAGAGGATTCGAGCAAGTTATGCATGGCTTCGGAATTCGGACTGTCAACAGGTTGTGCGTAACCTGACTGATGCTGCCATTCCTCTGGGAGATTAATGAGAAGGCGAAGATCTTTGATGTTGCCGTGTTTAGGGATTCAAAGTGATTTCCAATAGAAAAAGCTTTATTAAGATGTTTCCGAACAGATGTACCATAAAAGGGTATACCTAGGCATCACATTTTGGACACTAGGATTGCTTTTAGATTCATGCAAATCCTAATAACTCTCCCACCCTTTCTTCCTCCGCCTCCCTCCGCCGCCACCTTCCCCTACCACTCATGCCACCTCGGCAGCGTCGTCCCCGGCATCAATGTAACCCTTTGACATGCCACCACCACTCCCACTTCCCCATAGTGGCTGCCAGCGCAATGAGCCCACCTCCTCCACCAATGTCTCACCCTATGTCGTCTTCACCCTTCATCCCTATCTCTGTCTTCTTGTCGCCATCAGATCCGCCGCCCCACACCACTACTTGTGTTGTCCTTGCCTCCACCCATCGTCGACAACAAAACACGTGGTCAGCGGTACCCTCGCCGCCCCCACCACCAACTGTCGGGCAACCGCCGGCGCCGCCCCCAAAATATAAGGTTGGGGCCTCGGTGAACCTAAAAACCTAACTCCGCTGAACCCCAACTCTAAATGGCTGCAAAGCTAGCCGGCGATGCCACTGTTGCCGTCCCCTAGAACGAATCTTGATGGCATCCGATGTGTCCAAAATCGCCTTATGTGGGAGATAAAATCTACCAACCTGTTTAGCTGTTTCTTAGCAATACCGCCCATAAATGGAAACGATGCATACAATCTGGCTAAGATGCCATTCATTATTGGGAGTTGGTCCTCATGTTTGGTTTTTCTCCTCTAAAAAGAACGTCATCACCCACATCCGGATCCGAAATCTCAACAATTCGATTATCACGTCTCTAATTTTCTGTAACAGACACAAATTTTACTATACATACACGCAACATTTCCACATTGAGAGATGACAACAGAACAGTATTAACAGGAAAAAAAATGCTGAAGTGGAAGGTAGATTCTTATACACAAAATAAAAATGTTGAAGTGAAAGGTAGTTTCTTATACACATCCACTGATCCACATCTCTTCGATCGTCTGCTCGGCAACCGACTAAGCTACCGCCACCTCGGTCGCGGCGGCCGGGAGGCTCTCCAGCCAAGGGAGCATCTGGTCGTGGACGAGGTCCGGCCGGTCGTCGTGCGGGCAGTGGCCGACGCCCTCCAGCATGTGGAGCCTCACGTTGGGGAGCTCGGAGGGGAGACGGGAGAAGTACTTCCCCACGGGCCCGTCGATCGGGGTGAAAGGGTCCTGGTCTCCCCACAGGACCAGCACGGGGACTCTGACCCTGGGCATCAGGGATATAGGGCTAGGGCCCGGCGGGCCCGTCACCGTCGACACGAACGCGTCCAGAGCACCTTCGGCGTCGGCCGGCCCTCTTATGATCTGCACATACACTTTGCCGAACAGCATCAGCCATCGATCGTCACTCACGAGCAATGTGATGGGTTCTTGAAGAGGCCGGAGAAGTGAACAGCATTGATATGTATCTCTACTGAGTGGCACGAGAGAGTCTACTAGCGGTTGAAGAGATGGAGAGCATATTTACCTCGACTAGTTCATCATCCACAGCGTCTTTGTTTCCGTAAACAGAGAGTAAGATGTCCTTCAGATTGTTCCTGTTTCAGTTTACGAGTGAGTACTACAGCACCATGTCAGCATATAAGAGTGGATAATAATACGTGATTGCTATTGCACAGTCAACTTAAAAAATTTGTGTTTCAGTCGATTTCGCCGCAACATTTTTTTCATGTTTGCAACATTTTCGTCTTTTTCGTCCATGTATACAACATTTTTTCATGTATGCAACATTTTTCCTGTATATGCAATATTTTTTCTCAAAAAATATTGCATACATGCAAAAAAAATATTACATACATGGGGCTAAACATATTGCAAACATGAACGACAAATGTTGTAAACATGGAAAAAATATTGTAGCGAAATTGGCTGAAACGTAAATTTTTTCAGACGACTGTGCAATAGACAGTCCCATAATAATATAATTTGGTGAGACATGCCTGTCTTTTACACGCTCGAAAAGTGTTGATGCTATTCGCTTTTGTTTCAGGAGAAAGTCGATTAGCCAAAGCAAAGGCAAGAGCAACTTAATCCTCCAATCATCGACAATCGCCTTATTGTTCATGCCGCCTGCGCAGTTCAGTAGAACAAGCCCCCGGACAAGATCTCTGGTAGACTCTGTTGTTCAACATCAATAACAAACAAATGTCATCGTTTCTGGGTACTGGAGCAGACGTTAATGGCGTGTAATTAAGCCTGGTACTGGAGCAGAGAGCGGATTGAAATGATTTCAGGGAGATAGCACTTCTTTTTTTTCTCCCTCGCTTCAGGTCTATCAGAGAACTCATACATTACTAGTTAACATCTAACTGGTTAAAAATGTCCCATCTGAAGAACTTAAAAGTATGTCATCATGCAACTACTCTATCATATGGGCACATTACTGCCAACTGCAAAACTTTGTATCAAACAGGGCTACAGCCTAGCTAAGCAAAGTTCTTGAATCATATCCTGCAACCGCTCCAACTTCAAAATGAGCGCCATAGGCAGGGTTATAATCATTGTTGCGACGTTACAAGAACCGTAAGCTATCAGGCGGTAAGAAGCAAATTCTTGGCAGGACGCGGCCTCAGTTGGGTATGTCTAACCTGAGGCAGCAATGACACATGCAAGGCTTCCAACCGAGTTGCCAACAAGCACCGTGGGCCTCTTGACGACCTCGTCCAAGAAGTCCAGGATCAACTGCTTGACACAAACACGACACGCAGAGCTAGTTTTACGAGATCAGCTTAATTGACACGCCATGATCTGTGTTTTAGCGAACTGAGGACTCACCTGAGCCCATGTTTCCATCGTGTAAGAGAATCCAGGAGGCTTGTCCGACGCCCCGAACCCGAGCAAGTCGATCGCATAAACGGTGTGAGATTCGGATAACACACCAATGTTCCTAGAAACGAAATTGTCAGTAAATTAATGTTCGTGAAGAACTGCACCGCAGAAGCTCAGCTAGTTCGTCGATCGAGCACATTGCGTGCGCAAGAACACGGCATGCCACGTACACCATCGATCACAAGCTGGGGTCTTTTTTTTTTCTCCCTAAGAAAAAGAGATGCATGCCTTGTATAGCTAATTCATCGCAGTAATTAAGAGCTAGCTAGTACACGCGAACCAAATTTACAGGAACGAACATTCACCGGCAAAGATCGCCGGCCGGGCTCGCTCGCTCACCTGCGCCAGTGCGCGACCGATGCGCCGAAGCCGTGGACGAGCAGCACGGGCGGGCCCTCCCCCCTGACCAGGTAGTTCACGCGCATCCCTCTCCATGTCCAGGTGGTGCAGCTTCGGTACAGCTCCTCTAACGACGAGGCGGGCGGGGCCGTGCTGCTGCCACCGGAGGCCCGCCCGTGGAGACGGCCGCCTCTGAGGCCGCCATGGCGAGCAAGCGCGGAGGAGGAGGAGGAGGAGGAGGGGAAAGGAAGAGAGGAGGAGCGGCGGCGGCGGCGGTGAGTTCTTGGAGAGGATGAGAGGTGGTGGTGGTGGGCGGCAAGTGCTGCCATATCCACCTTCCGCTCTCTCCAAGTGGTGGTCGTGCGTGTGTGGTTTTTACGGTGTCTGTTGGGCACCACCGATTGAATATGTGTCGAGACTTGTGCTGTTTTTTTTGGTCGGCTTGTTCTTTTCTTGTAGTGGAGACGACACCGGAAACTTGTTTTTTTAGGAAGCCAGGAGCTTTCATTAATCACAAAAATTCAAAGCATTACAGTCCTTTCAAAGGGAGGAAGATAAAAGGTTAGGGCTCATAGAAAGCCAACTAGTCGACTCCGGGCCTGTTCTTTTTGGGCTTTTGAAATTGGCTTTTGGCTTCTGCTACAGTACCTAAATTTCAAACGGAGTATTTTCTCAAGACGGGGTCTACAAGTTAAATGATCTACACGTTAAAAGTCCAACATCTGTACTAGCCAAAATCGCAAGTGAGTATCTGTCTCTCCATAATCTGTACCGTAAACAGCTAAAATTCAAAAATTTCAGTCAAAAGCCATAAGCCGCAGCCGAAAAGAACAGGCCTGCCTATCACACAAGTATTCTTGGCGTACGGAAGCCATGTTTTTGGGCTGCGATGCTGATAGTTTCTATTTATATTTTTTGAAATGATAGTAAATGATGAGAAAGTTAATATGAATAGTAGAGAGACCGGAGAAATGAAGAGTGTTCAGTAGTTGGGATGTCAAGGAGTGTGTGGGTAAATCATTAAATCAAAAGAATGCAAACGCTTCATAAAAAAGACTTGTTTAGGACATGGTGCAAACTGACGAAGATACTTCAGATGAAAAAGTCAGCACGAACACTGGAGACTGGAGAAATGAAGAGTGTTCAGTAGTTGGGATGTCAAGGAGTGTGTGGGTAAATCATTAAATCAAAAGAATGCAAATGCTTGATGAAAAAGACTTGTTTAGTACATGGTGCAAACTGACGAAGATACTTCAGATCTATATAGGATTCTGTGCGTTTGAATGGATTTTTGCAAAATTTAGATAAACGAAACACAGATAATCTCCTTTTAGGTGAAAATACAGGCGATTTTTCTCACCTCTGTTTTTTGTTTGGGATCTCGTCTACATTCTTATTCTTGGTCCACACTTGTTTGCCCCTAATGAGCATCCTCCAAAATTTCCGAATATGAATAATGTTTTGCCTTAAAGAAGATTGTTTCCCCTAGTTGGCTATGGAAATATAATTCCCAACTGTTATTTGAAATCAAAATATCATAATTCAAGAGACACTAGTTAATAAATTCAAATATAATATGATAAAGAATTTGCATCATTAATGACAAAATTGTAAAATTGAAAAGGCCTAAAACTGTTGCAAAAAAATCCAAATCTTTTCAAATGTAACAGTACAATTGAAAAAAAATGCAAACATTAAAAAATAAAATAAAAGTAACAAAATTCTAAAATTGAAAGGCCAATATCAACGCTTTCTTATTCTTTAGGAAAAGATAAGACCACACAATTAGAATTTGTGGTGAATAATACCATAATTGCAAAATGGGACAAAATAGCAGTCTCTAAAATTTCCAAGTCTAATAAGAAAGCCACAAAAACTAAAAAAAAAGTGTTAATATTGAAATAGCAAACGTGAAGCCAAACATAAGAGCAAGTTTAATAAGGCTGACTGTGCTAGCTACAAGGGAATCCATGTCAGCATAGTCCTATGTGGAGGGGAGAGAAAAGGAGAGAGAGAGCCAAGCCGGCTCCCATGCAAGAGTCAGGCTATAGCACAGGAAAAGAGGCGTTATCCATGCATGCACCAATAGAACTAACTGCTATACCCATGCATGTATTAAATTATCAATACCCATGTATGTATTAAATGATTGAGAGCTCTTGTGGAGACAACTTATAGCCAGCTTATTGTATGAGTTAGCTGCATCATTATCTTTTGATGACATGGAAATGTATTGGAGGTAACAGCTATCTATACTATTAAACTTGCTCTAAGAATTGAACATTATAAACCGCCTTTTTTCCTCGAAGCAATAATAAATGGGAACAAAACAACATGAGGCAAGTGAACTTAAATACAAAACACGCTAGAAGAACAAGGAAAGATATAAAATTTTGGTAAGACACAAACCACATGTACATGTACATGGACACAGGACGCATAGCCTCCGCAAGACACTTCAAAAGTTACACCAGGCTCAAATCCCAGCCCAAAACGACCACGGATGTTAACACAAAAATCCAATAAAACAAATCAATTTTCAGTTTGAACAAAATACGAAACACAGATAGACATGACGATGATTTCAGAAAGAAAAAAAAAAGATATGATGACCTCGGAAGAAGAAAGATATGATGACATAGCCAGCCACTTTGGAAAACAAAACAACCCGGGCTCGAAATCCGGCCGGAAACGCACACAAATTTCTTCCCAAATAAAGCCTCGCCCCGTCCTGCGACTCTGCGACCCTGTCCTCTTCCAGGTCTTCCTCGCCTCCACCCTCCCCTCGCGTTTCCGCCGCCGCCGCCTCCACCTCCATCTCCTCTTCACCGGAGCCCTAAATGGACGGAGGCGCCGGCGAGCCCTACGTCTCCCGCACGGCGGAGGAGGTTTTCCGCGACTTCCGCGGCCGCCGCGCCGGCATGATCAAGGCCCTCACCCACGGTATCCCCTTTGCTTCCCTCTATATCCGCTTCTTCTTGCTCCGGATTTGCCTACCCGGCCGTTCTGATGTCACTGACGCGCCTTGTGTGGTTGCTTGGTTGGTGGTTTGTGCAGATGTGGAGAAGTTCTACCAGCTCTGCGACCCCGGTGAGTCCGCTCGATCTCTTCGGGTGTAGGGTTCGGGGGCGCCGAAGCCCCGGTGTTTCTAGGTCTGGGGGGTTTGGTTGCTCTGCTGGGAGTTTCGGAGCAAAATTTGGTGAAATTTGCCGGTCTGGAGCTCTGGGATGGTGGTAGCTTTGTAGTTTCATCAATGCAGTGATGAATTGGGGCGTGGTGAGGGATTGGAAGTATATATTAGAGGCAAATATGGATTCTTTCGCTGTTTGGAGCCCTCGAATTGGTGATAACTCTGGTTTTTGTTCGGTTGTTAGCTCTTTGAGAATTAGACAGTTGCCATCAGTGGGAGATGGAGGAATTTGCGGAAAGATTCATTTTTTGGGTGCTGGGAGTTTCCAAATTAGTGATGACTGTGTTGTCTCTTTGCTGGTTTGTTCGATTTATAGCCTTTTCCTCCATAAATGCAGTCTAGGGTAATGACCTATATGTTATAATTAGTTGGTATGTTTTGGTGAAATTAGCAGTTTTTTTGGGTGAAATTTCACTGGTGGATTGGATTAGAAGTGTGAGGTTGCTTCATTTGTGTTGTCTATTAGTGTAACCGATGTAATCCTTTTTTTTTGGCTTACCTAGCATGGCCTGCTTGGTCCTTGCACTGCACTGAGCAAATTTATCAAGCAATACTCGGACAATTCTTATGTATCCACTAATTCTGTTTATTCGAACAGAAAAGGAGAACTTGTGCCTCTATGGGTACCCTAATGAAACATGGGAAGTGACCTTGCCAGCTGAGGAAGTTCCCCCGGAGATTCCTGAACCAGCATTAGGAATCAATTTTGCTAGGGATGGCATGAACGATAAGGATTGGTTGGCACTAGTTGCTGTTCACAGTGATTCCTGGTTGCTTGCTGTTGCGTTCTACTTTGCAGCACGGTTTGGGTTTGACAAAGAGACCAGGTAATGATTCCATGATCATCAAACTTTTCAGTTTGCTTAAACAACAATGTAGTATGTACCTATGGCTTCATGTCCTTTATTGGCCGTATTTGCATGGATTTCATCTACAATTTGGTTAGTCCTTGATCAAGAGATATGCAAGAATTGCTAAACAAATTTCCCTTTGCTAGCTTCTGATTGTTTTCTTAAGAAATTGTGATTCTCCTGCGTTAAATGTTTTGTTTGTTACTTTGTTTAGCTGACCTCTCTTTATTACGTCTATGGTATTTTATCCAGTTAGTTCAAATGCTCTATTTTTTTTTTTTTGCCCCAAAACATCTTTTACTGGGTTGGCAGCTTGTTTGCTTAAAAAAACATCTTGGTGGTTCTCAAAAGTTGTTGCTCCAGGGCACCTTGAGTAGAATAACTTTGCTCCTTTGCTTGCAGTTTATTGTGGAGTCTTGTGAGATGATTTAATAATCAGAATAACATGCTAATTGGCAACTATCGTGAAATGTATTAAACTTGAACATCCTGATGAATCTTGGGCTGGGTTCCTTTTTGATAGTGTAAACAATCAACATGACAGACTTTGAAGTTTGAACTGTTCCCGAATCCCAACTTCTTGATCAAGAACCATGGTCCTTAAATGCCAAGGGATTGAAAAATTGAAAATGGCTTGGGAATTTCAAGTGATTCGGGGGTATCAAAGTTATTTCCATAGCACCAAGTGGTCATTTGGTATTTATCTGGAAATTATAACAATGTTGAAGGTCTCAGGAGTCAGGAACAATATAGTGATCTTATGTAGGTATAGTCCGGAACAATCTAGTGATCCTATGTAGGTATAGTGGTTATACTTAGAAGATAGATGAATGTACAAACAGGGAGTACTGCATTGAATCAAAATGCTAATGGAAGTTAGAAAAGCACTATGCAAGCTGGTACTCAGATAGTGTATGGATTATCAGATCTGCAAGGTTAAATTCATATTGGAACTCAATTTTTCTAATCAGTTGTTGAAGGTGATGACATAATTCCGAATTAAATTATATAGCTAAGATTAGGTGGTGCAGTTAGTTTGTCAGTGCGTGGCATAAGTTATACATGCTCAGATTGGTTTAGAAATGACATGGTTATTAGTATCTGCAAATAATATAGATGTAGATAGTATCAGTTTGATAATTTGGGATATGATACTTATTGGTTATTAATTCCACAGAAGAATCATGATCTGTTATTTGCACAAAATCTTGCATACTATTGTGAAGATCTCATTCGCTAAAGTCTCCTAATTTTCTTTGGGAATTGGGATACATTTGTGACAACTTGGTTTTGGAACATTACAATCGAATAGAGAAAACTAGAGAATAAAGATGTGAAACAAACGCAGATAATTACAATCTAAGGTTCAGAAGAGAGTGACAATGGTACATATGTATGTAATTTGTGCACATTGCATACACTTTTCTCACCAACTAATCATCTTACAAGTGGGAATGGTGGGGAATGGGGAAAATGATAGGGAAGGAAAAAGTTCAAAAACTTTTTGTAACTAAAAGTTGTATGTACCATAGCCATCCTCTTGAAAATATCCAAAAAAAAAATTATCTTTTGAGGTTTGACTCCTTGGTCAGCTTAGGGGCGTTCGTATTGACTGCGGTTGATGCTATTGGCTGAAAATGAATAGTAGTTGCTAAAAGAAGCGGCTTTTAGAAGGAAGACGTGAGCGGTGGGGAACATGAGGGAGAGATACGTGCGTGAGACGGAGCAAGAGGGGTAGAAAAGCTGCTTCAAGAAGCTAGGTGTTTATATTGTCTTTTGGCTTCTCTAAACAGAAGTCAATACCAGCGGCGGCCAGTGTCGAGAGCCAAGCAACGACACTAGTGGTGGAAGACCAACTGTAGCGACGCTCCACGAGCTTAGGCGACCAATGGCGATGTTGATGTTTCGCAGCAGCTCGAGAAGCCATGGCCCCCAAGGACGTCGGCGACCTCCTCCAACAAGTCTATGGCAGCCCGAGGCAAAGAAGCTCGGCCGAGGAGTGCTTGTGGACGACATGCTCGGGGCCGACAGCGGGGGCGAACTCAAGGACAACAGCGGCCTCCTCTATTAGATCGACGGTGGCCCGGGGCAGGAGAAGCAGCAGCGGCTACGGCTCGGGGTAGAAGAGGCCCGAAGCTGCGACAGCTGCCAGAGGGAGAGTGCCCGGGGAGATGGTGCGACGCGGTGTTGGAGGTGTCCGCCCCCAGGAGTGGAGATTGCTCCTTCCGGGGGTAGCAGCAGCGGAAGACGAGCAGGGATGAAGCTCAGAGAACCCAGGGCTCTGATACCATATTGGATGGAGAGGAGGAATGAATGAACGTTGGTTGTATTGAACTCAGCACAAAGGGCTATATGTATAGTACAAGGACTCAAGAGACACACTAAACCCTAGATTAAAAATACAAAACCAAAAATACCCTTAACATCTTGCACCAAATCAGATCACCACATGCATTCACACCTCAAAACAGATAGCCATTGGCTCTTCCATTCAACCATAACCAAACTCAGCTGCATTAGGTTATTACATCCAGTTTGACCGTTTGAGGTTCCTACTGTAAACCGGCTGGTTTCCTGGAGTCAAAGGGGGGGTTGGTATTGGTAGATATGAATCGAATTGAGGTGTTTCTTGCGCATTTTAATGAAATATATGTAGGTGATGGTCAAATGTCAAGATAATATGTGAACTTGAAAAAAGAGAGAAACAAAACAAAAGAACAGCCAGGGAAAATCCGCAAACTGTGAAAGAACAACCAGGGAAAACCAGCAAACTGTGTGGTTTTCACTATAGTATGAGGTTAGCCTAGTCTGTTATCTCCAGACTAAACCCTGATCACAGCTAGCCAAGTCTGTTATCTCCTAAGTTCTCGGTGATTTCGCTAATGTACACAACCTAGTGCATTATTTCAACTTTTCTCCATCGGCATAAGATGCAACTGATTTTAAGGTAAATGGTGAAATTAAATGTGAAAGAACAGATATTTGGTGCGTGCAAATCATTCAAGAAGATGCCATTAAGCAGTGGGCATTTTTCTGTTTCTGATAACTAACACCACCTGAAGTGCAAATGGAATTTTTTTTTGTGAGTCTTCTTTTTTATGAGCATCAACAAATCTGTTCTCAACATTTAATCGTGCAATTTACAGCGAGGTTAAACTAAATTCTTAATCAGAAAAACATGAAGCTTCACTTTGCAATTTACCTTTGCCTTAATTTTCCATGGTCATACTGTATCCAATTAGTGATATTTACATTTGGAGCATTCGGGTTATATTATCTGTTCAATAAAAAACTGTTTCCTGCAGCCATGGATGTTTGAAAACCTCTGCTACGTTTTTCTCTTACACAGGAGGCGACTGTTCAACATGATAAATAACTTGCCTACAATATTTGAAGTTGTGACTGGGGCTGCAAAGAAACAAACCAAGGAGAAGGCCCCCAACAGTACCAGCAAGAGCAACAAGCCAAGCTCGAAAATGGTAAGTTTGGAGAGACTATTTATGCCATTTTGCAGTATAAGATATCACTGATAACATCCTTCGTTTGTAGCAATCAAGACCCGAGTCTCATTCAAAGGCCCCAAAGGTGGCGGCACCCCCCAAGGATGAAGATGAGAGCGGCGAGGACTACGGAGACAAAGCGGAGGAAGAGCGCGACAACACCCTGTGTGGATCTTGTGGAACAAACAATGGCAAGGACGAGTTTTGGATCTGCTGTGATAGTTGCGAGCGGTGGTACCATGGAAAATGTGTCAAGATCACGCCTGCTCGAGCCGAGCATATCAAGCACTACAAGTGCCCAGATTGCAACAACAAGAGGGCGAGGGCATAGCGGCAAGCACCAGCGGGACCCGGAACCAGACCAGCGCCACATCGTCAATGTCTGCAGATATGGCCTAGCTTTCTAGCTTGTAGACTTGCTTTTCATTTCAAATCGAACAATGTTGATTCAATCGTGCCCCAGCAGTTCATGTTGCTCTGACTTAAAATTGTGTTTAAACCGTTGGTTGGTGTAGTAATACCAGCTTCAATCCCTTGTGCGGCTGCCTTGCAGACATGTCAAAGACGTTCTTGAACTGACAGGGCTCGAAAGCTGACCATTATTTCTTCATCGTTAGTCTCGTTGCAGTGCATCTTGTTGATGAGTGGAAGTAGCGACCAAGGGGGTAGCACGAAAACCAGGGCCATTAGAGATGGATGGACATGCATCCAACATAAGCTAACCTGCCTTTCTTTTTCATTTCTGCAATGATACATAAAGCTAGTACTTGTCACGGTTATAGTATGTGGTCAAGCCCTTTTTTTTATTGTTTTAATCAATTATACCTTGTGAAACGTTTACTCTTGTCGTGTCAAAAGTCACATAAGCAGTTGGTCATAAATTATAACAAACCTCTATAAATTATATAAATATTAGATCCAGTATGAAATGAAAAATTCTCGCTGAATGTTTCCTAAGCTATGAAATTTCTACAGGAAACCCGCATTCCAAATGCTAGTGGATTCACAGTAAAAGCGAATTCCCATACTTTCATCTTAGATAATTTAAAAATTCGAAGACATGAATTTGTGGCCGAATAGGGTAGATGAATGTCACATGCTGTCTTCACAATTCCGTATCAAAGTAGCGGGGTCAGATCAACCGTTATAGCCACCACCGAAAAATAGGGCAAAGATGCACCACATGATAACATATCACAGTAGCATCTGCTGCTCCAGGACCAAGCACAAGGGATCAACTTGTAAACAACATGGTGAAGATTCAAGAACTCAAGATGTGGAGATCAAACAGAGCTCTTCTTTAGGGAAAACTGGAATTAACAGCACCTCAAGTTAGGGAATAAACTCAGCCGACGGACACTTGGACCAGCTACAATAGGGCGGACAGCCGTCTCCGTTATACGGTACGAAACACAGAATAGATACACAAGAGCTTGTCAGTTTTTTTCAGTTAGTTGCACGTCCCTTCATCGGTCCTTCCATGAGTCAGCAAACCCCTCTCGAGGGTTGAGATGTTACAGGCCGCAGTCCAATTGCTCCTGCACAACAGAAATAAAGGAGGCTGGTAAGAAAATTGGTGCCTCATGGTTAGGTAGAAATGTTTTGGGTTCCACACAGAGGGAGAACTGACCAGGTTCAAGTACTATTCCTTTTAGTCTCACAGCAATTTGGTGCATGCCAAGTACTTGAGCTGAATAAGGCATCCTGTTGACCATCGTAAATGAAAACACTTAGATCATTGTGGTATTATTCCACACAATCGAGCTCGCCCAGGGTTAAGCAGTGATTCGGACATTATCCATCCCTGCGAAACAGAAAAATGAGAATTGTTAATCACAGCATACGCATCACATTACACACGTGGTGGCTTTTGAGTTTTGTCGGGCTATTTGTTCATTAGTAGTTTAACCAGTGTGAGGGACCAGGAATGTTAGTGATAAAGGCAGTGAGGTTTCACCTGTTCTCTCGCTTTCCTCTTGAAAACTCCATAAGATGATGTAACAATCTTGCAAGATTCTTCAATGTGTGGTAGAAAGTCCATGTTCAGTGAGTTTGGGTTTCCATACTGGTATGACCGGCTGGAGTTCATGCGCTTCCGTGCATTCAGATTAGCATGTGATGCATTAATAAAATGCAGTAACACATGTGCCTGTAAACCAAAACACATTTAAAAAGGGTAAATAAAGGCCAACAACATCAACCAGTGCAACGTTACCAAAGCAGTTAGCAATCAATGCTTACATGGAAAGCAGCTTTGAGAATGTCATCTGGCTTTGCTTGGTCCTTGAGCAAAGCATATACCTTGTCCTTTGTTGGGTTATATGTAACAATGTACCTCTCATCCTGCAATCAAATGCATCATAACTTCACATGCTGATCTATGATTACACTAAAAGAAGGAAATGAACCACCATCATAAGGACAATACAAAATGGAGTGAATGGAGAGTACCTCGAACAAAGGTCTTATAGCAACAAATGAAGCAGCTTCCTGGAATGCCTCTCCAAATCTTGATCCTATGAAATTTAAACAGGTTAGCAAAAGTTTCTACAATGCGCATTCATCAACAAAGAAAAACGACCATAGTTGCAAACCTATTGCAACTGGCTCATGCCGCCAAGGCGGATTAAATATTGTCTCCTGTGAGTTTCCTTCTTTCAATGAGGGGACATACCCTGCATTGGTAAAAATCAGATATCCAAATATTAGACTATATACTGCAAGCTTTCATGGAATTTTTTAGAAAAAAAATCCAAATTTGAATACAATTATTTAGACTGTGATACCCTAAAAGTTTCACATTTTATAATTCTACACTGTGAAACTCAACAAAGTGCAGATTGTGTACTGATGAAATACCTTCAAATATGTTTGGCATTCGTTCTCAAATTTATCCGGTGTATCCAAAACATTTTGTCACCAAAGATTTATTATGTTTTGAGCATGCTTCTGCATTAGCTGAAGAGATGCTTACACTATATTTGAAAGAGAACTGCTATGTGTACTAAAAAACCTTTTCCTTATTGCAAGACTTGTACAAAATCTGATCAGAAGGATTCTAAGTTTCTAACAGACACTGTTGACATACCAGTCTTAATGAAGGAATCAACTGCCACAGTGAATCTTGCCCTATTTAGAGTATTCAGCACAACAGATCTCACCTGGTAATGGAAATAACATTTGCCTGATTAACTGGTAATTCTTGTCAGAAAGATTTGATCATAATAGCAGCAAACTTAAAATTGAAAGCAAACCTCATGATATGAACTAAGGAGATATCCACAAGACAAGAATGCGAATGAAGTCACCAATGATGGATTCCTCTTAGAAATTAGAATGCTCAAACCAGTTCCCAACTTCACAAAACAAAAGGATAATTAAATAAAATATTAGTAAACTAATAAATGACATGTACAGCACAAAACATATAAACTTCTTTGTTCAGTAAGCATAAATAATTTACCAGATCGGCAATGTTCCCAACACTTTCTCCTTTAGCAGTAACATCTCCAATATTTTCTCCTTTTGCATATGCCTTGTAGATTGGTGTGCGGGTTGAGGTTGATGTGACAGCAGCAACATTCTGAATGGAACAATTTCATCCAAAAACATAGATATATTCCATCAGTTCTTTTGAAAGCAAAGAAAGGGCAGGACCGCAGGAGCATTAATACCAACTTGTTGCAGCAAGTCAAAAGGCCAAACCTTAACAACATTTGCTATGCAAGCCATAGGTAGGAAAAGTTGAGGAAAAGCGGCAGTAGCTAACTCTATCCCAGCTCCTAATTCCATCAAGAGATCACCAGAAAAGCGGAGCTGTAGTAAATTTTGATTTCAATTAGCTTTTTGCATGGAACAAAACAAATTTCAAAAGCGCTGCAAAATATTGGTTCCAAATATTAAACCTGCTTTAGGTCATAGTCGAATTTCTTCCCTTGACGTGCAAAAAGCATTTTTCCAACACGCCCGGCCCCATCCTGTGGTAACAGAACAATTATAACTATCAGGAAATAATCATGATTACTAAAAATGAAGGATGAGCACATCCGCTCCGGATAAAACAAACATTACTGTTCTTTTTGTGAGAGAGGCACCAACAATACTAGAAGTATACAGTCAAAGAGGTCTTATTATTACACCTAGTATACTAGTGTTTTTTTTACCTTAGCCATTTCTAGAACTGGCTGTAACACAAGTTGGATAAGTAACATAAACAAGGAACACAATAACGACAATAACTCTCCCGATTAACTTTTCCAAGACAGCAAATTTTTACCTTGAGTATCCAGTTAATAGCCACGGCACCAGATGTAGCCCTGCTTTGAGAGACTCCTACAGAGTTTAGCAAGGTTCTTGTTGTAAATACACCCATTGCTCCGCCAAAGAAATGCTGAAAAGTCAAAAACATGATTTAACGAGATATATTCAGATCTGGAAGATGACAAAAACTAAATATAAAGTCTGGAAAATATACCTTCAATGCTCTCCAGGTCATGTATGGAACATATGAAGGAGTGACACTATCTGGAAAGCCTTCGGGCACAACATATGACCTTATGAAGGACATAATTTCCTGCAATATCATAGATATATAGCATCATTTTTGTAGTACATCATTCTTAGCCATGGTCATTCCACAAGATCTCAACATTCATGGTATAGTTCCGAGGCATCTTTTTTCTGTAGTTGAAAACTAATAACAGCGGTACTTGGCACCAAACGAACAAAATCTCAAGGAATTTAGCTTCCAAGAGAGGCATCACTTTGTCTCTGAGATAGAAACTTTGCCCACAAGCAAAGGCCCTAAACTAGATAGCCTCAAATCGAATGTGGAGTAACGCAAAACTACAACATTTGAAGTTTCATGAAGCCCAAAGCTAACAAAATGGAGACAGAACTGAGCACTAAATCAACCTAAAATTGCGTATTTCACCCATACTAAACCTACAGAACTGAATAAGCAATATAATCGAGGAAACGAAAAAAAAAATCCAAGTGAACCAGCTACTCAACCTCCCAACAAATCCACCATGATAACCTTCCAAATTAACTAATTGCCTCTATACAGCCTGAAAGAGGCAGAAGCAGCCAACAAAACGACTAAAAACTCTCTTTTTCTCACGAATCAACACCGCAGCCTACAATTCCGGATCCGATCAAGCACTCAAACAATAACATTAGAAATTTCACCTCAACAAACACACACAAGTACAATTAACAAACACAAAATCCAGTTGAACCATGTCTTCCCACATCCTGAACAGAATCACCATCTCATCAAACCCAACTGCAAATCCACAGATGTTACAGACGCCGAAACCTCAAATCCGCCACGGGTCATCGAACCTATCGCGCGCACACGAACACAAAGCCACAAAATACGCCTACAAAAATGCACCCTTTTCCCCCCACCACATCGGATCTCGCGACGGTCACACGCATAGTAATCGCCACGGAAACCAAATCCAACACAAAGCGCCCCAAATGCTGCAGATCTCTGTAGCCTAGGCCTCTCACCTCGACGGGCGGAAGCGGCGACTGGAGCGGCACGGCCCTGACGGTGGCGCCCAGCGGTGCGGCGGCCCCGCCCCTCCCCCTCCCGCTGACCATCCCCACGGCGGCCCTGCTGCCCTCCACCACGTAGCTCCACCGCCTCCCGTCCACCTCCTCGAGGCACAGGACCCCGTCCACCGCGGCCGCCGGCGCCGCGGGCACCCTCACCGGCGCCTCGGCCTCCCGCACGGCGACGCGCACCACCTCCCGCATGGCGACCCGCGCGTCCGGCGGGGGCAGCGTGACGGTCTGCGTGGCCGTCGCCGCTGCCGCCGGCCGCTTCAGCCCCATCGCCGGCGCCATGCGGTGGGGGTGGGTGGCGAGGGAGTGAGATTGAGATTGGGTGTGCGTGCCGAGTGGTGGACAAGCCGAGGCAGCGAGGCAGGTCGCCACGGAGACAGAGAAAGGGTTTTATACACGCGGTTCTCCCCCAAGCCGAGAAGAAGAAAAATGGAGGGGAATTTTGCAGGCAGCTACACATAACCACTGCAATACTGAAATATCTTCGCAGTCACTGAGACGTGGGGCTAGATTTTAGTTGGTCCCACCAGTCGGCTGCATGCGAGTTCGGGGGGTGGGATGGGTGGTCTGCTGCTGTGCCAGCTGCACGAGTGGCTACGCGTACTACTGTGAGCTTCCGTTTTGACTGGCCCGTGGGGCCGTGCGGATCCAGGGACCCACCTGTCATAGGATTGTGGGGCCGGAGGTGGGGGTGGCTGGTGAGCCGTTGGAATTGAAAGAGAAAAGGTTGGAAGGGCTTTTCTTCCTTTCGTTTTTTTGCGGCGCCAGGGCGATATAATTAAGGTTTTTTCTTCACGGCTGGGGCTGCTGTTCAGCAGAGCATATGTGTTTTTTTTTCTTTCTTTCAAAGAACAGGGAACAAAACATGTGTGCAGTTTTTGTCATGATTTGCTCTTTTTTTTAAAAAAAAAGCATTTTAGATCTGATCTTCATCATTTGGTCAACATATACACCTATTTAGAAATTTCTAAGGCACCTCCTTTTCCTTTTTGTTTTCCGAGCGGAAGCTACCGGAGAATGGGTAGCAACAGACCATAGTACCATTTTGCAGCGAGACAGTAATCAAGGAGAATACAATCCACAATAGTGGCACCGTAGAAAACATACTTGGTTGAATTCATCTTTTCCAAATGATATATCCCTAGTCAAGTTTACGGATAAGAAAACAGCCTAACACATGAGACTAAACGGCACCAACTTAAGTCAACTCATCCAAACCCCTGTTTGAAACAAAAGGGTTTCGAAATATCATCTCCGACAATATCATTTTCGATAAAATTCCAACGGAGCTATATCTGAACCAATCTTAGCCCACGAAAAAACACCAAAGCCACACAAGACTACCAGTGTCACAGCGACGAGCCAGGGCTCTCCCTTTCCTGTAGATTCCACGAGATCACGAGACCGAGCAGCCCCCGCCCGGAACGGAATTAACATCACCAACGCGCCTGATTTTTCAGCTACTAGTTGGATGTCCGTGCGTTGCTACGGATTAAAACATAATCGTAACATTTAAAAAGTCTAATTGCAAAATAATAGGGATAAAAGAAAATCAAGGTTATTAAAACCCACTCCAGTCTGCTCGCGCGAGAGCGCTTCACGCACCTGCAGAGATCTTCGCGCGGCGACGCGTGGCGAGCACCGTCTCGCGGTCACACGGCAGCTTGCGCTCGCGGCAGCGTAGAGGCCTTCCAGTTCGTTGACCGGTGGGTCCTGCTAGGGCGCGGTCCCGTGTGCAGCGGCAGGGATATATTCACTTTGACAACCTTAGTAATATTTAATTATGTGCAAATAATTGTAGACTAGCTCACTCAAAATTTTGTACTAAATTTGTACTACTAAGTGACTTCGCTTTTGATCGGTAGAATTGTTAAAATCATTCTAGGGTAAGGGAGTCATGTGAAAAGCCACAAGATGGTTCTCGTCCATGACCTTACCCTAGGGTGGAGGCTTGAGCAGATGGATGGTAGTACCGTCGAGCACAAATGTTTTGGGTTATGGTTGGCAGCCTCAAGTGAAAAGTAAGAACAAGAACTTTATGCTAAGTAAAGGACACAGTGATCGCTCAACCACAAGTGTTGATTTGCCAACTCTGGTCTAGTAGTTGCTCAACTCGATTGAATCTCTACAGGAGGCAGAAGTGTGGATGATGGGGGGTTGGTATGCGGAACAGTAAAACTATATCTGACAACGGTAGGGGCCACTTAGGACAGACAGAAATGATTAGGTTTAGCCAGTTTAAAAACCAGGTCGGAGTGGATCTACCGGGTAGAGGTTATATAAAAAATTGAGTAGTGAAAAGTCTTGTTTTTTCAACTTAGTTGCATGCAAGCTAAAGCGTGTCTATTGCATGACATTGGAAGTTTGAGAAATCTTGTTGGTAAAGATGGACAATTTTGCAGAGTGAAATACATGGTATTCAAATATGACGTGCTTCCGGTAAATGAAGCTGTATTTATTAGGTGATTCTAACAGCAAGGCATAAATAGATTTCTTTACGTTTTAATCTAAGCAAACTAAGTAATCAAGTATTGAAAACCCCTAATCTCGAGAAGTTTTTGTTTGTGTTTTCTTGTTTAAAAACGTTTACAAATAAAATTGCATCCACCCTCGTTAATAAAACTAGTGTATTTCCATCATTTGATAAATCCTGGCAATTAGTTAAAGAAGGATCTACTACTGTGACTTACTGGGTACGATTATACTCAACAAATAGAAGAGCAATGGACATTGATGAGCAAGCTGTTAATGAAGATCTGGAAGGACCCTACTTTTTCGGTAACCAGTGGTTTTATAATTTAGCCGCACTCAAGTACGCCTAGGGCTGAAAACGAAAACGGTAATTCTCGGTTACCGCAAATCGTTTTTGAGAAATTATCGATTTTTCCCTCTAAACGGAAACGGTTACGGTAACCGATAAAACGAAAACGAAAACGGTAAAAAAATCCGATAACGAAAACGAAAACGATTTAGCTCTCTTCCGATCATTTTCGGAAAATACCGTATTTACCCGATAATATACCGTCGATAATTACCGTATTTACCCCCAGGCCCATCTCCGCTGAGGCCTGAGAGCACCCAGACGGCCAGACGTGGCCAGGCCCATTACCCCGTCTCCCGACCCGCAGTCCCGCACGGCGCACCCCACCTCCTCCCCATTCGGCCTCGGATCCCCACGGCAGCCGCTGAGACCAACGCCAGCTGCCCAGCGCCCCAGCCCTAACTCCTTAGACCTAGCCGCCTCGCCGCCCACTCCCACGCTGCTGGTCACCTCTAGTCTCCCACTCACGCTGCCATCCTTCTCCTTCTTCAGGCGGTCGGCGGCCACATCTGAGACGAAGATGGCGCCGGTGGAGAGTGGTGGCCGCAGTAGAGGAAGAGGAGGCGCGGATGGAGCTCGGTGGGGGGATGAAGAGACGGTGGTGGAGAAGAAATGGCGGGGATGTGAAGCGGTTGGCCGCCGGCGAGCTGGGAATGGAGGGGGCGGCGCTTGGTGGCGCGCCGGCGGATGAAGAGAAGAGGGGGCCGCGCTGGTGGAGAAGGAGGAGCGGCGGTGATGTAGCCGGTGAAGGGAGGAAGAGGGAGGCGCGGTGGCGGTGAGTAGAGGGGTGGACGTTGAGGTTGGAGAGGAAGGGGGAGGAAGCAAGGGGCGGCGCGGTGGAGGTGTGGCCGCCGGCGAGATATGGCCCGGCCTCGCCGGCGCCGAGAGAGGAGGAGTAAAGAAGAAGGGGGCCAAGGCAAAAAAAAAACCGGGCTCGATTGATTCCAGGTGGCGGCTAGGGTTCTTGAGCCGAATGGGGATTTTGGCAATTTGTGATTTGGCCCTCCAGATTTTCAGAATTTGCGATCAGGTCCTTCTCCATTGTAGTTTCTTCTGATTTAGACCTCCGGAGCTCCGATTTCTTCGCAGTTTGATCCTACGCGTCCGTGACAACGCGTACATCTGTACGGAGCAGTCCAAATTTGTCGTTTATGCGCTTAGATCGCGCCGGCCTGCGGAAAAGCACAAAAAATGTGGATGACGCATGTCAATGATGATATGAGTTTATGGCGTAGAATTGATTATGGTTGCATGTTTTGGCTTCCTTAGATGTGGAGAATATCGTATTTTAGCTATCACTTTCATGATTTTCGATCGTTATCGATGCACTTTTGATCGAATAGTTTCGTTTCCGAATTTACCGGAATATCGATGTCGTTCTCGTTTCCGACAATATCGTATCGATTTCGTTTTCGAAAAAATAATGTGAAACTGAAAGTGATTTGACCTCCTACCGATCGTTTCCGACCGTTTTCAGCCCTAAGTACGCCTGTGGGAGTTTCTTTTATAATGTAAGTTAACTTTGGGTTTGCACGCCACTGTGTCTAAATCTAGGCTTCTAAGCCTTATTTCTATATTAAAACTTGGTTCTTGTTTGTAAGTTTGTGTTAGAACTGATGCTTATTCAGGTACAATACTCCATAACTGAACAATTCTAGGAAGTTAGAGAATTACCAACACTCTCAGAAATAGGGGCGTTACACTTGGTACTATAAAACGCAGAGTAAAAACTGAACCCCTGTTAGGCCTGGCCTGGGGATTCGGCAGTGTTCCTAAAGAAATCATGTTGTTTGCTAAGCAAAATTTCCCTGAATCTCTCACAAAATTTCCGTGTCCAGAATCAAGATCGTTGAGGCAGAGAGAGAAACTGGGGTGTTTGGTCAGTTCATTTCAGGAGAGATCCCGAGTTCCTCCCAAATAGCTGATCAACGCTGATCTCGCTCAAACCGGCCAAACAAACAGAGAGACGCAGACATTCTCAAGCCTGAACCGAAAAAGGAAGATGCACTGTCGCTGGATTATACGCTCGATTTGATGCAAAGTGCCAACGTACCAGCTATACATTGCCATGCACACCTACATTCGGTGTGACTGGAACAAGCCTTTGTTTCTTTCTCTCTTTCCGCTACACTACACGATGCTTACTGCTTATCTGGTTGTGATGATCGGATGGTCGCTGCTAACGAGGATAACGATGCTTTGGCTGCTCTACATGCATGCCAATCCCCTTTGTCCTTCCCGTCACAGAGGAAACGTAGCTTCAGTGAGCAAAGCATAACCAAAACGCTTTGTGCCTATTATTATCGGTGCGTCCGATGGCTTTTACTTCTAGAATGAATGTTTGTGCGAATGAATCGAATACCGATAAATTATTTTAAAAAATTTATCTCAATAAGTTATTTTGAAAAGACGATAGAGAAGTATCCTACTTATTTATTTGGGAAATCTATAAGCCACAAACGGAGCTTTGTTTAGCTCTGTAGATTGCGTTTCTTAATGTCTTCGGTTCTTGCACCAAATAAAATTGGCCCGGTCTTTTTGCTGCCTTGTTGTCTAGGCATGTTGAGTGAACTGCGACACTTGCAAGGGACAAGAACTGGAGTCCATCTTTCCTGTAACCTAGCCTAACACCGCCATCTTTCTGCTTATTAAAACCTAATACAATCATGTTTTCCTGCCTAGTGTTGCAGTATCATATTGAACACTGGTATATCTCTTCGCATCTTTATACAAGCCATTTCCTCCTTTTTGTGGTAGCAAGGTAAACTATATCGTTCCTGCCAATCGTACTATATGAATCTAGTCAGCATTTTTGTCCTTCAATTAGTAAACAATTCTTGAAGAAGTTACAATTTTGTAGTAGAACACTTCCCGCGATTGATGGTAAGTTACAATTTTGTAGTAGAACACTTCCCGCGATTGATGGTCTAGTGTGCACCGGTGGAAAGAAATGGGGGTCGAGCCAGACGATCGAGTATGATCGCCAATCGTACGTACATGCATGGCTTCAGTTCGTCCAAAACGGTCAGTGCAATGCAAAGATGCTGTACATTTTTCTTCTTCTTCTTCTAGCGGGAATAGAGGATGCTGTACTTGTGAACACATTTTTCGTGAAACATGTGCAGGGAAATCACTTAGGCCCTGTTTGGAATGCGGGAATTTTTCCCGATTCCTGCGGGAATTGAACTGTTTCCTGCAAAATTCCTGCAAAATTCCTGTGAAATTCCTCTGTTCCAAACAGGCCCTTAACATGTGGTGAGTCTTGCTCATGGCGAACCATGTTATACCTCGAGAAGTAGAAGGAATAGTGATTCACATTCCACCCAAAACTTCAGGAATTCCTTGATAGTTGGCATAAATTTGTAAGTCAGGTCAGCTGACACGCTTTAAAAAGGTTCTAGTTTTACATATTTCTTTTCGAGTCTCTCTCTTTTTATGTCCTAAAGTTGAAACTAAGAAATAGGTATTACTTTGACGATGTTTCTGAACACTTTCAATAAAATTTTCACGTAGGAGTGTTTTAACAATATTTTTGGTAATATTTGTAGATACTACTCGAACTGTTCTTTTTTTAATTTATGCCCGTGTTTCTTACAGAAGTTAGTAAATCAGTAATAGTGTCCTTGCTCATAAGACTCTAATTCTAGGTTTGTCCTAATTTCTCTATAATCAACATGATTTCTTTTTTGTGCGCGAAGTTATCACAATTACATCGTCCGCTCGGGCGGATGCAACAATGCTCTAAATTTGAGCAAACTTTCCCCAACACAAGGGGACTTGGATTGATCATTTGGCACTTTCTTAAGGAGTTTTTTTACTTGATTTACGCTTGCATGTTCATATTAGTTTTTTACTGATGGCTTTTAGTTGCGGCTGATAAATAGTAGTGACTGATGAATACTAGTGCATTATGAAAAAAGACGATGCAGCAAAAGACACTACAACATTTAAACCGTCATACGACTTACGAAATTGTGATATAATAAAATACAAATACATTACAATATGTGAAAGCAAAAATAGCAACTGATAGAAATGGTTTATACAACCTGGGACGCTCATATTGATTTCTGTTTCTAGAAGCATAATTCAAAAGCATAGGCTAATATAAACAGGCCATTAAACCCTATGGCAAATGCTTGAGTGTTCCACTACCCCACATCCCTACCACCATTTTTACACTGTTTTATTTATGTTGGCTCTAACACCTATCTTTAGCAATTATTTTCACTCTTTTCGGTGTGTTAGTTTCTCGCCTGAGAGTATTCTGGCATTTATCCTTGCTCCTTGACTAGCAGAAATACGGGGCATAGATTTGATTAACTAATTGAAAAGGCATCCATCACTAGGAGGTTATATTGGTCGAATTCTTTGGTTGGAATTCCCAATTATGGCTTGATAGTAGTAGTATTAATATTTGAAAGCTGTTGGGCCATGAGTTGATGTGTGCATTATTATTATCACTTTACAATTTGAAAAGCTATGAAGTTAATCGCCATCTGCGTATGTAACTGGTTACTGGTCCAGTAAGGGTAAAAACTAAAAAAAACTTTTTTTTGAAAAAAATAGAGTATTAACAACCGTACTGAACTTCAAAGCTTTTAACAATTTTGTTTTGAAAGTAAAATGGTATGTAAATACGTCTCAACTACTAGTTATCAGTAACGTAAATGCACGCGCTCTTACAGTACAAATCGGAGCCAAACTAGAATTTTATTTGTGTTTTCCCATGCTCTATGCATTGTGTTGTACACTACAAATTAATAAAAGCGAAGAACAAAACAAAAACCACAGCGGAATTATTGGTGGTCATAGCTAACCATATCACTGTCAAATAAAATCGGTAAAATCTAAAAGGGGAGCCTCCTTTTTCATTGTTTTTGACTTGAAAAGCTCCACAAAATAAACATAAATATACGTACTTTTTTTTAGGAGAGATGCTATACCAACAATGTCGCTACACAACTACAGTACATTTTAGAGATAAATCGTCGTGTCATTCAGCGACGGAGACTCCTAGGGGTGATCGGTTCGGCTGAAAAGCTCATGGCTTATGGCTGAAAACACTGTAGCTGGCTGAAAAAAACACTGTAGCTGACAGAGCCTTATTTAGCATAATTAAATTTAAAAAAATTTAAAAATAAAAAAATATGTTAGCCCATTACGTATAATACAAACAAATACGGGAAAAAAAGAACCCGCAAAAAAACTCAACAAAAAGCCAAAAATTCAGAAAAAGACGAAACTTACGAATAGTGCCAAATAAGCCATGAGCACTATTCATAAGCCATGTTGATCAGCCCTATTAATGTCCCACGCCTTGCCTCACCTGTCAGTGAAGCCATGGGCAGACATCCCAATACGTGTTTTTGGCAGTACCTCATGCCATGATATACTTACAAAAAGATCGATCGAATGGGGAAAAATTGAATGGCCTAGCTTTCGCGCACCACCCATTCATACGAGTCATTTTCAGATAAATTCGGTGAAAACAAAAGGAAAACTGCATTTTTCAGACTCTTTTTTGTTTTTCCGTCCAATTATTTGGAGGCCATTTATCCCTCGTTCTAAACAGCAATGCATTCTAACATCTGCCTTTTAGAAGCTAAAAACCGTTTGGAATATGTTGCCTTCTTAAGACGACTTCTTTTCTTTTTTTCTCTCTTTTTTATTTCCTCATTTTTCTTTGCATTATCCATAGGGAAATAAGAATGTTTTTATTTTTCTATTTTTTTCTTTATTTTTCTTTAATTGAATATCTCAGAAAAAGTTAGCAACCGTTATAGTGTCATTTCAGCCTAAAGGCATAGCAAAAAATCACATCATTTTTGAACAGGGTCTTAAATGTTGGGATTTTTATGTTGCTTTCAATATTTATTGTGGTTATTGTCTGTTAACTTAATGTGAAATTATTTATATTATTGATGTAAATGATAGGGAATAATTTGATGCGAAATTTAACTTGGGGAATTAACACTCGATGTGTCGAGGATGGCTATGCTAGAATATAGTAGACATATTTATTAAGATCGAGTCTACCGAAATTTAATATGCATTTATATATTTAATCCGGTACAATATAAGACGGAATAGCTGAGTTTGTCTTGCAGGATCAGCTCTGCAGGCTGTTGACCAACATAATCAGATTAGAATTTATTTCGTAAACAATCTGATCATGATACATAACTCACACATATGTACTAGGGACTAATATATTTAAGTATCATAAAACTGGCATGTCTGATCGTTATTGATAACATGATTTATGAGTATTACGATGTACCGAAAATAGGTATGCCGCTTTGTAACACCTGGAAGTAGAGTCTATAAATAGATCTTTACCGTCTAGCATCATAATGTAATTGTGAACGGCATCACAGATAAGACAGAGAAATAGAGAGTTGAACAGATCATCTCCATAAAATCAATTTAGGATTTAAAGAAAACCTAACGTTACCATCAGATCCGGTTAAGGCGTGAATCAAAGTAGCGAGCCTGTAGATGCGCGGAAAGAAGACCACGCGACGCACGGATGGAAACGTGATTGATCACGGCGGACGAGACTGCCTCCCTCCTTGCACGGCCGGTGCACGGATCGAGAGCAAGCAAGCACATCGGTCATCGCACGGTACAAGTTCATGGCATATCCGCGTTTCACATTACGTGTCTGCAGTGCCATCAAATCCGAAGAGGAGGCGTCCGCGCTTATGCTCGGTGTTGTCTTGTCGCCCGGTCTCCTCTCTCCCCTCGCGTCACCGCTTCAACAGCCGTCCCCGGTCAAGATGCAGCACGTCAACGTCAGGTTATCAGGCGTGGCGCACGGAGGTCGCAACTTCGTCCACGTATCGTGCGCCGACCGAGGGCAATCCGCGGTTTGTTTCTTCCAGACGTGAGTGAGAATTTTGGACGTTTTTGACACTGTTGCTATTCGAAAATATCAAAAATAGCGCTGAGGAGAACAAAATTCCAATTCTAGCACCCTGCCGACCGAGGGCAATCCGCGGTTTGTTTCTTCCAGACGTGAGTGAGAATTTTGGACGTTTTTGACACTGTTGCTATTCGAAAATATCAAAAATAGCGCTGAGGAGAACAAAATTCCAATTCTAGCACCCTGTTGACCGCACCACTTAATGGGAGTGTGACACTTGTCAATGGTGCGGTCGGGGACCACACCACACCGGAGTGGTGCGCTCCCCGACCGCACCACATGGTCACATCAGAGTGAGTGGTGCGGTCGGGGACCGCACCACTCAGGTGTGGTGCGCTCCCCGGCCGCACCATTGGACACGTGTCGCGACGCGATTAAATGGTGCGGTCAGGTGGGGGCTAGAGTTGGAATTTTGTTTCCGAAGAGGCTATTTTCGGAATTTCGGGTAGCAACAGTGTCAAAAGCGTCCAAAATTCGCAACAAACAAGATTTTGGTGAAGTATCTCTTATTAAAATGCTTAATCTTATTAATTGCTTCTCTCTACTAAGATATATGATAGCACTTTAATTAATGAGCATCTCAAAAAACTATATATTTTAGCAGAGGAATTAAAAATGTTGGCTATCTTTTTTCTGAAAAAGTGTAGGTCATGGTTGTTCTAAACTATTTGCCAAATTCATGAGAACATTTTTTAAGATATTGTTCTGTCATTCTAAGAGAATACTCAATATGCGCACTCTAAGGCTTCATTTGCTTATGGAAGAAGATAGAAAACTCTCTCAGGAAAAGAAAAGAAATACTCACAATTCTGAGCTATACTTTGGAGAGAAAAAAGTAATAATAGACGGAATTGGCAAAACAAGAAGCATAATAGTGATTTGAGATAAAAGATTAACAAGAAATGCGATCGAAATGATCGTAAAAATTATAACTCAGCTCAAAGGAATGATAAGTACAAAAATTTTAAGTGTCACAACTGTGGTCTGTATGGATATTTTAGAGCTGACTGTAGGAAAAGGAAAAAACACAATGAGTAAAAAACAACCAGTTGAGCGTAAAAGCAACTCTTTGCCTAACGATATGTCTGAAATTTTTGTATGCATTAAATTTTTACTTACTATTATTTTTTAAAATAGTTGAGTTGTTGATGAATGCCTTATTTTCTTGATAAACAATCAAATGATGACAATATTGATTGCTTAGTTGGTGAAAATAACTCCATAATGAAGAATACTAATAATAGAAATACATGCTCAAAATCTTACTTATGACATTTATGATTTGATCACATATCTAAAAATAGAATTAAGAGGCCTATTAATTCTAGAATTCTGCGCTCGACATACCGTGTGTCTTTTTAGAAGGTTGAAAGATCTAATAAGCCTCTTGCCATTATTCATTATAATATTTGTAGTGAGATATCTACTCTCACTAGAGTTAAAAGATTTATTTTATCATATTCATTGATGATTATTCTAGATTTGGTTATGTGTGTCTTCTTAGACATAAGCCGCAAGGATTTGATGTATTCAAGACATTTAAAAGTGAAGTAGAAAATGAATTGAATAGAAATATCAAAGTTTTGAGAACTGATCGTGGAGAAGAATATACTTAAGAAATATTATGATTTTTGTAAAAGAGTATGAAATTATTCATCATTATACCACACCTTACACTCTGCAACAAAATGGTATTGCTAAGCGGAGGAATAGAACATTTATGAATATGGTTAGGTCTATGATAGTTTATTCAGATTTTCCTTTGTCTTTTGAGTTGAAGCTTTACATACTGTTGTTTATTTATTAAATCATTCACCATCTAAGGTTATAACAGTCACACCTTATGAGTTGTAGACTGAAGAAAACCCTCCCTTCGCTACTTAGCTATTTGGGGTTATAATGCACAAATTAGAGTGCCAAATCAAAACTGTACAAAATTACAACCTAAAAGCACGCCATGAATTTTTATTGGTTATTCTTTAGAATAAAAAAGGTATAAGTTTTATGATCCAGAAAGGGATAAAATGGTGAAAATAGGGATGCAATATTTTTAGATCAATGCATACCTCGCTGTGCTAAGCTGGCAAGGGTGGAATTATTGGAAACTCCACCAGAAATACACATGGATACATTTGGTATTAATTCTCATATTGAAGGAAGTTTAGCTCTTAAAGAAAATACAAATCAAACTTCCAACATTAACACGCTTAGGAGAAGTGGGTGGAATTTAAGTACACATATATATCTAGATAATTATTATTTGTTCTTGGGAGAAGTTCACTCTAAAATTTCACATTTAGATGAAGAACCAAAGACTTATAAAAAAGTAATAAAGTGCTCACAATCAAAACTATGGGTGGAAGCAACTTGAAAAGAATTAAACTCGATGAAAAAGGATAAAGTTTGAGAACTTATTGATCTACTAAACAATTATAAGTCCATCGGTTGTAAATGGATTTTTAAAAAGGAAATTAAATACAACAGGTTTAGTGGAAAAATATAGGGCTAAGCTTGTTGCTAACGGATTTATACAAAGGAAATATATTGACTTTGTGAATTTTTTTCTCATGTTGCAAAATTTACTTCAATTTGTATTATTAGTGCTTTGATGGCTTATTATGAAATTGAATTCCACCAAATAGATATTAAAACTGTTTTTCTTAATGGTCTTTTGGAGGGAGGAAATATATATGAAATAGTCGGAAGGTTTTGGAGAAGACAGAAATAAAAATAAGATATATAAATTGAACAGATCAATTTATTGTCTTAAACAAACTTCACGTCAATGATGTATTCTTTTTGCTAATGCTATCATATCATATAGTTTTCCAACGATGAAAGGCGATCATTGCATATATACAAAAGTTATGGGTAGATATTTTATCTTATTGTCTTTATATGTTTATGATATTATCATTGCTTCTAATGATAAAAATATATTTATAAAAATGAAAGCTTGGCTATTTTCTAAATTTGATATGAAAGATATGAGAGAATCTTCCTATGTTTTAGAAGTACATATAAATCAGAATAAAGGATTAATAGGTTGTCCTAAAAGGCTACATTTGAAACATTTTAAAACGATTTTCTATGGAAAACAGGAAATATGTTAATGTACCTACTGTGAAGGGAACTAAACTCAGTGAGAAATTGTGTCCAAGTACTCCTATGAAAAAGCTAAAATGAATGGAATTCCTTATTCTTCAGCTTTGGATGTTTTATGTATGCTATGTTATTCACACGACCTGACCTTAGCTATGCCATTGAAATTCTTAGTAGATATGAAACGAATTCTAGGGAAGAGCATTGGAAATAAATTAAATATATATCACATTATGCTAAATGAACTATGAATTATTCATTATGTTTTAATGGTCACAATTTTCAGCTGCAGGGTTATATTGATACTAATTGGCAAGGGGATCCGAATGATCGAAAATCAACTTCTAGTTATCTATTTACTTTGGCAGGAGGTGCTATTTCTTAGTGCAGTAGAAAATAGGATTCAATTGCTCTTTCCTTTATAGAAGCTGAATACATTGCTAGATTTGAAGTAATAAAGAAAGGTGTATGGCTAAGGGAATTGTTTTTGCATCACTTAAGGTTGTGAAAGGTATATCACAACTTGTCACTATTTTCTGTGATAATCAAACAACGATCAAGATCTCGAAGAATTCTAAATTTCATAGTAAAAGTAAATACATTGAAGGAAGGTATCACTGTATTCGTGATGTAATAAATAGACTCAAGTCTGTTCGTTTAGTTTATTTGCCTAGCATCGATATGGTTGCAGATCCACTAACTAAGCCATTTAGTCAGGAATTATTTTCGAAGCATGTTAAAGATATATAATTTCAATTTATTGATTGAAATATTTTGGGCATGTGGGAGATGTTGGGATTTTTATGTGGCTTTCAATGTTTATTGGGGCTATTGTCTGTTTAACTCAATGTGGAATTATTCACATTATTGATGCAATTGATAGAAAATAATTTGATGCGGAATTTAACTCGAGGAATTAATACTTGAAGCGTCGAGAATGGCTGTGCTGAAATATGACAGACATATTTATTGAGATTGAGTCTGCTGGAATTTAATATGCATGTATATGTTTAACCCAGGCACATCACATGGTGAAATAGCTAGGTTTATTTTGCAGAATCGACTCTGCAAGCGTTGACCCACATAGTCAGATTAGAATTGATCTCGTAAACAATCTAATCATGTGTATGACTCACACATGTGTGTTAGGTACTAATATATTTTAGACTCATAAAACTGGCTTATTTGATCGTGGTTGGTGACATGGTTCAAGAGTCTTACGGTGTACCGGAAACAGGTGAGTCATTTTGTAACACCTGGAAGTGAAGTATATAAATAAGTTCATATCCTCTAGTCTCATAATGTAATTGTGAGCGGCATCACAGATAAAATAGAGAAATATAAAATAGACCGGATAGACTTCACAAAATCAAAAGTTAGGAGAAAACCCAAAATTGAAGGTCGGGCTTGCTGGCTGAGCCGGCCCTATTCCCCAGCATGGTAGGCAAGGGGCGATGCTGACCTGGCACAGGATGAGATGGTGCCCAACCCGCTGGCCAATGCTGTGCCAGGGTGCAATTCCCCACTCTCAAGCTTCGGATATCTCAAGATAAAGTGGACGAACCAGAAAGAAAAAATTGCAGAAAATTCGGAGAAGTTTTTCTTGTGAACATAATTGGTGCGTAGATGGAAGTTAGTACAAACTAGATAATGTGATTCGTGTAAGCTGGTGGAGAAGGAGAGTAGCAGATATTACAGATTACAGGTTCTTTATTAGAACATCTGGTTTGAGTTCTTGCAACTCCGGTGGTGTAGTTTTCTACCTAGCCCGTTTCAAGCTAGAAAAAACAGGGATGATTGTATTATGCTCGGTGAGCTAATGTAAAAAAAAACACATTTTTATGAAATGCAATCCAAAATTGATAACCTTGATGATCCTTTCTAGTCTACACTAATTTATTTAGGATAAAAGGTTTTGTTGTTGTTGGTTCGAGTTTTGGCAATATTTGGTCCATAGATTTTCAAAGCATTTGGAAAAAGTTTTTCTTGTGAACATGGTTGAAGTATAGATGGAAGTTATTAACTAAAACCATTTTGTTGATGCTGGTGGCGGAGGGGAGCAGACATATAGCTTTAACTTGTAAGGAAAAAACAATGCAGAATAGTTTTGTACTGTTACATTATACAACCTTTGAGGCTGTGATTCGAGCTAGAACTTAGAATAATGTTTGGACCTACCTTTTATTTTCTATAGTGTTGCTCAATTTTACCCGAGTTTTTCTTGCTTTCCTGAGTAAGAACTATGAAAACTCAATGCTCCATGCTGTGCAAGTTTGTGTGACCTATACGTAGAAATAAAAAAAAAGGATATACACAGCACTGTTTGCTACAACTGTTTCCGACTCTATACCTTAGAAATAAATCACACATGAAATTTCAGTTGAAATTTTAATTAAATTTAGTTTCATATTTTTTTGAGAAAAACATTGCACACTAGTAAAAAAATGTAAAACAATAAAGAAAACAATCGCCGTATCTCTGCTGGGCCCAGTTCCAGTGACAGAACAACAGCCGGCCCATGCTTTCTAGGAAAATCAAGCAGCAATACTCAGGCCCATCAGGCCGAGAGTACCCACCAATGGTATTTGCTCTCTGTTGAAAGAGGCCTTAGGTTTCCCAGTTAACACAGTTAAGCCCAAAAATAAGTTGGCTATTAGTCCCTGGTTGGCTTTGTCTTGGTGATAAGACATCAATGTTGCTTAAACTAGGCTAAACGGGTCACCTTCTCCATGTTCTTCATGAAACTTGGACTCCAGCAGGGTAATCCGATACCTTGTAGAGAAGCTGTCTGTAGTGCATTTTACTTCTGCTAGGTCTTGTTTGCTATCATCCAGCTAGCCTTGTGATATATGCTTATTTAGGGAAATCTAGCTTTGTGTTATTATTAGCCACAGAATATTTAACCAAATCTTTTTTTTATTTTACAGGGATCAGATTGATATCCTGGCTGATCAAAGCAACATCCAAGGAGATTGATAAGTGGCGGCGAGCTGGCTCTACTTCAAACGATTTTAGCTTCTAGCTTTTTTTGGCTTTCGGCTTATTTAAACCGGAAGCCACTTGGAACGTGTCGTCTTCTAATTTAAGTTTATTTTAGCTTTTTGGCTTTTATTTTTTTCCCTTATTCTTTTGCATTGTCCGTAACGGTTTTTTTAATTTTTTCTTATTTTTTAATTTTCTTTTAATTGAATGACGCATAAAAACTAACAAGCACTACAGTGCAATTTCAACCAAAAGCCAACAGACAAAGCCAAAAGCTTAAGCTCTTTGAAGAGGGCCCTGTTTAAAGTCCACAAGAACTACAGATACTTAGATGCTCAGGCCATGTATAATGGTGTGGTGTCAGCTGTTTATAAACCTTGCTATATAAGACACGAGATAATATGGAGGAGAGTGAGGGAGCATAGAGAATTAAGCCGTCCCTCGTGCAGTAGTCGATTGTAATACGATAAATAAAACATATCGTATCATGAAGAACCTATCTGTAGAGATATACAAAAGGATAATCTATGGTATGAACTATTTTTAGTGTTATCTATAGATGATATAGAGGGTATTATAGGTAACAGTTGTATATATCATTGTACATGCCCTCCGAGCATTGCCGTAGGCACATACGCCACACCCAAATGTACTTTTGTATGTCTGATTTCAGTGATTTTTTAGTGATAAACGAGATATGCTGCACATATATTATGCTTGTAGGAAATGCCTGATTTGCTCAACCATGTGCTAGGATGCGATGTAATGCGATCACAAGTTGACTGCTTGATATTAAAATATTCAGCAGAATCGTGGTTTCAAATCTTCTATATATTCTTTTTTAGCATGCCCGCGTCCACATTATGGTTGTGTAACTGTCGACCTGAATTGCTTGTCTGACTCTACTGTTTGTAGTTTACTCTTGGGGATGCCACTTGCTTTTGCTCCGATGCTGGCTAGCTAACTTGCAAAATGTAACCTTGATCTTTATGCATCCTTGTTCAACAAGATTCAATGATTCTCTGCCATGATAGATCAAAGGCTTGCTGCTTCAGTCGAAGACGAAATTTATTAAAATCGTGCTGCCAATCCCTCCCACTTTGGTGGCAAAAAGATGTGTCATGATGAGCTTAACCTCAAATCAGGGGTCAGTAACTTAAAAAGCAAGGCATGTGACTTCCTAATTAAGACTGGAAGCTCCATTGGGGAGCGTACTGTATACCGCGGCTGTGCTGCATAGTGGGATAGAAAGTGTTTCAGCCTAAATGAAGGGATTGAAATCATTGTTTGCATAGAATTTGAGTACACTGACGGGAAACCGGAAATTTGGAGCTTGCTGCGACGTATGACCAAAATTGAGTATTTCTAGTTCGCATGCTCAAGAAAGGCAATAAAAAGGCTGAGGCACAGACTGTTTGGAACGCAGGAAATTTTTACAACAAACAGGATTGCAGATGTGCTGAGAGGCTCTGAAGAACTTCCATTCACATCCTCTCCAGCAAAGCAGAATCATCACAGGACTGCACAAGTGAAATGATTGAAAGCTTTTGTTGGAGTCCCAGTTCGACGGTCGTTCCAATCCAGATGTAACCAAGCATCTTAATTGCCGAAGCAACAACGGCCATGACCGCTGAGCTCAATCTGTTCATGAGCATACGCCATAATAGGCATGTAACCAGGAAACGATGGCAGAGCCCTCTGCATCATGGATATCCATGGAGCACGTACCATGGTGACCACACACAAATACTGTTGAGGAATCGTCGCTGGCGACCAGTCCGATCGATTCCTCTGCTAATGTAAAACTATATCAATCACAGAAGATAGAAAATAGTAGATTGAAAATACAGAGAGGTAGAAAGAACTCTTACTCTTTCTTTATTGCTTTCTTTCTGATTTCGTGTACAAAATAGCCCATAATACTCCCTATTTATAGCCTAGTGGTGAGGTGTCCACCATGGGCCAAGGCTTTAAGTCCATGACCAAGTTTCCTAACACTCCCCCTTGGGTACTCATCCGACACGTTCATGCTTCATCAAAACTCTATAAAAACCCAGTGGAAAAAATTTGGAGAAAGAGTACATGATACATGTTATGCTGCTTTGCACGAATTACCTCATTAAAAACCTTGGTCGAGAAACTTCTAGAAAAACTCGTCAAGAAAAAAAGAGTACAATCCACCCAATTTTGTTCAATCTTCAGGACTTATTCTTTGGGTACTCGATCTTCATGATCAAGATTTAATAACGAGCTTGAGAAAATTTTTCTCCTGAATTCTGCACTTCTCTAAGTCTCATCATTCAAATTCCTCGTATGCATCTTTCAAAACTAGATGCTGGAAGTGACTTAGTGAATAAATCTGCAATATTTTCACATGACTTAGTATGCAGTACCTTAATTTCGTCCATCTTTTACAATTCATGAGCATAAAAGAACTTGGAGTTGATATGCTTTGTGAGATGACTCTTTAAATAGCCCGTCTGCACTTATGCAATATAAGCTGCATTATCTTCATAGATAATTGTGGGAGCTTGCATAATATTCATCCCACATGACTGCTGGATATGGTGAATCATTCGTCGAAGCCAATCACATTCTCATGCAGCTTTATACAGTGCTATGATTTTTGAGTGGTTTGTCGAAGTCGTCAAAAAACTTTGCTTAGACGATTTTCATGAAATTACAATTCAACCACACATGAATACATAGCCCGTTTATGACCTTGCGGTATGCGGGTCCGACAGGTACCCAGCATCTGCATAGCCAGTCAAGTTCAAATCTTGATTCTTTCTATAGAATAATCCAAAGTCCTTACTTCCTTGGAGGTACCGGAAGATGCCCTTTATTCTCTACCAATACCTTTTGGTAGGTTCTGCACTATGCCTTGCTAACAGTTTACGGCAAATGCAATGTTCGGTCTTGATAGGAACGGGGTCCCGATCTTCCAACAGGTTCTGGATATGTTCGATTTGGTGGAGGCGCGACATAAATCGATCCGGCTTCCGAACAACACGTTCCGAACCCCGCAATCGCAGCACCATGTCTCCTCAGGTTATCAACCGTGCGCAGCCCGGTTGACCTCGCCAAGAAGGCTAATCCTCACCTGCGAATCGAAGAACACAAGCAAGAACAAGGAAGAACACAACTGAATTGCAGATGTATTGATTTAGCACTCAAAATTTGGGGTCTCACAAACCGATGAACGGCGAAACTATTCAAAGACAGAATAATCTAAGCAAAACCCAAACCCTAATGGTGGGGGTGGCGGCTGGATATAAAGGAGTAAGGGTGTGCACACGCCCTAATAGGCTCCAACACGATACAAAGCCGAACGGCCCAAAAGACGGTGACGCAGCACCCTGACAGATTCTGGACGCCCACTTGTTTCGACGATTCCCGTTGAATCAGAAAGCATTTTGACATGGGACTAGAGCCATTGGAAAGATCGTCTTTTCAGCTTTCCATCCATATGTAGAACGTCCAAAACGGAGCCCGGATGCGATCTGGGCGTCCGTTTTAGTGCGGCCTGGTCCTGGACTCCGAATTGGATTTGAAGTCGGCTTGAGTTGGGCCTCCAACATGATTCGACCGCCCTTGCTGGACTTGTGCGCCTCGTAGCCCTTCTCCAAGTACTTCCAGGTCCTCTCCATGGTTCCTAATCATAATTAAATCATTAGGTAGCAATCGATTCTTAAATGAACAAAAAGAAGTACTTAGGGATGAACTCACCTGTAAATTCAATTGTCGGACGCGAGCTCTAGTGATTGATCCTTGAATGTCAAGTGGAGGAGTGTTGTGTATATCCGAAGAAGTGATGTCCTCATCATCCTCCCCCTCTTGAAGCGGAGTTGTCCTCAACTCAGCCTCATCTTCTTCTCCTAAGTATGGTTTCAAATCTGAAATGTTAAAGGTGGGACTAACTCCAAACTCGGGAGGCAACTCAAGTTTATATGCATTATCATTTATCTTCTCAACTATCTTAAAATGACCAGCAGCTCTAGGCATCAATTTTGACTTTCTTAACTCAGGAAATCTATCCTTTCTCAAGTGCAACCAAACAAAATCACCCGAGTCAAGTTTAACTTCTTTTCTACCTTTAGTACCAGTAATTATATATTTTTCATTCATCTTTTCAATGTTTACCTTAGTAGTCTCATGCATTTTGACAATAAAATCAGCATGCTCCTTAGCATCATTATGAACTCTCTTACTAGTAGGCAAAGGTAAAATATCAATAGGGGCACGGGGATTGAATCCATACACTACCTGAAAAGGACTTACCTTGGTGGTGGAGTGTTCCGCTCGATTATATGCGAACTCAACATGCGGCAAACACTCTTCCCACAGCTTCAAATTATTTTTCAAAACAGCTTTCAACATGGTAGACAATGTGCGGTTCACCACCTCTGTTTGGCCATCAGTTTGTGGGTGACATGTTGTAGAGAACAACAACTTTGTACCCAACTTGTTCCATAGAGTACGCCAAAAGTGACTCAAGAACTTGGCATCACGATCTGAAACAATAGTAAAAGGCATACCATGCAAACGAACTATCTATTTGAAAAAGAGGTCAGCAATATGAACGACATCATCGGTTTTATGACATGGTATGAAGTGAGCCATCTTAGAAAAGCGATCCACAACAACAAAAATGATATCCCTCCCCCTCTTAGTCCTAGGCAATCCTAAAACAAAGTCCATAAAAATATCTGCCCACGGAATAGAAGGAACAGGAAGAGGCATATATAAACTATGTGGATTCAAGCGAAACTTAACTTTTTGACATGTAGTGCAGCGAGCCACAAACCGCTCAACATCTCGCCTCATCTTTGGCCAAAAGAAGTGTGTGGCTAGAACGTACTCCGTCTTCTTAGCACCAAAATGTCCCATCAAACCGCCTCCATGCACCTCCTGCAACAACAAAAGATGAACGGATCCAACTGGAATGCATAGGCGGTTAGCTCGAAACAAACACCCATCATTGATCACGAATTTATTCCATGCTTGTCCCTCTTTACAATGCAACAACACATCCTTAAAATCAGCATCAAAAGCATATTGTGCTTTAATAGTTTTAAGACCAAAAATGCGACAATCAAGTTGAGACAACATGGTATAGCGTCGAGACAAAGCATCAGTAATCACATTATCATTCCCTTTCTTGTGTTTAATGACATAAGGAAAAGATTCAATAAATTCAACCCACTTACCATGTCTACGATTCAAATTGGTTTGACTACGAATATGCTTAAGTGATTCATGATCGGAATGAATGACAAATTCTTTAGGCCATAAATAGTGTTGCCACGTCTCTAAAGAACGAACAAGAGCATACAATTTTTTATCATACGTGGAATAATTAAGAGCAGGACCATTCAATTTTTCACTAAATTAGGCAACAGGTTTGCCTTCTTGCATCAAAACATCACCAATACCAATTCCGCTAGCATCACATTCCAGCTCAAAAGTCTTACCAAAATCTGGAAGTTGGAGCAATGGTGCGTGTGTAAGCTTGTCCTTCAAAAGATTAAAGGACTCCTCTTGTGATGGCCCCCAATGGAACACGACGTCCTTCTTTGTCAACTCAATCAACGGTGTCGCAATGGTGCTGAATTCCTTGACAAAGCGGCGATAAAATCCTGCAAGGCCAAGAAAACTCCGCACTTGGGAGACCGTCGTGGGCGTGGGCCAACTCCATATCGCCTCCACCTTGGCTCTATCAACCTCAATTCCCTGTGGAGTCACAATATTACCAAGAAAAGAGACTCGATCCGTGCAAAAGGTGCACTTCTCAAGGTTACCAAACAAACATGCATATCTCAAAGCATTAAAAACAGCACGTAAGTGATTCAAATGTTCATCCATGGACTTGCTATAAATCAAGATATCATCAAAGTAAACGACCACAAATTTGCCAATGAAAGGACGTTAAATCTCGTTCATTAATCTCATGAAAGTGCTAGGTGCATTAGTTAAACCAAAAGGTATGACTAACCACTCATACAAGCCGAACTTAGTTTTACAAGCAGTTTTCCATTCATCGCCAAGTTTCATTCTTATTTGGTGGTATCCACTACGCAAGTCAATCTTTGTGAAAATTATAGCACCACACAACTCATCAAGCATGTCGTCTAGCCTGGGAATAGGATGATGATACCTTATAGTAATGTTGTTAATGGCTCTACAATCTACACATATACGCCAAGAACCATCTTTTTTGGGAACCAAAAGAATAGGAACAGCACAAGGACTAAGGCTCTCACGTACGTACCCACGGTCCAAAAGGTCTTGGACTTGTCGCTGAATCTCCTTAGTCTCTTCGGGATTGGTCCTGTACGCCGCACGGTTTGGCAAAGTCGCTCCAGGGATCAAGTCAATCTGGTGCTCAATCCCTCGAATGGGTGGAAGTCTTGGAGGTATCTCATCAGGGAAAACATCTCTAAACTCCTGCAAAAGGTTAGTGACAGGAGCAGCCAAAGTGCAAGGCATATTATCAAGAGAAAATAAAGTATCTTTGCACACAAAAGCATAGCATGTATCATTAACATCATCAATTGCAGTAAGGTCGGATTTTGTGGCAAGCATAACAGAATTTTTCAAATGGAGAACTTGCTGTTTTTCAGATTTATCATGTTCCTTTGGATCATTAGCAGCAGCAGCTCTCTCCCTATCGGCCTCTATAATCTCAGCTGGGGTCAAAGGTAGTAAAGTAACTTTGTTTCCCTTATGCATAAAAGTGTATTTGTTACTACTACCATGGTGTAAAGCATCATTATCAAATTCCCAAGGTCGACCCAATAAAAGAGAGCATGCTTGCATGTGAACCACATCACAATCAACATGATCAGCATAACCACCAATGGAAAAATGGACTCGGCATGTTTGTGTTACCTTAGCTTTTCCAGAGTCATTTAACCACTGAATATGGTATGGATGTGGATGCAGTCGCGTGTTCAAGCCAAGCTTCTTGACCATATTAGAACTCACCAAGTTGTTGCAGCTTCCTCCATCAATGATGACTCGTGCGCGCCGGTTCTTGATTGCGAAGAAAGTCGAAACAAATTATGGCGTTGAAGCTTATCGGGTTGTTGTACCTGTGTGCTGAGGACTCGCTGCACAATGATGCTCTGTAGCGTCGCTGTGGACGCCCCACCAAGGACCAGGTCGTCATCACCACCGTTATTGTCGACCGAGGCAGCAGCAACATCATCATCCTCCTCGACATCCGAAGTGCTGATGTAGCCTCCATCTTCTGTGGCGATGTATACTCGTTGGCTAGGGCAATTCTTCTGCACATGACCAAGCCCATGGCAGTGGTGGCACTGAATGTCGGAGGAGCGGCCCGTTGAAGCCACGGAAGAAGAACTCTTGGCTGGACCATGCGAAGAAGTTTTTGTAGAATCTGCAAGGCGTGTCGTGGAAGGTGGCTTCGGCGGCGCTGTTGCAAACTTGTTCACAGGTGGTGGAGGAGAACGAAAACTCGAAAAAGACTTGGGCAGTCCCGTCGATGTAGTCGTTCGCGGCGTGTAGAAGGGTCGTCCGGTGCTTGCCTTCGCTGATTCCTTGCGTCCCTGCAATTCTTTTTCTGCAAGCATAACAAGCTGGAACAACTGGTTGACAGTAGTAAAATCTTTATAATCAACAATGTCCTGAATTTCACGCCGTAACCCCCGTAAAAACGACAAATCTTATCATCCGTTTCCTCAACAACCCCACAACGCACCATACCCTTTTGAAGCTCAGCATAATAGTCCTAAACAGAGCTATCACCTTGTTCTAAGCGCTGCAATTTTTCTCAAATCACGTTTATATGAGGGAGAAACAAAACGATTACGCATAGCTTCTTTTAACCGCTCCCATGTATCAGGTTGTAAGCGCATGGTACCCAGTTCATTCCACCAGATAATAGCAAAGTCCTTAAACTCACTAGTAGCTTGTCTAACTCTATGTTGTTCTGGAACCAAGTGAGAATTAAACTTCTGCTCTACCGTCATCTCCCAATCAAGATATATTTTAGCATTATAAAGACTAGAAAAAGATGGAACGGTAAACTTGACTTTAGCAAAAGGGTTGTCGTTACCATGACGGTGCTGGTTATTACCTCCCATACCATGTCGGTTTTGCTGAAGACGCCGACGTAGTCGTGCATCTTGTGTCGCCCGCTGATCAATGTTGCCATCCGCATCATGCACTGTGTCATCATCATGATGATGGCCGTCATTGACAGGTGGCAGGCGTGCCTCCAATGTGTCCATCCGACCAGTGAGGTCAGCCATCCGCCGCTCCACCCGCTCAATGCCTTCCGTAGTGTTCAACTGGGCAATGCCGGCGATGATGGTGTCCATTCTCGCGCCGAGATCAGTGAGTGAAGCAGTTTGTTTGTCGAGCGCAGCTTGTAGCTGGCCGCGACTAACACACTCGTTGAAATCGACCGGTGTCCCGTCCCCTTCGTCTCCTGCCATGGTTAGTGGAAACACAGGGAAAACAAAAGGATTATCCCTATCAACTACAAAGTAAGGGCAGTGGGAACCCGCAAAGAAGTGGCTCACCAAGCTCTTACAAGTGTTCTTACCAAGGCAAGGCAAAGGATACCTGGAGAGTGTGATCCGACGATTGCAATGGTCAAAAATTGTGCTACCCGGAAGTAGGTATATGGAGCTTGGCAGGCCAAATATGTTAGTGGAACACAAATCAATAGTAGATAGTAATGCTGAATAAATGTCCAAAGTACTGGTCCTAGTTGCTGGTCTAAATGTGTCCTATATCAGGTATGATATGATGAACAAGGAGTAAAGACCAGAAAGTAAAGCAAAGACAGCAACAAAGATGGCCAGGCAATGAGAAACTTAATTCAGCATAAGCACAAAACAAATAAAGCTCTGTCACCTAAAACTGTGCTCTGTCATGGTTTTTTTGGGCACGGATAGCACTCTCAGCACTATAAGCCCAGGTGCCGAAATTTTTCTTTTTCATTTCTTTTTTCTTTTATTTGTTACAAAAGCAGAGCACAGAAATAGGAGTCACACAAAGTTTCACCTTAATCTGATGTAAGGTGTGGCCTACAGAAAATGATGAATGTGCTGTAAATTCGGTGATGAAATTTCGGAGCTCGAGTACTGCACTTTCCAGGCCGAATTTGGGCAAAATAAATTCGCCAAACCCAACAATGTTGGGGAGTTTCGGATGCACAATTCAATTTCACCCAATTTCAAAAAAAATCGCCTGATTTCGAGTATGTATGAGAAAGTTATGGCCGTTTGAAGGAGGGCCTCCGAGTTATGGTTTCTGTGGAGGCCGAAAACGAAATCGGGTGGAGGAAATTGGTGGAAGGTGGGGGCGGAAGCTCGGGGAAAGGTGGGGGATGGTGCTGGGTGATCACGAGATGCGATGGATGATGGATGACTCAAAAACAGAGGGTGGGATATGGGTGGGAAAACAAAATTGACGGCTAGGGTTTGTATGAGAGGTAGCGGAAGCAAGACAACCCGAAACAAAACACGATCCAAACCAGCAACACAACTCGACTAAGGACACAAACTCAACACTACGGACTCTGAAATCAAATTGTGCGAAAGGCTAAACGAGATCTGGGACAGGAAACAACCTATGACTACAAATTTTTTGTAGGGCTTTTTCTTGGACTCTAGGATGAAACCGAAAACAACAAAGGTAGGGTAAACTCGAATCTGAAGGAACACCCGAAGCTCCGATTACCACTTGATAGGAACGGGGTTCCGATCTTCCAACAGGTTCTGGATAAGTTCGATTTGGTGGAGGCGCGACACAAATGGATCCGGCTTCCGAACAACACGTTCCGAACCCCGCAATTGCAGCACCACGTCTCCTCAGGTTATCAACCGTGCGCAGCCCGGTTGACCTCGCCAAGAAGGCTAATCCTCACCTACGAATCGAAGAACACAAGCAAGAACAAGGAAGAACACAACTGAATTGCAGATGTATTGATTTAGCACTCGAAATTTGGGGTCTCACAAACCGATGAACGGCGAAACTGTTCAAAGACAGAATAATCTAAGCAAAACCCAAACCCTAATGGTGGGGGTGGCGGCTGGATATAAAGGAGTGAGGGGCGTGCACGCGCCCTAATGGGCTCCAACACGATACAAAGCCGAACGGCCCAAAAGACGGTGACGCAGCATCCTGACAGATTCTGGACGCCCACTTATTTTGACAATTTCCGTTGACTCAAAAAGAATTTTGACATGGGACTAGATCCATTGGAAAGGTCATCTTCTCAGCTTTCTATCCATATGTAGAATGTCCAAAACGGAGCCCGGATGCGATCTGGGCGTCCGTTTTAGTGCGGCCTAGTCCTGGACTCCGAATTGGATTCGAAGTCGGCTTGAGTTGGGCCTCCAACATGATTCGACCGCCCTTGCTGGACTTGTGCGCCTTGTAACCCTTCTCCAAGTACTTCCAGGTCCTCTCCATGGTTCCTAATCATAACTAAATCATTAGGTAGCAATCGATTCTCAAATGAACAAAAAGAAGTACTTAGGAACGAGCTCACTTGTAAATTCAATTGTCGAGCGCGAACTCTAGTGATTGGTCCTTGAATGTCAAGTGGAGTGTTGTGTATATCCGAAGAAGTGATGTCCTCATCAAGTCTAGTGCAGTTTGCTAAATATATAAGTGCTCCTAGTGCACTTAAGTATGGGAATTCTAGTCCCAGGACTTCCTCCCCTCTTTGCTAGGTCGGTATGGATCTTTTTCTTACTGTAAAGACCTCTCGATCATTGGTACTTTCGATGGGTATGCCTTCTCAAAGCCGAACATTTCTAACACCTTCTGGGTGTAGGCTGACTGAGATACTAATATTCCTTTAGGGACATGCTCGAGCTGTAGACCTAAGCAGTATTTGGTTTTACCCTAATCTTTCATTTCAAATTCTGATTCCAGGTAAGAACTTGCTTTTTTTATGTCTTCCATTGTCCCGATGATATTCAGATCATTTACATACACTGAGATTATACAAAAATCCATTTTAGGATCGTCGTATAAATACACGGGGACAATCTTCATTGTTCATGTAGCCTTTCTTGCATAAAAAGTCGCTTAAGCGATTATACCACATCCTGCCTGATTGCTTGAGTCTGTACAGTGATTTCATGAGCTTCACACTGTAATCTATGAATTTAGAACGATCTAGATGCAGACAATTCAATCTACTAATGCTTCGATGATTACCTTTCAATTCACCAGAGCAATTCGTGCTGATAACGTGTTGAGGAATTGTCGCTGACGACCAGTCCGATCGATTCCTCTGCTAATGCAAAACTAGACCAATCATAGAAGACAAAAAATAGTAGATTGAAAATACAGAGAAATAGAGAGAGAACCCTAAGTGGAAAAATCTCATGCAAGAACAAGCACACAAGTTTGCATCACAAACATCGTGACTTCTTTGTTCTATTTCTCAACTCAAAACATAACTATTCTGATCGTTTACAAGGGTTTGGTCCTTGGCCTTTTGTCAAGCATGCACACACTATGGCCGAAGGCCTTGACTTGAGTCCGACTTAGAAACTGAACTAGACTCTATCTCGACTTCCTTATTGGTTCGAACTCAAGAAAGAAAAGAACATGACTTAAAAGAAAGCTACAAACTGACTCATGGAGTTTGATCGAAAATAAAGGCAGGCAAGCCTTGGACACCTACTTGGATTCGTAAAAAGCAAATGGACTCAAATAAAGATCAACTCGGATTGGCACTGAATCAAAGGAGAATTCAGATCATTCCAATGTTTATACATCTGTCATGGCTTGGTTCCTTCTGATTAGATCCGAATAGAACTCCTGGCATGACTTCTTCTTCTGGCTTCTTTCCTTCGCCTGGCTCCCTTCCTGGCACACGTTCCCCTTCATCCTGGCGCAGCACTCCTGGCTTGCCCCTCCTTATGTCCGGCTCAGGTTCCCTTCTCTTTCTTGCTTTGCATGGTTTCCATACGGCACACATGTAATTCTCATGTGGCCCACGCGCCCGTGCGAATTCTGCACTTCTCCCAACTAACGCACACAACGCATTGTGAGACTATGTGGTGGTCACTCGATTATTGTGATGAGTAATTGACTTTTAGTTCAGAGAGTTTATAGAGTTTGAGTTTGGTTTTTGAGGGCTTGCAATTTTTTAGTTGCATCCTGTTGTTGGTGGTATGACCGGTATTGAGGCCGCTGTCATATTGGCTAGGAGAGGTATGACCAACCTAGGGCAGACAGTCAGACCAATGGTGGATCGGCGGTCAGATCGGCTGGGTGTGGTAGCCTCGAACTTAAATGATGGTTGGACCGGGGTTGTAGTACAATCAGATTTTAGTTGGCGGTAGCTATTTTCCAGAAAGTGTGTCTTCGGGTGACGCGCTCAAGGAGGTGACGGTATGACCGGCCTTGGTTAGGTCATACTAGCTAGGTCCTGGTTGTCTGACCAGTATGGGTACCATGGTCATACCGCTTCCCTTTTACCAGGAAGGTAACTAGGCTGGTCAGACCAGTCGATGGTTGACGGTCTAACTGGTGGGGCAACCGACGATCTGACAGGCTTGGGTTGTGCAATCAGGCTGGTTGCTAGTGGCCAAAACACGGGGGAGGTGTTCTTGGTGGTTTTGAATCATGTTTTTATGTCGGGTGTGTGCATAGAGGTTTAAGATCTGGTCCTAAGGTGCATATATGTTGCATGTTGTATTTATAGACTAATGTGAGTTAAGTTGTGAAGAACTTGTGTTCGAAAATGGTTGCTTATTCTATTATTATGCAGGTGGCTTGGACGCAACTATTGTCAACGACGAGGAGAGCGAGACTAGATTGGGGATAACTGAGGTCCAAAACAGTTGTGGATACCGTTTGGGATAGTTGGGCTCAAGCAAGACAGAAGATGGATAAGGACCATGAAAGATAAAGTTTGAATAAAGACAATGATACATTGGATATGCACATCATGCTTTGCAGTGGTGCTTTTAGGGATGGAAGCTTTGGAGGTAAGTGTCCTTGGGTCATTAATTGAGTCAATTGATGATGTTTGTCTTGTGTAGTACTACATGATGTTTTGCTTGCTGTTGTTGGTTATAGGACTCCGGAGCTAGGTCATGGTGAGGCGAGAGCACTAAGGTTCGGGATTTGCACCAGGCTTAGGAGGAACTAAGGTCCGGACTAGACTCAAGGAGGAGCTAAGATCCCTTGGGATCAAGGTGCTGCCGGAAGAGTACTAAGGCTTACGGGGTGGTTATAAGTTGAGAAGACAAAGAGCCAAACCAGGAGCTACCAGTGGTAAACATGATGGACAACATCAAAGTGGACTAAAACTAGGCTCAAGGAGGAGCTTAGGTCATGCACGATCAGGGAAGTTGGATGCCGTCATAGTGAAGGTGAAGTATGTGGTGCGCCAAGTGACTTAGACCGTTTGCAAGAAAGGATGGTTCTAGGGGATCCAGACATGTGAAAGACTTAGCGGTAAGTCATTGGAGTCACATGAAAAATAATGAAGCATTGGTGATGCTTCGTGGAAGACAGGTAAGGGGTATTTTGGTAAATGATGAAATATTCATTTTGCTTAGTTTTTGGTGCTTCTCTTTCTCCTCTTTATCTTGCTTTGTTCTAAGAATATGTAAGTGATAAATATGTCTCTTGGAAACCATTCATCTAGACACTTGTTATTTTACAAGTACTTGTGATTGCCCGATTTTGGCTCAAGAGAAGGTGATTTTAAGGTTTTGACCTTATGGGCATTTTGGCTTGAGTTCATGCTATGATTTAGCTTGTTATGATATATATGAGAACTCATCGAAGGTCATCTAGATCATCAAAGACCCACGAGCAAGAGTAAATCAATGTTTTCCAGCTTTGTCCGATTTTGGTGCAATCTTCGTTGTTTTGGATAAAGGTAGGAACTTTAGCAATGATTTTCACGATTCATGATTGGAGTAGGTTCCTAGTATCCTAGAGAATATGCATACTAAGTTTTAGATCTTTTGGAGTTGTGGATCAAAAGTTTCATTGATTTTGGATTTGAAATAGTGCTGAAAGTTGATTTTGTCATGATGGACTGATCAGACCGCCCCTAGACAGGTCAACTGCACAAGGCTGGTCGGACCACTCAGTAACCTGCAGTCAGGCCGCTCCTCCAGTCATACCAGCCTATGCACTACGGTTAGACCACTTGGGGAAGATTTGGCTCTTTTAGCTCAACTTTTCTTGGAGCTTTCCTTGTGGGTAATTGGTCTTTAATTTTTATAGCTTCTCATAGCTATTGGAGTGAATGTCTTTACTTTCTCCTTAAAAAAGATTTTGAAAAGCTTCAGATTTAATTTGGACTCCTATTTACCAGCCTCTAGTCGCCGTTATTGGTCCAACACACTCACCCCACGCGGAGACCACGCATGACGCATGCCATGCAAACTCCACTAGGCACAACCAAACCGCTCGTGTTGCTAGGCCCACACACTCCCACGCATGCGCCTGCATGTGATCTCCTACACGGCACTTGTACACACCATCCCTGATGCAATCGAACACCAAAGTTATGTGTTAGGCCTTCTATTGTTCCACACGCTAGAGATTCCTTTCTTTTCATCCCTCGGCCGTTCCTCCCTTTACCGTCCACTCCTCCCTCCCTCTCGGCTTTTGTCTTCTTTTCTTCACCCAAAACAACACCACATTGGGATGTAATTTTTGAATGTGACTTGGCATCACAAATCAATGTAGCAATGGTGCTTGGGACGTCATCACAAGGGCATATTATGCTTGTATATAGCTCATGAGACATGCCAATAAAGGCATGTACTAAGAAATGATGGGCTTGCTTTGTTGCATAACTGAACAACGATGATGATTACAACACAAAGAGACATGTTAATTACAAGGCACGTAAGTAATCTGATTGGTGTTACAGTTCATGCATTGGGTAGCTAGCGGCGTTACACTTTGTTTTGATTTGGTCATTTGGATTTGCTGATATTATAATACAACATGTTTTCGACAGCTTAAAGTTGATGTAAGATACAAAGATTGCGTTTCAATTTTTACCCTTAGCACCTATTTTTTATGCAAAACTGCAAGAATTTCGAGTGTCAAGTTTGTCAAATTCTTTCGTTCATTTCAGTACAAGTAGGTTTTGCAAGTATTTTCCACATCCATCAAATTTAATGGACTGAAATCACTGATAAATACAGAAATGACAAGAGTATAAAAAATATACCCATACAAATTGTTATGAATATTATATGTATATTAATGAATTTTAATAGGCAATATATAGAGAGCATAAAAGACTATATGTAAAGACAACCCTACACATATAAGTAAATACATAACAAATGTGCCTACCCTAACACCCCCTCAAACTCATGGTGGATCACACACACTGAGTTTGGAGAGAAATTACAAATGTTGCACCCTAATTTGTGGCTTTGTGAAGAAGTCAGCAATATGTAACTCTGAAGGTGCAAACTATAGAACAAGCACTCCCTCCTGCACATGTGAGGAAGTGTATGAAGTATCCACACTAATGTATTTGGTGAGGTCATGCTTCACTGGATCGTAGGCAATACTAATAGCACATGTATTGTTAAACAAAAGAGCCCCACCATAGGCACTCCAAAATCTACAAGTAGACACCTCAACCAAGTAACATCTGCTATCAGTACTGCCATATCTCTCAACTCAGATTCAACATTCGAACAAAAAACAAAAAACTGCAGCCTGCTTCTTTGCCTTAGGTAATTAGGGAGGAGTATAGAAAAACACAGTCAGCAGAAAGAGAATGACGATCAAAAGGATCACTAGTCCAGATCGAATCGGAGTACATCTGAGGCTGTAGTAAGTTTAAGCTAGAAAAAACAAACGACTGACTATAATGAAAGTGGGTAGGACGAGCCATAAATTGACTCAAGGTATGAGTAACATGAGCAATATCAGAACTACATATAATAATAACCTTACACATATAAGTAAATACAAAATAAATATGTCTACTCTTAACACAAATAATCTTATTGAGAATTGTATGTCACAATTATCAACAACAACATCAACCCTTACACATCACAACTATTTCTTGTAGACGAAACCTGATATCGCCCAGAACTTGAATTCCAACATCTAGAACCACCGATGAACGGCGTTAACTAATCCAAACCAATAATGTTAATCTTTAGGAGCCAGATACACAAAGAATAATTAATAAGACCAAACAGCAAGCCCTCGAGCAGACAAACTTCTTTCACAGAGACCGTTCATCCAAGGACATATCTGCGGTAAAGCGGATACCACGACAAGACTGAAGCACGCCGTGTTGATCCCTCATATGCATCAGCAATAATCTCCAGCAGTAGAGCAGGTTTGCAATCTGTTCCAAATCATGATCACCTCAGGCAATGAATTTCCAGAAATATAATCATCGTCCTGTTTTTGCACGTTTCATCCCAGTGGAGTTGAATGGGGATACACTGGGACTAAGGTGGGAGCTTGGACTTTCCTCCCTTAGAGTGCCATTCAGTATTGCCAATTCTCTCAGCTGTTGCTTCTTGTAGTAGTCCATGTTCTCATCCTGATGATAACACCAGTTAGCGAGATAGGTACTGCCAAGTTAGAAGTAAAAACAGAGATTATAAGAAAGTTGGAACAGACAGGGAGTACGGGAACGTACTACTGGTTTAAGAAGATCCTCCAGTATGGCCACAGCTTGGTTTATTCGAGCATCAACAATATCCACTGGGAACTCAGCTTCCACAAGCACATGCAGTGGATCATTTAAATGCTCATAGCCAGGTTTGTCTCTAAGCTTGTCCTCCTATGTAAGAACACATTTTTTTCAGAACAACTCCAATATTGTTTTATAGTCAGTAGATGATGTAATGCTGTAAGCATGCTTACGGAAAAATAATTAGATTTTATAAACTAAACGGTTTCTTATTCACTCGCGGACCAATTAACAAAACATACAGCGGTGTCTGCTCCATAACACAAGAGTTCCAGTTCACATATATTATTAGGCAAAAGGTATGGGTGCAAGACTGCAAGTCAGACGCAGAGCTTACATTAAACAAAATGAAAATCAGTATCGCAGTTAAGTTTGGAAGCTTATGTACAGTAAACATGGATTTGCATACCAACCACAACTAAACAAAGCATTTCAAAGATGTAAGAACATTGCCTTATAGTTGAAATGTTCACAGAATAGTTCCTTAATTAAGAGGACAGCAAAGTTATGGCCAGTATCCACTATTCAGGGGACAACATGAGAATTTAGATGAAATGAATCAAATAAACAACACAACTCCGTTTTATTGACAATCTAAAAAACTCAGTTTTATTGACAGTTCTATATACCTACTAACAGCAGTCAAACCAAACCATAGTATTAAGAGTTACAGGGTGAGATAACACTAGTGCATCAAACTTAGATATACAGATCCTAGAAGGTTTGAGGCTTTGGGCACAGTTTCCTGGCTGATGTACTACAACAGTTCTAGATTATACATTTTGACGAGCCCTCGATTGCAGCTTATGACACTAGAGTATCACAAATAACTGAGATCAAAATTGGAACAGTTTCTTTAACTTTAATTAATATTAATACTGATTATTTCTTCAACAGCTATCAACAGTTTACTGGGAAGAGCATAATAGATGTCTTTTTTGAAATATAGGTAGTTTCAATTCAATCAGAACCAACCCTAGGTTTTATATATTACGATACTTCTTAGAATTGATTAGCCAATTCAATTACCAGATAGGCATACAATATTAATATTTAGGCATACAATATTAAGTATTGTAACAGAACACAAGTGGTCCTAACAGGTTCCCGCTCCTTTTAATAAGTAGACAGCTACAGCATGACAGTTCTAATCTGTGCTTAATTACCTTAACAGAATCTTTCACTGAACCCCGTCCACGAATATAGACTCTACATTGGGTTGTAGCTTCAACTCTTTTCAGGGAGTTTCCTCGTGGCCCCAACAAACGACCAACAAAGTTGAACTAATCATAACAAAAGATTGTAAATGATTTGAATTTGGCATAGCACGTCAAAATTAAAGTTAAAATAGCTCATCCAAATAGCTACAGCTCAAAGTAAGTCATACATACATTAGGATACTTATCCACAGGAACATCAATCCTGACAACTTTCTTCACAACAGGGCTGCCAACAACTCCAGGAGCACCATTCCAGCCCATGGATGATGATTGGAGTACCCCCATATGCTGGGAAAAAAAATCAATATAAGCAATGAAATGAGATAATATAAAGAATGTTGGCAGTTGGTACTTCGCATTTGGAGACAGCCACTATGGTGCATTGATATATGACAAAAAAAAAATTATACAAGAGCATTAGTGATAAAATTAGGAAAGGAATATGAACAAAAGGTCCATATCTTCGTGTCAGTTCCTTAATAAAGCCCAAGTTGTTTTTAATCCTGTATTGTTGAATTACATTTCCATGGGCAGGTGACATTGCTAAAACATTGAAAACATTGTTTACAAGAATGAGGTTTTACCCAGAGCTAGTATTTAAATATAATAATTTCATGGGCAGAACCAGTTGTTTCTAATGTAATCTGATAGTAAAACCCTTACATGGACCACAGAAGCTAGTTGGCAGCATGGGTAGAAATCTGCTAATTTGAAATGCAATATCAAAAAATATATATATTTGAAAGTACCAGAAGAAATATCTTGGCATGCTAACAATTATCTAAACAGTATGTCTACATGCTATATAAAAGGGATGACAAGGCAGTTAGGACACGTAAAACCAATAATCAGAAGGTCGTATGGATTTGCAAGACCTCTGTTTGCATTCCCATCCATCCCTCCAGATCCATTGGTTGACCGTTCATAGGGTGGCCAGCTAGTCTTAATGGGCTAGCATGATCAAATCTCTCAGGTTCAGCAAAATTTGGGTTAGGTGGCAAAGAAGATGCCCGCAAAATTTCTGCATTGAAGAAAAAAAACATATGAGATTCGAGTATGTATCATCTGGAATACTGTTGTATATACATGAGATAAGTTCTATTTATTCCACTGTAAATCAGGGAGAAAACAACCAGGCGAGGTTTTTCAACATGTCTAAAGCGGTAAAACCGGGAACTGCAGCAAGAAGCTAGAATTTAGAAATCACCACACTCAATTGTATAATGCCTTACATAGTTACATTAAGATACAAAAGTAAAAAAAAAATGAAGCATGCCAACTGAATGATATAATTGAAAAGCTGTACAATGTTCATATCCTCATTTCTCAATGGATTAACTTCTATGGTTTTTAAATACTATAGCTGGTGGTGCACTTATATGTTTACATAAATGGCATCCATTAGGGGTTTGGAAGTAATTTACGGTGGCAAAATCATAAACGTGTAGGACAAATGAATGAACAGATATCCTTGGTGTGTATCAAATCGGTAATAGGGTTTGTGACAAATGAGTGGATAAGACAATCTAACAAATATCCTTATGAACAACTTTTCTTATTGAAAATGAAGGACAAAATTGTCAAAGAAGGATAGAAGTTTCTTCTCACGAATAGCAGGAATAGCTAAAAATAGCAATTGGGTGAATGTGCCACTTCGATAGGCAACTCGTATTCAAAACTATTAAGAACTACATAAATAAATAACATTAGAGAGTAACATGCAAAAACTTTAAAAGGCAAAGGAAAGAAAACCTTGGTTTAAAAGCCTGTTACAAAATGGAAGAACTTGCACGAACGGGGCTAATTTCTGCCTCTCAGCAAGTAACTCAGCAAGATATCTGTCAATCAAAGGAACCCATTAGTCAGATCAATTGCAAGTATCACGGGCATAGATTTACTGAAGAATAGAAAAGGCAGTAACCACTCCAAGCATTCGAAACAACAAAAATATCGCAAAACAGGACTACCAAAAGATCTGTACAACAAGCTGAATAACAGAGAAAAATTACGATCGAGTTAAAACAATGATCACTTAACACATGAACTTTACATCTATCAGATAATGCTCACTTATTCCTAACAGTCGCCAACAGTCAACAAACAGACTGGAATCTATCATTAGCAGGCAATCCCCAAAATCCCCAACTCGGCAGATCAATATATCAGCGGGACAGCATTGATGAACGCCCAAATCACGCCAAGATGGTCAAAATTAAGCACAAATCTCGCACCACCGGAATCAAATCTCATACTCCTCGGAATGATTTCAAGCCAATAGGACCAGCGATACGGTAAAAAAAAAACTTTTGCAGAAATATCACACGGAATACAAAATAGCAGGGGGTCGGGGGGAGCATGCACAGCAGACCTCTCCCTCTCAGAGGCAGACGACCTCATGGGATTGTGGTGGTGAGGGGAAGAATGGACACCAGATGGTGAATACTGGAAGAAGGGTGGTGGCGGGATCCTCTCATCCATGGCTTGGCTTCCAACAAGAATACAAAGAGAAACTCTACAGGATTGCAGCAAGATATAGCCCAGGGAGCCAAGAAATCAAGAAACCAAGAAGGGCAAACAGCTAGGTTGCTACCAGAGCAAATGAATGTGGTGGAGGCCTATATGGAATCCAAGGAAATCTAGAAAGAACAGAAAGGTGCCAAGAACCAAGTATAGGGATGGGTGGGATTATATATGTGTGTATAAAATAAAAAAAGGGACAGTAATAGCTGGGTTTATATCAATCAATGATCAGAGCCCAGGCTGTGCAGGGGTTGGCAGCAGCTCCTTGTGGCTGCCTGCTCTTGCTCGCTCTCCTCTCTTCTGTATCTATGTACAACAACACACCCTGTGGGAGAAGGGGGGTGGGTGGGAGCCTGGGAGGGCGTGAGAAGGAACAGAGCTTTGGATGCTCTCTCACTGCTGTATGTATCTCGCCAGTTCAGATGATTGGAGCCCCTACCCGGAGAAATTTTGCTTGCTTCTAGCGCTCATTTCTTTTTGCCCCTTGCTATTATTTTTCCATGTGGCATGGCAGGTGTTATTATTTCTGCCGGTTACACTTCCTCAAGTCATAAAAAAATTATCATTTTAAACATCGTTACAGTCTTCAAAACGCAACAGTCTTTAACACATAATTTTGATGCTGATTTTTATTATAATACTAGTCGTCTATTCGTGCGTTGCAATAAAATTTATTAAAAATATAGAGAATTATGCTATGAAAGAGAGCTACTCTGATTAATTAAAAGTGAAAAATGGAGAGAAGTTAAGAATGAGACAGTTGAAGAAGAAGGGATGTATGACCGCCAACTCGTTCTTTTAAAATAGTAATGATATTTATAAAACACAATAATATTATAGTAGTATGAGAGTACTTTTTAAGATAAAATTATGATTTTTATGTGTCTAATCTAACTTCTACTTAAAAAGATATCAATAGAAGGACTGAGAAAGAACTACCAAGAGTATAAAAAATACTAGTACCACATTTTTTTTAGCTAAAAGTATAGCAATAAATTTGTTTAGAGGAAGTAACTTTCTTAGGCACCGGGAGGTAGAGATCTCGCAATACTACACTACTATATTAAATAACACAGTTTTATAGTTTTTTAGAAAATAATGTAGGTATTTAGCTAAATATTTCGTTACATACTGGAGTTAGACGACAGTGTTTTTGAAAAAATAAACAAAGTATAAACCAGATATTTACCATAGGAATATATACTACGTTGGCTACTCTATTGTGGCAATATTATTTAGCAGTTATACAGCTAAATTAATGAAAAGAACGTGTCTCCTAAAAAAATACTTATTCATGATAATATTGAATGTGAATTTACTTGCTATTATTTTCCTTTTATATTTCATTTTGTTTCTGTGGCTTGTGGCGTGTAAGCAAGCATGGTACGCTACGTACTGGAATTGTTTGGTGTTTCTTGTGCTAGATGCATTGGTCGAAAACGCTGTGTCATTTTCACAAATATTCAGTAGCCAATTACTATTAGCTATTACTCTACAATTTTTCCAACCATAACTGTACACTCCTTCTACGTACTAAATGTATGCAATCTAACTTGACAAAAGCTGGTGAAAACTAAATTTTACCAAAAAAAAAACTAAGGCATGTAATGTTACCAATGTAAGAAAATATTCTATAGAAAATTTGGAGGAAAAGAAATTCATAGCCTCATAGGAACTTCTTCAAACTATTGTCCCAATAGGCCCTAAGTTGAGGGTGTGCAGATCGCGAGGCACGTAGCGTAATTTATGATAACTTGTTATTCTTTCTTTTAAACGGTGCGTTTTTATAAGATGGGATCTATAAATATATAGTAAAGACGTTATACCAAGTTCAGCTATACCGGTAAAATCGCATACGACTGTTTCCCTCTGTGTACTGACTCTCACAAATAATTAGAATTAAAAAACCATAAATTAAAAGTTAAAACCACAGTTTAAAAAACCCACCCATTATGTTCCTGTCAATTCATGTTCAACTTACAAGAGACAACAACTCGCTTTACTACAATTAGTTTAACTAGAACTGTATGCATCGTTTAACACACTAAATTAAAATCATGATCTTATTGGAAATTCAACATGACAAAGGCCGGATGCTCAACCTTCCCATCAAAAATATTTCGTGGTTCTTACACATAAATCGTTCATTTAATCATTTTGACAAGATGATTGATGCGCACAGAAAGGAACGTTCCATTTTGTAGTGCATGAATTCGCAATTCAGTGTACAGCTGAGAAAAACATCAAACTAGCTTGTGTGGATAAGATGCCGAGTGCACCTAGTGTGTAGTGGACTGTGGACTAGGCCGTCCATTTCGGCTTTAGCTTTTAGTTTTTAGCTTATTTTTCACTATTTTTAAATTTTATTTTTTTTCTTTTTTGAGCTTTTTACCGGTTCTTTTTTTCGTATTCGTTTGCATTGTTCATGATGGGCTAACTTGTTTTTTCTATTTTTAATTTTTTTTAAAAAAAATTAGTTACGCCAAATAAGTCACCATCAGCTATAGTATAATTTCAGCCAGCTACAGTGTAATTTCAACCATAAGCTAGCTTATTTCAGCCCAACCGACCCTCAAACGAAATAGCCGTTGGAAATTGTTGAGGCCTATTTCTTTTAAAAATTCTAAAGCATGAATGATTTATTATTATATTATCTAGTTAAGTAGAGGAAAGTCAATTTATAAGGTATAATCTTTATCACTCCTTAAAACATATGACAAATAGTATGAGGAGAATTTCAGCTAAACATATACATGCACGTATTCATGTATTTTCATATGAAAAAACACATGAATTATGACTTGATGAGTGACTGCACCATGTCGTAGTGCGTCTTCTGTCACTTTAAATTCACCTTTTTTTTTGCTGAATCATGTTATCATCTCTCTCCTTTTAACTGGTGATGAGACTACTTAATTATCATTATTTAGTTTGAAATTTAACAGTTACCTATGAATAATTTAACAATTACCAATGTATTATTTTAGTTTAATGGTGTTAGTTACTATAGAGTAATTCACACGTCTATAAAAGACTTGGAGACATCCAAGTTTGGCCGACTAAACTCCCTATGTCTTTCCCACATCATCTTCTTCCTCTCTAGTAGATTTTTACTGAGTGTTGAGCGACTGAACCTCGTCGGTCTTTTTTCTCGGTGTGCCCTGAGAAGGAGGTAGAGCGGCTATCTTCGAGCAATTGTCATAGAGAGTGTCTACACTGGGCGGCAATAAGGTTTCTAGATAGCTCAACACGCACAACCACTCCTGCTCTACTTTATCTACGTTCTACACTGCATCGAGCCTGCACTGCTTTCTGTTCTTCATCAAGCCCAACAGCAAGTTGTCCGTGCAATCGATCGACTTTATTATAATATGATTCTTGTGTATTTTCTAAAGTACAATGAGTAGCCTGTTGTTAGATTTGTTTATTGCATCACTAGTTTTTTACTGTATTTATCTTTTAGTAAAATTTAGAATTAAAATATTGCCTATATTTCCAACATTTCAAAAATCTTATTGTGAACATTGTTGCAATTCAGCAATGGCTGGTGGTTTGGATCCAATGAAACCTAAGAGGTTTTCTGATTAGGATCTTCATAGATGGCAGACAAGAGCCAAGTCTTGGCTCATATCTTTTGGGGCTATAGTGGGTTATCTATCTAAATTATCTATTTACGATTGACTAGTTTATGCAGTTTGACAATGCAAACAACACTGATCTTGGCTGCATTCTGACCATTTTAGCAGATCAATGCTATGAAGTGTATATGGACTACAAGTCTATCATAGTGTTGTGACATGCACTAGAGAAGTATACAGATGCAGGGGCAGGTCGTTGCTTTATATGTGTGAGCAATTCTTCGACTATAGCGTGGATAAGGCTAAGTACATAGTTGGATAAGCTCATAATCTTCAGCTAGTAGTCGGTGAGATTGCACACCTGGACTATGTTGCCTTCTAAGTTTATGGCCGCGAGCATTGTTGTCAAACTTTTTGCTAGTTGGCAAGATTTTGCAGATTATTAAAATCCTTATATGGCTTAAAACAAGCACCTAAACAATAGCATGAGAAGTTTGATAAAACTTTGACATCTGTCAGCTTTACTGCGAACAAAGCTGATAAATGTGTATATTACCATCATGGTGGGGTTAAGGAGTGATCTTGTGCCTGTATGTGAATGCCATACTTATATTTAGAAAAAATACTACCGCAATTGACGAAGTCAATTCTTTCTTATCTCGATGCTTTGATATGAAAGACTTGAGAGAGGTAGACATCATTTTAAATATTAAATTGATCAAGAATGAGTATAGGATCACTTTGAACTAATCCCATTATGCTTAGAAAATATTGAGCCGGTTTGGCTTTAAAAATTGCAAAGTTTCTCTAATGCCCTATGATACAAGCATTAAGCTACGAAAGAACTAGGGGCTAGGAAAAGGTCAATTGAGATATTCGTAAATTATTGGGTCACATATGTATTTAGCTGGTGCCACAAGACTTGATATTTCATTTATTGTGAGCAAATTAAATCGGTTTACATCTAACCCAGGAGATGATCACAAAGAGGCATTTGAAAGAGTGTTGTGTTACTTAAGAGGCATAACATCTTTTGAAATTCATTATACTGAATACACTTCTGTATTAGAAGGATGCAGTGACTCCAATTAGATTTCTGATGCAGATAAGATTAAAACTATAAGTGACTATGTGTTTTATTTTAACTGGTGTTGCAGTTTCATGGAGATCTTGCAAATGGATCATATTGACAAGGTCAACCATACAAGAAGAATTTGTAGCACTTGACACAACCATGGTTGAGACTAAATGACTGAGAGATATTCTGTTAGACTTGCCATTGGTTAAGAGATCAATACTGGCAATCCTGATGTACTGTGATAATCAAACAGTGCTGGCTAAAGTTACTAGTACTAAGGATAATATGAAGTTCTTTAGATATATGAAGCGTAGGCTTAAATCTGTCAGCTGAGGTCGAAGATCTCGATACGACAGCGGTCAAAGAGTTCGACACTAGCTGCGGTCGAAGATTTCAACAATGGCAGTGGTCGAAGATTTTGACTACGGCTGTGGTCGAAGATTTCAACAACGGTAGCGGTCAAAGATGTCAACACCAGCTGTGATCGAAGATTTAGACAATGGCAGTGGTTGAAGATTTAGACATCAGCTGCGATTAAAGATTTTGACAACGGCAGAGGTCATAGATGTCAACACTAGCAGTGGTCAAAGATTTCGACAATGGTAGCAGTCGAAGATCTCAACACCGGCTGTGGTCGAAGATCTCGACACCAGCTACAGTCAAAGAGTTCGACAATGTTAGCGGTTAAAGATTTTGACTACGACTATGGTTGAAGGGTTCGACTACGGCTATGGTCGAAGGGTTTGACTTCTATGGTTCTGTTCTCGTGTTCGACTACTACAATTTTCTTTTTGAGTTCGACTACTTTAGTTCTCTTTTTAATTTCAATTACTTTAGTTCTTTTTTGACATCACATACTCTACAAGGAAGAAGGAGCTCATAGGAGGTGAGGGCGGTGCTTGAGGAGGAGCGGAGGAGGCTAGCATCGGAGACTCTGCCGGCGGCGAAGAGGAGGTTCTCAGTGACGGCGAAATCCGACAAAAGAGAAGCTATAGAAAGAGGGTGCACATGAGCTTGCTTGCATGCATGTGGGGGTATGGGTGAATGGAATCGAGGTACAACTCACTGGAGAGAGAAAGGCGTACGGCAACGTCCTGGTCAGAGAGGAAGAAGAAAGCCTAGCTCAAGTGATCCACTACACGACAAGTCAATCAAATGAGTAGGGTGCTTAAGGAAGAGGTAAGGCATGTCGTGACGGAGTTTGGGGAGGAGAGAAGCTCACCAGAGTAGCTATAACACGGTGGCATGCTCACCGGCTTCACGTACGACTTCGGTTTCTTGATATTCCAGTGAGCTAAGTGCTTAGGGATCATGCGCAAGAAACCGAGAGGGCGAGCTGAAGGGCCATGGTGTGGTCGGAAGGTTTATAGGTACGGAATGACTAAGACAAGGGGGAAGAGATGTGTTGCATTAAGGCGACAGGTAGGCAGGGGTTGGCAGCAGTAGAGAAGAAATGTGGGCGCGACATAAAAAACCGGGGGCAACACAAGCCACGACCTCGGCAGAGCTGGCGCATGCGCGTGAGGTGGAAGACGAACCCTGCCAGGGGGCTCAACACATTAGCAAGAGAAGAGAGGTGACCTGACGGGATTGTTGGTTATAATCTTGATATGTAAATGGTTTAAGGGTCATGTGTTCGAGTACTTGCTAGCCAGTCGAAGCTTTTGAGCAAGTGCAAACAAGTCAAAGCTCTCGAGTAAGTGCAAACTGGTCGAAACTCTAGAGTAAGTGCAAAACCGGTTGAAGCTCTCGAGGGACAACTTAGTAGTCGTGATGCAAAGCTGGGCATAAAACCGGGATGCACGAAGGAAAGGTATGGTGTAGGGCATGGCCACATCGTCAAGACACAGCGGCGGGATGGGTGGCTCGGCATGGCGCATCGTGCATGGACCGGCTAGGTGGCATAGCAGAGCAGGGCGCGGCCGGCGGAATTCGCGATGGAGACATAACGAGGCGGGAGCACAAGGCATGGGCTATTAGCAGAGAGGAGAAATGACAGGCGTCGTATCAAAACGATGAGCATGGCGTCAAAAACCAGTGGCATGTGCTCATGGTTTCTCAAGTTGCTGGCTGGAGATAGAAGAAAGATACTGCAAGTGGGCCACACTCGGCAGTGAGAGAGACGGTGAGGTGAGCTGAGAGGGAGAAAAGACAGAAGAGCTTTGTTAAAATTGGAAATTGGTTTCAGATTTTTGCATTTGTAATTTCAAGGTTTGCATTTGAATTTAAATTCGAATTCGAGTTCTTGGTTCAAACATTGGATGTGAATTTTAATTATTGTTTTGTTCTTTAAATTTTATTTTAGTTAATTAGGTTTTCAGATATTGGTTTTTAGTTCGAATTTCAAGTACAAAATATGATCAACTTAAATTAGATTTGTTTGGCTTTTGCCTCATAACTTTATTTTTATTTAATAGTTATCTGGCAAAGCAAAAGCAAAGATCTAGGAAATTTTAAATAACAATGATAGAAGAATAAAAAGATTTAGAAATTCTCTCCAATTTTTACATTCCTATTTACTTTGATCCTTGATGTCAATTTTTATTCTTGCCATTGAATTTGTTTAGCAGGAAACCAAATCGACAAGCTAGGGAAAGTCAAGTAACACTGAAAATCAATAAAAGACTTTAAATTTTTCATATTTTTGTCAATTCCCAAATCAGGAATTCTCAGATAAATGTTAAAATTTTGAATAACACTGAAATGAAATAGAAAGATTTTCATTCCATGATCTCCAAATTTGGGATGTTACAACTTTATTGTAACATTTTTGTTGTGTATTTTCTAAAATAAAAATAAGTAGCCTGCTGTTAGATTTATTTATTGCTTCACTAGTATTTTAGTGTATATATCTCCTAGTAAAATTTAAAATTAAAATATTACCCACGTACTAACAATAACATCACTGGACTTCAGCTCCGATCGATTGTTTATGGGCCTGTTCTTTTAAGTCAAAAGCTGGCGGCTTTTGGCTTTTGCTACAGTACCTAACTTTCAAACGAAGTATTTTCTCAAGATGGGGTCTACAAGTTAAACGATCTACACGTTAAAAGCCCAACATCTGTACCAGCCAAAATCGCAAATGGGTATCTGTCTTTTCATAATCTGTACCGTAAACAGCCAAAATTTAAAAATTTCAGCCAAAAATTATAAGCCGCAGCCGAAAAGAACAGGCCCTATACTTAGCTAAAGTGGGCCGAGATCGGGTGCAGTCGCCATTACAACTTCACCATAGCAACCGCGTCGGATCTGGTACGTTGATTCGGCAAGTGCCCCGAGCAGTTAGCTTTGGCTACCCCTTGTCTAATTGTCAGAACCCAACGCGTGACATCCTTGAACACAGGATAAATGAGACACGACATATATAGATGAGAAATTGAATAAGCCAAATTAACTTGTAATTTCCACCAACCATGAGTTGCGTAGGTTATTTATGTGAATTTTTTATTTTAACTATTTATGATTTGAATCCACGACCTATGGTTTGTAACCAATTATCACCGCCTTCAGAAAAAAACGTGTAATTGCACTGGATAGTTCTGACACCACATGTTCTTTTACGAGTCTATATATGCTGTCGGTTGCAAGTGAAGAGTAGGAGTGGAAAACGGTAACAGATAATCCGTTTTATTTGATATTTGTATTTGAGAAAATGTGAATGTAGTAAGTAAAATTCGTATTCGAAAATATTCGCATTCAACAATATTCGTATCCGTATTTGAGAATATTCGTATTCACATTCGTATTCGATCTGTTTTCTATGTCGGCCAACATACGTATTCGATCAAGTTACATAAATTTGTTCTACCGAGATTTGTTACAAAAGTTGTAGAAGGATATTCGTATTCGATCGAATTAAGTACATATTCGATTAGAATTTGTTTTCATATTCGTTACGACATTCGATTCGTATTTGTTTTAAAATATGGATTCATATTTGTTTTAAAAATATTAATTTGAATTCGTATTTAAGACTATTTAATCGTATCCGATCCATTTTCATCACTAGTGAAGAGGTGAGAACAGAGGAATTTGTAGGATACGCTATTAGGAATAAAAACTAATTTGCATTTGTGGGCATGATCCACGTGGAGGTGGTTCTCGACAGGTGGGGCCACCGACCAACATGTCACGCGAAGACTTGCCCAGTCGGCCATACATAAGAATCTTCAGCAAGATGATTGCGGCCAAGAAACTTGTACATATGGTACCTGCCCACGCGGTGAAGATTATTTCCCAAAGGAATTAAGATGGTGTAAATCAGACGCACATGTACTAACTACTGATGTGCATACATGCGAGAAACAAAAAGGCTAATCATTAGTCTCTATTAAAATTGAGAGCTAAACAATCTCTAGTAAAGTCTAATGAACAATCACAAGGCATAACAGAGCACATAGAGGCGGAGGGGGGACTGGCAGGGCAAGAGCTCGTCCTATATTCAAATTTTGCCACTATATTATTTTGTGATACATAAAATTTTATCTATATTTTTGCTATTTGATCCTCTCATATAATATAATTTCTCTATATGGTTTATTCAGCTCCTCTCATCTCTAATTCCTGGCTTTGCCCTTGAGAGCACAGCACTGTTTCCCCAACCCCCAACCCTACCGGTGGATTCTAATCCAACGTACATAAAGAAACAAGAGTATAAGCAAAACCTACAACATATTTGTAATAAACAATAAAACTAGAATTAAGATTTATTTCTTGATTTGTGTGCTTAGCTAATTGGATCTTAATGTTCCATCCAAATACTTCCTTCGGTCATCAATACCATAAATGTCTCACATAATATTAAACAAAATATAATTACAACAACAACATGCAGGGTCAGACGTTGCCCTTTGAAACACAGGAATGATATCGAGAGTATACGTATAATTTACAAGAAATATGAAAAACCCCAAAATTTCAACCCCAAAATTTTTGTGAATTTTTGCTGAATTTTTGAGTGAATTCTGAAAACTTTCCCTTTTTGGAAAGTCCCCCAAAAATCCGCCTTCCTTTTCTGGCTGGGCGCCTTCTTCCTTCGTTGGCGCCCTCGCCCGATTCCGCTTTCCCCCTCCTCCCGGCGCCTCCCGCTCTCCCTCCCGCGTTGGCGCCGCCCCGCCCCTGCCTTTCTCCTCGCCCAGCGCCTCCCTCCGTTTTCCTCCTCCGGCGTCCCGCCCCTCCCCACTTCTCCCCGTCCCAAGCGCCCGCGCTCCCTCTCCCCTCCGCTGGCGCCACCCTAGCTCTCCGCTTTCTCCCCGCGCACGCGTGCGCGCTGGCGCCCGCGGCCGCACCGCCCCTGCGCCCGCGGACAGCGCCCGTTCGGACCGCCGCGCCTCCCCGCCGTTCCCCGGTCCGGAGCCAGCTGTGCCCCGTGCCACGCGTCGCCTCTCTTCTGCTCCGGCCCCACCTGCCAGTCCCCTTCTCCTCCCTTCGCCCGCAAGCCTCGCCTCCGCCATGCCGCCCCGACCACCTGCTCCCGTCACTCGCATTCACTCCCGTGCAGAGCCAGCTCCGCCTTCCTTCCGCGCCAAGGCGTCGCCCTACCTGCCCCTGTTGACTTCCGCGCCCACGCCCGTGCCTCCTCCTCCTCGGATCCTCTCCCCTCCGCTCGGGTATAAAACCCCCACTCCTTCTCCCGCACGCCCCTTTGCTTCCCAAGCCTCTCCACCATCCTCACTGCCCTCCTGCCACTCCGGAGCACCCCCTCGCGCAGCCGATTGGAATATCTCCACCCCGAGCGCCGCCATTCCTTTCCCCCTGCGCCGGCAGCCCCGAAAAGCAATCCCCTTCTTCCCTTCCCCATTTGCCAATTCCTTTGCCCCTGAGCATCTCTGTCGTCTGCTAATCCTTTTGGTGAACTCCCTTGGCCAGGAGAACTGCTGAGGAGCTCTGTCGCCGATGACCCCGCCGACCTCGACAGCTCTCCCGTGGCCAGATCACTCCGAGGCTTCCCAGCTTCCACCGCCGCCCCCAACGTGAGCCCCTTGACCCCCTGTCCGTGTGGCCGCGGCTGATTGGACCCTCTCGCCGCCGGCAACCCCCCTTCGCTACCAAAAAGCCGAACCACCCCCTTCTCTCTCCCGCTCTCTCCTTTGACCCCCTCGCTCCCTAAGCCCTAAAATGAGTTCCCCGCTCGGAGGGCTACCCGCCAGTGCCCTCGGTCGCCGCCGACGACCCTCCGTGCACTCAATCCGCCGTCGCCACCGTAGCACCGCCCGGGGACACTGTAGCAGCGGGAGGAGGAAGACGACTCCCTCCCCCGCGACGTGGCCCCTTCTCCACCGTCCATCTCTCCCGTGCCGTCTAACTCAAAGCGTCGGATGGCCGCTCCTCTCCGCCGTCCGATCTTCTTAATCACCGCCTCCCTTGTCCGTTGGATCTCCCCGTAACGGTTCGCTAATCCTCGTTGTATCGCGTCCGTCGGATCTTCTTAAATCCCCCGCCTCTCCGCCGTCGGATCTGCCCGGCGTGCTGCTTCGCCCGCCTCATCCGGCCGTTCGCCCGAGCCACGTGTCGCTCATCTGAGCCTCGTGGGCGCGCGCATGCCTGGGCCGAGCCTCGGCCTACCTCGCCGCGCAGCGCGCGCGCGCGCACGGGCCGCCGCCCGCGCGTTGGAAATCTCGGCCGGGCCGCTCTATAGCACCGGGCCGGCCCGTCACTGTTCATCCCGATTTTCCAGTGATTTTCTAATTTCTAAAATCCCAGAAAATCTAAATAAATCCTAGAAAATCACAGAAAATCCCAAAAATTCTCAAATTTCACCACTTTGCTCCAAATAATATTCTTGACCCATTTTTGATCTCCACTTCCACAAATTCATTCCAAGTAAATTCTAAAATTCCATTTGAAGGGTTTATGCACTTTACTCCTTTTTGATTAGTTTATTTTTCCCTCGCTTGATTAGTCTCAAGCTGGACTTATTTATTTTGTGTGTTTGCGCTAGTGTCGAAGATCCCGGAAGTTCAAGTGCAAGCCGAGGATCCAGGTGTTTCTTCGTTCGAGCTAGCTGAGATCATCCGGATTGACGGCATGTCTCAAATCCTTTGATCATGTTGCAACTCATGTTATTTAATTATGTTATTATGTTATTTGCATTGAGCTAATTGTGAAATGTTACTTCAAAGTAAAATAAAATGTTTAGAATGACATGTTATGTAGTTAAACCTACCACCGATAAATGCCATGTTAAACTTGTAGCCATGCCTTTGTAACCCTAGAAATAATTATCTGTTAATCTAGATAACTGTAAGATATTATTATCACTCAAAAGTCTTATACTAATAAGGTCGTGGCAGCGAGCCAACAGAATTTGTAAAACCCGACTCTAAGGTAGGGTGGTATGGGACACCGTATCTTAGAGCGGAGAGTGCCGGCGTGCACAAGGTAGGGTAAGGGGGGTTTGTGGTGCATCGCAAGATGATTATTCACCCATCTCTTACCCTAGGATTGAAGGAAGGGGGGTTGTGGTACATCGCAAGATGATTATGATTATTCACCCAACTCTTACCCTAGGTTGGGTCGCGGGCCTGGTAGGGTTGCGGGCCATGTGAAAATATAAGGACTGAAACCCTTACGCTGAGCAAATGTCATAGCAACCGCTCAACCACATGTGTTGACTTGTCAACCCTGGTTTAGTACCTGCTCAACTTAAGTGAAACCCCGCATTGGGAGTCAGAACAAGACAACGATAGGTCTTCACAACTCGGGTCCGGCGTTCCGCGATGGCCAGCGGACGCCCCGAGGATGTGCGGGTTTATCATCTATTGGGTGGAGTGTATACCAAGGGTTGAGCAGCGAAAAGACCCGGTTCCTTAACTCAGTCATGAGGGTTAAGGATGCGTGTGGGTAAAGCTGAGTAAACTCTGCAGAGTCAAATAAATGGTATTCGAATACGCCGTGCTCCCGGTTATTGGAGCTGTGTCACTTGGGTGATTCCAGCCGCGAAGCTTAAGTAGTTTTGTACATGCTTTAACTTGATTAGTTGGTTAATGAACTCTTCATGAAAAACCCCTGAGATCTTAAGAAGTAAGTTTTGAGTCCATTTTATAAAATATTTGCAAATAAAACTGCATCCACTCAAAGTTAATAAACCAAATATATTCCCTTCTTTTGATGTTCCGTGCATGTAAAAAGTTAGGGTCCCTTTGGGACTTGCTGAGCCGGTTGATTGGCTCACGGCTTGCTTTTGCCCTTCTTTAGAGGATCAAGACGAAGGTGAAGGTCTCCCCGTCGAGGACGTCCCTGAGGGTCTCTTCTTCGGCGAGGACCCGTGGTTTTAGGTCTTGGCCGCGCTCGAGCGGATTCTGGAGCTTCTGTAATGTAATTATGCTTTGGGCTTGCACGCCCCGCTGTGGAAAATCGGATGCTAATCCTTATGTAAAGTATATGCTGGACTTTTGTTGTAAGCATGCAATGGTATACTTTTGCGCGACGTTCCATAACTGTTCATGCGTGAATAGTTGCGGAATGCCGTGTCCGTACGCGTCCCTGGAAACGGGGGCGTTACAAAATATAACAACGTACATATAAAAATTTTGAGAGCAACTATCATGGTCAGTTCAGCAAACTTTGCTGGTAGAAATTAGGAGTGCAGTGGTCACAGAGCATGCGTGTCATTCACACATAGTCGTTCAGGCAAAACAGAACTGTGGAAATACTTTCTTCATGGAAATTTTCATAGTTGAGTCTCGGCATATACGAAAACATCGGAATAAACTCCACTTATAAATGCTTGGAAGCGGGCTATCATTGAAGATGTAATTACATATGCATACAGTGGAAGAGGAGCTGAAACCTGTAATTTTTAACTGGCTATCTGTCATTTGTAACTTTTCTTTTTGATTTCGCCTCGTAAATATCACCTTTTATTTTTTTCTATTTTAGTAATTTACTATAATGCAATAGGAGCCGCTCCTACTGTATTCTCTTAAAAAAAACTATCATATTGCCCAAGGATGTTGTCACCCTAAAACTTCCAATCGATATTGAAAAAGTTTCAATTGATTGTAGAAACTTTTCACTATTTTAAAAACTTTCGATCGGATCTGCAAAAACTTTCAACTTCATCTTGATGGCGGCACCCATAGTGACAACGAGCTCGCATGGGAAGAGAGGAAGAGGGCGGGTCTCTGGTGGCGCGGGAAGAGGGACAAACGATGTAGCTGCCCGTGGTGGCAGTGTCTACCGGTGGCGACGTGAGAAGGGTAACGTGGCTGCACAACGTCCCATGGTGGCGGTGTGTCCGGCGATAGGTGACAGAGATCTTGGATGTGAGGAAAGGAAGACGGTGGAGCTTGTGGCCTCATTGTGGGAGGACAAATATTGTTTGTATTGATTTTTGTTTCTGGCTTCTGCATAAAAAAAGCTAAAAGCCATTATGAATATTCGGCTTCTCGAAACGGCTGTGTGGAGTAAGGAAGAAAGGGGGAGAAGCAATGGGTGCACATTGTGACAAAAAAGAATCACATTTGAAAGGTTTAGATCTCAGATCACACGGATGGGACGGTTTGGAGATGCGTGTGTGGGATAGGGGAGTCATGGACCATGTAAAATAGCATTCCAAAAAAAATTTCTCTCTTAGGAAACTAGCCTACGCTGGTTTCAACTGTCACCCCTGGCTCGTCTAGCTTCTTGTCTATGATGGACATGTGGGTGTATATCAATTTTTTTGTAGGACTCTAGGCTATAAATATAGAAGAGCAAGGCTTATATATTATTTACTAAAAACCCATGTGTATATCAATTTTTTTAGGATTCTAGGCTATAAATATAGAAGAACAAGGCTTATATACTCCGTACTAAAAACTCATTGCTCTCTCTCTCTCTCACGTCTTGTATCTATTTGTTCATCTATTTTTGCTCTTTTTAATCGCTGCAATTGACCAACTTCTAGTCTTGTTGGTTAGTTTTTGCCTTTTTGGATTTGCATAGGTGACACCACCTCAACTCCTGCAATGGCCTAATGCGTCGCGTATTAATGGCTGAATGGCCGCGGTTCACCCGTGCACCTGTACTTGTATATCTCCGACTCGTTCAACTTTTGTTGCGGGATCACTTTGGGCCTGTACACTTTGCCTTCTAAAAATTATTTTTCTATAACAATTAATTTTTTATAGTATTTAGTTTTTTAAATAAAGTATCTTTTTAAGATGATGTCTACTAATTAATTGTAGTATACAATATAATGATTTAAATTATATCAGCTAAAATTATACGTAAGTGTTTCTCTTTCTATAAATTTTTCTATAAATTAAAACTAAAAATTATCAGTAAGAATAGATATGAAGATGCAGTATGCATCGTACGCGTAACTAGGCACCTACCTGTTCCTATTGACACCGTACGAGCGAGCGAGCGATCGAGCCACGTGCCAACGTTTGGTGGTCCACTGCACCGGCCACGTAGTACGTACGGCTCGGTCGGCCGCGACTGTGCATGCACGGGACGTGGGACGGGCAGGGGCCATGCATGCACGCTTCGACTCCTGTTTCACGTACACTGCTTCCATTCCGTTCCGTGCGTGCGTGGCCCAATTAATCACTAAAAGACCAACACGTAGCTACTAGCTAGCACGAACGATTAACACAACTTACGATGCCTCTGTGTGCCTTATTCATTGTTGCATACGCGCGGAGGGCAGGCCGGACATGCCTCGTAAACATATGAATAATTTATACTATTGTAGTTTAAATTTTTCTGTTACGTAAATTAATAAATTATATGAGTAAAAGATTATAAATTGTTATCACTAAACATGCAGTACAGTGAAAGTAGAGTTGAAGCAGCCGGTTTAACGAAGAACATGTCGATATAGTAATAGTAGTCATCATCTTTGAAAGTTACTCTTATTGAGCCTTGCTAACTGTATCTGAAACCTCCTCGTGGCGGCACGGGCGGCCACCAGACCAAGCGCTGCCACCCCACACTCTCCTCGCCCCTCGTCTCGCCGCTGCTGGAGCACGCCGCCGAGCCTCGCGCGGGCGCTAGGAAGGCAGCGGTGGGGCCATCTCGCCCGGATCTGTGCGGATGTGGCCGGATCTGGGCAGACCAGCGGCGGGCGGTCTTCGAGTTTGCCGGCGTTGGCGGGGACGGCTTGTGCGGAGGCGGCGTGTTGGGGGCATGGTTGCTGCACGTGCAGGCCTCGGCGCGCTCCTCCGGGCTCCGGCTTCGTCCGGGAAGGTGCCGTGCTTGAGTTCGCCAGCGCTTGGGAAGGGCTGCGCGGTGGCTTAGATCCACGCGGGGGGAGAACGGATCCGGCGACGGGAGGCAGCAGAGGCCGCCCCCCGCACGCAGATCTGGCTTCGGGTGGCGCGTCAGCAGATTGGTGGTGGCGAGGAGCGAGGCTTCGAACTTGGGCGAAAGACCCGGAGGCCGAGCGGTGGCGGTTGGGCGGCTTCGAGCGCGGGACCGGCGACAGGCGGAGCGGCCGCGAGCGCTAGTCGCTTCGAGCCGGAGGCGGACGACGGGCGGCAAAGCGCGGCGGCGGCCGTCGGAGGCCGCAGACGCTGGCGGCTTCGAGCCGGAGGCGCTCGACGGGGAGGCCGAGCGGCTGCCGGCAGCTTCATGCGCAGGCGGCGGACGCTTCGGTCGGGCTTCGGGCGGCGATCATCTCCGGCGACCAGCTCCGGGCACGAGCGGCGGGGGCCGGTGGCCCGACCGGCGACCAGCCGGCGACTTCGGCCTAGTGCCAGGGATAGGCTCGCAGAGCTCGGCAACTAGGGGTCTGGATCCGAGCTCCGTGCATGGATCCGGCAGTACCGGTTATGGATCTGGTGTCTCCGAGCACGGTCGTCGGTGTTTGGGATTGTGCGGTGGTGGCCGTGATCGATGTGCAGCCATCAACGCTGGATTGTGCTAGTCGTTGGCGTGCTGTCGTTGGGAGTGGGTTGGGTGCTAGGCGAAAGCCTTTGTCTTGCTGTTGGGCTGACGATGACGATACCTTTGGGAGCTGTATTACTCCTTGGAGGCGTCTGTCTGTCGATGCACCCCTCCTCTCTCGATGTGGATCTTGCGGGAGAAATCCCTGTCCATGTTGGACGGGCAGCGGCGGCGTGGCTACGTCGTGTTCCTTCCTGAAGGCGTTGTCTTTACAGTTCCACACGTGGTTCTCACTTTGGTGGCTTCGTTTTGATATCTTAGTTTCTAAGTAAACGAGGATGCGAAGGATTGCTACTGCACAAGATCAAATTTTGAGGCCTGACATCAGGAGTTTCTAAGTAAACTAGGATGCGAAGGATTGCCAGTGCACAAGGTCAAAGCAAGTTTGAAGCAAGGACATAGAAGTAAGAATTATGTCTTTCTAGCTTTCTTAGTCTTTTTGCTCTTTGTTTTTTGCGTACCTCAGTTTTGAGGCTTTGAGTAATTGAGTCTAAGGGCTCCTGTAAACTTTGGCTGCATATATCCACGTGTGGATATAGAGGCCGGATTTCTATCCATTATCTTAAAAAAAGTAGTCATCATCTTTTGGCTAACCGTCTCCTCCTCGCGATCGTCCCGATCAGCGCCGCAGTCGTAACAGCACCTCTACCAAGGTCCACATGTCTAGGAATGGAATATCATGCATCGGTGTGCTAGCACCAACGCGCACGGCATGGGTTATGAGAGGTGGCGGCTAGGGTTTCAACGGGTATGTTTCGGGATGCCTCTCTCAGTCCTCGCACCTCTCCTTATATAGCCTCCAATCATATCATTATCCGATACGAGTAAAGATCGTATCCCACTCGAAAACTATCATCTGAACTCTTATCGTTCCAGCCCATTAAGTGTGTGACCCTATAGATTTATGTATATTTGACTATGGACCGAAAACTCCTTTCTGGTCCATAAGGCAGTAGCGGTCTCTAGCTGGATATAACGGCTCCCATACATATATAAAGACCATATCGGACGAACCTATATAGTGCTTATATACTGATCCCTTTGCCTCATGATATCAGATCAAACTCAAATCGAGAATCATGCCATCCTATGATAGCTCGATCCTGCACTTGAATCTGTAGTGAATTACTCAGTTGTGATTGACTCCTTAACCACATTCGACGTGGGCATGCAATTCCTTAATCCAATCACATCGAGAGACCCAGAGATATCTCTTTTGTTATATAGATGGGGCAAATTACATCTTGATCACTTATATTCTTCCGCATGTTTCATAGTAAACCTGTAACCGCTAAGTAAACTATTACACATGTAGGAAACAATGACGATTTCATGTTTAAGGATCCTACATACACTATGTATAAGACCAACTGATGACACTTAAGAATATAAGAATTCCCGCAGTGTCTCATGGTGGGTCAATCCAACATCATGTTCTCTAACACGTGTCCTCATTATTGATTTGATATCACATATCCATGATCCGTGAAACATGATCATCAATCAATATATATGTTGATTTGTAAATCATAATTATCCCATACAATGATATAAGATCAGGGATAATTTAAAATAACATAAAAAGATGAATAAAGAGTTCAAGGAACAAGTCACATACTCGTTGATCAATACGAAAGACATTTATTCAAGGGACAAAATAATATATTAGTCAAAAGATTATAAACATAGAAATAATACAATCATCTCTATGATTGCGTCTAAGGTATACCACTAACAATCTCTCACTTACACTTGAGTCAATTATACAAGTATCTAATATTCATAACTCTTGTGTGTGTCTCATGCTTTGGCTATGAAAGAGGTTTTGTCAACGGATCAACAATATTTAAATACGTGTGCACTTTGCATATCTTAACATCGCCTCTATCAACAATCTCTCAAATAAGATAAAAACGCCGAAGTATGTGCTTAGATTTTTTATGCGATCTACGCTCCTTAGTTTGCGGATTGGCTCCACTATTATCACAATAGAAATTCATTGGACTAGAAGCACTAGAGACTACACTCGGCTCAGAGATGAACTTCTTTATCCAAACAGCCTCATTTACAGCTTCAGAAGCCACAATATACTTAGCCTCCATTGTAGAATTGGCAACCGTCTCTTGCTTGGAACTTTTTTTAGCTCACTACTCCTCCATTAAGATAAAACACAAACCCAGACTGTGATCGAAAATCATCTTTATTGTTTTGAAAGCTTGTGTCAGTGTAACCTTTTATGGCTAGCTCTTCCTCACCTCCATAAACAAGGAATGCATCCCTAGTCCTTCTCAAGTATTTTAGGATGTTCTTTACAACTATCCAATGACCTTCACCTGGATCTGATAGATATATGCTCGTAACACTTAGAACATATGACACATTTGAGCTTGTACAAAACATGGCATATATGATAGACCTAATGGCGAAAGCATACAGAATCATACTCATCCGATCTCGCTCATCTGGTGTCGAAGGACACTGAGTCTTGTTAAGACTAATACCATGTGACATAGGCAAGAAACTCTTCTTGGAATTTTGCATATTGAACTGCTTCAACACTTTGTCAAGGTACATATTTTGGCATAATCCAATTAGCCTTTTAGTTATATCTCTATAGATCTTTATGCCGAAAATGTATGTTGCCTCTCCTAAGTCTTTCATAAAAAAAACTATTTCTTAATGAAGACTTGACAGATTTAAGCATAGGAATATTATTTTTGATCAATAATATGTTATCAATATATAGGACCCAAAAAACAAGTGTACTCCCACTAGCCTTTTTGTAAACACTAGACTTTTCTTCATTCTTGATAAAGCCAACCCTTTGAATACCTTATCAAAATGAATGTTTCAACTCCGAGAAGCTTGCTTCAATCCATATATAGATATCTGAAGCTTGCATATCTTTCTAGTATTTTGGGGATCGATAAAATCCTTAGGTTATGTCATGTACACATTCTCATTTAGGTTTCCATTTAGGAAGGCCGTTTTGACATCATCTACCATATCTCATAATTGAAATATGCAGCAATAGCTAGAATGATCCGAACAGACTTAAGCATAGCGATGAGCGAGATGGTTTCATCATAGTCAACACCATGAATTTGTTTGAAACCCTTCGCCACCAATCGTGCCTTATGGATATGAACATTTCTATCTATGCATATCTTTTTCTTAAAACCCCATTTGCACTCAATGATTTTTACACCATCAGGTGGATCAACCAAGTTCTAAATTTGATTGTCATACATAGATTGAATTTCGGATCTCATGGCACCAAGCCATTTCTTAGAGTGCGGGCCCATCATCACTTCCTCAAAAGCTATAGGTTCATCATTGTCTAACAATAAAATATCATGTCGATACCTTATCGGTAATTGACGTGGCCTTTCAGACCTACGTGGGGCTGGTGCCTCTACCATAGGTTGTACAACATTTTGTACACTCTGTAGAGATTCAGTAGGAGTTGAAACATTTTCTTATGTCTCTCGAATTTCTTCGAGTCTCACCGTGCTCCCACTAAATCCTTTTGAGATACTCTTTCTCTAAAAAGACACTATTTCAAGTAACAAATACTTTGTTGTCATCCCTTTATAAAAGTAATATCCTTTAGTTTCCTTATGATACCCCACGAAGAAGCATTTATCAAATTTAGGTATAAGCTTGTTAGACGTCAAATGTTTTACCTATACTTCACATCTCTATATTTTGAGAAAAGACAACCTGAGACACTTTCCAATCAATATCTCATATAGTGTCTTCTCTACGGCTTTTGATGGAACCCTATTTAATGTAAACGCAGCTGTTTATAGAGCATACCCAAAAAGACAATGGCAGATCAGATTGGCTCATCATCGACTGAACCATGTCTAACAAGTTCTGATTCTGTCGCTTAGACACCCCATTCCATTGAGGTGTTCTCGGCAGAGTTAGCTGCGGAATGATTCCACATTGGTTTAGATGATCACCAAACTCATAGCTCAAATATTCACCTCCACGAGCTGATCATAGGCCTTTAATTATCTTGCCTAGTTGAATTTGTACCTCATTCTAAAATTGCTTAAACTTTTCAAATGATTCAGACTTGTGCCTCATTAAGTAGATGTATCTATATCTACTAAAGTTATTGGTAAAAGTTATGAAGTACTAAAAACCACCTTTGGCTATTGAGGTCATTGGTCCACATACATTTGAATGTACTAAGGCCAACAAGTCATTTGTCCTCTCACTTATACCAATGAAAGGTGTCTTAGTCATTTTGCCAAGTAAACAAGACTCGCATATTTCAAATGATTCAAAATCAAATGAGTTTAGAAGAACATCTTTATGGAGCTTCACCATGCGCTTCTCATTTATGTTACCCAAAAGACAATGCCAAATATAAGTGGGATCAAATCATTAGGCCGAAGACTCTTAGCATTAATGTTATAGACAGGCACAACCTCAAGATTTAAAACATATAATTCATTTATCATGGAGCATGAACAAAAAGCATATCATTCAAATAAATCGAATAACAATTGTTCTTTATTCTAAATTCATAACCTTCTACTCCCAACCATGAAGCAGAAATAATGCTTTTGCTTAAGGCAGGAACATAATAACAATTATTCAATGCCAAAACTAATCATGAGAGTAAAGATAATGATAAAGTGCTAACAGCCAATGTAGCAACTCTTGCTCTATTGCCTACGTGAAGATCAACCTCACCTTTTGCCAAACTCCTACTTTTTATCAGCCCCTACATCAAATTGCAAATATGAGCAACTGATCCGATATCAAATACCCAAGAACTAATATAAAAATTAGCAAGATTTATTTCTATAACATTTATACTTGAAGTAGAAGTCTTACTTCCCCTCTTCTTTTCCAGTTCTGCCAAGTACTTCTTGCAGTTCCTCTTCTAATGTCCAGTCCCTTAGCAATGGTAGCAAATGATATCAGATGCAGTACCAATCTTGAGCTTCTGAAGCTTAGATTTGATGCTCGAGATCTCATCTTGAGTTTTGGTTGTGCCCTTTCTTTTGCTTTGGTAGTCTTCTAAACCATCATCACATGATTAGAGTTTTTCTTAATGCTCTCCTCTACTGACTTCAGCATCCCATATAACTCGGCCATTGACTTGTCCATGCCATTTATATGAAAGTTCAAAATGACTGGCTCAAAGCTCGGAGGGAGCGACTAGAGAATCACATCTGTAGCCAACTTTTGACTAAGGGAAAAAACTAAGCTTTTTAAAACTCTCAATGTATCCAATCATCTTGAACACATGAGGGCTGATCGGACTTCCTTCAGCTAACTTGTATGCAAGCAATGACTTAGAGGTGATGTACCTTTCAGCCTTTGTCTAGTTCTCAAAAATGCCTTTAAGACCCACAATCATATTATAGTCATCTGTGTTCTCATATTGCTTCTGAAGCTCAGAGTTTATGTTGCAATCATGGGACCGCTAACATCAAGTGAGTTATTGCAATATTTCTCATACTCATTCTTTTGAGCACGAGTAGCATCTTCAACTGGTTCATCTAGATATGGAATCTCTAAAACATATTCTTTCTTTTCTTACTTGAGAACAATTCTCAAGTTGCGATACCAGTCAATAAAGTTTATTCCATTTAGTTTTTCTTTTTTAAGAATAGGCCGCAGGTTAAAACTGGGTGTGGAGGAAGTAAATGGTGGCATTGTCTGCAACATAAAAGTATATGCAAAAATTCAGTACTATGTTTATGTGAAATCTCACATTAAACAATTTAACAAAAGATATTCCTACTGTATGTATAAAAATCAAATACCCTCTAATAACATGTAGTGGGTTAAGATCCATATTTCACTAAGTCTTAGTGAGCTTTGACATCACTGCTAAAAACCCAGTGACATAGGTAAGCAACCATTGTTAATTACATCACATGTAATTCTTGTTTGTTGAGTGACATCTATATATCCTGACCTCAACACTATACCCCTAGACCAAAAACTATTTTAATAGCCTAGTCAAGCTAAACCAATATTATGCATGAATTGTGCAACACTTTATCCTATCTTATTGAAATAATTAATGATACCCTACTTTGGTAGACCTATCAGTTAATGATAAAAATATTGATAGGTGCAACTATTGGAAGGATATCAAGTTTTACTTAATTTTTCTAGAGGGATAGTATTCTATCATGTTAAAATCACCCAAGATAATAATAACATGAATAATAGCATAACATAAACATAAAAACATTCACAATTAAATCATATTAAACTGTGAGATAGTATAGCTCTTAGCATAGTAATCTCTATCACCACGTTTCCTGTCTACCGAGCCATCAATGCTTGAGTTCACCTTTTTTTTTAAAAAAAAATAAAGGCTATAAATATAGAAGAGCAAGGCTTATATATTACGCACTAAAAACTCATTGCTCTCTACGTCTTGTATCTATTTGTTCATCTATTTTTGCTCCTTTTAATTGCTGCAATTGAGCAAGTTCTACTCGCGTTGGTTTGTTTTTGCCTTTTTGGATTTGCATAGGCAACACCATCTCAACTCCTACAACGACCTAATCCGTCGCGCATTAATGGCTGAATGGCCGCGGTTCTCCCGTGCACCTGTACTTGTATATCTCCAGCTCGTCCAACTTTTGTTGCGGGATCACTTTGGGCCAGTACATTTTGCCATCTAAAAACTGTTTTTTACAATAGTTAGTTTTTTTATAGTATTTGGTTTTTAAATAGAGTATCTTTTCAAGACGGAGTCTACTAGTCAATTATAGTACACACTATAATAACTTTAATTTTATCGGCTAAAATCACATGTGAGTGTTTCTCTTTCTATAACTTTTCTATAAGTTGTTACTATTATAAGTCAAAACCAAAAGTTATTAGCAAAAACCAATACAAAGATACAGTATGCATCGTACGCGTAGCTAGGCACGTACCTGTACGTGTACCTATTGGCACCGTACGAGCGAGCGAGCGACGTGCCAACGTTTGGTAGTCCACTCCACCGGCCACACAGTACGTACGGCTCGGTCGACCATGACTGTGCATGCACGGGAGGAAACCCAAAAACTACTTTTATAACCATCTAGTCACGGAGTAATGTTTGGTAACCCCTAAGTAAACTATTACACATGTAGGAAACAATGACGACCTCAAGTCTAAGGATTATATATACACTATGTATGAGACCAAATGATGACACTTAAGAATATAACAATTCCCGTAGTGTCTCATGGTGGATCAATCCAACATCATATTTTTTTAACATATATCCACATTGTTGATTTGATATCTTATATCCATGATACGTGAAACCTGATCATTAATCAATACATGTGTTGATTTGTAAATCATAATTGTCCCACATAATGATATAAGGTCAGAGATAATTTAGAATGACATCAAAATATGAATAAAGAGTTCCACGAACAAGTCACATATTTGTTGATTAATGCAAAAAATATTTATTCAAGGGATAAAATAACATATTATTCAAAAAAAATCATAAATATAGAAGCGATACAATCATCTACATGATTTCCTCTAGGGCATATCACTAACAATGCTATGACACGACACATGAGCGAGTCTAGAAAAAGAACAAGAATGCATGGGCCTAGATCATCAGTTTATGGTCATGTTCTTTTAGACTATGGTTTGTAACTTTTAACTATGGTCAATAATTTTTATCTATGTTTTTTAAGTTGGTAGTGATAATAAAAATGCCGACACAGATGGCATACATAGTTTTAAGTTCAAAAAACTGTTTAAAATATCCTTTTCAAAAAGATCACCCTGTTTCTATTTTTTGGACTTTTGGAGAAACAAATTTCTGTTTTTTTAAATTCCAGAGAAACAAAAACCCAAAACAACAGGACTTATGCCATTCGCGTCGACATGATTGCCAGGGATCATGCCATACAATGCAGTGCCATGGCTTCTCTGATGGAAATTTTGTGTCAGAAAGAAAAAGAAGGACGAGGAATTTTGTTTCGGCGTGCGTACTGCGTAGGTATGGGCTGAATATATTAGGCCCGGAGAAGCTAGCTTTACGTACGTTCTCATGCAACAAGGCTTGTTTCCGGGCCGGAATATACGCAGATCACAGCTGGGTCTTCGGCTTGCAAGAAGGAATCTCAACACTCTCAAGCCCCGTTTGGCACAGCTCCACCACCAGCTCCTTGGAGCTGTTTGGAGCTGTTTGGAGCTGTTTTGTGCCAAACGGGGTAAAGCAAAATAGCTCCACCCAAGGAGCTCCTTAAAATCTGCTGAAACAAAAATAGCTCCACCCAAGAAGCTGAAAAAAGTAGCTTCACTTGGCTCCACTTGTGAAGCTAAAAAAAACAGCTTCACTTGTGAAGAGGAGTCCTGCCAAACAGGGCCTCAATATTAAAGTATCTAATTTCTGGAAGCTACTTCTTAATGAAAAGATACCTAGTTCCTCCTAGGTATTCTTATTTTTTAAAAAAAATCTGAAAGCCAGCTCGAAGGGCCGCAAATTAAGTGGTGGCTGCCTAGTTGTGACGCCTCATGCTGACACCAGCTTAAAGATTATTACCCGACAAAGCGACGCTTTGTCAAGTAATGACCCTAATCAGAGTGATACAACAGAGAAATAGTTACAACTACCTTTATTTCACACTTGTCAGCCCTAGCCCCTAGGGATAGGCTTTTGAAGTGATCTGCCCTGACGGTTGAAGTGGTACGGAGTCCTCCAATCTTCATTTGTCATTTCTAAGAGCAACTCCAGCAGTAGCCCTCAAAACAGGGCCCCTACTTTTTATTTGAGGGCTCCCCCTACTTTTGAGGGCCCTATTTTCCGGGCTGCACTCCAGCAGGAGCCCTCAAAACAGAGCCCCTACTTCTAATTCCCTCTATTTCCTCACACACTATATGTATATGTATGGGACAAAAGCACAATACACAATAAAATATTTATGATTTCACAATGAGGGACAATATTTAAATATATGAATTCAAATACGAATATTCAAATTTAAATTCAAATTTGTTCCGAATTTAAATTGAAAGCACAAAGTTCATCACATAACATTAAAATTTGTTCCAAATTCAAATATGAATTCAAATACGAATATTCAAATACGAATTCAAATACAAATATTCAAATTTAAATTCAAATTTATTCCGAATTTAAATTGAAAGCACAAATATGAATTCAAATACGAATATTCAAATTTAAATTCAAATTTGTTTCGAATTTAAATTGAAAGCACAAAGTTCATCACATAACATTCAAATTTAAATTCAAATTTGTTCCGAATTCAAATACGAATATTCAAATTTAAATTCAAATTTATTCCGAATTTAAATTGAAAGCACAAAGTTCATCACATAACATTCAAATTTAAATTCAAATTTGTTCTGAATTCAAATACGAATATTCAAATACGATTTCAAATACGAAATATTCAAATTTAAATTCAAATTTGTTCCGAATTTAAATTGAAAGCACAAAGTTCATCACATAACATTCAAATTTAAATTCAAATTTGTTCCGAATTCAAATATGAATTCAAATACGAATATTCAAATTTAAATTCAAATTTATTCTGAATTTAAATATGAATTCAAATACGAATATTCAAATTTAAATTCAAATTTGTTCCGAATTTAAATTGAAAGCACAAATGTTCCACAAAAAACGAGGAAAGCTGAAAAATGAGAGCCGGAGTAGGGGGCCCCTAGGAATGAGGGGTGGGAGGGTGATTTGAGGGCCTCCTCAAATTTGAGGGCTCTAGTAGGGGCTCTGCTGGAGCTTGTTTTTTGGCTCAAGCCCTCAAATTTGAGTTTTGAGGGCTCAAGTAGGGGCCCTGCTGGAGTTGCTCTAATACAAGGGGATTTATAGCAAGAATAAGTACATATGTACTCAGCAAGCATTAATTGCAAAAAATCCATACATAAGTCTGCTATATAATCAATAAGTCTCATCTTAATTTTCAAGATTTTTAAAATAAGATTTATTTGGAAAACACAAGTTTAGTTTAGAAAGTTACTAGTCACTTGTCTCTCAGACTATAGGTGCCTTCTTTTCAGTTTATAGCTTATAGCTTTTCTTAAATAAACAAACGGGGTGGCTTATCGGGACAACATTTTTGAAGTGGGTTATCGCATTCGGTTCGTTCATACAAACGCTCGTGCTAGGGTAAAAAACATAAACCATAACCATAAGCTATAAACCACAGCTGAAAAGAACCCACCCTATAGCCCCATGTAGCCTTCTGTAGCCTTTAATCCTAAAGTATGGCGCGATCACGATTTAACAAATCTGCTGAGATGGTATCACTTTACCCACATAACTTCATGCCTATTGTGTCATACATGGCTCTCGTGTTTCCTTAGACACGTGTCTGGCCAGAGTACAGACCTTTACCCGAATCTGTGCCATTTACATCTCCACCCGGCTAGCCTGCCTCGGGTGTGTTCGCACCCACGACCGGTAGAAAATCAGTTGGCCTTAATCACCTCTTTTGCCTGATCTCTTGAAAACAATGGCTTTCTATCTCTTTTGCCTGTTTCCACTATCCATGTAGAGGCAAATGCTACATGATAGGGGTAATGGGCTCAACCTGAGTGAACGAGTCCGCAATTGACACTAATCTTACGGCGCATCGACTCGAGCGAGAGTGGTTTAGTCCTTAATGTATAATCATATGCAGAGAGAGCCCTAACTTCCAAAATTTAATCGTTCATCATCGTTAATCATATGTGAGTATTTTGATGCAAGTATTAGGGTGATAGTTTTGAAATTAGTTTTAAATTAAGTTATGGCCATCATCAATCACACTACAACAGAACATGGCTATGGTAACACTTGACTGCAACATAATACAAATTGTGTTACAGGCAAAAAACTCAGCAACACATACTTTGTGTCCCCAGGAGACTCTGTAACACATACTCAGTATGATCAATAAACGTGTTACAAGCATATAGTACCGCAACATAAACATGTGTTACAAAGCCATCTGGTAACATACAATATATGTGTTACGGACATGTGTTACTCTCTACTGTAGGGATAATCTTATTCAACATTGATAGATTTGTACAAACAACACCACTACTAGATTGAAGATATTGATCTTTTTTTAAAAGAAATTGGAAGGGCAAAGGTAGAAGTCCTTAAATTTACACTAACTGTCCCTTATAACAGAAAATTGCAATTTTTGGTTTGGAACCTTAAAATTGCAGTTTAAGGTAAATATGTGGAACCTCACTACTATTTTTCATGTTAGCAAATCTGCTTTCAGGTCGTGGAACCACAAGGCAGATTTGTAAAGTTGAAAATTTAATTATGACGAAAAGTGCTAACATGTTCTTCATACAAAATAATCCAGATTTGTATAGTCCAAAATAATTAGACATTATATGTAACGACCCACGTCATTAATTAACCATAAGTGATGAATTACGACGTTAGCAGGATTAATTATACATAACTAATGAACTAAAATACGGGGGAATTTAAACTTTTATATGTCAATATAGATTGAAACCAACGAACAATGAATAACTACGTTAATACCGCAACTCCATCGACGAGGGCAAAGACCAATTGGTATAGACTAGAGTGAGATAAAATGTGATTGCATGAAAGGTAAAAACTTGCAACTCAATTAAATTATATATATAACAATCCGTAGTACATTAGTCATTAAATTACAATCCGTGTGGGATAAAATCAATAACATCCATTGATCGACGATTAGAACGCATATCAAGTCTAATAAAAATATTACCAATTGTATTACATAATAGCCACATTACGAATTACAACAAATATACAATTTTGTTAGAGTTTTGGAAAATATGTACGCTCTATTTTTGCTAAATATACTTTAAAAAAGCCTTATATTTTTTCCCATGGAGCGATCAAATATAAAAATCATTTAAAAATGATGTTGTTTTATGCATGACCTAAAATTTTTCACACACAAATCTCCCTCCACATACTTCCCGCTAATGTAAAATCTTCCCTCCAATAATCTCAGGCAAATCTGTCAGTTCAACCCTACACTGTGCAGTGTCCCGAGTCCCTCCCGACTCTACTCACCCGGTCACCCCCCCCCCCCAGCCGTCGCCTCTCCTCCTCCCCTCATTCATTCGGTCATTCCATTCGAGACGCTCATCTCCTCCTCCCCTCTACTCACCCTCGTCTCCTCCCCGAGACACCGGATCCACCCCGCCGTCGTCATCCTCCCCGAGACACCGGATCCACCCCGCCGTCGTCATCCTCCCCACCCGCCGAGAGCTCGAGACGCCGGATCCACCCCGCCGCCGTCGTCCTCCCCACCCGCCGAGAGCCCGAGACGCCGGATCCACCCCGCCGCCGTCGTCCTCTACCCGCCCGAATGCGACGGTGCCAGCGCGGCGCTGCCCTCCACCCCGGCGCCGTCCCCCGAGCCCGTCCTCCTCCAGCGTGACCGCCGCGCGCTCCTCCACCTCCGCGACAATAACCTCCTCGAGCTCTCCCGCTGGGAAGCCCTCTCCTCCGACCTCTTCGCTCCGCACCCTACGCCCCCGGCAGCTCCTCCCTGAGCCCCTCCCGGTCCCCTCCTTCCCGTCGCCCCCTCGGCTCCGACCACCTCCTCCGACCTCGCCGTCCTCGACAACCTCCTCGCGCAGGTAACTTGCTTCACCAGTCGCCTTGTTCTCACTCGCTTTGGTTCTTTTTCCCCCTTCTTACTTGCGGCTAATGGTTCTTTTTCGTTTTGGGTGGCTGTGCCTGTGCAGGCGGAGGCGCAGGAGGAGATGCTCAAGAAGCTGTCGCAGATGTGCGACCAGATGGAGCCGAGACTCCAACTTCCTCCAAATCTTCGCTCCTCGCCATTTTCTTCACGACCTAACAGCCCAGCTTCTCTCTTTAGTGGTATTTTTCTTGTCATTTGATTTCACAGTCATTGACAGAATCAATTTCTTTTTTTACTAGCCCAACAATTGCTACATGGCACTTCCAACATTGGTGTTCTAGGATTTCTGGATAAGTGAGCATGTTACCGGTCGTGGTGCTTTGAGTAACATCGAACTTTGACGAGTTGGTTTTGGTGTTTGGTTTGCAATTCTGGGCGTTGATTTTTCAAATCTTACGTGGTAGGCCATTAAGCCTTATGGATTAACCAATTCATGGCATAAATATTTCTTGCCGGTTTACTACCATATATGCTCCATTGCTGTCAATTCTGTAGAACCTGTTTATCTGTGGTTGTGGTTTCTTTTAGCAATTTGGTCAATTATATCTGTTGCCATCAATTGAAGTCATCTCTAGTTATAAATGGTTCAGTTCTTAGTTTATCAAGGATCACCCTCCCGCATTGTATAGTTAAAATGTCAAACACATTCACAGAAAGGAGACGAACATATTGGGTTCTATCAACATACTGTATTATAGCTATATAATGGAAGGTTTGGAATCTTTTAGAATACAAGCTTACCTTTATAAATAAATAAGGATATTTCATAGTCTAAAAAATGCTTCCTTCAAACCTGCTCTTTTTTCAGTAACTAATTAACCTATTCCCTACTTTTCAGTTTGATGTGTATAAAGAAATTGTTTTAAGATAGCCAAATAATGGCATCTTATATACATATTTTTAGTAGAAAAATTGTGTGATTTTTGAGTATCTATACTGATAGCAAGCAATAAATTTTACTGTATTTCACTGTAAGTAACTAAACAATAGCAGGAAAAGTTCCAAAATTGCATGAACAACATACAAGATCAAGTGATTCGAAACAAGACTCCACATCGTGTGCCTTCAAAGAAGACACAACCTTCACCAATGGAGGTAAAAAACACTACGTTTGGATTCATGTTACAGCTAATTTGCTTATATGCTAGTTATTGATGAAGTGATAAATATAGGTTGGTTCAACAGTATTACTCTTGAGTGCAAAATATCCAAACAAAGACCAGGTGGCCTATGCTAGTTTGTTGAGCTGCAATCCATCTACAAAAGTAGGTGGTGTTGAGCTAGGCAACCAATTTTGGAAAGTAAGAATCAATCACTCTTTGCGTAAAACTGAGGCGCTTGTACGACCACTGGACTGCTGCAAGTCAATTGATGATGCCCATGCTAAAGGAATGCCGATTGCTTGGCCTTCAATATGTGTATGATATTTCAACATTGGTCCATATAATACTACATATATACTTTTTCATGTATCCTTAAAGCTCAGTAATGTTTGCCACATGCAGGTTCGGAAGATTAATGGTTGAAATCTCATACTTGTTTCACCTCATGGATAGATCATCGGGCAAAGATTTTGAGAAGAATAGATAGATATCATTATGTCATTCTAGGATGAAAAGTTTGTGTTGTTATTCTCAAGACTTGTTTTCTCAAATGGATTGTCATGTATTTTATAAAATTATGTGAACCATATTTAATATATTTCCCTGTGGAATGCAATGTTGGTGATGGTTATAATTTTGTGCAATATGTGATTCTTGTGAAAAAAATAATTCTGCAATTAATTAATTGTCATTTCGAAAAAAATCATTATTTTTTCCTCTCTCTAGATCTCTGTGTATATATATATTTATATGTATTAAAATAAGTTTCCACAAAATGTTTTGGTGTAAGAAAGTGTGTTGCTACTCATATTACAATGGTGTTACTATTGCTCCAAAAATGTGTTACTGGGTAGTTTGTTGTAGCACATATTTGTGTTACCAGGGTAGTTTGTTGTAGCACATAATATGTGTTCTTATAGATAAGATATGTGTTGCAAGGTAGTAACAAATTTTCAGACATGTAGTAGCACTTATCACGTGTTACTTCAAACCTAGCTAGTAACATGGGCTATAAGAACACTTAAAAATTGTGTTACTGCAAAGACTAGTAACACCTTTATTGACATGTAGTAGCACATAGATGTGTTACTATAGCTCCTTCCTGGTGTAGTGTCATATGATCAAGGAGAGCTTGCCTGAGTGTCCAAGGTCAAGTTCAGCTCCAACCGGTTGTACTGTACGTTCCACCTTCAGTCCCTTTTCTGCAGTTGAACGACCCACATTTTTACTATTTCCTAAGCAACTTTTTCACAGCTAATCATAAATAATTAAGCGGCTAATTAAAACAAAATCTATTATCACACACACACGCATACTAAACAGTGGCTACTCGTAGAATAAGCGTGTGCCCCTGACCGATCCAACCAGCCAATCGCTCCACCATCCCACCCCATGGACAGTTACTAGCATTTGTTAATTATGGTAAAGTTACTATCGTATGTACCTCAAGTTATCATCTGTAATTCATTAAGTTATCTATAATTATTATCCGTAATTCATGAAGTTATTGCCGTATGTGAGTGAAGTTACTGCCAACATGCATATATTGAGAGAAGAAACATACATGTCAATATCAAATAACTCGTATAGAAAGTTATCACCGTGTGTGAGTAAAGTTAATGCTAAACACATGTAGAGTTATTATCCGTTGTAACACTATAAAACTAGCAGTAACTCTACATGTATTTGACAGTAACTTCACTCATATACAATAGTAACTTTATATGACATGAATTTTGCAGCATCAAAACATATTTAATATAGATCTTGTTTTGTTAAGCTCATAATTTTGAACACAGTGGTGCAAACAGATCACAGATTGGACTTTTGGTGAAAGAGTTATTGTATTTTTTAGTTTGTAAATAAGATAAAAAATCACAAGTCAAGTGCATTTATTCTCTTCTCTCTCCAGCTCCATATATACATGCAAGTCAAGTTACTATCTCCTGAATATATGTATACACATATACATATATATACATACATATACATATATACATATATAAGCGAGCATATCTAGTGCAAATGGTCTATTCAGTGGTAACATGCAAACACCAACTAGGGCTGTTGGATCTATAATCTACGGCTCAGATTTGTGGATGTGGAAGCCCCAATCACTTAAGCATTTTTCCCTAAAACACCCCTGTGCAACTTCTCACCTTTGCATTTGCATCCCTGTCTCTAATCCCCTCCTGGCTCCCTCCCCGTCCTCAGCGCTTGCCTGCTGCCTCGCTCCACCTCCCCCACTCACCTCGCTTCACCTCTCACGCCTCCCCCACCCGCCTCCGGGCCACCGCCTCGCTCTACCCTCCACGGCCTCCCCCCGTCGCGCGCCCCTCCCAGGTCCTCCGAGACACCACCTCCCCCGTCCTCCCCCATCATGCCCCCGGCCCTCGACACCACCGCCTCCCTCCACGGCCACCCCCCAGCCCTTGACACCGTCGCCTCCCTCCACGGCCGCCCCGTTGCACCCCAACCCTCCGGGCCTCCGCCTCGCTCTGCCCTCCACGGCCCCTCACCGGCGAAGATGTACAAGAAAGTCACAACTCATAAGAAACATAAGAACAAGTGAAGATGTAACAGAAGGGGGAGCAACCGGTGAGGCCAGCGAGCAGGGCGTCAGCGGTGCAGCGAGGGAATCAGGGGCGGCCATGGAGGGAGGCAGCGTTGCCAAGGGCTAGGGGCACGATGGGGGTCGGCCGTGGAGGGAGGCGGCATCGCCGAGGCGACAGCGTCGAGGGCCAAGGGGCACGACGGGGGGATGCCGTGGAGGGCAGAGCGAGGTGGCGGCCCGGAGGCAAGTGGGAGAGGCGTGGGAGGCGGAGCGA